>CADCXD010000011.1:0-1495735 GCA_902806575.1 Jackrogersella multiformis | reverse complement strand
CTTCTGACGCTCGTTTTGTTGTTTACAACTTTCTAAGGAAGAAATATACTGGTATAATATTTTGGCTGTAGTATATTTTGTCCAGCCCTCATCGGTTTTGAGACCCCTAACTACGTCACGATAAAGCAACCATACCGAAAAAATCGGAATCCTTTGATCCCGCCAAAACTGTCATCCCTCGCTCAACAACGTTCTAGGCCAACAAGCAGCAACCGACCCAGCCTGGGGTTAGAATTCTATTACAGCGATAGCACATCTCTTTGGCAAGATACAATTCAATACGTTGGAATATACGATTAATTGCTTTGTTTATTGTCTTCAAACCATTGTAGTTTGTCAATCGCTTTTGGTCTTATTCTTGCTTGGACATCACCCCCCCTTGCGCGGTCTTGGGACCAAGCCGCCTCCTTGTCACGAGGAATTTCCTCAACTATTATAAAAAATGCAGTACGTTCGCAATATCAGCGATTCGGTTTCCACCGCCTGGAACTCGATCAACCCGGCCACCCTAAGCGGAGCAATCGACGTGATCGTAGTTCAGCATGAGGATGGCACTCTCTGCTGTTCCCCCTTCCACGTTCGCTTCGGCAAGTTCTCCTTGCTACGACCCTACGAAAAGAAAGTCGAGTTTAAGGTCAACGGCATCAAGCAGAACTATGCCATGAAGCTAGGTGAAGGGGGCGAGGCTTTCTTCGTATTTGAGACGAACGACAACATTCCTCAAAGTCTACAAACTTCACCTCTCAGTTCTCCAGCTTCCAGCCCGCCTCTCGGTCCGGATAGCACCTACTCCTCCAACGATCTCCAGGAGCCGGACTTTTTACAGTTGGATGGCGACTCTGGAAACTTGCGATCCATGTCTATGCCACGACCAAAACCCGCTGTCCTTTCATCTCAGACCCTCCGCCCAGGTTCGTTATAAAATCCATGTGCGAGTCCCCAAAGCAACCACTAACTCTAGTATAGGCGTAATTGAACCCCTGGCATCATCCCCAGAGCTAGGCGGTGGCCGACCAACTTCAAGAGCGTGGTCCAATTCCCCTACAGGCCAATCTTATAGCGACGAAGTATTACCAGTTACCACGCAGGCATTCACCGAAAATGATGATTCGAATGAAGACTCGTACGATCCAGACGCTCCAGGCTCTCAGGGATCGCGAAGCCCGCCTCCTCTAGCTCCTCTGGAGGCTATCCAACGAGCGTTGACTTTATCGAAGGAGCTCGAGGCAGTTAATATTCCTAGCCGAGTGACCGAAACAGGCGATCTCATGCTAGATATGAGGGGGTACAAGGCTAGCGAAGAAGATGCGATCAAGGCAGAAATTTTAGCTCGTAAGATACTGTCGGAAGAACTAGAGGGTGATTACGACATCGGCGCATTATTTGGAATGGACGAAGAGGGGAACCTCTGGATATATAGCAGCGAGGATGCAAAAGAAGCTGCGATGAAGAAGACGGTAGCGTCTCTCCGACCGTCGCCTACGCTTGCGATCGATGCCGCTTCAGATCCCGGGTACCAGAGCGACGACTCGACCACATCAACACAGGAGCCCTCTCACAGGAGAAGCGAGTCCGACGTTGGACAGAGCTCGATTCAGACTGCGCCGACGACTCCGGGATCATCTTCTGCGGGAAACCCAAATAGAAATTACGCTAAGACTCTTCGGCTGACTAGTGACCAGCTGAAGGCGCTTAACCTAAAGCCTGGCGAGAATTCGATGAGCTTCACCGTGAATCGAGCCACATGCCAAGCATACATGTACCTCTGGAAGCATGACAATCCTGTTGTCATTTCTGATATCGATGGCACCATCACAAAATCAGACGCGTTGGGTCATGTGTTAAACATGATCGGACGAGACTGGACTCACACCGGTGTCGCAAAGCTCTATAGTGATATTGTTGAAAATGGATACAACATCATGTACCTTACGAGTCGCTCGGTCGGACAGTCTGACACGACGAGGGCATATCTCTATGGTATTACCCAAGATGGTTACCGCTTACCCAAAGGCCCAACGATTTTATCGCCTGACCGAACCATGGCTGCTCTAAGACGAGAGATTTATCTTCGCAAGCCTCACGTATTCAAGATGGCTACTCTACGGGATATAAGAAGCTTATACGGCCCTGAAAATCATTGCTTCTACGCCGGTTTCGGCAACCGTCTTACAGACCAGATTTCGTACCGGACGGTAGACGTCCCTCGGCATCGTATCTTCACCATCAACTCTAACGCCGAAGTGTCGCTAGATTTGCTAAGTCTCAATAAGCTAAAGCTCAGCTATGTCAACATGACCGAAGTCGTAAACCACTACTTCCCTCCTGTCAGCACGCTTGTCAAAGGTGGTGGTGTTGAATACACTGATTTTACCTACTGGCGGGATAATCCGTTAGATCTGGACGAGTTCTCAGCCAGCGAGTCCGATGACGGTTTAGAAGAAAGCTCCGCGGAAGAGGAAGACGAAGATGTCGGAAACATGGGAGACAGTTATCTCTCTAGAGGGGACGACGACGATGATGAAGATGCCGATGGTGGCGAGAGCATATTGAGTGGTGAGTACGAAGGCGAGGAGAACCTGATCGGCCCAATGATTGAGGACGGCTCCGACGGTTCCGACGCCGATGACGAGGAAGGCGACCTGGAAGAAGATGAGGTTGTGAACCATGAGGTCACACGATCGGCCCCCTATACCCCCAAACTTAAGAGTGAGCCTGCAGCGGCGGTCAGGGACATCGATGCTGAGCTCATCACTGGTATGAAAAACCTCGGTGTCGATAAAGAAACAAAAGACGCAATGAGGGCTTAAACACTGCTGGAACCTAAGAGCCGTGGGCCGCTGGCCTACGTGACGATACATGATTTAACATCAGAAGTCACCTTCCGACATCGACCATCTTCAACAGCCAGTGCTACGGAAAATATGTATTAGGGGTATACCGGATCTAGTGGTTAGGGTATGTCAAGTCATACCATGTCAAAGTTATCATTATCAGGGCAGATTGGGTTGGGTTATAGCTTGGAGCTAGTGTATCCTGCTCTGCATAGCGTCGGCGTTCTTTAGAGCAACAGGAGGGCATCCATCCATAGACGAGTAAATGTACAACAGACTGTGCCAGGTCGTTTTGCCTAGGCAGCCCAAATGAACTTTCGAGGTTTTTTGTTCGTGCCAACTAATACTATGTATCAACCTCAAATATGCTGGTCGTGGCACTAACCCCAAACGCCGCAACGCCAATGCTGTGATGTGTTTTCCACCGAATCTTTGATACTGGGCCGTAGCCGCTTGGTATTCTCGATTCATCATTCCATGTCCTCCATGTCCTCGTCGCCCATGTCATTGCCAAGCAGCTCCTCCAAGCCACCTTCATCCGCAGCATTACCCGCGTCCTTCTTCTGGGCGCTAGGGTCTCCCTCCATTTCATCGTCATCATCGCTATCATCACCGCCCTCGCCCTCCCAGTGGTCCCGCAGCGCCCAGCCGGTGCCGCTGAGGACGAAGCGCTCGTTAGGCAGGCGTACGCCCCACTCGTTGGCCAGGACGCGGGGGAGGGCGACCTTGTTGCGCTCGCGGGCGAGCTCCTGCAGCCAGTCCTTGCTGGTGCCGCCACCGCGCGCCGCGCCGCCCCGGAACTGGAAGGACTGGCGCGAGGCGATGGCCAGGTTGACGGCGTTGGTGGTGACGACGGCGTCGGTGAGCCCCGGGGCGCTGGGCGCCGCCCCCGACGACGCGCTCGGCTTGCTGCCCGCCTGCGACGTGTACGGGTCCGTCGCCATGTGGATCGCGTCCGACAGCACCGCCGACGCGTGCCGGTACGCGAAGTCCAGCAGCAGCAGCGGCACGCGCTGGTCATACGACGTGACGCCCTGCGAGGTCAGGAGCAGCTCGATCGTGCGGGCGTCGCGCGGCCGCGGGGCGTGTGTCTGCGGGGCCGAGGGTGACGATCCTGGTTGTTGCTGCTGTTGGGGTGTAGGCCCCCCGCCAGGCTGTGTGTTGGGGTTGCTGCCTCCTCCCGTCCCTGAGGATGTGACGGTGGCTTGGGTGTTCGGGACGGTGGTTGTACCGCTCGTCGCGGTGTTTTGGGTCGGTTGGGAGGCGGGCTGTGACGGGCCTGCTGCCGATGACGAAGGTACGCCGTTGGTTTGGGATTGTGAAACTGATGCCATTGTTGCGGTTGACACGAGGCGATTGATGACTAGAGAGGAAGTATTGGAATGATGCCAATTCCACGAGGTCGAGAGGTAGACAAATGTCGAGGATTTGGAGAGTCGATTGAATCGAAGCTCGCGAAGCGGCTACTCCATAGGCTGTCGAGGTGAACCGGTGACGAGTTTCGAGTATTTGCGACCGCGTTGTAGGTGATTCGACTACTTGGATGTATATTTAGGTAGTTGAAATTGTATCGAGTCTTTTATATGACGAAAGACGGTGTTTCGTGCGAGAAGAGAGCGGGTTAGACAGAGATTCGGAAAAAATCGAATTGTAAACTCGTTTTTGTATTTGGTGAGTTTGGAGAATTACAATTAGGTGAAAGATGAAAAGATGAAGATTAAAAGTGAAAGGTACTTTACATATAAATTCGGAATCAAGTCGAAGCTAGTTGAGCCTCTCTAAATAAGTGGACCCCTAGAATCTACATTAAAGGTGGGTCTATATGTATAGTCCCACTTAGAGGGGTACGCTAATTACATAGCTTCACTTTCCATATGGAGGGGTAACAGTTTTTTGCCCCGCCATCATTGGACAATCAGATCACTCAGGCCGATTTTAGGAACGTCATTCTGAACAAAGTTATTTCTTTCCTCCCACTTTCTTAATACTTAAGTCAGTCACTCATCCTAGGCATTTTCTACGAGTCAAGTTCTTTGAAATTGGAATATATTCAGTTCTATTCGACATATCAATTGCTACCTATGGAGACGATACTACCCCTTCCCTTTCTCATATCCGTTGATGTCCCACCTAGTTGGGATTCAAATGGAGAAGAGCAAGGTCTAAACCGAGAAGAAGTATCGTGCTTGGGTTGCGTATTCTTCGAGGTTACTCAGCAGAATTTCGAAAAACTGCTGGAACATCTGAGCCAGGTCAGCGCCACCGCACTTCATACCTTCTTCGACGCCACTAGTCTTGAATCGAAACATGATGTTGTTACGCTACTGGATCATGGTGCTCGGAAGATTTTCGTCCAGCCCGAGAGGTTGTCAGACTTCACGGAGTTTGGTAGGCGAGTAGCTCCCGCGGTTAGTAAGCTGAACCAGTTGTCTTCGGGGACGGAACATGGACTACTCCTCAAAGATTTCGATCATCGGAGCTGTGACGTATCCGGCTTCATGGAATCCAGCAAGGCAACTAAGATGCCTCCTCTATACATCAAACCCATCCGGGAAACTATTTATGACCATTTTGTCGATATATGCTCCCAACTATCTGCTATCCCTATTATCCCATCAACGGAACTGACAGCTAAGAAAGAGGACGCGGAAAAGAAGATTTTTGTGCCGAAATTGTTCTCCGTGTCATGGAAGTCAGATAGGCCGGACAAGCTACTACCTACCGTAGTTTGCGACGAAGGAGGAGTTGCACTTGGTTTGGTATACAGCAGTGAGGAGAGTGTCGCCGAGTCCCTAAGGACGAAGACGGGGGTCTATCAAAGCCGGAAACGAGGGCTTTGGTACAAAGGTGCTTCTTCTGGAGATACGCAAGAGTTGGTGAGGATATCTTTGGATTGCGATAACGATGCATTGAAATTTGTAGTTAAACAAAAGGGGAAGTTCTGTCATCTCGACCAACATGGATGCTTCGGTGATCTGAAGGGAATCTCGAAGCTCGAACAAACATTGGTTTCGAGAAAACAGACAGCACCCGAAGGCTCCTATACCAAACGACTTTTCTCGGATGACAAGCTTCTGCGGGCAAAGATAATGGAAGAGGCAGAGGAGCTTTGTAACGCAAAGACGCCGGAAGAAGTTGCATTCGAGGCGGCAGACCTGATATACTTCGCCCTAACCAAGGCCATTAGCGCTGGAGTAAGCCTTTCTGATATCGAGGAGAACCTCGACGCCAAGAGCTTGAAGGTCAAGAGAAGACCAGGCAACGCAAAGGGGCAGTGGGCCCAGAAAGAAGGTATTACCAACGGCACTGCTGAGAAAGCCAAGGAGTCTGCAAAGGAGTCTGCAACTCCATTGACATCCTCCCCTGCTACCGCAGCACACACGGCTCCGGACAGTGAAAGAATTACTCTAAAACGAGTGGATGCTAGCAAAGTCGGCGCCGCGGAGGTTTTGGAGGCTCTTAGAAGGCCGTCTCAGAAATCCGCAGATGCGATCATGAATATCGTTACACCTATTATTAACGATGTTAGAAAGAATGGTGATCAGGCTTTACTTTCTTATACACATAAGTTCGAGAAGGCAACGTCTCTTACATCACCTGTCCTCAAAGCTCCATTCCCACAGTCGCTGATGAATCTTCCTCCCGAGACAATCAAGGCCCTTGATATCTCTTTCGAGAATATTCGCAAGTTCCACTCTGCGCAGAAAGAACAGCCTCTACAAGTTGAGACCATGCCAGGTGTTGTGTGTAGCAGATTTTCCAGGCCTATTGAACGAGTTGGCCTGTATGTGCCAGGCGGGACCGCTGTCCTGCCTAGTACCGCACTCATGCTCGGAGTTCCTGCCATGGTGGCTGGGTGCAAGAAGATTGTCCTTGCATCTCCACCGCGCTCCGACGGTAGCATTACGCCGGAAATCGTGTACGTTGCGCACAAAGTCGGTGCTGAGAGCATTGTCCTGGCTGGTGGTGCCCAAGCCGTTGCAGCGATGGCATACGGCACGGAGAGCGTCAGCAAAGTAGACAAGATCCTTGGACCTGGAAACCAGTTCGTGACTGCTGCCAAGATGTTCGTCAGTAACGACACGAATGCTGGCGTAAGCATCGATATGCCGGCCGGTCCTTCAGAAGTGCTGGTGGTTGCGGATAAGGAGGCGAACCCGGCTTTCGTTGCTTCGGATCTGTTGTCTCAGGCTGAGCATGGTGTCGACAGTCAGGTTGTCTGCATTGCCGTTGATCTGAATGAGCAGCAGTTGCAAGCGATCGAGGATGAGGTCCACAAGCAGGCCATGGCTTTGCCACGTGTGGACATCGTCAGAGGTGCCATCAACCACTCCGTCACATTCTCAGTCAAAGACGTCGAGGAGGCGATGAAGATCAGCAATGAGTATGCCCCGGAACACTTAATACTGCAGATCAAAAACGCCGAAGAAGTTGTAGACAAGGTCATGAACGCCGGTAGTGTGTTCATTGGGCAGTGGACTCCTGAAAGTGTTGGCGACTACTCTGCCGGTGTAAACCATTCACTACGTAAGTTTTTCCTCTTCTTATTTTTCAGTTCTTGATATATGCTAATCGGATATAGCTACATATGGCTATGCTAAGCAATACTCAGGGGTCAACCTGGGCTCTTTCCTCAAGCACATTACGAGCTCAAACTTGACCGCTGAGGGCCTCCAGAATGTGGGAGGTGCGGTCATGCAACTGGCGAAGGTAGAAGAGCTGGAAGCACACAGAAGAGCCGTGAGCATCCGTCTAAGTACCCTAACCGGGAAACAGATGTAAGTCAGCCTTACTGGATTGGTACGGGTTGATGTAACCGCCTGAAGAGGGAAGAGATTCCGGTAGTGACTAAGTTGCATCACCTCGAATATTACCGCTATTTGGTAAGCGATCCAGGCTAGCTCGGCTAGCTAGAATATTTCTTCATCGGGTGCTATAACGTGTCTTCTGAATCTGAAGTATTGGGTAATACGTTGATAATCAAAAATAAGGAGGGTGTGATGAGACAAAGCATATCGGCATAGTAAGAGTAATTGGAGAAAAGCTTGTTTAGGCCAGAGTCAATCAATCTCTACGGTGGTAATTTCATTGCAGCACGAGAGGCAAATTGGCACATGGTAGGCACCCGACAACCAGTTCCGGTCGGCAGTTAACAAATGAATATATTCTTGGAGTTAAGCGAGTTTCAAGTTGATGTACCGAGTCGGATGACCTTTTGATCATCAAGCCTAACCTACTCGATTCGCCTTTAGGGTTGGTATCATCGGGTCGAACAAAGCACCTCTAAGAGGTAGATACCTAGGTAGGTTACCTAGGTAAGATACATGTAGAATGGAAAAAAATTGTCTTATTACCTACCTAGGTAGGTAAGCAAAGACTTACAAACGTAAAAAATCGGTTGTGCAGCTAAATTACATGATCATTGTTGTTTGTACAATTATTGTTTGACTTTACAACGTGTGGGGTACCTTTTCCCGCTACAGGTACTAGGTAGATTTCATGTTCATTGAGAGAGACCGCTCAGACGTCAAACAGAACAACAACATGTTCATTGAGAGGAAGCTTTGTTTATCAAGAAAGGTACACATGTACCCTGTAAGTGAATTTAAAAGAGGCTCAGATCTAAATGCGGGACTTTGTACTTAACTACCTACCTACCTAAGGTAGTGTTTAGGTAATATTTAAAACCAAGAACCAAAACCCTCTCAGGGCTCTTTTCAAACACAATATCCGCACCTGTATCATACTGCCTGTATAGCACTAGGCTAGGTACCTAAGAATCTCGGACCCGAGTGGGGTTATTTTGAGTTACACTGAAGACCGAGACCGAACCCCACTCGTCTTCCGCCTTCTTCCGTCCGCCGTCCCACTTTATTATCCTACATGTTCAGGAAGGAAGTCCGCTCAAGCATCCCCGGGGCAACTTCCCGACGATCTTTCCGCACCAGTCGAACAGAGATCCAATCTACAGATCCAATTCCAAAAATATCGTCCGACGAATCATATTCACAATAGTTCAAAGTATTTCTACCTTCCTAAGTACCTACTTATGAGAATCTACCAATCCTCGGCTTTTTTTTTTTTTTTTCATTAAGTCCGACCAATCAATAGCCATGGCATCGATCGAAGACAACAAGCAAAATGAAGAAGTCCTCTACTTCGCCTACGGCTCCAACCTCTCCCCGACGCAGATGCAAGATCGTTGTCCCTTATCTCCTCCCGTCGGCCTCGCGCATCTGCTCGGATGGACCTGGCTCATCAACGAGCGTGGTTATGCGAATATCAAACGACACCAAGGCCCTTCATCCAAATCTTCCACATTCAAATTCTTGGAATTGCTACCGATAACATGTGGGAGTAACAAGCAGAAAGATGATAGCACCAAGAAGGAAGAGAAAATGGTGAAAGGGGGGGTGGTCGAGGCCGAGGCAAAGGACGGCGTCTATGGCGTATTGTACCGCCTACATCCTAAAGACGAGGAAAATTTGGATTTCAAGGAGGGCGTTCCTTGGGCCTACGAGAAGCAGTACGTAGACGCGATCCTCAACCCAAGTTCAGCAATCACAACCACGACAACAGATGATAAGACCGAGACGGTTCGGGTCCTTGTGTACGTTAACGTAGACAAAGTCGAACCAAGTACCCCGAAAGATGAGTACATCGATCGCATGAACCGCGGCATCGATGAGGCAATGGCACAATGGGGACTACCGAAGTCGTATGTCGATGCTACCATGAGACCCTTTATCCCGGAGAAAACAATTGGCTAGGCTAGGAGTAAAACTCATAATAACCCCCTGACATACGATTATACCATAATTTTATAATATGTACACGTGCCTATATCCAAACAAATTTACTCTAGGCTATAAATCATGATATATCAATGAATATATACAAGCCCCCTTTAAACGACTCCCGATCCAAAATTAGAGCGTACCTATAAGATATAGGTTTTTCGTACTTGATACAAAATGCACAAGTAATATCCCAAGAGCAAATGAAAACCCGAAAACACCAGCTTTGAGCATCATGAGTCCACCAAGTAGCAAATGATCCATTTCCTATATATGTCCGTGTGAAGATATGCACATTTAAATCATCGCTGGCTTAGAGAGTGTAGAAAAAGTCTACAGTAGAACATATTGATCAGCATTTGAGAACTTTGACCACGACTGGAAGATATAAGGGGTAACATACCTGGGTGATGATCGCCGATCTCCTCTATACTTTTCTCTCTCATCACGGCGGCGTGCTCTGTGAATTGGTTTGCCTTCTTCTTGTTGTTCAGGAAGCCCAGATACCACCTCAGAAGTATCGACGAAAACATCATCATAATAGACATTCCGAGGGCTGTGGCATTGCCGATACTATCTGTAAGAGGAAGGGTGGTGAGTACAAATAACTACAACGTGTAGATATGAGAGCGCAACTTACAATAGGGTGGGTCTTGGTAAGCTTGAGTTCCGCAGATGGCGAATAGATGAGGGAATATGTTGAAGAATGCGATCACGGAGCCTCTGTTCCCAGGTTGTTAATAACTTTCCAAGGACCAGGACGGTGAACTAGTCGGGGGTAGACTCACCTTCGTGTGTAGCCGACGAAGGACATCGCGGCCCATGATAATTGTAATACTGTGTTCGGATATACGGAGAAGGCGACCAAGCATGTAGCTGCGAATCGGACATCACGATTTGTGACCCAAATCAGGACAGCGTATCCTATCACGGCACCAACCGTGGACGATGCTAGGACGATACCTCGAGCATTTGTCTTGTCGGCGATTCTGCTAAAGAAGAGAATCCCGACGCAGCCGCACACATACACGATGGTGGTGAAAAGCTGCGCATTAACATCGCTGTATCCGAAGCCCTAGAAGTTCCCATATTGTGAGTACGCTATTGAGATAAAATATATAAGTTTAAGTAGATACATACCGCGATGAGATCCGGAAGGAAATTGGACAACGACGACTGGCAGAAGGCGCCTCCGCAGCTAACTAAGATGAAGAGCCAGAAATGAAGGTCTAGCAAGACTTTCCAGATCTGTTTGAACTCCACACGGGGCTCGGATGTGTTGTGAGCTCGTGCGCTCCTCTTAATGATGTGTTTCTTCTCGGCCTCGCTGAAGCCCCAAGTGAGGCTCTGTGGGCTACTAGGTAAGAGGAGCAGCACGACGAAAGCGAAGACGATTGGCAAGATACCTTCGATGAGGAAGATCCATCGCCATGCCCTCCATCCGTTAGCCCCGTCTAAGTTCTTCACGATGGCGTAGGCGATAAGTCCGTTAAAGGCGCCTGCGATCGTGGACATGGACGAGACAATAGCGCCTCGGGTGGCATACTCATTGTACTGGTACCAAAAGGAGAGATCTATAATAAGAAAACGATATTATGAGCCTAGGAAACAAGTGACGAATGAAGGGCGACCTATTGGTCGGTTGTGTAGACATACAGAAGATACCGCCTTGGACGAATGCTTCTGCGGCTCCAATGAGGAACCGTATGACGAGCAATTGGACGCCATTCTTAGCTAAGACGGTCATGATAGTTATAAACCCCCACTATTGAAAAGCAAAACAAGGACATCCATATTAGCTCAAAAAACCCCAGATCAGGGGAGGATGTGCTAGGGTCTAGGTCTGCCCTACCGTTATCATGGCTCCGCTGAACTGCCGGTTCGGGTGGATCTTCTTGATCAGGAGCGTACCCGGGAGCTGGAAAACAATTGTGGCTACTAGGAACAAGGTCGCCGCATTGGAATAGTCACCGGGACTGAGGCCTAGCTCCTCGCTGAGACCCGCAATTTTGGCATTACCAAGATCGGATTTGCCCTATTCAATAGTGAGTAAACTGATGATAATAGGGGCAGATCCGAACATCGTCCGGTGACATGGATGGCTTACCATCGTAGCGAAAAAATAGACGCTGGACAAGAGCGGCAGGATGAATAAGTCGAGCTTCCATTTTACTCTGCGTGCGAGCTTCGGGTCGACCTCTTCTACTTCCTCCTCCTTAGTCATACTTTCTTCCGAGCCGGGACTAGACGTCGGTAGCAAGGCGGAAGTAGGCTCCCGGTTTTCGACCGGGTCGACCTCGATCCTATCTGAACTTTTCGGAGCCATCTTCGTTTGATGGTATGTACGTATTGAATGCGATGTTGAATATGATGGGATTGGAAGTGAGTCTAGAATACAACAATTTAGAAACCGAATATCTTATATTAAACACCTGCTCCGAAACTGCCTTCGTCGAGCGTAAGTCGCGTTTCCAAGCAGACTTAGCTCTGGGCGCGGCAGGGGTGGTGCTCTAAGTAGAGAGAGGCTTAGATATGGAGAATCCTAAAGGGTCTTTGCGTTACGTATGCGTTTCCTATAGGAGGGGACTATCTTGACCTTAGCATGCTGCTAGAAAAAAAGATGAATGTCTATCATTTACTCTATTCAGTTATCTTCAATATCCTCCTGCCAGTCTTGATTCACATGTCTTAGGGGCAGGCAATTGGCATGAAACCCCTCAAACACCATCACGAGAATCGTGTTTTTTTGAGCAGCAGCCACATGGTATTTGCTAGATTGGTAGGGTCGGATCCGCGTCATTGTGCAGTCAATAGACACGACGCAAGACGGGGAAGCCAAGCGGTATTGACCCGGCCGTGGATTTGGACCCAGCCTGGCTACATTATTGGGCGGCGAGGTGGTATTGCCGAAGCGAATCTCGCTCTGGACTGCCGGCTCGGCCTTTAGGATCTGCAGGAGCCCGAGCGAATTTCGCTCGACACGCTCCTCGTCCAGCTACATCGGGGACGGAGCCCACGTCAATTCGCCGTTCGCCTCTACAAAATTACGGTTGTGTGCCCGCAGATGACAGGAATGATGGTTACTTACGCATGCTAATCTATTTCCCGATCTAAACCTTGGCATCATATACCGTGCGACGAATAGGAGAGGTCCAATATACGATGGATAGGCCATTAACAACCGCGGAGGTCCCCCCACGGTTCCTCAGTTCTACACTACTCGTTGGCCAGATTCCTTTCAAAGCTCTTGCTTCTGACCCACGTGTGTCTTATGCACTCTACGTCCCGCCCCAGCATTATTACAGCCACAGCGCAGGGGCCGTTACGGCTCCTGCCAAGCTTCCCCTGGTAGTCTCTGTGCACGGAACGAGACGCTACATTTACGATATTTACGACCTCGCCCCGTTGGCCGACTCCACTCCTTGTGCTATTCTTATGCCGCTTTTCCCCATCGGGCTGGATGGTACCAACGACATCGACTCATATAAGCTGCTCCGGTCTAAGACTCTGCGATCCGACCTCGCGCTTCTGTCGATGCTCGATGAAGTAGCGGTCCGGTGGCCGGAAATTGACACGGAGAAGTTCTTCCTCATGGGATTCAGCGGCGGTGGCCAGTTCGCGCACCGGTTCCTCTACCTGCATCCCGAGCGGCTGGCCGCCGTGAGCATCGGCGCTCCGGGCAACACCACGGTGCTGGATGACCAACGGAACTGGCCGGTAGGAACCAAGGATGTAGATACCCTCTTCGGGAAGATCATCAATAAAGATCTCATCAAAGAAGTCCCCATCCAACTAGTCGTCGGCGACGAGGATGTCAAAATCCACGGCGGGGATGAATTCTGGGCCTGGGTGAAACAGGTTAAGGCTCAACGGGGTGCCGAAAGTGCAGTCACTAACGCCGCAGAAGGGTTGCTAACTATGGAACGTGGGAGGTTCGATACTATACATAATCTACAGGAGCTGTGGAAACAGGATGGTATCGAGGCCCAGCTAGATGTTGTCAAAGGAGTGTCGCATGATGCTAGGGGCGTTCGCGATACCGTATTGGCATTCCTGCGACCGAGATTACAGATGTATTCCGGCAATAAGCGTAACCAGAGCGTTTGACGTACCTTATCGTTCTCTTTTCAGCTGGGCATACCCCTTAGTTTTAGGCATCGGTCCTCGCTGCTTGGGTAGGAGATGACTTACCTTCAACACAATGATGATACTCTTATAATGGATTTCAACCTTCGAAATTATTAAATACTGAATTGAATTAAGACATATATGAGAAGTTTACGAGTATAGCATAACCCTTATGTTAGCTAAAAGCGCTATGTGTACCTAGGTAGGTAAGATATGATTACGTATCTTATGCACCTCATGACCGATATGGAAGGCATACAGGGGAGGCCGGGGTAGTATTGTCTTGTCCACCACCTGACTTTAAGATAATACGTCCAATTTCTTAACTATCATAATCCTCAACTAGAGATAATTAACTACAACAATGTAGAAGAGACTTCAAGACTCTTGAAGGTGCAGTCAGTATTGCCTACCTATCTACAGGCAACATTACCTGCAGGCAGCGTGTCACACGACATCGTAGGCAAAGCAAATTCCGCCCTACCAACACACCTCCGCACCTATCAAAAACGCCCAGCATGAATGACGGCGTAATCTTTGGGCTTGCTAGAGCGGACAGGGCGTATTTTCCGTTTGGTGAGGGCTTGCGAAATCGAGCTCAATAGAAATATGAGTTATTGCTACACTATTACCCCATCGTTCAATACCATCTACTCCTCTCTCTCAAACAACCAGTCCAACTCAAAGCCACAGTTACAATCTTGATCCCATCATGATAGATCCATTATCATTTGCAGCCAGTATTGCGGTGCTTATTTCCTTGGCTGATTTGGTCTTTTCTGGTCTAAGGAAATACATCAATTCTGCGAAGAATGCCACCCAAGACCCCCTGAGACTCATTCTCAAGACTGGGGTATACATACGGCTGTCCTTGGACCTACTAGGGTAGCTGTATCAAGTAGGGTACTACCTAGAGGGGTTTATTCCGTAGCTATACCCCAGCTTTACAATAATCTAGACGGACCGTAGTGGGTCTGCTGATTTAAGGGGCCGAGATGCGGTAGGACTTCGGGGTCCGGTGCGGACCACTTACATTAGATCTCCAAATAATTTGTCGCAAGAAATGCCCCGTGTTATTACTACCTACGTGTAGCTGAGACCAAATCAATCTCCCCTTCTCTCTAGGAGAAGCCCATTTGTCTACTCTGTCTAGGACTAACTGCTCACAGGACCTCTCTCGGTCAACCATGGGCCGAGTCCTTCAACAGACCAGACCGCTGAAATTGATATCTGTCATGGTTTTGTTTTTCGGCTACCTGAATACCTAGGTAGGAGATCGAGCCTTTTGCTTGGCAAGATGGGAACTATTAAGCCATATATCCTGGATTTCAACTACATTTCCAAAGTTTTGAAGGGAAGTCGCCTTTGATACATTGCGGAGAATTGCAAATACAGCCTAAAAATGGACAAAGTCTGCTTTGCACGATTGCATCACGAGGATTGCTGAAAATGATGGAAATCGCCCTGCTCTAGGAGATAATTTAGAGTTTAAGGGGTGTCCAGATGGCACCGCTCTGACAGCTAAGGCAAGACTGTTCCTATCGTTGATTCACGCAGAACAGTCTGTCCATCAAAACTGATTCCTCTTGGACTCGTTCGCATACACCTAGATGGCTACGAAGTCTCTAAACACGCAGGTTCTCCCGGCGAGCACGAAAAAGTATGAAATACGCGTGGGAAGGATTTTTGAATTGGCATAAGAAGTCACTACTTTGCAAGGGATGATATTTAAGGCCCTATCACATAAAACGTTTCAGTAATAACGATTGATGATAAATGTAGTTTCTTCCATATTCTGTGTTTATTACATTGGTGTCGCTTTCTGGAGAGTCGGAGTTGTTTATGTTGATCTTTCCTACCTTGGGTTCTTTGACATCAACATGACGTTCACCATCCCGCCGTGACGTTGAAGGTAATACCTTAGGGGTACCTATACAGATGTGCAAACAGCGAATCTAAACCGACAGATATTACGAATTTCTTTAATACTAGCGAAGTTAACAAACTAGGAAACTCAATCAAAGCAATTGAAAGTTCGAATCCACGGATCTTGACTCGAGATTCTACAGTGGGCCAAGTCGGCAGCATCGACAAACTAAGAGCAGGAATATTTCTTAAAATGGCAATTCCATTACGCTCACTTACGACTACAGCCTTACGCCAAGCTTGCACCGGTGGATCCTCCGGCACACGCACGTTGGGAGTTACACCCCTATCTATTCTTACTCCTACTATTTCTGCCGCCGGCATTACACCATGTAGATTCTCCACAGCAACAGCAACAGCGGCAGCGGCAGTAGCAGCATCACCATCGTCACCAGCTAAGATCCTCCTCGAGGACCGGGACTCCGGCTTCGGGTTCGCGCGGCACAACCCCGCGCCGCCGAAGCCGCGCACGCGCGCCGTGACCGAGATCCGGGGGCCGTACTACACGGTTATGGGGCCGCGGTACCTATCAGACGTACTCGAAACCATGGGGCCGCACGTGGACGGGCTCAAGTTCGCAGGCGGGTCCTTTAGCCTGTTCCCGGAGGGGCCGCTGCGGCAGCTGATCGACCTCGCGCACGCGAGCGGCGTGTACGTGAGCACGGGGGGCTGGATCGAGCACATCCTGGCCTCGAGCGGCGCCGACGTGGGCGCCGCCGTCGACAAGTACCTGGCCCGGTGCAAGGACTTGGGCTTCGACGTCGTCGAGCTGAGCACCGGGTTCCTGTCGCTGCCGCCGGACGACTGGCTGCGGCTCGCGGAGCGCGTGCGCGAGGCCGGCTTGACGCCCAAGCCCGAGCTGGGCATCCAGTTCGGCGCCGGAGGCGATACGGCGGCCGCTGAGCTGGAGAGTATCGGGACTAGCGATCCGAGCAAGGTGATTAATATGGCGAAGCGGTTCGTGCAGGAAGCTGGTGTCGAGCGCGTCATGATCGAGAGCGAAGGCATCACAGAGAATGTAAAGACTTGGCGCACTGATGTCATCCAGTCCATCCTCCGGGAGTTGCCGATGGAAAAGGTCATGTTCGAGGCTGCTGATCCATCTGTGTTCAACTGGTAAGTAATTTCCTTTAATACCTTTCGGAGAGCTTAGAAGTCAACAGAAACCGAGAGCTGACTATGGGTAGGTATATCCGGGAGTTTGGTGTAGACGTCAACCTTTTCGTCGACCATTCGCAGATAGTCCAGCTAGCTGGACTCAGGGCTGGTATCTGGGGTAGAAGCGATACCTTTGGAAAGATCACTACTTTTAGACCTTGAAGCCATGAATTTGAAGATTTTGAATTAATAATAGCGCTTAAAATTGCTCTCGTTACGATAAAAAGGGGAAACTTCATAAAGGGGGTATGAATGACTAATATTTTAATATACGAGGCTTCAGTGGTGGTAGCTTTCGCAATTAAGACAACTCTCCTTTCAAAGTACGATTCTCAATGTCGGAAATGCATGGGTACGACTGGATCGGTAATCATGAGACTGCGCGAATCTATGAATTTATTGCTTAGTGATTTATTAAACAAGTCTTTAATTCCAGTGAACCTTTGTACATCGACAGGTTAACTGGTAACACTCCTATGAATATCAATTTAATTATTGCAGCGATAGCACGTGCATATTTGTGAAGGCTCTCTTTATAAGGTACCTAAGGTACCTATCAACTAATTAAGTACAACAGAAATATTTACCCCTGAACCCCTGAACCCCTTTTAATGATCCACTATTTTCGAAGATTCCAAAAATCTAGGTTGCAAAAATCGATGATAAATTTAAAGGTAAATCGCTAGATCCAACGGATCGTAAGGCAGACAAAAGACTTAAGTACACGTGGAGGTTTGAATAATTTCATAATAATCAATATTTATAGAAACAGCTAGAGTCTTTATGTAATGGGTAAAATCAAATGAATATTTGAGGCAATGGGCTGGAACGGATACGTACCCAGCGTACCAGTATATAGCAATGCTTAGAAGATACCACACAGCCATTTCCATACACTAAAACACTTCCTAGAGCTAGAGAATTGACTATATACCGTGAAGTATTTATCTTACTATATGCTTATTTTCCAATAATATAGGTACCTATGTAAATATCATGGAATAAAAGCAAAAGCATATTCTAAACTTTTAATGATCCACGGGCATTGGCGGAGGAAGATCAATCATACATGCGCTCTCAAGCGCGTTGGTCCACCTTCCCAAAGTGGCAACATGTGAGTGTTTGAGATGTTGACGAAAATGATCCGCTCGGTAAAACTTCTTCGATGAGTTACACTCCCCAAACTTATGAGCTTCTCGTACGTGGTTGAGCCTTTCGTCCCAATCCTGTTTGGTCGCGTGCTTGGTAATACCATCTCCGCTACGAGGGAAATCCTCCCCACAGTACCCGCACGTGTCAGCTACGCCCGGCTGGTTGATGCTCTCCTGGAATAGGTTCGCGTAGTTGGTATTGAGTATGTTCGAACACGACCAAGCGTGTCGCCTTACATGAAGACTGTTCTGGTGGCGCTCGGCTTCGTTCTTTGACTTAAAGCGAGTATTGCAGAAGCTGCACTCGTACTGTCTCTCGGCTTCGTGAGCACTGTAGAGCGGTTAGTATGCTTCAGTAAATGATATTACTGGATGATTAAACCTAGGATAATACATAACAGAGATGAGACCTCCTACCTTAGTTCTTCCATGGTTTCGAAT
Source organism: Jackrogersella multiformis (assembly GCA_902806575.1). NCBI lineage: Eukaryota > Fungi > Ascomycota > Sordariomycetes > Xylariales > Hypoxylaceae > Jackrogersella > Jackrogersella multiformis. The sequence goes on along the minus strand of CADCXD010000011.1, from coordinate 1,477,300 downwards.
TTCTTAGGCTTCTTAGGGCAACATTCGCATAGGAAAAATCCCCGGAGACTGTCCGCAGTGGTTTTATTTGCTGGTCGTCGCCTATTTAGTGTCCTGGGTAGTTCGAGAAAACTCTCATTGCTGCTTTTATAGTGCAACGAAGGCCTGTGCACCTTTGTAGGACTCAGATAATCAAATTGGTTAGGTGGACTAGCTCCATGTAACTTGGCCATCTCTGCCAGGCTGTCTGCACTGCCGTTCCACCTAGTAGAGCTACTGGTACCGTACGCAAACGAGTAAGCAGGAGACATCGGAGATCCTGGGCTGGCTATCGAAAGACCTCGACTTCTCATGTCTCTACCGTCTAGCATGCTGGAAGAACTTCCGTTTCGCCGAATATAGGCCATATCCTGTAAAGGAGATCCGGCACGCCGTTTGGCTCCAGACCCAGTCCTCAGCGGAACTGAAAATTTACGTTCAGACTGTGTCAGCTTATGAGGCTGAAAGATAGATGGCTTTGCGTTGAAAGCCGGATGGTCCTCAAGATCATCGCTTCCCAGGCCTGATACGGACGATAACGGTAAGTCTCCTCTCGAATGCGTAGTCGGAGACGTATCTTTATCATAGTATAGACGCTTCAAAAAGTCGATCGAACTGCCAATATCACATGCCCATTGTTTGCTTAGAAGGGCTTTCTGGGCAAGTCGATAATACTTCACGAGTCTCAAGTCCATGTTAGGAGGCTCTTCTTCAAGCGACCATGCTGACATAAGGGGATCGAATGAAGCGGACGCCGCGTCAAAAAGCTCCAACGCAAGTATAAGGTAACTTGATTTGGCATGTTTCGTCTCCGGACTGATCGGGACCTTCGATTGGCTTTCCATGAATCTAATGGTCCGGCGGACGTGGGATTGGATCCAGAGACTATAGAAAACCGATAACCACCATCGTTTCTCATGAAGTCGGTTTTCTTTTCTGAAAATTATCCTCGATAGCTCATCTGTAAAAGATTTGACGTTGGAGCTGAGGTCCTCGAAGGTCTGTACTTGGCATTTGCTAAGAACGCAGCCATCATGTAACTCGGAGGTTAGGCAGCCGCCGTCGTGCAGGCGTAGTATTTCAATGCAATTCCTAAAGCACTCGATAGCTATCGGGACAGCCTGGGACTACGAGTGAGAGTTGGTATAAGCGAGGGGGACTTGAAGAGAATGTGAATAATAACTTGTCACCTACCAGGCCATACTCATTTTCATAGGTGACAGCAGCCTTTATAACATCGAGAGTATGTTCAACGGATTGGATATGTAAAACCTCCTTAGATGAGGTGACATCAATGAGCCCCCAGGCTATGTGAATAATATTTCCCTGGACATCGTGCCTGAGGGACAGCGGGATATCGGTCATGGTAGCCATGGGCGAACATAGAATTTCGAGTACTATTTTCGTGTATGTGTCATTTTCGGAGGCAGAAACACTGTCAAGACGGTTCAATGCATCGTGAAGACATTTTTCAACCATATCACGTCGTGCGGTTTTCGAGATTGGTTGTGCCGTGTCAAGAGATCCGGCATCAAATATATTAGGCGCATTCGCCTTCGGACATAATGATATTCGAGTTGTATGGTCTAAAAGGCCGCCACGCTTACAGCCGATAGTCTGCCATTTAGAATTATTCGTGCCCGGCCTCGGACACGCCTTACAGGGCTGATCAGGGCCACACTAGCATGGTTCAGCCTTGCGTCACGTCAGGTCGGTTCTTAGTTTGGGTGATCCTACCTTTTTGCGAAGAATCTTGCATCTCCAACATGCGCCGACCTCTTTCAGCGTGCGAGATAACCCGACCCAGGAATTTCGCAGAGGTTGAGAGGCCCCGAACTGTCCACCTACCTGACTAGAGTCTTGCTCTTCCTCTGAAAGACATTGAGTCTGTGGAGTAGTCAGGGAGTAGTCTTCAACTTCTTCCCAAGTATCAAGGTTCCCTGTTTGATGATGAGCATCGTTTCCCGTAAAGATACACATAAGGCATTTGACGTGGCAACCAACCTAAGTTTAACTCACTAGACGTGGTGTCGATATCCATAGTGGTACCACTATGAAAGAAGTGAGATGTCCTATTTGTGTTAAGAAGATTACCATGTCGTCCTTCCGCAATAGGATTCGGGCTCCAGTGGGGAGATGGAGAAGAGAGTTGACGTGTGAAAGGTATGATGGGCCTCTGTGCTACGTTTGGTTGCTGCTCATGCTGTCCAAAGTCTGTTCCATAACTCGCCTTTCGAAGTCGGATTATGCCGAGAGACGCATCGTAAGAATATTGAAGATCAAGTTTGGCTGCAAGAGCTTGGGTAGTAGCCTGTTTTGATGAGTCGCAATTCTCAAACTCGAGATGGTGAGCTGATGGGTTGTTCGAAAAGAGTAATAATGATCCGTAGTCGTTCAATACGGCTGGGTCATTCATGTCTTGAAAACTTGAGTCCGAGGCAGGGTATATCGGTCATAGCAGGTATCGACTTACCTAAAGGTACATTACCGCCGGACCGCCTCCACTCAATATTGCTACCGAGTGCGCTACCACAGCCAGGCGTGTCTTCACTCACAGTGCCAGTTGTAGTGGAAGGAACGCCGAATTCGTAAGAATCTAAATTCACAGCCAATATGCCGCCTCCATCTTCCATAAGGTCCATCTCAAAGAAGGGCCACGGTGGTTCATTGCGCAGGTCGTCTATGTGGAAGCCATCCAAGGTTACATGAGCGTTCGTCATAGTGGCTACATAGGCGGCATCACACTACTCAGTCTCGGTAGATAAGAGAAGTCTCTGCGGGGCTCTTCTAAGAGTAACAAAAGAGGCCCAACCCAGCAGCGATATTAGCTGAATGCTTTCATTCGCTTTGAAGGGTAATGTCTGGTACCCGTAGGCTGAAGAGATCAAAATGATGAAGAGCAGTCCGCCCATAGGGCAGGAAGATAGGGTAGGTAAGGCTATTATAGGGCTGACAGGGCTGATGGAGCGGTCCTGTCAATAACGGCTTAGCGTCGGTCGGCGATGCTGTAGGGTCGTAGCCATCCACCCAATCCGACATTGTCAATGTTCGATTTATGTACCCACTGCAGTTCACTGCAGTCCGTCCATAATCCGTTCATGTTAGTCGGTCCCCGACCTGTATAACATAGCGGTCGTAGGTGAAGCACGACACCCTTATAGACCACCTGAGCAGTTTCATAGTCAGCATAAGACATTCACCATCGATCACCGACTTTTACCTTATTCAGCCCGGTGAGCTCCAAGTAGTACTTCAGCATGGCAGCAGAGAAGCATAACATACGGAATAGAAAAATTATAAATAGTATATCTGGCAGCGGGTAAGGTAATTATGTCTATCCTCAACCCCTCCAAACTACCTGCTATCATAATTTAGTATTAATATGGCATTATATTTGCAAGAATCAGATGACCTGCGAAGTATCGGAGCATGGGCTCAAGTCGCCAACCCTTCGCCGACAAACATCACGCAGGCTAATGAAATATCCCCACAAGAGCTGGACGTCAAGAGCGTTGAAAATGCTGGCGGAGTTGGAGTAAGCACTAGTTCATGGACAACCAGCGCGGTGAAACCATGGGAGCCAGCTTTCGGTATTAATTTCTGGCATGGATCCGACGATGGTTCAGTAAACGATAGACTCAACAACCAACTATTTACTCAAGATGTAAACTCGAATGACATTGCGACACAAATATCTTTTCCCTCGAGCATTGAGACACAGTCGACTATATTGCCTTGAGCTCAGACTATATTTCCCCGGCTTGCGGGAATCCTGGTTAATCCGGCGACGTACCCCGAATGAATATCTTATACTCAACAACTAGGAGACAGCGGCTTATATTCGAACCCTTCGTCGGCTGATAGATTTGGGGGAGTCGGTGAATAGGAGGCTTTGTCCAAGTGATCATTGATGCAGTGACGGCAGGTTCAATGCTGCTAGGGCATAGGTAGTACAGTAGGACGGACAGGAGGAAAAAGATTGGGGAAATAATTCTAGGTTTATCCCGTGTGGATGGATACTTTAACAAGGGACGGGCCGACAAAACCGCGGCGCTTTCCTTAAATGGACATAAGCAGATTATGTAATATATGTGCTTAAATACATACCTAGGTACCTAGCCGGTATGTAGGTACACTTGCATATAAGGAAACTTACTAACACCCTGCCGCCTCCTTTTCCTCTTCCGCAGTTAAACTATACTAACCTAGAATATTGATTAGAGATAGTATTCTGTATAGGTAATTTCAATCGTAAATTACTCTTTAAGTTGCTTACCTACCTAGGTAGGTACTTCATATACTACGATTTAGCCATAAAAACTCTACTTTGTGCATCTCGGCTCAATCAGGATCCAACGTCGTCAATCCTAAGACTCCCCCGGGGCTTTTGCGCACGGCTACATAGTAAGTCTGATTGAAGGCGAAACGCTGACCCTCATGTCGCCAGCTGTCTCTCCTTGCCGCGTTTAAACCAAGCGGAGCCGTCAGCATCTTGCCATTCTACAGTACAGAGTCGCTACATGCCTGTTGCCCGTTTACCTGGCTGGTCGGGCTTAGGATTAATAGATGGTTTTTGATTGAGAATGCAGCAGTCAATTGAATGCAATTCTCGCGTTTGGTAACGAATCAGGGGTTGTATACCTAGGTACCTAAGTGCCCATCTTCGCCCGATCCTTTTAATACCGATTCCCATTTCAAATTGGTTCGTACCTATGATCATATGTTTTCCCAACCCCATTCTTATAGCCGGTGATAAGGTCGCCAATCCATCTAGAGTCGTATTGCATCTGTAGCATTTTCCAGCGTCTTTGCTCAGGAGACGTATAGGTGCCGCCAAATTGGTTTAGATTCGTTATCAATACCGAGACGACATGGTTGAAATATCATTGCCAAAACCTAGGCCTTATACTCATATCATAGCCCCTGAAGGCCTTCTCTCATCTTCACACTAGCTACGCAATCCTGCCATCTCAAAGTTTTCAAATAGAGTCCCTCAATAGTGGCGATCAGTACCATGCCACAACCTAGGCCAATCCAGACGCCATTCAACTCCAAGCCTGGCGAGCCCAGTTCTAGCCACATTGCTAACGGAACGGCGCCTAAGTAGTTGACAGCGAAGACCACCCAAGCAGCAACGGACTGGCGCCCAAGGCCACGAAGCAAACCATTGCTGCAGCATATGATAGCGTCTATGATCTGGAACACGGCAACTGTAAGCATGGTCTTCGAAGCGATGTCACAGACGACATCGTCCTCGGAGAAGAACGTCAGAAGCTGTTTCCGCAAAGCAAATATTAAGAACCCATCAATGGTTCCGACGAGAGCGGAGACGACGGCGTACAACACGGCGGCGCGTCGGGCTGTTGCGACAAGGCCGGCCCCGATGAGATGGCCGATGCGCGTACTTATTGCGACGCTCATGGAAAAGGGGATATGCCACGATACGATCGAAATAGTCATCACGACCGACTGTGCCGCTAAGTGGTTCGTGCTGAGGTAGGAAGTGCTAAAGGTCATCATCTCAAAAGCCGCCCATTCTCCCAAGTTTACCGCAAACCCTGCGAATGAAAGCTTTATCATCGGTCCCCATTGGGAGAGGACGTCCCACGAAAACCCACCCCAGCATTGACGCGACCATCTCCCCGTTGGTAGCATTATGTACAAGAGAAGAAGCACGGGGCGAAGGTTATTGGTGAGGGCGACTCCCAATGCGGCGCCGTCGAGACCCATCCCTAGTCTAAAAACGAAGAACCAGCTGAGCAGGGCGTTAAAAGGGGTACATATAAGAATAGCAACCAGGGCAGCTTTGAAGTCCCCCTGGGCTTGAAGGAACCGCTTGCCCGCTTCGAAGGACGCGTATCCAGGTAAGCCAATCAGGCTCACCCTAAGAAAAGAACCTGCCATGACAGCTAGATTGTGCTGTCGTACGAAGAGGGGCAGCACCCATGGCGAGCAGACCCAGAAGACACCAATGGGTATAATGGTCAGAGTCATGAGGAGGAACATTTTCTGAACGTGCAACCCGACTCCAGAAAGGTTGCCAGAACCGTACGCTTGAGCACACAGCGTGTCGAGAGCAGTGGCCATCCCCTCGATGGTAGCGAACCCGACGATGTTCATAGTAGTCATGCCTATGCTAGCGGCAGCAAGCGCATCCGCACTAAGATGACCAGCGACGAAAATTGTGATGACGCTGTAGGAATACTGGAGAAGATAAGTGGCTATAAGCGGGACGGAGTACTGTAAGAGAAGCCATAATTCCGAGCCCCAGCTATCGCTGTTCGCTGGTTCTGGAGGTTGCGAATTTGATAGTAACGGTGTGGTTTCTGTGTGGCAGCTATGAGCCGCTTCATCGTCTTGCATGTTCGAATCCATGATTTTTAGACGACTATATTGGGTAAGTGCCTCCTAGGAGGGGAATTGAAGCGAATTCCGCCGTAATTAAGGAATTTATGATCACATAGAGGAAAGATCTCAATACTTGAGTTAGAATCCGACCGAACAAGAAATCTGACTAAAAATATTGTTGCGGTGGAGTATGCACATCTTAAGGCAGGCATTTATTGGTTGCTACACAACCCATGCACGACGACTAACTCGTTAGAGAAATTTGTATACATTCTTACCTAGCTTAACATAGATATCTACTTTACCTAGGTGATTGGATAGTATTCAGGTTTGGGTAGATTTCTATGACAGATCTTTCTTGCATCCATAAGGCCGAGCTTGGTGAGTGAATATTAATGGTAGGCATCGCCGAGGTTCCGACAATATTATAAGTAATAATACAGATTCCAATTACCAGCTAAATTTCTGGCGATAGTCATTTGAGATGAGCTCTAACCTGGAGTTCTATCAAACTTAACCTGGCATTCTCATTTCATAGGAGAGTTATTGATACCATAGAAGTAGATCGGATTCAAGGCAGACTACTAGGCACAATATCATCATAGACAATTGACATCAGAGCAGGATATATCAGTTTTTGGAGGGGTTATTGGCGCCATTACTGCAGAGTTGAATATCACTCGATAATAATAAGCCTTAATGTACCTAGTAGGCTGCCTTAATTGGACGCCACGACTCAAAATTTTGACCGGCAATTCTTGCCAAAAGCATAGCCCCAAATGCTGTATTACAGTGTAGGAAGTAACGACATAATTGTAAAATATACTGTATGTTAGGCATAATTCCTACCTAGGTAGACATTGATGAATATCTAATATCAGAGCCTCGTCTCGTGAATGACATTTCCCCCTCATTTTACCCATCGCTTCTAACCCTCTCTTTCTATAATCATGGCCTGAACAAACCCACAACCATGGCGGACCCGCTTACCATCCTTGGGGCTGCGGCAGCCAGTTTCCAGTTTGCTGGCTATGCCATCAAGGGGTTGTTCAAAGCTATCGAACTCGTACAAGATGCCCGGGATGTCTCTCAGCGGATGCCCCAGCTCTTACGTTATATCGACCGCGAAGTCGAGTTGGTTAACAACTTACTTCGTCCCGACTCGCCTGTTTTCGTTCAAATCTCCACCACGCAATATGCCCGAATCTCTACGCCGGCAATCGAGGCTCGCAAGTTGATGGAAGAAATTCAACAAGACCTACGCCCTCTCACAGATATCATTCATGATCCATCGAAGTCGAATGGGAGAAGAAAAACCATAGCACGAGTATGGAAGTCATTGAAGAAAGAGAAAAACTTGGAGAATAAATTGAAATACTTGGAAAGGCTAAATGCTAGTCTTTTGCGCGAGTTGGAGATTTCGGGATTTGAGACGCAGTCATTATTGCGGTGAGGTACCACCCCCTTTTTTGGTATATTCCGACTAACTAGGCATATACTTGTATAACAGAAACCAAGGTTCTCAAATTCTTACGAGTGTTACTACCTCGGGCGCCGAAATTCTGGCGATGCGACAGCTAGTAGAGAAAATCAATGAACAGCATTCTCACAGGGAGGTTGCATTCCCCCTTTTATGTTTTGGTGTTGCCTTCAGCATCATAGTTTCTCTATTCGTATAATCTGCCGAGATGGGGATCGATTTCATCATCGCATTGCAAATCTGGATGAGGATATGGAACTTCTCCAGAATGCAGAAGGAAGACTGCTATGGAGCCATTTGTCAACTAGAACTCTTCGAGCGCCTTGGTATGGTACATGCTGCGTATCTAAATGCAACAGTACTGAAAAGAAGGAAATACGGTCAGAGGACAGGCTATCTGCCTTGCCGCTCAAGTTGCTCCTACGATGGTACAAAATATTCAGGAAGCTACTCTACAATTACCCTATTGAGGAATTTTGGAAAATTTGGTGGGAGACCATCGACAATATTCTACCGTCTCTGCTACATGAGGAATCCTGTCACTGTGAAGGTTTGAGCCCTACACCGAATTATGTAAGGATAGCAAATAAAAGAGAGGGACGATGGGCTTCCATGCTTGAAGCTGCTGGATATGGAGGGTTGGACTTCAGGGAAGTGATCAATCGCCATTTCACAAAATTTTGGGTATTATGCAAGACCTTCACCAAGAGAAGGGGTTGCTGGAGGCGTCATCGCCTGATAGGGAGTCCAAAATCCTTGAGGTGGAAGCGGAGACGATAGAACACCTACCTACCTATCTATGGTAGCTCTACTTGTCTATTACTAGTTCACTATCATCATTCTGTCCTCTCCGTCTCTCAAATCGTTGCTAAAGCATGATCACGACCACACCCTTTTCTTACCTAATAACAAACACCCCAAAGCACTTAAAATAATTCTCTTTCCTCTCGCAAAATATACTTCATTCTTGACAGTCCGTATATCATCCAAGTTATTTAGCTAACTAGGTTAATGCAACGACTCTCACCCCCTGAGAGCCCATCCGACTTCCTTCTACTCTATTTCCTTCGATATTAGATTGACTCCTTAATCTATGTACTTAACTCAACTAATCTATAACTAGGTAGCTCATGGTGGTTCCGAGAAATATGAACCTTTTTTTCATGATATCGTGTAGGCACGTCCGAGTTAATACACTCGGAACACATCGAAAAATATACCTAGGTAACCTTAAAGCTCTGGTTATATTAGTAATCACTACCTAGGTAATGAACTTATTAAGTGCCCATTAAACAAAGATAATTAACCTCCTTGAGGTAAGCTGCTTTAGGTGTTTTGTTTATATAAGGAGAAATTTCTTCCTTAGCATCAATAGACATTAAGGGGCTAAGCTACCTGGTAAAGAATAGACATTTCAGGGGCCCTCTTTACACAACATTGCGATGACACTTTCTAGAACTCAACTAGGGGTATGAAGCAACCTACCTAGGTAGGTGCTTACCATATTGTGATCGGGCATAGAGTAATCCCGCATCCTGCGCGGGTTACTCTTAACTTGACTAAATGCTCTTCGCAACATGTATCACATCTATGTTATATGCACCATAGCCACCGATCATGACACACTTAACAGCCAACACAACCCAGTTTGAAATACATGACACTTAGCATACCTAGGTATCATTTACCAAGCTCAACAAATACATGCGTGAACAGTACCTGCAATCCTTCTCCGTACCTATCCACGACCTCCCAAACGGCCGTCCATTAAGCGCCCTAGCCTCTCCAAGGCGTCCAAAACGGCCGCAGCCAAATCCCCGAATAGAACAAGTAAAACTTAGAACCGAGATCCTTCTAGAAAGTCTTTAAGCCTATCTGACATCTACACCCATCCTTAAAGCAGAGTGGAAGCGCTAAATACCCAGGTGTACATCCATCCCACCGTATAATCCTAGGGGATGGTGAGCAGGCTGCGACACGCCAAGTTACAGATCCGCCGGAGATTCATGCGGTGGGAGCCCAGCCGCGCACGCCTAAAACTAGATAAGCGCCTCTCCGTGCCGTGCTCGCCTCGTCAGATTTACTAATCGTCTGATGTCAGCGATGGGGTTTCTGGAGAATCTTCGTCCCCTATTTTGTAAATGCGTAGTTGCTGTTCTCAACATCTACGAAACCGAGGCGCTAATGTCGTACGTAAAGAACACCCACTAATTGAAATTTTTCGAAATGACGTAAAGGGCAACATAAAGCCTGCCATAAGGGAATAAATTTAGATTGTCATGCAGTAAACGTAGTATAGAACTCCTTCTCCGGAAAATCTTCCTCCCCAGCCTATATAGCAGAGATCATCCATCACCCAAAGACTAATTCGGAAGCTCTCCCGGCCACAGTTGGCTATGTATGTATTAGGTAAGGGTCCTTAGAGCGTAGTTTGTCTTCCACAACCCGCTATGTCCAAAAAGGAGCCGCTCGCTGATCCTCCCCATCTGGCGCGTCTTCAAGATCACAAAAATACTCATAGTAGAGTTACCCTACCCTTGCGGTGCCGTAGGAATCTTGAAATATGGCTATATATGCAGATAAATATTGTATACGTACACTTAAAAATGCTCCTTCCAGAACCGGAAGCGCACTTCCCTAGTTGTCGCCGCGTTGGCTGCCTTGTGAATGTCACGAGCTAAAGAAATGTCAGTAAAGATTCGAGGGTAAGCTAGGGGAAATCGGCTACTCACCAGCTACAGCAGGACCACAGAAGTATACACCGACTGTTGTTTGCATGCTTCCCTCTAGACCGTTCATGTACGTTCGGTCTACAATACCGTCTCGCATTGCCTCGAACATTCTTTGGAAGTTGGGCCGACCGAAGTTTGTGCGCGCCTTGAGTTCGGTCAACGGATCGACATCGGCACCAACACTGTTCAAAACAATGTTTTGCGTTGTGTCCATATCGAGCTTCTGGGTCAGGTAGGTGTGGATCTTCAAGAACTCTACGCCATTGCTGCCGGGAATACGGGCCGCCTCGTTACTTTGGGACTCGAGGGAAGATAATAGAGTCTGAAACCATTCGAACGAGCCAGTATCCTTGCAAACCCAGATGAACTCGACACGACGGAGGCGCCTGGGAGGGTTCGGGCTGTTGCGCAAGTGCCAGATGTTCTTCAGAATAGAGGCCCAAGGTGTCACACCAATACCCGTACCGATGAGCACCGCAATCTCGTTCTCGAACACATCCTCGGCGGGAGCACCATACGGTCCATCGATTCGGAGGTTGGGCATCTGCTGTCCGTTCTGCAGAGCGACTTCGTACATTCCCATGGGGTCGACACCTTCATAGAGCTTGGCTTGTGCCCCACCAGCACCGACCGCGTCACCCAACGCCCTCGTAAAATCACCGACCTGTCGCACATGGACCGAAACATACGGATCGTACGGGCAAGAAGTGATCGTGAACGGATGCCACTGGTAGCTGGAGACCGAGGGGACTTGGAGAAAAAGCCACTGGCCAGCCTTGTACTTGAAAGAGGGCTTCTCGAACTGAATTTCCACGACATCTGCGCAGCGTTAGCACGAGGGAGACATCTCAGTCTAGGACTATCTTACCATATGGGTGGCGAACCACTCGAGTAATCTTAGTGTTACGCTTGGCACGGATTTCTCGGTAAAGACGCTCCGCCAGATAAAGACCTCCCGCGAACAGTTCCCATCGCCATCCTTGATAACCAATACAGTGCTCCCAGAAGAGATCCCCAGCAAAAGGTGAGAAGGGGTTGGCGGTATCACGGACGAAGCAGCCAACAGCGTGGGTATACAGCCCGAGCATAAACGGAATGAACAGGTGGTGCGTGTACCAAAAGGTCTCGAAGGATTGCTGGCGGATGCGATGGTGTGCGGTGGTGTACATCAACAACATGCAGAGGAGCATAATGTGGCCTGTTACACCACCAGGCTGAGTATAGTGAATCTCAACTGCGGTGACTGGCCGGATCTGAGTCTTCTCCACATTGTAGAAGCTGTATCTCGTTAGACTCGATGCATTTCTAGCTCAAAAAGGTGAGGACTTACTTGACATAGTGAGAAGCAACGTGGAGGACGGTGAACATCAGCATCGAATAAGCAACCTGGCGATGGAACCAGATATTCTCATCCAGAGGTAACCACCTGATCTTGGGTCGAATCCATCGCACCAGCGTTCGACAAACCGGTAGTAAAATCAAAGTCCCATCGATTGCCAAAACCAAACCAGCACCTCGCGAGATCCACACGGACCACTTCAGCGTATTCAGACCAGCTAGTTTGATATCGGCATTCTGTTTGTACCTGGATATGTTGTTAATGACCAGAACCGCTCGGTATAAATTAGGGATACAACGAACCATCCATAACCAAGGAAGAACCAATGCATGCCCCAAAACAAGATGTGGAAGATGAGTTTACTAGCAGTGAGCTGCTTCTTCATCAGCTCGAGGAGAGCCATGATGACAATCAATCGTCCCTCTTCTCCTACCCAAAGCGTGAATTCAAATTAAAAGTGTCGACCTGCGACGCGATTCTGCAATTCCAGAGGGCGACCGTTGGCGAAGGCGTTCGTAGCGAGTGGACGGACCGAACGACGATAAGTTCCAAAAAATTCCAAGCGATCGTCTTCTGTCCTTATATCCCCTCTTTAAATATTTTGATTATTAAAATGACCTATTATCCAACGGCGAGCACCTAGAAGTAAACAAAACCGAACTAAAAGAGCGATCTGAGCCAGCAGGAGACGAAGGAAAGGATGGGGGAGTAGAGAAGGTCTCGGGGTGAGAGGCGGATTCTTTCTACGTCCTGGTTGCCGCGCGAGGGACTAACAGAAAGAAGCAGAGGTTAAGGTTGGCGGGCGGGGAGTAAGTCATAAAGGATGACAGGATCAGTGGCGTGGCGATGCGATCAGGCGAGATGCACAGGCCACGGCCTAAAAAGAACGGCAAGGGTGGTATGGATGTATGAAGATCCGGAGCTTGTTTAGTAGACTAGGGTCAACCCTTTAGAGGGGTTCTCAATAATCCGGAAGATAGAAGCCCATGAAACCTCCAGTTAATCGTCACGATGCTAGTCCCTTTTGTTTTAATTCGCGGGACGGGAAGGGTTTAGCTAGGTGGGAATATCCAGAGTTGACAGGCAAGGGTCCTATATCGATGACCAACTAGCTAGGTAGGTACGTAAAGTAAATACGTAGGGTACTTCGTCAAAGCGGGCGAGGCAGATAGACTATCTAGGTACCTAGGCGTCTCGATGGACGACCAGCGACTGAAGTAGAATAGTTGGAGCTGATCAAACTGTAGGGGGGCGTTTCGTAAGTGGTCGATGCGGTATCACCTTTGCGTCCGATGAATACTGAATTTGGTGGGACGCATACTAGACATACGGTGTATTTAGCCCATGGCCTGGTATTATGGGGATAAAGTTGAGACGAGCAGCGTTTAGAATTGGCGTTCTGTGCTGTCTTGACGACAGGGTACCTACCTTATTGTGGGATTCTAGCAAGTCGAGCAACCTAACAGCATAATCGAGTCGAGAGGATGCGAAAGGATGATGATATGAACCATATTGTCGGAGCCGGATTGTCGTTTGGGGGATTGCTAGGTAGAAATATGTATGCAAGTTATCCATCCCCTTCTTCAATATGTAGAATAAGCGCCAAAGGTTAGACCTGTCGTGAAAGCCGATTGACTGATTAATTGAAGTTGGGGATAATAATGGAACATCTTTAGAGGCACAGTACCCAGGCGGGCGGTTGTTGGCCAGCGCGGATTCGTCCACGCAAAATTCGGAATATTCTACTCAACCAATAGAGTCCGGCGAGTCTGTGATACCCTCAACCTAGTCGATATCCCTGCCCGTTGCCAAGATTGACGGGACTATAACGGGTTTAGCCTGTCCCCGTTACAGAGAACGTGCCTCTCCCCCCATTCCTCTTTACCTAGACGAGATCTCAACTTATCTGCATCATGAAGCGGATATGCATGTACCAAATTACATAGTGGTGCTGCATGGAATATCGGTTAGACTCAGTCGATATGGATGGTCTACCAATGGCGCGAGAGGTATTTTTACCCTTCCTGATTTTCTTTTCATCTTTCCGATGTCTTTCCTTCTTTGGGAGTACCCTACCCCTTGTTTATGCTTGGCGCTGCCGAGACCCGAGATCCTTGAAGCCACACCCGCCGCAGAGACTAGGTACCTAGCTGTACGTACTATGCTAGGTACCTCCCACTCTGCTGGCCCTGTTCGTCTTGTTTCTAGATCGCCATGCCATTCTCTATGTTTGGCAGCACTGAAGAAGAAATCGTACGATTGCAAAAATCAGACCACTTCCCAATGGCATTCCTAAGAGCTGAATATATAAATTCGAGGTAGCCGTCATGCCATTGCTATGAGATCTCGTCGTATGATCGATCTCTCTTTCTCTATCCATATCTTGCGAGCTCCCTGGGCTGTCATTGCGCCAAGTGGTGATTGAATGCTGCCATATGCTCCTACTCGGTATCAAGAGAGTATACACTGTCCTGTACACTGTCCTGGCTCTCATGTAGGAGGTAAGTACCTACTAATGTCAGATCAACCCGGAGTCCCTCGCTATACGAGCATCGGAAGCGAGATCAGTTCTGCCCATGTTCAGGTATCATACTTCCTTCGTCGACTCTTGACTCTCCTATCTGATACTTAGTGTCATAGCCGTGACGCGACCACCCTTCTGAGTGGATCGGGTCCTAGAGGAGTATCCTGTTACCGTCCTTTCATAATAGTCAAACGAATATTCCTTTACTACCCGTCTCACCAGATGGGTTTAGGTAAGGATCACACGGAAGTTGATACTGACGGCGAGGGCTGAGGCTCGAGACGACGCCATGGATCTCAGGTCTTTGGGTCTTTGACAAGAGTATTGCTCGCGATCTTGTATCGACGGGATGATCGCGAAGAACGGAGTTGAAGTTGTTTCGGGGAGAATCCGTGAGTACGGAGCCTCGGGGTAGGAAACTATGAAACGACTAATGGAGCCTCATAACTAAGCGTGTCACCCTTCAAACGTTAACGTAAACCCGAATTGGTAAATGTTAAAAGTGATGCAAATGATACGGAGCATCCTTGTCGACTTAGGTACGCATTGGCCAATTAAATACGTGAGAGATGCCGGTCTTTCACCAATAGGGTTTAGCCAATCTTCCAGCCCTTGTCGATTTTATATTGGGCCCGTATCGGAAGTGTTCAGACCGGTGCACTAGGGGTACCTACCTAGGTACACTAGTGTAGAGGTATGTACCTATTACTACATAGGTACCTAGTGTAGGCGTTGTTGAGATACGCACAGATCGGATCGTAGAGGTCATCCATCACCCGAACCATCTCATCTCACTTCAGATGTCATTAGGTTAACCTAACTATTGGGTCAGATGGCGTCCTACTTTGCGATCGTTTTTCTAATCATGACATGTTGCATGATTAGGTAGCCGAGGTGAGATCTTATCGGTTCGTTTTAGAAGATTCCGCATATCTCCCATCAAGTTCAACAGAGACGACATGGTCCTTAGTTTGACGATTACATCTAACGAGTCAAGGTCCATTAGATTGCGTGCAATCTATGAGTGTGAAGCCCACTATCGACAATATAGACTTTCACTCCTCAGGAGATAATAGTCTAGTATTGACAATACCATGTTGGCCGGCTAAGCTCTTGGGACTAAACCACCAAGACACCTTCTACGTATGGTCTTACTCCTTGTATGGAGAGGCGAGGGCATATTTTATTAAAGGTCTCAGTTGACTTTCTCTCGTCGGTATATATATCTGCATAGGTATATATATATAAGTACCTACCTAGGTATGTTTTCGTGATCCTGTCAATCTGGAGAGGGACTGGACTAAAGAGCTGATGAAGTGAGTTTCAAGCAACAACCGTACAGCACACGTTCTTTGAATTTCATGAAATGGGCTAACTTTGTCAAATGATGAGATAGTTTTGAAGACATGATGATGCTCAACTATATTGTTCCGGGATGGTGCGCTTATATCTTGGTATATGTCCCTTAGCCATTGAGTTGTCCGTTGCATATACTCCACGAAGCACCTACGATGATATCATTGGAATTAACAGATGATGCGGACAATTCATTGTGACGTCTCTTTTGACCTTCAGCTTACATAGCACGCCTGGATCCTACAATATAAAGAGCTGAACCACCTACTTACCCAGAGGCACTTGCGAGATTTAGATCATCGACTTCTATCGCCACTACATACTCAAGTCTCCCACTTTCGTCGAAGTTGCAATATTTGTACATTAAACCATTTAATCAACTTGCAAAATGGCACCCAGATACAAGAAGGGTCAGATGGTCACGTACAAGCCCATTGGGGGTGAGTAGGGTTCATTTGTCCGTGGTGATGCTGCTGCTAACACTTCTTAATAAGGCCCCGACTCGAACACACCGGAGAGCGTCGGTAGAATCAATGATGTCCTCACTCAACCGGGCATGCAGGCGGACAGAAACGTCCAAGCCAGCCCGGATAACCCCCGATACGAAGTGAGTCTTTCTTTAAGTCCTTCTATTCGTCTTTCTTACGGCGCTCCACGGTATCTCTAGTGGTTGCAGGACTAATGCCAGTGGCTCACGAGTTAGATCGTCAATGACAATACCGGGAAAACAACCACAATCTACGAGGCTAACATCCTTGGCAGAGCCCCATAAGAGGGTTGCCACCATGTTATCGTCACCAAAAGGCTTTCATTGATTGTATTCGTTCGGTAGAAGCAACGGGTTATTGGAGTATGAAAGTCACGTAGTTGATTTTAATACATTCATTGTCCGAATTGTATGCTCAACTTGAGTCACGGTGAATGGTCTGCTAAACTGGGTCCGCGCCGAGGTCTTTGTATAAACGACCGATTCACCTAAGGTCGAGTTCCATATAGTATGCTCATGTTCAGACCTTCTTAAATCACATGTGATACTGGGGGGTTTAGCAAAATTCAACCAGTCTATGTGTATACCCACATCGCTTACCTCCAGTTTAGAGTGCCAGAGTGTGTAGAAAGACAAGTGGAATTAGTACACACCTAGGTAACTATCTAGGCAGGTACCTAGATTAGTCGAGATATACACTTTTTTATTCCCTCATTATTAATAATGTTTGCTAGTTTTGACTTTGATAGTTTAACTTTGACAAGTTTGAGACGATCGAACATTGAAAGAGATACCTATACGCGTATGTAAATTGTTATCTAATCAAATAATAGTGGGGATTCATTCGAGTTAAATGATTTTTGGGCTTGCTAGCTGGGCAACTAAGCCCCAGCCACGACTGCCACGTTACCCAGCCCCATTCATTACGTCGCAGGCAGGGTACTACGTACAGATGGTACAGTACAGATGTACAGATGTACAGTGACCATTAGCGCTAAATGGTGGAATAATGGCGCCTCGTCTCAAGGCTCCGGAATACTGGAAATAACAAAGTCGATCTTCACAAATGCATATCTGAGCAGCGTTTGCGCAAATTCTAGAGAACACTTCTCCCTAGATCGTTATTCACCCCTGAACGCTTTAGAGCATAATAACATCAAGTTGAAAACCACCCGAGAGCTGTTATCTTCCCTGTATCCCGACTTAAGATCGTATTCTCGTTAGACACCACCTTGTCAATACTATTCATGCGTGCCCAACATGGTAAGATTTTGTACACCGACAATAACAACGTCTCCATGCTAACCGCCGCGTTTTTGCGATCGTAGGGTATAAGTAGACGACCGAAGGACAAATCAGGCGGAGCATCCCGTGCTGGCGGCTCAGGAGCGCAAGATGCCGGCAGACCAAAGAAGGCCACATTCGAGACATCCAAGAAGAGGGAGATAGGCGTTTCCGACCTGACCCTGCTTAGCAAAGTATCAAATGAAGCAATAAACGAAAACCTGAAGAAGCGATTTGAGGGCCGCGAGATCTATACCTATATCGGCCATGTCTTGGTCTCCGTTAACCCCTTTAGAGATCTCGGTATCTACACCGACCAGGTCCTGGAATCATATAAGGGCAAGAACCGACTCGAGATGCCGCCGCACGTCTTCGCGATCGCCGAGTCATCCTACTATAATATGAAGGCATACCATGATAATCAATGTGTTATCATCTCCGGGGAGTCAGGAGCTGGCAAGACCGAAGCCGCCAAGCGGATCATGCAATATATCGCAAGCGTATCGGGCGGCGAGAGCGGAGAGATCAAGCAGATCAAGGACATGGTTCTGGCAACCAACCCGCTGCTCGAGTCTTTCGGAAATGCGAAGACCCTGAGGAACAACAACTCGTCACGATTCGGGAAGTACTTGCAAATACACTTCAACACAAACGGCGAGCCCGTAGGAGCAGACATCACAAACTACCTATTAGAGAAGACGCGAGTAGTGGGCCAGATTGCCAATGAACGAAACTTCCACATCTTCTATCAGTTCTCTAAGGGGGCTTCCGAGAACTACCGGACTATGTTTGGTGTCCAGAAGCCGGAAACATATGCCTACCTCAGCCGGTCGAAATGTTTTAACGTCGATGGTATAGACGATTTGGCCGAGTTTCAAGATACCTTGGAGGCTATGAAGATCATTGGTCTTTCGCAGGGCGAACAGGATGAAGTGTTCCGCATGTTGGCGGCCGTCCTGTGGACCGGAAACATCCATTTCGTTGAAGGCGATGACGGATATGCTGCCGTGGCGGATCAGTCTGTTGTGGACTTCCTCTCATACCTCCTCGAGGTTTCGCCCGCTGCGCTGGTTAAGGGTATCACCATCCGAATCCTAACCCCGAGACACGGCGAAGTAATCGAATCGCCGGCCAACGCGGCCCAAGCAAATTCCACCAAAGATGCGCTTGCTATGGCTATCTATTATAACCTCTTTGATTGGATAGTCGGACGCATCAACCAGTCCCTACGCGCACGACAGGCCGCAGCTAATAACATTGGTATTTTGGATATCTATGGTTTTGAAATCTTCGAGAAGAATAGTTTCGAGCAGCTCTGCATCAACTATGTGAACGAGAAGCTCCAGCAGATTTTTATCCAGCTCACCCTTAAGGCCGAACAAGAAGAATATGCGCGAGAAAAAATCCAATGGACGCCTATCAAGTATTTTGACAACAAGGTTGTCTGTGACCTTATCGAGCAAATCAGACCTCCTGGCATCTTCTCTGCTTTGAAGGACGCCACGAAGACAGCTCACGCTGATCCCGCCGCCTGCGATCGTACTTTCATGCAGAGTATTAACGGCATGTCGAACGCCCACCTCACCCCTCGGCAAGGAAGCTTTATCATCAAGCATTACGCCGGCGATGTTAGTTACACCGTCGACGGAATCACAGATAAGAATAAGGACCAACTTCTCAAGGGCGTCCAAAGCTTGTTCCAGCAGAGCTCAAACCAATTCGTCCACACCTTATTCCCTCACTCGGTAGACGAGGATAACCGCAAGCAACCACCAACGGCAGGTGATAGAATCAGAACTTCTGCCAACGCCTTGGTAGAGACCTTAATGAAGTGCCAACCGTCATATATCCGTACAATCAAGCCTAATGAGAACAAGTCGCCTACAGAGTACAACGTGCCGAATGTTCTACATCAAATCAAGTACCTTGGTCTGCAAGAGAACGTTAGGATTCGACGTGCCGGTTTCGCCTACCGTCAGTCTTTCGAGAAGTTTGTCGAGCGATTCTTCTTATTGTCACCTGCTACGTCCTACGCAGGCGAGTATACTTGGCAGGGATCCGAGGAGGCTGCGGTGAAGCAGATCTTGAAGGACACCAGCATTCCGAAAGAAGAATGGCAGCTAGGTGTCACGAAGGCCTTCATCAAATCCCCAGAGACGCTGTTTGCGCTAGAGACCATGCGAGATCGATATTGGCATAACATGGCCACCCGTATTCAAAGAATGTGGAGAGCGTACCTGGCTTACCGCGCCGAATCAGCAACCCGCATCCAACGATTTTGGCGCAAGAAGAGAGTAGGTGCTGAGTACCTACAACTGCGAGACCAGGGCCACGCGGTTTTGCAAGGGCGCAAGGAGCGTAGGCGGTTCAGTTTGCTGGGTTCTCGACGTTTCCTGGGAGATTATCTGGGGATCAACTCGTCAAACGGGCCCGGATCTCAAATCAGAAATGGTATACAATTATCCAGCAACGAGAAGGCTCTCTTCTCCTGTCGCGGGGAGGTCCTTGAGGCTAAATTCGGTCGATCAAGTAAACCAAGCCCTCGAACACTTATCGTGACTACTAGCAAGTTCTATATCGTGGCACAGGCATTAGTCAACCACCAGATTCAGATAATCATTGAACGTGAAATACCCCTAGGAGCTATCAAGTTCATCGGAGCTTCGACATGTCGCGATGACTGGTTTTCGTTAGGGGTTGGGTCACCGCAAGAAGCAGATCCGTTGCTGAATTGTGTTCTGAAGACTGAGCTTTTCACACAGATGCAACGATCGATGCCTGGTGGCTTCAACTTAAAGATTGGTGACTCGATAGAGTATGCCAAGAAGCCCGGAAAGATGCAACTTGTCAAGGTCCTAAAGGATTCACAGCAAGCCATGGATTTCTACAAGAGCGGAAGTGTCCATACCCAGTCCGGAGAGCCACCGTCCTCAGTATCTAAGCCAACACCGAAAGGCAAGCCAGTACCGGCTCGACCGATTACCCGAGGCAAACTTATCAAGCCAGGTGGTCCCGGCGGTAGACCTTCTCGAGTTACGACCGCCCGTCCAAGCACAACCAAACGCGGACCAGCCGCGCTCCAAACCCCGCGCGCAGTCCCGAACCCAACCGCCTCCGTCGCGAGTAGCATTGCTAGCCACACTGCCTCCGTCACAAGCAGCATTGCTAGCCATACTCGTAATCAGGGCTCAACGTCGTCTGTTCGCGCGCCCCCTCCACCACCACCACCGCCAGCCACATCTCCAGCAAAAGCCAAACACACCGCCAAGGTTCTCTACGACTTTGCCGGGCAAAAAGAGAACGAGCTTTCGGTGAAAGTAGGCGATATCATCGAGATCGTCCAGAAGGAAAACAACGGTAAGTCCATCTACGTAAATGCTATACGAGGAGTTGCTGATTAGAAAATCGTAGGCTGGTGGTTAGCAAAGAATGCTCAGGGACAAGCATGGGTGCCCGCAGCATACGTCGAGGAACAAGCAGCCCCTCCCCCGCCGGCCCCAGCACCGGCCCCGCGAGCGCCGCCTCCACCCCCCAGCCAGAACGGCACGGCGACAGCAGCGCGGAACAAACCCACGCCCCCGCAGCCGCCGGCGAAGCGTCCAGCCGCCGGCAGGAAGCCCGCGGCCCCGCAGCCTCGGGACTCGGGCATGAGCCTGAACGCCAACGGCGGCTCCGACAGCAGCCGCAGCAACACGCCGACCCCCAGCATCGCGGGCTCCCTAGCCGACGCCCTGCTGGCCAGAAAGAACGCCATGCAGAAGAGAGAGGACGACGACGACTGGTAGAGCAAAGCATCTAGGTACTATCGCGTTGCGCGTGGCAGTGTGAACGCATTTTTGGAACGTTTTATTATCATTATTATTTTTTTGAGGATACGAGCGAGAGCATGCAGCAGGCGCATCGCCGACCAAGACGGGGCAGCAACGGCCTACGCAGCCCAGGGTCTAACTTTACGATTCACGAGCTCGGAACCCGCACGGACAAGAAGAAGAAGAAGACGAACATGAAGAATGAGGGAAGAAGGGATCGCCAGCCGGATCCCGCGACAATCAACGAAACCCGTGTAAGGTAAGGGGTAAGGGTGCCACGCGAGATATAGCCGCCTTATACATATGATATAGTAGAACGACTATGTGCCTAGAAAGACAAGATGCCAGAGAGCAGAGCAGAGCAGAATTGCTGTTGATGGAGTAGATTGCGTGTCTTGTGTAGTGTGTATAGTGTATGAGTCTATTACGTGATTACCTAGTAAATCCTTCGTGGCTATATGTTATGTGATATGTGATATGTGTTATATGTTGCATTATATGCCATGTGATATATGTTTGATGTTATATGGTAAAGAATAAATAAAGAATAAATCATCAAGTATCCTCACCATCCTTCGTCCGCACTTTCCTCCTGCGTATCAGCTCGGCAAGGGGAACATCCTCGTCCTCCTCTACATTCCGCATCAACCCCTCCTGCTCCGCGTACCGGCCCCCCTGCTCCACAGCCGGCTCATCGTACTCGGCGTCCTCATCCACGCCGTAATCGCCCAGATGCTCGCCGTCCGTGTTCACCCACGCGGATTTCCCCTCGTCCACCACCACCATAGCAGCAGGGCGATATAAACCCGCGCCCGGGCCGTGGGGGACAAGCTCGCGGCCGTACGCCTCGTCGACGAAATCGTAGTCGTCGACGGGGAGCTCCTCGAGCTCGCCGAGGATGCGCGACCGCGAGGCGTCCCAGCGCCGCAGGTCCAGCTCCTGGCGGCGGCGGAAGGCGTCCCTGTCGCGCGCGGGGTCGGACGCCAGCTCCAGCTCCAGTTCCAGCGCGCGGTCGGTCTCGCGGCGGCGCTCGCGCCAGACCTTCGCGTTGCGCAGCTTGTCCGGGTCCGCGGGCGGCCACTGGCCCTCGCGGTCGTTGAGCTCGTTTTCTTCGTACTCCCAGCCCGTGCGGCTGCTGCTTGCTTGTTTTTGTGTTTGTGTTTGCGTTTCTGCTCCCGTGGTCGGGTCCGGGGTGTAGGGGTAGGGGGCGATGGTGGGGCTGCTGGCGAAGGGCAGGAACCATAGGAGCGGGTTGGGGGTGCCCATGGCGGCGGCCATGTTGGCGAAGATGCCGATGTCGTACGGGAACTCGACGGGCTCCACGGAGAGGTGCGGGGCGTCGCGGTCGCCGCCGGGGGCCCGTTCGCCAGTCGCCCACCACGAGCCGCTGTCGGAGCTCGAGGATGCATAGCGGCGCTCGAGTGTGGCCTCGTGGCGCTCAATCTCCCAGCTTTCTATCATCGTAGTATTGAAGGCCCAGCCCTTCAGCGTCGTAGCCAATAATATGCCCAGCGCCAGGCTCGTCACGCCCGCCGCGAATGTGAGCACCGTCAGCCATACCAGCTGCGATACTGTGGGGCCTAGATACGCGGGGAGGTGGCGGGAGTCCCAGAGGGCGTGGAAGCGTTGGAAGAGGAAGCTGAGAAGGGCCCAGAGGGATAGGTTGGTGAAGATGAGGAAGCGCAGGAAATGTGGAAAGGTTTGGAGGGACACGCAGTTGCTAGTCCAAGGGCAGTGATGGTCCATCTTAGGGATGCAGCGACGGCATGTGCGACAGTGATGCGAGCGCGGCGGTTTGGGGGCTGCGCATTTCTTGCACCAACGACGGATTCTTCCCTTCGTCGATCCCATTCCGTCTCCTTCACCTTCGCCGTCTGCCGCTTCTTCTTCTTCCGCATCCGACCCAATAGCCTTCCCCTTCTGTTTCTTCTTATAGCTCGGCGGGAAGACATAGCGGCCGGGGTCGGTAGTGCATGCTTTATAGTATGTGTACCAGAGACATAGAAGCAAGGCGTTGAAGGTATAGCTCTCGGCGGAGGTGAGCGGGCCCGGGGTCAGGTCCGGGGAGTGCGCGAACAACCATTGCGGCGTGTAGGCTTCGAAGGCGATGAGGACGCAGACGGCGGGGATGGCGAGGCGTTGGAGCGTTGGCTCGATGCTGCCGACGAGGAAGGCCATGCCTACTAGACCATCCGAAGTTGATGGTTGGGCTAGAGTATAAATGATACCAGGTAGGTATGATACCTAGGTAGATAGTGGATTGTGAATTCGGACAGGTTGAGTTAGACAAGGTTCTAAGATGGATTTCGAAGATAGATAATAGATTAGGTACTAGTGTAGGTATCTTAGAATAACGCGGTGCCGGGGATTTGGGCGCGACGTCACTTATGCAGGAACGTGCAGGGATATGGTATTACGTAAATAAACTCTATTTCAGTAAACAGGGCTAGTAGCACGTTTTAGTGAATATCTAATAAACCAATATAAGGTAAAGAATAACCCTCTATTAAACCCTTCTTAAAGGTACCTAAGTACCTACAATAACACCTACATCAACATTAAATACCTAGGTACTGAAGAAAACCACATTGGAAGGATAGATAGCTTCCATCCCGAATTTCCCACAAGTCTACCCGATAGCTGAATGGATCTCACTCAAACCCAATTATCCCTTCATCATGGCTAGTGCCGTGCTTTTTTCTTCTCCTTCTCCTGCGACCCCATGATCGCCGCCACTCGCTTGTGAGCCTTAGACACGATGCCTACAAACTGGAAGACCTCGGGAGCAGAAGCCGGAAGGGGTTCTCTTTCGTGTGCCTGGATTATTTCTCGACTGACAAGCATCCTCAGGTAATCCTGTCCGATGAATTGGACATCAACAGTGCTTTCCTCCTCCCCCTCCTCCCCTGTAGTCTCGAGTTGGTAAGTCTTCAAGCTTGCCCGTTCTGGCGCCCGGATCTTTTTAAAGTACATATTGTATTCGGGATCCACGTAGATTCGTCCTGCTGCTGTCTTCTCTGCCGGATGGGGCTTGCGTTTACGGTTGTTTCCATCGTCGAACTCGTCGAACTCGATGTACTTCCAGGAACAATATGTATACTCATCGTAGCAGTTCTCCACGTAGTCGATCGAATAAAGGTCGAATGATTTGTGCTTCATATAGCCTGCGGGGATCCATTTTCCGCCTCCTACTATTGTTCCAAGCGGACATCCTAAATAGCCATCGAAGAAGCTTATAGATGGTCCATCCCCATCCTTCTCGCTTATGTTATTTGCAAGGGTCTTATAAACTGCCAGGACTTCTTCAACCTTGCGCTTGTTGAGCTCCAATGCTATCCGCTTTTGTTTCTCGAGTGCCTCTCGCCATTCTTTAAGCTGTTCCTTTCTCTCCTCGCGTTCTTCCTTGAGCTCATAATACCAATCGGCATCGGATCCTGTATATGATCTATCCGATATATCATCAGACTCGGAATCCCAGTCACATTGGCACCCGAATTCTGAGTCATCCGCCGCCTCGCAGTGGCACTCGAACGACTTTAGCTATAATTTGTTATCCGAAAGCAGAACAGGAAGCCCGGATAACGACTCTTAGGCTTAGTCAATCAAGTAGAGTCGGGACGCATCTCGATCCTAATCTAAATGGACATGTTCACGGTGGCTGAGTGGTACGTGCTGTGGTCTGTGAGCCTCCGTATGTGGCGTTCTAGTGGCGTCCATTCCATTGCTTCGTAGCATGATTTTGTAGAGCGGTTATATAAACTGTCCACTTTACACCCCTCATTTATTGCGTTCAGCAACTAAAATATTTATAATAAAAGATGAGAAGTCATTAGAGGCTAACGAGACATGTGTACTGAATTAATAGCTGGTTGGTTCCGAATAAGACCGCTGGAAGAAACCTTCACGGTTGGTCTCTTCTAGAAGCTCATTTACCCAAATGATATTCAGTACCTAGTATTACATACATTTAAACATCCATTCAACACAATACCGACCAGGTCAAGATACTATTATGTATTCCTTATCCTAAAGACCAAGTTTTCCACAGCCCTAGAGATCATACCCAGCGATTTGGCAACTATGGAAACGAACTAATGTACAATACGTCCTCACATGGAGATCGTCCACCGGGAATAGGCTACTGCCTGCTTAATCAGAATATGCGTGGCTATATACGATCAGGGCTTAAAGTCCTAGAAATAGATTCGAACCGGTAAGCCGAAATTCACTATAGAACACGGAGGGGACATGATATCATGATAAGGCTGTGTTTCAACGGTAATTCCTATGGCCCAAATCCTACCAGTAAGGATATACAGCAGAGGGGTTGAAGATTCAACCCACCGCGGAGCAGTACTGCCACGTCGCCAAGGGAGCCCCAGATGACAACTGGGATTATTTAGCTGAGCAGGCCGTCCATATACGAAAATCTACCCAATTCGTCTCATATCTTGATGTTCTCTCTACTTACGGCCCACTAGATTTTACGTAAGGAGTGCTATTATATATTCGGTGTATGCTCGAGAGATGGGGAAGGGTTCAGACGATCCTATGAAGCACTTCTGAGTGGAAATTAAAGTGATTAAGTCACTCAAGCAGTCAGAAGGCTATTGAGGATCATTATTACACTACCGGTTAACACGGCTTGGAAGACAGCAGGCAGACAATACAGCAGAATATGCTTGACTGAAGATCTTAGAGGTGTATAGAGAGATCCATAGTTGAAGATGCCGCACCAAAATATCTGCAGAGGATAGCATGAATATAAAATACCAAGAGCTTCAACGCCCGTCTGTCCTGATTCTTAGCCCAGACATTCAAGAAGCTCTATAGTCCATAACAGAAACCAAAGCCATCTAGCCACCCTCTCATCCTCTTACCCACAAACACATCATCCGCCTATAAAAATGCAATTCAAGCTCCTCGCCCTCACCTTCCTCGCGGCCACCGCCACGGCCGACGACAACCTCAGCAAGATCATCGACGACATCCCAGACTGCTCCTTACCCTGCTTCGCGCAGGCCGTCGAGGAGAATGGATGCCAGAAGACGGACTTCGATTGCATCTGCAAGAACCAGGTCAAGATCGCGGCCAAGTGGGGGAGCTGCATACCGAACTACTGCGGTTCTCTGGTCAACTCTGGTGAGTGTTTGCATCGCCCCTTGATATCTCACATTGTTCTTTTCTTCCTGTTTGAAGCTGGGTTGATACCTAGGAAATTAGAGATCAGTAAAAGTTAACATTGCAATGTGTATAGATGCTAGTAAACGACTAGACGACCTCTGCGATAGATGGGATGATCATCCTTCCTCTACAGAGGTGGCAGCGGCTACAAGCGCTTTGGCGTCTCAGGTCACGGCCGCCTCGGCCACTGTGACACCGAAAGGGGCGGCAGGGAGCCTAGAACCTGGCATGGGCGTGGTAGGAGCGATAGCTGCTGCTATGCTGATGATTTAGATAAGCTGTTATAGAACTCTGAATGACTATCTAAGTACGGGACAGATTAGAACTTAGGCGCCAGTCGGGCTTGAGAAGTCATGTCATCTCAAGCTATTGCCTACGATACTCACTCAGGCCAGGGAATACTCCTAGTTAGCCTGTGCTCACGACGGTAATCTCACTTTGAAGAAGTCAAGATTCTGGAACACAGGACATTTGCATATTTTCTTCATGATTCCGATCTTTAACACATTTATCGAAAACCTAGAAAAGGCATTCGAAATTGAGGACACGAGACCACTTTGAACTTTCGTATGTATGTAGAAGAGTTAGACAATTTGATTTTCTTCCTGGAATGGTTCAATATCGAGTCTGGGATACCACGTCCTAGTTGACAAGATTATGACTTTGACTATAGCCCTAGCTACGTCCCATTGACTCAATATCAAACGTAGTTGTTCACGAGTTCGTGCCACATGACTGTATAATACGTTAGCAACGACCCCCAAAAGAGAAATGGACATCCATCACATACCCATGCGGGCACATTTCGCAATGCCGACATGTCTTTTTTATTCTGGCGACATATCGGCTACAACCAGTATGTGACTAGTCGTCACTTACGACCCGAGTATCATATTCGGTTCCCCGCGATTCTTCCATTACTCAACATCACCATCCCTTTGTCCCTCGGGGCTGCGACTTCGGCTGCGGCCTCTCCCACGATGCGACTGTCGAGGGCCCCTGTTTCCCTTACCCGGGGGCGGTCTGACAAAAGCGAAGTCGACGCTGATAGTCTGATCCAGTAGCTTGGTCTGGTGTGCGCCGTCGATAGCGGCTCGAGCCTCGTCCAAGGTCGCGTACTCGATTAGGGCGTACCCCTATTTTTGATCAATAATATTAGAATTTATCCCCCTTTTAACGTCGAACACAGGAAAGCAAAGGAAAATAAGGGAAACTATTGATCGGCTTACCTTGACGTAACCACTGCGGCGGTCCAGGTTCAGATGTAAGTTCTTGATCTCGCCAAAGTCGGCAAACTTGTCGTGTATGGTCTCCTCGTCGGATTCTTCGTGTACGTTGGTGACCATGATGATCCATCCCTCGATCGAGCGCACGGCCGTCGCTTTAGTGTGCGTCTGCATGTCACCGACCTTGGCTTGGGTGGCTTCAGGGGAGCCAGGTTCGTCGACTTCCATCTCAACGTCGGCCATGGTGATAATCCTGGTAGGTGTTAGGAAGCTTCCTGATCAGGAAGAATAATTTTGTTGTGAAGATATGAACGTATGAATGGGGCAAATACAGCACTTTTTGTGGTATTTTCGACGATTTGGATTTCGAGTTCGCGACGTGAATGATTAAACATTTGATTGGTCAAAGCTATGACCACCCGTTCCCTGTCTGGTGACAGGGTTATTATCACCTGATCGCAGCTGCCAAGGATCTCACCTGTACGGAAGTATATATGTATCTATGTATATATGTATCTAAGTATCTATGTATCTATGCATCTATGTACCTATTCTTATGGGTCGGCGTTACCCCTCTAAATAACTTCATGTTCTTTCAATAATGTATTCCTTCAATACAGCCGTAGTCACTTCCACGCACGCCCTTGCAACGCACCTAACTAATTATCCATTTCGAATCCCCTCCAACCAATCAGGATATACCTATCTCTCCTATTCAGGATATCTACTTTCACGAGATAGGCCACTCTATTCGATCAACCCCACCATCGGAATAAACTCAGACTCGCATAGATCGCGATGTCGGCGAGGATACGGGCTGCCCTTGGTCCCCTGCATAGATCTACGGCATCATCCCCAGAAGGATAGGGCGTGGAAGTCGGGTACATAACCTCAGTATCCAACCAGGATCCTCGCATTGGTTTGTTGCGGTGTAATATATTAGAAGCTCTATTACCATTTTCTAATAATATCAGTGATAGTGAGTATCAGTGTTGAATGTGTATATAAAACTGAGATATTCGTCACTATCTTCTCTCTTAGACATACCCTAGATTATATTTTCCAAATTGGATGAGATTCCGTGATATAACCCTAGAAGTCATGACAACGCAAGCAGAAACGGAGTTACAAACGCTGCCAGCTTCCGAGCCAGGCCAGCTTTCCACGCCCGCAGAAGCCAGCAACAGCATCAGGAATACAGATCCTCTTGAAATACCAAGACCGCCATCTCTCTCGCTAGCAGACCACAGCAAATCCGCCTACCTCGTCCTCGCCGGATGCGTACTCATCCAAGTGCCGATATGGGGTGAGTGAGCAAACAACTACTCCCACCTCCTTAATCCTCTCTCCATCATGCCTCCATGCCCCTATATCCCCACCCGCTCACCCGCAGAATCAGGGTACTCCCTCGCCTTCGGCATCTTCCAAGAGTACTACACGACGCACGCGGTGCTGTCGGGGCCCAGCGGCCCGGGCATTGTCGCCAGCATCGGGACGTCGCAGACGGGGATCCTGTACCTGATGATGCCGGTGGCCTTCACGGTGCTGACGCGGTACCCGGGGCTGCGGCGGCCGAGCATGGCAGCCGGGCTCGTGCTCACCACCTGCTGCCTCGTGGCGTCCAGCTTCGCCGCCACGGCCGCCCAGCTCGTCGCCACCCAGGGCGTCTTCCACGCCGTCGGCTGCGGCCTGCTGTTCAGCCCCGCCTCGCTGTGCCTCAACGAGTGGTTCGCCGACCGCCGCAAGGGCCTGGCCTACGGCGCCATGTGGAGCGGGAAGAGCGCCGCCGGCGCCGGCATGCCCTTCCTGACGAGCGTGCTGCTGGACCGGTACGGCGTCGGCACCACGCTGCGCGTCTACGCCGTCGCCTCGGCCTTGCTGACCATCCCGCCGATATTCCTCATGCGCGAGCATCCTACCACCACTGCTCCCACCACCCCCTCGTCCTCCGACTCCTCCCCTACACCTGTAAGACCAGCAGGCCGCGTCTCCTTCGGGTTCGCGCGGCACCCGACCTTCTGGATCCTGCAAGCCGGCAACGTCCTGCAGTCGCTGGGGTACCTGATGCCGTCGACGTACCTAGCATCGTACGCGCACGCGCTGGGCTTTCCTTCTGTGACGGGGCCCGTGTTTCTAGCTCTCATCTCGCTGGCCTCGGTGCCGGGGTCGCTGGTGATCGGGCTGCTGAACGACGCGGGGCTCGCGGCCACGACCGTGATCCTGATCTCCTCGCTCGGCAGCGCGCTGCCCGTGTTTCTGCTGTGGGGGCTGGGCGGCCACCAGGTCGCCGTGCTGGTCGTCTTCACCCTGCTGTACGGCTTCTTCGCCGGCGGCTTCAGCTCCACCTGGTCCGGCATCCTGCGGGAGATGAAGCGGCGCGACGGCGCCGTCGACACCGGCCTCATATTCGGCATGCTGCTCGGCGGCCGTGGCCTCGGCTTCGTGCTGAGCGGGCCCGTCGGCGGCGCCCTGCTCGAGGCCGATCGTCTCAAGGCCGAGGACTTCACCGGCTACGCTACGCAGTACGGACCTATGATTGTGTATACCGGGTTGACTGCCGTGCTCGGCGCTTGGGGCTGGTTCTGGACTATGGGGAAGAGGGTGATAAGAGCATTGTAATGAAGCCATCAGATCCTTACATTTATGGGCATTGATAATGACTAGCATGAAACGGTAGCCTGTTGATATACCATCATTGCATTGAAGTCACAACCTGAAGAACACAATAGCACGTAATCAGCGTTCAATGTTCTCATTGATTGTAGAAATATCATGATTCATTCCATTATGAAATGTAACAGCGCCCTCAATACGGGTTCGCGTAGCCTATGCCTGTACGGCAGTTCCTATCCATATACAATGCATCCTAATGCAGACTCCCTTTTGTTAAACGCCACCTATGCATGAGCCTCGTAATACAACAAACCGGGCGACACCAATTAACCATACATGCAAAGTCCTAGTCATTTACCATTACCACCAAGGCAATGTGTCATATGCAAACTCCGAGTTTTCGCCTTAACCCTATCAGTAGTATTCGTGCATACCCTTCCAGCTTGGATCATTCGTCATAGCACTCGCTACGGTGAGATCCACAAACTCTGCCGTCATCTCCTGGCCGCTCTGCTTCTGCCCTTCAAGAGCGTCATAGAGGTAGTAGATCTGATCTCTACGGAGATCCCGCACCTTCCTAAGCGAATCCATCTTTCTGCCTAATTTCTTCCACCGTCTTCGGTGGACCGCCGGGTTGCAATCGTTGTATTGCCCGTCCATGTCCTTAAGAGCCATCTGGACGTGCCGCTCCTCATCTTGCAAGGTTTTGATAACTTTAGCTAGTGCCGCCGCTGGATCTTGCGATGGACGTAGTGTAGACTGGTCTTCATACTCAGATTGAGCCGGGGCTCGGTCCGTTACAGGGATTGGTTTCGAGACACGGATGCTTTTCTTGTAGACGCCGCGTTTCTCGCACTCGTACTCGTTGATCCGTGCACACACGACACAGTTGCCGCAGTCATGATCATAATCAAGATTGTCGAGGATACGCTTAGCGTCCTTAGAGAGCTCACTCTTATCAGCCTTTTTCGCACTCTGCTTCGCGTTCTGCTTCTCGTTCATCTTTTGTTGCTCGAGTGTGATGTCATCAATGAATAACGCGGAAGTCATATTATCTTCATGATCAGAATCGACATCAACTTCAAATCGCGCGCTATCTGAATTGCGACGGTGGAACTTATCCGCCTCGGAGGTCTCGCTTTGAATGCTCATCCCGCTAGCGCCAGACTTAACACTGAAGCGTCCGGTAAGGTCTGGTTCGGATACCGGTCGTGAATCCTTCGCGGTACGGTCTGATTGGGGTTTTGTATGACTGTCTTGGATGTCTGGTCGACCGAATGACACCTTTCGTGGGATAGTATCCTCTGACTTGGATTTCCGTACACCCGTGGTAGAGTCTGCAGTCTTAACTTGCTCGCGCAGCTCCTCAAATTCCGTGTCGGCGACGCTGCGGCCTGTCTTTTGCTTCTGTGAGTTCAATCGAGAAGGTTGGGTATCCTTCAAAATCCCAATTGGTTGGGACTTGGTAGCCTCCGATCGTGCCTTAGACATCCCGGAGACTGCCCTGTGAGAGCTGGTAGCGCGTTGTCGGGTCTGAGATAGAAATGGGGGCGGAAGACTCTGGCTATCGTCCTCGCTCATGTCATCGTCATCAAAAGCCAACGATTCGGTAGCCATGTCCTTTCGTTGCGTATCGCCACGAACTTGACGAAGAGCCTCTCGTAATTTAGGCATTTCGCCCTGTGTGAAGATGCTGGCAAATTCAGACCCCTGTGTGAGGTCGATCTGCTGTGTGTAATCATCCTGCATGGGAATGTCCGTCTGAGACGTGGTGCTTCTAGCAGTAGTCTCACTGGCGGCCCCCTTACCCTTTGGATCGATGATGTGTGGCGTTCTCGCATGCTTCTTCTTGCTTACAGTGCTCATGAAGTCCTTGATTTCCTGAGTAATCTGACGAGCTTTGTTAATAGCGTCTGTCCTTCGCTTGAGTTCAAACTGGAGCTGGGCCTCGTTCTTAGCAGTCTTCTTCAGCTTGTCTACCAAATACGACTCCTTGCCGATAATTAAGTTCAAATGCTGAGTCAGGGTCTGCTGATGCTCCTCGTGCATCATTGCTTCCTCCTTGCTTTCCTTCACAATTTCTTCACATTGTTTGCTTATCTTATCGATCTGCTCATTGAGCCTCTCATTTGCAGCAGCAAGTCGACGTTTGTCTTGATCTAGAGCCATGCGCTTCGAAGAAAAGTCGGCTTGTAGATCGATAATCTGTTGTTGGAGCTCTGCGTTCTCCTTAGTAAGCTCGTGGTTTCGTACCTCAAGTCGATACTTGATATCCTTGAAGTCGACAGACATGGTTCCAGTTTCTGCGTTGGTAGCGTTCAGAAGCTTCTTGAGTCGAGCTACTTCATCTTGGAGGTCGTGCGTTTGACGATCGAGCAAAGAGTTCTGCTGCTTGAGAACCTTGTTGTCGTTGAAGAATTTATCATTATGACGCTCTAGGCTTAGGTTGTCCTGCTTAAGCATGGCCTTCTCTTCCGAAAGGAGTTCACAGTCATGCTGAAGCGTCTCGAACTCTGCCTTATTCATATCGAGTTGCGCTTTGGCGGCTTTGAAATCCTGTTCCAGGTCCATATTCTGTTGAGATACGTCGTTGTTGTGCTCACGAAGCGATCGATTTTCCTCCAGCAAGGATTTCCACTGCTGACGGATAGAGTTGTTATCCTTGCGCAGAGACTTAATTTCCAACTCGAGCGCATTGGCATCTTGCGTGTCGTCCTCGCGGAACAGCTCGAGCTCTTGGCGAGCTTCATTCAGTTCGGACTGTAGTTGTTTGATCTTGTCCAAATGCTCCGTGGCGCTCTTGAGAGCTTCGTCACGTTCAGCGACGTAAGAGTCGGTATGAATCTCATTGATGCTGATCTTCCGATTCGCTTTGTCTAGGCGAGCCTGGAGAGAGCCGACTTGCTCTTCTAATTCTGTTATTGGAGTTAGCGGACGTAACGAGAGCGACGACAGAAATTACTTACGACTCTTCTGGTTGCTCAAGTGGTCTATTATCGAACTTTCTGAATCGGAGCCCATTGCACTGTCCTTTCGAGACTTGTACTTGGCAATCAGAATCTGAAGCTCTTCAATCTCCTCTTGAAGTTGCTCCGCTTGTCTCGATACGAGCTCGTCGTGCTCCTTCAGAGCATGAATTTCATCTTTGATCTTATCAAGAGATACGAAAATCTTCTCCTCGTCTTCAGGGATGGCGATTGCTTCGACATCGACATGATTATCTGGGTAGATTGATGACTCGCGGTCGTGAACCTTGCCGTGTTTAACAAATACGGGCATGCCATTTCTGAGAGATGACAATCTCAGAGTACCAGCTAGGAAGTCGTTTATGTAGGAAAAGTTAGGTAGGAAGAAAGAGCGAGCAGTTTGATTAGGAGTAGCGGGACCAGCCATATTATTCAATGCTGATTGCCGCTCCATGTGCATCTTTGCGGCATTTCGTGGCTGCACCATAGGGCGTGATACTGGGGAAGTTTGCTTCGCAGACGGCTCCTGAGATTCAGCCTGTTTGGTCTGCGCTGTTTTAAGCGTCTCAAGGAGAGCTGTAACATTGCCGCGTCGAGTCTTGGAGCCCTTTGCGGCATTAGGTGTTGGTACATATGGACGGGCACCATGGTCTTCGGAGCCTCGTTGGAACTGAGCCAATTGTTCAGAGAGGTCCAATGAGCATTCAGATTCGGTTTGGACTCGTGGTTGCATCTGAGCCCTCGTTCGAAAGGCGCCTCGGCTCGCCGTAGTTTGGCCTTTGGGCACATCTGCGTCTTTTGTAGACTGGACCTAAAAAAACAAACACATATTATGTCAGTACGTTAATTTCAAAGGAATAGGAGGTGGAAATCACAATTTCTCGTGTGACTGGATCAATAAAACGAACGGATGGTTGAACAGAACGAACAGGCTCCGACACAACACGGCCTCGAATAGAGGGACGAGAGAGATTAGAGGAATGAGACAAATGAGAGGCGGAAAT
This sequence comes from Jackrogersella multiformis, assembly GCA_902806575.1. Taxonomy (NCBI): domain Eukaryota; kingdom Fungi; phylum Ascomycota; class Sordariomycetes; order Xylariales; family Hypoxylaceae; genus Jackrogersella; species Jackrogersella multiformis. The sequence goes on along the minus strand of CADCXD010000011.1, from coordinate 1,442,930 downwards.
AGAAGAATTGGAAAAAGAATTAGGAACAGTATCAGCTCGTTCTGCGGCGGCAATAGCTTCCCTACGACGAGATCGCAGGTATGGGCTAGACACACTTCGGCCTCCGCTGGGACGTAAACGACCAGAACTAGGTTCAAGGACCGGGACAGGCACTGGACTCGCCGGAAGTGGCCTGGACCGTGCTGCTTTCCGAGCCGCACGCGCGGCTCTACCAGCCTGTGCATCTGCCACTATGTCTTGCACCAGGCTGGCAGTCGTGCGGTAAAGCAATGCAGTTCTTTCCAAAGAGCTCACGGGCTCTCGCGTCTGGGTATATGAAGATCTAACATTTTGTAGAAAGTGCTTACTGACCTTGTTTCTGTCAGTGTCGTCCGCTCTAGGGGTAGCGACTACCGAAGAGTTTGGGCTTCCAATTGGCGTAACATTCTCCTTTCCGGTTGGGTTGGGAGCACCATCGCTAGCAATGTCCCACGTGTCGCCTTCTTGTTCGGGTCCATTGGGATTCCATCGGCTCCATTCGGGGAAAGTACGGCCTAATGCCGAAGTGTTGACGTTGAAAGAAGTTTGTTGGGGAGCCTTAGCGCCACTCATGGCGGTTTGGCTGGGGAGTTTGATGGATAAGTCGTCCATTCGTCGCGTAGATTCGCCCTGAGGACCCATCGTAATATTAGAGGTGAGGGTAATAGTTCCGTGGGAACCGGTAGATGAAGGTGGTGAATTGAAAGGATTCTCTGTATTTTGATGCATTTCCCTAAGGATGCGCGACTGATATCTACTACTTCTCGATTCCATAGTAACCCGTCGCGCGTCGGACGCGTCGGGGGTGGAATCGAGATTTAGGGTAGAAGTATGTGTGTCAATAAGGTAGTATGATGATGCTTAGCATCAAACGCGCGTTGATAAGCGCGTAAGCAGATAGAGGGGAGTTCAATCGATGTGCTAGAGCAAGGATGCGATGAACTGAGGCTGCAGCTATTGCTGAGCAGACGCGATGGCAGATGGTAGATGATGGATTTGCAAGGTGCGATGTGCAAGATGCAAAATTGGAAGACGCGTCCTAGCGATGACGAGATTCAAAGTAGGAGCGTGTTAGATGATTGACTGATCAATTGTTTGAATACAGTATTTGCAATGAAGCAGAGTTAGCTGTGCGCAGAAGCGTTGGAAGTAGCAGATTGATGAAGTTGTGTCAAAAGCTGGAAGCTGTTGTTGTGCGGTTTGTGTATGAAAGATGGAAGGATGGGAAAAAAGATGGAGTTGAATCGATGTTTACATTATAAACCAGATGGTGTGGGGCTGGCCCAGTAGTGGGTAGACGTGTCCTTATCAATGTTTAGGAAAGCACGCCCCTAGCTAGGCCTAACTAGTATTACTTTTGGTGCGTACTTTCCCGCAATCCAGCTAAAGATACGCCCTCTTCATCATAAAGCAACGCCACACACGCACATACCCCAGTCAATAACGGTCCGTACCTACCTTCATTAGTACTAGGAAGGTGCTACGTAGATGGCGTGTACATAGGTACTTAGGTACTTAGGTACCTGTATCCCTACTACCTAACTAAATCATTTAATATCATCCATGCAGTCTTTTGACTATCACAACTACCCACCTGTAAATAAACACCCAGATATTATTGAGAGAGATTCATATTTCTTAACCTACCTAGGTAGTCTAAATAGATGGAGCCTATTAGAGGGAAGTACTGCACTGTACCTTGAGTATATATTTAAGAATAAATTAGTAATAGGATAGAGAGCAGCAGCTAACCTAGAGCGGGATGTATTATTATACGTGAAGATGTAAGTGAAGTCGGCATATATAATTCAACGGTGAATCGCAGTTATTCATCAACTCGATATCAATCGTTGTTGCCCGATAAGTTCGATTAGGAGAGCCGTATAAAAATACATCATTTACCTACCCCTACCTAGTTAGGTTAACATAGTCCTTTGTTTGTTATAGATTTCTGTCGAGAACCTCCGGTTTAAATTAGCGAACAATGCCATTGTTATTATATTACAGTAGAAGCGTTAGGGAACGTTATATCTGCTTAACTTATTTCCTCGATGAATAACCGAATTATATAAGGCTTCTGTTTTATCCCGTAAGTATTCAACCCTTTCATTATCATCGATATCTTCGATTAATACAAACACATTCTCCCTACACTAAGATTTAGATCAAGATGCATGCCTATATCGAGACTGTTTCCCTTGCTGGGCTGTACCTATGGGACTACCTCGACGGGAAAGAAAGCAGACGATATGCCAGTCGATATCAACCTTTTCCCGTTCCTCCACCCGGCGAAGCCCGCTATTCCCCATCTGACGTTTCCATTATCGTTCCTACAGTCGACCATGATGTTGATTTGGCTGAAAACCTTCTCACATGGTTGTCCAACCGTCCCCGGGAAGTGATCTTCGTCACCCTCGAGAATACAGCAGACAAGCTTGCAAGGTATCTAGAGGCAGCCCCTGGCGTTTGGGCAGCTGCAAAGGAAAGCGGAACGACCGTCGATATTGTTACAGTACAAGTTGCTAACAAACGCAGTCAACTATGTCGAGGCATCAATGCAGCATCAGGTAGTATTCTTTGCCTTGTTGATGACGACGCCCATTGGACAACCACTCACGTACTAACGCAGTTACTTGCTCCCTTTCAGGAAGAAGACGTGGGCCTTGTCGGCGGACCTATCGGATCGCACGTTCCCGAAGAACGAAGAGATTCCAAGATTATCACTCCTTGGGAGGTTGCCGCCCTTCGTATACGTTCGCGCCGAGGGCCTGGGATGGCCGCTTTCTTTGCCAAGGAACGGTCGACCAATTTTACAGTGTCGGGTCTCACGATGTTATTGCGGGCAGAGATCGTTAAGGACCCCTATTTCCAATATCTTTTTACTCACGACTTGTGGAGCGGGGCGAGACAAAACACGGGCGACGATGCCTTCATCACACGTTACATACTTTTCCAACACCAGCTACCACACCGACATTATTCCTCTATTCAACCCAAGCAGTGGAGATTGGGAATGCAAATACACCAAGATGCCGAGGTTCGTACGTCGATAATGAGAGACAGTCGCTTTGCCAATCAGCTTAAAAGGTGGTTCCGATCAGGGTTACGTTTACGCCTTACCTGCCTTCTCTACGAACCTGGATTTCGGGAAATGCGAAAAACGGCGCCTTATATGGCGCGTAAAATGCTTGGAGGCATGATAAATCCCATTCTCACGGGTATTCGCCTTTATCTTTGGTGTTGTTTATGGCTAACTACTCCTGGGCTCGCGTTCGTTTGGATTCTCTACGTTCTATACAATTGGTTTTCCAGCCTTTATGGTTTTTACAAGCAATTTCCCTACTGCGGGTCAAAGATATGGGCGGCTATGATCGCCGACAATTTGCATTTGGTATCTGATCCATATTCATATATCACCTTGTCAACAGAAAGCTGGAGTAATAGGACAAGTGTAAAGGAAGGGGTGTAAACAGAGCTGACTGAAGTACCCGATATTTCAAGGTACGATACGAATCCATCCATACCCATCAAAACTTACGATGGGTATTACTTCTCCAAATGCCCAGTATTGATATCAAGTATTTAACCTTGTTATGTAAGTTGATCGAAGTTAGGGGTAGGGAATATGTTTACTGTTTTGCAACTTGAAATGTTTTTAGCATGTTTAGTAACAGTTAGGTTAGAGGTTTATCATAATACAATTCGAGATATAGATTCTCAAGATAATATTTATTAATTTATTTGTTCAAAAACTGATCCTTAAATACCCATATTTCAATCTAAAAACAGTAGAGAAACGGGGAATCTATTATGAAGAATCGTATCCCTTAAATTTTAGTCTATGGGTGTTTGAGATAACCAGCGCCGCCTAGGTTAAGTATCATGAGACAACCACATACAGCACATCATAAGCCATATTAGTTGTCACTGCTCTATCGCAGTGCTCTGTAGCCCGAAAACTTTGACATTTTGACATGCACGGCATGAACAAATTTCTTGCTCGGTAGCATCTGTTTAACCACGTCCAGTCAGGAATCCAAGTCAAAATCCATACACGTTATAAATTAATGTCACTCTACCTAATTTGCCAGACCAGAAATGTCATTTTAAGGAATTGTTCGTGTAGGAACATCTGAGTTTCTCGTGGATATAGTGCACAGTAAGTAACCTACCAGGATTGATAACACGACCAACACAGGTAGATATGCTGACGAGGGTACGAAGTTTAGCAATTTTAAATAACACAAACACGGGCGTGGAGAGCTGTCTCTTGGTCCAACAACTCGGCGAGAACCCCAGAAACATTGAGGCACAACTGACTAGGTTAGGAGCCTATTGCTAACCAGGTTGAACATGACAACACACCACGATCCACTAGATAAGTTCGGGTATTTATCTAGAAGCATAAGGTAACATTCAACCATAGGTAGACAAACATGCTAGTAGCACCGCGGTAGGTTATAGACTCTCGGGTTCCAAGAAAAAACATATAAACCTCTGGCTCCTCCCCGAACAGAACAATTATATCTATTTACGCAGGTCATATTTTGCACAGTTCTGTCTGCAATCAATTACAAACATAAAAATTGGTTCGTAATGTCGTCTACCCAATCAGCGAACAACCAGGTCCGCGGCCCCGAGTCCTCTCAGCAGCAACAGGGCCAGAATTCACAATCCCACCAGCATACACAGGACCAGAAATCCCAATCGAGTCAGCCTGAAAAAGAACAAGAACGAGATGCGTCTTCTGATTGCTCGAGTGGCTGGTCCTCGACTGAGACGTTGGTACCCTCGCCACCTGAGCAGCCGCTCCAACTCCGATCACAACCACAGATTGAACCACAAAAGGAACGTGGATGCAAGCACATCAAGGCGCCCGTGCCACCCAAGGTCAAGAAGGAACATAAGAACCATCCCCATCTAGGTGCTGTTGGTGATGCCTGTGGAGGCCTCATAGATGCGGTAGGTAATTTTATAATGATCTTGTGTCTCTATGTGAATCCATTCCAGGAGCTGAATTATAACCGAGTATCTTTTGGAGTTGTTTTTCCAATGGCTCTCTGGATTCCCTATAACTTTCGTCTCGCGGAAGAATGCTGATACCCTATATAGATGGCCAGGGCCCAATTCAGGCGTAGGGGGTACTACTCGGATTACTCTAGCAAGCAAAAGGACCTTAAGTATTATTACAACTGATAATAAGTGATACGTCGAGCTGTGAGACTAAGGGAATGTAACAGTGAGTTTAGAGAGACAACTGGGCTAGATATCTACTACAAGGAGGCTTAGCCCCTATTTAGTAACCTTGGCAATAGAAACAGGCAGCGAGATTACCATTTACAACCGAAGAGGCCGACAGTCTTTGATTGGTAGAATTTCCCGTAGGATTTCACGGGGAGATCGCCGGAACGTAGTTAATCTAAGTAAAGGTGGTTTTGATCAAGTAAGCATAACTGCAAAGCTGCCGATCCCTGGATCGAACTGTCTTAAGGTTGTGTGCCGATTGAACCGTTCAGCTCGGACTCTGTAAGCTTCAAAATCCCCAAAATAGGCCACAGCAATGTTACTTGGTTATGATTTCATTATCTATTCCTCCTCGACTAGCTGTAAGCTTCAGCCGTAACTATCCATGTCGGCACCAACTTGTGTAGGTAACAATAAGCTTCAGCTATGACTTAATGTTGAGAATTCTTCCTAACTATCTATGCGAGAGGGAAATATTGGCAAAGCCGTAGGAAGCACCATCGTCATAGAGGAATTGGTGATATTAGTGTATTCATGATCGATCAGACGAAAGAAAGGAGATCATATCCAAGAATATATGAGATGAAAGGAAATATAAATGAGGAGGTATGTCTCCTATTATCAATATCATAATTCACCATCAGCAGAAAAAAGCATCATACACAGTCTATTCTAAACAAATTACATATATCTACAATGGCTCTAACTAAAATTTTCACCCTATGCAGTCTCTCAATTCTTGCTCTGCAGGGCAGTGGCTATAAATTAACTTCCTACAACGAGAAGGGGTGTGAAGGTGACGTCCAGCAAACCATCGAAGACACCAAATATGGCGATTATTGTAAGGGCAAACCTACCGTAATGGGAACATACTACTTTTAAGAATGATTCTAAATATCGAGGAATTAATACATGCATCGCAACGCTTTAAATAGGTAGAAAGATACTTAACTTAAGAATAATTCTATCGTGGAATTATTACATGCATCGTAACGCTTTAAATAGGTAGAAAGATTCCCTGACTTAACAATGATTCCCTTTTTTTCGTCCCCGTCCCTGCTACAGGTTTACAGGTCTACAGGTCTACAGGTCTACGCGTCTACGCGTCTACAGGTTTACGCGTTTGCAGGTTTACGCGTTTGCAGTTATGTAGGTGTGTAGGTCTATTAAATGTTAATATTAGGTAGGTGGTGTTATATGTATGTGCATATGTATGTATGTGTATGTATGTGTATGTGTATGTGTGTAATAAGAAAGAGAAAATAATTTCCTAAGTTTTTTTGTAGAAGTATTGGTAAGTAAATGTTGGTGTTTATGTGTAAGTATGTAGGCAGGTAGGTAGGCAGGCAGGTAGGTAGGTAGGTAGGTAGGTAGGTAGGTTGGTACCTAGGTAGGTAAGTAGGTAGGTAGGTAGGTAAGTAGGTACCTTAAGTAGGTAGGTAATAAAAGTAGGTAGGTAATAAAAGTGGTGAGAATAGTAAGGCTGTAGCTTGGTGGAGTGGTTTAGGAGCCTTATAAGTGTTGTACGAGGTTTTAAATAGGTTAATAAAAATACTTTTAAGGTTACTTCTTATTATTAAAGAAGGAATGATTATTTAGAATGGAATATTTATTTATTAAAAAGGGAGTGATTGTTTAAAACGGGAGTGATTATTTAGAATAGAATAATTCTTATTATCGAAAAATAAATATACGATTTTTAAAGGTTTAATAAGGGATAGTACAAGGAATGATTATATTAAAATGATATGATTTATTTCAAAAGAATGATTTTATAAAAATTTTAAAAATAATAAAAGTTTATAAAATAATTCTAACTTTTTATAATAATTCTTAAGGGTGATTAATTTTATTTATGTACCTTACTACTAAATTTATATGAGAAGGTACTTAAGAGTAGTAGAAATATTCGAATATTAAGAATTATATTTTATAAAAATGATTTTTAAAATACCCATTTTCCCGCTACTAGGTATCTTCTTTCAACTCGAGTACCTGCTAACAATTTTATTACTCGTATGCAGGCCAGCACTTTGACGATAAAGCTGTCTCCGTCAAGGTAGAGGACTCTAGTGAAGGCAATCAATGGATCTTCTTCAACAACTGGTGTAGCAAAGGCGCCCAGATTGGCTCATTCATGGGAAACGGTTGCATGAGTATGGGCAACACCAAGATCAAAGCTGTAAACAATATCCTCCCCCAAGGTAGCTCCAAGAAGCGAGCTCCTGCTGGTGTTGTGAAGACATGGAAAAATACGGACTGCTCTGGGAGCCCAACGTATGCATTTCCCCTCTCTACTTTCAGCGCTTCAAGATGTCTTGGTTATTGACCCTCTCTAAGAAATACGATGGAATTCATCGGTGAAAATCTCCCGGTGACTCTCAACAGCGTCTCTTCCATTAAGGTGAACGACGTCCCCGATGCCGATATCGCCTTCGCTTGTAGCGACTCGGAATGCCACGTCGAAAACCAAGTAGCTACGCTCGACAATGACAAGTGCGTCAACGTCGAGGGCAAAAATGTCAGATCTGCTATGGCGATCGGTGTACCTACTCCCCCTGGCGGACGCGATATCGCTTCGCAGCGTCGCTACTCGCGTAGCCTCATACTCTAGGCGCGTGAGATCCTGGAGCGCGCCGACAATATCGAGTGCGACACTAGCAATGGACCCGACTACAAGGACGCGCTCAAGGTTGGCGACGAGTGGCAAGGAGACCACGGGTTGGAGTGCTGCTGCCATGTGCCTGGAGGCAGCAACTCGAAGTCCTCCGGCTCGGCTAAGGCGTCTATCAGTGACAGCATCCGGTATGTAAAACTGAAAGTCATTTTCCTACCAACTTCATCTCCTTTTTACCTTATTTCGAGGGTTACTGTTACCAAGCTATATCTAAAGCCCCTTAAACTCCTTCATCGAGATCTAGTTATTGACTTCTGTTTTTATAGCTGCCCTGGGGATCCATCCGGGATGCCCCCACCGCCTAGTCAGTGCCCATTGAACTGCAATTCGATGAGGAGCTACGTCTACGCCATCGCGACTAAGTGCAAGACTGACGACGGCAAGACCGGTGGTACCGCCACAATGACTGGTGACCGGACGATTAAGCTAACTCACAGTTAAGTGACAAGGGGAGACACCGGATAGACGATTTCAAAGATAGTTAGATGTGCGAACTTTGGGCATGAATTGGCAATGTCTCAATGCTTATCCAACATAAGAATAGAATTATACTGCAGGTATCGGGAGTTATAAATATCTATCATATGTACATATCATTTCTAGATAACTGACATTCTTTTAAACCTATTGCCATTAGAAAGTACCGTCGCAGTCATCCTATATGACCCCTGAATAAGTAAGATCCTGTGCCATCTTTGCGTACACATTGATGAAATCTCCTATGATATTTTATATACTACTATGTCATGCTACCTATAAACCCTCTAGGTTAGTTAATGACTTTTAATGCTTATTGCCATTATATGAGAAGACAATAATGACGTTTCCCCTGCACGACACCAATGGTGAGGCTATCAGGGGCAGGCCACTCTCAGATAATTATCGACGGAGAAACGACCTCGGGACGAAGGATTTAGAGCCCTCATGGCGACACTAAAGCTTTGCTGACCGGCTGAGCCAAAGAAAATTCTGATCACTTCCCAACTCATACTTATGGGCTGTAGAACCTCTAGGACGCATAATTTAATGAGGATTAATAACATGACGTGGTAGTGCTGGAGTATTTAATGAAATTGCCCCTGAACTTTGGATAAGCAGTATAGCCTCTAGCTGAGAGGAACGTACAGCCTAGAATCCTGAAAAGGGGCGAGCAACATCCGGACAAGGCAACCACCTCAGCACCCATGAACTTGGTATTGGCCAAGGGTCAAGTATCATTGAGACTGCTTCCCCGGCAGAGTACAAATAGGGCTGTACACAACATCTCAGCCGAGTCCACATACTGTCGTGAAGGCTATTCACGTCAATATGCGGATCAATCCTCGAAAGAGCCAGCTTTCTAGGACGACAATGAGCTCTGCTATGGGACTTCGTGAACAGAAAACTCTGCTGAATCGAGCCTGGAGGGATGAACAATGCATTCTGTTTATTTTTCTCAAGCAGCATTATTCACCCTGTACTTCTTTTCTTCTTTCCTCCCACAACACTCATTCCTCTCACAACACATGAGGGCCAGTCCTAGCCCACCAAACCCATATTATCTCAAATTCCCTTCAACCTTCTCTTGTAACTTGCGTGATATCACCACCTTAAAGCGTTGCACTACTAGCACATTAGCATTCTCGCGAGGCCTGCGGTCGATTGCAAATAAGCCCTCCTCGCCTCGCTGAAGGTCTGTTGATTTGGCTCATATAAGCCAAGAGAGGTAAGCCATTCATTCCATTTTCATCAGATGCATACCTTACACCACAACCCAATAGCATCATATCATCTCCATATCCATCTCTAGGTGACATCGCAATGCCATTTTTCTCATTATATCTCATCCCATCCCCATCCACCTAGCCTTCACTCATATTCCATCTGTAACATGTAAACACCTCGTCGCGTAACCCTCTCACGTTTTCCTGGCTTCACCTGCTTGGATCTTGCTATTAGTTAGCAACGCGACTTCACCTTGTATCCCCTATCTATATAAGTGTGATTCTCCGAACCCCTACTGACATACCTTCGAAGCAAAGCTTGAAGCACAAGTTCAAGTCCAGCAACCCAATCTTCCCTTAAGACGCTTTATCAGGCCAGCTATCAAGATCCCGACCTCTAGTAACTCTGCCCTGCTCCATATCAGGAACAGTATAAAACTACCGAGACCTCATAACCACCAGTACCAACACACCCCCTTCAATACCCCTGACCTCCCTACTTCCCAAACCAAACCAAACTAAGCTCACGCACGCACACATACAAACACACACACCCTCCAACCGTAGAACCAACACTAAGCCAAGCCAATCCAAGATGTGCATCCAACGCTACCAGAGCTTCGAGCTCTGCCCCTGCCAGCTGCGCCTCGGCCGGCGCCTGCTGTGCGGCAACGCGCTGCGATGCCACTACACGCACAAGAAGGTGAAGAGCCAGGGGCGGCTGTACTGCCGGTACCACGAGCGCATGAACAGCTCGACCTCGTTGTCGAGCCGCGCGCGCTTCTTCGCGCACCGGCGGCCGCGCCCGCCCTCCACGCTGCGCCGCCGCCTGCCGGTGCTGGGCCGGCGCATCGGCGGCGACGCCCTGCGCGCCGCGTCCGCCGGTGGCCGCGGGTCCAAGTTCGGCGGCCGCGGGTCCGAGTTCGCCGCCAGCGTGCCGCGCGAGGACGACTCCAGCGACGAGGAGTGCCCGCCGCCCGAGGGCGAGGACCCCTGGGACCTGCGCCACCCCCACGACCACGCGCGCATGCGGGCCTGCCTGGTCGACTGCGCCGCCAAGATCCGCCGCCGCGAGGACTACTGGTATTTCGAAGCGCCGCGCCCCGGCCCGTCCTGGTGGTACCGCCGCTCGCCCTTCCGCAAGTCCGACGCCTGGAAGACCTGGGTGTGTCTGCGCGACGCCGAGGACAAGGAGAATGCGATGATGAGGCTCATGAGGCGTCACTGGCTGACGGTCGCGCAGGAGCAGCAGCAGGAGCAGCAGCAGGAGCAGCAGCAGCGGGAGGAGGAGGCGGAGAAGGAGGAGCAAGACTCGATAGACTGGGAGCGACGGGCGGCGGAGACGCCGGAGATGCGAGCCCGAAGGTTGGGCTAGAAGCCCAAGAAGTACCCCAAGCATTGAGGAAGCCGGAGGAGCTGGTGGAGCTGGCGTTGTCGCGAGTAATGATTACACCAGAATACCGTTTGTTTTCCACTTTCTATCCAACGGGGCCTAAGCTTTGGGAAGCACGCCGCCCTTAACCGTCCATACACACCACACCCACACCCACACCCACACGCCCACACACCATACATTGACTTTTCGACGCTGGCTTTGGAACTTGCCTTGATGTTTCTATACGTTTCTTACAATTGTGTTCTCTCGAATCGATTACTTCAGCCCTCATCTCCAAAACAATCCACGATCGAAACCTGCAAACTGTAAGGTTTTTGACAAAGCAAATTCAGCTTTCCGGTCTGGATTTTGACGCTTGTAACTAGTTACCTGTTCTTCATTTCTGGAAACAGGTGTTCAGTTCTGGGGGTTGGAAGTTGTTTAAGTACCTAGTTAATACTTGTTGGAATTATTTGATGCTTAAGATGATACTTTCTAAAAAATTGTGTGATATGGCGGTCATCCCTGTGTCGTAAGTATAAGAAGCGTATTGTCAATAAGACCCCGTAGTTATCTCACTCAGAGTCGGCGATGTCTGGGATGATTGATTGCCCTGAAGTGATGATAACTTTCCTAATATTACAAGCCTTGGTCGTGAGTGGCGACAGCAACCTAGGCCTAACTCTTAGCTAAATCTGCGAATGCACGGCTGAGAAAGCTGCGACGATTCACCTACTTGCGGAAGACATCTATTCTTAACCCATATTAGAGCTCTTGATAGCGATTCGTAGTATAAGTGGGGTGAAGACCCTCCCTATCAGGTTTCTATATTGAAGCAATCCTTAGTCTAATATCCCGAGTGGCCAACGGACTCCCAAATAAGGAGTCTAATAATCACTAGATGCTCAAAATTGTGGGATCTGAGCAATCGTTTCCCGTCCCTCCTTTTTATAACAAGAAAGAAATTCTCTTCGTACAGATTCATACACAGCTAGTAGCCGACAAATAACCAAAATACAGACCATTTATTCTATCCCATCCACATGTATAACCCCGAGTTATAACTCGGTTCGATTTTTGTCAGTGTCCTAAACTCCACAATAGTGCATGTTATCCTAAATTTCGGAAATATCATGCATCACTTCCAAGATGGTTCTCCAGGATACCGTCTCCCGCCAACGCCAGTCACTGCGGGGCTGGGACCTCGGTCTTTATATCGCCTTCGATCTCGCGACTCTTTTTCGTCGGCCGTCATAACTCTCCTCCCATCGCGATCCCGGTCTGAAGATCGATCCCCATCCCTACGATCCCGGCCGTATTCTCTGGTCCTTCTGTCTACATCTGCGTGGCTACTAGCTCTTCTTGGTGCTGCTGGCCGTAAATACGCTCTTTCCTGCCGACTTTTCCTTTCCAACTCTTCCTCTCGTTCACGATCTCTTAGACGATCTTTTTCGATAACTCGTTCACGTATCACCCGTTCACGCTCGTGGTGATGGTCGCGTCGAGCAGGATATCTAGGCATCACTTCCGTGTCCGACTCATCACTAGGGTATGATTCCCCAGATGCACTGAGGCGCGAATTTTCCCGTCGAAATGGGATGTTCGACGGCACGTTTGGTGGGTGGCGCTTCTCACGGGAATTGCTCCGATGGCGGTCAGATGATCCCGAAAGAAATGAGGTAAACTTTTGCCTTAGCTCTGCTGGCAAGCTCCTTCTGCGGATGTCGTCGGGTCGTACCTCGCTACGGCGGGGACGACTTGGAATTGGCGGTGCTACAGGGGTCGCAACTGGCATACGCCTTACAGACGTAGGAGGTGGGATGGGGCCGTGCGCTCGTGATTTCGAGTTGCGACGAGGTGGGATATCCGATTCAGAGTCCGAAGGTGAGACGGGATATGGCCGTGAATGGCTAGTGCGGTGGGGTGGAGCTGGGCGGCGAGGGTCGAGATGACTTGAGGTTCGGGTGTCCTCCATCTCGGGACGGCGTGGATCTGAATGAGTTCGTCGGCGGTGTGGACTATCCGGCGAACCACTGCTGCTGCTGTTGCCGCTACTCGCCCTTCGTTGCCCTGGCGCAAAGTTGACAGAAACATAAGGGGCGGCGTATTGGCTACCTGGCACATGTGTATACGACACTGGCCGTTCTCGCGAGAAATAATCCATTTCTGGTCCTGGTCTCCGACGGGGCGAGGCGCCACCACTTTGCGGTTTACGTACATGCGCAAAGGTACTATGAATCCGAGGGTCGGATGGGGGTCGCGAAGGCGGATGTTCATCTTTAGGGGTAGCATCATCCCGCAGCTTTTTGGCGCATTCCTTATGCCAGCGATCTATGTCCGGGTCACACTGGGCCGGAAATGCGTCTCTTGGCAGATCAACTGGGAATGGCTTCCCAGTGCCGGGATTGACTAAAGGCCAGTTGCGCACGGCATATTGCATGAACGGTGCATGCTCTTGGGGTTCGAGTAGTATCTGAATCGTCTCCCACCGCACGAATCCTCTCAGGGTTAGAGCGGGAATAGACGGTGCCTCGAAGGGATTATCGGTTGGCTGTAGAGTATGTTCGACTCCCAGTGCTTGCCATATGTAAGAGATGGACTTGTAAGGGCAGTTTAGAAAAAGTTGATCGTAATCGCCGCCGACTGCACGATAAAAGGCGGCTAACTTCTTCGGAGTCAACTCAGGGACATTCTCGTCACCGATATTGGTAGACTGGCGAGGATTCGAGTTAGCAAAGCTCTCTGCGTTCGCGCGAGAATATGCGAAAGTTCATAGGGTATAGTTACAATATACTGTCCGACGGCGCGGAGGAGCGCATCGAGAATGTAGGTTGCCGACTTGTCCTTGATATTGAAAAGATAACCATAATAATCCTTTCCATTCGTCCCCGTTGTCTTTGGATGCGATCGTGAGGTTGGTTGCGGCTGCGATTGCGACTGCGACTGCGACTGCGACTGCGACTGTGGTTTGGGAATATCTTTAGGAGGCAAAGGAGCAGCGGTAGGTTCGCTGGGTTCAGGTTTGAGGCTCGCCATCTTCCTTTACAAATATTTTCACACGGAAAGGCCAGATGGTAGGTCAATCAGAAACATTCAACATGGAGGAGACGATATCACGTTGAATGAAAAGATATTTGCTTCTTCTTCTTCTTCTTCGGCAATATGTGCGCAAATAGTATTATTGAATAAGATAGATAGATAGATAGATGATGGATGAATAGATAGATAGATATAACAGGACGTCAAATAATCCAACGAAATTCAAGGGGCAAACAATGATGACTGCAGCATTTGCTCGCGAATGGGTAACCACAGCTTCTGCCGCGTCACGAGAATGAGGGCAGCATAAGAGCACACCTGTGCAATGATATAATAAGTAATAAGTAATAGGTAGTATATGGATATCTAAGTTATTGGCAGCCTTGATAGGTTGGACAACTGGTGATGAAAAGAGTGAAGCTCATTTGGAATGGTAGGCAGACGCAAGTGATTGTGATTCATATTGACACAGCCCGTAGCCGTACGTATTTGTGGTAATAGCTGTAGATGTAGTGTAGATGGAGTAGATGGAATGGCAGAGAGAGGTAGGTACCTATACTAGATGGATGCGATCTGGAACAAATATTCCGCATTGCATATCTACCTAAGGTATGTACCTAGTATATTATACCTACATGTACATATTGGATCATACCTACCTCGTAATATATCGGATTGGATGGATGGAGGGGTCGAGGGAGGGATGATACCTACTTAGGTAGTCGGTACTTCCAACGCTTCCAAGTTTAAAGATAGAATCAGGCAGAACCAAAACCAAGCCCGGTAGAAAGTTACAATGTTACAAGGTTACAAGGTTACTGAAACTTTGTGCGGCTTCCAAGGTTAACAGGTTTGAAAAAGCCCTCAGCCAAATTGTCTGACGACACGTGCCTACGGGATAAACCTCTGACGTAACTACCTACCTAGGTACCTGGTAAGTGGCTTTACTAGGACAACCTTTTATGGCTCGGTAAAATAGTGGCTTCCAGGTTGGATGTGGGATATACGAAGTACATCGATTGTGGTACCTAGTGTATGCATAAATACTTAAGATATGTTGATATCGAAGCATTCATGTACCTATATATGCATGCAGGTACCTAGGTATGTATTAGACCGATGAACCGATTAAAAATTTCTTCCCTGCACCACACTTTCACGATGCATCGAAGTAACCAACTCGAACCAACCACCATACACCGGCATGTCTTGCTCGTAAGTTTTATTACTCACTCCCCCTGCAGGCAGCTCTCATATCTCATATTTCATAAGCCAATGAGATATCCGTCATCCTTATTTATTCCTACCCAAAGAATTCGAGTGCTCCCGAACCGCATCCTTCGGTGTGTAATCGGTCTTCGTCGGCTCCTCTTTTTTTTTTTTTTTTTTTTTCGAACCTGCCGGCCACTTCTAGATCCATGCTGCCTTTCCCCGGTCGAATAGGGTACCGTCATCATAATTCCCTTCCATAGTACCCTTTCATACGAAGACGAAGACTCAACCTTGGTGGCTATGCCTGTGTAGCCTATGTAGTCCAACCCTGCATATCCGTGCTCTGCCTGCCTCCGAGATGTTGGAAATTAGAACGGCGCTGTTCTTGCGTTGTCCTGGGATTGCCCTAGAGTTGTCCTTAAGTGACTAGGTAAATTCGTAACTGCGTGATGGCTTAGTATTGTATTGTTTCCTAACCACGACCTACCGAGGCACAAGATTGTCGGGATTCAACCAATATTTCCAGTTGCATTGCCTACCTCTAGGTAGGTACTTACACATACATACCTAGGTAAGTATCAAGTAATGATAGAAATATGGCATGTGAATACTAATCAATAAGTTTCGGTATCAACGGATATTTTCTACACTATCTATATCTTCTAAGTATTAGTCACCAACTCCATATTCACCCTTCCCACCAATTACGCCCTTTCCTACCTAGGTAGTAGGTAGGCAATTCTCAACACGGTACAGCGGACCGCTCTGCAACTCCGACCCGACCTCATTGGCGGGGTGGCCATAAAACTGGCGGCCCGTTCGGAGTCTCTGGAAGACCCACTAAAGCCCGTTGCGGACTCTATTCCTTCTGACTAACAGATGATAGCACGAATCCAGCAAGAGTCACATCTCCTGGATACCCTTCCCTACTATCAGGTTCATTCCACCGTTTAACCTCCCGGAATCCAACCTTCTGGAGGACACGCTGGCTGCCTATGTTGGAGCAATCGATTAACGCCGTAATCATCTCTGGTACCTCTCCAGGCCCGTCGACCGATTGTGCATCAACCTCTATCTCAACCTCGGACCGGGGCAGTGCCAACCACTGGTTAAACCACGCCCTCAGAAACTCGGTGGCATAGCCTTGCCCCCAATGCTCCTTTTTGAATTGATACCCGATCTCAGGCCAGCCGAAGAAAGAATCCGGCCGGACTGAGCCTCCTCCCAACCCGATGAACTCGCCTGTCGATGCGAGACAGATTATGTTGCTGTAAGTGTGAGCATCGTTGGGCGGTAGGAAGCGAGCCATAAACGTCCGAGTCTCGTCTTTGTTGGCGTCAATCCTTCCGACTAATGAATACTTCATAACCTCCGGCTGCGTACGGAGGGCATAGATCTCGTCGACGTCATCCTCGGAATACGGACGGATGATTAATCGTTCAGTGCGAATATGTTTTCTCTCTACGTTAGGGGGTAGAGGGAGGGTTGGTAAGTGTGTCTTGACGCTAACCCTTGGTTGGACAGACATTTTGAACGAGTGACAATCACACGACAATTAAATATATGATAATTTTATTCTATTCGTCTGAAAGTTACACTCAGTCAACTTGGCATGAGAAAAGAAAACGCAAAAAATCAATATACCTCACCCAGCTGATGATCCAGAACACCCCGGGAATATATAGCGTAAGATCTTAGCTGAACAATGACTCACTACCTAGTGATCAAGTAGCTACCCCGAAAAAGGAAGGCGTGCATATTATTACGAAACTTGTAGGCAGCACTAGTAGGGTGTACATATTTCATTGAAACCTTTGCAGTCAAATCCTATAGGGCGCGTATGTCTGAATCTGAGACCTAATAAGGTAGCTTAAAACCAACACATATAGGAAATCCATGTGACTTGTCATTATTTCTACCTCTCCTTATTGGCTACCTAGGTACCTATTATTGGAAAACAGTCACGATGCCCCATCCAGTCCAAGACGTAACGTCTAGAACGTCGGCGCTGTCACACCGAGTTAGCTTCGCTAATGGGTGTTCATACAAAAGCGTATATCTAGGTGGATCCTGGTCCCATCAGGGTGTAAGCACAACTATATACCAATTGAATTCTTCATCTACTCATTGAGTATTAAATTTGAGTATATCTTGTACATATATTGTCATGACTATTCCTGCGAAATAGCCCTGCTAACTTTGGTCTAGATAAGGCCATCTATATCATCGACCTCGTCTGGGATCTTGTACCAGTGCCCCAGATCCTCGTAGAGCTTCCAAACAAGCTCATACCTACCAGCCTACCTAGGTATCCGGCAGCCTGCATTGCCTGTGCGGCAGATCGACTTAGTTGGTAAGGCTTCTTCTCATCCACATCGCCGTGGCCCAGAAATATTGGCGTAGACTGTGCTCGGTGCAGGTGTGAGGCAAAGAAAGTCTCGTTCAAAGATAAGAGCTTTGATTGCTAGGTCTTTTATCAGCTTCTGAACTTTATCCCCGGTGGCAGAAGGATTGTCGTCAATATCCGTACGAAATGACAAATACATAACCAATCATCTCAATAAATCCACCCAAAGGATAGTCGAGAGCAAGCAACGTGGAGAGCGACATAGCACAGCCCTATCCAGCCCACCAATGGTCGAATTCCGAGGGGAGATTTTGAAAGCCTCTCCACGTATGTGCATTTCGGGCTCTACGTCGGATTCCGCTTAGCCTTAGAGCTGTGTCTCTTATGAATTCCGAGTTGGAAAGACGAGCAACATCGAACTATTGCGTGAACTGCCCTATTGGAGGTGGGGGAATGGCGTCACATGGCTATGGGAAAGACGAGGCGTGCTCCAGGCAATAGCTGCGCGAGTGTTCGGTTAGTTGAAGTGATGCTTGATTGTACTAGTAGCTCCTTGCCAAACACTTATCCAATGAAACTCAACCCGTGGAGAGAAACTATGGTGTGCGAATGGTAGTCGTAGGCTTGACAATGTATGTGCCTAATGCATAATCCATTGCTGGGAACCTAATATATTTTACAGGCGAAGTGCCCTTTGACGACATCATATGAGCATGTGTAGAATAGCCTTTGGTTCGAGATTATCTAACCATGGGCTTGATAATTGGTGATTAATGCGTACCCGCAGGAGACAAAAAAGGGGGTTGGGGAAAATATAGAGCAAAAACCCAGTTAGAAGAAGGAGATGTGGTATGAACACTAGGTACTAGGTATATAGACAATAAAAATGGTACACGTTCAGTAACAACACAATGAAAAACACCTTGTTGCCTCCCTATGTGGACCTAACATTTAAGGAGATGATAAACTAATACTGGGTCGTATATAAGCGAGTGTGCCCACCGGCGGGTGCACTGTCGCGTAGTTGGAAGCCTCGATCCGATGTCTGTCGAACGAGTCGTCTTGTCGTTGTGAGGTTGCACGTAAGGAACTAAATTGCAGTTAACGGAGCTGGTGAAATTGTGACAAGAAATCGTGTAATTGCAATACTGTCAGGAGGGTAATTATCGGCCAAGGTTCGGGGTATCCGCCCAATCGCCTTCTCGAGGCCTTCACGGTTAGTTAGGTTGTAGGGCTACATATATAGACAAAGACGACTAGAAATTCCAGAATGAGATGCCTAGTGCAGAAAGGCCGGGTTGGTTCGGCGGGAATGCTACTGGATAGTGCAGGTAACCTACCTTGGATTAGACAGTAGTAGGTTCTTTGGACATGTATTCCTCGCCCAGGGGTTCGATTCCTCTGACGGTCCTTCCTTTTTTTTTTTTTTCAATTCCATTCAATCGTTCCTCTCGTCCCCTTCCCTCCTAATTTCATCATTGTACTTTACTAGGTACTGAAACGTGAATTACCCTGACCGGCTACTGTACCTTCAGAACTTATTATCTACAGTTTCTTTATATGCTCGCTGCAGTGTGTAAGGCCCCTTGAGGATGAAGAATACTCCAGCCTTAGGAGGTTTGTCACTAGTTCCCTCTATTCCATGGTACCATTTATGAAAATTAGTTCTAACTGACCCTTAGACACGTAACAAGTCCATATGAATTAATTTCTGGTTCATTTCTATTTCAGCCACTTCGTGTGTATTCATCGCTATGAGAGTCAATGGTAGACTATGAATATCGGAACCTGCCAAGAATCACCAGAATAGGGGCTGAGGGGAGGAGGTACGTAGACATTTGGGGCGCACAAGTTGAACTAACCAAAAGTAGTAAGTGAAATACGTTAGTAGATTAGGTACGAGTCAGCCCTACAAGTCTTCGTCATATGACCCCATTTAAATACCTACCTAAATATTTTAAGCTCTACTTTACCAACCATTTATTTTATTTACAATTATGTCATGGCATTGATGTAATCCGATTATTTAAAACAAGCTAATATATATGCATATAATAGACTTCCTAAATGGGCCAAGGTATATAAATGATTACATAGCCGCCTAATTGCCACACGGAGGAGATATGAACCCGCAGCCGACGGCGAGCATGGCTTTTCGGCCGCCTCAGCAGCAGGCGAAACCCCTCAGCTGCACCAACTGCCGGGCCCGGAAGTTAAAATGTAGCCGGGAATACCCGTGCTCCCACTGCGTCCGCTCCGGCGCCGAGTGTATCTTTCCTACGCGCAAGCGCATCCGGAGGCCGAGGAAGAATAAGAACTCCGAGCTTCTGCAGCGCCTGAGCCGCCTCGAGTCTATCGTTGGCAACGTCGGCATCGCGGCCCTAGCAGGAGGAGATGAGGCGGCTACATCGGCCGCAGGACCATCCACTAACCCGAGCGCTGCTCGTGGCAACATAGAGGATTTTTTGAACAAAGGACAGCCCGCCGGTGGCGAGGGGCAGGACAGCTGGCGGAAATCACTCCAGACTAGCAAAGCCTCGCGGTATCTCAGCGGGGAGTTCTGGTCGAGTCTCTGCGTCGAGGTCGAAGGGCTGAGGCAGGCCTTAGAACAATCCACAGACTCTGACGACGAGGAGCAGCAAGTCTCGCAGGAGGCTACGCCGGAGTCGGCCAACGACAACAGCTCCAGCACATCCGCCCTGTCTCCAGGCATGCTCCTCGGGTCCTTATCTCGCAGCTCGCACGAGAGCATCGAGCACCCATCCCCAGACCACATCCGCTTCCTCACGCGCACCTTCTTCACGAACGTCGACATGGTCATCAAGATCCTCCACCGGCCCACCGTAGAAGCGGCTCTTCTCTCATTCGCTTCTGCCTCCGCTTCCGCCTCCGAATCCGCGCGGCCGCAACTTTCGCCCGAGACCGAAGTCCTGTTCTTCTCCATCTACCACGCGGCCGTAGCCAGCATCCCGGCCTCGGATTGCGTCGCGCACCTGGGCCGGCGGCGCGAGGACATGACGCGCGCGTTCGCGGGCGGGGTGGAGCACCTTCTCGGGCGCGCCGACTACCTCAACAGCGCCAGCCTCGAGACCCTGCAGGCGCTGACGCTGTACGTAGCCTGCGTGCGCACGACGGGCGGGTCGCGGGCGGCGTGGGCGCTGCTCAGCCTGCCCATCCGCCTCGCGCAGGCGATCGGCCTGCACCGCGAGGCCGGCAACGCGCACCTGGCGCCGTACGAGGCGGAGCTGCGGCGGCGCCTGTGGCAGCAGCTCATCGTGCTGGACATCCGGGCGGCCGAGGACCGCGGCACCACCGCGGTGATCGCGCGGGACAGCTACGACACGCGGCTCCCGCTCAACGTCAACGACGCGGACTTCGGGCCCGGGACCGCCGGCCCGCTCGCCGAGCGCCAGGGCCCTACGGACGTCACCTTCAGCCTGTGCACGGCGCAGTGCTCGAGCCTGTTCCTGCACGTGGAGCACGCGCACGGCGCCCTGGGCATCTCGAGCAGCAGAGGGGAGGATGCCAACGGCGGCGGCGGCGCCCCCTCCCACACCGTCGAGGAAACCGTGCGCCACGCGCAGGTCCTCGAGGCGCAGTTCGTCGCGGGCGCCGACCCCAACCACGCGCCCTCGTACCTAGCCTCCGTGACGGTGCGCCTGGTGATCCTCAAGCTGTGGCTCATCATGCAGTACCCGGTGCACCCGCGGCGGCCGCCGCCGCAAGCGCACGCCCCTTCCGCGAGCCACGTGCAGCCGACCTCGTCGTCCTCCCTCCCCCGCGGCGCGCCGAGCGCGGTGCCGCACGAGGCGACGCTGCGCACGGCGGTGTCCATCGTGGAGCTGAACGAGTACCTGCAGACGGGGCCGTACGGGGAGCGGTTCCGGTGGTGGGCCAGCACGTACGTGCAGTGGCACCCGCTGGCGGTGGTGCTGGCGGAGCTGTGCGCGCAGACGCGCGGCGAGCTCGTCGACCGCGCCTGGCACACCGTCGACGACGTGTTCCCACGCTGGAGCGAGGTCATCGCCGACACCAAGAGCGGCACGCTATGGCGCCCCATACGCAAGCTGTACAAAAACGCCAAGGCGGCCAGGTCTGCCGCCACCGCCGCCGCCTCTAATCTCACGTCTCTGAATCCCACCACTACTAACGCAGCAACAATATCAACACCCACCGCCACCGACCCAACCACAAAGCGCATCACCACCGTCGTGCTCGGAGACGGGACCATCGACGTCGGCACGATCAACATGCAGACCAAAAGCGCGAGAAACACTGCCGCAGCCACCAAGCCGCGCGCGCAAGAAAGAGGCGACGACGCCGTTATGGCGGAGCCGGAAAGCGCGTTCGGGGCAGAGATCCGGAACGCGAGGGAGCCTAGCGTGCCTCCGGATCTGAACGCGCTGAGCATGTCGCCGTTCGCGTTCAACGAGTCGATGTTGGGGTGGAGGGACTTCGGGCTCGAGGTGCCGTTTTTGGACCTGGGAGGGGGCTCGAATGCGTTGGACTGGAGCACGTGGGAGGACTTTGTGAACGAGACCCAAGCCGATGCCGATGGGCGGTCGAAGTCGGGGTCGAGCGACATAGGATATCATTAGATAGTTGGAGGTCACATACATACTACTCGGGCACACTTGTATATCACTTGTACATCATGTAAAATAAAAACATGCAATCATTGCTCATCTGTGGTATGCATTTCGTTGCTCTGGGCTATCTACCGAGCACATATGCTAGTAAAGTTTTCCGCAATTCCGTAATGAATACCGGCAAACCGATTCCCAAACCCCCGACGGCGATACGAAAAACCCCTTTATGCGAATGTAGAAGGTCGGGTGGCGCTGAACACCTTCTTGTTGCTGATTCTGGGTACACGGTGAGGTAAGGGGAAAGTGAGGTTCTTGGTCACGAGTTGCTTGATGTAAGGTCGCTTGACATCATCGGTCTTCTCAATCTCGACAACACGGAGGATCTAAAAGACTGTTAGCCACAGTACGGATTAAGAACACTGAATATTAAGAGAATCATACGTGGATGGACCGGAATCGAGCGCGGTGTCGGGCAGCCATGTCCTGGTAGAGAGCCTCAACAGCCTCCGTTCGCGACATCTCTCGGTACTCCTTGTACATGTTGTGAGTACCAGATCGGGAGTCGTATCGGATCCAGATGCCGAAGTTCTTGACGCGGAGGGGGTTCTTCTCGGCGATCTAGTATAATGTTAATTCCCACCGTTTTTTCCTATCCGAGTCTGACCATCGTGGCATACCTTGTTCATGCTGACAATCTCGCCGTTGGCCTTCTTGACCTTCTTGAGCTTGGTGATGAAGTACCAAAAGCGGGACTTGGCGACGACATCGTTGGGGGCAAAGATTCGCATGCGGTAAAGCTTAGGAGTAGGGTTGGCCTCGGAAGGCAGATGGCGGCCGATGACCTGGTATTCCTGAAGACGACCTGGTGCCAACATTGTTAGTATTGATATTTTCTCTCGCAGATAAATATAATTTGGCCGAATTGAAGCAAATCCATAGCGCGGTCGATTATCAAATTGTCAGGTATTGATGCTGTCGTCAAGTTTCCTCGCGTGACAAAACATGATTTGTACATGAGTTGTGTCGTTGAAATCCTGAAGTTCCCTAACTGCCTCGATAATTTTTGCTTTAATCGTCCGAGAGTATTTGTATGATTATCTCCGTGTGGCGCGAGACTCAGATATGAAGTTATGCGTCTATTGGCTTCTTGACTCGGCGGGTGTCGTATTTACTCTCGATCAATCGAACATTTCGAATGCATCTCGGCGGATTATGTCGAGCGCTGAAGTAGAGAGGGAAATAAAATTGTAGCTTACCCATCTTGAAGAAAGTCAGTAATTGATAAATAAATGTATCAAGTGTTTAACTTACTATGATTTGGTGTGTGTTGGTCTTAACCTTGGTCGTGATGCGTTCGAAGTAGAGGAAAAAGTCCGGGCCTCGAAGTTTAGAAGGTTGAATTCGCTTACCAGGAAAGTTTTCGCAAAAATTCTGGTGCTAAGGGTTTCCCGCCCTAGTGCCCTGTGGCTTTGCTCGACAAACCTGGCAGCTGCCTCGAGGTGATAAAGTGGCGGTGCGTGTGCGCAGTGTGGGGTACGTACCTAGGTATGTGGCTGGGAATTTGAAGCTTTCGATCATTGCAACCCCGCCATTACTACCAACCCTCAAAGGTTTAGCGTCACAAAAAGTCGTGGTCACTGGTCAGAGAGCCTGGTACAAGTGAGGAAATGATATCACAGATATATTTTCCAACCCAACAATCAAATTATATTAAAATCTATAAGAAAATCTACATTAGAATACGAGTTTCTAATTATCTTTAAAACAAATCAGAAATGACAATACTCAAGGATTGACCAATTTATCTCATATGGAACTATGTTATAGTACACTGACTGTTGCAGGTCGGTACCTGTTCTATGAAGTAAAGGTTCTTAATTGGGCACGATAGAAAGTGGGTCTAGCTTACCCGCTATATCTACCTAGGTAGTGTAAACTTACCCAATTATAGCGGGACGAACCGATCAAAGAAATCCACTTCCAGCGTTCGTTCTCAGCTTCTTACTCTGCCAGTATCAACATTCAATGAGTTTACCAAAGTTTAATAATGACTAAGAAACGACTAGGCATATAATTTTAATGTATCATGTTCAATTAAATTCTTCTTAATTCCTAATTTCTCATCATTGAACCCCTAAGAACCTTGGAACTTTAGGAATTCCTAGCCGCCACCGTGTTGCCTAAACCTCTTTAAGAACCAGCTCGCCATGGATTCCCTCATAAAGGAGTTCAGGACGGCATTTTCTGAGATGAAGGGCGACCAACTCGCCGAAACCCTTCGTCCAGATTTTCAAACTTCCTTGCCTAAGCTACTAGCTCTTTGGGGTCGAGGAAGTCTTAGGGATACTACATCCGACCTCAACTTCTTATTCTATTCGGACCCTGCTCGTCTAAGGCTGTCCCAGGACGAGACGAACGGCTGGTTCGAGATATACATCACCTATTGGAAGGCAGTAGGAGAGATCCTTGCCGCGGCAGGTCTACGGAATGATGGGAAGGTATGCCTTAATCTTACCGATACCCTTTTCATCTCATCTATTCTTGACTGGCCTCATTAGACTGGTGATGCCTTTTCTCTGGGGTTAATTTGGCTCAAGTTGATCGATCACTAACTACGTATAAGTCATCAAATGCTTCATGGACAAAGGTGTATGAAGCGTGGAAGGACTTGACACTACAAGTAATACGCGGATACACCCACTACGAATTCGAGAATTGGACCATCCCGTGCTTGTATGTGGCTGGGAAGTATCTACGGCTATTTGCTATCCGAGCGGACGAGGAGAGGAAGAACGGCAATGAACTCACTTCTGACGCCGTGATGCAAGATGACTTCGATCCTGAATCTGAAGAGCATAAGATGCTTGAAGATTGCACACGGCACCTCAATAGAATCTTTCAGACGTGTCTGAACGACAGGTGCTTACCATAACCACTCCTCCTTTTCACTATTCTCAACTAATTCGGGGTATCAGGGCACCACTAGAGGAGTCACGCAAATGGGGTATCTACTATGCCATCAATCTCTTATTCAAGAGTTATTTCAAGCTGAACTCAGCAACTCTATCCAAGAATGTCCTAAAGGCGATACAGGCAGGCCGAGGAGACATGCCGACGCTTGACAGATTCCCCAAGTCGCAGCAGGTCACTTTTAAGTATTATGAAGGAGTCTTAGCATTCCTCGAGGAGAACTACGTGGTGGTGAGGTGCCATTCTAGTTACATCTATTATAACACTAGCTGACACGACCTAGGCCGAACAGCATCTTACTACGGCCTGGCACATGTGCCACAAAGACGCCAAGCGCAACCTCGAGTACGCTCATATGCCTTGATAGCGATCCTATTTCATATACTTACACTTCACAGGCTCATCCTAACGTATCTTATCCCATGTCATCTCCTTACGACGCATACACTACCCAGTCCCCAATTGCTCGGACCTTTCCCCCGACTACAGAAACTCTTCCTGCCGTTGGGCGAAGCAATCAAGAAGGGTGACCTCCGCGCATTCGACGTTGCGCTACGAGACGGCCAGGATGAGTTCATCAAGCGCCGCATCTACCTCACCCTAGAACGCGGCCGCGATATCGCGCTGAGGAATCTGCTGCGGAAGGTATTCATTTCAGGCGGCTTCGAGGAAGGGAAGGACGGCGCCGCACCCGTTCGTCGCACAAGGATCCCGGTGGCAGAATTTTCTGCAGCTATAAAGATCAGTGGCGGAGAGGACATCGATGCCGATGAGGTAGAATGTCTCTTGGCTAACATGATCTATAAGGTATAGGCCTTTCCCTTTTTTTTTTTCTCCCATCTCAATTTTTCTTCTCTCGATCTTCCTACTCGTTCCTCATGACCCATATTAAGATGATGTACGACATTTTGTTGGGTGCGTGGGACACGCGATGATTCATATGATTACCGACAGCGGTGTGTGTGGTGTCCTGAGTTCTAGGGGAGCTTAACATCTTATATCCGAGTCGTGGTCCTAGTATTTTTCTACGCTAGGCCATGCGGTCTTCTCATTGGCGATACATCGACTCTATTTAAAGTATGACTCACTAACGGTGTCAACCTATCACAGAATCTGATGAAGGGATATATTGCTCACGAGCGCGGCACTGTCGTACTAAGCAAGAATGGCGCCTTTCCCGGCACGAAAGTCTGAGTCAAGGGACTGGGCAATTGGATGGGCAGTTGAGATACATATCTGTCATCCGGCCGAGCAAGGCGGGGAGGATAGGCGACACATTAGGTACGTATCACCCGCCTTGGGAGTTGCGGAACTCAGGCTTAATGGTACACGCGAATAATATCGAGTTGCCTTCCATTGAAGATGCGGCTGACTTTGGGGAGGTGTGGAGAAGTCAGATATTGCTAGATCCGGCTATGCATTAGATCCCGCTCTGCAGCCTCGTTTTAATTAATGATCGTAACGAATAAGAACTCAAGGAGACCTGTGCCGTAATATTACTTATTCTTTCTATTGTGACGTATAATATTGTGTTCGTTTTCTCTCCGTCTGTCCGAGTGTGATGAGATGGGCATACGTCGTTCTGCTTAGAGACATCATGGTATCACACACTTCCTCCTTCCCAAACCCGAGGAATAAATACCGGTCATTAAATTTATTATAGATCCGTCATACTAGCCACTCCCTGAAACCAACCTAATATCCACGAAGCTAGGTAGGTATATCCATTCTTCCACGACTATAGTATTACATAGCAGCATAGGTCAGCACCAGCGCCCCGGGGAAGACAGGCCGCCCATCCATCTCTTAGTCTACCCGACCCACACGACCAGCATTAAATTATTCCACCCCTCCTTCGATGGGAGATTGCTGGTTTTCGATGTTCCACAGGCATGTGTGTATGCATGTTGGGCTGATTCCGGTTGTGGAGGAATGACTCATACATCCCTCCCGTCCCTCCTAGAGCGGAACCCTTCGAGGGTGGGTGGGGGCGATATGCAACCACTATAACTTATGACCGGGGTCCAGCTGCCTACATATATTGTATGTATGTCTTAGGTAGGTATTATCAGGGTATCTAGGATAGGATAGGCAAGGATGGTGAGACCGGGGCGCCCTTCTGGCTGGTGCGGAAATGCCATTGGCAAATGATAATAGTCAGATTTATCGTCCGGGGTTCTCCTTTTCATCGGTTCGTCCTATTCGCCTCTGCGTATTTCTACATTATTGCTCCTTTGGGATTAGGTGCTTACGAGATAGAGATCTATGGGTACGTATGTATTTGGCTTGTAGGGAACGAAATGGGTAACGGGAGGGCATTTCCGATCCATGAGAAACTATCACAGGCGCCATCGTCGCTTAAAATACTAGAGGTGGGAAGTATATACAAGAACTTTAGATATTCATTAATAAATTTTTTCTTCGCTTTGCCTCCCGGCCGCCCCCGGTCTGGTGTATCTGAAGACCGAGGGGAGAAAGCAGCTAGCTGCCATCAACGATAGTTCAGAAATGTAATAGTACAGGGGAGATTCGTGAGATTTCCGTCGGGCGTGTATGCAACTTAGCCAGAGCACTTCCGCCTTTTTTTCATACCTCTTTTTCTCTTATCGTGACTCCACCTTTCCGGCCCCCAGTAGAAAAAAGACGTCTTCAACCTTTCTCATGTATAAAACTCTCCAACCCTCATGGTATCTTTTTTTCTTCTTCAGTTCTCTAAACGACCTCACCACATATGTCCGGACCTATGAGTCCGCTATGGCAAGGTCCTCCAAGACTCCTGAAGGGACAATAGTTCCTAAAATGATAATGATACAACAGACGTCAGGAATGAGACCAAAAAAAAACCAGATATTACCCGCTGCGAAAATCCCAATCCAGAGAGTATCCAGAACGCCGATGATGTGGTATTTGTCGCTGATGTGCTCCACCCCGAAAAGAAAGGACCCAAGTCTTTCGGAACACGATGACAGAAGATACAGAAACGGTATTGAAACGTTGATCATTAGGTTTTAGGATGACGAGATCCACGGACGCTTAGACGGTACCATGAAATAAGGACGATGGGATGGGAAATGTGGATGGATGACGGAATTGATGGAGCAATTCAAAAGAAGTGGCGATTGCTTCGGGGCGTGTTTCTGAGGAAATACCGTCAGTGCGCTGCACCGGGGTGATCGTGATGGATAGAAGCGACTTACTGAGCGCTGGAAATATCATCAACGTGATTACACAGAGCGACGAACAGATCAAAGAAGAGTTGCGTGCCGCCGTTGAACATCTCCAGCTGCATGGTGCCGCTCCGCTTGAATGTGTTGCGACTCCGAATGATGAGGGCGAGGTAGTGAGCTCGCAACTTGGAGTCGGAGTCGGGCGTGTTGGCATATGCATAGCGGGCCGACTGCAGGATGGTGCTGCATTGAATGCCGGATTCTATCGACATATCGTTAGCAGTTTGCTCTCAAGGCTGTAACCGAGTGACGACCGAGCGACGATCTGGGTAGCTTACGGAGACCCTGCTTACGCAAAGCAACTCGCTTCAGTTCCTCGAGGCCATATTTGTCGGCAGTACAATAAATAACAGTATCCTTTAGAATGTCACCGTCGACAGCATGGTGGTAGATGGTCGACTCGCTCGAGGCTCGGCCGTCATCTTCGATATGCTCGATCTCCCACGAGTTCCGACGCTTGTTGTGGATCAGGCGAGGGTAATAGTCGCCCTTGTATAGATATTCCAAGATGGAAGAGAAGATCTCGGGCTCCTCGTCGGGAAGATGGATGCGCTTGCTGTTCTGCGAGTCCATGTACTGATCCGACATGGCCTGCTGGAACCACGGCGAAGCGGAGAGAACGTCTTCGTGCGCAGCGAAGATGCGCTGGTCCTTCCCGATGACTAGGGTCACGATGGATGGAGTTAAGTTGCTGCGAAAATAAACATATTAATACATTAAAACATTTAAAAATGAAAGGAAACATAGGTAGAATTAAAGACATACCCAGTTGGTGAGAGGGCGGTTTCATTTGGCACATTCGAAGATGTCGCCGTCGCTGGACGTCGATGCTGACGAGGCTCATGCCGGCTCTTAGAAACGCCATGAGTCTTGCTGAATGACGAACTAGACTTGTTGACCTTGTGAGTCTTAGATGAGTTTTTGTTCGATGGCGGCTCAAATCGTCGGCTGAACATGTTGAATATCTACGTATGTAGATAATTATTATTCGGAATGACTTCGTGGTTCGATCTAATTCTCTTAAATCCCCGACCGAGAAAATCACCCTCTCAACGTTGCATAAAATTCCGTCTCGGTCGCTAGATTGTAGTTGATGCGAAAGTTTGACGAGTTAAAGTGTGGTGGTGGTGCCGGTCGCGATAGATGGTTATTGATGGATGGGTATTGGTTTAGAGGACGGAAAGTGATTATGGAAATACCGAGGTATAGAAATAAGACAAGATGAGAAAATGGCCTACCTGTACCTTCCCGAGGCTGTAAAGTTTATGGATGATTGAAGGGAAAGAACAGATTGGGTGGTGCCATCCTTATATAGCGACAGACCCATGTCCAGCTGTGATGCGTGAGTACCTATTTTTTAACGCCTAGGTGTTTTTTACTTGCTGCTATAACTGCTCCAATTGTCATATTTGGTTGTATTCCGTATATTTCAGGCAAACACGTTAATTTGGCGATGGTAGTTGGCCCACGCGTCTCACAGAAACGGGATATTGACACGCTTTCACATGACCTGACTATTCAATTAAAACCTACGCTTTAGGCCTAGCGCGCTATGGCCCTGCCCTGCTTATTTCGGTGACAGACGATCCACTACTTTGTAGGGTGCCACAGGAAAAGCCAAGCAAGCCCCGAAGGGATAATTTAGTGGATTCAGTGGGGGGTGACAGGGCCATCCTACAAGGAAGCTCCAGGGATCGTGAGCTGTATGTAACACTCGCTAAGAATTCAAGATACGAAGTTTTACTTTTTTTATTTATCTATCTTCGCCAGTTCCAATTACTCTTCGCTACCTCCTCTGCTCCTGTAGTTAGAAAGGAAAGAGGCAGCTCTTTAGAAGAGATCAACTAGTTCTAATAATGTCTACTTAATAATAGACTCGGCCAAATGAATTGATTGTCCTAGTTGTCCTCGGTTGAAGCGAGAATAACTCCGAATGATGCCAACCCTACCTCCCTACCTCCCTACCTGCTACCTCCTAGGTGCACTAACAGACTAGATACGGCCACCAAGCACGACGAGTCATAGGCGATGGAACTAGTTTCAGGGGCATCCTCCCGGGATGGTGGGATGGTGGCATCTTCCATCTGATGGCGTACCACGGTATTTGCCTGTACCATATCACAAAAACAAGTGAGACATGGAGTAAGACAAGACAAGACAAGGCAAGGTGGGATAGGCATCATCGACGGACCAATTGTCACTCATTCTGTCATTCTGTCATTGTAGCAAATTGCCATAGAGCACTGGATGCCAGGACAATACAATGGTTCTATGACAAGGTTCTATGACAATACAGCGCAACTGAAAACTACCACGGACTTCCCGATTACTTATTCATCATTTTGAGAAGAAATAAGAAATATGGAAAGCCATAGACACCATCTCGAGATTGCCAAACAAGCCGAACCAATTGAAATGATTCATCATCTCGTCTCGAAGATACACTGCAGAATATTCATGCAGGCCTTTATGTACAATCACATACCTACATGTACCTATTACCTATCTACTTAGGAATAGGTAGGAGGTACCTAGGTAGGAGGTAGATAGAGGCAAGCGTCGGGCGGGGCCAAACGGGGCAATTCCAAGTTACCGGGGCTGCGAATGCTGCGAATGGCAGATGCATCCTTCCATCTTCCATGTCCCGTCCGTCTCAGCCCATTCCAGGAATGGTAAAGCTAGCAGGGTGGGTGGAAATAGTCCTACCTTGTATTAAGGAATGGAAGTTTTTTCTCCATGTCTCCATGTCTCCATGATCCCTCATTCACGGTCACCTCCATGTCCTGTTAAGATAAGAGAGGTCTTGTCCCATCAGCCCTGCTCATCCCGGCTTATTCTCCACGCCACCTCTTATCTCGCACCTTAACACTATCATTCCAACGAGTGTCGAGTGCTGGACCTCACAATCTTAGATCTTGGAGAATTCCGTAGATCTTGGAGAATTCCGTAGACCGTAGAATTTAGGAAGAGGGGGATCATTCACGACGAGGCATTTCGCATCGCCTCACTTTTACATCTGATTAATTTCGCATTACTGCTGAAGGCTAGCTGGTAACAGATTTATCTTATCTTCATTTCCTCCGGTTGATTTACTCCAACGATGGTGCGCCAACGGTAATTTCTAGGCTAGACTCGTCCATATTACCACCATCTTAAACCGACACCACAATGAGAGCATTCTGTATTAAAATTATTTACGGTGCATAGAATACCGGTTATTGAACCATGAATTTTATCATGAACTTATACAATGAACTTTTATTTTATTTTCATCAACTACCAAACGAGCGCTTTATTCAAGTTATGTACGACTTTACAGGTACAGGTAGAACCCAATCCAAAACTCCGTGTCCCATATTCAATAAAGCCAGGATCCAGCCTAGCTGCTGTGTCCCTCCCAGGTGAGCTGCGCTTTCCGCTTATCTTCCTGTACATATGCGAAGTTCTCGGGCTTCAACATTTGGTCGGCGGCGATGGCGCGCCTGCCGTTGGCCGACGGAGAAGCAACGAAGTGCGATCGCCCATCGCGTACCGTCGTGATCACGCTACCCAGGGCCGCAGTCGCGAGCAGAAGGATGTTGGCGAATTGCATTTCGAACTTTTGTTTGGTGATTTTAGATTTTATCCCGATAATTTTTATAATAGAGTAAAGTGGAGCAAATTCTGTTGCCGTTGAAAGAAATGATATTTCAATAGACTTATGTCAAAAGACCGACTGGCGTTACGCCTTGAAATGAGTGTCGAGACCGAAGTCGTGATGTTTCACGAATGACTTGGGGTGAATACCCGTGTAGATGCTGAAGCAAGAAAATTGAAGGAAAATTTCTGGGGAGGAAAGCCAACTGTGCTCTCGTAGACACTAGGGGTTAGACGATTTCTTATACATGGAGATGCTTCATTGTCTCGTCGACTATACCCCGTGGTTCGGCTTTGAGGTGTCTCTTTTACGTGTCTAGTACTTGCAACATTGTAACCGTATCATCGCGGTCTGCAAATGCCATCTCTCTTTGTTCAATGCCGATTGGGCGTCGTAACCCCGTCTTTGAGCCTCAAGTTGAGTTTATATCCCTCTTTATTATCATACACGCCATGCACAATGACATGTCTAGTCGTTGTCATGAACTCTTTCATCTATACATAGCCGGAATCGGTGTATTCTTGGGGTCGGTGCTCATGATATCTCGAGGAGTGGAGCAGAGTCCAATACCAGTGGTCGCCAGGACGAAGGCGCATCCCAGAAGCTGCGCACCCGAACTTTTGAGAAGGCTAGGTACGATGTAAATTGGTGAGTGTTGATCCCTTGCGCAACATTAGAGGCGTCAACGGCGTGATATAAGAGATGTGTGAATCCCCTCCCCCCCCGGGTAGTTGATTATGATATCGGATTCGATACAGCGCAGACAGATCGGCGTCGAGATAAAGTCCGTCAGTTTCTGCAGCAAGATTTCCGCTTCGCTCGTCTCCTAAGCGTCTTGTATGTCGGGAAGTTGGGTCATGTGGAGGCCCTTCCAGAGGCCGTACGCCATCTTAGTATGTTATTATCAAAGGCAAAAGTCTCCCTTCGTTCCGCTACAGTTTCACGAGCATCTCTTCCGACTCGTTGCATTCCATAAATACCAGATTTCGACGGCGGTGCAGTGTAGATGTCGAAGACATCGTGGACGGAGCGTAAGGGGGAGCTGCGCTGCTGGCAGGTCGTTACGTTCGTTTATATACCTGTAGTCTGCGGTGCGATAGACGAGGCAAAGTCCGTATGTTTGCGAGTCGGCATATCGCATGTTTTTACCCACGATGTTGATTAGAAGACCTGACACACGACTCGCTTGTCCAGCTGGGTGCCTCCCGGGAAAAACATTGAGCTACCTTGAGATCTGACCTATCGAAGGAGGCCTATCGATATCATCCATAATGAGTCAAGTATAAAGCCAAAGCCCGTCTGCAGCTGACGAGACATGGTGCGCGGTAATCCATAACCCCATTGCTACTTATCTGACGATCCATCAAGTGCATCAAAGACTATGAATATTCGGAGCTCGTAGTAGTTCAACCAATAAATTAACTACTACTTCTACGAACGATCATAGCTAATGCTTTCCAAGGTACGGAAGTGATCTGCAGAGAGCTTCACACGCCACGAGCATCATTAGCGGCGATCGGATACCCACCTCCGGGCGAACTGCTGCTCACTGCTATGACGATCCTGAGCGGACCCCAGATCGGGGAGGCAATCCCCGCATTGACCAGAACGATGACATCGACGGCGCTCTTAAATAGTATGGCCATGTAATCATCCGGACTTGAAGACCTAAAACAGTAGGATATGTTCTTAATCTACGTAGATGACGCGGTGTATTAAATAACCCATGTGTTCGCCATGCGCTGTCTAGCTACCTAGGTAGTTATCCCTTAGATCATTTACTTAGGTGGTTTGAAGTACCTAATCATCAAGAACTAGCTTACATTTATATTTTGGCCTTTATCATACTGAATGGTGAAAATACATATTCTGCTTATTCTATTATGCTCTTACTAACCTAAGAGGTGAGAGTAGGTACCTACTGAAGAACAACTTCAGGATACTGGTGTTTCCGCCTAGTATGAACCATAGGGGAAGGATATATGGGATATGGTAAAGAAGATATGGAAAACCTCATATAAGAGCTTTGCACGAGATGTTTGTAGCAATACTCTAATTGCGACTCAGATGCAAGTCATCTTTAGTCTTCGATAGTATTATGTCTACAAAGCTATGTTCGTTCCAATATATTTTTCTAGTAAAGGCAATACGATACTAGCTAGTTAGGCCCTGCCAAGCCTCCTCCAAGTTTCAAAATGATTGACTGGACGTCTTCTCCATTGTGTTTCAACATAACTTATAGAGCTCATAATTGCCTGCCTATGAGACTTATCAAGCAGCGACTGGATTTAGAGGTCCCCACGATTCTTAAAATTAATACCGAAAACTGCTCTGGCGGAGCATGTTAGGCAAATATAGAGATCAGGGGGCGCAGCAAATCGAAAACTACTCACCTTCGAATCGTAAAGTCAACTCAACATCTTATCACCTCGAGATATCAGTCATTGGCTTGCAATTGCATCGTTCTGAGGTTGAACTTCACGATCCCTTCCTTGCCTTGGAATTTAAACTGGACCCCATAAGGCATGTCTCAGATAGATTGCCGTGCTTCGGAACGAGAATACTCATAGAGCAAAACTGAAGGGCTAGCTGAGACATGGTTGGAGTCTGCCGCACGTGGCATGGGGAGGCTAACTAGGAATCTTCAGCCATTATATTCTAAATCCACGTTCCTACCCTCTTAAATTAATCGTCTTTGATTCTTCTCTCCTTCGCCTCCCTTTTTCAAGAGGCAGCACTGCAGTAAGGCACGGGGGTTATAAGAGAGGCTTCCATCGCCGGTTATGATGTCAAATCCAGCATCATCTGCAGATCAATATCGTTTAACATAACATTATCAACATCTCTCTATTGCAACTTCTATTAGTAGAGTCATCATCAGTCTCTTAAGCTTATCATCAAAGCCTTCAGTTAAAGCCAGTGTCTTAAGACTCTTTCACTTATCACTCAAAATGCATCCCTTCACACTTATCATCGCTATATCAGCAATCGTGCTAGCTCTTCCGCGCCCGCACCCTCACCCACTTCCGCTCCCGTCAGGAATAGACGACGCATCAAGTGCCATTTTGGACGGCCTCAACAGTGTACTCGGCACGCCTAACCATCATCACAAAGCCAATGGCAGCAGCGGAGAACGCTCGTCCAAATGTCATCATCGTAGCAAGGACGACATCGCAGCATGTATAGACGAGTGTGTACCGCTATGCATAGATGGCACAGGTTGCAATAGCTGTATAAAGGAATGCAGTAAGTATCCACGAAAATCTTCAGAATATATGCTTTTCAGAAAGCTTGCTAACGTTGTTGTTTCAGCATCAGAACCCAGCTGTGATACACATGACGACGGAAAGAAGAAGGACCATGACAGGTCTGATCGCCGGGAAAGCGACTCGAACTCGGATGACGAGCGCATCTGATTGAGTTCCTTGATTTAATACCAAGACTTTACGAGCATAGTAATTCACTTCGACTCTGAGAGTTGTCAGCACTATTTAATATGATATCGAAGGAGGGCTTCTGGATTGATGATCAAACGATAGCGAATGCATGTATAAGATACCATTGGATGAAGATGGAGATAATGGCACAAGAGGGGTTAGGATTATGGGCTGGAGAAGATACCATCACGGAGAAGTGATATTAGTAATTGTTTTTAATCATATTAGTACCTTTCCAACTTTGCAACTTGGTGAACCTTTTCGTGACTTCGTGTCTTCCCCCTTTTTATGGATCTCATTTTTGTCATAACGAGCTACTTACGCGGATATGCATATAAGAAGCATAAGTCACTAGACTTAAAAAGGTAGGTACATCATACAGTGCCCCCAGCCCTACCTTCCAAAGTGCGTACCTAGCTCAAACATTTATGAATCCAAGGCAAACATGTAACCAAAAACTCTGACCATCTAATAGTGCAGTTGCTAGGGAATGTGAGAATGTGGAAACAACCTTGGAACCTTAGAACCTTATGAGGCTTAATTAAACTTTATTGTATGCATTGACCAAGACAGCTACAGTGGACCCACTTTGAAATAATATATATACCGACCCTCTCTCGCTCAATCTTCCCTCTTTTCTATTCCTTTTCCCCTCATCTTAGTGCACGGGCTTTAGGCGTCACAGTGAGGAGCAATCCGAGTGCGTCTTTTTGCTAGTTGAAAACTATTTACCTGACCGCTCCTGTCTGGTTTCGACTGGGCAGGGAATTTTTGAAACCCGAAAAAGATTTTATGGATTCTTTTCATCACGGCTCTATCCTGCGTCTGGATGGAGGTGAGGAAGAGAGGAGTATCTGATCTGATCGGCGATGTTACGTATGCGCATCTTGCCATGTTACACGTGTCCTGTTTATCGCGGGCTAGCTGTCTGATTGAATTATATACAGGGTGAGTTTAAAATATACCAGTTGTTGACCCCGCGTTGATTGCGCGATGGCTTCTGGTAAGGCATCTGAGATCTACGTCATGAACCCTTCTCAAATAATGCCATTGCAGACCCTCGGTATCCATCACACTTCACTACAAACGGACACTCTTCCCGGTTTGTCAGCAAAGGTGGTGTTGAATGGGAAGACCGACATGGACCAAGAGGGTTACCATGTCCGCGCTTTCAAAAATAGCGCGATGCGACGCCTCTGTTCAAATCAAATGCCCATCGATCTTCCACTGACCAAGTCTAGATTGTCTTGAATAGCCACTTAACTAGACACGCGTGTCTTTCTAGCGAGGCGCCTCGGAGAGTTGTCACAGCAGCGCCAATAGGTGTCTATGGTCTCCTGACATCCATAATATCCGGCCTAATAAACAGGACTGTCGTGTTGGTCTAAGCCGTTCACATTCACCCCGCGGTAGAGGTAGTACGTGTACTATACGAGCATTGCCCTTCGATGCAACAACACCTAGTACAGAGCCTGCGAAGGGGAGCTACTTGCAGTTCCGCGTTGACGTCGACGCATTTCCGATATACTGGAGATTATGGATTGGCTCTCCACAGATAGAAGGATTTCGCAAATATGAAGATGGCTACGCGCGCGCTACAGTCACAACAGCCACGGCATCAGTCAAGCGGCATGATTAATAACCATAGGTGCCCATAACCGTAGGAACAGGAGGCGTTCCAGGGGCTTAGCTTAGGGGTTGTCATACACAATGTCAGCCACAGAAGAGTGAGGCTTATTACAGGGTTGTGGCAGTGCTTGTCATGCTTGTCATATTGTACCTACAGTGGATAGGTAGTGCAAGACCGGGGTGCCAAGCGTCGCACCAACCTTTCATATTAGTTTTATTTTTAAAAAGCTTCCCGACTCTGTCATCCCCTCCCTAGCCTCTCCGTATTTTGTTGCCCACTATTATATCCGATAATCATCTTCGCCGTTGCCTGTAGCTATCCCTAGCAGCCCATTCGTACACTAACTGGCTAGTATAGTTCTTAATTTCAATAAATCTAGATCGAGAAGTTCAATTCGGTAATGCTTAATCTGGAATTTCTATACTTGGAAAGGTACCCATAGGTAGTATTACTACATACTACACCGACTTATTGAGATTCCTGTCAGGTACCCAGACTCTTATCCACTACCATGGCACAGTCTCTCTACGGCACAACACGACCTTTGACATGCTAGTCATGCTGGACATGCTGCTCATCTTCATACACAATTTTGTGCTGTCGAAAACCCCGACAGAAGCACGGAAGATACGGAGTGAGTGGGTAGTAATAGCAAGCATAGCCTTCTTTGCTGATGCTTCAAGATAATCGCATGTACGGCATGATCATTTGATCGGATAGGTTTAGGATCCCCAGAGGTCCACGTCGACCATCGTGTCGGCGTTTTTATTCTGTAAAGTTGTGGCTTGAACTGGTCCACGTATGGGGACTATTGGGCCGCAAGGTGACGATGGATGGTTTGTGACGTTGCAGCTCGTCCGCCAATGGCCAATGGATCGCCTCGCGAGCATACGCGACCCCAGTCGCCTGCAGCGTATCGGATCCCGACCTTGTTACTAGATACCATACTTAAACAACCCTTGGCACCCATGCCCAAGGCGGTCAGTGTCTAGTGAAATGAAGATGGTCTTTTTAAAATTTATTTCCACCGACCTTTGCCTTCCTTCTCATTTCCTCTTTTTTCTCTTTCCTATGTTGTCGTATCGGCCATCAATTTCCCCTTGTCCATGTGGGAGAGGTGCGATGAGGCTCGGCCTCCGGCCGGGCAGGATCCCGACGTCGTCGGTCTGGGGGTACGTCCCATTAACGCAATCCGGGTCCGTCCTGACGTCTAACAGGCGAGAGCTAACTATTTTCTGCTAGACCCTGATCGCCTGCGCCGGTTCCGCGTGTATCGCGGTCGTTTGCTTGGTGATCCAGTACCTGTTTTTCTATCTCCCCCAGGCCGAGGACAACCAGCAGTCATTCGCTGCGAATCCGATAGATGTCCTGTTTGTACGTGGGCTCCGGAAGCCTCTTAGGTATTTGGGTATTAAATCCGGTTCGCCTACCGCACCCGCCCAAGAGGGGCGGAGATGGCCTGCAGCTTTTGATCGAGTAAGACCGACGAATCCGGATCCCCTCGGCGCCCTCAATCGCTAATGTGACCGTGCAGTATGTCAAGGCTCTGGGCGACGTCCAGCTTGCGATGGGATTCGCGATGCTCGCATACGCTCACGCATCGTTGTTTGAGCAAGGCTTGTCAATGTATCACTGGTGGCTTATCGTGGGATTCGTGTAAGTAGCGACAGTAATGACATGTATATCATGGTGTAAGAATATGTATTGGTCTAACCGCATGGAACATACAGTTGGTTTTCTGTTGTAACGAATCTGGCGACTACTTCATACCTACGCACCTATTTCGTCAATAGAGACCCGGGCGAGCGCTGGTGGAGGTTAATCCTTCTTCTC
Source organism: Jackrogersella multiformis (assembly GCA_902806575.1). Lineage (NCBI taxonomy): Eukaryota > Fungi > Ascomycota > Sordariomycetes > Xylariales > Hypoxylaceae > Jackrogersella > Jackrogersella multiformis. Next base: position 1,403,992 of record CADCXD010000011.1, on the reverse strand, counting down.
TGTCTTGTTGCGGTGCTAAGCTTTTCTATGGTACCTATTTACCAGATCAAAGAGAGGCTTGCTAACGAGCACGACGAGGATGAGCAGCGCAGGATACTTCTAACGACGAACGTGCTGTGTTACCTACCTGGACATGGCGCAAATATTGACACTCCGCAGTTTCGATCCGCCGTCACGCTCCTCGGCATCGCTGTCGCTGTTGGTTTGGCTGTCTTTGGAATCTTAAAGCTCTATGAGAGGCCTCGCAGCCTGCTCTTCAAGTGGCGCGATCATTACCGGGGAGAAATGCAACAATCGTTCTTTGGAAACGGGGACATCATAACTTGCATTCGCTGCGAGCAGCGGCACTTGCTGCTTGTGGTCCGGCCCATTATTGCACTCTGGCTCGTTCTGCGTATCCACGCCGACTTGCTAAACTCTGTCCTAACCGAGGTCATCTGCGTCGCGGCTACGTTTTCCTGGGTCGTCGTGCGTTTCGTCGACGTCCTGCGCTTGGGCGGCAGTTTCGAAATCAATATTCACCACTGGAGCTTTGGCCAAATTGTCGTCCTTGCTTTCTTCGCGGCGCCTTTTGGGTCGCTGGCGAGTTGCTTGTGCGGCACGATTGGAAGACTTCGGTTTAGTAATGGGACTTCCAAACGCTTCGATTTGTGGCAATTTATATGGCCTCCAAGCTTAAATAGAGAAACACAACCTGAGGAGACACCGGAAAATGACGTCGACCAGCGCAGTAACCACTCCGAATCGGCACGTGCTGAAATAACTAGCGAAGTGGGTGCAAGAAATCACCCAAGTGTTATAGAAGGTGGTGGAGAGGAACGCGAGGAGAGAAACAATTTGGAAAATGGGCAAGTTGACTTATCAAAAACCTTAGACTATGTGGATACATACAAAGTGCTTCTATCGCCTCGGTTTGTTATGGCGCTACCGCTCGCTGGCTTCTCGAATCTGCTATACCTTGTGCTTCTACTGGTCTTACCGAAGGTACCCGGCTACCCCTCGACCCCTGAGGTCCTATGGCGGACCATCTTCTGGTATCTCGTTTACCAGCCGGTACTTCTCTTCTCCTTTTTCCTAGCCGGAATGATCATGGAAGAGAGAGTCACAAGAGAGGAACGAATGCGAACTGCGTACCGAATCATTGCTGCTGTTACGGCGATATTATCCACGGCCGCCATCCTTGACACATTATACGGTCTCGGTGGCATTCCGATGTCGTACATAGGTATGGGGACGCTTGGTTTGGTTCTACTCATCTATCTCCTGTACGGCTGCGTAGCCCGACCCGGTCCCCTAGCGAAAGGGAAGGGCCGAAGTGGGTATCCGGGAAGTAGGGATGTCGAAGAAGGCCAACCACTTCTCGGCGAAGTTAGGAGGAGGCTCCTGCCAGAAGTTCGCATTTTCCCCGTTCGGAGGCCGAAGAGGTGGCACGGTCCTTCGCGCAGACCACAGGTGACGAGAGGGAGAAGAGGCTACGGCACGATTGACGATTGAGATTCGGGTACCCGTGGCAGCTCGGCTCATACAAGTAACGATAGTGGCAACACGATTGTATAAAGTCTACTAGTTATGCGCGCTTCGAGGCTAGGATTGGGGCAACGAGTTTCATATGTAGAATGAAAAAAATGAATCACGAGAGACGTTAATAGATGTTTTGTACCTACCTTTATGACTATCTGTGTCTCTGTTATTGTTGGGGTATGTTTATCAGGGGAGGTGAGCGACGTAGAGTGGTGATACTTTAGGGATACGATAGGCCTTCGGAGCCCATACACAATATAAAATACCTTGTATAGAGCTTATTGATAACTCGCTTCCAAGTACTTTCTAGATATGTGTCCTATCTCGTAAGGTAGGTATATAGCGTACCTACCTATTTACCAAACAAACTAATTTGCTTTAATATCTACCTAGATAATTAAAAGGGAGCTGAACACATTAAGGAGTCAAGATTGAGTGCCACTAACCTAGTAAAGTTAATGGTAATTAGAAGTAATAAAACGGCAGTGAGCCAAATACAAAACGGTCAATATCAAAGTATACATATACATATTGCCTTAAGAAAACATCCTGGTTATTTTCATCGGTTTCGGTTATCACTGTTTTTATATACCCCCCTCTACTAATATTAGATCCTTTTGTTAATATCTCAAGTTTGGGTTTTTGTATAACCAGAAATTGTGTGCCCATAGCAGAATATTATATATATAATGGAGGATCAAAGAACAAGCGTGTCATCATTATAATTATGGATTCCAGCTGTGGCCTCTATGTTCTGCTGTTAACCCCTATTTCATGTCTGCTATATATACATCCCATGTAACGAACAGACTTAGGTTCAGGAAGCTCACCAGGTACCTAGAAGCCCTTATATCATCGCCTCTCATTGTGCCATCAGGATACTTCGTAGAGAATGAATAGTGACTGCTTCTAACCATTCCTTCCTGTGCCTTTAGTGATACTTTCTCCCGGTAGAGGTAGCGATGTTAGAGAACTCGTTTCCTATAACTGTCTTGTATTTTACTATCCTTTCTATAATCTTATCGTCGTATTATTTCTAACGGTTAGCATACCTACCTAAGGTACCTAGGTAGTTTCCGGGTAATTTTAATTCGCTACTGCTGTCGATTATCTGTACCTGAGGCTTCAGCATATGTACCTAGGTAGGTACTCTAGTACCAGATATACAGACGCATTGATTGGGCATGTCACGACTTCCTTCACTCGGCGCGTGTCGTCACCCCCCCCCAAGTACTTGGGGAAGGTGCTCCCCTTATTCGTCTCTACCTATTCTAAGAGAAGGAAGGCACGAGATACTAAGTGAATGCTCTAACTCTGCCGTTCCACCGCCTTAGTACGTTTTATTTTACTCTATTTAACGATCCGGAACAAATACTTTTACACTTTTACACTTTCACACTCTTTTCACTTTCATCTCGCACAACTGCCGACCACATCGAAACATCAAGCCCTAATATCACTACATCAAGCACCATTATCGTTGATCGCATCTCACTTATCGCATCAATAGATTCCCCATCAACTACTTTCCTCGTCGATCATTTTTCTCGTCGACCAACTACCCCATCGACAATTCACCTCCCAGATCGCTGATCTCGTCGATAATTTAAGATGGATCCGGTTCAACTTCCACTAGAGCTCATTGATGGTATCGCCAAGGTCGCGGACAAGGAGACCCTGAAACAACTACGACTAGCATCGAAGGCATTCAATACCATATCGTCTTCAATCCTCTTCCGCCGTGTCTATGCCTCCCCCCACATGAAAGATCTCGGAATCCTGGTCGCGATTGCGACACACCCAGAGTTGAGGGTTTTCCCTACGGAGATTGTTTATAGCGACGTTCTTTTCAATGGGAAGCTGAATCCTACTGAGATGTGTGTGTCGGCACGGCTGCTAGCGGAAAGTCGTGAGCAGATTCATGGTTACTACACCGCCCGATTGATGGACCAAGAGAAGATGCTCAACAGTGGGCTTGATATCGACTTCATCACCTTAGTTCTGACCAAGCTACCAAAACTAAAAAAGGTCACCTTCACCAATCACTGGTGCTCGGAGTACAGCCCACCACTATCAAGATCTTATCCTCGCTATGCCACGAAACCTGAACAAATTCCCTTTGCAGAAGACAAGCTCGATGGACTGCCAGTCTTATCCTATGATCGTGGTTTCGCGGCCATGTGTCAAGCAATATCTCAATCCAACTGTCAAATCCAAGAACTCCTGGTGCACTACGACACGGGGGAGAACGACGATCAAAAGAACGGCCTTCTTCTTTCCTCCTTGCCTATTTCCCCTAATGGTATAATACATGCCCGCCATGCTTTCCGAAATATGCGCAAAATTGCATTGTCGTTCGGCAAAGAATGGAATATATTCGAACTTTGGGAGGAGAGGTGTCCTATCTTTGCGAATATTCTTGCGGCTGCTACAGAATTAGACGAGTTGAGATTCAACTTCAATTTTTGCAGCCAATACCCACTAGCATCGGCCCTGGCAGCACAGTCTTGGCCTAAACTACGCTCGTTGACACTGAAATTGAAGTGTATGGAGCAACAAGAATTGATTGAGTTCTTGACGCCACATTGTGATACTCTCGAGATTCTGGAGCTCCATTACATCCGTCTGATCCACGGAAATTGGCAGTCAGCTGCGATAGAGTTACACAAACTTAAGTGGCCTAAGCTGAAGACAACCGACTTCTACGATCTAAGGGAACAGGTATCCGTGGATGAGAATGACCTTTGGGTCAACCATTTCGCAGTTGCGAATTGCATTCTGCATGGAAGATCAGACTCGATCTACGACAAGGGGTTTGACCAGCTAAAATATCTCGATCCGGATGACTCTGGCGGAATGTGCTGGACACTGTTCAAATAGAACATGAGGGCCACTAAACTCAGCTCCTTTGCGAGACTCGCGACAAGATTACCATATTCGGCCGTTCAATACTCTCCGACATTCGCGTCGTCTCAAAGCCGAGCCCGTCTAATCTAGAACTTCGATTGGACTTGGCCTAACCTTTTCTTATAAAAGTTTCCCTTTGCTTCACCTCGGCGTGCTATAGCAGAAAGCACAATGCTTTCTAGGGCTTTGCATGACGTTCGTCTCCTATGTTACCCCGTCAGATTGCCGAAAATATCTCGACTACATCGAATGATGGCAAATATTAGCTTTGTGCTAGCCTCATTGATACTACCCGCTCATATCTACGCCTATTCGCCAATGAGTGAAAGGGAGTGCTCGGGAATTTGCGCCATGAATATTTGACCTTGCGAAGTGGTACTGACCATTTGAGCTGGAGCTTTGCCTCATTTTACCACATCATACCGACGATCCTACAGTTGTCACATCCGCTGTATTTCCAACTATGTCGCTGAAGATACTGGGTTGAAAGTTCCTGAGAATGCAGGGAAGGAGGAGCTAGGTCCAGAAAGGGGAAAATAAGGAGACTCCTTAGGCAATGACAAGGCCAGGTGGTCTATGGGAACTGGTATTCGTTGATTTACATGGTAGCTATACTCTCTAGGTACCTGCCTAATAATAAGTAAATAAAACAACTGAAGTTGGCCCGCGTTACACACGTACTCCTTGGTTTTGTATAAAAGGTTTCCGCTCCTTCGGTTTAATGTCAACGTGCACAGACCACCAGTCGTAGGTTCTTCATAATAGAAGCATGCCGGAACGATCCGACGCGTAGTACAAGGTTATCGGGATCCAATCAGATTATCGGAATATTGGATTATGTGGGGTATCTGATCTAATTATAGATTTCCCTACTGCGCCATGCAGCCTTACAAGCCATACCCAGTCACAAATTCTTATTCTTATTTTTACAATGTTATGTCTAGTACCCTTGATATTCTATCAAACGTTACTAGAATCCTAGAATCCTTATGGTGTTGGCCCCCTTTCAAAGGATCTGCCCACGTCCCGCCCTCCTACCGTCGCATTTATTTCGATGGAGGCTATATAAAATGCTTACACTATCTATCTAGGTAGCCTATGGACTACGTATAAGCTAGAAGGGCTAGATTCATGCTGACACATCGCCTGTGTAGTTACACGTGTCGGATTCGTAATTTTAGCACGATTAAAAACTATCTCGATGCGCTAAGAACATCGACGAGATGCTATTTTAATGGGGCCAGAATTTCGCAGCCAATCGGCTTACACGCTTTCGCATCGGAGACCAAGATCGTGTTGTCTAGAATGCCTTGCTAGCCCCCGCCGCACGTTCTCGTGAAACAAGACGACTTTCCAACATGTCGAAATCGTTTCTCGGGTTGATTGGCTTAGTGTTTGGTTTCATCCTATCTGTGTAGTCGTAACGCCTCGACGGCTTTACCTGTTGGGCGGCTCGATGGGCTAACCCTGCAACATCGTGGCCGGCGACCTAGATCTTGAACGTTGGCTAATTAGCCTCTTACAGCCAAGGTCGGTGGATCCACGTAGCCGTGGTTACTACGTAAGTGTCTTGAACCATTGTTAATATAGCTAGAAGCGGGATTGAAATTTTTTCAAATAGTCTTTTAGCTTGTTTTCATCTGTTGGAAACACTAACCAAGATGACAATCAGTGTGGTCATCTCATGTCGTAAGAATCCTCCCGTGCTAGGGGCTAACGATGAATGGTAAGCAGGTAGGTAGTCAGGATCCAGTCAGGCGGCGAGGGCTACATGCAAGTTGGTGGATATATAAAGAAAGACTCCCATCCGCATGGCCTCTAAATACCACAATAGTATCAGTCTCTATCTGTCCTTCACTTATCAACTAACTCAGGTGTAAATTTCACTCTTTTGAATATTGTATCTGGTATACAACACCTCCATTCTTTCTTACCCGATTCACACAAATACACGATCTCTAGCATCATACATCAACAGAAACCTACCTGAGCCATGATGAAGTCACTCCTAGCCTTAACCACCCTCCTCCTCTCCGCCTCCTCGGCCTTGCCCTTCGGAACCACTACCACCCTCGCCCCGCACACCCCGCGCGCCCTATCCCAGCGCTCGACCTGCGCCACGGCATCCCAAGACGCGGCCGCGGACGCGGACGCGGGGGGCGCGGGCGTGACGCTGACGAACGGCGACGGCGAGGCGCGCAGCTTCTTCGTGTACGCCAACGGCTGCGACGGCGTGCCGGCCAAGCACGTGTCGGTGGCGGCCGGCGCGTCGGCGTTCGTGGCCCTGCCCGCGGCGTTCCAGGGCCGCGTCGTGCGCGGCGTCGAGAGCGTCAACCTCGACGGCCGCGCCCACTGGCTTGGCACCTGGCTGGAGATCGGGCTCGACGCCGACGGCGTCGGCTGGGCCGACGTGTCGCTGATCCGCGGGTGCGACGGCGCCGTCAGCGTCGCGGCCGCCGACGGCACTGGCGCCGCCGCCGGGTTCAGCGGCACGAGCTTGCTGGACAACGCGCCGCAGTCCGTGCTGGAGGCGAAAGATTCGGGCGCCTTGGCCATCAAGGCCACGGAGGACTGGCAGGCCGTCGCCCTGGCCGACGTGGTCACTTACCTCGCGGCCGCGCTGGGCTACGCCGTCGCGTACCTCGACGATTACCATGGAAACCCGGTTATTCGGTCCGGGAATGGGCGCTTCGATGCTACATTCTACGCGGGCAGGCCTTAAGGGTCGTCATCTATATTCGGTTGGATCTTAGGTTCGATGTGGTATCTTAGGTAGGGAGGTCAAAACCGGCGTTTGGCTGGGAAATATGGGGTGTAAAAGTGATATGTTTTATTTGTTTGTGTACCTACCGTTCTTGTATATATCTATATCTATGTAGACTTCAGATATCCATGTGGACATCATCATTATTGGGCGTTTGTATTCAGGCTTTAGGTTATATAGATCATTCTGGCTTATTGGGAGAATCTGGGTTGGAAAATGTATTATTACCTGGACTTTCTTGTATATTATGCTATATATTTACCAGTGTATTCTTTTAATTGGCACTTGGTTGTATTTATATACCTAATTTTCTTTACTGCGAGCTTACCCACTTGTGATTCCTAGATATTGACCATATTGCTTGCTTGATTATTCAACGGAATCGCTTCAGCTCGTAACTTAGGTTAGACCAGCCGGAGATTAAGGGGAATTTAGTTACTACCATCCGAGCATGAATTTCTGTCTGCTTACTATGTACTATCACATTTCTAGTAAGATATCTCGAGCAGACGTGTCACCACGTGTCCTCCTAATAGTAGACCCTCTTCCCATCGTATCCTAGGGAAAACAAGGTTATCCCAGCTCCTCCGACCTATCTAGACGCCATCCACCGTCCTTTCACCCCCAGTCCTCCTCGACCAACCCCCAATCCCTAATACTCAGACCAGGCTTGACAACCCACAAGCATCACAAGTCATTATACGCAACGCACGTCCTCAACCCCCTCCCCGCTGCCACGCCCCACGCCCACGCCCTGCCCGCCTCGCCGGTAAACAAGCCCGGCTCCCGCATCGCCTCGCCGCCCATAAGCGACAGAAAGTGCACGAGCCGGTCCTCGCCGCCGTCCAGGGCCAGCGCATTCCCCGCAACGCCATGGCACAGGCACGGCTCCTTAGTCAGCACGCCGCGGCGCCAGACATCCGCGGCAGCCTGAGCGGCGGCCTCCTCGATCCTGGGCCCGAGCGCCGGGAAGTGCGGCGCCAGCGACCGGAGCGAGAGGCCGAACCCGGGCGCGCCGTGGCAGAACTGGACGAGCCGGTCCTCGGCCGCCGCCGCCGACGACGGGAAGTTGCCGCTGCCGAGCTGCCGGTCGAGGAGGTCGGACAGCAGGCCTTGTAGCCGGGGGGCGGCGGACGGGCGGGAGAGGACAACCTGGCAGATGATGCCGATGGAGCCGTGGGCGGCGCCGAGGTACTGCTTCCCGTGCCAGGTCCAGGGCTGCGGCGCGGCGAGGATGCGGGCTACTGTGCTGTCGACGGCGCGGTCGACGATGGCGGCAGTCGTACTGGAAGGAGAGTCCCCGGAGGCGTCGAGTGTTCGGCACAGCCTCAGGAAATACAGATAGCCGGCGCGGCCAAAAAGCCGTTCGTTAGAGCCGTCTTGGCCCTCGGTGTTGTTGATGGCGGCTTCGAAGGAGCAGATCTGCCGCACCAAGCTTGTATCTCGCCTCATGACGGCCGTGAGCGCTAGGTGGGCGAGGGTCTCGTTCGCGATGCCGCAGTGACCAGGCTCGGGCGCCTTCTTCTTAAGACGGGCGCCCAGGACGAGGTACGCCTCGGCCCAGTCGGATAGCGACTGTTGCTTGAGCTCTAGGTTGGGGAATATCCGAGAAAGCTTGTAGAACAGGTAAGCGATCGAAGTTGGACCGCTGTAGAAGCCCCCAAACTTCCATCCCGTGGAGCAAGTGTGAACCGGGGGGTGATATGTTACGATCCGGTTCAAGCTAGCCAGGAGTTCTTGGTTAGGGTCCGCAGTCCGGAGGGTCTCGGCAGGATTGGTGAAGAAGCGGTCCGAAGAGCCCTCGGACATCTCGGCGATAAGTCAAAGTATAGTTAGTTAGAAAATCAGGGGTTAGGGGTGCTTAGGTGTCCCGATGTAAAGGAGAGATCCACTCTGACACTATGGATAGTAGTCGTTCCCATGCAAGTAAAGTCTCACAGCTCACCTACCTACCTAGGTACATATATAGAAATTAATAGGAATACATGTGAGCCGGATGACGTCATGGCCAATAATTATACCTCAACGGCCGAGTGTAGGTAGTTACTAAATCTTCGGTATAATTGCTTAATACCTATATCAAGTAACATGATGGTAAAATGGAACTAAGCATGTCACTCTGCTCATACCCTAATTGTATGATCGGCAGGTTAGCTAGAAGCACCTAATTAGTATTTCGAATATAATTTACCCTTCACATATCGTAAGTAGACATTAAGCTGGAAGCAATTTTGAAGTATTTCACTCCTTTGCAATTTTAATACCTAATGAACTGCACTACAACCTCGGAGCAGCCTGATCTGCATGACGTTAGCTCGTAGACCCCTGACGCATAGGGACTGACCATAAGCATCGCCGGTTCATAATGTTACAGGTTTCCCCTCGCCATCTTAAGCCGTAATCTCCGGAACGAAGGCGTATTTCGGCATAGCCGCCATTCTCTCCTCCGGGCTTATCTCGTCGTCGTAGATCATCTTCACGTTCTTGTCCTTGTCCTTCTTGGACTTCTTCTCCGTCGCTTCACCGGCTTCGCCAGTAGTCGGCGTCTCGGGCTTCCTCGGAGGCTTAATGCCTGCCTCGGCCATCCTGATTATCTGGTCGATGTCATCGCCCTGCTGTGCGGCGCCGGACACGAGCTCATCAATGGTAGAGGCAGTTCCTTGCCAGCCAGCTTGTCCAGGGCGGGGAGGCAATCCAGGAGGCGCGGGAAGGTTGTTTCCAGGTCGCGAGGGGAGGCTTGGTGGAGGATATGCACCGGGATATTGAGGAGGAGGCGAGTAACCAGGCACGGATTGAGGAGGGAAGCCCGGGTATTGACCTCCAGGTGGGGGGAAAGGAGAGTTCTATATACGATGGTTAGTACAGGTCACGCAGCAGCTGGATTGAGAGTGGAAAAAACGTACAAATGCGCCAGGAGATGCGCTTTGCGCAGGGCTGTGTCTCTCAGGTAGACCCTCGCGAGGCTGGGTTGTGCTTCCACCGCCCATGGTTTTCTGGGTAGCTATTCTCGCACGATGCTCTGCCAGTCGCTTCTTGATCTCGTCTGCTGTCTCGATCTTCAGCTTCTTAACCGGGCCATTTGAACCCTGTCCGGGTGGGGGGTTTCCGGTGGCGGCGTATCGCTCGGCTTGGGCTTGGTAAAAGTTTTGGATGATTCGCTGGTTATGCTGCTGGACAATGTCCTCAGGGATACCTTCCATACCGAAGATCTCGACGTCGAGACCTTGTCGATTGGGCAGCGCATTTTCGACCGAGGATAGAGATTCCTTGTGAACCTGGTTCATATGGACGGAGAGACCTATAGCAGATAACAATTAGGTACTACGTCGCGTTGAATTAATTATTGGCAATGGAAAATCTTTACCTCCAGCCGTATTCAAACGTCGTCCACATCGATCACATTTGAAATGTTTGGCCTTTTGGTGGGATATCAAAAGCTTAAGATCCTCGAAATCTCGTTCGCCTAGCAACATTGTTAGCAATTTGATTTGTTTGGTGTATGAATACAAAAATAGCACGGCGTACAATAATAGCACCAAGGTCGGGAGAGGATCTCCTCGACATCGGGATGGCCGCGCTTCTTCTTCCCCATGATTGCGAAGTAGAAAGACTACTTAGGTGCCAAAATAAGATTGTAGTTGAGTTGAAAGTTGAATTAATTTCGCTGCGAAAATACGTGGTTAAGGTAATTGTGGTGTTGTAAAGTTGAATATTGAATGATGAAAGTTGAAATGAGGCAGGTCCGAAATGAGGTTGAAGCGCGAAGAACAGCTTTAAATTAACTTCTCCCTTCCCATTGGCTACCTACCTAGGTAGGTACAGGACAAAACAGCTTCAGCCACATTCTTTGGGCTGTGGCTGATTCAATGTGGCGGGGCATCCTGTCATTACCCCTTTACCTACAGTACCTACAGTACCTACCTAGGTAGGTATGTGCTTCTCTATCACTCCCGACCTCAGCCCGATCTTCACTTTAGGTTCCAAATATTCATCGCTAGCCTAGGTAACTCAATCTATCAATGGTGTCATTCGATCAGATTGCTTGGAAAACAATTTTGGAAGGTCCAAGTTATAATAGAATAACTTAGACAGGTCACGATGTGTGCTTCACTTGCAGGATCCATTCATTCCATCTCCTTTTGGACTTAGACAACAAGATTTTTTAATTTCAACTCACATTAGCACATGGTAACTTGGTACAATATAATTTATCACTATACAAGGAACTCTCCCTCTTTTCATAAATCCTTACTCCTTTAGAGCCTTATCTAGTTAAATATCTTTCAAGTATTACCATGTCTGGAACAGCGTTCGATACATACCTAGGTACGAAAGGATACTGTTGGTAAAGCGAAAAGGGCTTAGGTTAATTTCTTGGCCGACATGTGAGTAAATAACATGCTCTATGGTTGTGAGTAATATACACGAAGATTGAGTCATAGTTCGATCGTGTTATTTCTTTTGCCAAATGGCTTTTATCTATTTCGAACATTTGCGTCTTTACGGTTTAAGCCCATAAATGACTCCTTGTAAAGGCGACTTCAGCTTCTTCCAGACCAGCCTACTCATAAATGAAAGACCTTTTTTTGGATGTTACCAAGTTATAAATGCTTGATTCCACAGGTATTTACCTAGGTACGTAGGTATGTTATGTGATTCATAAGTGAGTTTTAGCTCTTGCCCCTGATATAACCTAGGATAGTACCCCCGACACCCCAACCGCAAATCTGCACTGATGGGGATGTCGTCACCACTCATAGCTGCTCCCGCTATGTCGAAGGAAGATCATGCAACCCCGGCTATGGTTTCAGATTGGCCTCTAAAAAGAAGATGTCCTGGAAAGCTGTGGGGTTAAGGGCCCGGCTATTCCGTTGAGGATGCAGGCAGACCGAAAATTTATCAGGGCAGGAAGGCGAGGAACAGGTTCGAGTTCCACCGAAGATCAAGATAGTCAGGAGACTTTCGACTACATGAGCCACCCAGTCCGGTATGTTCTAGCCTTCTTGTGTTGCTTAACGGCATGGTCCCGGCCTCTTCGCATAACTATCACAATAAACTTCCTCACCTAGAAGGACATAACATTAGAGGAACTTGTGTGGATGACATATGTAGATGACTTGGTGACGGGGAAAGTTTATTCCTCACTCCTTACCAAGGTTATGGTATCTCTGGGTACATATTTTGAAGAGTCCTATAAAAGCTGTAGCGACGCAACATGATGCTAACGGGTAGAATAGTTGCCGTGTAACTTGATCAAGGGAACCCGGGCCTCGGCAGTCTTCGTCGGACGGAGTACTGCCATGGATAGAGTCTCACAAGGCAAACGTAGAGTTTGCTTCCCATGCGTGTTGCGAATTAGAATCACTTGGCTCGGCCGCAAATCAAATCAACGATAATTCATTGGACGGGCTCATGAAGTTAGGTATCACCAGAAATGCGGCTCAATGGAAAACGGCTGTGAGTCTAGTCTACATTGACTGCACCGGATGGTCGTATCGAACATGTGCGGCGCCGTTAGATTCCAAGTCTGAATATTGATAGATGTCGAGTAACATGACACGGCAGTTCAGACGACCTGGAAGCGTAATGCGCACGTTTCTATTGGTCCTCAATATTTCGAAGGCTGCTTGGCCAGTTAAGATGGGGGAAGTTTGTCGAAATCAGGAATTGCGAATCGTGATAATATAGCGAAACCGATTGTACTAGCCATGATATAGAGAAGCGCTCCAACCAATGGGCATAAATTCAACCCACAGAGAAAGAAGCGGTAAGTTCATTGCTTCACACATTTTCTCCTGGATTTCTCACGTTTTCTCTTGAATGATGTCCATTGGTAAAGTTGTTGGCCTGGAAGTCATTAATTGTAGTCAGATTGAATTCAAGCTCTATAAAGTAGCCACGCCGTGTTGAAATAGCGGTCAGAGCGTAGACGACACATCGATTCAGATGATAGTCCCTGCTCATGTGTGAAACCAGGAATTCAACGAGATGCCACCTGTGTAATTTCCTTCTGGAATGCATATGCACAAGCTTACCTTTAGGTTTGCTTGTGTCTTCTTAGCCCTGTTAACCAAGATGACGTTGTGTGGTACTCCGAGCCCAGGTAGGCTGCTTAGCCCAGCACAAGGGTACCACCCCCGTGGGGATGGGTATATTTGCAAAGTCACAGCGAATCGGGAAGACCCCGAATGTAATAGATGAAGAATAGCCTGTGGTTGGCAACGGCTAAGGACATGTCATGTACGACAAGTTCTATCGTTTTACTCCTCGATCTAGGTCGAGAAAACAAGCAGCACTAGATTCGGATATACCTGCTGTGTGACATCAAAATCGTCAACAAAACCGTGACATGACACCCTAGACGTCTAATTAGAGAAAGTGTGACTTGGAGCTTTGTCGAATACATCTGAAGATTGACTATGCATTCTGTAGACCATGGCCAAAGCTAAACCACACTTTGCTCAGCAGCATTAGATGGCGTGCCAATTTCCTGATTCAGACGCTGAAAAGGGGGTGAGGGGATGTAGGAGACGGCAACATGATCTAAAAGTATAAAATTGTGTGAAAAGATGTGCTGACAGGAACATAGAAGCAGGATAATAGAGTCAACTTTCATGAGGAGGGAAATGACACAACAGATATATGTGCTCCTGCGTAGGTACCATGGGACATAGTAGATAATGGATAAAGGAACGGGAAGACGCAAAGGTTAGGCACAAACTGGAACGGAAACACGTGCGACCTCTCTAGGACTCGTAATGCCTAGATTGTTTTGGGAAGAAAGCAAGAAAGCCTTGTAGAAGGCAACTCAAATAGGCCAAAACCCGCTGCCTAGTAATACAGCACGTGATCTGTAGGACTCAACCCATGAGGACTAAGACCGAGAATTGCATCGATGTTCGGGTATGTTTACCCTCAAACATAATTTGACGGAGGTAGTTGATATGCGGGAGGGAATGAGCCGATGATTCCTGGGATTGCGGCGGTTGCAGACGTGGTGCAGGAGGTCGTCAGGTCTCTTCTAATTGGTTGTGAGTAAGTATTCGGAAGCGTTCTGATTGGTGCAGGAGAAAGGCACCGGGACCTTCTACCCTGCCTCGATACCTCTCTACATAAAAACCCATACCCTCCCATACCCTCCTCTTCATCTTTTCCCCCCTCTATCTGTTAGTTCACCAGCTTCCATCAAAACAAGGGCCATATTTATCAAGACCATCATGGCTCATTCACAAAAAGTTAGCAAACCCCATTCCACCTCTTTTGAGGGCATCAAGATCAATGAATCGTGTAAGTTCAGTCGTACACTGTCCCACCAGCGCATCGCATAATTAATGGATCTTTCAGACGGTCGCGAGGCTTCGACAACAGCTCAGTATCCAGATCGCAAGCAAGACTTCTTCCCCATGGAGTATCCCGTCGGCGCTCCACGTGACCAGAGAGTTACCTGGACTTCGTGTAAGATTCGACCCTAGACCTGGTTGAGGATTTATCTTTCCCCCAATCTCCAATCTGACAAGTTATAGACGATCGGATGACACCGAACCCGGCTGTCCCTCACCGAGAATATCGGGGTGAACATTCGCGGCCAATTGATTATCATCCTGTAAGTACCATATGCGGCGGGGTATCACACAGGTGGCATCAGGATCCCGCCGACAAAAGTCCAATGCCAGCAATCATTATTGATTGCATGGCAACCATCTAATTTAACCCCCAATTTTCGGATGAAGACTAACAACTTGAAGCGTCGTGGCCACAGCTCTTTTCGATCGAGAGCTGATTCGTCATTCGTCGCTCAGCCGAACCCAAGAGAATCATGGCGAAGACACAACGATGCCGCGCATCTTCGCGAAGACAGATTTTGGGATGAGATGCCGGAAATGCAGAGCCCCGTTAAGAGCAAGCACCGAATGATTTCTCAAGGTGCATATTGGGATCCCGACGTAGGAGCCTCGACTGCCCAACATGGCTATGCGCGCCACACGAACAACCGCTCCAGAGCAATTCTCCCCAGCGTCAAAGGAGCCAATGACGAGGGCGGGGACCTGAATAGCCCTAAGGATAGGTATAAGATGCCAGTTCCTCCCAAAGCTCCCAGGATCCCAAGACTCCCCACTCCCGACTTTGACGACTGCAGCAGATACGACATGGCGAGCCTTAAGTTTTGCGCATGTTGCGATGTGGAGGATGGTGCTGAGACGGAGTCGGGGCGAGGAGAGTGTGCTACAGCCAAGATGGAACGACAACGTATGTCTCTACCTCCTATTGACGCCTTGATGATTGGCCCCATTCAAACACCTTACTTAGGCTCAAGTGCTGATAAAAACCCTAGTGTATGAGGCGAGGACCTACATATCGCGCAAAGGTTCGTCTACACGCTAATACTGAGTGAGCAACGGGCTGTTTTCGTTATGAATAGAGGTAACCTACGGCGTTAAGGCTTCTGCAACTTTGAGGCGGTGTTTGTGTCAAGACTATGGTTTACGATCCAATGTTTTTAGGGAACTATTGGTGGTTGATCTATACTCATGACGGCCTCATGCTGTAATTTGAGAGCAGGGGAATGTGTTCCCATGCTGGAAATATGCCTACGCAAAGTAGGTAGGCAACCAAGCGTGAGAGGAGTTGATGAGATGAATGAAGTCTGGTTTAGGTCCGGTTTAAGTGCGGTCTAGGTTGAGAAGGAAACGAAAAAAGAGGCGCATGTGGCTAGTGTCTAGTTGCTGATCATCCTCGCCACATCCCAGTACGGCAAGGGTGCAGGAGGATATTTCCTTACCCAGCATAGTCTCATAGGAAGATACCTTTTCTTTTTTAGTGCATACCTACCGAAGCAATCGTAATTACGTAATAATGTCCTAGGTACATCTGTACTGTGCGGGACCCTTATGTAATCAAGAGGATAAAGTAAGATCCTATGTTTTGAAAGTGAAGTTTAAAACCTGAAGAAAACAACAACAATATAACCACTCCTACAGTACATATACAGATGCCTCATTCTACTTTGATGCTCTGGGATCTTCCTTCTTGGACAAGTCGAAGATCCTAAGATCGTTAACTCATTCTTACATCCAGAAAAGGAGAGAATCGATGGCTACAATTACTTTTGAAACTCCGGTAAAGCTGCGCGGACTTTGTTTTTATGCTCTGCTAGACGCTTCTGGATTGCCGGGAAGTTCCAGGTGCCAGCCGAAGTACTCTTCAGACTGGAGTAGTCGATTTTCCCTTGGAACTTGCTCCACTGGACGAACAAAAAATCGTCCAGATCAAATATCAGTCTCTGAAGATTCTGAGGGAACAAGTTGAGGCTTGCATGTATGGTCGCGTGTCTGTAAGGACCGTTGGATATGATATTTTCCACACCCACAAGCTCTGTCTGAAAGGTCACGAATTCATTTTTGACATCGGCAGGGAATTCTTGGGCACCAAAGTTGTCTTGGGTGTTGATGATGGTAATGATATCCGTAATCAACTCGCTCAAGGGACTGGCCCAACTAGAGACGAATGAGCAGTCTCCAACTTCACCTCCTAACATACTAAATATGAAGCAGTCTAGATGTGCGTTTATATCACCATGCCGCTTTTCTGCGGCAACTAAGAGAGCTTCATCTGACTCGTTCAACTCGACTACATCTACCCCGTGATGGGGCTCGTCAGACCTTTCAGTTTTAGAAGAAGTACTACTTTCATCAGCGCTGTGGTCATCATGAAAGGTCATGATGAATGAACTATGCAGTAATGTAGGTTTAGATGATGGATATGAGGGTCTTGACGGTAGTCGATCTTCGGGATCAGTAGGTACCTTGAAGGCGGATCTAGGGTCGGGTCACCGGATGACGAACGTCGTTATAAGGCTCGAAGGGGAGGTTGAAAGGAAAGGATGGCATTATAAGTACCTGGAAATCAAGTTATTTGACTGACACAGTCAAATGACGATGTTTACTTGGGTTTGTCAAACAAGTCTGCTTCCTGCTGCCACAAACGTACCCAAATCGGAGTAAGATTATGGTTTGGCGTATACAAAAGATCGTGAGTACCTATAACTTAACCCGCCGTTGGCTTTGGGGTTGTACCAATAGCTCTAGGATGCGCATTTATACGAGATCCATTAGAGATCTAGGCACCGGGTAGGTAATAGGAGGTGCCTATAATAAGAAAATATAGGGCCAAGGCCTGCCCAACCTCGCACCGACGCCCCCGCATCCTACCATCCACTCCGGGGAATCATTCAGTCCTGATCTCTCGTCCCCGAGAACCGAGCTACGCTCATTCAACCCATATAGCACGACATCCTTCATACCGGCTTTATCACTAAATAAGTTGGTAAGATGCGACTTCACATCACTATAAGTAGTTTATTCGGGAAGTAGAACTCTCAAAATGTATACGTTTCTTGAAGACGCGCTTCGCAGGTCTGACACCCTTCATCCCATCTTCCATGCTCGCCATAGGTATGTACTTACATCTACCGGACTGGTAGGTTTCTTTCGATGAACCAACTCTGCTGGCCATGAAAATGTATCCACAAAGTTCGAGGCAGATCTCTCTACTCTTGGTATTTCTAGGAATAGGTTCGATAGCAACTCTCCCTAGAGATGGCTCATTTTCCGTCAAGATCCTAGTAGTATCTGCTGTAGACGTCTCCGCTCAGGTCGACTCTAGCTTTTGCGGTTTCGCCTTTGAGCAAGCGTCCTTCGTGCGATATGCCCAGTACGACAACGGAGAACCCAACACCTTCTCTGCGAACCTCATCGAGGCCGTGACCTCGCGTACTGGTGGGGACTCGATTATCCGGCTCGGCGGGACCTCTCCCGACTATGGTAGATACCTTCCAGGCCAGAAAGAATCTGCCCTTCCCATCGCTGAACAGGACAATTATCAGAACATTGGATTCACGACCATAGGACCCTCCTACTGGGGCCTAACCCGCAATTTCCCAAGTGCTAAATACATGGTTCAAGTTCCGTTAGCAACTACGAATATTAGCGAAACTATTGCTTGGACTCAATCCGCGGTGACGGACATCGGTTTGGACAGCATCCATTCGATCCAGCCGGGAAACGAGGCGAATCTGTACGCTGACGATTTCCGGGGAGAAGGTGGAATTGAACTGAATCCGCCAGAATACCAAGGCTGTCTCTCCAACGAGTCTTACGTTGGTAACTGGACTAGATACGCAGATACCGTTTCAGGGGCTGTGGACCTACCCAGCGGCCGCTTCTTCACGGCGTTCGATGTCGCAGCTCACTTTGGTAGCGAAGTACAGGAAGAGGCATATATATTTGACGTAGAGAAGTGTTTCGCGCTGGGAATTGACGAGAAAAACATCATCAAGGAAGTCTCTCATCATTACTACCAGCAAAATGCCGGGACTGCGGATGACCTGGCCTTCGGGCTCATGGACACCAGCGTGACGCACAGCCACCTCGACCAATTCAAGCGTCGCATCTCATGGCTACAGGAGAATCACCCCGAAATTCCCTTCATCCTCAACGAGGTTGGCAACTCCCTATTCAAGACCAACTCGTACGAGTTCCAAGCGCGTCTCGGCAGCGCGCTCTGGCAGGTGGACTTCTATCTGTACAGCATGGCGATCGGCGTCGCGCGGATCAACTACCAGCAGATCATGCACGCGGGCTACAGCCTATGGCTACCCGTGGCAAGCGCCGGCTACGAGGCGCAAGTATTCTCCAACTTTTACTCGCAGCCATTCGTGGCGGACTTCATCGGATCCTCGGGTAAGACAAGGGTCGCGAAGCTAGATATCTCTGCCAGCGACCCCCCTGCGAACTTGGCCGCCTATGGCGCTTACGAGGGTGACGTGGCAAGGAGACTTGCCATCACCAATCTAGACTATTGGAACAAGACGTCTTCCGGTACCGAGAGACCTAGTGCCACACTCGACCTCTTAGTGCCAGGGGGCGTAGAGTCTGTCCAGGTGTATCACCTGAACAGTCCCTTAGGCGCTGGTGCCGCGGCAGATACTATGACGTACGGGGGAAGTCAGTGGACTTATGAAAGTCTTGGTCAGGAGGTCAAAAATGTTAGGGACGACACCGAGAATATCACTGTTTCGGACAGGGTCGCGAGCGTTAATGTTCAGAGTAGCGAGGCGGTACTTGTCTGGCTGTAGACAAGTCGCTTCGAATAATAATATCTCATGGCCCGCATGAGGCCCTACATAGTCTCATGACTGATGAAATAAAAATATTTAAGGCGTTTTACCAGCACTTCTTGATTTTCCATTTCAGGGGGTACCATAGGATTGATTCCCCCTGGATTTACCAGCTAGCTAAGTGCTCGTACACTTGATCGATAGGTATATGCTATTCACAGCATATATATATGTACATTAATCTATCAAAGTCCTCTAAAATTACTGCTAGTAGAAGCTTTTGGCGGTGGTGGAGGTTCAAAGACATCGGGTCTATTCTCAATATAATAGTAGTTTCTTTGCTTTCTTCAAGAATCAAAGGAACGAAAGTCAATAAGGGCTCTTATATGCTAAAAAGCCCTTCCCTTGCAGCGAATATGTGTAGAACCTGATTAACTAGAGATTTAGAGGGTTTATTCCATGTGTATATCGTAAGCATCTTATACCGCTGTTACTATTTGATAAGAGGTGAAGCACTCCGCCACTGAGTGAATCTCTTGGCTTTTTAGAAGTTTCGCTGTAGATCATAAACACCCATGATTCCGATCCACGTAGAGATTGGTTCTATATGTAGAGAGTTGAGAATCAATCTTATGTCGAACATATGATTAATAAAGCCAACTACTAGATCCTATAGGAGTACCTAGCCTTATTATAGCTAGTAGCACGGGTCCTAAAATGCTGTTCATCTCGCTTCCGCAAAAGTATCGTAACATTGATAAAATTTATTCCGCTTGGTATTGGTTACATTAAATACATGTGTAGTATTTTCGAGAGAACAACTGTGTCGAACTCCATGCCCCGTTAACCACATCCATGGACGATAGCCTTAGATAGGGGTAACTGGCACTTCGCATAGGTAAGTTATGTTAATAATTATCAGCACGACATTCAGAGTACTTGAACCCTGTTAATAAGAACTGACAAGCTTTGGATACCTGTCATATTAAATGAACTACGCGAAAGATTGCATAGGAGGTAGGTATACCGTGCCAAGAATCTTGATTGGATGACCATCGTCACCACGACTTCGTAACCTTGCAGTCGGTATACAACTTTAGTTCTCAAGGTCCGAATTACGTCATATGATCATGACGTAATGACACTGGGAGATTATTGTTGCACATACCTTGTCTGCTTGTCTATTTAGGTAGTGGGTAGTAGGGTCAGTAGGGTGCGAAG
Organism: Jackrogersella multiformis; assembly: GCA_902806575.1. NCBI lineage: Eukaryota > Fungi > Ascomycota > Sordariomycetes > Xylariales > Hypoxylaceae > Jackrogersella > Jackrogersella multiformis. Next base: position 1,383,464 of record CADCXD010000011.1, on the reverse strand, counting down.
GGACAAAGGTAAGCACTACGTATTGTCGAGATACATTGTGTAGATAATTACCTAGGTACTCAGGAATGAAGAGTAACGAATAGTACCATAGGTAGATAGGGATTCATTCCGTGATAGGTACTAGTATAGCCATAGGATACGTCGAGGCGGGTGCTCTGATCCTGAGCTGACCCACGTATAACTGCCCAGTGGCAAGTCAAAGCCCGACCCAAAGCCAAATCATGGGGAGAGATTCACTGAGATGGTATGAGAATCGTAACCTTAAAACCCACATCGTAAGGACCGAAGTAACTGTGTACTTAAGCGAAGTGGTGTTTTGTCTTGTTTGGGTCTCTACACACGTGCGCGTGTGCAAGTATGTAGGTAGGTACCTACCGTATAAATAAGTGTTGGAGAACATACTACCGATCTGCCGATGTAGAGAAGCTCGTCAACTTGGACGAGGACCTGCATCTAGGAAGTTTTCTTCCAGTTTGGATCTGGAATGTCAAGTTCTAATTTGTAGAAAACCCCCTCCCCCCTCCCGTGTCTAGCCTGACCACTCTTTATTAAACACGGCGCCTATGACGGTTGGCTGTTGACCCGGTTCGACCCGTACCAATGAGCAGTGTTTGCTGCCACAGCTAATCTGGAAAGATACGATTTGACTGACGTATGCGGGCTTCCCGCGTGAGCTCATAGATACCTCTATGTAGTATGTACTGTGTCAGGTATATGTCCACACTGCTGGGAGATCAGCATAAATATTTCAATAAACGACACAGCCCGGGTATCCCGATGATGTACGAGATTGCTACGGAGCCGAGGGCATGGAAATATTGGCATATCAAAGCTGAAGGGGTAATGGGGCTGTTTCAAGGACTGTTGCACGACAGCTACGACCTCAATATATTCTGTCAACAGACAGATATCTGAAAGCCAGGCAGTCCGAGATGATGGTGGTATAAGTGAAGTAAACTCTGGCTTGATAGGTAGCTGTACCTACCGCTGCTAGGTACCTAAAGGTAGTTATAAACCCCCCATAAGTGCCTACCTACCTGGTACGGAGGATAGGCATCGTGGATTCTCATGTGGTTGGCTCTCCTGAATATGTAACTGGGAAAGTTTGGGTCAATGAGGCTCTGAAAGTTGGGGATGACTAAGGCTGAATGAATTGGGAACAATCTTGATGATTGTCGCCAACAACTCCCGTATGAGCTAGCCTCGCAGAGGGTCTGCAGAGGGTTTGCATGACGATGGAATTAAAAGCCATCCTATCAGCTGCCTATTATTACAGCAGCATGGCAGCATGGTAGCATACCTACCTAGGTAGGTAGTAACATACATACCTGGGTAGTAGACTGTAAGCCGACGCGGAGCCGGGAGCCATAATGCGATGTCGTTTGGATAGGATTGGAAGTCTTCGAATTCGTCATTGGCTCAGCATTGTATTTGCCAAGGAAGCTACAGCAAATGAAAAGTAGGATTAGGTTGTTGGTCTGGAGGTCTGGGGGTCTGGGGGGCACCGAACTGCGATGATGATTTTGGAAGATTTTGGATGCCTAAGAGGGTCACGTCACAAAGCAACTGGCCTAGAAGCAATTGGCCTATGCGCCCTAAATTCCCAGGAACAATAGTGGAGACAACAAAGATACATAACTATCTACCTACCTAGGTACCTAATGTAGTGGGGAGTTGTGGAGATTAATGGAGAATAAATAGTGTGGCGGGGTCGACTGGGAAATGACGATACCTCATACGTCATGGAGCATTTAATTCCTATCGAGTGAAAGAGTCATAGATTCCAATATGATGAGAAAGCTGAGAAGCTGGATAGCATCGAACGAATGATTTATGTCCCGATGACTTCTTCCAAGACAATGGAGACAAACCAATGGCTTTTCTTCCATATCTCATCCCGTGTTTTCGTATTTTCGCATATATATTTGCATATTGTGACCGAATCTGGCCATGATGAGATGAATGTTCTGGATATTAGAGGACTCGCGTACCTACCAGCCTACTTAGGCTGCTAGGTAAGAGATGTCACGTTCATCGGCAGGATAGGGATGATAAATGATTCAAGCTACGTAAGGAGGTACTACCTAGGTAGGTAGGTAGGTATGTACGTAACGTGCCGTAGTCGGATATCAGGTCCCATAAGTACCTAGGTACTTTCTTGGAACAAGTTGTGGTACCTAAGAGAAAGGAGTTTCTACCATAAAGTTTAAATTGTTTTCTTGTCATACTATCCATAAATCTGTTTATGAAGAAACAAATATTAATAACGTAGATTCTTTCTAAAAATTTAAAAGTTCTAAGGTTGTATGATATTAATGCGACGTGAAAATCGTAGAGATAACCTTACTAGGGGAGACATCCATTTCCGTATTGTTGGAAGAATAGATGTCGATCACATGCTGTCACTACTAGGTATGTACCTACACTAGTAAGTATACTCAGTATTATCATAAATACCTAGCAGTACATACCCGCCTTACTAATGTACTTATTACCAGTGCCTTCAAGGCGTAGTAACCTTTCCCCACGTAAAAAAAATCAAAAAAAAAAAATCAAAAAAAAAAATCAAGCACCTGCAGATCATGATAAACACGTACGTGCTCTACTATAAGGAGATAAATGCTACAGTACCACGAACATCTAGAGTACCTATTCGGGCTGTTCGGGCTCGTTTGTAGTGTACAGGTATGTGCAGGATGGATAACCTCATCGATAGACCATGTTTACCTGGCACAATCTTGGCCGTGGATCACGAGCTTGTCTGGTAGTGATACTGTACTTAATTTCCGATGTCGATGAAGGCGATGATGAAAATGTCATGCACGAGTACTGCACGTATCTGTATTTAGGGATTAGATATCCTATTGTTTGTTACATGTACATGTAGGTATGTTCTATATTGAATGTATTAATAATGTGTCCTGTTCCTTGGGATGGGATATCCTACCCGATGTATCCCATGTATTTGGATGTTTTTACCGAATCTTCAGTCCCTACACAAACCGCTCTAACTTGATTCGTCGATTTGTCCTACCCTGTGCAAGATCAAGCAATTTCGGGTAGTCAGCTATACCTACTTCTACTTGTACCTTCTCGTACATAAGCTAATACATACCTAGGTACATATGTACATATAGTATATACATACGTCTTTGTGTCACTCTCTTTTCAGCAGGCCTCGAACAGGTTTTGCTATCAAATTAAATTGCCCCGTTTGCAACAATACTTTTACCGGATTCCGGATTTCCAATGCCCATACATTACCTAAGTACCTGATGTAGGTAAGCAGTTAATTCTTCCAAGTTATTCGTACCTTGAGTTATAGGTCGTTGTTAATAAGAAGTGTGTTGGGAAACAAGGTTTTTGCAATATACAATTTACAATACGTCTTAGGTGCATAGGGTCCTAGACAGATACAAAGGCACCTAAGTACTTACAGTTAGGTACCTAGGATAGCCCCCCAGTCTCGTAATGGGCCCCTAGTAACCTTGGAAGATACCTAGGTACCTAGGTAGGTAACAATTTAAAGTACCTGGGTAAGTACATTCCTAGAGTGTACCTCCAGGACTAAACCTAGGCAGCTACTAGGTACGCTACGATACGCCAACTTATTAGAACCCACGCTAACCTAAACCCACTACATCATCAGGCGACATCCATCGATCTCGGATACAAGCACCACACAGAAAAGCGCTAAGCGGGCCCATAACCATGTAAATGTAGGTACCTACGTACAGTTTTATGTACCTAGGTAGTTGTGTCGATGTCGTCGGCCAGCCGTTAAACCACTCGCACAGTCGTCATTTCTCCCACCTTTCTCTTCTTTGATAATTCTGCTCAACCCCAGAACACAACACCCGACCAATTCTTATCATTTAGTTCCAAGGCTCCTTATTTTATTATTATTCTTATTATATTCTATCCGGGGATTTTAGACCTGTGTTTTTAACCTACCTAGGTACCATAGATAAATCTCATTGAGAGTGCCTCTGTTTTCAATCGATCTAGCATCCAGAACGAGAGAGAAAAGAGAGACGAAGGAAGAGTCATAGCTACGCGGTAGAATTTACATTACAGAATTACAGAATTACAGCATTACAGCGAAAGAGAAGAAGAGAGAATATATTGTCCTACGGTCGACTCCCCGCTAAACCTTTCTACATATACCTACTCTCACACGTACATACAAGTCTGTTACAAATCAAGACATTCATATCTATCCTGATTTTCGCACCGAACCTGAGTCCGACCTCATAGGACTTCATAGGACCTTACAGGATTTCTTGATCGTTGGTTCGCATATAGATTAAGCACATTGCCGAAAGCCAAAAGCCAAAACCGCCAACTAAAACATCAAAACATTATCTTCCGGCACCTTCCCGCCATCCTGTTGCTTACTTGTTAGACGAGCAGGCTCAGCTGACTTAGGAACGGCACCCGTGCTGCACTTTGGTTTGCTAGGTTCGAGTTTGAAACCAATTTAGGGCTTCGCAACGGACTGGTAACGCGTTCAAGTTTCTTGTCTCGCCAGAGAGAGAGAGAGACGGGGAGAGAGGAAGAGTTGGAAAGGAAAGCCCAAGGCATATATTCTTCTTTTTGGTCAAGTATTTAGGTGTGACGTCTGATTACCAAAAAAATGTCGACAATCCAGCAACTTAAGAATTTCATCCGTCATGGTACGCCTTCCGTCATTCCGTCCACCGTTGTCCCTTCCCGTTGTCGTTGTCCTTCCCGTTGTCGTTGTCCTTCCTCGTTGTTTCCTCTCTTCTGCCTACTCTCTATTTTGTTCGGTGTGTCGTGCTTGCCTATTCCTCTCACGTTACCTACCTAGGTACCTAACCAATAAATATTAATCCGTCACTACATTCCTGTTTCCTAATTTCCCAATTTCCCAATTTGCTCCCTTGTTTCTCTCTCTCTCCATTTTCTCTCCACAATTTAACTTCCCTACATAAACCGACCCCAAAACACCTAGATATTCTTGAATTGATCTACTACAACTTATACCCCCTTTGCACATGTCCCGCTGACATCATTTTCTCCCAATAGGCAAGCAAGCCAGGGTAACCAACTACGACGAACCCCCACGGAAACATGACTATTCTGCCCAACAGACTGCAGCGCAACAACAAAAAGCCATGGGGCACGCAACAGAACCCGGCAACGTGACCGGAACTAGTCAAAAACGAAGTAGTGTTCACGAAGCCTACTCTGCTCAACCCGGAGATACTCAGAACCAAACCCGCAATGCGCAGCCCGATGCCGTCGCCGCCCATCATGCCGATGCAAGCCAGAATGTCTCGGGGTCCCATTCCAGCAGGAGCAGGAGTAGAACAGAAGACACCCACGCCGCTAAGATCGTCCAGGAGGAGAACGAGAATAGGAATAAGTTCCCTAAGTATCCCGGTCTGGAACGGTGGGAGCTGCTGGAGAAGATGGGAGATGGCGCATTCAGCAACGTCTACCGGGCACGAGATCTGACGAGCAACGCCGGAGAGGTTGCCATCAAAGTCGTCCGAAAATACGAAATGAACAACATGCAGGTGAGTCCGCCAGCGGCTGAGTTAGTTTCAACGACCTTGCCGTTTTTTTCTTGCTTCCTATCTGGTCGCCATTTTCCAATTTTCAGCAAATATAAAATTTCCTTTACCAACTCTTGGGGGTTGAATTTTAGGGCCACAAACATCTCCATCCGGACTTTAAGAAGGTTCCGAAGGCAGCAGAGGTGCGGAGATATTCCTTTCTTTTGTCAGGGTTAACAGCCAGTTTTCACCGGCTACCTCTAATTCCAATCCGTCTCCTTACACTCGTGGTGGTTTTGATCTCTTTTCTGATCTTTCACTCATCCCTCTCTTCCATCGATCACATCAAAATATACAAAACCTAATTCTAGCCATGTATATGACTAATAAGACCATCATAGCGAGCGAATATATTAAAAGAGGTTCAGATCATGCGCCAACTAGATCACCCGAACATCATCAAGCTTGTTGATTTTTCCGAGTCAAAGCAATATTACTACATCATCCTAGAGTTAGCGCCCGGCGGAGAGTTATTCCACCAAATAGTGCGCCTCACTTATTTTAGCGAGGAGCTCTCAAGACACGTCATCGTGCAAGTTGCAAAAGCCCTGGAGTACCTTCACGAGGAGAAGGGCGTCGTACATCGGTAAGTAATATCGTCACATTGACCTATCGAAAACTTCATACCCACTTTCTCGACAGCACGGCCCAGATATTCTCTCAAGGATACATTGGCTGGGCTGGATTAGATGGCGGTGACGCCGCTAAATATTTCATAATATTCGGCCCCTGCATCATCCTGCTAACATGTGAGTCTCCAGTGACATCAAACCTGAGAACATCTTATTCAGTCCGATACCTTCTGTTCCGTCTAAACTACCAAAACCCAAGCAGCCTGGCGATGAAGATAAGGTCGACGAAGGCGACTTCATCCCGGGCGTGGGGGCTGGAGGAATTGGTCAGATCAAGATTGCTGATTTCGGCTTATCGAAGATTGTCTGGGATAATCAGACCATGACGCCATGCGGAACTGTCGGGTATACGGCGCCTGAGATAGTGAAGGATGAGCGGTACTCAAAGTCGGTTGATATGTGGGCTTTGGGCTGTGTATTATACACATTATTATGCGGGTTCCCCCCATTTTACGACGAGAGTATTGAGGTTTTGACGGAGAAGGTTGCTAAAGGACAATATACGTTCTTATCACCTTGGTGGGATGATATCACCAAATCTGCACAGGATCTGATTTCTCATCTGCTCGCTGTCGACCCCGACGAGCGATACACCATTAAAGAATTCTTGAGCCATCCATGGGTGCAAGGAGCCGGTCCTACACCGCGCGACGAGAAGAAACAAGCCACCCCGGAAGTATTACGTGCATTCGACGCAGGCCGACTCATCGATGGGGAGCGTCGCATGGACTTCAGGTCGCCTGGTGCAGTTAACCTACGCGAGATCTTCGATGTCGGTTACTCAGTACATCGGCAAGAGGAAGAGGCCAAGCGAAGGAAGCAGATTGGTACCAAGGGGGCACCACCGACGCGGCTGACCGGCCTCCACGAAGATTCGGAGGAAGAAAACTCAGATCCAGAATACGTGCACAAGGCCGAGGCCCAACAACTTGAGCAGAGTATGCGTAAGACGCACCTAGGCAAGGATCAAGAACGGGGTAGAGAGCGAGATCGAAATACAAATACCGACAAGGATAGAGGGTATGGCCAGCATAGCGCTTCCGTAGCTCAGGCTGCTCGACAGCAAGTCCGAGATCGTAACAAGCAACGAGGAGCGTTTGAACTCAATCTCGATGGAGCAACATTACTTGGTCGACGAGCAGGAAAGCCTCATGCCACCGCTAGCGTCGGTGGCTTATAGGATAAGACAGGTGACGAGTGGACAGACGAAGCTGAGAAGAAACGAGAGCACGAATGATGGTATTATTTGATTGACTCGAAGCATATGTAGGCAGAGTTTTATCATCGGCACGGAGAGCGGAACTTTCGAGGGCTTCGAGGCGTGCGGTGTTGGTTTGAATGAGCAATATGGGAGTTGATGCTTTTTTCCACATGCATTCGCAACGCTGCACACACATAGGGCTAGGCGTACTCGGAACTCAGATACATATTTCACCCCTTTCAAATTATATTGCGCCTCGAACGACTGAGTATTAAAAACAAGTTATCCCTTCATTCCTCTCATGAGGATAGCCTGTGTGAATTGTGCCGCCATTATCTCGAGTTTACTCCCTGCGTTGCCTTTCTCCCTTCATAATGAATTAACCACCTATCCTCAGCCTAATCTTAAGACAAGCTAGACGAATGTATACAAGTATGTGCACTCAAGTGTATAGGTCTAAATCTGAACTGAGAATTCAAAGCCACAAATTGCTGAGCACTCCCTCCCCAGGGGTAAAATTCGACCAGGTAGGTAGTAGACAACTATTGACTCTAAGGAGTGATGGATTTAGGCCCCTTTGAATATCTATCGAAGGTGATGGCCACTCAAATTTCTCTGTATAAGAAGCTGTCGATCACCCACCTTGGTTGTCCGAATCGTTCTACAGACACATACATCTTCCTCCATGAATTGTATTGAGCAACTAATAAGTAATACGGAGTCGCATTGGCGGCCTTATTCCATCACCATTATATAACAACATCCAGAGCCTCGTATACTTCGTCAGCCTTATAATATCTATACTATTTATATTATTTATTGCCCATTTATCATTTATTTTAGAGCTAATCCAATATTCTATACACCTCCGAGAAATTCGCGGATTTTAATATCAGCTCAGTTCAGTTCAGTGACCGACCAACTGGGTTATTTATCAGTAACTAGCTTTAAGCCGAAGGACACTATGGCCGCACCTCTCGCCCACCTGGGTGTCCAGTACATGCCCTCGACGGGGACCTGCGTCCTCGACATGGCCGCCGTGCCAGCCGGTCTGTTCGACTCCTGCAGCACTATCCACATCCGCGTCCCAGAGAACCAGCACCGTATCGATGTTCACTCGAACATGATCTGCATTAAGCCCACGCAGCCGGATCCTGCTTATCACGAGCAGTACATGTATCCGAGTGTACTGTCACCAACCGATTCGCCCCAGGCACCACCGAAACAACAGCAGAAGCGGCCCCCTTCGATGGAAGGCCCTCTGCCTGGGACTAAGGGCGGCAATGGAAACATCGGGTCCGGCAGCCCTGACGTACCGAGTAGCCATCACGACGATCCGTCGACGACCGTGCAGACTTATGTCAGACCGGGGTATACGTTTACTTCAACCGGCGCTTCTACTCTCACCACCCGGGTTTCTCACAATTTACAATCTTCAGCCCTACCCTCTTCCTCGTCTCTATCGCCTACTACTCCAGAAGCGCACTTCTCCACCTCCGCCAGCCCAACTCCCTCAAACCCATCACCGCAGCAACCACCAACCCATGTCTCCGCATCACCCACACCATCTATCACCCCCCCTTCGCGCCCGGAAATCGTGGGCCCGCCTCCACCGGGCCTCCCCGCATACTGCGGCACGACCTACGTCAGCATGGACGTGACGACGATCCAGACGCTGGACCCGCACGACCTGGACCTGTACCTGAACCTGCTGGGGATCGCGAAGATCGGGCTGGACCTGGAGCACGGGGTAGGCGGGCTGGTCAGCGGGCTGCTCGGCGGCGCCGTCGACGACGACGAGACCCGCGTGCTGCACCGCGAGCTGGAGCACGCGTACCGCGTGCGCTGCGGCGTCGCGGACTCCGCGTGGGGAGGCATGGCGAGGGCCGAGAGGCTCGTCACCGCCCGCCACCAGACCGCCTGCCTCGAGGAGTGCGAGAAGGACGCCATCGCCAAGGCCCGGGCTGGCGATGTGAGGGAGTGCCTGGGCGCCGCGTGGCACCGCTCGCGGCCGGCTGCGAATTGCCGCTTCTGGACCGGCGGCAGGGATGAGGTGTTGCCGGTTGAGAGGCTGAGGGCCGAGGACAGCGGGGAGTGGGATTTGGTGTATTTATGATCATTTTTGAGGATTGGGGGAAGGGAAGGGGAGGTGTTTAGGGTGGTTTGTTTAATAGCGTTTTTTTATATAGGTATCTTTAGGATTAAGGGGTACGTAGTTTATAATATTATTTATTTTTTCGGCTTGGAGAGGGCATCCCTCTCATTGCTTCAATGTGATTAGGAAAGCTTTACATAGCTTGGATTTAATGATGGGCCTTGTATTTCATATAAAGGTCGGTAGAGAGAGAAGGAGAAAGACTTAAGGGGTAGGAGCATGTACGTGGGCCTGATAGGAATAATGATAAGAAGCTTTGATATCATCACTATCTACCTATTTTGAAGTAAGAAGACTTGATATTTTCATGGTCTATCTGGAAACAGAGATTTGGTAAATCACACTTGCCCCTAAGATTATTATAAAGACTTCATATTATCCACCCCTCGAACCGGCAGGACCTGTAGGTATCTTACATCCACAAAGCCCCGCCCTCAATTACCCCTGAAAATCTCACCCTCTAGCCATGCGTGGGCGGCGGGCTCGCCACAGCGCGGAAGTCGAAATTAGGGTTATCGTACCCGCCGCCCTCCTTCCAGGTCGACGCGTACGGCGCGTAGTAGTCCCAGTTCGAGGAGGTGTTCAGGCCGAGCTCGGCCCAGACGAAGAGCCCGTCCATCAGGTTGCCGCCCAGCATGATGTAGTTAGGAAACGGGTCGTACTGGGACGTGGCGGCGTACCCCGTGAACCAGTCCCCCAGGTTGGTCGTGCGCGGGATCCTGTTGGTGTTGTACGGGGCCGTGGTCTCGATGGTGTCGCGCAGCGTCTGGTCGAAGAACAGCTGCGACAGGTGGGCCACGTGCCCGCCCGTGTACGTCCCGTTGGGGAGGACCTCGGAGCCCACGTGCGCGATCAGGTGCTGGTGCGTGGCGCGGCCCTGGTAGTGGCCGGGGAAGATGGTGTCGAAGCTGACGACGCCGTCGCCGTCGACCGGCTGCACGCCCCTGAGGTACGTGGTGCCGAGCCCGCCCTGGCCGCGCGCGCTGACGCCGCTGTACGCCCCGGTGGCGTTGCACGACCAGGTGTCGACGAGGATTTCCTCGGCCGGCTTGCAGGTCTGCACGTCGATGAACTGCAGCTCGACGTGCATGGGCACGCCGACCGTGTCCTCGACCACGTCGCTGCGGATGTGCTCCTGGTACACGAAGTACGGGCCGTTGGCGTTGTCGGGCGTCAGCACGCAGCTGGTGTTGGACCCGAAGATCTCCTTGCTGGGTGTCTCCTTGCCAAAGTTGACCGAGCCCGTCTGGTTATGCGACTGCGATGCCCACTTCTGAAGCGCCCCGGCGTCCCGGCGGTGGAGCCACGGTGCTGTTTGTTATAGATTAGCTGGATGGATACAACAGGCTTTCGCGATCGATATTGCCCTTACCTTTTTCGGCGCCCCTTTCGCGACGGAGCTTTGCAAAAGTTTCCGCTCGTCTAGCCACTGGAAGCGTTTAGGTTAGTGAGGAACCTCTAGAGAAGAATTTAGGAATATTTATGCTTATGATCTGAGGCCTGACTCTCTAGGTAATAGCATGAAAGCTTCAAGGGAATAATAAATAACAGAACCAAAAGATAGTACCAAATAATAGACTTACTAGCACGCTCTTTGCGAGCCTTCACTTCCGGCGAATTCTGGCACGCCTCCAGGGCCCTCGCGTTCATCGTAGAGACGACGTGGGCGTTGCCCATCTCCTCCAGAGCCTCTCGCTTTCCATATTTCTCTCCTGGATGACCGAATACCGCGACGGGGGCCAACGACAAAGCCACGGCCAATGTGGCTGCAATCGAACGCACAAACACCATTCTGGAGTAGACCTTTCTGTCGAGGTGATTTTGATAGTCTTGCCACAGAACAAGGAAACCACCTAAGTTTCCTGAGTGTATGGCAAAGGGGCCGAACCTCCTTTTTAGCCACCAACTCCTATATCATGATTCCTGTTAAAGATGGCATGTTGAGTTCATCACCGTTATTGCTCCGTTGAGACCGCCAAGAATCATGATCGCGGCAGACATTTTCTTCTATAGTAGCAGCACCGGCAATATGACGCCTGAAAAGAGTTCAATCCAGTTAAGGATATGAAATCTCGCTATAAGACCCCGCAGGACTGCCCAAAGCTCCAGTTCTCAACAGGACTCGAAGAAGGAAAAGTCGGACTGTGCCATTCTTTAATTCTTTATGTTCCTCGTTTTTATCCGGTCTTGGACGCCGTTCAAGTTATCACTTCGAAAAGGCAATTTCACGACGATCATCACTTGACGAATCCAGGGGACACCACGATAAAATCGAAACCCCAGACTTTGGAATGAGGCTAAATTTACCGCATTTCCAAACTGAACATCATGATAGGTCCATCTGTACCCCGGACTTGTTTAGACCCTTGAGATTGCTCTCGCTTCAAGTCCCGTCCTATACACCAATGGGCCACCTTGGTTTATATTAAGCTCGCATGTGCTTTCTCTCTGGGAGAATAATCGAGATATTCGATAATTTTGATTGGGTGATTTCCGGAAGTATGGTATGTCATGTAGGGAGAAACATATGCCGCTGCATAAGGACGGGTGTCGGCATCGTGTCACGTTTCATATGCCTTCTGCAACTCTTCTGTACCTAACCCATATCCCGAAGTTCTGGTTGTTCTTGGCCTCGTGTCATTAGCGAAAAATTGATCCCCATATGGTGTTCCTTAGAAAAATATAACCAATACATTATTATAGTCAGCCTAAATGTGGTGGGTTTTCTTGACGCAATAACAATTAACCCGATGGCGAGTTAAGCTTGGTCGATTATATTGCAAGAGTTTGTTCATAAATGCTTGCCCCTTGAACTGTCTTTGTCCTGGACCCGATACAGCCGAGAATGCATTGGTCCAGATATGGGTTCGGTAAAGATGTATGAATCTGTGTCTGTCTTAAGAGTGTTGCGGTAGATTAAGAAGGAAAATTTGTAAGACTAATCGAACTGAAATCCAGGGCTTGGTTCAATTTAGGCACGCACATAAAGGAGCAGGGATAGAAGCTTGGAAGCTCAAAGCTGTATTATTCGAATATGGCTTGGTACTTAAGATGGCATATGCTAGATGATGAGTTCCACCTAGCTCAAACATCTATTATCCGAGGGATACTCGATAGAATTAAAATTCATCTATCATCTCCTAAGTGCAAGATGACCAGGTCCTCCTTGATTGCCGCCTCTATCTACGACCAGGCGAAGTCGATGATTTAAGCACCGTTTCCATTGTACACAACAGCATTGACGGTACCGCTGGGGATACCGGTGAGCTTGCCAGTAGTGTAGAGAGCCTTGATGCGGCTGGTAACGGCAGCGGGGGTGGTGAGACCCTCGAGTGCGATCAGGTAGAGCGCAAGACCGGTGACATGGGGAGTGGCCATTGAGGTGCCGGAGATGGTGTTAGTAGCAGAGTTAGAGCCGATCCACGATGAGAGAACGTCAGTACCCGGAGCAAAGACGTCGACAACTGATCCGTAGTTGGAGTAAGAGGCAATGGACCACGAGCTAGTGATAGCACCGACAGTAATAGCGTTGGCAGCAGAAGCGGGCGACGTGCTACCAGCGTCGGTGGCGCTGTTACCAGCAGCAACGACCGAGAGGACGCCAGCGCTGAATGCAGACTGGACGGCGCTGTTGAAGGCAGACGAGAAGCCACCGCCTAGAAGACGATAGAGTTAGCCAAATGATCGCACGAGACTCAAAACCCCATATGGAGAGCGTACCTAGGGACAAGCTGAGAGCAGATACCCTCTGGCGGCCTTTACTGGTGATGTCGTTGACAGCCCAGTTGTATCCAGCCAGGATGATGGTGGTGGTGCTGCTAGTTCCCTGGAACACTTTGACGGAGATGATGGTAGCCTGCTTGGCAACACCGTAGGTAGAGCCTGCAATTATCCAAGTTAGAGACAAGACGAAAACTAAAGACGTGGTTGGTAGCTCTTAGGGGTTGGGGTTAGGGTTACCTCCGATAGTACCAGCGACGTGAGTACCGTGACCCACAGCATCAGCATCGCTACCACCGACGGCATTATAACCTAGCGACGCGCGGCCGGCGAATTGCTGGTGGGTAGCAAGGATACCGGTGTCGATAATGTAAGCGTAAGTGCCTGTGCCGGCTGAGCTGTCATAGATGTACGAAGTGCTGCCGGAAGCCTTATGAGAGACAGTACCGAGACCCCAAGTAGAGCCCGTCTGAGTGGTGAGAGCGCGCTTGGAGACCTCGGGCTGCTCGTCGTAGAGGTGCCAGACCTGATCCTCCTCAATTTCGGCAACCTAGTAGAAGCATTAGCATGTACACTACAAGGCACGCTATTCGGAGACGCTAAGCGTTGTTGAAGCAGCTGTCTTTGTGAAATAGGGATTGGAATAGAGATGGTGAGAAATCGCTGTCCATCCCCTGCATTCGAAACAGTGAACTAAAAACACGTCTAGAGACTATATAGTGCTCCCAAACTTACGTCAGGGCTGCTCTTAAGCTGTTCGAGAGTCTCCTCGTCGAACTCGCCCGCATAGGCGTTGAAGGTGTTAATCTGGTACTCGTGGGAGATACCGGTAGTGTCCCGCTTGCCCAAGCTGCGGGCATGGACATCGCGAGCCCAGTTTAGGTGCGACTTGAAGTCGTCAGAGCTGATGCCCTCCTTGAGGGTCACAATGTACTTGTTGGGGACGATTTCCCGCTTCTGCTGCGCAGGAGTGGGGGCAGCAAATACCGCAGGGAGCAGAGCTCCGAAGAAGAGCGCGAGGCGGCGAAGACTAGCCATGGTATGCAATAGATCGAGTATATAAGTAGGAGATGGAGGGTATTGAGTTCGGGTTGGTGAACACTCTAAAACATGGTGGATAGGAGGGACTCAAGTGGCTTATATAGACTTCAAAGCCTCTCAGAACTTAAAAGGCCGTGGTCGATGGCGACACCTTGTAGCCTGTATTACGAGATAGCCCAATGCTCTACAATATGAGGTTCTAGGAGTAGGCAGACGACCATCGAGCTTCCAAATCGGCCTAAGGAATCATGGTAGAGTGACTCAAGAGCCTGGGCAAGGATCGCAAGGGGATTCAAAATACGGAAGGAGGAATAGGGGAACGTATGCGGGCCGAAGCCCAATAGCATGGAAATAATGGCGAGAACTTATTGAGAACATATTCGATAGTCATAATTCGATGCAGTGTCCAACAGTAGAATGTGGTAAGCTGCCGAATGGGCAATAAGTAGCTTGGCAATGCGACTTGGATGCCAAATGATGAAGCTGAGAGTAGGCTGGCAAGCATAGAGCTACGGTACGATATGCAAGACAGGGCTGACGATATGAGAGTCCGGCCGAGGTGCGGTTGCTCTGGAGGCACATGATGGTGTGATTGATAGCCAAGTACCTAATATCGTTACATGGCTACAGAATATGTCAGCCGCATACTGATGATGGTGCCGGGTCGGCAGGGACTTGACGAGCCTCTCACCGGCACTTCTTTAATCCAGCCCTAAATCAGCTACCATAGGCAAAGATCAGCTATTGGCTAATAACAATGACGTTACTCATATATCAGATAATTTGATCGGCGCTCCGACAGACTGGAGATCATCGTGATATTTGAAGTATATTAACTCTCAGTATGATAATGGAAACCTAGTACGGTGCTGGTGCCAAGCTCCTCGTTTCTACATGATCGATACATGATCAAGACCTCATCAGCCTGGTTACCTGGATACTCGTAGATGCATTTGGACTACTCAGACCCTGGGTGGTATCGGATGAGGATGGCAAGGCCGATATGACAAACGAGTTATGTTCGATTAGTCTCGTAGGCTGACGGTCCAATGATAAGCTAGTAATAAGATTCTCATATAGCTTATCTCGACGGAGCAGGACTGAGATTGGATGCCAACCAACTCACATCTTGGCATTGTAGACTTGGGGAAGGTCAACAAGCTTCGAGTAAGCTCGTGAAAGACAACCGAGGGTGGTGACGGCAGACAAATTAGACGGCGAAGATAGCTCGGGAGTTGGCACAGAATCGGAGATCATGTTTGTTAGGCATATCTGACTGATGCAAATGCGCCAAGGCGACCGGGCACGGACGAGCCGGTGTTAAACGTTGGGCAAATTGGAGCGATGTAACCCGGGCCAGGCTTGTGTGAACTTCAGAGCTGCCGTTTTCGTAATGTGACCCCCGACAGGAACGTATCACGTTCATGTCGACAGAATGGCGCGAAGACATTATAGATTTGGTTATGCTCTGGTTACGCTTGGTTCCCTTACCGTCTGCGCAGAATGACATCGTGGCACCTGCAGATGGCGACAGCGTGGGACATGTTGCAAAGCCAAGCTGCGTATGATGTCCAGAACTCTTTCTCGTAATAGAAACCATGACTTGGTGAGTCTTCAAGGTTCGCAGCACCGATGCGATGCCACTCTGGTCGGAAGTACCGGTCTCGTGAATTGGATAACCCACTCTCCCGGCATCGGGCGAGCCAAGCACGCGACCGAGCTTCCAGGGGTTGCTTACCTTTAACGGGAAGAAGTAGGTGGTGTAATTAATATATATGATGGTGAAAGTATGTAGGTCCGAGAGAAGCCGTCCGAGAGAGAGAGAGAGATGGTCCAGGATGATGGGATGATAGGACGATGGGACGATAGGACGAGCTAGTTTAGGAAGAGAGGGTTGAAGTTGAAGTTGAAGTTGAAGTTGCTGTGATGAAGATGGTTGGTTCAAAATACTTAGCTGGGTACCTAGACCCAGGATCTACAGGTAGGTAGCGTGGGTTAACCTGGCAGCCTGGATTGACACATGGATGCTGGTCAACATTAAGGTTAACTTTGGGCTAGGGTACCCCATCCATTAAGCATCAAGGAAGGGGTTCACATGATCCAGAATTCACCAGCAGCGACGGAGCATTGGTATTTAAACCAATCAGACTTTAGAAATATATGCGCTTTAATCTTGATTGGTTATCTCCTTGCCGATTTTTAGTATAAATACTCCTGAAGCTCTCTTGCAGTTGCTCGATAATCGGGGAATATCTCCTACCTTCATTTTCATGCTACCAGCCCTGGAGGTAGGTATCCAACATCCCCAGGGCCCACCTCGATACGCCATAGAGCTAGGTACCCCGCGAAATAAGGATATACTTCTTACTGCATGTTATCTTATCGCGCTCTATATGCCGTCTGGCGCCATGACACATTCCCTTGGACGAACTAACATCCATCCATATCTCGGTATACCTTAGGTACCTAGGCACCTAAGGTATTATAAAACAGTATGAATAAAGGCTGTATACCTACCTAGGTACCTAGGTAGTATAAATAGGGATAAGGAAGAGAGGTTTCAAACTTCGCGTATACTATTCAATATTTTCGTAGCCCTAGAGTTTCGTCAAAACGTCAGGGGACAATTCAATAGCAACTATCGTCTCCAAGTTTGACCTGGCTTTTTATTTCCTTTCTATTCGTGCATATATGTACTTGATAGGTTTGAAGTTTTTTATATTGTGTATCAATAACTATTAGTAGAAGAAGAATTAGAAGAATTAATGGAAGAAGATGGATCATTACAGTCGAGATTTAAGATCTACTCGCCTTACCTAGCAGCCCTTATGTCATACAGGGGATGTTTTACCGGATTTTAAACGGAATGGGTGTACATCAGTAGGTACCTAGGTATCAACCTCCTAATTTTAGCACGGCCACCCTGGGTACCTAGGTACACCTGTGATGCGGCAACTGCCAAGAAGTCAATTGCCTACCAGGTACGAGGTAGGAACAATGACAATTGCGTGTTCCTCGGCTTCCAACAACGCAGGTCCGCGCCGCCTAACCTGAACTTTACATTTACAGCAATCTTGAATTGATGTAAAAATGCTGTCACTTATCCGACGTTACTTCCTGTGAATCCTTCTTCGACTCTTCCTACTTCCTATCCTTCCATCGCAACTGTCAAGATGGGGGAATCTAATGAGGGAGGTACGAATAGCTTCGAATCCAGATCCTTAGTTCTTTAATTTCGCACCAGTTCGCTAACTTAATTTCCTTTTTTATTTTTTTTATAGATATATCCTGGACTTCAATACCTACACGCCTGCTGCTTGCCGAACTCGAGAAACGACATGGCTCAGGCAATTCTAAACCCGAGGCTGAAAGGCCAGCATGCGGATCAGGCGACAGAGGCGCATATGATACTCCGTTGCACGTCTTCGCCTTATTCCTGATTCTTACCCTGAGTGTTCTAGGTATGATTGTAAATTTACATGCCTGGTTCTTATTCTACCCTTCATTTTAGATCAAGTTGGCTTATCATCGTGTGCATTTTATAGCTTGCGGCTTTCCTCTTTTCTCTCGCCAGGCAGCCAAATCTCGTCGAGCGAATACCATTGTCTTTCTTAGCCAACACTTCGGCACGGGTGTGCTGATGGCTACCGCCTTTGTCCACCTCCTTCCCACCGCCTTTTTGTCCCTAACCGATCCGTGCCTACCGCCGCTCTTTAGTGAGCAGTATCAACCCATGGCAGGACTAATAGCCATGGCTTCTGTACTGTCAGTCGCGGCGATGGAATCATACCTGACTACTAGAGGCGCCGGCCATTCACACAACCATGCCTGGGAATCGGACGATGAAGAGGTCGAAGAGGAGAATAGTAATGCCCAACCCAACGGTAGCCTAGCAGCAAAGAGAGCCACGAGCCACCGACCTACGGATATCGCACTCGGTGATATAGGTGCCAGTCAGGGTCTCATGGCCGACGTCTCGCCATTACCCGATTCTACACCTAGGATTGTACTACCGCCGAACACGAAGAGATCTTTTAGTCATCATAGTGATGAAGGGGACGACGATGTCATTGATGACCATGATGAGGACCTCGATCTTAATCTTAACGAACTCGACCCTGTAGCGGATGAGGACGTACAACCTCTTACCCATTCTAATGGAAATACACATGCCAGACGACATTCCGACTCAGCGGCGCCCCAAGGTCCCCTTACGCCCGAAGAGCAGAAGCGACGCATGCTTCAGTGCATATTACTAGAAGCTGGCATCCTGTTCCACAGCGTCTTCATCGGTATTATGAACGCCATCTCGAGCGGCCTGCTTCTGTTCGCGGGCTTGGTGCAGCTACTTGCGGAGGACTTCCTCACGGAGAAGAGTTATAAGTCTTTGAGGGGTAAGAAACGCAGAAATGCCGGCCTTGCAGTGTTAGCAGGTGCCACTCTCATGGCCATCGTGGGCGCTTTTGCATGAACCGTTTTACGAACTACTGAATTCTAGGGGCGATGGCGTTATCGGATATGGAAATATTACTAGCAAGGGATTGCTATGGTTATTCACCTAGGGACTTAGACATGGCCTTCTTCTAATTACGAGATTAACGCATAGCTTTGGAGTTTACTGGTCACGTGTAATTTTTATCGAAATCGAAATCGAAATCCAACCTTTACTATTCTGACCCTTTTCATACCCGGAACTTCCGATATCTCCTGCCACGAAATCTTTTTTTTTGCAAAAATCAAGCTGCTTTGGGCACAGCGGAAGCCCAGGGATAGGTTGTCGCCATTGGGGATCCATAACTACCTAGATCATTGTAGTCTTTAGTGATAGTCTGGTTCTGTAGAACCTTCGTTACGAAGGGCAGAACGCTAGTGCTAAAGTTGAAGTCAGTAATGTAGTCGATCAAGCTAACATTATAGTGGGGCCATTGCCAAAATAAGGGGTAGAAAAGGGGCACACTTACAATCCGCTCATATCGCAGTGACCACCACCTCGGACAGACATAGCGATCTGGTCGGGAACACCCAACCAGTCATACACGAGCTTAGCAGCAGGGTATACAATGACGGAAGTCCCTTTGCTGTTGGTGAACTGGTCGCCGGTGCCTTGATCAATCACCAAGGCGCGTGGAGCGATGGCGGCGGCGATGGTGTGGGCGTCGTAGGGTAGATTCTCGGCGTGGTTCACGAAAGTCCCTAACACCTTGTTGGTCCACCACCCGGCGCCGCTCTTGCTGTTCTCGAGCGTCTCGTCCTGCCCGCTCAGCCCGTGGTACCGGTACGGCCCGAGCCCCTGGATGCCGCTGCTCATCGGCATCGTGAGCGTGATGCGCGTGTCGAGGAGCCCCGCCGCGAGCGCCGCTTTGCCCAGCCGCGAACACCCCGTCACCCCGACGCGCCCGCTGTCGATCTCCGGGACCGTGGCGTTGAGCGCGTCGAGCACGCGGTGGAAACCCCACGCCCACGCCGTGAGAACCCCTATCCGCGAGTTAGACCTATCAGCCCTCGTGTAACCCCCTAACCAACACGAGTATAATAACACAGCGGGGAAATGCGAGAGGGGAAATGCGGGTATGGAAAGGGGCCAAGCGTACCGATGTCCTGTCCATTGTAGATATCCCAGAATGCGCCCGTCTTGGCGTTGCTGTCGGCGGCCACGCGCGAGTAGTCGAAGCCGACGACGGCGATGCCGGCCTGCAGGTACGGCTGGTTGCTCATGCCGCCGATGTTGATGACCACGGGCGCGGGGCTCTTCGACGGGAGCGCCAGCGTGGCGCTAAACTTACCCGTCTTTCCGCCTGCCGTTACTTCGATGTTGACCGTGTTGCCGCTGCGCGTCGCCTTGACCGTCTCCTTCGAGTGGTCCGGGTAGTAGCCGTATCTGCAAGCACACCGTCAGAGCCTCGGTAGAATAATGGGGAGGCACCTTTGTACTCGGGAAACCCCAAATCTCGTTCTTACTTACTGGTACTCCTGCAGCATCTGCAAGATCTCGGGCTGGCGACATCGGTACCATTCCTCGGGCGTCTGGATCCGATTCTTTCCCTTGCCTGCCATTACGTCGGACGCAAAGGACGGCGAGCTGCCGCCCTCGCTGTCGGTCGTCGTATACGCTAGCGGTAAAAAAGGGTCCGGGATAGTCGTCTGTAGCGGCAGTTGCTGATATGTGGGATACTTGCCCACGGCCGGGATGGGCGCGCATTCGGCCGCTCGTGCTGCTGACGCTACTGGTGCTGTTGGGGTTGCTATTCCTAACCATGGGAGAGCAATGGTGCCGATAATGGCGGCACACTTGGGAGACGGCATACTTGGCAACAGTCCTTCAAGGGGGAATGGAGGATACGGTAAGCTATGAAATCGAGAGCACGATTCTCGCAACACATTTGAAAGTTCTTGAAGATGTAATATATGATTACATTGCTCTTTATGGCTGTGAACTGCGAGGTGACATCGGCCTGCCCCGGAACCTGGGCTTCCTTGCCATACACTGATATTGCCGCTACCCCGAGAAAGTTGTCCGGGTATTTCTTTTTCTTTTCTTTTTTTGGGAAATATGACTTTGTTCTATTTGAGGCTCATTTATGGCTGGTGTTTGTAAGATGGCTCTGTCAACTTAACAAGTTATTACTCTGTATCTGCTTAGGCGCGTCTCCTTCATATAGACCGAACGGCTCTCCTCGCAGGTCTTTCAAGAAGATATCCTGGTATTTGCTAATTTTCTATGCTAAATCTACTTAAATGGGAATAACGCCTGTCGAAGAACCTAGATTAGGATTGAAAAGCCACATGCCGGGATCCGAACAGGTCGAGAGGCTAGACCACCCCTGGGGTGATATCGAGACTTTAGCCGGCGAGCAATAATACCGCCATCACCACCAACTCCATGATTGACTTGGTGTGGGGAAACTATTTTTGATAAGTTCTCGGCCGGGTTATACCAATAATGCCATATGCCATCCGATTCTACGACGCTAATTTTTGGATATATGTTTTAGTAATCTAACGACATAAAGTATAATGTGTTATTAATAGACATCTTGCACAATTATCCTGATCTTTGTATACAAGATCCTATCATCAAAAGAGTTAGATTTAGATCTAGAGAGATGACTGACCTAGGCGGGAAGCATTACGATCTCACTAAGGTTCACATACAATAGGTACAGACTGAAAACTTCACGATATGATCTTTGATGTCGTCAAGTAAGTGATTCATTCTTCCGTGTATACATTGACATATTATTTATCCAGCATGCATATATATCTACCTCGGTAGGTAGCAGTGTCATGATCCTTTTTATATGCAATAATTCGAAAAGGGGGCATTATTCAAAATGGGAAAGGGGCAGTTATGAGTACTATCCATAATCGGGTTATGGCTTACTGTATTCCAATCCTTCCATTTCATCTCCATCCCTTGTCTGTCGTGGATTTATGAATGATTGATAGTTAAAGCTGGGTCTAGATAGACCAGCTGCTTGTCGATATCGAGAATGATAGCGCTGTGACTGGAGATGCGACTGTAACCAGCGAGGTCTGGGATTAATAATGGTTGTGGACCTGAGGCCCCTAGAAGGTGAGTCTAGTTTTGTCCATGAAATTACTGGATGTGACTCCTTCACGAAAATAGAATTGTGCTGTTGACTTACGCTGGATTTGCATTGTACGCGTTGCTTGGAGAGTCGGTGTGTGCGCCTAGGGGGGAGCATATTATTGCGACAAAATATGAATCTCCTGAGGTCTTGGCTAGGGTCGAAACAATTCTTAAACTCATCGTTGATGTTCGTTGTGATCGAGTCGACGTTAGTTGTGACCGAGTCGATGCTAGGTGGGCCAGGTTCCCAGATCATCTCATTAGGGTCCCTAGTGGTTGAGGGTTCTTCGAAGTTGAAACCAGTTTCTTCTATATTGAAATGATCCGTTTCAAGTGGAGGCGCATCCGTCATTTCTATGTCATGCCGAGGACTGTACGTTTCGCTTGGCTCCTGAAAGTGATTGCCTGGTTGGAACGGATTGAATGGTTGGACCGGACTTAATTGTTCGAAAGTACTGAATTGTTCGAATGGACTGAATTGTTGGATGGGATTGGACTGTTCAAAGGGATTGGATGGCTGAAATGGATTGGACTGTTCGAAGGGATTGGATGGCTGAAAGGGATTGGTTTGCTCAAAGGGGTTGGTTATATCCTCAATGTGTTCCTGGTAACTTGGTAACTCTTCAGGAGTCCAAGATTTATGAAGTGGGCTAGGACGGATTGGCTTCCAGTCGAGGCGTCGAGAAGTAGGGTTTAAAGCCATTCTAGCTATTGAAAGGGACGATGAAGATAGTTTTCCGAGTCCGCTTCTGATGATAATACCTACCTAGGTAGGCAGTGTGCTTTCAACAACGATTGTAGATCCTACCAATCAACAACGAACTCTCAGATTTGAAAGTTTAGAACTTCAATCAAGCTGAAGAGTCTTCTGGGTGTCAGTGCTTCAGGGAGTTGCTATCGACTATCTTGACTGTTTATCGTATTAGAGGATGTTGGATGGCAATAATGAATATATATGGTGCATCTATAGAGAAATATGGGAAGCCAGTATGAGTGAGGATAGGTGGTTTTATGAACAAACTGAAGATTTCGGAGATAGGTTTGCGAAGGGAAACTTACTAGGTTCATATCTAATTCCGACAGAGTTATTAAACTTGAACTACGTGTTGATGTGGCAGTATAGCGTCCTTATTATTGTACTCGAAAGATGGGCAGTTACCTGCCTAACCTACCTAGTACGTATGAGAGTCAACATGTTTGGGGCATAGCAGACTCAGGCGTAGTGACCTGATTTATAAGGGCACTGGGTAGGTCCTGGACGCCAAGTTAGGTAGGTCGATAGGGTATAACTCTATAGTCGTAAAACCTACCTAGTCAACACGAAAGAAATGATGGCGAAGGGCTTTAGTTGGCATGGACCAACTGAAGTTTAAAATGGATTTGGCGTCAAAATCATAATTAAGCCTCTGGCGCCGCTAACATGAGTGTAAACCTTTTTTCTTTTGCCCCTTTTTCAGCATTTCTGAAATCTACCATTAATCATGACTTCGAAGCAGCAACTCTTCTAACTCTAGCCCAGAAAACTATCTAAGTAAGCATGAAAGAAAGACTAGGCGTACAGATTCAGGTTATATCACGATGATAATTTCAGTCAGCTGTTTCGGAATAGCATCCGGTATTCGATATTAGCTAAGTTACATTGACTTATGATTCCCTAATTACGACGTTTTCATGGTGTAAAACAGGTACCAATTATTATTATAAAAAGGAGAAACATATCTCTTAGGCTGGAGAAAAGTTTTCCTCCATTGTAAGTTTTGGGCGTAAACTAACGTCTATAAGAGTAAACCTAGCATATATGTATATCGCTTTATTAAAATAAGGTGCCTCCTTTAAAAATAATTTTCATGCATGTACGGACGATAATAGGGGGCCATCCAAAGCAGATTTCTACGCCAAATTTCCAAGATGCTAAAAACGTAGAGTTGTATAAATCTATAACGAGTTTGTGTATTTACCATCTTGATATCTAGACCATGTCGAATAGCTAAAGCGATGAAGACCCAAGTAATATGATTTGCCTTGACCAGAAGATCTAGTGCTACTGGAATTTGTAAGCCTGCCGCATCGAATTACTCAACAAGAAAGCTATACGCCATGTTATATAAGGTTCAGAAGTCTAAAATCACAAAATAATAGATTTATCTCGATTAATATACCTTTAAAACCACAACAATACTATATAATACTAGTCTACCGAGGCAGTTAGCCGTCACAAACCCGTGACAATTGTCTTGAGGCTAATATTGCTTCAGAGGATCCTACAACTTCCCCGCATTTCTTTTCCACAATGCCGAGATATTTTAAAAATATATAGAGTATTCAAATATCCCAGGTTGACTTGGAGATTAGCCGTAGAGAAATCTATAGTTTGGAAAAAGCAATGACGTTATTCAGGGGGGCTACATTAATGGCTTCTCGGAGAAAATCGATGCGGAATAAGACATGACCAAATATGTAGGTTAACAAATTAGCATCATCTCTTGACTCGCATTGATGGGCTGACATTGCGATGAGTCGTGGTTAAAAACATATAAAGTATGCTTATGGCCATTTCTTATCCTTAGACTCCTTTTTCTCCTCATAACCAAGTGATCAAGATGCAGTTCCTTACGAGCCTCCTGGTTGCCGCGACGGCGGTGCAAGCCCACTGTATGTTGATTCTACACCATACCTAGATTTTCATCTCCGAGAGATCCTGCTAAACCGGTTTAGACACATTTCCAAGACTTGTCGTCAACGGCAAGTCCGAAGAAGCGGACTGGTGGGCTACGCGTATGACCAAGAATGCCAATAGCAAGACGGGAATCGAGAGCGCAACCAGTGCGGATATCCGCTGCTACTCATCACAAAACGCAGCGAACATCGTCACCGTCCCCGCTGGCGCTACTATCCACTATATCTCGACCCAGCAAGTCAACCACCCGGGCCCTACTCAGTACTACCTAGCCAAGGTCCCCGCGGGTAAAACCGCGTCTAACTGGGATGGATCTGGCAATGTCTGGTTCAAGATTCACACGACTACGCCGACCATAGACGGTAACAAACAGATGACATGGCCCGCGCAGAGTAAGTCTCGGGTTCAAAATAACTTGTCGCAATCAGAAAGGGATAGCTGACCGATTGTTAGATGAGTACGTGTTGACGAATGCGACAATTCCCTCTGCCACTCCAAACGGCGAGTATCTACTTCGTGTAGAGCAAATTGCACTTCACTTAGCCAATACACCGAATGGAGCCCAATTCTACCTTGCTTGCACACAGATCAAGATCGCCGGAGGCGGTAGTGGGACTCCAGGGCGTCTAGTTGCACTGCCCGGAGCCTACAAGGGTAACGACCCGGGTATTCTAGTGAACTTGGGCGCCATCACGGCTGACTCTCCTTATATCCCCCCTGGCCCTGCTGTATGGAGGGGTTAAACATGTATACCTACCTACTTAACCTAGGTAGGTAGGTACTGTATATACCAAGCTAGGAGGGTAGATGTATCAACATATCCTGCGGTAGAGTTTACTCCATTCACTTGCTGTAGGCAAGTGGCCTTCAAAATGCCAAGTATTTCGCTTGTGACATCATGTTAGATCTTATAGGTGGTAGATCGTAGGCGGCCTCGTGCAGGAAGAAAGTGAGATATGATAGCAACTTAGAGGGGTGGTCTTGCTCTACGCCTGTTAGATGAAGGCTCTGATTGCAATATGAGACGTACATGTCCTGATTGGACCTTACCCGGGTACATACATGGCTTCAGATGCTGCAAGTCTCGCGGTCCTCGGAATGCTGCATTAGGTACCTAGGTAGTAACAAACGCAAAGGTCCAATGATCAGCCCTCATTCTCGGTGTCCAAAATGCTGAGAACATTTACCTTGGAAGTGCCCCGAGGACGTTACCTGTCATTCGAAGAATTTGACATATAATAATTATTTTCCAGCTCGAGGCGAACCCTCCTTTCAGACACTGAGCTTAAAATGAATCGACTTTGTCAATCTTCCTACGGGAGTCTAGAAGCAGTAATTAACTTTTCTGGCTGCAATGGGAATACCGAACAACGTCTAGTTCACTTTTACCGAGATCGTTTGAATGGAAAGTGGAAAAAGTGCGACATCATTTCAACCAAGCCGTTTTCTGGGGGCTCGATAATCCAAAACTCCGCTATGAGAAAGCGAGAACAGAATCATGGGGATTTCGAAGTTCTCGTTCTCGAGGAGGACGGGCTTGTTAAACACTATACGCGCGATAATACCATCCCCATCGGTAGTGGTACGTACGCCTGGAAGCTCTCAGCCGATATCAACTTTGGGCAGGATCATCGCTATGGCAAAGTCGTTATCTGTGATGCTGCTCCTCTGTATCAGAGCAACATTCCGGCTGGTGACTCTTTAGAGGGGACCGCATTAGAGACTGCTTTGCTTACCAATACCGGCGATGTCCTCCACTATCGTTGCTCCCAAGCCCGGCATACTCCAAAGAATACATGTCATCAGTGGGAGTTGGCAGACAGAATCACGAGGGGTGCGACTGGACCAGCCTGTCTCTACCAGGATTCTAAAGATGATTTGAAGGCCTTGGTTCCAATCGCTGACGGGGTTGTCGAGTTCTCCTTCCTATGTGGTGCTTGGGATCGATATAGAAGCATTGCTAACGCGAGCGGCCCTGTTTGTACCTACAACCCCAATCCGGCCGACCCCTCGATGATATACGCGTTCGTGAGATACGAGGATGAGTTATTTGTGATGGCGAATAGTAAATCTGAAGATAAATTGTGCAGTTTAAACTGGTCGCCTTGCCAAATCCAACTGCCGGCTTCTCTGAGAAGACTCTTCGGGAGTTCTTGTCATAAAGAGCAAAAAGGAAACCCGATGGCGATTGTTTCACAGTCCCTGAATGCTCTTGGGCATTCACCTAATGGCGAAGCCATCGTGTTTCACCCGTGCGGAACTGGGTGGCAGGACAGGTGGATGGTCTTGCATTGGAGCCATCTAGCAGCGACTCAAGAATGGATCGTATCTGGGGTGGTTCTAGCCGAAGTGAAGGGGATACCAATGTGACCAGAACGGATCAGACGATTCGAAAAGTGCTCGCTATAACATCGGGCGCGTGTTCGGGCTAGAAGGAAAACGAATAACCTTCGGACAAGTTTGTATCGCCATCGAGTATGAGGAGCATGCATAGAACTATGTCATGCTCATCTCTATAGTCAATAGACAGCACCTCGTATGTTTAGTCCTCTCAAGTCTTGAAACGCTGTCAAGCTTCTAGGCGAGACCATCTAGACACTCTCCAATACAAGAAGGAGGCTCAGTTTTGTATGTATCTTGGTGGTTGAGGTTTGATTGATTGTTCAACCGGGTGCTCTACTCTACTAATGCATTAACCGATATGACATGTCTTCAGTCGAACTTCTTCGTACTTTGAGCCTTCTGGACTTCATGAAGGATATA
Source organism: Jackrogersella multiformis (assembly GCA_902806575.1). Classification (NCBI taxonomy): domain Eukaryota; kingdom Fungi; phylum Ascomycota; class Sordariomycetes; order Xylariales; family Hypoxylaceae; genus Jackrogersella; species Jackrogersella multiformis. The sequence goes on along the minus strand of CADCXD010000011.1, from coordinate 1,356,102 downwards.
TTGCATGCGGGAATACCGTACCTCATCTTCCTTTCCCACCATCTGTTGTTTGGTAATACTACTTCTCGTAGCGAATTTACCTAAGGTAGCAAAGGCCGGAAATATGCGAAATTGTTGTATGCCATCTTAATGAAATCTCCCTCGTGAGATACCATCCCTTTCTTAAGGTCTGCTAAAGTCTCATTAATCTCGCGATTCCAACTGTCAAAATTTGTTGGGCCAGTCTCTATGCCAGGTAGGTAATCGGTCGTAGTGGTGGCATATACAGAATAAGAATACCTAAAAGGACTCGAGTTCGTACATGAAAGAGTCCTCCTCGCCCAGAGGTGCCCCGATGGTCATGAAGGTTTTTATACGCAACCTATAAATGCCAATTAATGCTGTCTAATGCCTTCTTGTGAAGCTTATGATGAGTCTGAAGGTCTCATAACACCAAGAAGTCTACACTATCTCTAATTAGTTACTATGATGCCAGACCTATTATATACTACGTGCCTCTTCTATCATATATCCTTCCCAGTACCACTTACATGGGCAATATCAATTTAGTCTATTATATCAAATATATTATTGAGTGTACCATTTATAAGCCCTATTTTGCTGTGACACATAAAGGATTACGGTTGAAACAGAACAATGTTGAACTAGAAGGTGAATATTCTGACAAGAAGATTAACATATATCATAGTGTTTGAACAGAAATATTCCTTTAGTTCAACAGCTTAACTCTACAGATTCCTGGACACCATGATATTTCACAACCCTGTATTGTCTTTTGCATATCTCGTCCTAGACCACCGCAGTTCTAACGGGCTATATCGAGTCTCTAAAATCGTCAAAAGATGGCAAGCTAGAACTGAAGATACTGATCGTAAAAGACGATGGCGATTAAAGACGATAGCATTTAAAGACGATTAACGAGCAACGGTCACGATAGCCATATCTGAATGAGTGTCATACTTTTCTGCCTACCTCAGAAAACAATTCATTCTTTTTCCAACCCTAGATCTTCTACAATAATTTATCAATCCATAACCAACTTTCTTGAATCCTAGAATTCATAAACTTCCTGAACCCTACCTGCTTTATCACTCTCAACACGGGCCATACAAAACCACCAGGCTACCAGTACGATACTGAACTCGAGTTTCATCATGTCATACACCGAGTGAGTTCTTGACCTACCCTTATACAATTCTAAATGCGAGCTCGCTGACACATTATCACAGAGCTTTCGTTTTCGAGCGCGGTAAGAATAAACACGCGATGTTTGCGCCGGGTTGCCAGATTATCTAACATGTTATAGACTCGACTCCAGACTTGCCTGTCGTGGTTCAAGCCAATCTGTTGGTCTCGATGCGTATCCGACAAGGCTATGGCATCCCTGGGCTATTTCTCACCGCCATCCGCGGAGCTGCAGGCCTACCCGCGGGATCTGCTGCCTCTCGTTGGTATAATGCCTTGCGTGTCATAATTCAAGGTGCGCATAAGCTCAATGGTCAAATTAATACAAGCCAACTGTCTGACCTTAATATAAAAAACAACTAGAACTCATAGCCGAGCTTCTTATTCTTTCAGATATAATTTTTATAACTTTGCTGGTAGTTTGATCGTCTTGTGCTTGAATAAGCAACTTCCTGTGTACCCTTATGAAATCAACTGGAAAGGGTGAGATTGAGCTCTATGATAGATTCAGTAAGTCGCTTTTACTATCTCTTTCTGCCCCTATTATCTCTAAAGGTCACCTAGCTAACAGCCATGGTAGAATAGGTATACTTGATAGGCCTAAATACACTCCTCTTCACTGCAATCACCTGCAATTTTCACTGGGTGACCTCTTTACCAAATGACTTTTAATACCGTAAATCTGAATTTCCATCCATTAACGCCTAACCTAGGTTACAGTATAGTAGGTACAGGTCAGGGTACTCTCCTATTCATTCCTCCCATACTACATTCCCGGCTAACTTCCCGATGTCCCAAGGAACGCGAACTCAAGAAACGATATAATACCGACGAGCCGATCGTCAATGTGAGATGGCAAGGAAGATGTTTTACTATTCTAGACTCCAGACTGAGTACCGATCCGACTATTTGGGTCCAAACTAACTTCGTTGCTAAGAACTTGATTTACCTACGCTAGTTGACGGGCTCCCACGCGTGTCCCTGCACAGGCAAGCTTTTCCCCTCCTCGAACGTCGTTGTCTACGAGTCATGGACTAAAGCATGAGGATCCGCTGTCTACCTAAGTATTGCGTAATAGGCACCGGTAAGGCGATCGATTGAAATGCGCGTCGCGCTTGATATGAAATATAGGCCGTGACTGGCAGATGAATTCTACGCCATAGGGGTTAACGAGCGACTGCTGGTTTCTTCACGAGTACGAGTACTGACATGACCCTATTTACTCTAGGTTAGATAAATTTTCCGAAGTCTTCGACTATGGTCTGTTTCGCCATTTCCGCCCTCTTGGTTGGCTTTTCGGATATAACATGCGCTTCCGTGTCCGTGCTTGTACGGCAGCATAGTCCAGCATACTCGAACTCATCTCTCTCGCCTAAAGATCGCGCGACAGATCTGCTCCAGCGTATGACCTGGGAGGAGAAAGTCGGACAGCTCGCCGGTGATCCAATGACTCTTGGCCGCACTGACGGGCAAACAACTTTCAATAAGACAGCATTCGACGCCGTCCATAAAACTCAGAACGGGCAGATAAGTATGTCAATAAACCAACTCCAATCTTGATCAGTGGAATTAACGATAGATTAACGTCAATTATAACTCAAACAGACCTAGGGTCCCAGTACAACTATGCTAAAGATGTATTGCCCGCCGTGAACGAATTACGCGCCGAGCAGATTAATAGCACAAGGCTAGGTATCCCGTACGTGGTGATTGCCGACTCTATTAACTCGATATGGGTGTCCGGCGGTACCTTATTCCCTGGCGCTGTTTCCATGGCCTCGTCGTGGAACCTGGATCTGTACGAGCAGGTTGTTGCCGTCCTCCGGGATGAAAATCATGCGCTCGGCGTGAATTGGGTTTTCTCACCAGAGCTTGATATTGCTTATGATCCTAGGAATGGTCGGAATGGCGAAATGTGAGTTTCAGGGGATCGCCGCAGCTGCCCTCAAGGGGGCATTTGACTGACCGTTGATAGGTTTGGCGAAGACCCCTATTTTGTCTCGGAATTTGGCACGAAGTATGTTGAAACTATGCAGGCGAAGGACGAGAATGGCTTTGTTAAGATTGCGACGACTATTAAGCACTGGGTTTATGGTCGCAGCAACGGGGGTGTCAACGGAGCGAGTATGTCTGGCGGAATAAATAACATCATGAACGACCTCGCGACTCCGTACATCAAAGTTATGAAGGAAGCCGAACCATTATCGCTGATGGTATCCTACGCATCGGTAGACCGCGTACCTGTGTCCATCAACAAGTACATGATACAGGACCTTCTCCGCGGAATCCTAGGATTTGAGGGCTTAATCATGTCGGATGCAAGCTCGATAGAGTACACTACCACGGAGTCCAAGGTCTCGAAATCTCCGGAAGATGCCGCTCAAAAAGCTCTCCGTGCTGGGCTACAACATGAACTGTCTCCTACTGGGACAGGTCTTTTTACGACCCTCATAAACTACGTTAACAACACCGATATCGCAAACCTGATCGATAGATCCGTATTGGCCATGCTTGAGGTCAAATTCATAACTGGAGTGTTCGATAACCCGTTACCATCCACCGAGAGAATGGAACGTACGTTGAGGAACGAACGACACCTCGATATCAACCGAAACATGTCGAGAGAGTCTATTGTACTTCAAAAAAACGATGGAGTTTTGCCTCTTCAGAGGGGAAATATGAGTAAAATCGCAGTCGTGGGCGCGTACGCAGACATGATCAATGCCGGTAATTACGCAGCTTGTAATGCTACAGACCCGGCTTACGGCAATTCATTACGTCGCAGTCTCGCACACAAACTCGGTGATGAGAATGTGCTTTACGCCCATGGCGTCGACGCACTCCAATCGAACGATAGCTCAGGTATCGAAGAAGCTGTGGCAGCAGCTCGGGAGGCAGGGCTCGCTGTTGTAATGCTCGGTTCCGGATATGGTACATTTGAACCGTCCGAGATAAACAACCGCCGCACCGACAGTGAAGGTTTCGCTCATGCGGACTTGGGATTTCCAGGTCTTCAGCAACAACTCCTAGATGCTGTACTAGACACCGGTGTCTATACTATATTAGTCATGAGTAGCGGGCAGACGTTCGTGCTGAACGAGTCGACAATGCGATCCCATGCTATTCTCCACTCCTGGCTATCTGGAGAGTTCACCGGCGACGCATTGGTCGAGATCCTCTTTGGCGATGTGAACCCCAGTGGAAAGCTAACTGTGACGATGCCACAGGCCAACGGCGCATTCCCTATCGCCTATAACTATCTACCATCGGACGACCAGGGAGGTTTCGGCACTGCTACATTGTATGACTGGCAGTGGCCACAGGTAACTCGATACGCACCTATCAGGTTTGGGTTCGGGTTGAGTTATACGACGTTTAATATATCACTATTGGTACCTCCGAGCGCGGTGTCCTATGGTGGTATTGTGTCAGTTAGCGCGAGGGTAACGAACATCGGGAAGGTCGCAGGCAAGGAGGTAATACAACTATACTATCGACCAGAGTATAGCGTGATCGAGTTTCCTGTCATGAGACTTATCCGTTTCGTCAAAGTAGACCTAGCGATGGGCGAGTCCAAGGATATCAGTCTGACAGTGCCGCACAACGAACTTGGCTATTATGTTGACGGGCAATGGAATGTCGATTCGGGAAACTTTACCTTTTGGATAGGTAATAGCTCGAGAACCGAAGACCTAAACCAGTTTAACGTGACAATATCATAGAGTGAAGCTATTTGGTATTGGGGCAAGTCGTCTTATACAAGCCTAATAGAATAATCAAGAAATATTTAATTTTTCCAAGCGAATGGGTTTCAACTTACTTTCTCGGATGCCTTGAATAGTGATCGCTCTAGTATAACCTGATCAAGACCTGCCTTCTCCAGGGATTAATTTCGCTAATCTGCGTAGTACTTATACAAACCCATTTTCTCCATCTAGTCTACGCTATCATTTCCAATCCCCGAGCCCTCAACCTCCTTGCTGACTTCGAGCTTCTCAAACCGCATTTGCCCCTCTTGGTAGTCCTCGTCCTTGCTCCCTTCCTCATCTCCCGGCCCTAGTTTCCCTGATTTCTTGGCCATCTCCTTGTCCCTTTTGTTCGCTTCTAGAGCAGCCGGCTTAAGCGAACCGTCTTCGTTGACATCCTCCTTGAGGTACAGCGTGAACACAATGACTAGGTATGTGTCGTTGGTGGAACGATTTCGTAGCACGTATCTAAGGGTGTGTGAGCGCTTCGGATTGGACCTAGATGACGCAAAACTCCGCGATGAGAAAAAGCAAATCCAACGAGATAGTGCGAACAAATTTACGGCCAAATGTTGTGGGCTTTCTTACCTTAGGCTCTGGCCGTCCCAATATTTCATGATTGGCAAAGTGAACCCTGGCAAGCGAAGGCTGAACTCATTGAAGTCCAGATACGGATTGAAGAAATCGAAGCAGTAGGTGTTTCCATACTGGAAGATCCACCTGCTCTTGTTGGTGGGGTTTAGGGCCCATTTCATGCGATCCTTTGCTATAACTGGCGCGCCGACATCTTGCCGTTCTTTCAAGCCGTCTTCGTCACCACCCTCCTCGAACCATAGACCCCCCCTATCCGGGTCGAGATCCCCTGGCCCTACATGGATTGCGTTAAAGGACGAGAGAGCTGGTCCGTAGAGGTACGGCTGATCGGCGTATGCATCACCTTCAAGGCCTGGGTCGATCCACCACTTCACAATATTCATGGCATAGCTGAAGCCGGGCGGAAGGCGATCGCGGATGGGATGGTCAAAGTCATTGCCGAATTGTAGGTCCTCTCCTGAGATACCGACTGCTGTTTCATCATAATCTTCGTCGCTAGCTACGCGAAGCGATGGCTCGGAAGATTTAGAATCCCGTGACGGCCTAGATGCCGATGATGATCTAGATGGGCCGGTAGAAGATGCCTTGGCTTTAGAACCAGCAGAAGGTCTCTTCGGTGTAAAGCGGATTGCTATGCTGTACTGATCTTTGTTGGTGGCATGAGGCTCTAGAGAGAAATAAGGCGACGTGCTAGGTGAGTTTCTCGGCAATCCACGGTAATTTTGCACGCGAACGTTGAGCTCAGCATCGATGAAATCACTGCTAATCCTAACTGGATCATGGGAGTTAACCGGAACTATGACATGTCGATCTAGGTCGTAGTTGGATCCGGCAGTCACTCGAATAATATATTTCTCCGCCATTGGTTCGAATCGACGTATTGATTTCCTGAACTGAACCGTAAGTATTATGAATCGGAACTGAACCGTAAGTATTATGAATCGGAACTATGAAGTAGCTCACGGCCTGCAACCCGGTTGCAAAGCCTCAGTTAGTCTTAGTAGCCCTCATGAGACCTGATATTTCATAGATGGGATACCCAAGGTCAATCCTCGACCGACCCCTGAATGACGTTTTGGAGGTTGACAGTGCGTAGCAAATCTTGAGCTAATGGAGACACGATGAAAACGGCGGATAGGTTAGGTTACTTAGCTAACTAATGATGCAATGAAGAGAATATAAGAAAAGTTCCATAGCCCAAGCCCCAGAGACTCGGAGGAATGCGACAAAGGATATTGAAAGTTGAATGACTGCAAGTTCTTTGTAACTGTGCAAGGTAAATTACCTAGGTAGGTACCTAGGTAGGTTTTAAACTTAGATGATGGTAGATGACGTCGCTAAACGGCGGCTAGGGTTTTCAGTAGTACAGACTATCATAGAGCTTATTTAATGGAGACATCACCCCACTTCTAAATACCACTAAATAAACCCGTAGCTCGATGTGCCTAGCAGCTGCCTACCTACCTAGGTAGCTGTATACACACGTTCGTTAAGCTTCTAAGAGAAGGAGTGATTGGCTGATAAAGTTTTCCTAATAAATACCCTACTTAGGTAACTAATCTTAAAATTTTGATATCTATATTAAACAATGCTTCTCTAATCGAGCATATCGAGTAGTATTCTCTTCAAAAATTAAACAGACTACGGTTACATAATAAGCAGCATGAAAGATAGCCTCGACTGCCGGGTAAAGACAAAGCTAGGAGTTGAAGTGGGAAACTATCAAGGTTGTACAAAGGAATTGTATGTGCTGAAAATAATATATACGTTAGAAGCGATGCTGATTACTATGTAGGCATGAGGAATTGGTCAATGTCGACCCTCTCGAAGAAGCTAATGTGGCCGAAGCCAACCCAATATTGTGCCAGGCGATTATATGACAGCAGGAGGAGCTGCGATTCAATGTATCTGTCTATAACCGAATTAGCTGCAAGCAATGGATGTAATCCGAGTGTAGAGTATCTCACCATTATAGAATCCCATGTGGGCAATGTGACCCTTACTCTTTATGACTCGGGCGCCCTCGAACGGCGGCTCCCGAGCCGTACCTATGAATCCGTCTTCGCCGAGGTCATCGGCGACAAAAGTATATTCACCCCTTGGTACATTCGCATCACCCGTCAATTTGATCGCCTCTAACCGGCCACGATAAACGCGCTCGCGCATCAGACGCTCCTGAAACTCTGCCTCTGTCTCACCCTCAAGCCGCGTTAGCGGTTCCTTATCCTCGTCATCATCTTCAGGTTGATTTATCAGCAAAAACTCGCAACCGTGCCCGCTATAATCGCCAACCCATATTCCTCTCCAGGGTTTCTCGGTCGTTGGAGTATAGAGTACCGGATCCAGGGTTGAGTAAGTCACCACTTCCTCCGCAAAATGTACACCGAGAGTCGGTGGTCCCATCTCCATCCATTGTCTAATACGGAATATCTGATCAGATGCCTCCGAACGGTTGCGCGGCTGCCACATTGCCGAAGTCGACCTTGTGTAATTTATAGATGTTGCGAGCGGGTGGACCCCTGCCGGCTGGCCGGTTACGCGATGGCGAGCCGGAATCGCGGGCGGAGGCCAGACGTAACCGTGTGGGAATTCATTCGCCATCCGGCCGGCCAGAGCCGACTTGCTGAGCGGCTTCGCAAGGAGGAAGTTAGTAAACCGGGGATCTGTGCCATTATTAATGCGCATCGGCTGTTCGGAATAGAAATGCCGGAAAGCCAAAGATGACGATTTGCCACGAAGTATGTTCTCAAGGCTATCAACATTAAGCTGCAATATAGGCTTATCGAGATGTAGATTAACCGTAGGCTCGAAGTGGTGAATATGGACATCCTGATCGGCAAGCCACGGCTCGCTGCCCTCTTTATTTCGCGTCGAGACCAGCTGATATCCCTCAATACAGCCTCGCCGCTCGTCATAACGGACAACGATCATCTGGCCCGTCAGCTCGCGATCGCAAAACCATAGTTTGTGCTTTGTCAAAAACCAGTACGGATCATGCGATATATAAAGCTCGCGCCAACTTTTGCATGGATACGGGGAGGCGATATGATTTCCGGGGAGATTCGACAGTACGTGTCGTTTCCATTGCGTATCGGAATTTGCGTGGCTGCGTAACGCGTGACAGACGAGGGAGACAGCAGCCAGCTCTAGAGGAGTCAACCAGGAAAGTATCGCATCGATTAACTCAGAAGGGAGGTTAAGGAGGGGTGTCGTATTGATAGGAGTACTCGAGGACGAACTGGCAGGACTCAAGTCTAGAATTCAACGGGTCAGTTAAGGGTGATCTTGGAATCCGGGGCACCCGTGCTAACGAAGCCGAGCGGGACGTGGTTATGGTTTGTAGGATGGAGGCATGAATCCACGAACCTCGGTTTGCCGCGCTTGTACTACGTCGCTTTACTGGAACACCAACGTCGTCGTCCAAGTCCAAGCCGAGCAGGTTGCGGCGATCTGTGGCATCCCATTGCACGTCATGGGCGGGAACAGTTTTGACAGCAAACACATTTTCTTCAATTTCGGGGTCTAGTCCTCCGTAACTGACGGCGGGGTTGTGAACGTTTATGGTGCCAGTCTTTGCCCCAGATCCCGATGCGCCATCATCTTGTGCCGTCTCAGCGCTAGAGCTAGAATCGCTCGAAGAAGTGATCGTAGACTTGGTATGCCAGACACGCCCTCGCCCTTCCTCGTCCATTTCATATGGCGTCCACGGCGGGGACCCAAGCGTAGTCACACACAAGCGACAATTCGGGGGTTCGAAGGATCCAATTGACAAGGGTCACGGCCACGTGGTGGAGAGTCTGAGAGGGGGGAGAGCCCAAAATCGGTCGTGAAGAGGACAAATTTAAACGAGATCTATGTGGATCGCGAATAATCTGAGCTAAATCGATCCCCTGTAGTGCGATTTTCCGAGCTGACAATGTTAAATTAAAATTATTTTGGTCGTGAAGAAATTCGAAGAAGGTTGAAGGTCGTTTAATGGCTACCTAAGATAAAGAACAAGGAGGATAGTATCCCGTTCTCATAATGACGGCAAGTCAGGTATTTCAGTTTCAGGCCCAACGTAGATGCAACGGCTCATTCGTAGGGGAAGTGGGTACAATAAAACAGTGGCGACCAATAGCGGGATTTGGAATTAGCGAAATCATTGATTTGATTGATGGCGCTCGCTCAACTCATGGAGCTGGTCTGTTTCTCTCTCTCCCTCTCTCTCTCGACTTGGTACCGTCTAACCTTAGGTGTTCAAAAGAGGAGCTCAATAATAAGATGGGATTCAGCAGCTTATCAACATTCGGTAGGTGGTTTAGCCACCTAGGTAGGTAGTCAAGATAGTCAGGTAGTTTGATTGTAGTACGGCCGGCTCTATTCAACCATCATCCATTTTCAGCATGCTCTGCGAAGGAGTTGTTGTTTAGGATGGATTGAAGGAATCGGGGCCGAGCCGGGCCATGGGAATTGTTGGTAGAGGTTCCATATTATTAGGTACCTTAGTACAGTAGGCTAATTCTTGTTAGTGCCCTATCAGTCGACTTCCACTAACCTAGGCAGTTGCTTTTCGATTCCCGTATCACCTTGTTAGCTCCAGTGCTACGTAGTACATCTACGGCCCACCGGGTTGGGACGGGAAGGTCCTAACTTTAGGCTCATGATCATTCTCCTAATCAGTCCCTGCCGGTATAATCATTAATTCGAGGCTGCTAGCCGCTATCGTTGCAGGGAAGGATAAACGCTACAGCCTCAAATCCTACTCTTCTACAGGTTAGGTACTGTTTGTTGCCATTCGGCCCCGTTTACACCGTATTTATTTATTACCTAGTGTAGGTAGGTGCCTGCCTACCCGGTAAAATCTGTGCTCCAGGTCCAGGGCTGACCTTAGAACCTTAACCTTATTTTATCTTCTATTTACCTAGGTGGGTACCTACATACCTTTTACGTCTTCCCTAATTAGTTAGGTACCTTGCGTTATGTACCTACTCTATTCTCTCTATTGTCATCCATCTTCATCTCTATCTATCTCATTGCCTTATATTTTTATCTACACTGCCATATCACCATGACTAGGTGGCTAAAATATGAAGGGGTCATCTCCCACTGTGCGGCACACCTAATTCGTCATACACGCTACAGGTTTAGGGCAGGTCCAGGGTCTATTTCTCCCTCCGGATCACCTCGAACAGAAGCAATGGATATTTGTGACGAAGGGTATCCTATAACGTATCACAGTTCACGATCCTATCACATCACATAATGATACTAACCTCCACGCTCGGCTGTAACATCAGGATGTGGCTAGTCCCCCCAGACCACCGGTACTGCCGCCGACACCAACGCACCAATCCCCATTGTCGTTTCTTTGATATCTGACTTCGCAGCATACCCGATCTGACTATACCCTGACCCCATTGGAACGGTTGCCCATTCCTGTCATGGGAAAAAGCCGGGGAGCCCAAGAAAAAGACCGAACCTTCACGGACTACAGATCCGATTTGGCATGCTACATCTAAAGATGCAACAATCCAGGGTCTACGAACGAGAAGGGTTTTAAAAAGTACAACTACAGGTGCTACTAGTAGCATTTACCTAGGGAGTTAGTTTGCTATGGGTTTTTTATCATTATCTCTCGTGTGTCATTATCTCTCGTGTGTCATTATCTCTCGTGTGTCATTATCTCTCGTGTGTCATTTGATCGACGTGCCGTTTTGAAGAAGAGCAACAAGAAGAAGAGCCGAAAGAACCGTCGTGCATGTATGTTCGTTCGGCCAGCGACAGCAAACAATCACAAGAGCGTCCTATCTTGCTACCTTGTAAGGTTATAGGATGACAGCCCCACGAGGCAACGGCCTTCCCACCTAGTTATTGACTAAACTCCTATTACGGAGCGATTCTTTTTCACATAATACAGGTTCAGGTTTGCCCATCTAATGGGTAGTTCTCTATCTCCCAATACAGGTCTAAGTAGCTCCGCTCTTGGCTAAAAGTATTGTGTCAAACCCTCGAATATCTTATGGGTACACATGTTTCCTTTTATAGACACTTTTTAGATCCTTTTATGTCGTTTATAATCGGCGCGATTTCTTGGCACATATGCATATTTACTAAAACTAGAATGTTACTATCGCAGGTGCTAGAAACGTTTCCGACGAGCCTTGTACAGCGCGGTCTCGGTTGCATGCTGTTTAGATTTGCGGAGCTTACCTACTTACCAGGTAGGTAGGTACCTTGCTCATCTGGCGCACTGCTATGTATGGCATGACACTTGGCATCTGGCGGCACTACGCTTGGTCATCTGCGCATCTTAGAGCTTCAGATCCCCTGCTCATCTTGACCGGGTGCAGACGCGAATGCGACTCAATCCGTTATCAGCAATGCCAACAAAAGTCGAGCTTCAATTCGCCGACGGGGGGTCCGTTCCCGTGATGCCTTCGGCAGTCATCTAGCTAGCAACGGAAACAGGTTATTCTTCATTGGGGTTCCAGATTTGGAGAGCCACTGCTATTTCTGTTGTGGTCCGCCAGACTTTTGAGCTTCCTCTTCGAGCCTACCTGATTACTAGGACGGCTAGAGTCCTTATGAGGGTTGAAACCCTCGTATTGTCCGTGCAAATTAAGCATACCGAGATCGTTCCGCCATTCCGCTGCCCTCCACTGCTCAGCGGACCTAATATCCTCAACCATGCCAAGCATCGAAAACCCAGCACTAAGTTACCTACCTGAGACATAGGCTACAGGTATCGCATTAGGCACCTGTCTAGGGTCTGGCTAGACTAAAGCCCAAGGCCACGGAACTATTCATGATCCCTGAGTATCCGGTCCACCTATTTTCGACAGTAGGTACCTAGGTAGTCTCTGGTCTCTTCTCTTAGTGGGTGTGTTTGCCGGGATCCGGAGGCTTCCCTCTTTTCGACGAATCGCGTCTAAGTTGGAGGCTTGCGGCTAGAGATACGATGCGTTCGAGGGTGTAAATCAAATCATTTCAACCTAGGTTAAGTAAGGGGTCTCAGGCCCAGCCAGCCGGGACGGCAACCTCTAGTACCCCTGTCTCGTATCGTCACAACTGATTCTCCAAATGGTTTTTTTATAGAGTTGAATCGGAGCTTTGCTCCTATTCTGAACGGTCATGGTGGTGACGTTGGAGGTCCTTCAAAGATAGTCTCCATACACGAGCAGAATAATAGGATATTAATCGCCACCGTCATACGCGCGGGAAGTCTTGCAACTACAGAGAGGTATGTATATACACCAAGGTCTTAAGCCAAGACGGACTATAAATGATCTCTCCTCCCTCCCCACGCTTATCTTTAAGTGAAAATCACATTCGTTACTCTTCATCAAACGTGTAAATGAATTATTATCTTGACACGTCTTTTAATTTACCTAAAGCTTATAGAAAAGGAAGAAGCCTCTTGATAAAATTCGTGGCTACGAGGAAAATATACAATTACAAGCACACACGTGTGCACCTTTTTTTCTTTCTGTTTTAATTATCTAAATATCTACAAGGACGTAATAGGTCGACTGAATATAATATACCTACCTCCTGATATCGTGTCTCCATAAATTGCCTACCCAGATCATCCTCGGTGGAGTCTACGTGGTCCACTATTCTGTTCTGTGTACCTACCTAGGTACCTAACCCTAGGTAGGTTAGGTAGGTAGGGTGTTGTTCAATGCACAGACCACGCTGATTACTTATTTTCGTACCTACATACACTACTAAGAGACGTTTGTTTTTGGTAGAGCGGTCCACTGTATCGCTGTACCGTACCGCTGTACGTGGACTCAAGCCGCTCAAGTCAACCCGATATCATACAAATCATACAGAGCAAATGGAATAGAGATGGAATATACTGAAACGACTTTAAATTATCTTAGTTATATTTAGTTTCTAGCCTTGTTATTTATACATCCACTTTTAATTCTGGCTTACCTATCTTACATGGCTATTCGTATTCACATTCTCTAACCTTGCAGCCTTGCTAATCAGCTATCGTCCATCTCTTTTCCTCGCCTTCCAAGTTTGCCATAGGCCACTTAATTCTAGTGCTACGCCGTATGTGCTTCGTTCCAATATTCATAGGCGTCATGTCCGGATTCTTCTCTCTGCTCCCGGACTTGCTTCCGATGATAATGCCATCCGAAGTACAAATCACAAAGGCTTCCGACCTTGAGGCTCAAAGAGACGGGAAGGATGCGGCAATGATCCGTCAAGGAGCCGTGATCGGCAAGAGTGACAGAATGTGTGCTAGTGGTAAGCTACCTTACTAAACCACCCTTATAACTACCCTCTTGTGCATATAATGTGTGTTCGGGCACGAGTATAATGTCACCATGAGACCATGTCGGGTTTCAACCTAGATGGTTGGCTCCCGGTTACATAGGATCCCCTAATCTTATGTCAGACTCATAGTAGTAACAGCATCAATAGTCCTAATAGCCAAACCGCACTGTTCCTCGGCGGTACATCACCACGGCGAGCAAGGTCAGTCTTGATCCTGCTTCAAACATATCGAGGTGATGTATATCTAACATTAATCAAGAGACCATCATCTACGCCGCCTCAGGCAAGGGCATGGTACGTATGAAAAGGAACACTAGGTTTTATCTTAGTGTATTCCTAAATACCCATTATCATTCTTGTATCATGAACGCTAACTTGTCTCTAGTATGTCATTATCCCCTGATGATTATTGTGCCACCCTGCGTTTTTTCTTCTCTTCAATGATAGGCTATCAATTCCAATGCCTGTGGGGGGAAAGCTGACAGGCAATAGATTAGTTACCAATTCCAACGCCGACGAAGAGCCTAAGAGGCATGAGCTCTCTCCGGGCGACTTTGCCTTCGTCCCGCCATGGACGGAGCATCAAGAAATAAACGAGACTGACGAGAAAGTCGTCTGGATATTGATTCGAAGCGGTCCGGAACCTGTAGTTGTTTACCTGACGGGCTGGGGAGGCGATGAAGCAAAGGCTGATTCAATTGATTGACGCCGTTGGCAATAAATGACCCTCATATGCTGTAAATTCGGCGTACCCGGATGCATAAAACCAAGCGCCGAGAGAGTGGTGGTGCTTGACCGTGCAAATCCCGACACGCAGCATCAAAAGGACAATCGACGGCGCAGATAGGGGGTGTCAATCTACCTATTCTGTGCAGTGACGACGTATGACCCTACAAATTCTCTCCATGTTCTCCTTGGTGTCGAATACTTGAGCGTGGTCCAACCCCCAGAACCATAACAGCTCAATCCCGTCGCGTGTGAGATAACCGTTACCCAATGCATCCTGTCCTATGGACCACCCCTCAGAGCTGCCATCTCCTCCAACTGCAGGATTGGGGACGACCCATCCATCACCGTCAGCGCCCAAGTATTGGGCAACCTTCAGGGTATCAACAATCAAATCTCGTTCCGCAAGACATACCGCCACCTTTCGAGGCAGCCTCGCAGTAGTCCGGACCCCCTGATCACCCACACCAACCACTTCTGTAGACGAACCCCTCACCATTCCCAATAGCTCTTCCTTCCACACAATATTGTCTTTCCAGAAGAAATGCCGGCCCAGGGAATGCGCTACGCCGGGATCCATGCTCGCGAAATACCATAGCTGCCACTCGTTGGCCAGACTGGGCCTGCGTCTAGTAAAGTTGTATGCTACATCTGGTAAATGCAACAAGATAGTCACAGGATCAATGAATACTGCTGAAGCAATTCTGTCGGCTAGCTTTTCCGAGCGCAGCATGTTGGTTGCCAAGACGCTGCCGTACGAATGGGACACCAACACGAACCTGTCCCACCCGTGCGCATCTAAGATCGTAGCAATCTGCTCCAGGAATTCGGGCCTGCTCAGCGGCGCCCCCGTGAGTCGGAAGGAAATAGGGAGAATCTCAACAGCGATGATTCCAATCTGACCCTGCCCATTTTGTCCTCCTAACTCCGAATTTAGTCGCGCGAGGAACGGCACGTACAGGTAGAGGCCGATGCCGATGCCGTGGAGGAACACGACGGGAAGCTTGTCTGTAGCGGTATGCGGACGATACCAATAGCTGAGTCCTTCTGACTCGGAATACCTATGGGTGAACAGGTTTTGTATGCGCGGAGGGATAACTGAAAGGATCCCAGACGGCGGTTGGGCGTGATAATGAAACCTATTCCACGCTAGTAGGCAATACGACGAAAAGTCTACAATGCCTACAGCCAAATACCACACAATACTTCTATATCTAGTTTCCACCTCGTCTAACGTGAGTCGGAGACCTTCGGCCTTCCCCCTCCCCGGCTCTAATCTCCGGCCGAGGAGCTTCTCAACGATTTCTATGTACCCGTCCAGTTCGATATCATCCTCTTCGGACTCCTGGCCAGGCGACCTGTCGAAGAAGGCCCAGAGGATAAAGTCGCGAACGTTATCTCTCCGTATCTCTGACTCGTCGGCGCCAAGGAACCACTTCTGGAGATAGCGCCGGGCGTCGGGTATGTTTTCGAAGCAGCGCTGGAACAGTGTCCGACGCTCCTCGCGCGTCAGCGGCGGCGGGTGCCTCGCTTCCTCCTTTAGCCGGCGATTGTGCGGGTTGTAGATGAGAACGGCGTAGAGAATGTCAAGGACGCAGTAGGCAAGCAGCGCTATGCTGAGGGGACGGGTCAGCGCTGCCCAGCCGTAGACGGTCGCCAAGAGGGCTATACATGCTATGCACAACGGCGTCGTATATTGAACCAGGACTATGCATATACGGATGAAGATGTACGCTGGTATCGACGTGCCAATCATGATGACGGGCCGTGGTTACGGCTTTAGGCAAGCCAGAGTAGATGGAGTGGGTGGTGATGATGCCTAGTGGTATGTGAGTTGTATATCATTCCGCAGTTCTATGTGTGGATGTTAGTTGTGGTGGTATGTAGTAGGAGTCGTCTGCGGTGCTTTGGTAGGTACCGAACTAGGTACCTAGGTAGTTCTACCAAGATTTTAATATCAGCGGTTACCTAAGTACATAAGCTGAGATTCAGAACAAGAAGCAAGGGAAATCCATGGATCTTTCTCAACGACTTCCTAAGATAGAAGGACTCGAGAAACAGTGGGAAAACTCTATCTAGAAAGTCGCTTCCCAACGATAATCTGATCAATCGCGGCGGTCTCGGTCCAAGCTTAGGTGGGGTTCTCGGAGCCTGTACCTAGGTGAGTGACGTCTGATGTCCCACCTTAATTGCGTACATAGCAGCATAGGTAGGGTAAGCTTAGGTAGGAAATCAGATATCCTTGTCGCCAAGACCGGGAGTGAGTCCGTGGCTGCTGTAGTGGGTTGACATAGAAAATAGTACGTACCTAAGCTGCTAATGTTAGAAACTTGATAAGGAAGTTGTGGGAAGTTGTAGGTAGATATCTAAGAATCCATGTCAATCAAGACTGCTTCAGAGCTAATATATATATTCATATAAGTATTATTAACCAGAGGAGTTGGTTATATCATGATTAATGAGTTTGATTCTAGTGTAACTTTTCCATGTGTTGCTATAGAACTGCTTAGGTAATAAGGTACTCTAGGTACCTAGGTAGGTCTATTAAATTTGCATGTGAAAATCATATAGTACTTAGGTACTTAAGTAGGGCTCATTTTAACCTCATTTACACGTAATGATAAGTACGCATTTCATACCTACCTACCTAGGTAGGTACTTGTCAGATACCATCTCTGATTTAATATGGGTATCTTCTCTTATCACGTGCTTTTGGATGTTTGGGCTTTTCTATTCAAGTGGTCTATGTGTTGATGAAATTGGGTCTTTATATGTTAGAGATATCTTTAAACTTTGGTTACTCACGTGACCTGTTATGAGATAAGAATGCTCTAACATAGAAGATTTTACCGTTGGTAGAATCAGAGTTTTCTATAGACAATGAATCCAACCTTTTGCTGAAAATAGAAGGATCAATTTGATAGTACCTAAGTACCTGATTCATGACCGAAATTTCCTTTTATTAAACAATTACATACATAACACTTATATTATTGTAGATACCTAAGTACATAAAAACCAGAATAAAAATTCATGTTTTGCCTTTCCCTCCTTCCTCGCGCTCTTCTTATAGTGTATATTCGCTCTTACTACAGTCACGTGACTATCACTTTCTCGAGAATTCATATATAGGCGGGCGTG
Organism: Jackrogersella multiformis; assembly: GCA_902806575.1. Taxonomy (NCBI): domain Eukaryota; kingdom Fungi; phylum Ascomycota; class Sordariomycetes; order Xylariales; family Hypoxylaceae; genus Jackrogersella; species Jackrogersella multiformis. The sequence goes on along the minus strand of CADCXD010000011.1, from coordinate 1,338,436 downwards.
GAAGCATGAACTTAACATTATTTATTGTTTATCATTATATTTTGTTAAGTCTTTCTATGCGATTTACTTTGTGTTCTTTTAATATAAAGTTAATTTAATACATAATAGTGTTGTAAGTGAAGTCGATTTCTCCCCCCTTAATAACTCAGTAACTTACGAACAATATTATCTCGAACACTTTTGCAATTTTATATTATATGAAACTTTATTTAATATAAATAGGTAGTTTTTGTAGCTTTATACTTAATCATCCAACGTTTTTTTATATCAAATAGTAAAAACTTGTTACGGGCTTGCTACAAGTTTAAACGCATTATATGAAACAAAAAAGGCAATGCTTCTTGTTAAAGAGATGAAGTACCAACGTGATTTTCCTTGGTCAGATTTTATTTAATGCCGAAGGTCCATATAGTAACTTTACTTACTTACACGAGAGATTAGGGTGTTTTTAGAAGCCATAATATCATAAGGGGTACTTGTTTTAACTTATAGATATAGTATGTAAGTTAAACCTAAACTCATAAAGATTTTCAGTTTCCATATAATGAACATCGTATTTTTACTACTAGCTTGATAATGATGACAATAATGAGCGATCATTCAAAAGCTTCATCGTGAGCAACCGCCACGGAACCTATCTCTAGGTGTGGTTTATCATTGGTGCTCTTGGAGTTTAGGTTGCCATCCGATGTCTTAGTTACCTAGGTAGCAAGATTTACCAAGTCATTTTTGAAGGTGGATTATAGATAGGAAAGGAAGCAGTGATTTCCATAATTAAAGGCGCATGAAATCAATACTTACTATTGGCCCTTAGGTACCTAGATAGGTATACCTAAAACCATAGTACGTGGAGAGCCTTCACCATAGTATGATTAATTATCAGAAGGAAACTTTCAGCGAATAGCAGCGAATTCGTGGATCGTGCCAATTAATCTATGTACCAATATACCTACCTACCTTATGTAGTTAAGTAAGTTGTAGTAGTATCAGAGTGAATTTCGAGAACTTGGGCAAGTTTCCAAGAGTGTACCAATACAAATATTGATGTAAAGGGGGCGATTCAGCTACCCATAGCCCGTAACCAACACTCTTACTAGGTACATGTAAGTTCTCATATACCACAAGATGTAGGTATGTAAATATCCGAAAATATACGTACTCTGATTGTTTGTTTCCCCCATATTACGTAAGGTACGTACACTAACGGCATTGGCCTCTTAGCCTCCTGCCCTTATGGCTTCGTGACTTCCTCGGCTTCCTGGCCTTTCACTACAGCGACCAGGTAGGTACGATTTAGAAAACTGCTCTCTCGAGGTGACAAGACCTTCTCACTATCGTTATCTATGACGGCTGATAACGTAGGTAGTTATCTTTTCGATTAATATTTCACTAGCTGGACTTCTAAATATTTCTTCCTTCACCATCACTTCCTCGCGCTCCACCTCCATCCTCTACCTCCATCCTCCACCATCCTCCACAACCGCAACTTTCAACCTTCACAAACCTTTCTTTTTCCATTAACAAACTGTCAATCAACATTAGTACCTGCCTAGGGTATCATCACCAAAGTGATATTACTTGCAACACTGGTTAAGCACTCTCGTTCTTTCGTCTGCACTTCCAACACGCTGACAACTGCGACCGCCACTTTGGATTCCATCAATATCATTAGGTACAACCTCAAAAAGTAGGAGATAATCCTTTCATAACCCTTTCACATCTTTACATTCCTTTAAAAATCCCTTTCATATACCCTACGTGTGTTACTATCGTTATTGTTGTTGTTGTGGCCGTCATCGCCTACCCTCAACATGTCGTCCCAGGACATCCCGGATGCCAAGTCGCATTATATCATTGCGTCTCAAGATGTCAAAGATCCGATCGGTACATCTTCCTCGACCGCTGTGTGTCAGGATCTTGTTGAAGTCAAGTCAATATCTTCTACAAATGCTTCTCAGAAGGTCAAGGAAGTCACCGGCATCCTTAGTGCACCGTTAGAGATTCTTCTTCGCGTTGCGAAGTACATGCCACAAGCCGATAAATACAGGCTTGCACAGACATGCCAGGGACTAGGAGTCGCTATGACTGTGGCAATGCATCAACAAGATGCCGAAGACGATTACCATGCTCTCTGGTGGGCATGTGCGAAGAACAGTAGCAGGCTTTTAACCCGTATCCTAACCGACAACCCGAGTCTGGTCAACTACCGATTCCAACAAATACATTCCGTACATCCTACAGCTCGTGCCAGTCCACTCAGCAAGAGCTTGACGCCCCTCGTCGTCGCCATCGGATTCGGTGCTTTTGAAGCATTTCAACTGCTCCTGAGCTCCGGTGCAGACGTGAATATTCCAGATGAGTTACCGGATTTCGAGAGCAACAAGTTCTTATGCCACGCTCGACAATGGCTTCCCATTAACTGGGCCGCACACATGGTCCGAGCTGGAAGAGGCTTCGAGTTTTGTATTCGCCTTCTTCTAGAGCACGGTGCAAACATCCACGAAGCTCCATTGATGTTCCCATGGGAACCAATCTCCGGAGATGTTTGCAATGGCGATTCGATGCCTCTGTTTGATCAGCTGAGCCTGCGCATGAAGACGCCAGCTTTGCGAGGACCTACTCAGGATCAATTTCTTCGCCATCTCGAACGCTTCTTCATCATGCGTCAAAGCAAGTTGGCATCGCTTCTCAAACTGGGTGCAGAAGCCAACATCAAGGAGCCGTATACCCTACATACACCTGTTTATCGAGTTGCAAAGGAGCTGATGGAATACGAAGCATTCGCCGAATGCAACGAGGCTGTCCCTATCCTCTCACACCACATTGATTCTGTCTATACAGAGTTAGTTGTGCCGCATTCTATGCATCTCCTTAAGGCTTTGGTCAAATCTGGGGCCGACCTGGCTACTCCCTGCTGGGACGAAAAGGGCGTTCGGAGCCCTTTACATCTAGTGTGTACTCGAAGTGAACGCTATGAGGAAATCATTAATTTCTTCATCGAGTCCGGAGTTGACATCAATACCGTCGACAGCTTTGGTCGTACTCCTCTGTTCGAGTTTATCTGTCATCCGCCACCACATGTGGGATTTCTTGAGCGATTCCTTCAGAAGGAAGCTAATATAAATCATCGCGACTACCAGTTACGCACACCCCTACACACGATTTGTGCAGTCAACATGACCTCACAGAGCCGACTTCTGGAGATGATGAAGGTGCTTATTCGCTATGGTGCGGATGTGACCGTCCAAGACCTCGATGGTATGACGGCTCGTGATCTTCTCAAGAGTCGCAAGAAGCCAGTTTGGCCCGAGACAGTCCAGGTTCTCGTCGATGCAGAATGTCAAGAGAAATTCAATAAAGGTAACTGTGATGGTGAGAACAATGGTGGCCGAAGCGGTAGCAACTGCAGTGGACAAGCTGGTGGTCGAGGAGGTCGGGGAGGTAGAGGAGGTCGAGGTTGGCGTGGGGGTCAAGGGGGCCGAGGAGGACCTGGAAGTCAAGGCAGTAGGGATGGGGTCTAGGATGGTAGAAGATCTTAGGTGTAGGGCAAAACGCCCTTTGGACACCAAGGATTGGGTACTTTGTACACCGTCTTAATCACTAGGTTACGTAGGAAAAGTTGGTGTACTTTTCCTTGGCCAATACTAGGAGCTCTGGATTTCATTTCTCTGTATTCGAGCACGATGCTGATAGTGCTATACCTCAGAGATAGACGGCACCAGATTTGTCCTGTGTTCAGTGGCATTTAATTGAGTTCCTTTCTACAGTACGAACTTGTCCAGATCCGAAGTGTGGTAGCCAATAATTATTTAACATCGTGACTCTCCTATTTTTCCTTGGAATCTCATCTCGTATTTCGTTTTCATTAAGTTGCGGGTCACAAAGGCTTGAGGTGAAGGCAAAGGCGCCAACATTCACACACCCATGATAATATCCTCGTCATAACTCGTCATTAGGGGTGATGAGGAATAAACGGTGAACAGGAATATAAAGAGAAGTGCGAATCTTTTTAAGATAACAACGCAAACTCTTTCATATGCAAGACCCTATCTATCAACCTCCTTCCAGGTTCGCTACTATTCGCTCTTGTCTAGTTCTCACGGGCTACTAGTTCCAAAATTCCGGCTCTCTTTTCCATATATACCATAATCCAGCTAACAAGGTAGGCGTAGTTGTTCATTCGCCAGAGATTGGCACGCTGTATTAATGATATCACCGTCGAGGGTCGTTTTCGGTATACTTAGCCTGCTAGATAGTTCTCTGGTAGTATCTCTTTGAGGAAGAGCGTAAAGCTAGTGTTTGTTCATTTCTCGAGTTCGAGCCTCAGATATAAATAAGCTAGGCATATCCTTTTCATATAGTCGGCGACAACGGGGATTATATAAGCAGGCTCGAATATGGTCGATATCCTGGATGCCAACTTAGCTTTACATCGCTTGCTATGCCACCCAGGTTTTGCCCACGGCAGTCAATATTGCCCGAACGGTGTAATCTGGCTTATACCAAGGAATTACTCTGCTAGGGCGAAGGATATGTATTCCGGGCTAGCATCGCGAAATTGCCAGATGCTACAGCTCTACAGCTGCTGAAGACTTGATAGCGTCGTCCTTCACACAGAATGCATCGTAGCCAGGCTTAGGGGAGTCACTGGCACCGTAATATAATTTATTCACACGAACCCATCGCAAAGTAGTTTCAAGTCCAAGTAAATTAGAAATATCATCTGGGACTGTTCTCTTGCATATAGTTTTTCGTGCATCGCAGAATATACCTCGGAAGGTAGTGAATAAGTTTTATCGGGTGCCGGTGGGTAGGTGGTGTCACCTCGGGTAGTGGGGGAGGATGCGGGAGTCGGAACATCCGACGCGGGGAGCGGCGGCGGTAGAGCGGACTCCTAGCGTCCGCCTTGGTCAATGACTAATTACTAGGTACCTACCTAAGGTACCTAGGTAGGTATTCTCGTGATAATCTCACGGTCGGTCAGCTGAACAATGCATGATAGAGTTTATTAATTACCTAGGTACCTAGGCAGGTGTCTAAATACCCGGATAAGTCCTAGGTATATATAATAAGGCGGTACCTACATAGGTAGGAGCATTAAGTAAGTACATAGGATAAGTTCATGTTTGTGTTAGTTTATGCAAGCTGTGATATTAGGTATATTTGGGTAGGTACTCCGGATTATAGAGTTATGCATGTATATATGTACATATGTACATACATAATTCGCTAGCGGCCATACGAACCACACCAGTGACATGTAGGTACGAAAAGTATAAATAAGCGAGTTTCGCATTATTAGTTCTCCCAAATAATAAGCTAGGGCCATTATACCTTGGTTATAATTATCGATCGCGGATATTAATACCACCTTTTGGTAACCCTAGTAACGTTCCCGAGGTGTCGTCCTTTTGTAATCGGAAGTTTATAAGGAACCGTTGGTCAGATCGGATCGTTTATAAGCCGCTGTCCACTATAGACAGATACACAGTAGTTAAGCTCTATGGCATGCTGCTGTTAAAACTTAAAGTACCTACCTAGGTAGTTGGTAGTGTAGATTCGGCATTCAGGTCGAAATATCGGATGCCTATCATCCTTATTATTATAGCGCTGACATTAATAAAACATTACAGGTACCCAGGTATTATGTAAACCCCTTTATTTATGAGTCCTATGGATGTATTTAATTAAGTAAGGGAAGGTACGGTTTAAGACCCGTGATTGGGTGGGCTAAAGGTACCTAGGTACTTAGCTCCTTTGAGGTTTAGCGCCCGTATGTACTACCCAGGTAGCCCGTGTTAGCTAGCCCGTGTATGTAAGTGGCCAAACAATGGCTAGGGGTTCGTGCAAAAATTCGGGTTCGGGTTCGGGCAGTCGGCGGGGTTCGATAGCTCCCCCCTAAGGCATTCCCACCACGAGCCAATCGAATGTTAAGCGTAACATCGCGTGTCAAAGAAAAACGAGCAGAGACGAGGGTCAGTGTACTACGTAGTGTACCTATGTAAATTTTAATTTTTTTTTATGACTGTCCTTTTTTCCTTTTCTTCTCTTCTCTTTTGTGGTTCATGATCTTACCGATGAGATGAACTCGAGATCCCACGAAAATTACAGGTGGTTGTCGTTCAACGTTGTACGGCGGTAACGAATTTGGGTATAGAATTCCGAGAAGGTTCCGAGGTTCCCAATAATAAAATACCTAATAGGTACCTACCTACAATTAATTATCTGGGTACCTTGCCTAGGTAAATAAGGTATTAGCAAAGTAAAAAATCACAACATCAAACGCACGCACGACACCAAGGCGGGCCGTGCCATCGCCAATAAGCTTTGCCAGGGCTTAATCTTCTTCCCCAGGATCTCACGATAGGATCCAAGGCTCAAGCAGAGGTAAGCAGTTTCCTAATTTCCTAATTTCGCCAATTCTGGTCGCAACCTTTCTCTCTTAACTTTATTTTCATTTATTTTATTTCATCTTATTTTCTATCAAAGATCGATCACCTTTTACTATTAGTATTACTATAACTATTACTATAGCTATAACTATAACCCCGTAGGAATGACCGGGTCTTATAGAATTACGTCGTTAACATAGTAACCTAGCAAGGAACGATGATGCCTAGCCCACCGTTGACTCCTACTGCGACGCATACAGACGGGGAGCGCGACGATGCATCTACCAATGACGTGCAGCTACAGCTTAGGCGCAAGATCAGCCAGGCGGTAGATGAGGGGCACGACGCGGATATCCCGTCGAGCGAAGGCTTTGTGCTTAGCGAGGAAGAAGAGCTCAAGCGACAGCGATCACTAGCGGAGCGGAGGAGAAATTCCACCGCTAGTAGGGGGAGCAAGACAAATCACGATGTTGAGAAGGCACCAGCTCCAACCGACGCTGCGCTGTCCAGTAGCACCGACGACGATAGTGACACCGGTCCTAATATAGTCTGGTGGACCGGTCCCGAAGATCCAGAGAACCCATACAACTGGCCAACGTGGCGCAAAGTCCTCAATTGCGGCCTCATCAGCGCCATGACGTTCATCTCGCCTCTCGCGTCCTGTAAGTCAAGTCTAACGTCGCACGGCATTTATCATGTATACCTTGGTATATATTATATGTGCTTTGGTATATATTGTATGTACCTTGGGTAGATATACCTATATATATATATATATACCTGAGGGAACATGAGGGAACCCGAGAAAACGCATTGGATAAGCGCTAACTAGTAGGCACCTTATACAGCTATGTTTGCTCCCGGTGTGCCCCAGGTCATACGCGAATTCCATTCGACCTCCTTAGAGATCGCGGCATTCGTAGTGTCGATATACATCTTGGGTTTCGCGGCCGGGCCCATGCTATTCGCGCCATTGTCCGAAATCTACGGCCGAGTCATCCTTTACCACATCGCTAACCTAGGATTCGTGGTCTTCTCCGTCGGGTGCGCCCTCGCGCCGACATTAAACGCCCTCATCGTCTTCCGATTCCTCGCCGGCGTCTTCGGTTCCGTGCCCATCACGAACGGCGGCGGGTCCATCGCCGATATGATTCCTCAGGAGAAGCGGGGCGCCAGTATGGCGATTTTTAGTATTGGTCCGCTAATGGGTCCTATAATCGGGCCCGTCGCTGGGGGGTTCTTGTCCGATGCTGAGGGGTGGAGATGGTCGTTCTGGGTGCTGGCCATCGTCGGAGGGCTTATCTCCATTCTAATGATCTTCTCTCTCAAGGAGAGTTATGCACCCGTCATTCTCGCAAGGAAGGTTGCTAAGTTGCGCAAAGAAACTGGCAATGACTTATTGCGATCTAGGCTTGACGCCGGCTTGTCGCCCAGGGATTATTTCAAACGTGGCATCATCCGACCCTTCAAAATGCTGTTTCTCTCTCCTATCGTCGCCGTCACGTCACTTTATAGTAGGTAAACCCGTTGAACTTGCGATGTCTTTGTTGTGTCTGCGTACTAACGTATAAAAAAAACAGTGGCAGTAACGTATGGCTATTTATATCTGATGTTTACGACCATAACCGAGGTATTCCAACAGTATTATGGCTTCTCGACAAGCACTGTCGGCTTGGCTTTCCTTGGGCTGGGCGTGGGAAGCATGATTGGCATCATCATTTTCAGTGCCACCTCGGACAGATATATCCAGAGGAAGGCCGCACAGGCCGATGCGGTAGCTCAGGCGACTGGCGGAGTCAAGGCGGGCATGAAACCAGAGTATCGATTACCGCTACTACCCCTAGGCGCCGTTCTCATCCCTGCTGGTCTGTTTATATACGGATGGACGGCCGAATTCAAGACGCACTGGATCGCGCCCATCATCGGGACTGCCATCGTTGGTATCGGAAATTTGGTCGTGTTTATGGCTATCCAGATGTATCTAGTCGACACTTTCACCATCTACGCCGCCTCGGCGCTTGCGTGCAACACCGTCGTACGGTCTCTGGCTGGTGCCGTGCTCCCGCTAGCCGGCCTGCCCATGTACAGCAAATTGGGCATCGGCTGGGGCAACAGTTTGCTGGGTTTCATCGCCGTCGCGCTGTTCCCCGTCTCAATATTCATCATTAAGTACGGCGAGACGCTCCGAAACAGGTTCGTCATCAAGAATCTCTAGTAGGCGGGATTCTACAACCTTCCTGACAATACAAGTGTTATGGGGAGTACGCGTGTGCATTGGAAATGTGTTGCAGATAAATGAGAAACAAAGTATTATATCATGTATATATATAAATTATTCGTGACTACCTACCTAGAAACCTGGGTAGATATATGACCACCTACCGTGTGAGCATGTAACATGGCTACTAACCCATAGGCCGTCGTGGTCGAAATGAGGGGCTGTATTATTTGGGGTTTATATAGTCACTTCCCGCCAGCTTTCCTTATTGTAGGAGTAGAATCACTAACTTGACTGGACGTGGCAGTGGGGAAGGTCGTCCTTCGTGTGTCTGCCACTACCTACATTGCCTTCCTCCCAACAAAAAAGGAGGTGGATAGTAAAGTAAAGGTAGACTTGGGCTGCTATATACAGAATTATAATGCTACGCAAGGTATAATACCAACTTTGTCACTCTCCCTCCTAAAATATCTACAAAGTAACAAGTCAGTACACCCGGATACAGATTGACTTTTTCAGGACAAATCAGCAAGAGGCTGTGGACATTATTGCTGCGAATATACAATGTTTTGGTGACGGATCGTCCTAACCTAGAGAATACAGAACAAGAACAGTATTGTATGTTTCGGACAATAGAGGATGATACAGGACCTGGTTATGACCCGCATTACCAGTCCTTATTCCTGTTCTTCTGTTGCCGCTGATACATCCGCAACGCCGTCATGGCCGCCATGATAGCCCACCTCCCCCCAAAGACACCCGTCGCTCCGTTGCCGAGGAACCGGAACTTGAGCACCTTGGTCATGCTCAGCTTAGCATAGGCCCACACAGCGACAATCTCCTGTCGGTCTCTCGGTTGCGGTCCTTCGGGATCATCATCTTCCTCCTCGGTTAGATGTACTAGCTTCCACCCAGTCTTCGCTCCTTCTAGAAATACGGCAATTAGCTCGCCGTAGCTGTGCTGCCACTCAAAGGTCTCACGCCTCCATTGGCCAGATTGGCCAGGTCCGGCGCCGACCTCGATCGTGAACCGGAATCGTACCTGCAGCTGACATTCTGGATCTTCGACTTCTAGACGCAGCAGCAATTCTTGTGAGGACTCCTGCCCGGAACCCGGCAACGGTGGGAGGACGATTATCGAGTGTCTCCCTACTCCAGCTCCACCCATGCCGGCCGCTAGGGGCGGCAGTGTACCATAGGGCCCACGATGTAGTATGAGGTCCGGCTGCCCCGACCACCATCCAGGATGTCTTGAGACGGCGAACAGCGGTCCACGCTCGCGTGAACCGAGCATGAGAAGTCGGCTCATCGATAGTGTATGGTAGAGGCTCCACGACGTCGGAAACGCATTCCCCGTAGGTGTTGCATGTGGTAGGGCAGGCTGGGAGTGACTTTGTTCTTTATCATATTGGGTAGAAGATAATTCCTCCTCATCTTCAACTTCCCCTTCGTCTAAGAACTGGCTGTATGGCGGCGGGGGTGTTTCCTGCGCTACGACTGTCGATGCGCTACTATCTTGGTGATCCATTAGGTAGAATGCTGCTGCAAGATGTCTCGATCGGCCTTTCGGGGTTTCTTGCGATTTAAATTCGATTTGGGTTGGTGTTAGTCGGCCGCTTTTTCTCGAATAAAAGATTCTGTATACGTAGGTTAGGTCAAACTGTAGCGAAGGGTAAGATTCCAATGTTGTAGTTGTTAACTTAGATGAAGATATGGAAGATGTTTAAACGACACGTATGCAAGTTATGATGTAAGTCGCAGTGGCTGACGTACCTAAGTTTATAATTAAACCTTTTTCATTCACCTTTTATTCTATATTGGTAGTTAAGTTATAACCTGCTTTAGCTTTATAGTATACTTGAACCTTCGGCCGACGGGAGGGTGACCGGGTTCAACGCCAAGGGCTAAGTGCACATTCAAGTATTGGAATGAGGTCTATGAGTTTTTTTCGAGTAACAAAACCTAACGAAATGTATAGGGACTTATATATAAGCGAATGCTTGGATTCGACGCAGTGTAACGGCAGTTGAGAGCCAAGCATTGACTCGGTAGAGGTTCCGCGACACTCAATCGCCACCCTTTAAGGGGTCAGACACTATGGGAATAGTTATTTTAATATAATAAACAAGCTGATATCACCTTTAACTCGGCACTGGAAGTCTTGATCATGAGCCGAGAATAACATATAGAATTAGTTTAGTACCAAATATGTATGCTGAAGCAAAGCAAGGACGTGTCACTACTATACTACGAGTCCCGGTGGGCCCCAAGGGGTATCACGTGTTAGGGAAAACGACACAGCCTGGATAATAGTACTCTTTATCTAAGCATTACTATATGTTTTTATAAGCTGTTTTAAGCTAAGAACCCTTCTTCGTATTTCCATGCTTGCAATCATCGCGACATGCTGAGTTAGCACCAACAACTCGCCATCCACTGTCATCACTAGGATATCAATATCAAACTTCACATCCTTAATCTGCTTATACATTAGTCGCACAGCAAACCACTCGAAGCCCTCGTCCGGTAGCACCATCTTTGTCTCCAGCTTTATCACCTCCGTTGGAAACCACAAGCCTGAGCACTGGCCCTCGCCTTCGGTCTCCTTCGACCGGGTCTTCAACTCCGGGTCTTTCGACGACGCTTGGGATTTTCTGGCACAGCGAAGAATAATTGCAAATTCCACGGAAACTAATCTGCTAGGTAGGCAAGAGTGCCCCGTTTGATACGCTCCCCGCTCGCCATACGCACCTACATATCTACCGCTCCTGGCATCGGTGGCTCGTCACGAGGTAGATAGAAATACCGTTTCCGTAACGAGCATTAAGGAGCAGATGACTTGAGTAATCTTGATAACTCCTAGTTTCTTTCCATCTGCCTAGTATTAAACGCCTCGAAATTATGTATTGCCTCTACCACCCGCCACGGAATTTGTAACTCATCCACTACCTTGGTCCACATTTCGACTTTAACCCTATTCCTTTTCATATTAGTTATGACGGCCCTTTTAAATCTATAGGTACGTGTTCAGAGCACTTGATTTTTGGTAGATGGGTTGGTTTTGACCTGGAAGGCCTCCTCCAAATAGTGAACTCACCTTTCATAGAGTCTTGCCGCTTTGCTCTTTTTTCCGTCGTCATTTGCTTCTTTTCTCAAGGTGATTCTGGTGATGTAATTGATAATTGATGATGCTGCTTCCCGGTAACCTCTGAGAGACGTCAGACGTCTTACTATATACTTCATCCATCTTCCCCCGATGTTCTTGGTAGGGGTTTCCAAATGGTGGCGTGTTGCGTTTCCCGGTCACTCTTTTTGTCATAGTCGGTTCTGGTTCTCTTAGGCATGGTGTAGCGATAACGGGGGACCACTTACGGGTCCTGGAAATAGGGTTGCCGTGGCAGTGGAAAGGGGTAGTGATACGGATCGAGTATGCCGAGATGCGGAGGACTCATTTGAGCTCGGAGCGTGAGAAGGGGGGGGGGGCAATGTCCATAACGACGGTTGTTCGCCATGCTTCCTGTAAATAGTCTAGCAAGCGATCCTACCGCGCCGAATTTCTGAAGCTAGTATGTTAAGAATAGAATAGCAACAACTCGAGACTTTGAATATGAGATAGTGGAACGACTAAAGGCACGGTGTAAGTATCTTATATCATGGTGCCATGTGGCCCCATTCATAATTTAGCTGAGAAGTGCGGATAACTCATAGCATGGTACAACTTCCATAGTAAAACTTGCATCCTTCGTTCATTAATATTTATCGCAGACCCTGCTGTCACGCCGTCATTCCTTAACATTTATTGCTGGCCCTATTATAACGGGGCTTGCCCTTTATCTATAACTGTCTAGGTTATGTATGTATTACTGCTCCAGAGACTGGAGTAGGTTTGTTACTCCTTCCTATGGGAACCAATAGGTTCCTTTATCTGGATACTGGAGCTGCCGTTACTTGTTCTTCTAATACTAAGGAAATACATGCAAGTGACTGGGTATTACGAGAATAGACTAGCCCTTATTTCTATTGGAAACGATTTATTCACACCATTACTCGATTTATAGTGATAAATATGTTGCCATGTATTGTAAAATGTTATATACATGTCTATAGTGTTCTTAAATTGAGTACTTATCATGATTTCCTATCCCATGATATACATAAGATTCTAGGTATGTTAGATGGAATAACCCCTTACCCCTATTCAAAATTAAAGTACCAGGTAGATATTTTCATATTAGGTAAGTACCTAAAACTGTGGCTGGTGGGAGCCACAGTAAGCTAATTCCTGGAACGGAGAGGCCGTGCCCCAGATTTATCCGGCTGCCCAGTGGCCAATGCCCAGTGCCCACTGATTAGATAAATCCGGTGTACCAGGAGGTAGGTGCTGGTACCACTGGCCCACCGCCACGCCACCTGTAAGCAAGGTTTCGGAACATGGATGCAAGAGATGGGCTGCCTTCCCGCCTTCCGCCTTCCGCCTTCCCTTTATCGACGTACCTACGTACAACTACTTATCGACTTCATGACAGACACCTCGTGATCTTCTTTCCTTTCTTCCTAAAACCACGACACCACGACAAATCGCAGCAGAGACGCACTTTTTCCTCCGAGAACTAACTATTCGATCCCGCATACTCCGCGAATCACGATTATTGGCAAAATCTCATCTCATCTTATCTCATTTCATTTCATTTCATTTCATCTCATCTACCTCTTACCTCTCCTTCCAACGTCAAGATGGTGGTATGTTTTCCCTTGCGCGCATAATTCCCCCCTCTCCTCTCTCCTCTCCCCTCTCCCCTCCCCCCTCCCTCCGGCCTCCTCCTCTTACTGGAGCGCTGTGCCAATTACCAAAGTAGCACTCCGGGAGGAGTCTCTCTCTCTCTCTCTCTATTGCCTCCTTAAGACGACGCTGAACTCTGATCGGTGTACCTTGTTCCAAACAGTTCCTCAACTTGCTGACATTTGGCCTCTGGGGAAAGCTCGGACGACTTACTCACTACGCCGTGGATGCGGTTCTTAGTATGCGATCTCTCCCCGATAATATTAACGAAGCTCCGTCGTACTAGCGACTAACTATCCGCAATTAGTCTCGACTATCATCGCCGGCATGAGACGGTCGACCGGTCTAACGTGAGTGTTGCCTCCCTATCCTCGGTAGTCTGACATCTGGTTATGGTGGGGACATACCAAAAGCAAAAGGAGGTTGGACAAGAGAGAGGACAGGAGGCTGACATGCATTTCGACCCCTAGTTTCAACACTGAGCGCGTATCCGTTGGTGGAGACAAGGAGGCAAACAAGTGGATAGACAAGTACCTAGGCGTCGGCGAGTGGGTGATGGACCAGTCTGTCGCGATAGCAGGGTCAAGCGGTTGGTTCCGTCGCTCTCGATAAGAGCCACTACGGATTCCGGATGAGCAAAGAGACTCGGGGGGTATATGTGATGCACGTTGGTCGGAAGGGAAACCTATCCTTCTTCACGTCGCTCGATCATGACAATCATCTCCATCGGTGAGATCCCGTCTGATTCGACTAGGTCATATACCATTCCACATTTGGCCTAGCACTATATCCCGACGGTACTCGTTCAACCGCATTTGCAGCATGTCATTCCAGGGAATATGCTGTAAGAAAGAAGGCGAACGAGTTCGGTTGTCTCTGCATCACCCGTACTGGATTGGATTTGCTTTTATCCCCGTCACGAACAGGCGTTGTTGCTGGGTCATATATCCATTTTGATGAATTTCTTGGTACTACGATAGATGAAGGAACGAAAAAAAAAAATTCCCCTTCCACTATATTGTATGTAGGCCGGCCGTTTTTGTCGTCGCATTACATGATAATAGAGGAAACACTCCCCATTACAAGAACATTCTCGACTGCCTACGCATCTGCGATTTGTCGACGAGTGACTACCATCGTTGCTCACATCATCTCACTGGGTGCACTTCACTAAGCTAGCAAGTAGTGTTAATGTATGTGGATGCTCGTGATAAAATCAACGTTCTTAAAACTGAAATGGCTATTTCTCATAATGCATGAAGCAAGGATGCGATGTACCGTCATGACAAACCCGCCTATGGTATCCGTGACAAGCCTAAACTCCATTACATCCTGTCATGACCCGTCCCTGTGATACCATCGACCTCGTATACCAAGCCGTATCCCAAGTAAACGGGTAGACAAACTTACGCCCAACCCCTCCAAGTTATGAACTTCGCTATGCCAAGACCCCAAAACACCACAAGCACCAACTAGGGATATTCGCGTGGTCCTACATGTGCTTACAAGACTGCGCGATATCCTAATCGACAGCATCGTCATCCCTCCGGCTCTCCGCTAGCAAATCCGGCGGAACTTCGTTGTTATCTGTTTCGCTGCTCTCCCTTCTTAGGTGGACGCCCCGCTTCTGCAGGGGACTATGCATCGACAAGAATTCTACCGGAATGTCGTTGTGGCTCTCGTCTTCGCTCTCGTGGTGGTGTACCTCGCTGAATAGTCCGGGAGGCACTTCGTTGTCGCTCTCCTCGCGGCGTTCGCCGCCTAGTAGATCTGCGGGCGCAACGGCGCGGCTCGGCTGCTCGTCGATGCCGTCCCAGCGCCGAACTACGCTACGGCTCAGCTCCTCGTCTTCTTCTGGCTCTTCCGTGTGCGTTTCCGCGTCTGACGCGTCATTTTCACGCATGTCGACTAGATCGTCGCCGGGGCTTGGTAGATTAGGTGTGAGGGACCCATCGTCGTATCCGGAACTGCGGATCACCTCCGCCAGGAATTCCTTGAGTCCGATGAAATGCGCAAGCTCGGCGCCGATCGTCGCGATCAACAGATTCCATCCCTGGGACTCGGTGTAGTCATGCAGCTTCTGAAGTTCGCGCAACGTCTTCTTGAGCGCCTTGTACTGATCCCAAAGAATGGATTCTGGACTGCCAGACTCGAGGTTGCGCTGATTCACGACCAGTTGGAGTGACTCGTTTAATCTGGTCTCGAAGTCAACGACGAGGGTCAACACTTGCTGCCATATCTCGCTGCCCTCTTCCAGGGCTGCCCGCTCTTTGTCAACGGCGGCCTTGCGTTGCTCGAGAACGGCTACTTCGCCTTCCCACCAGTCCTTCGCCATCTCCATTGTTCTTCTTTCCGGTCGCAATGACAGAAAATCGATACCAGACATATGCTTGGACATGAGCGCGGGAAGATCCTCGCCCCCTTGCTCCTTTAGATCCTCAACTTCCAGAACTTGTATCTTGGGATACTTCATGAGTTCGGCAATCCCCTGGTCGCACTGTTTCAGAGCGCCCCTGTAACCACTGAGACTAGAATCTCGGGTGCTCCTCGCCTCTTCAAGCCTACGTGCTAGATCGGCCTTGGATCTCTTTAACGCTCGAAGCTTTTCCTCGAGCCTCTCAATATTAGCGGAGAGTGTGCGGTGCTGGTCCTCCATTACCGCTATTTCGGTTCTAATCGGCAGCTCGTTGTCTTCCTCCAATGCCTTCATCTCGGCCGTAATGGATTTGCGCTGAGATGACAAGCTACGCAATTTGGACAGGGCCGTTTTGCGCTCGGCTAGAGCGGAAGCGATGTACGCATCCTCCTCGTTTTTTAGGTCGGCTAACATGGTGACAGAATGAGCAATACCGACGCGAGCCTGTCGTTTGGACATAGGTTTCCTTTTGGGCTGACGTACAGGCACGACAGACCCTTTGGATGGCTGTGACTGTACCGTTGAGGTTGCCGAATCCGGGGATAGTGCTCGTTTACTCCCATCGGACGAGCTCTTCCCGGGGTTCTCTCCTTCGAGATCCCGCTCCAGTGCCGCGCCTTGAGCGTCTAACAACTTTTGGAGTTCGTTTTGCATCTGACGCTCTCGTCGTTGGATTACCTTGAAGGTATTGTCGACTTCAGAGCGTGGCATGCGGTCTGACGGACGATCAGCTCGGCCCATAAATATACTCTCGACGAAGGACGTATGAATAGCGGGGGTAGCATGGCTGCTGTCGCGTCGTTCGGTACGGATATTCGGCCGCCAAATACCGGGTGGCACCTGAAGGTCTTTCTGATTGGCATCCGCAGCTACACTAGAGCCGTCTGCGGAGTTGGGGGTTCTGGATCGCGAATACATCGGGTGGTCTTGGTAGGCGAAGGCGATCGCTTTGCCTTTACCCTTGGGGGGCGAAAAAATACGGTTTATTCTCAGCGGATCGGTGCCAGAGCTGTTAGGGGTCGATATACGGGAAAAGTCTGGCGAGAGTAGCGCATCATCTGGTCGAGGAGAAAGTTCGGAGAGGTCATGTTCTTCCGTCGGATGGGGTGATGGGGAGGTATGTAAAGGTAAGAGAGAAGACATGCCGCCTTCGCCGAGCCGTAGCTTCGAAATCACAGTACTTCCAAAGCTCATGATTTCTCTTATGTATGAATACCTAGGTAAGTTACTATGGAATGGGGTCAATAATAATCTAGTGCTCAAGGATGGTCCGCCGTTGCATCTTGGAGAGGAACTATAAACTGCAAGCCTATAACTGCGAAATATGAATGGAAATTAAAGAATCTCGAGACAAGAGGACGCCAAAGAAAAGAAGAATTAAAAACACAGGATTTTGCGGTCGACGTGGGTATTGTATCGGTTTTGCGATATTGCCTACACGGGATCCTAATCGAAGATGGGAAGACGATTACCTCTACCTCAGATGATAGAAGGCATCCATATCGATAAAGACCTTAAGGTTATCGATATCATATGCACTTACAGGGATGTGATAGGAAGGTCATGGGAGCTAAGCAGGTGCCGAGGTGAGAGACATGCATTTTATAAGAGATCTTATTGGTCCTATCACCGACACGTTAAACCTAACGTTCTTCATCAGCCAATTATGTACCTATCTACTTAGGATATTAGGATACCTATTAGGACATTAGGACATTAGGATATTAGGATACCTAGGAACCATAGTACATACATAGTAGTATAATAAATTCTCCCAAGGCTTTTAAGGACGGACTTCTCAAGTTGTTGAAATCTTCATTTCTACATGGTTCCTAAAATACTATGGTGTACATGGTAAAATACCTACCTAGGTACCTAGGTAGGTTATATTAAGTGACGTCGGGGATGTAACGGGACAGAAGCCAACTCCGTTACCTTGTCGGAAGATCATCCGCATCATTTTAATTTCCCTTGTTCCATTGTTCCCATCCCTCCCATCTTGTCATGCATCACCGACCATCTGAAACGATTTGTTTAGAGATGCCTACCCAGTCTGCCCAGTCTGCCAGTTAGGAATTCCAGCAGTTCTAGTTCGATATGAAAATCTTCAGATATTCAGGCGACTAAACCGCCCTATCGCCGACTACACTACACTATATCGCAGAATACCTGCAGTTACCTGTCTGCCTGTTGAAATGGTTTCTACATCTACTAGGTACTGGTGTTGATCTCCGCATGGGGATCTCGAACCCGGTCTATCTGGGCAATATAATATCTGATGTAGCAATTGAAGACCAAATGGGTAGGAACCCATACTGCCATATTCAGCCCTGGAGCCCTTGAACTGCAAGTACTTTATATTTTATTACACCCATCTCCCAACTAACCCATCACTTACGCATCGCTTTACTACCTAGGTAGCAGCCGATCTACAATATCTACCACCAAGGTATGTTAGGTATTTAATTCACCGGTGGACAGGTGCGAGTGTTGCGGGGACATCTTTTCTTGGGTACCGGGAAACCGATGGGATATATGTCTTAAGATTGATTGCCACTTTGACATCGAGCGTCACTCACTCATCCGACATTCGCTCATCAATTGTTTGTGTTTGCCCCTCTCCAGTTAAAAAAAAAGGAGGAAGAAGGTAGCAAAAGAAGAGAGGGAAAAGAGGGAAAACTTCAAGGTTCACTGCCTTACTTAAGGTACTCTACTCATAAGACTCACAAGGGCATCAACCATCTAGTATCCCTCCAATTTCTCCTCTCCGGCAACAGTCAGGTTAAATCCCACGGACCATCTCCGTCACCAACTACCTGCCTACCTAGCAGCCTAGGTAGGTATTGTAGGTATTGTTCTGTGCAAGCGCCAAACATCGCACAGCAATCTCGGAAAATCTCACAAACAACTCCAATTCTATCCGGATTGAAGTTTAGGACGTCTAGTCTCAGAATACTACGACTACTTCGGTTGTGACATCATTTCGAGATGCTAGCACAATTTCTTTCGTCCAAGATGGGTATGTCTCTCCTCTGGAGCTTTTCTACCTTCGGTGTAGCTCTAGCCGGACCCATCGAAGCTCGACAGGCAACTGAGGTAGGTACACAAAACTGAATTCAAACCTCGTATCCAAAATATTCAAATAAATATTTTCATACAAGCCACTAACACTTTAGATAGACTACCACCGCCAGCGCTACCGCGGCCTCAACCGTCACGGGATACGCTCATCCTCTAACTCTCACTCCCCTGACCACTCTCGGCGCACACCAGACACCCCTGTCTTACGCCTCACCCCCTACTGCCATCACCGTCCCTACGCGACTACAGCCACCCGGAAGGAGAGCTGCTGCAGCTAAACCCACGAACATCCAGGCCGAGGCAGCCAACCCAGATCCCTCCGCAACCGGGATCTGCACCTCCATCGCGGGCGCCTACCCCACGGCTACCATCCCAAACTTCTGCAACCCCTCGGCCCAGGTCAACGCGCCCGACTTCCTGCCCGCCCGCAGCGACCTACCCACCGCCACTGTCACCGTGGGCGCCGTGTCTAACAAGCTCGACTGCTGCGTCCAATGTGCCGGCATCTTCAACTGCGTCGCCTGGCGCTTCGTCCCGGTCTACACCCAGAAGCCCAACGCCCACCTCCCCGGCGGCTTCGACCCCTGGGGCCGTGGCGACTGCGAGGCCGTCTACCACACCGGCAACCCCGACGACGAGACTACCCAGGGCGTTATCCTCGCCACCAGGGACGATGAGACCGCTAACCTGTGCCCCAACGGCAAGGTGGGCGAGCTTCTGATGGGCAGCGAGGGCAACACCACGACGAACGGCACCGGCAGCTGGATGAGCCTGTATTATGACGGCTGGAACGAGGGCCCTTGCGCCGAGCCCGTGGCTCCGTTCGAGAGCGGTCAAGATGCCGGGCGAGGGGACGCGGAGAATTTGTGTTCTTAGGAAAGTTGGTTGAATATCTAAGAACTGGCTCATGTATGATGGTGACGAAAAGGTTTTAGAGTTGGGCTTCTAATATGACGGGCGGCGTTGGTTTTTATTCTGCCCTACCTTCTATGATGATACTTTTGAGATAACCCAGTGTTCCGTAATCGCCGGGCCTTCAGTCCCCTCACTTTAAAAATTATCCCATCCCGCTAAGGTGCAAAGGCCACATAGGTAAAATTGACTAAGGGCTAAAAATCTTCCGCATTGCCCTTTGGAATCGAGCAGCAGCCAAGGTAAGGATGAACAAAGTAAGCATGCCGAGCATGCTCAATATGGAAGGAGAAATTCCCGATAATTTCAATAACAACGGGTCTGTGCCGATAGTAATGACCGAGACGGATATCGCGCCCGCAAGGTAGCAAGACCTAACAATATCTACTATAGGTTGTTTCCACATCGTGCTGATGCCGGAGAATAAAAGAATGGCGCATTGGAGGATTGCGCCATGCTCGAAGACGAACCAGAGGATCAACTCTTTAGTTGTTGCAATTGGATCATAATTATTCAATAATATAGCCACAGTGCTGACGATGCTATACGCAATGCAGATAACGGGCGAATAGCACATCCAGGAGCTCTGCTCATAATAATCCGTGAATTGATCTAGATTTAACACCCAAAAGTCCACGTCTCCACTTCAGATTGGTGTATTGACTCCGGTTGATGTTATCGGTATGTTCGCCCCAGGCTCTTGGTCATGTTCACTCGTAATGCCGGCTACTAACAATGTTAAGTTCGTCGGCAAGGCTTCAACGAACAAGCTGTACGGGAATGGGTGTAGGTAGTACATACCTGGAACAAGCACTTCTCGCCCAGATCGAACTAAAATCAGGACTGGCCCTGCTATTAGCAGCACAGGAAGTATCTGTCCGAATGTCCAACTCGAATCGTCGTTATGGATGGCAGAAGATAATTGTAGAATCTTAATTAGTTCCTTGATTCTTAGTGTCCCCCAGGCCAGAGAGAAGACAAGAGAGAAAATCTGAGGTTTTGGATTAGCCTATACTACATATAATTAGTCTTTGCAATGGATGAGACTCACATCTGATGCCATTGAGATATAAATATCGATCCAAATACAGACAACAAAGTGAGCGCAAACCATCATATTGGAAGCAGCTCTTTCGAGGAATGACTCGCTCCCTATAATCCTCTGGAAAAATGCTGCACTTTTCAGGCACTTTCTTACAAGTAAGGCCGATACAGATGGGGATTTCATACCATGATAGCCAAACCCACGACAAAGCTTGAACATCTTAACCACGTAGCTAAATACCAGAAGCAGTATCGACACTAGCATTGTGTTCTTGCCTGTATATGTGTCATACCGGCTTTTATGTTGGAAGTCCGTATTGAAGTAGCAAATTGCATAAGCTGACGGAGCTGTATCTTCTATGGCCCACTCAAAGTGCTCGTATTCTACGGACAGCTCAAGAGACTCAAGATTCCAATAGAAGTGTCCCGTAGGAACGAGAGCAACTGTTGGGGCCACTAGAAGAATTAAAGTCGACCCGAGCCTCCATACCCTCTCAAAAGGGTTCCGAATCAAGTAGTTCCGGAGGAATACCAGTGCCGATAGGTTTGTTATGCACGAGAACCAGGTTAAGTAGACGATCATTTTCCAGTGTAAGGCTGAAAGGTGCTCATTCAAAAGCGCCAGGCCTGCGATCCCGATTGCTAGACCGTTCACAATCTGAATGTCGGCCATATTTACAGCACACTATACACAGGTTATCCAAAAGTCTAAAAGGAGGTAGGGGGAAATGCGAGGCAGCTGGCGCAACCTTTAGCTATAAAAACACTGGAAAGTATTACCTTATTAAAAGCAGCAGCGAAACGCCCGTTTTTATAGAGAGTCTGGTATCGTAGAGCATCAATGCGCAATATCCGCCTCACGATTTTCAATACAAGCTGATCGAACGGATTTGGTCAAGCAAGAGTATCCTGTTCCTTGCTTCCAAAGGGATTCAATGTTGGATCATAACCGAATATGTAACAAACCACAATGATAAAGAGTAATATATAGGCTCTTGTTATGAAGCCCACAAGAACCTAGGACACCGTTTTAGATCATTACCATATATAGACCTGTTCTACTTACACCAATCCCAGAAATATCTGGCTCTTGAATCAAAAGCGTTAGAAGGTTGATGTGAACAGTAATCAGTCCTCATTGTTTATAATAGACCGTTTTCTACTTGGTATTTGCAAACCCGCGATTAAAAATGTACGATTGATATAGACTGGGGTTTAAGAGGGGATAAAGGAGAATGGAAATCAGGCTTCGTTATTAGTTAATGAGTTAAGAACTATTCATTTGATCATCTATCGGGAATCCTAACTCATGATTACGCGGCCTCAGCCAAGGCTGAAAATTAGCTCCCATACGGGATAAGACATTATGTTGGGTAACGAGAAATGGTGGATTAGTGGCGGCTATGTTTCTAAAATTAAGAAGCTTATTGTCGTACAATCTACGAATAGGCCTCACAATATGTATGGGAGGATGTTTGATAAAGTCTCCTGTTTGTGACATGGTGTTTAAGAAGTAGGTGTTATGTGGTGATTTTCAGTTATAAACTTGAAGTCGCGGTCGAGGAGTTATGAATATTGGGGATTTCAACTGTATAATCAGGCGAGCTTATTAACAGGGACATTGAGAAATTTTAAAGCATTATGAGAATACTAATATAATACTTATAGACCAAGGCAGCTCGACAGCCTATAGAGCATGAGCTAGGAATGTGGTATATGTAGAATCACTCAAGCTTTTTCTGGGTATAGCTAAAGTCTGGAGAGCTCTCAAATCCCCTTGGCCGACCCGTAGTTATCGGTTAGATCATAGGCGGGCATTGGACCAGCGTAGTGAAATGACAAGAGTAGCGGAGTAGCATGTATTCATGGAAGATCCATAGAACTTCTCTACCGATCTCGCAAGTTGAAAGTCCATGATTGGAGCGGAGAATACCCATCTTCACGAGTCTACAAGCTGCACACCCAGCTGTAATGCAGATAGAACCGACCCCGCAATCTCTGATATATCATAAAGGTGATGGCTTAGTAGATTGTTGGTACGAATTATAACTTTCATCGTGATCATCTTATTACCATTCCATCGATACGCTTCCAAGATGACCACCGAAAGATCCGACCTTACGGCAAGAGTACTACCCCAGATAACGTTGGGAGACGGATCTCCCGGCTCCTTTACTGCCCCGCCTTCGCCCTTACCCCGCGAAATCCCGGCAGCAAGTCGGGCCCAAGAACGTTTTCGCATAACGGGTAATGCCATTGTTACCGGGGGAGCCGGTGACCTTGGATTTGCGGCATGCAATGCTCTCCTCGAGCATGGCCTTGAAGGCCTGATGATATTTGATATGAATCCGACGGAGGCACAGGCTAGAGTTGATATGCTGGAGTCTGAATTTCCCGGTGCCAAAATTCGATTTCTGAAGGTTGATGTGACGGATGAAGACGGTGTAAATGCTGCAGTAGACGAGACGGTCAAGCTTTTAGGAGCTGTCAATATTATGCTGAGTTTCGCTGGAATGGTCGCCTGCGGACATGCACTAGACTGGTCGGCAAAGGATTGGAATCGAGTAGTGAACGTCAACACTATTGGAGGCTTCCTTGTTGCTCGTGCGATCGCGAGTACGATGATAGAACGTGGAATCGGAGGAAGCATGGTATTCATAGCGAGTATATCAGGACACAGGGTGAACTTTCCGCAACCTCAAGTCTCCTATAATGTCTCTAAAGCTGCGGTGATGGCTATGGTGAAGTCGCTAGCCGGGGAGTGGGCCAAATACGGAATTAGGGTAAATAGCATTTCCCCGGGATACATGAATACCATCTTGAATGAGGGCGATGGCCTAGAGGAGGCAAGAAAGATGTGGTGTAGCCGGAATCCGATGGGCAGGATGGGTGAACCGGATGAGCTGTCGGGGGCCATTGTGACGCTCGCGAGTCGTGCCGGGAGTTACATCAACGGCTCAGATCTTCTGGTAGACGGAGGACAAACTCTTTTCATGTAATGAGTGCCGCCGGCCACATTTTGGAAGACAACTATACTGTTAGACTAAACACGAGATTCGGCCTTTTGCTTCCGAATAGCTGTGCTGCTTATTTTTGCGGCAAAATCTCGCGTCTCCGTTGATTTATGCACGATCCCCTCGGCGTCGAGGACATCCACTTCGAATATCTCAAGTTGCCGCCAGCCGAGTTCCTTCCGCCGTTCATTCACGGCGTTACCTCCACTTCTTGTTTCGCCTGAAACCACGAGGACATCCATATTTTCAGTGGTGATGGTAGGACCATAGGCATCTTGGATAACGACGCAGCGAACCTTGATTGTGCCATTCCTGAACAGAGCAACGAGTTCCCCGTTGTCCTCGACAACTGGGTGAGTCTGACCTTTTTTCCAGCCGTGCTTGGATAGCTCAAGTATAGAAGACAGAAATTCGATTGTATTCGTAGCACGTTCATCCCACGGCTGTACATATTCGGCATACTTCTTCCTCTTTAGCAATTCATCCCCGGTGATGCCGATGATAAACTGGCACGGCTGTGACGCCCCATTCCCAGGCACATTTAGCAGAAGAACAGCAGCAGTCAGGAGCAGTTTGTGCCCAGGGTGTAGATGATCAAAAGTGCCTCCTAAGCACACGATGGAATGAGGACTAGTCTGGGGAGATAACCGTGGTGGGACTGGTGTTCCGATAGATACAGCAAGTCCACCATCGACGACGACTATTTGGGATTGCTTCAATGTTTGAATACCTTCAAGGAGTTTGAGGTATGCGGAGAGTAATCCATAGCCAGATTCGTTATTCGCATGGTATATGTACCGCCAGGGGTGATAGGCCGAGGTAAATGTAGCAAGGTCGACAATTACTGTATTATTCGGTTCTATTGCTGGTTTCGAATCAGTCGCTGACGGCCTAGATGAGCCATGATCGACCAAAACCACACGGACGTCTACGGACCCCGGACCGGCGTGGATATCGGTAGGAACAGATAGTTGAGCACAGATAACGGATATAATGCTGTATAGATCGGCTAGAACAGATTGGGCGTGAGGCCAAGAAAGTGACTTTTGCCGCACAAAATTGCCAGTAAGAATAGGTGATACCAGGGCGGCGATCAAGGTGGCACCATTCTTTCCGCCTTTTTCATATTTCAATTTAGAGATGGCGGCTTTGAGAGGAGGCTCATATGCGGCGTTAAGAGCAAGCCGGGTAGCTGGATGCGGAGGAGGGGGTAATAAAAGGAGTGACGGGAGATCGTCTCCCATTGTAACATTTGGTTTGGTCATAGAGACAACAAGAGAGGAATTGAAGAATAGATTGGTGAACTGGTAGTATGAGTACCTCTAGGTAGGTAAATAGTATGAGTATCTAGGTAAATTACTTGATACCTATAGGTACCTAGGTACCTAGGTAGATATGTAGATATGTTGGTAAGAAACCCAATGTATACAAAGCAGTGATGTATTCTTTGGCTGAAATGAGTTCTCTTCAATGTCAAGAATGATTCTTCGTGGGATACTAGTGGCGTGACGAGGAAAAAGGAGCTAGAGCTGGAGTCTTGAGGTAATTCTTTAACCCGCGATGGAGTTGAGATAGGTAAGATGCAAGATCAGTAAACAAGGAGTAGAAGTGAATGTTTTTCTTTGAGAGAAATCTGACCGGCTGTTATGCAGCTATGTACCTAGGTATCAGAAGATATATATCTCCAGAGTCCCGGTCTAAGCCGCCTGTTATTAATTAGAGGTGTTGTCTCCTAGGTACCTAGTTTAGGTGGTTTAGGCACCCTATCTAGTTGATGACTGATGGCAGAAGTCGAATCGAATACCCCACCGCTGGTTGCTGGTTGCTGTAGCTAAATAGTACCTAGGTACACTAGGTAAATAGCAATGCGGGATGCATGGATGTTTTCCGATGCTGGCGCCAAGTGTGCTTATCGTTAATTTTAAACTGCAAATTATAAACGACGAAAAAGAAAAAAAAGCGATTTATTTATATATATAATATTTTTTATATTATTTACTTTTTATTTATTTATTTTCATAAAATTAAATAAGTGTTTATAAATTTTATATAAATTTTACGTAAATTTTATAAAAAATTTATTATAAAAACGTTATAATTATAAATTAAATATATTATAATTTATTAAAATATTTATTAATTATATTTATTTATAATTATAATTATAAAATTATAAAATTATTATTTTAAATATAATATTTATATTTAAATATATATTAATTTATTTATATAAAAAATTAAACTTAATAATTAATTTTTTTATATTAAAAAAATAATAATTATTTATTTAATAAAAATATTATTATTATTATTATTAATAAAAATATTATTTTTAAAAGTTAATAATTTAACGTAATTAAAAAGTAATAATTATTTATTAAATAAAAATATCGTTATTATTATTATTATTATTATTATTATTAAAAATATTAAATATTAATAATTAATTTTCGTATTATTAATAATATTAAAAAAGGTAATTATTTATTTACTTAATATTTAAATAAAAATATTATCGTTATTTTTATTTTTATTATTAAAAATATTTATATTTTTAAATAATAATAATAAAAATAAATAAATTTATATAAATTTATATAACGAATATAATTAAAATAAATAATAAAAAATTATAATATAAAAAATTATTAAAATTATTAAATAAAATAATTAATTAAATAATTTAAATGCGATTATATTACGTTCGATAAAATTATTTCGAAAAACGGTTATATTAAAAAACTTTAAGTTATTTTTTTTAATTAATTTTAATTTTTTTTAAACGATTAACGTTTAAACTTTTATTATAATATTTTTATTATTTCTTTATATTAATTTTTTTAATTATTAATATTTAATAATTTTATATAAAAATAATTTTAAATATATATTTATTAATAATTTATATTAAATATAAAGAAACTTTTTTTAAAGGTAAAATTTATAAAATATTTATATAAATATTTTTTAATTTTTTAATTTTTTATCGTATTTTTATCGTACGTTTATAACTTTTTTATATTACGATAATTATCGTTAATTATTTATTAAAGTTTTATTAAATAATTTATATTTTATTAATTATTATATATTAATTTTATTAATTTTTATTTATAATTATTTTAAATATAATTAATAATAACGTTTAAATTTATTTAACGTTTTTTTTAATTATTCGTTATAAGTTTTTTATTTTTTTCGGTTATACGTTAAATTTTTTCGGCCGTACGTTATATTTTTATATATTTATTTAATATATTTTTTTTAATTATTTATCGTATTTTATTTTAATTTTTAATTATACGTTGCGTTTTTTTCGGCCGTACGTTATTTACTTTTTATAATTTTTTATTAAATTTTTATTAAATTTTTTTTATTTTTAATTATACGTCGTATTTTTCGTTTTTCGGTTATACGTTACGCTTTTTTTAATCGTACGTTATTTATTTTTCGTAACTTTATTTTTTATCGATTATTTTTTTTTAATTATTTTATCGTATATTTTTTTACTTTTTAATTTTATATTATACTTTATATTTTTCGGTTATTTATTACGTACTTTTCGTTTTTTAATTATTTATTATATACTTTCCGGCTTTTTATCGTATATTTTTATTTATATATAAATATTTATACTTTTTTTTTCCTTTAAAAAATATTATTTTTTAAAAATAATTTAACTTAAAATTATTTCTCGTTATTATTTCGTTTAAAATTATTAATTTTTTTTAAAGTTATTACTTTAATAATTATAAACCGTTATTCTTTCGTAATATATTTTTATAAAATTTTATCGTTATTATACGTAAACCGTAATTTATTTATTTTTTCGTTAAAAATTACCGTTATATATAAATAAAAGTTATAATTTTTTTATTAAAATATAATATTACGTTTACTTTTCGTTTTAAAAGTTATTATTATTTAAAATATATATAAATTATAATTTTTTCGTTTTTTACTCGTTATACGTTCGTAAAATTATTTATTTTTTTAAATTTTATTTTATTAAAGTTATTTCTTTTATTTCGTTAAAATTATTTTTTTTAAATTTTTTTTTATTTCGTTCGTTTATTATACGTTCGTTTTTTAATAAAATTTTTATTTTATTATCGTTATATAAAATATTATCGGCTTATTAAACGTTATCGTTATAATTTTATTTTTTATCGTATATTTATTTACTCGTTATATATTATCGTTATAACTTTATTTTTTTAATTATTCGTTAATTTATTAAACGTTTATTTTTCGATAAAACTTTATTTTATTATTATTATATAAAATATTATTAACTCGTTAAACGTTATCGTTATAACTTTACTTTTTTAATTATTTATTAATTTATTAAATATTATCGTTATAATTTTAATTTTTTAAATTAATTATTAATTTATTTTTACGTTCGTTTTTTAATAAAATTTTATTTTATTATCGTTATAAAATATTATTAACTCGTTTTCGTTCGTTATTATTATTATTATTATAATTTACTTTATATTCGTTTATACGTAATTTTTTATTTATTTTTTTAAAAAATTAATTTAAAATTTTATTATTTATTACTTTTATTATAATTTTATTTAACGTTTAATTAACGTTTAATTAATATTTAATTAATTAATTATTATTATTAAATTTTATTTTTTATAAATTTTATTATTTACGCGTATTTTATTTAATACGTTTTTATATATTAATCGTTTATTAATCGCGTCGTTTATAATATTATAAAGTTTAAAAAATATAAAAAAATATTAAAATAATTAAATAAAATAATTATATTAAAAAACTTTAAAGTTATTTTTTTTAATTAATTTTAATTTTTTTTTAAACGATTAACGCTCGGACTTTTATCGTAATATTTTCGTTATTTTTTTATATATAAATATTTTATAAAAATTTTAAAAAGTTATAAATAATTTTAAATAAATTATAAAAAATTATAAAAAATAATTATATTTATTATAATTAATTATAATAAAATTAATTAAATTTATTTTAAAACTTTATTTTTAAATTATATATAATAATATAAATACTTATAAATATATTTAAAATATTATATAAATATAAATACTAAGTTTAAATACTTAAAACCTATATTATTTTCGATGAGGGGAACCTTAAGATGGTACCTAGGTACTTGGAGCCTCAGAGCTGTAATACCTAGGTACATGTAGGTACCTGCTAATCTACCTAGGTACGGTAGGTACTTTGTACATCAGGTACCTACAAACATCGATCAATCTTGCATCTCGTCCCAATATTTTGGAAGTCTCAACTTCTGCCTCCATTGACAAGATTATTTCAATTTCTACTGGAATTGCATTTTTCTTTTTTTGCAATCAAGAGGCAGCACCAACCTCAGCCAGCCAATGTCAGTGACATAGGCGCAGGCACTCGTTAATCCATCCATTTAATACCTAGGCATCTCCCCCGCCAGCTGCGACAGGGTCTTGGGTCTTGGGTCTTGGGTCTTGGATCGTCATCGTCATCGTCATCATTGTTGCTACAACTTACATTTGGTGGGCAGCACCAGTACACTACCTACTACCTACCTACCTCCTACCTACCTACTACCAGGTACCTCCAGTAGTAAACCCCAGAAGTACCTACCTGTTAGCAGCGCTAGTAGCAATCAACTTTGTGGTAGTGCCTTCAGCAGGAGCCGCAGAGCCCAACCAGATTCTACCGCCCGACATCCACGGGTCGCGAATTCTGAATAGGGCCACCAAAACAGCTTCTGACTGCCACCCAACTTGCGACTTGAAGTCATTGGCGACAGCATTTGCCATCGATATTTGATATCGACGTCAAGATCGATTAGTCGAGAAACCCACCTCTTTTTCTTTTTTTCTTTCCCGCTCCTACTCTTTCTCTTGCGCTTTCTTCCCCATAACTCGCCTGCGTCCTTTCACTTCTTTCGTCGCAACCCCAACCAATAGCCGGCCGATCCATCAGCCAGTCAGCCTATCTCGCCGCTTTGTCGCGACTGCTTAGCGCATTCAACATGAATCAGCCTGGGCAGTACGGAGCCGCCCCGAGACGAGCTAATACCTATAGCTCGCAGCAGCACGACGAACTCCATATTTCTCCTACCATGGGCCACAGCGGACAAATGTCCCCGCGAGACTTCACCACCGCACCCGGCCCTCACATCAAGCTCGAACAACCCGCATCGCAACCCGTCAATCCTCAATACCAAAACTCGGGTGTGCCCAACATTCTTCAGCCTGGAGGATTAGGCCCCGGTCGCCCCCCCGCAATGAGTGCTAATACGGCGCCCACCTTGCCTACCATGTCTGGCGCAATACAACACTCTCCGAGCGAATACGCCTCACCATCCAAGCCTCCCTCTCTGAGCTTATCACACGGCTACTCGAGGTCTAGTCCCGCAGCTCCTTACGAGACCACTTCCACCGCGTATTCTCCCTATACGCCTACTACCCCGGGAGGTTCTGGTGCTGGCCCGTCCCAATATATCTCGCCGCAAGATTCCAAATATGGCGCCCCGGGTTCGCAGCGGAACATCTCCAACACGCCTCTCGGCCTAGCAGACATTAGACCGCGAGCTGACTCGAGTCTGTCGGACGGCCCGCCGGGTACCCTAGGGTACGAGCTCACCAATGCCCAACCATCCACGAGCAATTACTTAGCACCTTGGGCGCTATACGCATTCGACTGGTGCAAATGGGCACCTCAAGGTAGAGGAGCTGGCAAGGTGGCCATCGGAAGCTACCTGGAAGATGGGCATAATTTTGTATGCCAAAATCCCCAATTGTCTGATCTGTGACGTCCATGATCACTAACTGGTCCTTGTTTTTTCCAGATTCAAATCCTCGACTCGCAAATCATCAGTACTCCTTCTGATATATATACACCTGGATCTTCCAAGTATAGCATGGAATTCACCAAAGTTGCGGAAGCAACCCATTCATACCCTGTGACGCGCCTCTTGTGGGAGCCTCCGTCGTCCCAAAAACAATCCACCGATCTCCTCGCCACCTCCGGCGATCATCTTCGACTTTGGTCCCTGCCTTCGGATGCTCAGACGGCGCATTCGAACTCTATAAATAAGTCCGCCCTAGGCGCACCTATTACAAAGCTCACGCCGTTGGCGCTATTGTCCAATTCGAAGACGCCGGACCATACCGCGCCCCTCACTTCGCTGGACTGGAACACCGTTTCTCCAAGCCTAATTATTACTTCCAGCATAGACACAACATGCACCATCTGGGATATTCCGTCCCTGACAGCCAAGACGCAACTAATTGCGCACGATAAGGAAGTCTACGATGTTCGATTTTGTGCCAATAGTGTGGACGTGTTCGTCAGCTGTGGACAAGATGGGAGCGTGAGAATGTTCGACCTTCGTAGCTTGGAACATAGCACTATTATCTATGAGCCAACTGCCAAGGACGACCGGGGTATGGCTTCTAGGACACCTTTCTACTTCCCGGCATTTACTAACAACAATACAGACGTAAATGGCGGCAGGATAAGCCCGACACTGGCCCAGCAGACCATGTCGCACGCTCCACCCCTATTGAGGCTAGCGACTTCGCCCCACGATACTTACATGTTAGCTACGTTCGCGCAAGATTCGAACGTCATCCGAATCCTCGATGTACGGCATCCGGGACAGGCACTCCTAGAATTACGGGGCCACGGCGGCTCTGTAAACTCGGTGGAATGGTCCCCCGGTAGGAGAGGACTACTCGCCTCGGGTGGCGACGACTGCCAAGTCCTGCTATGGGATCTCGTTAACAGTACTCCTACCGGCGGGTTGTCTTCCAACGGTGTCGGGTCGGCCGACAAGCACCTCACCCCAGTGGCCAGTTGGCAGTGTGACTACGAGGTCGGCAACCTTGGCTGGGCTCCACCACTCCACAATAGCGATGGTGCTGGCGATTGGCTCGGTGTCAGCGGCGGGCGAGGCGTATGGGGCGTAAAGATTTGAAGCACTCAAATTCCACCTGTGGAAGTTTACGCAGTTCATCGGAGTACCACGAAGAAACCCCTGCCCTCCCCCCTTATGCCGGGTATAATCCTCAGCAAGAATCTATAGATTGGCACTCTACCCTCCAAGACCGCTCGCTATATGCATTTACGAAGCAAGGCGTTTGTTTTAGGGCCTGCATCGTATTTTGGTTATGAACACGCACGCAGATTCTGTTGGTGGCAGGCATTGCCAGGGTAGGAGAGATTCCATTGTCGGTTAGAGTAGACCACCTTCGAAGAACACAAGGCAAGTCGGTTCAATATCTGATGCGAGAGGGGCAGAAGTGCCGCGATTGAAAACGAACGATCGAGGGGAAGTCTCATATACAAAGCTTCATCCTGTATATTAGTAGCTGTTGCATGGGAGAGTAGGCAGGATATCCTGCTTAATGGGTCGGTAGGCAGATGGCATGGCATTGAGGTTAGTTCTAGGTCGGTGGTCGGTGGTCTGTGGTCTGTGGTCTGTAGTCCATGGGGATGTATGACCGCTTCAGTACAATGAGATGGCAACCCACGTTACAATTCGGATGCTAAGCTTTGGTTTCTGTTCCCCACCTATGATTTATGAGATTATTTTTGTTAAGCCCTCAAGATATGGACGGGATAGTGAACCGTTAACTAGTTGTCGTAGAGCGATGGCAATGTGGACAGCTTGCCTTACTTTTCTAGGGGTAGCTTCCAAGGTTAGTAGCTACAGATGTAAATAGTAGCCTACCTATCTACCTAGCTACACTGCAGGTAGTTACTTAATACTGGGTGCCCAAGGTATTAGTAGTAACCTTAGGCTTTCATATGATCAAGTATCCATGGATATTGCTGTCGAGTTTGGCGGTTGGCATGGTCGATTACCTACGATGAGTAAAGCCTACCTAGCCTAGGTACCTAAGGTTCACATTGCACTACCTACTATGGATTTATTTATTCTATTAATGAAAACATATTACAGACTTGTTCCTCTTTTTTTTCTCCCCTTTCTTCCCTCGATTCTACTCGGTTTCATCATTGTCAATCATCAATTATCATCAACTATCAATCCTCACTTACCCTCACCGCCTGATCACAATTAATAAGGGCTTGAAAGAGGTATAACACGACAGTACATTGCCGGAAGCAGTTTCCGTGAGCTGTTGACGGTCGGTGGTTGGTTTGCTGCATCGTTGAAGGCCTCAAGTTCTTTGGTTCAAGTACCTAAGTACATCGATTACATAATCCGGTAATAGGTATGTAACTAGGTACATTACCTACCTAGGTAGGTATCCAAAGCCACCTGCCTTACCTTTATGTACCCACCTTTTAGGTCACAAATTCAACTCTATCATTGGCAGCCCAATCTCGTGCTAATCCTAACCCGTATTAGCGTGGCCCAAGCTTTCATTATCCAGAATTAGCTAGTAGCCTACACTACAATAGGTACCTAGAGACTGAGCACGTTCCAACGTGTTGATACTTTCGATCGTAAAGAATTCATCAACTTTCATCATCTCTCCAACCTTCCTTCCTTTTTCTCTTTTCTTCAACGCGATCAGCCTTCCTTTTTACAACTCCCCAGAATCCAGTTTACGCAATCAATCATTTGACACATCATTCGACACAATGAGTGATCCTCGCGACCACGACCAAGCCGAGTCTGAGGACGAGGAGGACTTCAATCCTCCACCTGCTGACCTCAGCGACGATGACCATCAAGATGACAATGACCGGGAGGAACAGACGAAGCAGCCGAGAAAACCTTCATCTGTCCACAACGAAGGAGCTGATGATGAGGGAGATGAGGATGAGGATGCCGAGGGTGACCTAGCTGGTGGAAACGATGACGACGAGGACGACGAAGAGGAAGATGACGAAGAAGATGATGTTCAGGTGAGTTATACCATTTCGTATCTGCTGCCTTCCCACCCGTCCTCTTCTACATCGTTGAGCTTGTTGCCTAACGAAATATCCACTTAAAAGAGTCATCGTCGTAAGCGCCGTCGCGACAAGCGAAATGCATTCTTCGATATCGAAGCCGAAGTCGACGACGAGGATGAGGGCGAGGACGATGAAGAAGCGGCGGAAGAGAACGAGGGATTCATCGAACATGAAGAACCAGGTGACTTCGGCGAACAGAATCGGCTGGACGATGATCGGAGACACAGAGAACTCGACCGACAGCGTGATGCAATCACTCAAGAAGATCTCGAACGGGCAGCCGAAGGTTACGTGCGCAAGTATGGAAACCGCCGGACCGCAAGAGGCTTAGGCGATTCAGCCATTGTTCCTCAGAGACTACTCCTTCCAAGCGTTGACGATCCAGGTATCTGGGGTGTGCGATGCAAAGAAGGTAAGGAGCGGGAGGTTATCATGGCCATTATGAAGCGGGTAATTGAGCGTCACAACACCAAGGATCAGCTCGCTATCACGGCAGCCTTCGAGCGAGGTGGTGCGAATTCCATCATGAAAGGTCTTATCTACGTTGAGGCACCCCGGCAGAGCGATGTTATGATGGCGCTTGAAGACATGATGAACGTCTATCCCCGGAGCAAGCTTATCCTTGTCGACATCAAGGAGAGACCAGACCTTATGAGAGTTCAGAAGACACCTACCTTGGAACCTGGTGCCTGGGTGCGACTCCGGAGACCCGCAAAACATGCCGGAGATCTTGCCCAGGTTCTCGATATCACAGAGAACGGTCTTGATGCTAGGGTACGCTTCATCCCTAGGCTCGATTACGGGCTACGGGACGAATCTATTTCAGCCGCCGACAAAAAGCGAAAGCGCCCGGTCATGGGGCCACGGCCTCCGCAGAGATTGTTCAGTGAAGTCGAAGCCCGAAAGAGACATCCTCGAACCCTCCAGTATAGCAGTCAAACGAACACCTGGAATTACAACGGTGACGAGTTCGAAAAGGGATTTCAGGTTAAGGATATCAAAATCCAGCACCTGGTCGTCAGCGATGTAAACCCGACGTTGGAAGAGGTTACCAAATTTGCGTCTGGCGGTGAAGATGGGGTTGAGAATATCGATCTCAAGTCCCTCGCTGCCAGTCTCAAGGATAGCAACGCCAATGTTACGTACCTTCCAGGTGATGTTGTTGAAGTCTATGAAGGCGAACAGAAAGGCGTTGTCGGCAAAGCCACCAATGTTCAAGCAGATATTGTTACGATTCAAGTCACCGAAGGCGATCTCATCGGCCAGACCATCGAGGTGCCAACAAAAGGCCTCCGCAAACAATTCCGAACTGGCGACCACGTCAAGGTCATCGGTGGCAGCCGATATCGCGACGAGGTCGGTATGGTCGTCAATATCTCTGAGGACCGCGTCACTCTTTTAACTGACCAAACGACAACCGAAATCACCGTTTTCAGCAAAGATCTTAGAGAGGCTAGCGACATCGGTGGCCAAGGTTCTCTTGGTCAGTACTCACTACTTGACCTTGTCCAGCTCGACGCCATGACTGTCGGCTGTATCGTCAAGGTTGATCGCGAGACGCTGGTTGCGCTAGACCAAAACGGTGATACGAGGCAGGTTATGCCTTCTCAGATCGCGAACAAACTGCCGAAGCGAAAGCTTGCTGTTGCTGCTGATCGCAATGGATCGGAGATCAGACCTGATGACGTGGTGAAGGAATATGGTGGCATGGGCCGGCAAGGCAAGATCGTTCACATCTACCGCACTTATGTATTCTGCCATACAAACACCACCACCGAGAACGCCGGCATCTTTGTGTCTAAGGTGAGCAATGTATCCACCATATCAGCAAAAGGTGGCCGTGTCAATGCCACAAGCTCAGGTCCG
This sequence comes from Jackrogersella multiformis, assembly GCA_902806575.1. Taxonomy (NCBI): domain Eukaryota; kingdom Fungi; phylum Ascomycota; class Sordariomycetes; order Xylariales; family Hypoxylaceae; genus Jackrogersella; species Jackrogersella multiformis. The sequence goes on along the minus strand of CADCXD010000011.1, from coordinate 1,302,801 downwards.
GATTTGACTGTCATGAATCCTGCAAGAAAGTTGAACCCAAGTGGAGGCCGGGATGACATGCCACCTCCCAGGGCCTCGTTCGGGCGAGATAAGCTGGTCGGGCAGACAGTCACAATTAGAAAGGGCGGGTGGAAGGGTATGCTGGGACGCGTCAAAGATACCACGGACACGCATGCTCGTGTAGAAATGCACAGCAAAGGCAAGATTATCAGCGTGCTGAAATCTGATGTGACTGTCCGCGACAGTATTACTGGACGCGAAATAAAAAACTACGACAATCGCCGTCCCGGCCAGGGCGGGTTTTCCGGGAAACCTTCTCACGGGAACGCGGATTGGAGCGGAGGTCGCACTCCTGTAGGTTCAGCCTCATCGCGAACTCCAGCTTGGAAGACCCCGTCAGCGGCAGGGAGTGGTGGACGTACTCCTGCTTGGAGCAAAGGTGGAGGCGGCGATGGTGGTCGAACGCCGGCTTGGGCCGATGGTTCCCGCACAGTCAATCCTTACGACGGGAGCAGAACCTCCTACGGCTCCGGCAGCCGCACGCCTGCTTGGTCTTCAGGTGCCAAGACACCAGCTCCTGATCACTTTAGTCACGGCTCTAAGACGCCCGCATACGGTGGTAGTGGCGGCGACAACTGGGGTTCAAAGACGCCTTACGGCGCCTCGGCGGCTACCCCGGGAGCGAGTGGGAATGATACTTGGGGCTATACGCCCGGTGCGAGCGGATCATCGAATGCTTACGACGCGCCAACTCCTGGTGCCGGTCTTCTAGGCGCTCCTACACCGGGCGCTATGAACGCCCCGACTCCCGGTGCCTATAATGCCCCTACGCCTGGTGCCATGAATGCACCCACTCCCGGCGCTGGTTGGCAAGGAGGATGGGGGGCGGACTCGGCGCCTACGCCAGCGGCTGCTGCTCCGACACCGGCAGCGAGCGGATTTGCTTCGTCCAGCGGATACTACGGTGCACCGACGCCTGGTGCTTACAACGCGGAGACACCAGCTGCGGGTCCTCGTTATACTGACGACGACTGAATGTTTTAGAGGAGTACCATAAAAGGAAAGACACGGGATAGGGAGTGTCATGGAGTCTGCAATTCTATTGGGGATTAATGCATTCTGTGTAGTATTAGTTAGTGCTTAGGTAGCACACTCCCCAGTTGAGAATTTCCAACTAAGGTATTGTGTTCTCGCCTATAGCTCGTGATATTCATTTAGTTTCTATGCTATCGTGATACAACCGAAAGATCGCTATAAGGCTGTCCTAGAAATCAATAGAATGGAAACAGGGACAACTGGACTTGGGTGTGTGGTGGATTCCAACTTTTCCGTCGACCACACGGAGCCCCTCGAAGCTTTGGCTGAGTTCGAGGCCGGAGAATGGCCGCTCGGTGACTTACCTGATGGGCATGAATTCTTGCTCTTGTTTGACGTGCCGCGACGGAGGAGGTCACGGTCCGCTGCTAGTATGAATCAGCACACACGGCAGTATCGCATGTTTGATCTTGCTAACAGGTTAACCTAGCCTCCGGGAAATGAAATTTCCTCGATGTTGTCTAGCATGTAACCTTAGAAGATGCTATGGGTCGTTTTAAGACTCGCAATTCTCCAGGCCTAACCTACCTACGCAGATAACTTTATGATTACCTCCCAGGTAGGTATAACTGGGTAGGTAAAGAGCTATAAGGGTATGTAACATGTTCCTATTGATTACCACATAAATATGAAATGGCTCGGACCAATATTGATATAGCGCTGATTAATACATCTACTAGATTATGGCATGTGAATATACTCCCCTTCCTCCATACTTAGGGGAAGAACTTGTTACCCGGACGCTTGAGGCCCAAGTGGTCACGTAGAGTCGTCCCCTCGTAGTCCTTACGGAAGAGGCCTCTTCGTTGCAATTCAGGTATCAAGCGTTCAACTACATCGTCGAGGCCCTGCGGTAAGAAAGGGAAAACAACATTGAACCCATCGGAGCCCTCTTGTATCAACCACTGCTCCATCTCATCAGCCACCGTCTCCACCGTGCCGACAAAAGCGAGACCGGAATAACCGCCATATCTTTGTGCAAGCTGACGGACGGTGAGACCTTCTTTCTCAGCGAGCTTTAGAACCCCCTCGCGCCCTGACTTGCTTGCATTAGTCTCGGGAAGATCTGTCGGCAGAGGGCTATCCGGATCCAACTTAGAGGCATCAAAGCCAAGCGAGATGGACAGCGAAGCGATCGAGCTGTCGTAGTGCACAAGACTGTCTAGCTTCAGTCGCTTCGCTTGGGCATCTTCGACGGTATCCCCAATGACTATAAAGGCGGCAGGTAGCAACTTCATATCATCGCGCTCGCGACCCACCGCGGCGAGCCGTCCCTTGACGTCCTTGAAGAACTCCTTGCCGGCCTCGAGATCTCGCGGGGCGCAGAAGACTACCTCAGCCGTTTCGGCGGCCAGTTGACGCCCGGGCTCGGACTGCCCAGCCTGCACGATCACCGGCCACCCTTGAGGCGGTCGCGCGATGTTTAACGGGCCCCTAACGTCAAGCTCAGGGCCATGATGGTCGAGCACGTGCATGCGATCGGGATTGAAGAAGATACCGCTTTCGACGTCGCGGATGAAGGCATCTTCGGCGAAGCTGTCCCACAGTCCCGTCACCACATCGTAAAACTCACGAGCCCGAGCATATCGTTCACCATGCTCTTTGTGCTCTTTCTGACCAAAATTGCGTGCCGAATCCGGATTAGCAGTTGTGACGATGTTCCACCCTGCGCGGCCACCACTCAGGTGGTCGAGGGACGCAAAGCGCCGAGCGATATGATAAGGCTGGTCATAAGTCGTCGAGGCGGTAGCGACGAGACCGATCCGGTCCGTTACAGCGGCCAGGCTAGACAATAGAGTAAACGGCTCGAAGGACGTTACTGTATGGCTTCGACGAAGAGCTTCAATCGGCATGTTCAACACGGCAAGATGGTCGGCCATGAAGAAGGCATCGAACTTGGCAGCTTCCAGCTTCTGCGCGAACGACTTGATATGCTGGAAGTTGAAGTTGGCGTCGGGATAGGCACCGGGGTATCGCCATGCTCCGGTATGAAGAGTTACCGGGCGCATGAAGGCGCCTAGGTGTAGTTGCCTCTTCTTCTTCTGATGCTGCTGTTGCTCGGCCATGGTCACTAGTGTATCATATACTCTTTGTATTTAATAGCTATGATAGATAACTTTTCCGCGATGGCCCGCATCGTTTTTGTAGGAAGTTCATGATGTTAACTCCGAACTATCCGGAATCCAGATCGGTTTATAGACCGCGTATGTCGCCATACCTGAGGGGTATGACGATAGATCCGAATAGAACTACTGATACGTAAGGTAGTTGGAGTCGGTGTCATCCGTGATTATAAATCACCGACTTAGAAATCAATACCTACTAAATCAGCCGGCCGAATACCTTCGAAAGTGACGGCAAAGTACATGTATTGTTATTGTATGCGTCAATACCATTCATTCGACGGTGGACTCTAGATAGTATAACGACGAATCCGCCTCCGCTCTCTCTATAGGCCAATTCATTCATCATCGGTGTTTACCACTGTGTGATGACGGTGCGTGATTGATTCGAGCATGACACTTACCAAGACCGATTTTATAACAGCCCTACTTTTAACCAGTCTCAGATAATATTACACCCTACTATTTCTGCCTCTCAACCGTCCTCGTGGTTCGTTTAACATATATATATATATATATATATCCATCCACACAGGTTTTCATAACTCCGAATATTATCTTGAGAAAACGAGGATCCTCTGCACGACCTAACGGGCTTGGCGATAATAGTTTGCGATCGAGACGCAGAACGCATGGGATGCCACTTAATTTGACTTGGAATTAATATCGACTGAGATGGTACGACTAAAGGATATAATGTAATATTGGCGATTTCGACTCATACGTCTCGAAGCTATGCTCTAAAACGTAGGTTACCCCTTTGATCTAAGCTCAGCTTCTTTATTCCATAGCTTCGATATGAGAACCTAGAAGATTTCTAGCTTCCATGGGGCGAAAATAAGGGCGATAAGGGGCAATAAAGGGTTACCTTGCAGTTTCGCCAACCAACCGAGGTAGCGAGGTAGTGGAGTCAAGTTTCTAAATATTTACTAACCGCTCAAGCTCACTCATTCTTATCCACTGTCGCTCTCCCTAGTGTACTATGTAGTTATCGTTATTTTATTTTGTTTTTAATTATTTTTAATTAATTATGCAAAGAATCTTGGTCCTATATACATACCTAGGTACGTAGGTAGTTATCATGGATGACCGTTAGTCACCGATGTCAAGAGCGTAGCGGGATGTTAGATGATGCGTTTCTCTAATTTAAGACTCCCCCAATTAAGAGAAACAGGGGGCTCCGGGGAGCCTCACGATAGCGTCTAGGCGGTCGCCCAAAAGAGCTTTCGGGATCAGAGTTACTCCACCACAAGAACTCCCGTTAATGAAGGGTTCTATCGGGCGGGTATCGCTAGCATACCCGGTCATTCTAGGTGTTCGTCTCTTGCCTTTGTCGGATATTACTCCGTACCTCACTCGCTTAACGATGCTAGATTTTGAGAGCAAGAGGAGGTGTAGTAGGTAGGTTTCAGCCAAGAAATTCTTCACGCAAAGAGCGTTGCACACCTAGGTATTCCACTAACACAAGTGTGTTTGTTCATCTCGGTCCATTTATGAGACTAATCAGCCCCAGGTACACTTCCCAACGCGATGGTTGAGCCTCCAGGGATTCGCGAGATGATTTCCCGGTTCTTATGGAGATCAAGCTGTATAAGATCTACGATCTCCCGCTCATCCATCCGCAAATCCCTTCTATGTTCATCCCATCACAAAACGTCAACAGCTAGTCTTCTGTTTCTCTTCCATTCTTTCATACAGCTGTGCTGTCCTTTCGCTTCTTGCCATCACTCGAGTTGGTTATTCGCTTCGCTTTCCCGAATAAACCAGCTACCTAGCCATTCATCGACCACCAAGCATCACTTGACTACCCAACCTTTTCGCCCTAAACTATCTTTCACTATGCGTTTCTCTATTGCTCTTATTGCTGCCTCCGCTGCTGTGGTCCAGGCCGGTGTCTTCACCCAGCAGACCTACGATGACATCTCAATCTCTGGGGGTGTCGCTGGTAACGCAGAGCAGGAAGCACTTGCAGTCTTCAGCGCGCTGGACTTGAACAACCTCGCTGCTGCCGACGACGACGATATCGACTTCCTCAAGTCGGTCAATAGCATATGCAACGATGCCGAGGAAGAGGCATTCAACACAGCCATTGACGCAGCCTCTGGCGCCGCAGCGGACGCCCTCCAGCGTGGCAAGATCAAGAACAAGGTCCTTAAGCTCGAGGCCACCATGATCCGCCTTATGATCCAACAGGCTCAAGGAGACGACGTTACGGCTGAAATAGCGAAGGAGCAGAAGAAGCTTAATAACAACATCCAGCAGGATGAGGACGAAGCTGGAAACGCATCAACCTTCCTATCCTTTGACGCCACTACTGCCTAAGGATAGTACTTGAAGGGACGGAACACCTGGGAGAAGAGAGGATACCGTCTTGACCAGGCACATAGATACTACGTGGTTTTTGGAGGAAAGCAACTGTAGATATGGATGCGAGTATGGACATTCTTATATTTTTTGATAACGATGGAATGAAATATTATACACCTAGGCTATCATGAATTATTGAGTGCCTTCGATAGACCCAGGCTCTTACGTAGGGACTCTTAGTGAGGTCCACCCTATCACCAATTGCTTGTGAAATAAATTGGTAAATACGACAGGAAGATATCATACCCAGTAAGTGACAAAATCAAAAGGCTTCACAAAAACTTGTCAGTCATATATTTATTTAAGTCCTACCAGCCACTATTTACGTCCTATCACGAATGTTATATTAGGTATCATAGCCTAACAAATCCCCAGTTAGCAGGTGAATACGGCCGGTCCCGGAGCAGTGTAAGACGTGGGAACAGGGTAGTAGATGTTGATCAGCAGGCCGGGGTCGGTAGCCTTGTACGCTCCGGGGAACGAGACGAGATTAGTCGGCGTCTTGCTGCCGCCTCCGGTGACGGTCAGCTGGGCACAGGAAATATAGGTCTGAGCACCACCGGCTGAGCCGGCTGAGTGGAGAGCGATATGCTCCACGCGGAGGAGGTAGTTGCCCGCGGGAATGCACTCGGGAATCTTAGTCGTCACCTGCTTGGCGCCCTGGCTTGGCCACGTCAGGCCGCTGGGCGCGATGTTGGGACCCTGCGAAAAGATCTTGAACCACACGGCGCCAGAACCGTCCCAGGAATCTGCGTTCTGTCCGGCGGGTACCTTCGCCATGTAGAACTGCAGGGTCCCCGGATGCGAGATGGATGCATCGGCCGTGAAACCAACGGTTGAGCCGGCGGCTACGGTCATAGTTTTGGCACCCTCGCTACCGGGGGCTAGTTGGTAACATCGGAACTGTTCGGAGGCGACATCGGTCACTGCTCATTTTGTCGAGTTAGTCGATGCTGTTCGGTCAATATCATCGGAGCAAGGGGAGGTATAGTACGGACCTGGTCCATTGCTCTGGTAGTTGGTCGTTTTCCTCACGTATTCCCACTTGGTGGTAGCTCCACCATTTGCAACAAGAGCCGGGAAAGTATCTGTGGACGTCTTGTCAGCCACTTCACCAATGGTAGGTAGCTTATATCACATTCGACTTGGCTTACAGTGGGCTCGAACGGCCGACACCAGGGCAAGGAAAGCTGCAACTGCCTTCATTTTATTAAATATGTAATATGTAGAGATATATCTTTCGCTGAAGAATACTTGGATTCACTCTTGATTTATTCAACCTGCTATGTGAGCATCCGGCGTACTTGACATATAGTAAATATATATATATATAGGAGAAACCAAGGGGGACGAGCGTCGGTACTCGTTCTTATAGCCATCATCCCCTTATATATACTCCCTAAAGAAACAGAAGAGTAAGAATTAAATATTTAACCTAGATTATCGAATAACCGAATCATGCTCGATGACGGCCGTACATTTTAGACGCGGCGAGACAGCTACCGAGTGGATAAAGGCCCTCCGGTTAAATTCTAACATACCCTTGAATACCCCTACTAATAACCAATCAATTGTCTTGTGCTAATTGAAGTCAGCGGATGTAAATGAAAGGGTGGACTACTAAAACGCAGTATGCAGGACATATGTTGTGGGGTACCTAGGTAATCAAAGAGAGGCCCACGAGGCCGGAATCTCAGGTGTATCCGTGACCATAGAGGCAACGGACGAGTCTCTTAGTTCCGCCCCAATTTGATCGCAGCATCCAGATGACGAGTCTATAAATGAACAAATTACATCGTAACTTAGTATTTGTCATAGTAACCCTCAGCTGACTGAAGTCCAACCTGAAGTCCAACACATCAGACTGCCACCTCAGTTCGGGCAGATGGCTATTTCATTGCACAACTACTCTTAGTTCATGGCCTCGGCCGATGATAGAGTGTACTCCAAGAATCATCATTGTGAAATAATCGCTAGCTTACCCGTAGGTGGACTTACGATCCAGTCATGTCACTCGAACTTCATCCCCTTTCTAGTCTAAGGGATGTTATTAATTATTAAGTCGACAGGTAGTCAGCGAAGGGCCATAGCATGTCTAGTATCCGCAGCCAAGATTTTACGGCTCCGATTATGTTTGTGGAGTTCTCTAATTCTTTCATTTTTCTTTCATGGCACATACATAGTTCAAATTAAGTAAAAGAACGACGAGGGAAATTCCTTCAGTGGAAGGTGGCTACTCTCAAGATGACGGACACTGACAATATCATCGTACTAAAAGGGCTTCTTCACAATTCAATAACATTAAATGATCATGTTCCAAAGGGGTTTGACTATTTGGACAAGGGAACTAAGAACTTCTATTGTTTCTCGCTGCCGTTAGTCCAAACTTGTCAAAGACAAACAGCGATAATGCTCTTTGATTAGTGAGAAACAATCCTTATTGTGTACCTAGGTAATTACCATACAGAAATAACTATAAAAGTGTGAGTATATTCTCAATAGTTCATATTCCGCATCACTTCACCATCAAGCTTCATATTTGTTAAATCTAGGAGTCAAATCTCGGATTTACTAATAACATCATTCTTCAAGCACTTACTTCCAAAGGAGGAAACGACCAAGCAATATTATTCCCGTCTCATAGCTGCTTTCATTCACAATGTGTTGGCACCCGCAACATCTCTTCAGCTGTGGCCACCGTCAGAACTATTCCAGCACGGTTATCGAATGCCCCTTAGTTCCAGTCTATGGTCGATGTCCTCTAGTCGGCTCTATGGACGCCCCCGGGAATGACACGGTCGTCGTCAACGAGAAATGTCTCAGCTGTAGTCGGAAGTAGATCGACTCAGATCCTGAAATGGCTCTCGAGGAAGTAAGTGCACCTAAAACATAGGGGTCAGGTTACCCCTTTTCTCCAATCGTAGAACGACGGAGAATAGGTTGAAGATGAAGCTTGAGGTAAGTACCGCCTTGTAATATAATTAATAATATTTAACTATATATCCATGTCACTATGAATCGTGTTTCGTGAAATGAAGTCCATCCTCAATAATCCAACGACCGATTTGCGGAAGACTTTGATGGTCTACAAAGCTAGGTTAGAAATTTGGGTTCCGAGATTACTTATTTCAGATTCCGGGTCGATAATTCTATCGGCTATCTTGAAGTATTTGCTTCTCTTCAGGAATTAATCGGTGCTTCTATAGGGAGGGTACGGATTGACCGCCGCTAGGGTTGAATCCCAGATGCTCGCTCCTGTGAATCTCCATGTACTTCTCGCTTTAAGATGTAAATGTAGGTGATAATGTAGGTGATAGTAGAAGTAGCGGCTTCTCTCTGAGTTTTGATAGATTTATAATATGACTACTTCATGAAGCCTATCCTCGCAAACAAAATTTTCACCCGTTGTAATAATTCCTTCTTGGCTATTGCCTTCTCTTCTAGTAACTCACATTGAAGCTGTAGCATCTGGACCTGTTTGTTATTTGTTTCCTGTTGCATGATCGTCGCGACTCGCTTACTAAGTTGGTGAGCATAATCGACGAGGACTTCTGCAACGTGGATCAAGAGAACAGTCTGCATTGCCGAAGCAGCTGAGTTAGTTGCGACAAAGTTTCCAACTCGAACTTCCGGGATTCGGACATCTGGCTCGACAAGATCGGGGGAGGTTAGGGTGACCTGAGTACACGTCCGGGCACAATTGACAACAATCCCCATCACGTCTACGACTTTGGCATGACACGAGACCAGAAGGTTAAAGAGGAAAATATCGATCTCATTCTCGTTATCATCTATACCCAAAAACAACTCTGCTAATTCATCTGGCAACTCGACGGCGTGGAAGCAATTGGGATCCTGGCAGTCAGAAAGATGCGGGCTGTCGAATAATATTTTTAAGACTTGCGGGTAGATATCTATAAGGTGCTGAGCTTGGGTGAAGAGCTGTTCAACACATCGGTGGCGGTCGGTGTTCTCGATGAACTTGGCGTGGTACTCATGGATTGGTCGATTTTTAGGCACATGAATACGGGAAAGAAAGGACATGTTTTGGGATATCCGGTCAACCTCGACAGCCATGGTGGTCAGCTGGCGGACACAAACTGACCGTGGGTCCTGCAAGGCAGCCATTGACTGTCCGACGAGCTGAGCTGAATCTGGCTGGATATCTTTGGGAATTGCTTGGGGAAGTTCTGGGGAAATCTCCGAAGAAGTTGCTAATGCATCTTCCAGGTCGAGGGAAGGCCATGTATCAAACTGCATATTCATGCTAATGTCACCGTCCAAGTATACAGGGGTAAGCGTGCTGCGTCTTGTGCTGACCCCGGCTGGGCTGAAGACGCAAAGGGTGCCAGCTTTAGGCACCTTGTACAGGTTACAACGCCAGACTGCTTCGGACATTTGAGCTTTTGTGAGTGACAGCGATCGCAGCTCGATCGTAGGGGGCGTGGCATGTTTTTTGTTGTAATTTTTCTGCTTCACTCGAGTCCAGTATTGCAGATCGGAGCCGCATATTTAACAACCAGGCAGCTTAAGTAAGTACCTAGCGATGTATTGTATGCTGAACAAACAAAGTGGGTGGACAAGACAGTAAGATGATGATGCTGTATGTATGATGTGTGATGTATGTAAATTGATACCTACCTAGGGTACCTATTAATACAAGGTTACCTAAACCTAACCGGTACTGTGGGGCAGTTATGTAATCAAGAGGATTGGAAGTAAGATCCTGAGTGTTTTATCTAGGTACATAAGGTTAGAACAACCACCTTAGGTAGGTAGGCAAGTTGGATTGCCGACTCGCTACAGTTGACCAATCAAATGAGGTGTCGACGCGGGGATGGGGCTGTGGGGTAGAGGTCCTCAGAAAGGACTTTCCAAGGTTCTACTTACATGCCAGGTACCTAGGTACCCTAATAAGGTACCCTACCCTGCGTACCTAACTGCCTAAGTACCTAGGTAGGTAAATAAATATGACTTAAAGTCCTAGGTACCTTAGGTACATACCTACCTAGATAGGTAGGTACTTAGGTAATGAGAAAATTCGGGAATTGTTACGGTTCGTACAAGCTTTTGAGTTGAGTTGAGTTGTTATCTTGAATTGAAATTGCCTATGAAGATCGCCGCGCGGCGACATATAAACCCGGCGCTTTGATCATTATTATATAGGCACCTAGGTAGGTATACGGTACCATATATCGATAGGTACCTACGATGCGATGATATCTTATGCATCCATTGATAGGTATATATCCCTTCCCCTGTAACGTATATCTCTGGTGTACCTATCCGTCACGCGTGTCTCCGTCTATCACCCGTGCAGCTCGTGCAGCTCGTGCTAATCAAGGCCTCGATGTGACAATGTCTACTCAGCAAGCAAGATCCATTCTCTTGATGAACGCCACGCGTAGAAGGAATACTACCTAGGTACATTACATAGCTAGGTACCTAAGGTAGCCAAGCCGGCTAGCCGCTAGATTGTGTACACTATTCTAGGTACCTAGGTAGGTACCCTAGGTACTACTATGTAAGTATAAGGGTACCTACATGGTGGCAGGGCGAGTCCTACCGCACCTGCCTACATCCATGGATGCAAGTAGATACCTTAGGTAGGTAGACTGGTAGATAAGGTCTACCCTTAAAGCCGACGAATTGGACTACACTAGAGCCCAGGTCTCTCCTACCTACCTAGGGGTACTTGCTACGTAGTTCCTCGCCCTCGCCCTCGCCCTCACTCTTATCGCCTATTAGGTCATTAATTAAAATAAAATAAAATAAACTCTTCCTAATAAAACCATATGATCTCATATTCTCTCACTCTATCTGTTTATGCATCTTTTCATCTTTTCATCTTTGGGGTTTAGGGAAAATAAATCGAGTTTGATGGATCTCAGCACTGTAGGTGGTGTCATAGAGGCCCTGGTTGCAACATACACAGCCGGCCTGGAATACTATACCAAGTGGCAGCAACGGAAATGGCAGGACAATCATTACCAGGTGCACACCAAAAACAATATATGTGGTGGCAATGCTTGTGCTTTGAGTGCGTCGCTAAGTTTCTCCGGTCGTAAGGTCAAGGAAGCGTTTGACAGCGGAGCCGATATACTAGGCCGTGGCTTTACAATTGGAGACGGTGAGCTCCCCTAAGCCCCTTAGGCGCTGCCTACTCCTTCTAACCAGAGGATGTAGAAATATGCCGTGATGCTCTGCAGGCCGATCTCGAGCGTCTACAGGGCCAGATATATACCCTGTATCAAGCGATACGAGCCGGGAACGACCAGCTTGAACTTTTTGAAGCGGTGCGTGTATCCGAAAGTGTCCGTATCTCTTGCCTGGCCGCCTTAGCTGGCCAGTATAAACGAGTCGCCGTGGGCCGCCTAGTGCCACTAGTTCTTCCCGGGTCTCAACAGCGGTCGAGACTTAGTATCACGATCGAAGAGGATACGGCGAAGCCGGATGACGACCACGGTAGCGTCTGTAATGATTCGGCCGGATATGCTCAAGTCGACTACGGCCCCAGCAGATCCAGAAAGTCGTCATACTTGCAGTCTGAGCCCCCCTCTCCGCCGCCGACTCCTACACAGAGTCCCGATAATATACAGCCATCCTATACTTCGATAATGTCTGCGTCTGCTTCGCCTCCGAAGAACAGCGTGTTCAGCATGTTTTGCCCCCAAGCCCTGAAATACCAGGTCAACCTGCAGAAGACAGTGCCGAAGCGGCGGAATTGTAAGTGTGGGTATGAATGGAACGGGCCGCACACGGAGGACAAGAGGAATATGATGGTGAAGGAAGGTTTCGAGATTACCGCCAGATTCCTAGGTAAATCTCATTGCGAGGGTGGTTTCGGCTGCGTGCTGTGTACCTCGAGCGGGAGGACAGAGACTTACCTTAGTGTCGATGACTTGAAAGACCATATCAATGCATCTCATACTAAGTGGCAATTACTTCACGACCGAGACATGATTGGTCGGTAGGCCTCCACGTAGGTACGCACCAGATAGCTACCCAGCTACTCGGTGATCTTTCCCGGTACCAAGCCAATAGCTTTTTTTATCCAGGGACCCTGGGGAATGATTTTGTTTGTTGCATTCGGATGAGCGTCACGGATTTTGAGGCGTTGGGTTTGACTTATTAGTCTTGGTTCTCTAAGATACCCTAGTTGGGAGGCGATTACACGAGCCTCTCTTTTTATATGTATACCTACGTATGTCCCTTGTAATATTACCTATCTTTGTAATTTATATCCAACGTGTCAGGATTATGCCTAATAACTAGGAATAACTAGGATTCATGTTTAATATCTATACGTAGTAGGGATGAGATACCTTAGAAGTCATGGCCGGGTTTGATAGCATCGGTTAGTTACGTTATAGAACTCTCATTGTCTACTGTTTAAAATTTCAAGCATGTTAGGTGAGTCCTAGGTAAGATTAAGGTAAGCCTTAAGAATTCCACGCGCATGTAAATAACACATTTAGATCACGAGTGAGCTACTATTAGTAATCCCATGGGCTATAATAAAGCAATAAGGTGTCTAATTGGTTATTGGAATCGTGGTGTCACTACTATTTTATGGGGAGGTATTCTTAATCAAAGTCGCAAGCTTGACCTACGGAGTCTCCATTGCGCCGAGTCAGTTGTTGGCCCCTGAACATATATATACCTACACATATATTAGTAGCTTAATGATGACTAATATCTTGTGGTTGTAGTAGAAGGATATACTGAAGGTATTTATATATATAGAGAGTATAAAATAAGAGTAAATTCCAACTCTTTGATTTTCAGTTGATGCGACTAGAAGCAATCAGGCGTATTTCTAAACCCAGCTGGTCTGTAAAGTCACCATGACTGAACCAATGACCCCTGTCTCTAGCCCTCCAAGAAGATCCGTCTTCGTCACCGGCGCAAGCGGTTACATCGGCTCCGCGGTTTGCCGGGCCTTCGTCCGTGCCGGCTGGCACACCTACGGCCTGGTCCGGCGTCCCGAAGCTAAAGCGAGCCTAATGATGCAAAAAACAAAGAAAATGTGCCTACAATACTATCTCAGCTTGAGATGTAGTTCTCGTCATCCGCCTATACTATAACTCACGACTAAAAGTTGTATCCAACACGTAGTTATGTACCTCGTATCGCCCTTTGGTTACACATTAGGTAGTGATCGTAGGCTACCATGACACTTGCAGAGACGAAATGCAACAGGTCACTTTGCCTACAGCTTATAGACACTGGTAATAGGTATGAATGAAATGAGACTTCAAAGATAAGCCGGAACAATTCGAAAGGGGCAGAGCCTTCTGCCTGTCAAATTGGACCTGCATGAGAGACTGTTAGGAATTAATAGATACAAAAAACAAAAAATTCAAGAATTCGCTGTAATGTGTACTATGCAGTGCATTAAGCGCATGTGGTGCTGAATTGACAGATATGTACCGAGCATACGTATATATAGGATACATGTAGAGAGAGAGAGATAGAGAGAGAACTCACTTCGAACTACCTAGGTACACCTTTGGAGTAAATAGTCTCGATTCGCGGCCTATTCATTTCTTTCACCCCTTCCTGGAACGACCTTGGAAAAGGTATATGCTAAAAGGCTTATGAGCCATGAAACCTACGCCTAGAATACTCTCAGGTGACTGAGTCACCAGTCTGTCCACTTATCCTGAAATGTGGCACACAAGACACCCGATCGGGAAAACGCCCATAACAACAGAAAATGGAGGACGAGTAAAACAAAACTCCCCCTCCATCTCCATCTCCAATGAGAGAGAGTTGAAGGAGTACGCATACGCGAGCCTCCTTCGTGGCTGGATACGAAGGCATCCCTGTGGATACCTAGATCAACCCCGGCGATACCAATTAAGGAAACCCCGACACCGAAAGTGACAGTGAAAGGCCAACACTGCCTGGCAAGCGATAATATCTTGACCAGGAATAGAAGAAGCCGAACGGTGAACACTATCGAGTCGCCGTGGTTGTGAGCGAGATAAATCAGATGCTGCTGGGCTCGCTGTTTGAGTGTACCGAGAGCGCCAGCCGGAGGTGCCATGAGTAATGGCGTTTGTACCGTAGGGGACGGCTGTGAATGGGTGACTCCAATGGTACGGCCGCGATCTGGAGACGAACGCGCGAATCCCTCATGACTTCGGGATAAGGCCATAGCCTGAGGACGATGCCGAGGTGTGTTAGGGCTACCGTACTTCAGAAGGCTATTGTGCAAGCTCGCCTGAGGCGAATGACCCGTGGCTGGTGAGCTCTCTTCACTGGGAGACGTGAAACCTTCCTCGGGAGTCAAAATGCCGGTAGAATGTTTCTGGGGATCGGGTATTGGTGTGCTGGGATGAATAGGCGAGTCGAGGCTCTGAATTCGTCGTCCATGCAATCCGACAGAAGGGCTTGCACTCCGTCCTCGTAGGCCACCATGATACGATTCGTGATTCATCACGCTCAGCACTTCATTGGCGCTCGGCCGTTCGGCGGCGTCGAGGGCTAGCATCTTTTTAAGCAGCTGGTAGAGCTTCAAAGGCAGATCGGGCCGTTCTCGCTTTTCGTCATGGAAACCTTTCCAGTCGGTGATTTCGGCTCGAAGCTGATCGATATCTTCAAGCTCCTCGTGAATGGTGTTGGCATTCACGTAAGGAAGCCGGCCAAAGCATAGGAAATAGAGAATCATGCCCAACGAAAACACATCGGATTTGGTGGTAAAATTACCAAATCGACCTCCAGCGTCTCTCTTTAAAACCTCTGGGGCACAGTAGGAAATCGTACCGGTTGTTCCCGTCGACTTGCGAATAGCATTTCCAGGCTGGACCTCACCAAAGTCGCTAATTAAACACGTGATGCTACCATTTTCGTGATGTAGAAGACAATTACTGGGTTTCAAATCACGGTGAATATAATTGGCGCTGTGAAGATAAGCAAGACCCGAGGTAATATCCTTGAAGAGGGAATATATTTCCTCGAATGATAGGCGGCGCTGAGGGGGGATGATATCTTGCGGTCTTTCGGCGGTACCTTTCGACTTGCGGCGCATCTGAGCCTTGAGTTGCTCTTTTGTAGTCTGCTTTGGCAGATCCCCGATGACATATTTCAAGAGGTCGCCGCCGTTACAGTACTGCTGGAGTATGAATGCGCAAGCGACGCTTGGCCCGAACCGATTCATCTTGACATCCTCGAGCCAGACGTGACGGTAGGACACTAGATTGGGGTGCGAGAGCTTGGCGAGCAGCTCAACCTCTATTAGAACCTTCTCTAACCAGGCATGGTCGTCTCCTACGGGCACTCGTTTGCAGGCGAAATGACCAAGAGCGCATCCGTCAATCTCGTGACGGACCAAAAGTACGACGCCCTTCCCGCCCCGACCTAGTTCCTGTTCCTCGACAAAGAACCTCTTGAAATAATTGGGACTGAACGCATCTCTCCTTATACGGGCTCCTTCCTGGAGAGCTGGCGAGCTGGATATGAACTCGACATCTTCGACTTCATGGGTTCTCGGGCCACCAATTGGCAAGGTGGGTTGGGTAAGTCGACGGATAGGACTCGGGGGAGGTTGGCGTTGACGTTGGATATGCTGCTCATCTTCGTCATGCCCTGCCTGGAGCATACGAAAGTAATTGGGATCCACATAGGACTCTTGTGGAGGTGGGACTTCGAAGTGTCGTTCAGGAGAAGGCGGGCGGAGAGGCTGGTGACAGGTGGGACATTCTGTCAGAGGAACGCCTCGGATCTCGAGGCGCTGAGAGGATGGATCACGGACCACAATAGCATTTCGGTGACGCCTAAATTCATTTATATTATTTAGCAGCAGAAATTATGAAGACATGATATGAAGACTTGATATGAAGACTTGATATGAAGACGTGATATGAAGACGTGATATAATGGAGCTCTTTGTCTTCCATTACTAATAAGATGCATATATGGATCATCGATCACCTTGGCGGAGGAGTAGGGTCGGGACAGGGGCAGGGGCAGAGAGAGGAATGACGTACAAGACGATTTCACGACCGTCTCGAGATGTGTACGGGATCAGTTCCATTGCGCGATAGATGCCCTCCGGTGACGGCAGGGATTAAATAATGAATGAGAGAAAAGGTCATGGATATTTGTAATGAAAACTAATCATTTTATAGTATATAAACAAAGGAGCCACATCGAAGTGGTGTGAGCGGGAATGCCTTCACCAGATGAATAACCTAGGCTAGGTAATGGTTTTTTTTGATTTGATTTGTTTTGTTTTGTTTTGGGTGAGTTTTTTATGCGTTGTACCTGGCCGGTAGGTATTATGACAATGATTGTTTGGACAATCGGGTGATGCATTACCCCGGAATACGCTAAAAATATGGATCCATGCCGGTTCCAAGGTTCTTTCCAGGCTGCACTGGGGCGTTGTAAGGTTTTAGAGGGGTATTCCCCGGGCTGGTTAATGATATCGATATCGATATAATTATTGATATAATGATATCCATACATTAGGTAGGTAGGTACCTAACCTTAGGTACCTAGGTATAGGCTAGGTACCTAGGTACATACTAATATCCTGTCATGGATGTTTCTTCGATGCGATACCTACCTAGGTACATATATCTAGATAGGTACCTGCGACCTACACCTAACTTCACAATACCTACTACGAATACCTTCGATCAACCAACCCACTTCTCCATTATATCCCTTACCATTGAGAAGGGGCCCGACGTGTTGACTTCCATCTTTGTTATTTCTCGCCTGACTGTATTAAATGACCTCTGCTCGGCAATCTCCTCTTCACAGAACCAGGCACCGTGGAGACCATAGGGAACCCGCTGAGGTAGTCTGACTCTTGCCACGATGTCTCTCATATTTCTTGCATTTACGATCCATAACTCACTAACAGCGTCATCGCCACATTCGCCATCGTCGTCTAACTGGGACTCGTCGAACACGTACATAAGCACCCATCCATCATCCTCGGCCTCACCGTTTGCCCGTGGTACAAACCGCGGTTCCTGAGCAAACCAACCCTCGGGCATTTTAAAGAGTTTCACTGGGTCATTGTCGTCGCCGCTCTGCATCACCTCCTTGATGCTTCGGGTATCCACACAGCCCTTGATCTGTTGTGGGGGATGGCTAATGCCTCGAGCAATCAATGTTGCAGCGTCGATCTTGGCGATGTAGCTGATTTTGGCTGCTTTACCAAGTGCGGCAGAATACGATGTGCCTGTACTACACCCGTAAATGTAACGGGCTGCACGCATAGCATGCAACGGCGATATGGTCGGAAACTCGAAGGGGATGGCCGATAAACCCCATTGGTTCCAGATCATTGGTGCTGCATTCGACCCCCATCTTATCAATGGAAAGCTGTAGTAATAAAGCCGGCACTGTTCCTCTTCGACATATTCCAGGGGTGTTGGCTTAGGTACGGGTGGCGCAAGCGCACCGGCGCTATACACCATCGATGCCGAGGTGAGACGGCAAGCAAGAAGATGGACGCATGTCTCGGCTTCTAGATCCTTCGAGATAGTCTCCCAGCAATTGGCCGTATGGAAGATAACGCATGGGTTCGTCGTGAACCACTGTATCTTCTCCGGCTCGTATCGAGGAAAGACGCCGTAGCGTGATTGTATTGTCGGGTCGTATAAAACAACCGGTCTCCCTCTGACGATGTTCATAGGATTTAAGAATAAAGGGAGGTCCAATATTACGGTGTAGCGTGCCGAGACCCCAAAGTCGTGCATCATCTTGGGCGAGCTCACGCCAGGGATTGGCATATCAAACAATGGATCAGGGCTGCTCCCCTTCGCCAATGGCCTAGTCGGTGGCACTATCGAGTAGTAAACAAATGGCCTAACGAAAACAGCATGGAATGAGATGAGTTCTTTCGTGATAGGGTCAACACGTGGATGACCCGTTGTCCATTCTTTCATAAATCCCGTCAGACAATCTCCACCGAAGCCCGCTTTATTATCTGGACTACACTCATTTTCCGCCCTCCGTCCATTGTACCAGCCGACAGTCTTGAGATCGGGTAGTTGAAATCGTATCGGCGGTCCGCTTTCGCATGTAGCTAAAGCTCTACCATCATGATATAGGACACTAGTGTTGGCGACACTAATCTTCCTGATGGCTTTTTTGGACCCTGGCAATCTCGAGAGGAATACGAGGGTCAACGTCCTGAGAACCACTACGACGACATTCACCAATGAAGCACTGACTAGTGTTGCAATACTAGGCAGTAGAGGCCGCTTCAGGTTTCGATTATCCTTAGCGTTCAGATAAACGTCGGTCAGGATATACTGGTTGACGAACTCTGGCTCAGTACTTTTACCCTTCTCCCCGCGTCGAAAAAGGACTCCAGTGAGCATCCCATCGCCGTCGAACCAGTGCGCATCTCTCCCTAGGTCGCTGTTGGTGACTGGGTTTCCACCGTTGCGGACATACTGGCCCCCAGTAAGCTCCTCCGGAATGTTCCCGAAGTGAGCACATCGCGTCAGCGGTCGGGTTTGGTTAATGGGGGCGAAGTTTCCAGACAGATACCTATCTTTAGTGATAAGTACCGATAATCTTTCGAAGTTCTCCTTAATCACTTACGGATGGGAATTCCGGATTTTGTCTTCCATCTTTCGACCAGCTATTAGGCAAGCGACTTGTTTAAATATGTTCTGGGTTTACGTTCCTCTGCCAGATGGTTGACGCTTATTTATTGTGACGAAATTACATTTACGAATTCATTGGAATTGTATAACGATATATATCAGCACCTCAAGGAAAAGATACGCGGCCCGACTGGGAGGTGAAGATCGACTTATAAGCAAGATCTCCAAATCTATCTGCATATCTAAAGAAACTCCGAAGGGAAACATGGCAAATCAATCGCCCACCTCCTACGTTCATATTTGTCATTCGTCGAAGATGGGAAACATAAAGCGCAACCTTCCAAAGCGCTTAATATACAATTAGCTAAAGGGTAGCCGAACACATGGATAGTGAAGTATCATTAGTGTTATAACTCCCAAGGGAACTATAGCTAATGTCACAAAGGTAGCAGGCTCTTCCCTGAATGAATCTGCATTGCGTCTCTACGGATAGATACTTAGAGGTGAAGTAAGAAAAAAAATATGTGATCATTATGGAGATAGATGATCTCATGAATTCCGCTGCCGGCTCGTTCGGGAATTAGGAAGAGGTGTCAAAGCCGCCATCGAAACTCAAATCTTTTCCATGATGAGACAGTTCGCTCACTTCATTGAATATCAACTTTATTCTTGTCGTTTTCCATCTAGGCTTGCACGTGCGATGATATGACATATCAGCTGTTAAAGACATCCCAACCACGCCGTCCCAGACCGAGTCAAGCATCTGCAGCCCTAGATGCAGTCCTCATCTAGAAGACTCCTAGAAGACAACAGCTACCTGCAGCAGATCTTGGTTTGCTGTCGGGGTCCGACTGACGCGAACTGTGGGCTGTCTAAGTGTCTGCCTAGGTAGGTCTTTACGTCCTAATGAACGGCTATACTTGGCAATTCTAACTAAGTGAGTTAGCATGACACAATTATGTCTTTAGGCACGAGTTCGATGCCGCATACGAGATGATGAAGTCATCGTCCATGAAACCATCCACGCATATATGTTAAGTTATATCCCAGGTTTTCAAATAATCAGTCATCTATTTATGAAGATGACATCTCCTGTCCTCAACCGTCCACACACCGCCCGAGATCCAAATCTAAGCATATTTACTACTGCCTACTCTTTATCTCGTCGACTTCAACTCCCAAGGACTGTTCGAAGCTACGCCGCTTATCATACTAACCAATATAAAATGTCTGGACTTGGGAATCAAGCGCTTAACGTCAATAGCGTTGTTGGTCAACACGCCAACTTAGAAATCACTCGTCACGGTTCGGATTGGTATTATACTGTCTGTGCCGTGATGGGTCTTGCTACCCTTATCTTCATGGGATTGTCCTTCCGGAAGCCCCAAGGCGATCGGATATTCCACTACATCACTGCGGGTATAACTGGAGTCGCATGTATCGCGTATTTCGCAATGGGGTCAAATCTTGGCCAAGTCCCTATTCAAGCTGAATTCGTCCGTCCGGGCAATCGCTGGGTCCGGTCAGCGGGAACCCGGGAAATCTTCTACGCACGTTATATCGACTGGGTTATCACCACCCCTCTGCTTCTCCTTGATCTCCTCCTCACTGCCGGGGTTCCTACGCCGACCATCCTGGCTACCCTACTTGCCGATGAGATTATGATTATAACTGGCCTGATCGGCGCTCTGACGCGGACTACCTATAAATGGGGGTTTTGGACCTTCGGTATGGCAGCGCTCTTCTTCATTGCTTATGAGTTATTATTTGATGCGCGACGTCATGCGCAGAGGATTGGTGGGGACGCGAACAAGACATTCCTAATGTGCGGAGTCTTCCTCCTCTTCATCTGGTTCTTGTATCCTATCGCCTGGGGCCTTTCTGAAGGCGGTAACGTCATCCACCCCGATGGCGAGGCTGTATTCTACGGTGTTCTCGACATCTTGGCTAAACCTGTATTTGGTATACTTCTCATTTGGGGCCATCGCAGGCTTAGTTCATCACAGTTGGGTCTTCGCATTCGGGAGCGTAGCCAAATTACTGGCGAGAAGTACAACCCCGGAATTGGTCAGCGCGATATCGTACATCCCGAGGGCCCCGGGGCGAACGTTGGTGGGCCCCCTCCTTCCCATCTCGGTGGCGCCGGTCATCCTACTGCTACACCCGCGAACGTTTGAGTAATGCTTGAATATCTCAATATCTAGCTCTACCTACATCCAGGCACCAAGTGTCTGGCTTTAACTCGTTACTACAATACTGTTCCCAACATAAGTTTTCGATGGCAATATCCCTGATTTTCCCCAAGTGTGGATAGCCGTCGAAACGATCACTAGGTGAATCGCGGCTGGCATAGCTTTTATCGAAACCGAGAAGTATTATTTAGAATAATCAAGACATTCCCTGTTTTTTAAGATGATTTTAGATAGGAACACTTCGCAAGTGAACTGTAGCTTGCTGAACCTTTCCCATAACCAATAGCATAGAAGCTGTTCAAGGTTTAGCCCTAGCTAGCTAGCTGTTCATTAATAACATACTATTTCCATCCACCCGCATGTCTCCCCTGTCTTCCTCCTCCTCCTCCTATCCTCCTCTTAGCTAGGCCAACATCTGCGCTCGATGCCGACATGCCCTTACCGTCAAATAGACTTCCTGGCCCGAAGTCGGGCTGTCCACCCAACGTACCAATGATGTCCCCTATGTAATTCGTCGGCTTGATCCCATCACGGTATATAGAGTTCCACCCGGATATGATGTCTCCACGATCTCAACCCCGGCTAGGTAGAGATTCTGGATCGCAATATCGAAGCCGTTCTCGTCAGTGAAACGAAGATGCTCGTATGCACTCATTGACGGCGGCGGGCGATCGAAGTCGGAACCTTCAACATTCGTTTATCAGCTGCTACTCAGCACAATGAGCACTGGCGGGTTTCGTACCGGTACGCATTAAGATTGTCCTCGAGAAGTCGACCACCCCCCAAACAGCAGCTCGCATTAATACCTGTAGAATGGCGCTGTCTTCTTGGGCTGTCATACAGTACGTTACCGTGCTCTGGCTTGTCCAGAGTTTGGTTATATTCTCGAACGCTTCACTCAGCATCGTACCGGAGTAATAGACGTCGCTGGTGGCTGAATCACATTTAATGACGCTTGGGCCATCCATGGCGGCCCCGTACAACTCATCGTCGACCTTGTATTTATCCCGGTACCTGGCAGCGCCGGGCGACCTCGGCGGTGGCGTCTCTTAGGTTCTCGTTGACCTCCATCACCTCGGTGCCGTAGATGACGGTAGGGTATTCGTCGGGCGAGTAAGCGCCGTACGGGAAATACCCTGTGGAGAAGTTGGCGGGCATCTCGCGTACATCAATCTCGTACTGCAACGCCACTTGCACGGAGAACCTGGACAAAGCGACGCTACCGAGCGTGCCAAGCTTAGGGTTGACGCCGGCTATGCCCCCCAGCAGGAAGTACGTCTTCGTCAAGTCGAAGAGGCCCGAGATCACGAAAGCCATTATCGACGCCGCGGCGTTGATCTCGGATTCGCCGACGGTGAGTTGGCATACCTCGCCGCGCGTATTGCAGTGGACGTGCGGATACAATGGGGACAGGCCCCAGACGGACACGTTGTTGGCCAGAATATTACCCAGAGTGCTATTTGGCAGGTTTGTGTACCAAATTTCTGCTTCCGGGGAGAACTTACCATGTTGACAACTACGACCTTTGGAGATATTTTTTCATGGCTCTGTTGGCGATATGCTGAGCCTGTGTCATGAACATGACTTGATGTCTCGAGAGCAGCATTCACTTCCACTGCCGTAGGCCGAGTGTCGGCTAGCAGTACCACCGAGAGTATCCTGAATAGAAACATGATACCGAGTACGTGGATGCTGCGAGTGACGAGTATTCGCTCGTAGGAAGAATATACATAGGGCTACTCTTTATAGGAGATTAACTTGGTATCGTATTTCATATTTCATATGTTATGCTTTTTGTGTCTGGATGATCGTCGCTTGGCTACTAGATGACGAATTGGCTTGCCGGAAGGCCCCGGAAGGGAGGTCGTTATCTCATACACCCGGACTCATTTCCCTTATCTTTACAGAGTGCCCACCGCCTTACTTACGTATCTAGTTATTCTCCGGCATACGATATATTCTCAGCATATAATAATTTGTCATTTGACACCTTGAGGCATCTCTTCTATTATCTGGGTAGGTATTCTGTAGCCTGCCGCCGAAGTGCCGGGTGTTTCTATTAGTACAATGGTGGATGTCAACTGAACTAACATCCATCCATGGATAGGTAGGATCATGTCCAACGGGGCATACATTCGACTACTATGCTCTGGAGGCATAACCAGATTCTTGGTTCGGACGGGTTGGTGCATAGTTTCGCCTCCTTGCATCAAATCCTCAACGAGCCGAGTTCACAAGATCTAATACCCTAGATACGCGAGGAGGTTCGCCTCATGTAACTTGGATAACGGCTTTGCCTAAGACAAAGCTTGATTCTGGTATTAACTGGGACAAATCGCAAACCGCACTACACTAACAGCTATTTTTAACCCTCATGCCGTCGAGGATCTCAAGCTTTTACGTTTATGCAGTTATATAAGGTGAGCATTCGATGTTGTGTACTTTCTTTGTTTGTTGGTAACAATTCTTCAGATCATATAAGTAAGAAATACGGATGTGTTAGCGACCAACGCGCTGTTAAATATAGGTAAATATAAATATAACGATACAACGCGGCGAATAGCAGAGTGTTGCTCACGATAATAGTAAGGTCCTAGGTTAGGTTAGTTGCCTACCTAACCTAGGTAGTAAAGGAGAAGAATCTTTCTCAGAGTTTATATGGAAAAGCTCGATCCTTGGATTGGTCTATAGCCTGTGCCTGCGGGGTCTTCACCATCGTGAGATTATCGCGTGTAAGCTACCTATATTTATTCGTCTAGACTCTAGGCTACCTCGATCTTTTACATTCGTTCTTAAGCGTTTACGAGCCTCCGTATAACACTCTCCTATCCTCGTTAGAATGGCATCGTCTACGACAGTTGAGCTTTTCACCCTGCCTGACGGACGAAACCTCTCCTTTGCCGTATATGGCGATCATAATTCCTCTCGGACAATATTCTACCACCATGGATATCCGTCAAGTCACGGGGAGGCTCTTTTCTGCCACGACCCTGCAGAGAAGTACGGGCTTCGTTTAATTAGTGTAGACCGACCCGGGATGGGTTCCTCTACCTTTCAACCCTTTTTCTTATGTCAGGCGGAACTCCAGCTCTGCCCCTCGGGGTACTCTGGACGTCCTATGCGTTATCAAACGCGCAGATGTATGTAGCTCCCTCCTAGATAGATACATACGTCCATCCGGACGTAAACATGCTCATTATCATCATCATCATCTACCTTTCAACCTAATCTCCGGCTTCTCGACTGGCCTGCCGACCTTCTTGCGCGCGCGGACCATCTTAAGGTCGATCGCTTTGCCGTTATCGGTGTTTCCGGTGGCGCACCATACGTTCTGGCGTGTTGGCATCAACTACCAAGATCACGATGTGTGGGCCTTGGCATCATGAGCGGCTTGTTTCCCACCAACCTAGGCCTTTCGGGGATGCTTCTCATGAACCGAGCCATATTCTGGACTGCTCAATGGTCGCCGTGGCTGGTTGTAAAGCTTCTCAGCTTCGGAATACGGTCCGTCACGAAGAGCTCAGACGACACTGATGCTATAGAACAGAAGATGGGATATTTCATGAAATTCCGGCCTAAGCCGGACCGCGAAGGTGAGGAGACCCCTTCGTGAGGTTTAGTTGATGAAAAATATGTACCTAACAGCAACTTGCTTGGGAAAATGGTTCTCAGAGTCTTCGCCAGGGTCTAGTTGCTGGATCAATAGGTACATTCGAGAGTGGATCTGACGGTGCTGGGGTAAGGACATTATTTCCAAATCTTGGCGGTCACTGACTTTTCGTGATGCTGTAGTGGGAGGCTCGCATATACGGCTCTGACTGGGGTTTCACCCTCGATGATCTCACGGTAGAACCTGGAAGAGTTGTTTTTTGGCATGGCGACGAAGACGTGAAATGTCCTGTTGCTATGACTAAAAAGGCTGCAGAGATACTCCGTAATGCCGAGTTACGGATTTCTAAAGGCCAGGCTCATATGCTCTTCGTAGCCAAGGCAGACGAAGCACTCGAAACATTAGGCCGCATGCTTGATGTAGCATAATTGTCACTCCACGTACGTATATGGACTGGTCGTCTGTCATTTTTTATTACAAAAAGCACTGGAATGATTAGCATTAGCCATCTAATAGTATTTTGAGTTAAATATCAACAATAGAAGTTGACTTATTACTTCTTTTCGACGTCCAGTTAATAATGGTAGAAATTGTGCATGTTAAGTGGGAATTATGATTTTGAGGCTATTCAGACCTATCTATTATAGGCAATATGTGGACGTATGGTAGGTATTAGTTAACCGTGCTGTAGGAGGCCGCTACAGGGAGAGCTTGCAGCACTCACCTATCCAACAGTGGCTCCCAATTTGGGTGCAGACTACTGCAAAACAATTCGTTATGACACATACGACTACATTGATCCCCTAACTAATTCTGACTATAAGGATAAATCGGGCTCGACTCGATATCTTAGTCGGCAACGCGGGCTTCCTAGCCAAATATGACAGGATTTTAGATGGAGACGAAGACGAGTGGTGGAAGAGCTTTGACGTCAAAGTTCGCGGAAGTTATCTCGTCGCCAAGTCTTTTCTCCCGCTGATGTTGAAAGGCGGCGACAAGACCATCATTAATATGTCGTCGACAGGAGTCTCGCACTTCCATACCGGTGGCAGTGGCTATTAGATCAGCAAGGTTGCTCTTCTAAGGTTTACAGAGTATCTCATGACGGAGTATGCCGATCAGGTAGGCTAGGGTTGATGCTCTCGTTCTATCATGGTCGCTGCCCTAACATTAATCCAGGGTCTTCTTAGTTATTCAATACACCCAGGCGGGTACATAAATAACTATTTAGCCGGGTCTATTCATATTTATTGACAGAGCGTTCTTGTGAATAGAGTGGCGACCGATCCAGCTCGGCGACTCCCAGAGCAGACACAAGGTAGGTCATTCTCGAAAGACTACGTACGAACAACATTGTATACTAACTTTAGGGGTAAACAAGCATGGCTCAAGTGTACACCTGCATTAGGTGGAGATACTATCGCATTTCTGACAAGCCAGAGACAGGACTGGCTAACGGGCAGGTATGTTAGTGTCATGTGGAATACGGCCGAGTTCTTCTCCAAGCAAGACGAGATCATCGCAAAGGACTCCTTGAAGACCTCATGAAGATGACGTTTTGAGTTGACCATCTATCTCTGGAAGAAATTTCATATAAACCTAACATTTAATAGTTATGTATAGCGACCTTCTAGATGAGTATTCATGTTCCTTCGTGGACACGTTATATTGAGTTCACATGAAATTAGATCTCGAGGACCAGCTTAGTGCAGCTAACTCCCGCCTTCAAGCTTTCCAAGCCATCATTAATGCCTTGTAGACCTCCATCGAGGAGTTGGATCTTGGGGCACGGCACTATTTCATGCTTCTCTAGTTTCTCCCTTAACCAGAGGTTGAACCAAAACGAGAACTGTTCGGCTCGCACCTTTTCGTCGACCGAAGCGACGACGAATTTGGTCTCGATATCTTCTGCAATAGGGTCGTCGGGCTTTAACGGGGGCGCAGACGCCAGATGAGCAGTTGCATCTCCCTTCAAAATCTTGAGGATATTATGACAAGGCTGGAGAGCGCCCACCGCATCATAGCCATACTGGAATGTGAGGCCATCCTCCTTTGCAGCCCGAATGATGGCGTCTTCCACGCTGGGGTCCTTATAGTCAAATACTCTAGACGCACCTAGCGACTTGATATACTCATGGTGCTTAGCACTCGCAGTGGCGTAGACAGTGAAGCCAAATAACTTAGCGCTTTGCACAGTCATGCTGCCAACACTAGACTATGGCTTCGGGTTGGTAACTTTCTCTTTTCAGATAGTCTAGTGAATTCTCGGTAGTTTACTCACCGAAGCACCCCAGATCAGGACACCTTGCTTGTCACTCGGGGAGTAGGAAGTATTGCGGGGAAGGCCAACTGTCTCCCATCCAGACCCTTGACCAATGAGGGTTAGTAATTACCGAACCGAGTGAGAAATCCAAAGGATTTAGACTTGTTAGGGAGCAATCATAAATCACACGATCGTCTCAACTGAAAGGTTTTGAGTTCCGAGACAAGCCAAGAGAGATGGCACAGAGGCTGAGAGGTAAATAAAGCTTGATATATGTTACATACAGACGGTAGCCACGGCCATGGGAAGAACAGCTGCTTCGTTGAATGTTATGTGGTCCGGAATTGGACTGGCATTCGTGGCGGGAATGACTAGCCGCTTCTGGAAAGCGCCATAGTCCGGCACGCCTTGGACGAAATATGACGGCGCAAAAGCTGCAATGCGAGTTCCGGGCTTGAACATATCAGAAACATTGGAACCGGCTTCGAGGACCAGGCCAGCTAGGTCCGAGCCGAGGACGGCAGGGTATCCGGCGATGGCGAAGCCCAAGTCCCGCGTCTTGTAATCTAGAGGGTTTAGCGCGATCGACTTGACCTCGACTAGAAGCTCTTCAGGGCCGGGCTTGGGCGTCTGCAGCTCTTTCACCTCAAGTGGCCGAGACATTCCGGTAGCCACGGCTGCAAGATGCGTCGCCATAATGTGTACCAAGTGAGAACTTGTCTATACCAAGTCGGAAATTATGTAAATGTGTATCAAGTCAGAAGTAGACGGCCCACGGGATCGGGATCGGGATTCGATAATTGATTACTTAGGTAGGTATAGGTACCTAAATAACTCTCTTTGTCTCAACCGTATTACGAGTCCTTGAGACGTACATATGTAGGCAGTGGCACCTGTTTATATTGTCAGATATCTCGATACAGGTACCTTAGGTAGTACATAGTCCCCGGCTCGGAATTGTGTTGTTTCGGATTTAACTGATTCCAAATATAGATGTATGTACGAGAGAGGAAGTAAATTGAGCTCCCATTGGTTAGGAGCTACCAGTATCTCCGGCCCCGGCGCTTCCTACCTAGCCTACTTCGTATGCATAGTGGGTTTCTACTAACGCCGCTGCGGTATATTCAAAGGTACCTAGATACACACTCTCCTGATTGAATACCGAGGTACCTAGGTAAGCTACTTAGGTACATAACTTACATGGGTACCTGCATGTAGGTAGGTCAAGATTGTTAACCCCTATTCTCTACCCCTATTCTCTAAGCTCATTGGACTTTAGATTCTAACCTCTCGCGTCGCTGGCATGCCACCCACAGGACGTAAATCGGCACTTCTTAGATAATCTACGTCGTTTGATATAATCTACATAGTTCGATATATATATATATACAGAAAATTCCGAGTACAATCAAGTGCCCTATCCAATCTTTCTAGGTATCTGGTATCTCAACTCCTGCCCAAGCATCTCGTCAACAGGCACGGCCTTTCGTTATCGCATTTCGATCGCGGGTCTAAAATTGCATCGGCTGCTTGTTTAAGCGACGAAGACCTCTGCTCTTCTCTTGTTATTGTTGGCAGCATTAGCTCGGCCATTTCCACCGTTGTTAACGTTGCTGTTAGCGTTGGCATTGTTGGCATTGTTTTTGTTGCCACGTCCGTTGCCGTTCTTAGATCCAGTGTTCGTAGCAGCACTCGTTTGAGCCGCCGAGGCGCTCGTGGTAGTTCCACCAACCGCCGTTGCCTGCGACGCCTTCCCCGTGACGACATCGGGGGTCTGAACAGGAGCAGCCAAGCTAGTAATGGACTGTTTTAAGATCGAGCTGACCACGGCCGCATTCTGTAATGCTTCATCCGATCCTGCATTTTGAATCGCCGCGATAGCAGCGGGGAGGTCGGCCTTGTCTTGTGCGACTTGCTTGTTCACCTTCTCCAGGGAGAGAGCAGTATCGATGTTTGCTGGCGTGTTCACACTTGGTTTCACGTCCGTTTGCTGAACGGGGAAGCAGCCGCCGAAAGGGCCGGCAAAAGCTGCATTCCTGCACCGGACAGTGCAGACATTGCCGAGGGAAGCTGTAGAATTGTTAATATGAAGTCCCGGGAAGGTCGGGAAGGCCTGGGACTTACATCCAGTGCAAGCGAAAGAATCAGGCATGTTCACGAGGATATCGAAGTCCTGAGTCTTCGCCTGAGAGAATCCATTGACTCCAGGGACGTTGTTCTCGACCGTGAGGTTTTGCGAGATGACACCGTTGTTCCCGGCCTCGACCTGGAGTATAAATAAATTAGTTGAGCTCCATCATGCGGTATCCATTTGATATGGGTGTCACATAATATATAATACACGTTAGGTAGGGCACTTACCAAATCACATGTATAAGGGCCAGCGCCGTCAGCATTTACTTGATGAATAGTGACCTTTATTTGCGTTCCGGCCTTAACTTGGGTCACAGCACCTGCTGCAATCGCATTCTCCGTGTTCTCTCCGATGTCGATGTTGCCGGAAAGTTCTGTCCTTCCGCACTCGTTTACCACGTTGGCTGCGATCTCTGCATCTCGGATGATGGTTGTATCTTGTTGGCATGGGCTGATGGACGTGCAATTCCTTGCCAATTGCTTTTCGACTAGGCAGTGTCGGCGGTGTCAGCTAAGATGATAAAGAGTAAGGCCTGAGCGGATGCTGATGGTTTTTACCTTGGAACCCGACACTTGCGGGTGAGCCACCGATACCTTGCGCACTTAGAATAACGCCATGCGCCTGAGCTAATGCTAGCAACGACACGAAGGAGAGTAGAGTAGAAGAAATGGAAGGCATTTTTGACAGTTGCAAAGCGATCAACAGCACCGGGCCGGCAAAGGAAGGATAGGATACAGAGAAACTCGGAAAAATAATGAAGTAATTGCGAACAGAACTGATCCACAGGATCGACGACGACGAAGAGAAGGTAATTGGAAAGGGAAACCGGCCTGCAGAGGAACATGGAAGTTGACGATCTGTGGTGAACATCGCCCGCCTATATAACAAGCAATGGAGATCGAGCAAGATCTCCGCAGGCTGGTATTCCCATGCGAGATGGCCAAAACCGGAGCGTCTGCCGAATAGAGACACTCCTAGACAGGCTACGTGAGCCAATATCCAACACGATCTGTATCATGCTGGTGGGTTTCGAGCATGAAAAGGAGCCTTCGTCAAAGTGGATCCCTTTCTTTTACATGCTATTATACCTAGGTAACCAATCTTCCTTTTACCCAACTACATACGTTGTAGGGTAGAGAGGTGAAAGAGATCCGTTTCGAGTTTCCATTATCGCTCACGAGGGGGTTTCCTAACCGATCCTCACCAGGGTGCCTGTTATAAAATTGCCGATGCCCTAGCTACCCCTACACTAGAGAGACTCCTCGCTATGTAGGAAAAAAGGAGGCTCACATTGTCTATACTACCTATGACAACCGGTGGCCATTGAGGCTTGTTACATGGGACTAATATTACCAAATGGAAAAGATGGGTACGCGGAGATATACCTATTCGATTCCTGTTTCGCTACGCTAGTGCCATGATTTAGTGTAGTGTACCTAGTGGAGACAGACGAAGATGTCGTGAGGGTACCTATAGCGAATAAGAATGGACATTTTACATGGTCGATAAACTACTACTACGAAGCCAAAAACCCATATGGGAGGAGATAAAATACGGCGTGGTGAAATGATGGTTGCTCGCCTTTCATTAATCTAATCTACCTACCTAGGGTAGGTATTCTACTACTATGTATGTAAACATAATAAGCTTATACTACCTATGTAAGCTCCGGACTTGGCGATGATAATAGGTAGGTGTTCTAACTACGCCCGGGGCAATGATCGTTTAATGATCTACCGGTTAGCGTTAATCCTCCCATGTTTCGATCCTTGTGCCAGATCTCGAGCCAAGACGTTTCTAGTGGATTACGTGTAATGTGGATATCTTGGCAATTAAAGCATCACGTATGGGTATGAGGTAGGTAACCTCTGAATATACTAGAAATACATATTAGGCGCTGGGGGGGGGGGGGGCAGGACCCTAAACCACTCCCATCCTAGAACGGCATGATCTTGTTAAAGAAATGATCCTATAGTCTGCTGATATCGGTCGTTCGGTCGTAATGTTGCTGTCTGTTTCATAATATCCATGCACCAATAACAAGCGAACATGGCGATCGAATAATACTACCTACCTACTATGGTACACTACCTTGGTAGGTAGCCAATCCATACGACTCAATGAGACATGGGTACCGTTGTAGGTAAGGCCTTTGATCAGCGCGATTGTCTCTGGGATGTTCTATCGGGCTCAATACTTACTATGTAGCAGTTAATAATAGCAAGTAATGAACTTTTAATATTCATCTCCTTATATGTATGTATATCATCGCAGTTGTCTTTTTCGCCGCGAACAGCCCCAGATTATGAGCGTTTATGTTCTCTACATACCTAGGTACCCAAGTGAGGCTTCAGTTACCTATGTTCAGGGGCCGATGTACATAGGCCGTCAACCACTCCATTGCATTACTAGTGTATTTCCAAGACCCAAGAGGAGTCAGTAACCGCTCTCGTCAAACCTCGACCCCCTAAATCGTACTCAAAAGAAAACGAGTCATACCATACCCAGCTACTTACCTACCTACACTACACTAGGTAGACAAGGTAAGAATTTTGCCTGTGTCTCATCGCAATCTATCATTTTGCGACAACCCCCTGTTTTCACGCTCACGGTACCTCGTAGGTTTAATACTATTAGCCCAGCCCTACTTTGTCACCGTTCATCAGCATATGGGTAGGTATATCATGGTATGATACTATTTACGTTAAAAATTAAACCGAAGCAGAGCGCCACGCAAGACCGAGGGAGAGCTTTATTTCTTAAGGGCACCCTTTACATGCTCAACTAATTTATGGTCCCAGCAATACCTATCTGCAAACATTCATTTAACGGCTCATGGCTTATTAGTAACTCATTAAGCTATGCTCAATCGATCCGTTAAACCCCTTCAGGGAAGTCAGTAAGCTTTACCATAGTATGTATTTTTGCCAGGTATTTTAGGACTTCTTAAAGTGATATTATAAGCAGGTAGACACTTTGATACTGCTTCAACTCTAGTTTCGAGGTCCAACGACGTACCACCCATGAAGCATGTAAAACAGAGCACTGGTTCATTCTTTAATAACTTAGGTCTCCCATACAAACCTTAGAGGCTAAAATCATGACTTACGCAGTTTGTCATCCACAACGTAGCTATTTTCATATTGTCAGGCTAAACATCTGAGACGTATGAGCAAGTGTAGCTACAGCACGCCCCTAAATCGTCCCCGTATTCTCATAAAAAAATGTCGGGAGGGTAAAAGGAGTCCACGAAGTTATATTATTAATCCTTTCTCAGGCCTTGGGAGGTTCACTTTTACTTTCAAGGATCCCGAGATTCCCCGAACCATGTCCGCTGTTTCACCCCTTATGGCATACACGTCAACATCACACAGTAAATATAATTATATCATGGATTCATGGTATGCAAAAGTAGTGAATTTAGCTCCTGCTATTTTGAAAAGACGGTGCTAAACACCCATGGCAGCCCTCGTACGTTCTATATAAAAGTTGATAATATAGATGATTCCTTAAATCTTTAAAATTCCAATACAAGTTTAGTCTCGGTAGGTAAATGTCAAATTTCGTAAAGCTAGAGAGCATAGCCTTTTGATAGCCTCTATGGATGAGAAATTATAATGTATCTCCTCATCGCTTCGAGGCTTATTTAACCTGAATGATAGCTTAAAATTATTTCCACTTGATGCTTACATGCCGGTTTCTTATGATATTATGCTGAGAATTGCTTGCCATTTTATTAGTTATCTTGCAAATGATGATTTATTAGCTATCGAATAGTAACAGGTGCGTAATTCTTAGGATATTTGATACCATTGGTTGAACATGTTCACATGGTTTAACCCTTAACAATAGCCAAGCTAGGTTCAACTATCCAGGCGGTCATCGTGTGTCCTGATCTATATATTACTAGATTAAAAATCAATTCTCAAATATCGTTAAATAGGTACCTAAGTAAATAAGGACTTCTCGATAGTATTTGATCTGTTAATTTGGGATTTACCTTGAGGAGGACTACCGGCATTTTGGATATTATCGGAGCAACTAATATTGAAATATTGTACAGTTAATTGACATATAATAACCTAAAGAATGTTATAAGATAATAGATACTATCTACACGCTTTACAATGAGCGCGATAACGCCTGAATGTTTTGGCGACCTACAGTTTTCCTTAGAGCTAGACGCGATGCCAGGCGATGTTGTGATGCTCTCGCAACCCATTTGCCCCTTTAATAACACTATCTATGCGACTCCCACCGTATCGGCAATCCTGAACACGTACTTCATAGCGTGTGCTTTTCCCGCTTTCAGATCGTCCAATCCCTTCTGAATGCCTCCCAGCCCTCCTGCAATAACCTCTTGGGGATGTGGCTTGAACCATCCTTCCTGCAGTCCTCGACTGATGTATCTGAAGTAGACGAAACCAAAGTCCTTCTCATCTTCATGCACAGAACCAACCATAGTATAGGAATGCAATACATGCGAGGGAAACTCGTATTCATTTGTCAACACAACTGTTATCTTGCCCCCCTCGGCGAGGGCTTTGCTCACGGTGATGTGGCTATTGTGATCTGATGTGGCATCAAAGGCATGAAGGAGCCTGGATCCACCAGAGGCTTTCTTTATTGCTTCCGTGACGGCGTCATCCCCATCACGGTAGTCGATGATGACATCTCCCTTGCTACGATCGATCAATGTCTCTACGAATGGGTGAGACTTTCCAGCTATGCAAATAAGAGGATGAATATTGCTCTTTCGGGCAAACTGGATGGCAAAAGCGCCGACAGCTGAAGCTGCGCCATGGACAACAAGAGGTATGGGCTCAGTTGCCGGTGTCCATGGTTGCGGAAGACCGAGCCGGGAATATAATCCGACTACCGCTGTCATGGCAGCTAATGGTATCGTTGCTCCCTCTGGCAAGTTTGTTAGCACATCCCCAGCCTCAATGCTAGCTTGGCGTCATGGTTCGCTCATACCTTCAAATGTAATCTTCTGCGGAAGGTGAAAAGTGGTATACTGCCATGCGATGGCGTATTCGGCAAAAGACCCATGCGGACTTAGCATCTCGTGAAATGCGGCAACACGATCGCCCGGTTTGAATTCAGTTACGTTGGCGCCAACCTCTTGTACGATGCCAGCGATATCATCGCCTTGGTTTACGGTGATTTGGAACCAGTCTCCCGCCTTCCAGTCCTTAGGGTTAGATCCGCTCACGACGACCTTGATAAGTAGCTGGTCGGCGTTAGGCTTGGGGAGTGGCGAGTTGATAATCTCAACCTTGGGCCCTAGCTGGTGTTAATGCTGCTCGGAGGTCAAGTTGGATCATTCGGTACTCACCCGGAGCCACCATAGCTTCCTTCATTGTTGGTATCATAGGTGCTTTGGATCCTAGGGGAATAATTATATAGGTATAAAAACCTAGACGTGTATGATACGGGAGGATAGAATCAATTATGGCGTCGATGTCATTGCGTTTCTAGTACTATTTGTTTAGGATATATTACTATAACCTAGGACCCTGGAGATCAAATTGATGAGTGAATGGTGTTAGGAAGATATATGGGAGGTTATGTCTCTGGACCAGTCAACCTTGTATTATATGGTCGTTATATTCAGTTCTATTGGGTGTTTTTACTGTAGGTACAGTAGGTGATATAAGCAAGGCGGGCGGAGCTTTGAAAAGATGATAAATCAACTGGGTACGGCATTGTTGGTTGTGCCGATTCTTGACTCCATTGCTGACTCTATCGCCGAATCCATTGCAACATTAACACACAGCATTCAATTAGCGTTGGAGAAGTCCCCGAGCCAAAGTCTCCGAACCGGTATCTATCAGTATATCGTGTGTTATTTTTATTGTAATCTTACGATAAAATAATGCCGCAATATAAGAGATACTCACATCGTTGGGTACCTAAAGACGGGGCGTGTACAGTCATATTAGAAGATGATGGCTCACCATCTGGCCCCCCTTTCACATCAAGACGCGTTAAATTCAATGTTTAAATCGATCTAAAAGAGTTATTCGAATTTAGGTACAATACCTATCATTTTAGTACCAACATCCACGGCTATTGCAGGTCTATGGTTGTGTGTGTTCATGTTCAATCGCTGGCTTGTTCTGGGATCGCCATTACGACATTGGGAACCCTCGAATAAAACCCTTCATACTTCATCGAATCGATGCAATTAATATGAGATCGGTACTATTCCTCACAAGTGCCCCAGCCGCCTAATCCTCGAAGTAGGAATGGTACCATTCATCCCACAGCCCGCCTCTACGCAAGACGAGACGGTGTGGATATACCGAATCTTTCCCGATTCTATCCTGAACATGTGGCTGCAACAATGAGAGTCAGCATCTGCTTCTTTAGACAATTAATCTAGCGGTCGACTATGATCTCGGGCACGTCTCGGGAGCAAGGAACTCAGTCAGCTCGATCGGGAAATTCCGACTCCTGGGCTAGGCAAGATAGGGGGAGGGGGGTTAACATAATGTTCAACAATTCATACCTGTCAGGCATTGGCTTCTGCCCCTGTGACCTATCGAGTCCAGGAAAGCCGACAAAGATGTCAACGACGCCAAGAGTCTCGTCTACGACGAATCGGCGGTCGGTGACTACGAGTGATGATGGGAGGCCTGCGAGAGTGCAGGAATCGCCTGTCATGTTTAACGGTGCGGTGGAGGCGCCTCCTTCGAGCCGAGAACAAGGCACGCCGAAAGGTACGACTACGCTCTCGTTCTTGAACCTCTCGAAATAGGCGTTGCCGGCTGATTGGATCACCTCTCGGCTGTCTCGCTTATCCTCAGGGATGATATCCCAGTTCTCGAGCGAGTTCCAGTACAAGTATCCAGTCGCGTTGAAAGCCCAGTCCCCGGTATCGGTTATGATCGATTCCATCAAGGAGATCTTGTTATCATCATTAAATACGATGCGTGTGCCGATGACATACTGGTGAGGGTTGGTCGCAGCAATGATCTCAGTGAAGGTTGCGCAGTTGGCGGTGTCGTGGATGCTGCGATTGTGGTCGATCTTGATAGATTCTGCCAAAACTCCCTGCGCAATGGGCCTGGGCGTTTCGTTCTCCGTATAAGTGATATTGGGTGCCGCCAGTGCAACCACGTCGCTAGCAGATCCAGCAGCTTGAGCCTCTACGTACTTATTAGTGGCCCCTATGAGAAACTCCCTGGTACATTCAGCCGAAACGTACGTGGAAAGTAGTAGCCAACCTAACAGCATGGAGACAGCCATGCCTACTAACTAGGTATATAACAAGGGCTAGATGTGATATGGATGCTCCTACAGAGGGGGCAGGGTCTACTATTATATATATATATCTATCTATCTATCCATCTATCTAGGTAGGTAGGTAGGTAGATATGCTTACGCGCACATCAATACACATCGTCCATTACCCATGTACTCCATAGAGACCTCACCTCCAGGGAACAACCAAATCAGCCTATTATACATATTTTAAATTACCATACCACTGCAGGCTGAAGTCATTGTAATCCACACAGTCAATAACTCTCGGCCGTGAATCGAGTCGGTAACAAAAGTTATAGATCCGAGATAGAACCCAGTGCACTACGTACCTTGCCCCTTAAGGCTCGAATCAGTCTCGTATCGGTATACGTATGGCCGCCGCATAAAGTGCATGCACGCGAGACCTCTCGGCAATTGAATAACCGTAGAGTAGATGAATTAAGACTTATGAGTTGAGTACTAGGCGGGTAGATAGATAAGTGCAATTCGTAATGAATTATCCCATGTCCAGTAGAGGTATTGGCACGAGGGCGTTAGGTATAGGTCGGAGCCATGGTGTGACTTGTAGACAGTCGCAATGTCAACGCCGAGTACATCTAATCCACGTTCATTCAAGTTCGGCCCAACGAATAATATACATCTCCCTCGTCAACTGTAAAACAAAATTTAATGGGGATTGGACCTGTAGAGGTACACGAACGTATTGTCCAGTAACTCCTCCTCACAAGTCCTACCCGATAAAGAGAACTTGGTCAAATAGGAACGGTGGTCCTCAAAGGGTATCATCCTAAGGAATACAGAAGTCGATCCAGCTGCCCAGGTAATCTAGTCGATTGCGGCTGCTGTCTTGAAATTCGTGTTCTCGGTATATTTCCTCGAACTCCTTGTAATCCAGCCTGCCCCAACCACCTCTCTCTCGTGCCTCCTGTTCAGCAAGGTCAAGGCGCTTCCATGCCACCAGCGTGGAGCGCGAGATGTAGGCCGGCGACTCGAGTTCGGGAATTTTCGTCTCGGTAGCTAGAGCGCTCTCGGATGACCCGGAGCCATTAACCAGCATTTTATCTTTGGACTTACCCTCCACTGTCCGCGATATAGGACCGTTGAGTGGCGTCTGCAGTATGCTGTTGGGTCGATTCTGGGGTAGAGTAGGGTCACGATATCCTGAGGACCCTGGAAGTATTATATCGTCTACTGGCGCGACTATCTCATCAATCGTAGGCTCTCTTCTGTTGTCCTTATTCTGTGCTTCCGCGGTTGGACCTTCTAACTCGGCCGTTTCGTCGTCCTCGGCAGAGGGGCTAATCGTGTAGTTACTAACTGAAAGCAATTCGCGCAAGTTCTGGTGTGAGATAGGACGGTTCTCGTCTAGGCCGTTCGCCTGGGGCTCGCCGGGTGAATCGTTTCTGGATTCTTCGTCTTCATCTTCCAGTTCGATTATTTCTGTGAGCGCTCGGTGCTTTTCGCGTTGTTCCTTGGTTTCGGCAGCCTGAACTGCAAGATCCTCCTTCTTTTTGAAAATCTCGTCCAGCAGCTCATTGAAAGCTTGTTGCGTAACCTGATAGAGTATTTCCTTGCCGGCGTCCCGCTCTGCGTCTGGAATTTCCATCCCGCCCCACCTCTCCGGTACGCTTCGCGACGATGTAGACGGATTAGACCGAGTCTCAAAATCATCCGCGTCTTCTGCGAACCGCACTTTGGAGGACGATCTCGACCGCGGAGAGAGAAAATGGGGCGCTGACTTGGATGATTCGGCGATGCCGTTCAAGTTCAGTAGTACATCTTGGTTCTCCTCCCACCCCTGTGGAGGTAGGGCGCCTTCTTCTTCGTCTAAATAAAATTGGCGTCGCTTCCATCTCTCAAGGAGCTGCTTTCTAGCAAGCACCCTCTTCCTCTTGTCAACTCCTAGCCGGTGACTACTCGCTACAATAGCCTGGTGCTGAACCCTAAGCTGGCTCTCTGTTGGTAACGTATTGGTGAATCTGCTAGCATCGGGAATAGCCCGATTAGCAGCAGAGCCTACTCCCTCGTCCACCGCATTGCGCTCGGGTTGTTCATCTTCGTCAGCTTCACCGGCCTCTTCCTCCTCGGGTTCACTCTGGCCATCCTCATCCTCGGAGCCGGTTTCGATATCATCGCCTAGAGAACGTTCTTCATGACGAATGGACTCGAGGATATCGTCAAGCTGCGTATAATCGCCCGAAATGAGCGATGCTAGGTCGACCGTATTATGAGGAGGATTTATTATCCCCGACCAGTAGCGGGTATCTCTGTTAGGGGATTGAGGTCTCCTCGAGGAAGATCCGAATGATTCTGTAAATAAACTCTGACTGCCGTTTCGAGCGAACAAGTTGTTCAGGATCTCCTCGCGACCAGACATGTCTAGCTTGTCCTCGTTGACGGCTCCTCTGCCATCATTAACTTCGACGTCCCCGTTCGACCGGAATATCTTGCCTTCCATTGGTCTCGAGTGATCGACTCGGGGGACCCTACCCTCCCTTCCGAAAAGACTACTCAAGGGTTGCCGGCCATTGATAAGTTGTTGGGCCTCAGTAGTTGTCATCATGTGGTCGTCGAGACCTTCGAGGATGTCCTTATGCATCTGCTTGTAGAGCACATAATAGGCCCGGAAGATGCGCAGGAAGTCCCGTCGGCTCACGTAGCCGTCGCCGTCGATGTCGTAGCCGTCAAATGTCCTCTTAAGTTTATCCTTTCGCTTCCTGTATGACACGCCATGAAGAAACTCTTCGAAGCCAATTAAGTCGTCGTGGTTGGTATCGTAAAAGGCAAACATGCGGTCGTGGATGAGGTTAGGTGCTGCATGCCGATAGCCGCCAGACGGGACGAGGCAGCGTTCGAAGGTCTTCCGGTCCATGGCCAAGCCAAGCCCATCCGGATCATCTCTCCATTCGGTACTGGCCATGAAAGTCCATTGCTCCCAGAAAGCATCGAGCTCGACGCGTTCGAAGCCCGTATCTTGCGACCACTTGGAGAGGAGATATCGCGGCAGGTTTCGTATGGAGTTGTCGGGATCACCCGGATACCAAGACGGCTGTACGTGTCGGGTTCCGAAGGGTGGAGCGGGAACTTTGATCTTGTAGAAGACGTGGGTCTTGTAATGCAGGCCTTGGGACTCGCACACCTCGCACAGGTCGAAGTCAGCGCAGTTGGCACAGCGATACCGAATGCCGCGTATAGGGACCATTGCGCATCCATTACACTGACATCCACGGTGCACATAAGCGTTGCGTCGGGCGTTATCCTCAGATACTCGAAATAGCAGGGTGACTATGTTTTCGCCAGTGCGCTGGCGCGGCGCTTGGCTGCTGTCGTTATACCACTCGTCAGGGTTCTGGTCATCGGTATGCGCGAGTATTTCTCGATTGGGAGCCGAGGTGGTCGTGTCTGTGTTCTCGTCACCATGCGACTCGGACTCGGAGGAATCATCATGGCGTTGCGAGGTTCGGCGAGGCCGCCTCAGGGCATTCCGACGATGCAAGCCGGGCTCCGCCGAGGGGAGACCGGGATCTGGATGGTTGTAACTATGGTAGCAATAGTAATAATAGCCTAACGAGACTGCTGTGATGGCAGAAACCACAGCGATAGCTATTCGAGGCCTGGTCAGGGTTGAAGCCACCGTAGGAGAGGAAAAGTGTGCCATGATAAACGGGTGAAGCTCATGGCGGACAGATGAAGTAGATAGGTTAGGTTAGGTACCTGGGTAGGTAGGTAGGCAGGTATTAAAACAGGCGATGAATGAAAATCAAAAAGGCAGTGTTCGATGATCGGTATGCATTATAGAGCATGGCTTTATGGGCCTAGCTGAGTTGGCATAGAGATGTCTTTCGAACATTGGAAATGATGGATGGGTGATGGTTAATGGTTGATGGTTTGATTTATGAAATTCTTAATTACATAAGCTACTTTCGTTTTAGGTAAACAGGTATTATTATTATTAACTTCGTACCTGCCGTCAATACTTTTAAGTAGGTACCTTGCCACTTTAGTATCCACTAAGCTTACCTAGTGTACCTACGTAGAGGTACCTAGAGATACACAGTGTAGATAGCAGGCAGGCACGGCACGAGATCCCATTAGATGGATGGATGTTATTACAACCTAAGCTGCTAAGGTTGGAACTAGTGTACCTAGGTAGGTAAGTGCTAAGTAAGCCGCCGCCACAGAAACCAACGAGGCGCAGTCATTTATAGGCCTGCGTCGTGCCTTGTCTCGGCTTACGAAGCCTCTTACCTACCAGGTACACAGGTAGATATCTAAGAGGACGACTAAAACAAATACATTCGTCGCCTAGCGTATCAGCCGGCCCTGTCCACGTCATCTAGCCAAGTCTGGGGGCACCAGTCCTTTGATTTAAAGATACCTATGTACCTCTTATAGAGTACCTCTTGTAGCATTTCATCTGGAACTTGAAGGAACTGGATTTTGAAGCATTTCGGTTTCGCTCTACATACCTACCTACGATGCTCTCGTACTAGTATGTAAATCACCAAATCACTCGCTTGTTCCTATTTTACATACGCTCGCTAGAATTCCTAAAGTCCGAAAGGATGCCTCCCATATACGAGAGACCCGGACTCTTCCTCGCCGAACATCTAATCCGGAGTGCCAGAGCCGCGGTGGTAGCAGCCGGCCCGGAGGTCGCCAGACTCGCTCGGCGAGATGCCGTATCTCGTCGCGACCTAACTGTCACCAGCGACGCCCAGAAAGTTACATTAGGCGTTATCGCCGCCTACGTCGTCGTCATTGCTATTTTATGGAACGTGCCTTATGTGCGATGGTCATTATGGCCTTTTAAGGTACATTTCCTACCC
Organism: Jackrogersella multiformis; assembly: GCA_902806575.1. Lineage (NCBI taxonomy): Eukaryota > Fungi > Ascomycota > Sordariomycetes > Xylariales > Hypoxylaceae > Jackrogersella > Jackrogersella multiformis. The sequence goes on along the minus strand of CADCXD010000011.1, from coordinate 1,261,336 downwards.
GCCTACCCACCCAACGCGCCTTTCCTGACCTTGGGCTTCATCACTAACCACCTGGACACTCTTGATAATAGATGCTTGTTATAGCTTGTAAGTTTTCGCCATCCCAAGCTTTTAATTATTTAAATATCATCATTCTCTGACTTACCCATTAGTTCGTATGTACCATCGAGAGTTCTTTTTCACCATTCTTGGCCTGTCTCGGGAGCTAAGCACCCTTAATTAGGCTGGCCGAGGAGTTGTTGCCCTTTAGACATGCCCTAAAACCATTTTACTCAAGGAAGTAATTACTGACTCTGACTCCCGTTTAGATGAATTCGGCCATGCTATAACAGCCTGCTGCACGGGAGGCCGTGTCAAGTCTATCTCTCTTGACCCGCGTGAAGGAGGTGTTACTCATAGTATGTACATACATAGCATTGGGATTTTATTTGTTTATTACCTACCTAGGTACCTAGGTAGGTAGTCTTTTCAAAATCATGCTGACTCTCATTATCAGTGGTTGGCGGGAACAGTGCTATAACGTTACCAGCCGGCTATCTGGGATCTTCCCTCATAGGCGCCCTTCTAATATTTTGCGGCTTCGATATCGTCGCAAGCAAAATCGCCAGTCTGGTATTAGCCGTATGTTTCTTACTGACCCTCTGGTGGGGTAAAAAGGACTGGCTCACGATTTTGACTATCGTGCTTGCTATCGGGCTCTTGGTGGCCTGCTGGTTTATAGTCCATGCTGAACCGCTAAGATTCGTTGTACTTTTCATTGGCGTGATGAGCTCGCTGTACAGCGTATGGGATATCGTGAGTTCCGACCATGACTCCGTGTAGGGGTGCCAGTGCTAACTAACTTCTAGTGCGATGATTTGATCCTCCGCAAAGTCAACAGCTCCGATGCTAGCGTATTTGCCCAACGCTACGGCGGCTCTTCTCAATGTTGGGGCGTCATCTGGTCCATTATTTCTGTTTGCTTTATGGCTGCTGGGATTATTGCCGGCATTGCTGCATTTCCACAGTCATTCGCGCAACAAGAGGACGATTCCAAGAATTTTCTCCCCACCCGTTAAACGAAACTGACAGCAAATATAACGCTTTCGTGCCCATGGATATATACCTAGGTGCTTCATGATTCAATGATCGTTATGGAATTCTCGGGACCTTTTTTTACTTCTTCGGGCACACGGGGCATAGTGGCGACGTTGGTTTTCCTGTCTTTCATAGATACCCTTTGCAATCAACAAGATGACGAGATGACCCATCTACTTGTACATGGGTCGATCTTTAATCATCATCACCGACCTCCATTCCTGCAGTCTCTACTTTATGTATCATAGACAGACCGGTGTATGTGATGTGTCGTCTTAAAAGCTTAGAGCTGCTCTGAAATTTTACTAGCCTGCTTGTGTAAGGGAAATAAATATCTTACAAGCAAGGGTCATTACACCAAGCTTTGGTTGCCTAGGATTACTGAGTAAGCAAGTGAGGCGGAAGCATGCATTAACGACAGTAGGTAGCTTTGCACCTCGGAGCAGTGGTCGGCCGCAACTCGAAACAATCCTGCTGGTAACGATGAAAAAGACAAGCAATATACATAACCATGTCCCTCGCCTACCTTACTCATGTTCATACTCGTAATATTCACTACCGGGCAATATTAAATTACTGATAAATATAAAGAAGTCAGATACCAAATTACATTGATCATTGTTCGAAGTGTGAATAGTTGATGTTAAAAGAGAAAATAGAAAATCTATGAAGAAACAGAAAATCTCACTCATACCTACCTACATATAGGTACCTAGCCTATATGTACCCCTATATGTACCTATCCACATATAGGTATGTACCGGTACCTATATGTACCTAGGTACCGGTAGCATTACGATACTTATAAAGCGGGCAAAGACGACATACATGCAATTATGCGAATATTCTAGTTAGCCGTGTCCATTCATAGCCCAGCTGGGTGTAGCCGAGGCATCTTTTCCCACCAAAAGTCGAAGCGGACTTTGATTCACAACCTCAGAGGGAAACATATAGAAAATATAAATAAGTCTATGAGTATCAAATATTTATCAGACTTTGACTTCATACAACATATAACTGTACCTAAGTTGATAATCTGATTCTCAAGTTGGCACGTTTCGTCCATCCTCCATGTACGCATTCCTTGATTCTCTCCATGCTATGAACCAATCCCTGAATCTAGACCTAATAATTTCGCCTGACAGATGACGAGGTCCAAACCATCAAATACGATGGCCTTCCCTTCCGTCGAGGATGTAGCCAGAAGTCCGGCTTTCCCGACAGCTATGTGGCAGCTTGAACCACATCAAAGCGGCCTCCTACCCGTGGCCGCCGAGAGAGGAGGCCCGCTGAATATCAGTTGGGAAGTTCACGGCGACGGCCCTGTGAAGCTTATAGTACGTGAATCTACCAAGTTCAGAAGCAAACCAACCCGGGCCAGCTAGTGTTTAACATGAAGGAAATCTCACCAAGCTCTCACTATATAGCTCGTTAGTGGCCTCGGTTTCTTCAAGGGAGCCTTCCAGCGGCAAACAATGTACTTCGGACACGTACGTGGGTCGGAGTATTCCGTCCTCATCCTCGACAATAGAGGTATGGGCGGGTCTGATAAGCCTTTAATGCGATATAGCACCTCGGAGATGGCGCAGGATATCCTAGAAGTCGCCGACCACCTTGGCTGGACGTCGCCGCGGCAACTACACGTATGTGGCATTAGCATGGGCGGTATGATAGCCCAGGAGCTGGCCTATCTGGTGCCGGACCGGATAAGCAGCTTGAGTCTCATTAGCACGGCGGCCCGGATCGAGAACACCACTTCCTTCGCTGAAAACATGGTGAACCGCATCACCATGCTATTGCCTAAGAGTCTTGATCGTAGTGTACAGTATGCCGCTAGAGCCATCTTCCCCTCAGGCTATCTAGCTGGGCCAGACAGTGCTGTAGTGCCCGATAAGTCAGTCCCGAAGTGCAAGATCCCGGCTGGGGGGTACGGCAAATTCAGAAGCAATTATGAACGCTTCGCCGCCCAAGAAGTCACAAAGCAGCGAGATAGGGATGGGTTTACTAAGGCTGGTTTCTTGTTGCAGCTGATCGCGGCTGGATGGCATCACAAGAGTCCTGAGCAGCTGAAGGAGCTGGGTGACAAGGTAGGGCGCGAGAGGGTCCTTGTTTTACACGGAACTGATGATGGAATGATTTCAACGCATCATGGCAAGAAACTACTAGAGTACCTACAACCAGGTCAGGGCTTGATAGTCGACGGCTTAGGCCATGCGCCTATCAATGAGCGAACGCAGTGGTTTAACGAGTTACTTGAGGCACGGTGTTCATTAGGAGAGAAGTTGAACAAACGGTGAAGGGATGAAAACTGCATGAATACCTACATACAAAGACTACCGATACGCTTACACAAAACAACTCGAGCAAAGTTACTGCTTTAGGGCCTATACTACGTACTTTGAAGATTTTAGCGTGCTCAATGAGAAGCCGCTGGCGCTATAGATGATACAGTTGAGCTTGGAATTTTTGCCCTGTCGTCTTTAATAACCTAGAACGTTTACTCCGTGGACACGGGCATCTCATAGCAAACCTTTAAGCCTGTTAAACATCGAATCAACCTCATGTCCCACCGTTTCCCCCGGGGGCTCAAAGATCAAATGCAATGTTGTCGCTCACATTTCCCAGGAGACACCAACGCAAATAATGAAGAGTATTCTCTACCCTGTCTCTCTAACTTACAGTGGCAATGAAGCTCTGATATTGCTCATCGTCTCCCAGCGGTCTCGCAATAGCCTTTTGTGGAGGAGTCGCCACAGAGGAAGCCTTACTGGTTCCTGTCCACAACACTCCAGACTGCTGAGACTGGTTCATCAGATCTGTCTTCGGTGTGTTGGAGCTCTCGTCGATTTGATCTTCCTTATCTACTCTCGGCAGACGCATTGCTAAGAGCACATACTCAGCCCGAGTCATATTGTCCATGACATCGTCCATGTAGCGCCGTGCGTCATCCTGAGGAGCGACGACCCTTGCCAAATTTTCGAGATGCTTGCCAGACTGCGCATATACCCGGACTGTTACGGGCTGGTAGTAATCTAACGCGGGGTCTCCCCCATACTCTAACTTGCTTCCCTTGCGTACAATAAGGAATGATGCTATGACTTGGGTAGGGTTGACATATTCGAGAATGCTATACTTGGGAAATAAGTACCTATCTCCGGTGCCGCCCGAAAATTCGAGCACAACAGCTGAAATGTCGGGCTTAGTGGAAGGCGGCGGTCCTTTCGAGCGCAAGGCCTGCTGCGAACTGGATGCCTGAATAGGTTGCCCAGGTGTGGCAACTGAAGCTTTTCTCGAGACGGCAGTATTTAGCACCGCAGGATTTTCTGCCCCGTTCGCAGTGGTTGTCTGACAGGCGCCCGTTGTAGCCGGCTGGGGCTTAAGGGCCTCCTTCGCCACAACATCTTTTAGCCTATCGAGGATCGCCTTTAAGTCCGTGGCATCCGTGAATTTAGTTTTGCCCTCAGCTATCCTTCGGACAATGTCCCGCGTACTCGTATCATCTAAGGCCTTCTTCACGAGAAGAATCACTAACGGGTCACTTCCTGATGGTGACCTTAGATCGTTCGATCTCTGATGTGGATTGGATGCGAGAATGATATCGAGTATGGTTCGAACTTCGTCGGCGAAATACTTAACTGTCCTGCCATCCACAAGGAGCCGATCTGCTGATGGGCCATGCTGACCTCCTTTCCTCTTGTAATCGGCAGTAATCTGGTCAATTATCTTCTGAAAATGAGCCAGCTCATTTGGTGCAGCGTCGCCTATGGCCACACGCTTCATAAGATCTCGAAGCTGAGGGTCTTCAGACGCTCTCTCCGCCAAAGTGACTATAATAGGATCAGCACCAGGCGCCGCTGGTGTTGCAGGCTTCGCGGCTGGCGCGGAATGTTTGGCTCCCGCAGGAATGGCCGCTGTATTCGCTGTTGGGCTAGGGGCATGTAACGGTCGGTTGACAATCGTGCCTGGTTGGGAGGGTCCTTTTGGTTGAGGAGGCACCGACTGTGAAGGGCCAGCTGTGGGAGGTAGTGCTGACGGGTGCTGTGGAGCGGCAAGGACGGACTCTAGACCTCGAGGAGAAGTCAAAGGCTTGCTAGTGGTCATGGGAGCAGAGGACGGAGGCCGCTGTAAATCCGATTGTTGCGGCTGCGGCTGCGGCTGCGGCTGAGGTTGAGCCTGGATTTGCGCTGCTGATGGTGGTTGGAGTGACGGCTGAGCAGCCGGTGCGTGCGAGGGTGAAGGTGGCGGGGCTGTCGGGGTGGATGGCGCGCTCGGCTTCGGGGGAGGTGGCATAACACCATTTGGAGGGCCATACTGTATGATAGGTCGGAAGGTAGAATTGGTGGTGGGTGCAGGTTTCGGATCTTTAACGGCGTATAGGGTAGCTTCGAGAACGTGAGGTTCGACGGTGATCGTGACTTGTCCGATTTTTGACATGCTATCCTTAGGGGGGTTGTTGGGGTCTTCCTTGACAACGCCTTTCCGTTTCGTGGGTTTAGTCCAGTACTTCTCGAAGATGCCCTCGTGGATCCATTTCTGACGAGATCTGGACAGCGACTCAGCTAGGACACCACTATAATTGCAAGGTTATTATATAGCACACAGCCAGAGATGGGTAGCATATAGAGAAATACCTTTCTTGAACGGACTGATAGTCCTTGCCCAAGAGATCATCAGGCTGTGGATGTTCTACAGTCGGTAGGGGATTGCCGGCTTGAATAGATTTTGGCAATTGCGCTTCTTCGGGGGCAGCCTCATCGAGTACGGGATTGGGTATTGGTGCTGGTGCCGGTGCTGGTGCTGGTGCTGGGGTGAGAGATCGTTCGGGAGGCGTCGCAGTGCGTTTCTTGGATACATGGTCGACTCTTGCAGCCGCCCTCGCAGGCAGCTTTCGCTTTCTCTCCATCGGCTTTAGCTACCTAGTTGGTAGTTATGTAGATACGGCGGCGTCGCGGGGTTTAGTGGAGGATGAGGTACCCTAGGTAGGTAGTAGATATAGATATATCAACAGCTTATTTTATATTCACACTAGAGGAGCAAGAAGCGCAAGGACATTTTGACAACGACGATAAACGTTGAAAACGATTCGATTTACAATGACAGGGAGATGGTGAGAGAGCAGGTTTAATTGTAGAATGACATGCTCTAGAAGTTACTTGTTACTTTTGTTGTTAGTAAAAACTTGGAAATAGATTAAGAGTAAATCTAGGTCCGTGGATATTTTTTTTATTTCATGTCTTGGTGAAGGTGCGGGAACTGTAGAGCCTTGAAGGAAAGAGAAGTGAGAGTTTGCTTTTTTTAAGTTGGAGCATAAAACCTTGGCCACAACAAAATCGATTGGACCTACCTACCTAGGTACCTACCTAGGGCATGTAGACAGTAAAAGGTTCTAGCTGCTCCTACCCACCTTGGTCCTTATGTAAGACGCGTCAAAGACCCACATTCATAGGTCTAAAGCTTAGGTACCTAGCTGCACAGTGTACCTATAGATACATGTAGGTATCTATAAGTACCTAAGTAGGTACATGTAAGTATGAATATGTAACATCCAATACCTACCTCCTAGGTATAATCTAATACCTACCTAGGTACCTACAAATATGAGATAACCTCACCATCCCATGGCTTCGCGAACCTCTCACTGGGCTATCCCTTTAAGTATTAGCCTAGGCATCCCAATTGCTCTTTACATAATTATCATCCTGCTCGGCGCATTTCCTTTTTTCCAAAGGCAGTGAGATCCCTAAATGTCCAACTCTGATGTGAAATATATACACAACAAGCTAAGAGGCTAACAATGAAAATATTTCAAGCTTCTTGTATGCCCATCGAGTCAACACCTTGTTCTGGCATGATCTCGACAATCCAGAATATTGGGGGTTCGCCAGTTAGTTATTGCTACACCTCAGGGTTGTATAGTACCTTATAGCAACACCGGCTGATCTGGTCAATACGTAGGGAATCAAGTAACACCTTTCTCGCTTACGACCGTCGATGGCGAGAGCCTCTACGCATGGCACATTTTACCGCTTCCCTCTTACCTCGAGCATGAGAAGGTCCTCCAGGCCCAACGGCCGGGCTTCTCTGACGACATTACCAAGACTGAATCGTTTAGGCTGCTCAAAGACGACCCTGAGGCTCGACTCGTACTCTATTGTGAGAGCCCTCCCAATGCCCCGTGTGCTTCACTGCCGAAGGTGCTAACTGAGCAAAATGGAGTCCATGGCGTGAGTAAATTGGACACGATAGGATGCCCGCCAGTATTAGGACTACTGACTCTTCTATAAATAGAATGCTGGTCATATTGCCCAGCGTTTCCGTCCCGACAGTTATCATACCCTAACAGATTCTTCTCGTTACCATGTCCTAGCTGTTGACTACCGTGGCTTCGGCAAGTCGACAGGCACACCGTCAGAAGCGGGGCTAGTCAACGACGGTGCTGCAACCGTAGATTGGGCGATGCATGTAGCAGGCATTCCGGCCAGCCGGATCGTCATTCTAGGCCACAGCCTCGGTACTGCGGTCACAAGCGGCGTTGCAGAGCACTTCGCCGTGCTAGGAATTGAGTTCGCTGGCGTTATCCTCGTTGCCGGGTTTTCGGACCTACCATCCCTCCTCTCCACGTACGCGGCGGCTGGTTTCATCCCAGTCCTTTCGCCGATCCGGTTGATCCCACCGCTCCTTCGCTTCTTCCAAGGCTTCATCATAGACAAGTGGAAGTCCGCAGACAGGCTTGCTCACGTCGTGAGCTTGACACGGACGAGATTACGGCTGACTTTCATCCACGCCAAAAACGACTTAGATATACCATGTCATGAGAGCGATAGGTTATTCGAATCCACATCGAATACCACTATTTACAGGGAGCTAGACAACGGCGGCTTCTCATCGTGGAAGGAGCAGCGAACCTTACGCAGAGAGGATGGAACTTTTGTCACGGTTGTTAAGGCTGAACCAGATATGATCATCAGGGAAGAACTCGTACCATACGGCGGTAGGTTTTCACCCTGAGTGGTTAGATAAATCGCAATTAGGAATGATGCTGACACATCCCATATAGGACATAACGACGTTATGATGTCTTCGGCTGTTTCACTCGCGGTCATGAGGTCGTTTGGATTAAATACTAGCTAGGTTAGGTGTTAAGGTAGGGTTGTGTTTCTGGCGAGTTTCTGATAAACAAGAGAGCCTATCCAAGGTAGAGCTGGCCTTAGATATTAAAACATTATGACATAATTCTACCTCTAAGTAAAATATTCGCTTTATATACCTAGGTACCTAGGTACCTAGCATTAAATACCTGAGTGCCTATGTATGTATGTATCTATGATACCTAGATAATGATATACCTAGGTACATGTATTTAACGAATCTACCTAGATCACATAACCCAGAACCCGAAGATCTATTATAGATAAGGCTAGCTATCTAGACCTTATTACTGGGGTATGTAGGTACCTTACCAGCCTAGGTAGGTATACCTACCTACGCACTTCGGAAGGTGCGGGGCACTGTGTGGTATAGATTACATCTACACTCTAAAAAGCTCGTTTGCAGAAAACCTTCACAATACAACAACACTTACCCACATCATTGTTTCTCCTGGTACCTTAGGAGGTACCTATGGTCATATTTGCCCCGCGCTACAACCCTACCCACAAAGGACTTACATCCATACGTACCTACACTACACAACATAGCTTCAACCAGATACAACCCCAATTTACTTACCCTACCACCCCCATCTATCCTTGAGCTTACCTGCGACAAAACAACATGTCCGAAGAATCGAAGCCTGTCAAAGGCAAAGGTAAGGAGAAGGATAAGGAGAGGGATAAGGAGAGGGATAAGGAGAGGGAGAAGGAGAGGGAGAAGGAAAAAGAGAATGAAAGGGCTGCTAAGAAGCTCCATAAAGCTATCGACGGCCTCTCCAAGGAACAAGTAACCCAGCTTCTCGATCTCAACCCTGCCCTTGCGAACGAACTTGGTGGTGGAAGTAATGATGATCCCAACGCAGCAGCCGATGCCCTCAAGCGTCTCAACCTCCAAGATATCATGACTGGACTGGCTTCTAGTGGCAAGAATGCCAAAGATATGGGTGCCTACAAGTTCTGGGCTACCCAGCCTGTTCCTAAATTTGACGAAGACGGCGATCCCAACCAGCTGGTCGAGGAAGGGCCCATAAGGATCCAAACAGTTGATGAGATTCCGAAAACCCCTGCGCCGCTGCTAGATGGTTTCGAATGGTCCACTATAGACTTGCTCGACGATGGGCAGCTGAAGGAGGTCTGGGAATTGCTAAACGGCCATTATGTCGAGGATGTCGAAGCAATGTTCCGCTTCAACTATTCAGCCAGCATTCTTAAATGGTGAGTCGTTCACCTCATCACCCCCTGTGCCCCCTCCCCTTTTCCCTACTCTCATGTTCCCACCGGCGAAGAGAGAGGTCGAAGGGAGATAGTGCCCACGAGCTGACAATTGTTTCCTCAGGGCCATGATGCCGCCCGGTTGGAGAAAGGAATGGCATCGAGGAGTCCGAGCCACGCAGTCCAGGAAACTTGTCGCCTTCATCGCTGCTATCCCCGTCGAGCTGCGTGTTCGGGACAAAGTCCTACACGCTTCCGAAGTCAACTTCCTCTGTATACACAAAAAGCTTCGCGCAAAACGTCTAGCTCCCGTCCTCATCAAGGAGATCACGCGCTTGTGTAATCTAGAAGGCGTATTCCAGGCCATCTACACCGGGGGTATTGTTCTCCCAAAGCCCGTGAGCACATGTCGCTATTACCATCGGGCCATCAATTGGCAGAAGCTCTACGACGTTGGATTCAGTCCCTTGCCGCCGAATAGCAAGCCCCAGTTTCAGATCAGGAAGTACGCTGTTCCTGATCGAACCTCGACCAGGGGGTTGAGGGAGATGCAGAAAAGGGATGTCGCTGCCGTCCAAGAGCTTCTCACACGGTATCTGGCCAAATATGATTTGGCCGCCGAGTTTGACAAGCAGGAAGTCGAGCATTGGCTGTTGCACAATAAGAAGAATGCTTTGGAGGAACAAGTCGTCTGGACTTATGTCGTTGAGGTACCCCTCTTCATCAAGCCCGAATCCTACGCCTATATTAACCAAAATATTAGGATGAGCACAAGAAAATCACAGACTTCATCTCGTTCTATTGCCTTGAGTCCTCCGTCATTGGCCCTTCCAAACACTCGAACGTGAAAGCCGCATACCTCTTTTACTATGCCACCGAAACGGGGCTCGCCACTCCTGTTGACAGGGAAGCCCTAAAAACCCGTCTCAATGCTCTAATCTCAGACTCTCTAGTGTTCTGCAAACAGTACCAGTTTGACGTCTATAACGCCCTTTCGCTCATGGATAACGGCCTATTCCTAGCAGAACAGAAGTTCGGCCCCGGAGATGGTCAGCTACACTATTATCTATTCAACTACCGAGCGAACCCGATAGCGGGTGGCGTGGACAAGAGAAATCGCTTAGATATTGAAGCACTGAGTGGTGTCGGGTCAGTCAGACCTCATGAGATCATCAAATAATGGTTGCTAACATCGGAACAGCAAGACGCAAATTTGAAAGTATGTGGACACCCTGACGGCGCGTATATTACGGCATAACGCCTTTGGAGAATAGGCAGCCTATACTTGATAGTGGGATTCCGGGGAGGAGCCAAAGTTCCCCATCTCAGGGGCTCGCTGGCTAGACCGACTTATCATGATCAGTTATTGCATGATTCTATATAGATAGAATTCTCCGCATCGGATCTATAGGGACGCCGGTCCTCGACGCCCCAGCGTACATGGTGTACAGGTTAGCTATAGGTGCCTTGTACCCGTCCTTCGGATGCAGTTTTTATTATTTTAAAGACCTGCGGTAATTATTCGTTCGGCTAGATGCATTTCTAAATGATACCTGAAGTACAGCCTGAGAAGACTTCAGCACTCCTAAACCAATCAGATGTCTCGTGCCTGTCCCGAGATTCGCCCAATAAATTGGGATCGAAAATGCCTATGATGTCGCCATGTATATGCAGCCAGCCAATTGATGAACACCTTATCGCTTTATTAAGGTGTACATTTTTCGTACGTCCTAGTCATGAAAAGATTTGTCCAGCATCTCAGTATTTTCCAAGCGCCAGATTTCACTCATACTCGCTCGCACACGTGGCAGAAGTCGGAACATTCATCAGCTTCGTGGGCCCGCCGGTGTTTCCAGGAACGACCACGTCTCGCGAGTCAATGTCAGCAGTGACGCAAATTAAAAATCGAGGGCCTTGGGCCTGTGGCGTTCCTTGAGTAACATGACCCAAGTTGCCTCGAAAGCTCCCGGAAACGGGATACAGAAACGGGATACTGAAAGAGGTTCGCGTCAATCGAAGGCCGTTGTCTTCCTTGTCGCCGACAAGACTAGCCACCTACTATCCGACGATGTGCGGATACATGTTGTTGAAGTGGTACTGCGACGGGTGCGGAGCAGTATGTATGCATTTTTTCTAGATATTCTTGCCCAATTTTTTTATACCTATCCTGCCACCAAAGAGCGGTTCGCTAAGCCTCTCAAGTGGCTGTGAGTTCTTCTAGATTGTGCTTCACGAGCTCGGGACTTCAGTCTGAGAACTTATCGCGGACGGTAATGCTGACTGTTCTTCTTGCAGTGGTACACCAGCGATGAGGTTAAAGTCGAGGATTGTAAAGAAATCGACTCCACGGGCGAGTGCAATCAGTGGGACAAAGTGAGAGAGGAAAAGTCAGATGCCGGCGGTCTCTGCGACGACTGTGCGCGCGAACCTGATGGGGACGCATAGACGAGAGTCTCTTATAAGCGGCGCAACCCCAAAGAAAGTATACGGCGCAAGATTTGAAGTAGGCGATGTCAGTGTTTCCCATCTCACGACCCAGACTTAGGGTTATCTCCTGAATCGCCATCTATTACGTGACCTGAATAGTTAAGAGCGCTCTGACGCCAGGTCTCATGGCAGGAACCGCCTTTTAGGCATCAAACTCGTTCAATTATATCCGGATAGGAAGAAAAAAAAAGGGGGGGCGGGAAAAAAGGGGGAGGTGGGAAAAAGGGATATTGTCAGGTTTATTTTCGCAGGGGTAACTGGCAGTATGATATACTATTAAGTACCTAGGTATGGTATTAGGTATGATATACTATTAGGTATGATATAGGTATGTTTATGGTCTAGGTATCTAGTGTTGCATAAATTGATTTGATAAATTGATTTCTAGGTAGTATAGCTTGTAGGATTTTATAGATGTCTCAAAGTCAACCTTCTTTATTATTTTCTATCTTAGTAGGTTGTTTTGCTATACGATATGACAATCCTTACCTTACCTACCTAAGGTAGGTATGTCATGCGTATAGTGTAGACGCCGAATATAGGTTAGCTGCTGGTTGGTAGGTAGAATATACAGTAGGTAGTAGGTACATCGTTAACCGGCTTCCCACCGATATCCGTTGCTGTGAAAGATACCTCCTACATACATGTAGGTAGTAGGTAGGTAGTAGGTAGTACCTAGCCGACCGAGGGCCGCAACCAGATGTATCTGGCAGTCTGGTACAGGGATGTGAATGATACCATCGTAAGGCTTGGATGACATGATGCGGAGAAGGAAAGAAGCCGGTAGCCAATCAGAGGAACTGTACAGCACGCAATATCGTTCTATTCTACGAATAGACTAGTGAGGGGTGACTTCGCCGATATGGCTTGCACCGAGGGCGTCCTGGGCCTGTGGGCGTCGCGGGGCAGGTAAGAACAACTTTGAGGTCATACCTACCAAAAAAACATAAGATAGTCGATGAATTGCGACATTGACCAAGATCGTTCGTCAGTTCCTATTTTGGGCCTTGATAGCCATAAATAGAGTTGATTATTGGCTAGGCGCAGATCGAACTACCTATGTAAGTATATACCGTAGTAATCTACACTACCTACCTACATGTACCTAGGTACCTAGGTAGGTATGGAGGTACCGTGCCGCCTTTCATCGCCTATCCAGCCGTAAGTGAATAGGTTAGTAGGTACATACCTAGGTATCCGACGTCGTGCTCTGATCTAGTCTCGACCGGACTTTTCCTTCCTGTTAACCATCTTCTCTTATTTATTTCTTTCTTTCTATAACTCGTGATACCCACCTCCTCACCCCTTCAACCCCTTCCACCCCTCCCCAGACAAAGTCTCCTCCTCTCAGGTCTTCCGTATACACCTCTTCGATCTTAAGCTTTACCGCATTGAATACAAATTAATCACAATGGCCGACTCTAGAGCTGCGCCGTAAGTCTTACATTGGCTAGTATCGATATTTACGTCGAGCTTTATATGAGTTTGCTGTTCACTTAGCTTACCTGTCAATGTAGCCTTCGCCTGGGCTCCGTTGCACCTAATTTCCAGGCCGAGACCACCAAAGGTCCTATCGACTTCCACGAGTTCGTTGGTGACGGCTGGGTCGTTTTCTTCTCCCACCCGGAAGACTTCACTCCAGTTTGCACCACTGAGCTCGGCGCCTTCGCCAAGCTCGAGCCCGAGTTCACCAAGCGAGGTGTCAAGTTGATCGGCCTCTCTGCCAACACCCGCGGCAGCCATGAGAGCTGGATTAAGGATATCGACGAGGTTACCGGCGGCCACGTTGCCTTCCCCATCATTGCTGATAAGGAGCGCAAGGTTGCCTACCTTTACGATATGTAAGTTGCTATTCATCTTACTAGCCTAGAAATAGAGTCAATAAAAGAATGCTGACGAGGACCCTCGCGCCGTCCAGGATCGACTACCAAGACACCACCAACGTTGACGAGAAGGGTATTGCTTTCACTATTCGCTCCGTCTTCATCGTTGACCCCAAGAAAACCATTCGAACCATCCTATCGTACCCCGCTTCCACTGGCCGAAACTCGGCCGAGGTTCTGCGCATCGTCGACTCCCTCCAGACTGGAGACAAGCACAAGATTACCACCCCGATCAACTGGGTCCCCGGCGACGATGTCATTGTTCACCCTAGCGTCAAGAATGAACAAGCCAAGGAGCTTTTCCCGGAATTCCGCTCCGTTAAACCGTATCTCAGATTCACACCTCTACCCAAAGAGAAGGCTACCGTCTGATACAAAGTTGGAGCATCAGAAGGGGGTAGTGCTGTTCTAACTTGGCAGCATTGGCTATATAAGCTGCCTGGGCAGGCTCATCTAACATGCTAAGCTAGTATAAAATGTTTCTGCTGAAGGTGAGACTGTCGATTGATCCATGCTTCTCACGTTGGGAAATTATATAATAATAAAAAATATTTTTAAATAAGAACAAAGGAGCATTCTTCTCTCCTCTCTTGGAGTTGATTTAGGCTAGAATGAATGGAAGTGACCATCACTCGCTTTTAGGATTGAGGTCTTAGTCGACTTCAAATTGTGATGGCTAATACTTGCCCCTACTTACCTACCTAGATAGGTAAGTAGATATTATCTCGACTTGGTTAATTGGACTATAGGTATGATATGTAGCTTTAGAGCTTCAATATTAAAGGAAGAAACACTTTACTTAGGTAAGGTAGGTAGGTAGGTACTGTTGACGGCTAATAATCACCTGGAAATATGGATGTTTTATATGGATGCCGTTAGTTGAATCTATGGTGCCTTTAATAACATATTGTTCTTTAGTTGATGTCTCGGTACCTTATGAATAATTACCCGTCTTAACACAAGGAATTCCATCAGCTTACACACGCTGAGAGTGATCTTGCTATTGCCGTTACCTCCGGATATTGTCTTATGTGTTAAAGGTGCCTATGTTGCTTAGGCAGATATCAAGATTCTTAATTACTGAGGTACCTAGGTACCTACCTAATTGATTGAGGCTCCGTTGTGCATCATTTAGACGGTTATATACTTTAATTGCATATACACACTTCTAACTCATCCTAAAACAGACATCTTACTTATGTACATATGTACATTACGAAGTACGTATACATATGGATAACATTCATAAAACCTCGAGGCCAGAAACCTAGTGTAGGTATCTAAGAAACTTATAAAAGGACATAAGAATATCACGATCAATGTTATGCATATACATGTATATACCTATATATATACTTAGGTACCTAGCTACATACACTAGTGTAGTACCTACACTAGGTATAGCGGTCTTCCAAGGTTCTAGCGCGTACCTATGTACCTATCTGGTAGAGCCGCCTCCACTCTTTTAAGTACTTTGCTCCATGCTCATTGCACAAATTCATATTTCACACATCGACTTGATTCCTCCCCACATAGGAATTGACATAATACTCCTCAACCTCAAACTGGCCTCCACCCCCTCTGCCCCTTTCCCCCCTTTACAACAGCGCTACCATTAAGCAACGAGATTCGAGCATCTACGTGATCAAGACACAGGCTAGCCTGGCCAATCCACCCAGTCCACCCGGCTGAGCCCACCCTAAGCGCCCAAGACAGGCAATACGAAAAGATAAAGAGGGAGAGAGACTGTGCGAACGAGAAGGATCGAAAAGAGGAGAGCCAGACTGAAAGAAAGAAGGAAAGAAAGAAGAGAGAAAAAACCCAACAGGGGAAGACGCGCGCGCCGACGGAGCATTTAAGATTGCTAATTACTAATTACGACATCAACCAAAGGCCCTTCTGCCTACTAAGGATCAAGGTATGTCATTAAACCCAACTTGTACTCGTCGTCTGTTCTTCCCGTACCCGTACCCGTACCCATACCGCCTCGTGTGCAATTCTCCATGCTCGTCAAGGTTCTCGTGGCACCCCTGGCCCGGAGCCGCCTTTTGGTTTCTTATTCGTAGCCTTGGCTCCGTTGGTTAGCTTGTCTTCGTTTCAACGTCGAGAGAAGAAACATCCCCTGCTCCCTGGTCTCTCTGTCTCTCTCAATCCTAGCGCGGTATTTTCTTTTCTAATATTTCGATATTCTAATATTCCAATAATAATATTTTCCCGGCCTTACTCCCCACCCGCCCCTAGTATAGTAGCAGAGTAGTACTCTTCCAGGTTTCTGGCATCCTATCTCTTTATGAGGCTCATCGTCCTCTCCCTTCCAGCTATCTTCTTCAGCGTCCAAAAATCGCCGTAGACAAGGTTGCGGCTGAGAGGGAGGTGGTCAAACATGTCTACATCTAGTCCTAGTCTAACTTCAGGTCAACTAGACGGCCAAAGTAGCCCGCCATTAATCGACGACATTCACGGGGGTGAACTCGACCAAGATCGTCGAACAGCTCCCTCGAAATCTCCCTCCGATCTTCTCTCAGACGTATATCGAGGTATCAGGAAGGCGATTCCAACTCGGGAAGAGTCTCGTAGGATCGCAAGAGCACCCTCAAGGCTCGCCTTTAAAGCGTTGAACGGCAACTCTGCAATCCCAGAGGTCAACTCGGCACCCCTTCTAGCGAAACCGGTACCTCCACAACATGTTAGGAATCTAAGTTTGCAGAATAGTCTCGAGAAACCACTTCCGGCGCCACCACCCCCTTCATTGTCCCCTCCGAGTCCCGTAACTCGATTGGTACCGCCTACCCGGTTGCAGGACAATTCAGCTGCCATACTGGATAACGATACTATCGACGAGGCGAACATAAATAGCAGGATAAGGACAATGGATTCTAGCACGTCAATCGCTCATAACCAGATGTATAATGGTGGAAATGATTTGAGTAGCAGTCAGAGCAGCATAGCTAGTTCCTCGAGGGCTGACGGTGGCGACGGCCAGAAAGACAATTTGACACCCCGGAGCAATGGACCGCTCTCGGCTGGGCCGTCTCCGCCGGTTGCGTCGACGAGCAGGACCCCGGCTCTTGGTGCTGCTGTCGGCACCCCTGCGACCTCGGGCTCTTCTGCTCACCTGTCCGGGTTGATGTGCAATGTTCACCGGACTACCGGCCAGGAGCCTCACCCTCTAGTAGGGGCTACGACCACGATCTTGGGAGATAAGTTATATGTCTTTGGTGGGCGAATACTATCCCGAAGTAGACCAGCTCCCCTTACTTCGGATCTCTACGAACTAGATCTTATCCGGAGGCATTGGAGCAAGCTTGACACCGCCGGGGATGTTCCTCCGCCACGTTACTTCCATTCTATGTGTGCTCTAGGGGATACCAAGATGGTCTGCTACGGGGGTATGTCACCTACCGCTACCCAACCTACTTCTGCATCGCCCGACCAGCAACCCGAAGTGACAGTAATGTCTGATATATATATCTATGACGTTCTGACAAGGAAGTGGACTTATGTCCCCTCTCAAGACGCACCTCAGGGCCGGTACGCTCACTGTGCTTGCATTTTATCTTCCTCTGCAACATTTTCATCTCACAAGGCGCCTTTATCTGCCCTCCAGCACAATCCATCAACCGGGAATCCGAACGAAGGCAGGATCGGCGTCAACATAGACGGTACCGGGGGGGCCGAGATGGTTGTGGTCGGTGGTCAGGACGGAGCGAATCATTATATTGAACAGATTAGTGTCTTCAATCTCCGCAGCCTAAAATGGACCTCGACGCAACCGCTCGGCAAGTCCTGCGGTGCGTATCGTAGTGTAGTCGCGCCCCTGCCGCCAAGCGTGACTGCCAAGATTGGCAAGGCCAACGTCGGTAGCTCTCGTCAGGAGAGCGGTATTAGCCAGGAGGCCAAAGAGCCGGGCTCATCAATGCTCATCTATTCGAACTACAACTTCCTAGACGTAAAGCTGGAGCTCCAGGTTCGAGGATCGGACGGGTCGCTTGCTGAGAAGCCAATGGCGGGGTCTTATTCCCCCCCGGGGCTCCGTTTCCCAAATGGCGGCGTTATCGACACGTATTTCGTTGTTAGCGGCACTTATCTTACTAGTTCAAAGCAAGAATATGCCTTGTGGGCCTTGGACCTTCGGAATTTGACTTGGGTACGCATCGATACTGGCGGTAGCGTCTTCAGCCAAGGTAGTTGGAACAGAGGTGTTCTGTGGAATAGGCGCAATATTTTTGTGATCCTCGGCAACCGTAAGCGGAGCTTGGTGGACGACTATAACCACCGACGGATCAACTTCTCCAACGTCTGCATGGTGGAGCTAGAAGCTTTTGGTTTCTATGATAACCCCCGTAAGACGTTTCCACTGTCCGGCTTCATATCTGCTAGTAGTCCTTTTACGGCTCCGGGATTAAGTATAGGCAGAAAAGCCGGGTGGGCTGGCGGAGGGAGGTCACACACGCGGGCCGCCGAGGAGCTGGGCGAGAAAGCTATGGCACTACGGGAGCTCGCAGACATGGATATTCTGTGCTTCCATGGGGAGCGCATACCTATCAATTCCCGTATAATCGCGCGAAGGTGGGGGCCCTACTTCGTGCAGCTGCTCCGTGAAGGTGCGGCCACGCAGGATGGGAGTGACTCTGCAACGTTGAGAACGGGCATGTCAGGGCAGGCCGGCGCACGTATGTCTACTATAACCATCACGCAATCGAATAGGAGCACCGGCGACAGCAGCTTGTCGATGGCCACCACGATGAATAACCAATCATCTGTCGGGTCCCTCAAACCTCCTAGTACAGCGGGTACCTCGATGTCTGGTGGTAGTGGATTGGTAGATGCAAGCGCCATCAATTCTGCGCCGACACCTACCTCGTTGCCGCCCAACTCTCGGCCCAGGTGTCTATACCTCCCTCACACCTGTCCAACCGTCCAGGCTCTACTCCATTTCCTCTACACGTCAGCGTTGCCTCCTCCATCATCACCCCTCTGCACGCCGCAAATTCTCTGCTCACTTTTGCAGATTGCTCGACCTTACAAAATAGACGGACTACTGGAGGCCGTGGTCGAGCGTCTCCATGCACGTCTTGATTCGCGTAACGCAGCCGCGGTATTCAACGCCACGGCTATGGCTGCGGGCGGGGGTCGCGGAGTTGATGGTAGCTTGAATCACAACCTCTACACCGGCGCCGACTTGTCTCAAGCTGGTGGCCCCATCAGCCCCTTCCATGACCGTTCGATGTCAGTGTCTCGGCCCAGTGCTGAAGAAACAGCAGGCGCACTGGATGGCCTTCGGATTAATACCAGTGTATCGAGAGCAAGACCAGAACCGGAAGAACTCAGCGCGACTACCAGCGTATCAGGGAGTGAGTGGAGTAGTGAGCTCGGCGATAGCGAACACGAGTCTGCCAGGGAGGTCTGGAGCGGAGAGCTAAGCAGCGTCATCGGACTGCAGAAGCGAGGGTTGAGAGGTTTGATGGAGGGACGACGAATGAGGGCGACTGTCGACCGTGAACGTGATGGAGGGCGATCAGAGAGATTTGGATCGAGGGTAGGATTGGGAATCGCGGGATCTTGAGAAGGATTTGCCGGGCCGCACCATGTTATGGGAGAAATATTTATTCATGAGCATATTCGGGCGCGAGACATTTGGTATCATCTGGCTGGATAAGGAGTTGGTTCTGGCAAGGCGCAATACATGTGTGTGTGTGTGTGTGTGTGAAGCATTCTTAGTTGCCTACCTTGCAAGGGGTTTAAATAGTTGAGATACCAACCGGTGCTTTCACTGCAACTAGATCCAACCTGGCGCTGTCTCTGAATTTGATACAGAAGGGATAATTACCTAGGTATCTGCCCATCCGGCATTAGCATTTACGTACCTCCTACTTAGAGGGGCACCTACCTACCTAATAGTACCAGGTACGCTAATGTATGTTAAAACAACCTTAAAAGTTTCTATTTCGGCGACCCTAGCTAAGATAAGTACAAGTACCTTTATACTACCTAGGTAGTGCATATGCACCTAGTCGCCTCTAGATTCCAATGTTCCAATTGTACCTAGGCTACTACGTAAGTACCTGGGTAGCTAGGTATGTGAGCTGCTTAGGTACTAGGTACCTAGGTACCTACTAGTCTGCTAGTGTACTGTTAAAGTTCGAGACTTGGAACTTACCTAGGTACCTACTCCTAGGTACCCACCCCTAGCTCATCCTCGTGAAAGTATAGTGAGTACCTACCTAGGTATGATGTAAGGCTAAGTACCTGGTAGATAAAAGATATCGGTAGGTACCTATATAAATCATTCCCCCATCCCACATCCCCCTCTGATACCAATACCTAATACCCAACACTCAACACCGTAGAGATGAGACGAATATGTTGCGATCTTTCTAATCCATCATTAAGAGGAATGTTGTCTAACACTATGCCCTACTTTGTCTTGCATCTAAGTGAATCAGATAATGCTTCCAAGACCTAATTTGAGCTTTACGCTCCCTAGCTTACACGACAACACTAAGCTTGACTGTCGAGTCTACCATCCGACCTGTCTGAACGGCTTATCTGGGCCGTCTGGGCCTTCCGATACTTCATGGCATCAGCATGCTGCTATTGTCGCACATCCATATGCGCCCTTGGGAGGGTCTTATGAGGATCCGGTTGTGCATATTGTCGCCAGCACACTACTCCATCTCGGTTTCGTAGTTGCGACATTCAATTTCAGGTTCGTACCACCCTCAGCGAAGATGAAGAGGTTCTACACTTGTACGAGCATATTCCTAACAACTCTGCTGAATCAACAGAGGCGCATCCTCCTCACACGGTCGCACCTCGTGGACATCGAAGCCCGAACGCGCTGATTATATGTCCGTCACCGGTTTCCTCGTTTATTACGTGCACCACTTGTGTTCCCGCCAACATCATCCTGCCACCACAAACTACAGCGCGTCTCCTCCAACTTTGCTACTTGCTGGGTACTCGTACGGCGCCATGGTGACGATCCAGCTTCCTCCTCTCGACTCTTTCCTTTTGGACTTTGCTTCTCCTGCCACCCATACCGCCCTAGCAGATATCCGGCTACGGGCACAACACCTTGCCGAACAGCAGATCATGATTTCTTCTACTCCCTCGTCGCCGAGGAAGTCGCTAGGCTTGCGTGTCGGCGGTGATGAGGACACAGCAATGCAGAGGAGCCGTGATAAGTCAAGGGTGCCTTCTCCCGATCGCGAAGAAAGGATACGGAAAGGTGTGAAAGAAATACTCTCCCGGAACAGGTTGATCCACCGGAAACACAATCACGATCTCGGTGTCCGGCCCGGAAGAACGGAGCACGAGGAGACATACCTAGAGAGCGTCGATAATCTAATCCGATTTCGTTGCGCCTTCCTAGTAGTTTCACCTCCATTAGGCATCGTTACCAATTTAGCGACTATGTCCTTCTCGAACCCCTTGTCGAGCTGGTCTAGGAGGAGGAAGGGTGGGTCTTCGTCTTCATCAAGGAACCACGAGGGAGATGTGGGACGGGAAGAGACCGCGTTTGAGATGAAGCTCGTAAAGAATCCTACCCTAGCTATATATGGGGATCAAGATGGCTTTGTAACGTTGAAGAAGATGCGTGACTGGACCATACGGCTGGGCAGCACCGAAGGGTCTCAATTCCACCACGTAGAAGTCTCGGGCGCTGGACATTTCTGGTTAGAGGAAGGCGTCGTATGTGAGCTTAGGAGGTCGGTTTCCTCTTTTGCGGCTAGGCTTATAGGAAACCTATGATTATGAGATTCATGAATACCTATATAGAGCTAAGTTGTCAACTACCTACCTAGGTACCTAGGTACCTACTTAGGTAAGTATAGGTAATGTCAAGACCTTAACTAGGTGCTATCTCGGTAGCTAGGTATCCCATTGACCGCCACAGGCTACAATAGCTACAATTTACTAAGTATAGTAACAATTACAACAGCTTTGACCAATATGCCCACTTATTCGTAATTTCGCTCCTAACAAAACAAATCTCATTAGCTGTACTTACTTAGTTGTACCTAAAGATATTTTTAGTAAATTGTAGCTATTGTAGCCTTGTGCCGGTCAATGGGATACAGTATTGACTACACTAGTGACCTATATAGATAATCTCACTTAGGTGCTCAGGCAGGTACATATACCACATAAAGTACAATCTAGACTCTAAACCCCACCTTTGATTTATCACATGTTAGTACATACACAGGTATCTACCTAGTGTAGGTACCTACATAGGTACCTAGGTAGGTATCCATTACTGGTATGTACCTACTTAGGTATGTATGTATGTATGTATGTATGTATGTAGGCACCCCTCATAAAACCCCACATTCGATACGTTACTTTGAACTCCCTGTCTTTTGTCTTTTATCTTCTGTCTTCTGTCTTCTGTCTTCTGACCCACATGATCTCATTGTTTATTGCTCACATGGCTTAAGATTCCGCATTGTTCCGCGGCTCTGACGTCTTTTCTAGCTAGGTACACTACAGCCCAGGTATGTAGCAGGCTAACTGTCCTTCAGAATTGGATTACATGTTCGCTCCAACCTCCTCATCATCGCCCCCATCTACAGCGTACCTTAGAGGCAAGTATACAATTAAACCTCTATCGAAATTCGACACCTCTTACAGCACAGCACGTCTCTCGCAACGCGGTGCCAACCACCTTATGAGCCGACGACGGACTTTCACGGACGGATACATATCTAAGATAGGTTGAGGTAGGATGCGATGCCCACCTAAAAACACGTTGAAGCGACGGCGCCTCCTCTCGAGCTTACACCATGACACATATCGTAGACGTTGTTCCGTCTATCCCCTCGCTCCGACCCTCCGCCCCTAAGAACCCGCAGAATGGCAAGCGGCAGCCAAATTGGCCATCCTCGAATATATACCCCGTGTCTAGGGTCCTGGACGGTCTTCTTTACCTCCAAGACGGTCTGACGAACAAAGAGAGAGCCGAGAGAAGACGGCTTGGGGAGCGCAAACAAATATTATCCGCACGATTACAAAATGCCGAATCGTATAGAGAGTGGGACGCGGTAGCACACGAGCTAGACATCCTCGAGGGCAATGAGCAGTGGAAAGCTGATACGTCGACCGGCGATTATAATCCTGACCTTCTAGAATTACGATTGCAGGAACTCGACGATGCCCGCGCTTACAGCGATGTGCGGGCCATGATGCATCTCGTTAGGACAGCCCTCTCGCGCGACCTAGGCGGCATGGGTAATATCGACCTCTACCGCCATTCTTACTGCGGCACGAAGAATTTGATCGAACGGTACGTGGATTCTACCTTGCAGACCATCACCACTCTGGTAGAACAGAGCACGAGTCGCCTGCCCGATGACTTGGGGCCGAGGGATTTATTAGATGCGATGCTTTACGCTCGCCAAAGCTTCGGTCGAAGCGCGCTCCTACTGAGCGGCGGAGGCACTTTCGGTATGACCCATATCGGTGTCTTGAAAGCCATGTTCGAGGCAGGATTGTTGCCACGTATTATCTCGGGTGCATCAGCTGGCTCGATTGTCTGCTCCGTGGTCTGTTCCAGGACCGACGACGAGATTCCGCAATTATTGCAAGAGTTCCCGCATGGCGATCTGGCCGTGTTCGAAGAGGATGGAAATGAAGACGGTCTTCTAGGCCACCTACGAAGGTTGCTTACCGAGGGGAATTGGTCCGATATACGACATCTGACACGTGTGATGCGTGACTTTCTAGGCGACATCACATTCCAAGAAGCTTACAATCGTACGAGGAGAATATGCAACATCTGTGTCTCCTCTGCGTCTATATACGAGCTGCCCCGGTTGCTCAACTACGTCACGGCGCCCAACGTTATGATATGGTCTGCTGTCGCGGCGTCGTGCTCGGTTCCGCTCGTTTTCAGCGCTGCTCCCCTGCTGGTCAAGAACCCCTTGACAGGCGAGCACAGCACGTGGAATCCCACTCCGCAGATGTGGATCGACGGCTCCGTCGACAACGACCTTCCAATGACGAGACTTGCAGAAATGTTCAACGTCAACCACTTCATCGTCTCGCAGGTCAATCCTCACGTCGTTCCTTTCCTCGCCAAAGACGATGTGCCGAGTCCGCCCTCCGCCGCACGCCACGAAACGGTCCACAAGGGAGAGTCAGATTGGCTAAACACAATCACTACCTTGGCCAAGAGCGAAGCTTTACATAGGATGCAGTTCATGGCTGAGATCGGTATCTTCCCGACCCTCGTAAGCAAGCTACGCTCAATCCTGAGCCAGAAGTACTCTGGTGATATAAACATCCTCCCGGCCATGGGAGTTTGGGATTTGCCAAAAGTGCTGAAGAATCCGACGACCGAGTTCATGATGCGCTCATGCTTGCTGGGTGAGCGTGCAACCTGGCCTAAGCTGTCTCGCATACGCGACCGTTGTGCTATCGAACTTGCTCTCGACCGCGCCGTCCATGCATTGCGAGCCCGTGTTGTGTTTAGTAAAAGCCAAGTCGACCTACGAAGGATGGCCACCGGTTCGCTGGCGAGAACACACGGAGAGAGTCACGAGACATTAGCGCCGAGTTTAGCCCAAGCTTGGTCTCTTTCAACAAAAGATAAGCTAAAGCATCGCCACCGACGATCGAGTGGGAGTAGCCTGCTGAATCCCCTCCATCGAGGTCTTGTTAATAATGATAACCCGTACAAAATTACAGACGACGATACAGACGAGGAGGAACGTCTCGAGATGTCCATGCGCCACACTCGCGCGAAACCGAAGATAAAGCTCAAGAGATTCCCAAGAGGCCATATATTACAAACTGGGCCTAGGACTAGTCCCATCCTCTCTTCCACCACGGAGCCGAACTCGTTTGATTTCTCCCAACCCATAACGCCTACCGGAGCCAGGAATACAAATGAGTCGGCCTCTAAGAAATCTGCACTTTCCTCAATGTTTACCGTACCCGGTGATGACATTGTCGGCGATCTCGCTGCCGAGACAGCCTCCATGACTTCATCACAACAAGCCCCCCATCACGACGCTGAGCTTGAGACCAGCGACTTGCACACTTCGGATGCCGACGAAGAAAGCCACACAGATGATGATGCGATGGAGTCAGCCTCCAAAGCATCAAATCTACACAATAAGATATCCGGTGATGAACAGTGACTACAATCGGCCGGCAGAGACGACATACGCCAGGATTAAATAATACTATTTCCCCCCGCGTGCATTATAAAATAAATATAAGCTTTAATAATATGTCAAAATCCTAATTAGATACTATAATTGATCTTTCGGTGAATAGTTTGAGTTAGAGACAAAGAGAAAAGCGTGTACATGAAGACAAAGGGTAAGGATCGTAGCCCTCGAGGAGGATGGCCATTAGGAGAAGCGAATTTTATGGTATTCTAGCCGGGGTCGCAACTATGATTTCTCGCCCAGGTTGATCTCGATACTCATGAATTATATTCTACGGGAGCAAGTTGGTGTGGTCTTTATGTATGGTAATACGTAGAACGGCCTAAGAGTCGCCTCGAGTGATCTCAGCTCCTCTTCGAACCTCCGGATAGCGGGTCACAAGGAGCAGTGCTTGTAGGTAAAAGGTAGATGCACGCCCTATCTGTTGCAAAATTGACTGCACAGCTTGCTGGATTCCTAATAAAATATATGGTAGGTAGATCGTAACATGCCAGGGTCATTGAAGGAGTTACCCAACCAAGTACAGTTTATTATTGGATGTCCAATAGGGAAATTTACACATGTACGCCAAAGTGATAAAATTAGAGAGAATTGTACATCTTTAATAATGATGCCTTACATATATATATATATAAACCTGTATATATAAACCTGTATATATAAGTCATAACAAAATGTTCTTCGAGCATCCCGAATGATCAAGTCGACTCTATAGTCTAGGCTAGCATATATACAAGAAAATAGAAAACCAAGTATTAAACAGATATACATGAGCAATTATAGCCACTGCTAGCATATGTTATGCAATTGGCCTGTATTCGAGCTCGTTATCCCCAGCGGGAATGATACAAGATGAAATTGAATCCTCACGAAGTACCATTCACCCTACTTAACATCTTTATAGCACGTACCTTTTTCTGTTAGTATGAGTCTAATCCTAATACTTTCTTCCTATCACAGTCGGTTCCTTACTCCCGAGTCCGCAGATACGACACTGGGAATGTATTGCTTCACTAGTACATAAAACGCAGTTGTATTGCTAATGCTTTCGACATTCACGGATATAACTATTACTCGACCCGGATAGGCATGGATAGAAGATAGGCATAGATAGAATGATGCTTTGTATTCGAAGATCAGGGAAGAATACGTACCTATGTATGTATGTAGGTACCTTAGGTAGGTAGGGATGCTATCACATCAAGGGAAGTTCCGTTCCTTGGCACCCCGGCGCCGGCACCGTGTTTGATAGGCCCAAGAAGAACAAATTGTAATGAAGCAAAGTTCGCAAAGTTCGCAAAGTTCGCAAAGTCCGTAAAAAAAGAACCCCGGTCTTATCTAGGTTCTGCATGCCAGGATATGGAACGTGGGGAATAGGTATTCTATGGATATACCTTAGGTACATAAGGTATGTATGTATGTATTTCTGTACACAGCTAGCTAGTCCGGATTCCGGTAAATGCAGGTAGCCATAGAGGTAAGTGGCCACTACTGCCTATATGTATGTATGAGGCATGTATATATGTATATATGTATGAGTCTAGGACCAATCAGTAGTCGGTCCGAATGTTGGCCCTACATTATTGGGACAAGGACACGAATACTAGGTATGTATTATCCAACTTCAACAACGTAGGCCAACGACAACTTGATTAGTTTTGGAAGGTAGATCAAGAACTACTCGGGCTAACACATGAACGCAACCACATGGTATACCTACCTAGGTAGGTATATATGCCATTCATGCAAGATGCAAAATGCAAAATGCAAAACAACTAACTTCCAAGGTTACCTAGATAGGTGCCTGTCGGAAAGAAATAAACTCACTTGGCAACTTGGCTTTGCCTGGGCAATCGCTGGGAATCTCTTGTGAATGTTTCCTTGACATTTCTTGGCGGCTGACCAGGTAAAGCTTGTTTCGACGTCGATATCGGCACTGAACTAATTCAGGGGCCTTTCGGTATTGGTAGCTGTGATACCGTCGTCGTTCCCTTCGATGTTGTGGGCCAAACCTATAAGCCTATAAGCCTATAAGCCTATATGCCTATATGCCTATAAACCTATACACCTATACACCTATACACCTATAAACTTATAAACCTACACAGTTGCATCTTGGATTTGTACTCCTCCAGATCCGGTTGGCCCCGATAACCTGCCCCCTCTCTCCCTCCACCCCCTTATCTTTGTTTATACCGCTCATCTCATACCATTGGACTAGGGAACCCTTGTTACATAGTACCCTCCACATGCTCTTTTCTCTTCTGTTCCTTTCCTTTCCCCTATCACGAGTTATTTAACCACTTATTTCCCAGATAACCTATCCGCTGGTCATACTCCCCTCCCCGTCCCTACACCCACTCAACTAACTTACATGCCAACTTCATCTAGATGTCTGAGGAGCCGGCTGGGCAATGCTACCTTCCTCTATGGCCAAGCCTTGCGTATTTTTCTCCCGCCAATGGCAACCCGAGCGACTGACCTTGTCACGTTCTCGGGCTTCACTAACGTGATATTTTAACCCGCAACCGACCTTTGCTCGGAGTAGCATCGCTCATCCGGACTAGACTTGGCCGACAGAGTCGCAGCCGGCATAAACTTGACATGGCTGTGTGGAAGATAGACAGGCTGCTGCCAGCCTTATCTTTCCGTGAGACTTGGTCAGGCATTGCGCTCATATACGTACCTGCATGAAGAAAATGGGAGCCCAGTTGCCCACTAGGGTAAACTAGGCAGATGGTATATACCTGCTATCATGGCTTCGCCATCGCTTGGCAGCTCAGACGGCCCTCCTAAATGTATCAGGAAGGTGCCTTTACATCTTATGTCACGAACACATCCAGAGACATATCACATTCGGCACATGTTGAAGTGATGCTGCCTTAGGGGAAGCTCACATCAAGGTGTCATCGATAACCAGGTCTCGATCCTGTTTGCTGCGTCTTTCTCCTATCTAGACTTACGAGGCCACTCTATTGACTATTTAATACCCCTTAACATCCTGATATATCCAGTCCTCTCTCGGAACAGGTCACGGAAACTCCAGCCACTCCATCGCACTTATTAGTTTCTAGTTTCTGGTTTCTGGTTCCTAATTCCTAGTTACTCACCTCATTGAACTTGTCCATCACTTGAGTCCTCCCTCTCCCACTCACTCTGCCCCTCGCCCAAATTCAAAATGCAGATTCCTATCATCGCATGTGCCCTCCTGTGCACCAACTTGGTGTTTGCTGCGCCTGGCACCGCCGCACGTCGCCAGCGAGCAGCTGACCGCATTGCCGAGAGAAGACTCTCCCGAGCCTCAAACACCATACAGCGCGTTGACAACGAATTCGGTGTGTCCACCAAGAACGGCACCGCTCACGTCGAGTACAGTTCCAACTGGGCGGGTGCGGTGCTAATTGGCAGCGGCTATAAGACCGTGACCGGTACCATCGTCGTGCCTACGCCTAAGGCACCATCGGGAGGTAGCAGCTCTACGACGTATTCTGCGTCTGCTTGGGTTGGTATCGATGGGGATACATGCGAGACTGCGATCCTGCAAACTGGTATCGACTTTACTGTCAAGGGGTCATCGGTATCATATGATGCTTGGTATGAATGGTATCCCGACTATGTGAGTGAATCTTCGAATCTTAGCAAATCCCATCGGCACTTCCTAGCTTCCCTCCCTTCTCACTGGAGACCCTACGAACCTCATAAGAAGCGAGGCGCGACATTCTTTTGCTCGGGAGGGCTAGTAGCTAACCAAAGAATTTAGGCCTATGACTTCTCCGGTATCTCCATATCGGCTGGTGATACTATCACTATGGTACGCATGGGTCTCTTCATAGATATTAGACACTTCCTCTTCTTTAATGTTGAAATGCTAACAGAAAGTAGACTGTCACTGCTAGTAGCAAGTCGGCTGGCACAGCTGTCATTAAAAATGTGACAAAGGGCAAGACAGTCACCCACAGCTTCTCTGGCGAGTCCGACGCCCTCTGTGAGACCAATGCCGAGTGGATTGTTGAGGATTTTGAGAGCGGAGGCAGCTTGGTCAGCTTTGCGAACTTTGGAACTGTTCAATTCACTGGCGCATCAGTAAATGGGGCCACTGGAGTTACAGGGTCGACGATCATTGACATCCAGCAAAATGGCAAAGTCTTAACGGACTGCTCGACCTCTGGATCTAATAATGTAATCTGTACATATACGAGTTAAAAATACTTAAATAACGATATTTTATAATTAATAAATTATTTAAGGAAAGGATAAATTATTAATTTATATAATATAAAATAAAACGATTAAATTAAATTATATAAAAAAATTAAAATTATATAAAATTTAATGCGATTTTTATAAAAATTTATATATAAATAAATAAAATATTTTTTATTTTTCGTTTATTTAAAAAAACGAAAAAATTATTAATTTTATATATTATTAATACGAACTTTATAAATTATGTTTTAATAAATACAATTAATAATTTTTTCGTTATTTTAAAACGAGCGAAAAATAAAATAAAAATAAAAAGTTTTTATTTAATTTAAAATATAAAATATATATTTTTAATTTTAATTTTAAAATTTTAATTTTATTATATTTTTAAACTTTATTTATAATATAATTATTATATAATAAATATTTAAAAAATATTTTTTTATTTTTTTAATTATTAATTAATTATATTATAATTAATTTTAATTATAAAAATAAATAAATAAATATAATTATATAATTAAATTAATTAATTATATATAATTTTTATTTAAATGTTAATTAATTATTAATAATTATAAAAGTTTTTTATATATAATAAATTTAAGTAAAAGTTTATATTTATTATATAATTAAATATACGTAAATTACGAAACTTTATTTTAAATATAATTTTTTATATTTATAACGGTTTAATTATAAAAAATTAAATTTTATAAAATCGTATAAATTATAAATTATTATATTATTATATAAATTACGAAATTTTTTATATTATATTTTATTATTTTATAATTAATTAATATTAATTTAATAAAATTACCGGTAAATAAAATAAAATAAAAAAATAAAAAACTCGTAATAATTTATAATATTATATATATATATTATTAAATATAAATTAAATACGTAAAAATTAATTATTTAAAGTAATTAATTATAATTTTATACTCGAATTATATTACGTAAATATTTTACGTAATTATATATATTATAATATTTTTAAATTAATATCGTAATTTTAATTTAATAAAATTATAAAAATAATTTAAATAACTTAAGCTTTTTTAAATTTTTTTCTTTTCTTTTATTTTTATTATATGTAAAATCTTTTTATTTCGTTATTATAAAAACATATAAAACTTATTAATAAAATACTTTTTATTTTTTATAATTTATTATTTCGATATATCGTTATATTATTATAACTTTTATTTATATATAAAAAAATATTAGTTTTATAAATAATTTCTTTTTATTTTATTTATATATTTTTATTACTTTAACTCGTTTTCGTAATTTTACTCGTTATAATTATTATTATAAAAATTTTTATTAATTTTTTAAAAGTAAAAATATTATTTTATACGTTATAATTTTTTTTAATTATATTATATTTAAAATCGGCTTACGTTAAATATAAAAGTTTTAACGAAACTTTAAATGTTAATTATATTTATAATATTAATACGACCTTATAAAGGTTCTTACATTAAATGAAAATATATACTTTATATTTTAAATTATATAAATAAAATAAGGACTTTTAATTTTTAATTTATTTTTCGCTCGTTTTAAAATAACGAAGAAACCATTAATTTTATATATTAAAACATACTTTATAAAGTTCGTATTAAATATTATTAATAAAATAACATACACGTGTTTTATTTATATATTTACGTAATAATAAACACGAATTAATTAATTTAACCGTTAATTTATTTAAATTAACTCGTAATTTATATATTTACTTTTTCTTTTAATATATATATAATATTAATTAATTATATCGCGTTTTTATTTTATTTATTTATTATAATACTTCGTTAAATTAACAAATAACTTTTTTTTCTTTTATTATTTAATTTTCATTCGACCTTTTAATTTTTAAAATTAAAAAAACAATAATAATAACTAAAAAATTAAACGAAACTTTTTATATTAAAATATAAATCTTTAAAATATTTAATTATAACTTACGATAATAATAATAATAATAATAATATTTTCGTAAATTATTATATTATTAATAAAAATCGAATAATATTTAACGGTTTTTTTACGAAATAAACAATTTATGATATAATAAATAATTTTTTTCGGTTAAATTTTAATTAATAAAATCTATATTATTTTTATTTTTAATATTTATATTATCGTTAAAAAGAATTTAAAACGGTAATTATTAATTTATAAAATTCCTTAAAATATACGCGCTCGTTTTATTTTTTTTATTAATATAAAATAACATTTAAAAAATAATATTAATAATTAAATTATTAAGGTAATAATTTTTATAAACGAAAAAAAGTAAAATAATTATAAATTAACCCGATTTTATTTAATAAAAAGATAATTAAAATTAAACGTTATAAAAAATATATATAAGCTTATTAAAATCTTATATAATTCGCTTTATATTTAATATATATAAATTATAAGCCTATAATGTTAATTATAATATTATTTTTATCTTATAATATATAATTTATTATTAAAGATTATTAAATTTTAAACTTTAATAATAAAGTTAAAAGTTTTATTTTTTAATTAATAAATAATTATTTTTATTATTTAAATAATTATTATAAAGTTTATAAAAACTTTATTTTATTTATATAAATTACCACGTAATTACTTAAATAATTTAAATAAAAAGAATTTGATATTTATTTTTAATATTAAAATAAACTTTAATAATTAAATTAAAATAAGTAAAATAAATAAGCTTGTTAAAAAAATACATTAAAATAAAAATAATATAAAATAAAATATTTATATATTATTATGTTTTTATTAACTTAAAATAATTAATTATTAAATTTTAATAAAGTAATTATTAAAAACTAAAATGTAATTAAAGGTTAATATAATATTAATATATAATTAATTAAAAAAGAATATTTAAGTTTTATAACTTTTCGAGTTAATTATATATTAATATTAGTTAAAGGTTTATTTAACTTTTATATTAATTATAAAAACGCATTTATTTCGTTAAATATATTATATAAGCATATTAATAAAAATATAATAAAAATATAAAAACGTAATAAATAATAAATAATAATAATAACTTTTAAAATAAAATAAAAATAAAATTAAGTTTATATTTAAAAAATAAAATAATGCCTTTTTTAAGAATTATAATTTAATAAATAATTATAATGAATTATATTTTTAATTATATAATATTTAAAATTATTTTATAAAAAGTTTATTACCGTTTATAAAAAAATTATAAAGTTTTAAAGATTAAATAATCCTTTTTTTATTTTAATCTAGTTTTTATTTAATAATTATTTTTTCCATTAAATTAACTTTTAATTAACGTTTTTTTATTTTTTTTAATAATTATTTAATAATTTTACTTTTACTTTAAAATAATTTTTATATAATATTCCTTTATTGTTTTAATAATTATTTAATGCTTTTTTTAATATATAATAACTTTATTTAATAATCCTTTATTTTCTGTTTAATAATTATTTAATGTTTTTATTTTTAATATAAAATAATTTTTATTTAACGAACTTTTTTTTTTTTATAATTATTTAATGCTTTTTTTACGTTAATTTAACCATTACTTAACGATCTTTTTTCTTTTTTCTTTCTTTATTACCTCTTTTTAATATAATTTCCTTATCTTTAAAACTTACATTAATTAATTAATTTATTATATTAATAAATTTATTAAGTTTTTTTTAACTTATTTTTATTATTTTAATTATTATTTTTAATATAATTATTTTATTATTATTTTTTCCTTTATTTTTAATTTTATCTTTATTATTATCTTTTTTTAACCTTTTTTTTTCTTTTTATTTTTATTTTTTTACCTTTTTTTTTACCCTCCTTTTCGTTTTTACTTTTTATTATTTTTATCTTTATTTTCTTCTTAACTTTTATCTTTTTTTATAAATAAAATAATTTACGACATTTTTATTATTTTTAATTATTTTATTATTATCGTTAATTTATATTAAAAATATCCGTAAACTTATTATAAGTTATAAAAAATTAAAAAATAATAACTTAATTAATTAATTAAATATGTTTTTAAATTCCTTTTTAATTTAATAAAATAAATATTTTCGTTAAATATTTAACTTTAATTTTTATAACTTAAAATTAATTAAAAAAATTTCTTACGTTTTATTAAATAACTTTATTTAACGTTTAACTTTATAATTTAAAATATTTGTTATTTAATTTTATAAATTATTTTATAAAAAAATAAGAAAATCATTTATTATTAGTAACTTTTAATTAAATATATTATTTATTTATTTATATAAATATTATTATAAAATTATTTTTATTAATATTTTATAAACTTTATAAATTACCTTATTAAAGCTTTATATAATTAAAAAAAATATTAAATAAAAAACTTAAAATAAAATATATTTATTAAATATATTTTCACTTTAATCTTTAAAAATACGTAAATATTATTGATAATTTTAACGTTAAAATTATTTTTAAATAACATTAATAAATCCGTTATAAATAAATTTCTTTATTAATATAATAAAATTTAAGATAAAATCCTTTATAATTATTTTAAAAAGGTTTTTTTTAATTATAAAATTATTTATTATATTTTAATCGTTTTAATAAATATTTTTTAAATCTTAATAAATAATTTAATACTTTTTTTAATAAAAAGATAAATTATTAATTATATGCCTTTTATATAAACTTAACATTATAATAAAATAAATTTAATAATTTTTTTTAATAATAAATATATATATATAAATTAATTAATAAAAAAAAATAAAAAAGTTATCATTTAAAATTTTATTTATTATATATATAATTTCTTTATTTAAAAAATATAATATATTATATCGTATATATAAATTATATTAAAAAAATAATATTAATATAATATTAAATTATTTTTATTTTTTTATTAAATATTTTTATTAAATAAAAAGAAAAAACGATATTATATAACGTTAAAATTTTTTTATAAATAAACTTAAAATTTTAATATATTATATCGATAAAAAAGTTTTATAATAAAAATAATTATACAAAAAACGTAATAATTAAATTAACACGTATATAATTAATTATTACGATATAAAATAATAAAAATTAAACTTAAATATTTAATACGAACCTTATAAAGTATATTTTAATATATAAAATTAATAGTTTTTTCGTTTTCTTAAAACGGGTAAAAAATAAAATAAAGACTGAAAATCCTTATCTTATTTATTTAATCTAAAATATAAGGTATATATCTCCATTTAATATAAAGACCTTTATAAAATCGCATTAATATTATTTATTTATTTTATTTAAAAAAGCGTTATAAAAAAAATCGTAAAAATATAATTAACAATAATATTTATAAAAAATATTATTAACTTATAATTCGCTTAAAATAAAAACGTAAAATATAAATTTTTTAATAATTAAATATATTTATTTAATATTATTAAAAAAATTATTTTTTATTTTCAAAACATTACATTTTATTTTTTTACTTTTTTTTATTTAATAAAATTAATAATATTTAAACTTTTTTATTTATAACCTTTAGAAAAAGGTTAAAATAAAGGATTTTTTAAATTAATAAACCTTTTATTTTAATTTATAATTTAAATTAAATATTATTTAAGATTTATTTATTACGTTTTATAAATTATATATTAAATTATATATATATATATTTAATATTTAAATAAATTATTATTAACTTACCTTTTCGTATTTTTAAATTTATAATAAATTATAACTTAATAAAAAAAGCCTTTATTATAATTAAATGAAAAATTAAACTTATTATAATTAATTTTCTTTTTTAAAAAATATAAAAAAAATTTAAAAATTAATTAATTTATATATTATTATATAAAATATTTAAAGTAAGAATTAATAATATAAACCTTATAAGATATATTTTAATATATAAGATTAATAATTTCTCCGTTATTTTAAAATAAGTAAAAAATAAGATAAAAATTAAAAGTTTTTATCTTATTTATTTAATTTAAAATATAAGATATATATTTTCATTTAATGTAAAGACCCTTATAAAATCGCATTAATTAATTAATCTTTAATTAAATAATATAACTTTATAAAGATTTTTATATTAAATAAAAAATAAAAAATAAAATTTAAATTAAATAAATAAAATAAAGATTTTTAATTTTCATGTTATTTTTTACCCGTTTTTAAATAACGAAAAAACGATTAATTTTATATATTAAAATATACTTTATAAAATTCGTATTAAATTAATATTTAATATAAATTCTTTTAATTAAAATTAATCATATTAAATTATATTATTATTATTTATATTTTAAACGTGTAATATATTTTATTAATAATTTATTAATATATTTTCTTTCAGTTTTTTTATTTTTATTAATCTTTTAAATATCAAAAATTTAAATTATTATTTAATTATAGATTTTATAAGCTTTTAACGTACGATTTATTTAACTTAAATAACTTTTTATACTTTTTATTAATTTTTAACGTTATATTTATATTATATATTTATTATTATTTAAATTTACTTAAATTTAAAATAAAAATCTCGTATTTATAAAAGTTTTTTATTATTATAATGTAATTTTTTTTATTACTTATTATAATTTTATATTAATTTTATAATTTCTCAGAATTTTTAAAACGTAAAGTTTATAAAAGTTTTTATGCGTATTAATTTCAAACGATCAATTTTATTTTAAATTTTTATATAAAAATATTTTTAATATTTATATTTTTTATATATTTTTATATTTTATTAATATAATTTTTTATATATATTAATATTATTAAATTTTATAATAAAAAGTAATTAAGCAAAATAAAAGATTTGAAGTTAAAACGATATTTTTAACTATTTTAAATTATTTTAATTAAAAGAATTTATTAAATTTATAATAATATTAATTAATAATAAAATTACATTTATAAAAATCAAAATATATAAATATATAAAAACAATATTTAATAAAATATAAGCTTTTATTTCAAATTTAAAAAATTATTTTAAAAATAAATATAATAAATAATTAAATAAAATTATTATTATAAAAAAATTATAAAAAATTAAATAAACCGTTATTTATAAATAAAATAAAATTTATAACGTTAATTAATTTGTTTATAAATAATTTTTTATTTTTTATAAAATTTAAAAAAATAACGTTAAAATATTTAATTTAAAATTTAAAATTTTTTAAAATTATAAATTTATTATTAATAAACAAAATATATTTATTAATTACGTTAATTCTTTTATAAACATTTTATTATTAAATATAATAATAATAAAAAAATCGTTTTTATTTTATTTTATTATTAAACGCAAATAAAAATAATAATTAACATTATTAAAATAATCGTAAAAATAATCGATAAAAAAATTATAACAATAATTAATAAAGAAATTAAACAAATAAACGTTAAAATAATAATTATAAATAAAATTATCGTAATAATTATTAAAATAATTAATAAAAATATAAAAAAATTCGTATTATTTATAAATAATTTTTTAAATAATTTAAAATTAAATATTAAAATTAATTATATTAATATTACGTTTAATATTATTATAATTTATAAATATTATTAAAAAATTTATTTATATAAATAAAATAATAATATAAACGTAAATATATTTTTAATTTTACTTTAAAAATTATTAAATTTACGGTTATTATTAAATAATTTTATTACTTTAATGTTAGTGTTTTAATGTTCGTAATATTGAAGCGTTTATCCGTAATATTATACGATATTATTTACGGATACGTATAACGTATAAATATTAATACGTAACGATACGTTTATTAATTATATATTAAATTTAATAATGTAATAATTTTATTATATTATAATTAATTGCTTAAATAATTACTTAAAGTAATATAATATATTATATTTATTAATTTAAAGTTATTAATATAATATAATATTTAAGTAATTTACTTTATATTATATAATGTGTTTTTTTATTTACCGAAATTACGTTACTTTAGTTTTTTCTTATTATTATATAACTTATTTATCGATTTTTTTCCTTATATTAATACGTTCTTTTATTAATTATAAAAATATACCTAAAGTTTAATTAATTACGGTTACGTTTTCGTATTTTATTTATTTAAATTATATATATTTTTTTTTCGTTATTATCTACGTTTTTATTTTTTGTTTATTTAATTTTAAAAAACGGGTTTATTATCGGTTCGATTTTTTTAAATATTTAAGTTTACTTTTAAAGGAAAACTTTAACTTTCGGGGTTTTTTTATTAAGGATTATATTTAACGTTATTAAGTTAAAATTAAGCTTTATTTTTTTACGAAAGGTGAAGATTGTATTTTTTATTATTTTATTTATTTTTATTTTTATATTATATATATTATTAACGTTTTTTATTTCGAGAAAAGTTTTATCGATATAATTACGTTCGATATTCTAAATTATTATTTAATTATATTAAATATACGAGTTATTAACGTTTATATCGTAAGCGTTATTAAATACGAGGTTAATCGTATAAATATATTTAAGGTTTTTTATTTAAATACGATTAATTAATAAAACGAAACGATCGGGCGTTTTTTTTTATACGTCGTTTTTCGTAATTATTTAACGGTTTTAATTTTTATACGTATTATTTATTTATAAAGAATTTTTCGTTACTTTATTACCGTTTTTAAGGTATTAATTTTAAGGTTTTTTTAAGTTTTAAAATCGTGGGTAATTTAAATATTACGTTAATAAATTAAGTCGTATATCGGAATTATTAAGTTCGAGAACGAGGTTTATAAATAGTTTTTTATAAATTTATTAATTTTTATATTTCGGACGGGTTTTAATGTTTTATTTATCGTGTTAATTAACGTTAATATAAAGATTTTAAATTAATAAAAACGATACGTTACGATTAAAATAATCACGATTATCGACGTATTAAACTTAAATTTTTATATTTAGGTAGTTTTTTTATGGTATTTAAAGATCTTATTATTATAAATTTTTATAAAATTAGTTTATAAGGTTTATTATTATAATATACGGTTATAATAAAAGTTATTTTCGTTATTTTAAATATCGTTTTTACGTCGTTATACGTAACGTTATAAACGTTAATTAAGTTATAAAGTTGAAATATAATATTTATATTAAAAATAAAAATATAAAATTTTTACTTTTTAAGATTAATACTTTTATTATATTTTTTCGGTTTAATAACGAAGTATATATACGTGGCTTAAAGGTTATTATAAAGTTTTATATATTTCGAAATTATAATATATATGTTATATTTTAATGAAATATTATTTTTTATATTTATTTTCTTTTTTTTTATAATTAAGTTAAATAAAAAGAAACGTTATATATATTTTTACAGGAATAATTTTTAAGGTATAAGTTTTAATCGAATGAATAATTTTAATACGAGTGTAAGGTTTTTTATTTTACGATAAGTTTAATTTTTTTTTTCGGGTATAAATTTACGTTTATTATTTTTTCGCGTTATTAATCGAAAAAAGGCGAAAAATATCGTTTTAAATAAAGTATATTATTTTCGTGTTAAGTTATAACTTTCGTTTCGGTTATTTAATATATATTTTCTTATTAATCGGTTAATAAAAAAAAGTAAAAATATTATAAATAAATTATATATTATTAATCGGAAAATAAAAATATAATATAATATATATATATTTATTTTAATTAATAATTTTTTTTTACGATAAAAAGTAATTTACGAGATAATTTTAATAAAGTTATAATAAATTTAAGTATTATATTTTTATTAAATAATAAAATTCATAAAATAAAACTTAATAAAAATAATAATTAAAAAGATTTTAAAAAAGAAACTTTTAAAAAATAAAAGTAAAATTTATATTCTTTTACTTTTAAAAATATTATAAAGCTTATAAATAATATTACGAAATTAACGTTTAAATTAACCTTAAAAAATAAAGGTATTACGTTACTTACTTTAAAAGTACGAGATATAAATATTACGGTTTTTATTATAAAAAAGGGTTATTTTTTTAATAAAAATAATCGGATTAATTTTTACGCGGTAACTTTAATTAATAAAATACTTTTATATAAATAGCGAAAAAATATTTCTTTACGTTTTTTTTTATTAAATTATTTTATAAAATTTATAATAAATATTTTATAAAGGTAAGTTTTAACTTATTTTAACGTAAAAAAAAGCTTAAAAAAAGATAATAATTCTTATTATACTTTCTCCTCGTGAATTATAAAAAAGAAAAAACCCTTTAAAAAGCCTTTAAAAGTTAAAAAAAGAAAATATATTAAAGATAATTAAGTTTCCTTTAATAAAGCCTTTTTAAAACAAGTAAGTTAATATTTAATTAACTTTCCTCGGTAAAATTAAATATAATTAAAATATTTATAATAAACGATTAATTTATTTATTAAAATTAAAATCTTTTTTTATTAATATTAATAATTCCTTTTCGTTTATATTAAACGGTTTCTTTTAAAACAATGGTTTTATTACGTACACGAAGGTATAATTCCTTTTTAATTATTTTATATTTACCTTTTAATAATACTTAAAATATTCGTTAAAAATATAAATACATAATAAACTTTATATTAAAAAATATACCTTTTTTAAATATTTATCCGTAATAAAAAAATTGCTTTAACATTTTAATATCGGTTTATAATGTCGTATTATATTTTTATCGCTTAATAATATATCGTTTATAATAACGTATTATTTATCGTTATTTAATAAAAATACGTTTTAATATTTGCTTATATAATAATAAAGGCTTATAAATCGAGCTTAAATAATCTTAAAAAAACGGATATTTCCGTATATATATAATAATTTTAATCGTATTATAAATAAGTTAAAATATAAATATATATTAATCTCGAAAATCGTACCCTTTTTTAATTTATATTATTACTTTTTCATTTTTAAATAAACGACGAAAACTTTTATAATTTTTACATTATAAAAGTTTTATACTTTAATATAAATGGCCGGTATTTATCGTTAACGTAAATTATTATATTACCGTAATATAATATTAAGTCCCGCGAAAATTCCTTACCGAACTTTTAAAAAAAATCGATTTTATTTTCGATTTAAATAACATTTAATTATTAAGTTTTTTTCCTTATTTATTATAACGAACGTAATTCGGTTATATTTCTTTTAATATAAATAAAACGACCTTTCGTTTTATGTAAATATTTTTAAACCGTTAATTTATTTTTAATACGACTTATATTTAAATAATACTTAATAATATTAAAAGCTTAAAAATTACGAATATTTTTTTTTCCACTTTTTAAAAACGTAAAAATAAAATATACCGTCTTTATATTCTTTTTACCTTACGTGATAATTATTATATTTACATATATCTTAAAGTTTCTTTATAAATTCCTTAAGGTTTAAATTATATTTAAAATATATTAAAAATATAAATTTAATAACGAGTTAAAAGTTCTTTATATTATTAAATAAATCTTTTAAATTAAAATCGTTTTCGTTAAAATTATCGTTTT
This sequence comes from Jackrogersella multiformis, assembly GCA_902806575.1. NCBI lineage: Eukaryota > Fungi > Ascomycota > Sordariomycetes > Xylariales > Hypoxylaceae > Jackrogersella > Jackrogersella multiformis. Next base: position 1,220,571 of record CADCXD010000011.1, on the reverse strand, counting down.
TAATATCGAAAGTAAATATTAATATTAATTATCCTTTTTAAGGTATATAATTTAAGATTATTTCCGGTATTATATTAAAGTTTAATTATTTAAATAAAATACTTATTTCCTTTTCGTCGTTTAATATAATAAAATTTAAAAAAAAAGATATAATTAATCCTTAAAAAAACGGGATATTTATATCTTATGAAACGTCGTCGCTTACCTTATAAATAAGGTCGAAAAATTAAAAAGTAATAAAAACCATATTAAGTATACGTACAGTTATTATGTATAGTAAGGTTATAATTAAAATTATGTTTTAATATACGAGACGTTTTTTAATACGAGCTTTAACCCGGATATTAAAACATATTTAATATTATCGTTTTAAAATAAATTATTTTAATATATTTATACTTATAAAAATATTAAGTAAAATATTTATTAAATATTTTAAAAGATAAAAAAAGCCTTAAACAATATAAAAAAATTAAAAAATATATAATTTTTATAAATAAAATCAATTTTTAATGTTAATTTTTTAAATAATTTATTCTTATTTAATTATATATATTTATATTTTAAAATATATTTTAAATCGATAAATAAAAATGTTAAAATATACGTCGATTTAAATATAAATTAAAAGATAATTATTTATTTATTTTTTAATAAATTTAAATATATTATTAAAAACTAATAAAAGTATATTAAAAAGTTTAATAATAATTAAATAAAAATTATTCAATAGGTTACATTTATTTTTTACGTTTTGAAAATTAATAAAAACGATAAAATAAAAATAATTAAATTCATAAAATTAAAAAAAATTATTAAAAAAAATTAATTTAATTTATTAATTAATAATAATTTACTCAAATTATATAAAGTTAATATTTTTTATAAAATTTTAAAATTTTAAAATATAAAAACTTTATATATAATAATAATTAAAAGATTTTAAAAATAATTTTTACGTTAAAATAATTATAGAAAATATCTATAATAAATATTATATTAATTTTTAATTATTTACATTTAAGTTTTTTATTATAATAATAATAATTATTATTATTACTTTTATTATTATATTAATTTTTTAATAATAAATATATTTTTAATAAATAATAACGTATTTAATAATATAAACGTTATAATATTTATAACGTTTATTTTTTTCCTTAAATTTATATTAATAAAAAAACATTTAAAACTTTTATATATTTACGTAAATATAAGATTTATTATAATTTTAATTATTACGATAATAATTATTAATATTATTTTTTTAATATATGAAACAAACTTTATAAAATTAATTATTAATATGTTAAATAAATTAAATTTTATTTCGTTAATAAATATTATATTTATTATAATTTAAAAATTATAAAAATTATTAATATCGCTTTAAAAAACGTTATTAAAAAAAGAAAAGAATTTAAAACTAAAAATCTTTAACGTATACTTGATTTTTAAAATTGAGAATTTTTTAAATTTACTTCAACGTATTAATTTAAATAATATATATATATATTAAAAATAATATATTTATTATATAATTAATAAATTTTATTAATTTTTCTTTATTATTATAAAAAAATTAAAAAATCGTATATATTTTTAAAAATAATTAAATAAAAGTTTTATTTATTTACAAATAATAATAATACGGACTTTATAAGGTATGTTTTAATATATAAAATTAATGATTTTTTCGTTATTTTAAAACGAGCGAGAAATAAAATAAGGATTAAAAGTCTTTATTTTATTTATTTAATTTACTATATAAAGTATATATCTTCATTTAATGTAAGGACCTTTATAATGTCGCATGAAATAAAATTAAATATTTAACTTTAAAAATAATTTTTAAATAAAATATATAACGTTTTATATAAATAAAATTATATAAAATAAATTAATAAATTTAATTTTTTTATTTATTTAATATTTATCGTATAATATATCGTTTATAATATTTAAAAAAACCACATAATAATTATTTATTATTATTATAATTTAAAGTTATCGTTTTTTTTAAATAAATATTATATTATTATAATTAATATAATAATTTATAAAAGTTTAAAACGATTGATAATTATATTAATAAGATTTTATAATTCTTTAATATATGTTTAAAAATATATAAATAAATTATTTTACTTATATATAATATATATTAATATAATTATTAATAATGTTATAATTTTCTTAAATTTTATTAAAAAGTATTTTATTTATTTAAAATTAATATTTAACTTTTTTTATATTTTTTAAAAAATCCTTTTTAAAATATTTATTTGTAAAACTTTTAAGCTTTTAAATTAATGCCTTTAATATATTTATAATTAGAAATTGTTTATTTATAATTTAAAATCTTAAATTTTTTTTCGATAATTAAAAGCTTTTAAGTAATATTTAACTTACGAAATCTTTTTAAACGTATAAAACGGCTCTTTTTATAAAAAAATTAAAATTAAAATAAATATAAAATAATTATTTTTTAGAAAAATAAGTATATTATTAATTAATTTATTATAATTTTATTAATGTTAAATTAATATCCTTTAAAACGCTTTAAAATAATTTTTATTATAAAGGAATATTATATTATTATAATTTAAATATAATAACCTTTTATTTAAAAAATATTTTTATATAAACGTTAAAAAAACCATTTACGCTTAATAAATTTAATTAAGTATGTTTTTTAATTAATGTTTATTTAAAATTATTTAAAAATATAAACAATATAAATTATAATATTAATAAATAAATAAATAAATAAATTTTAATTATATATAAATGGTTATAAAAACCGTAATAAATAATTTCTTTAAGTAACAATTCAAATAAACGTATAAAAAATATAAAACCTTTTATAATTATAATAAATATTTTTTACGGCTTAATTATTTATTTAAAATTATTAATAATTTATTATATAACGTTACTTATATATTTTTTATTTAATAATTGGATAAGTGTTAAAAAATGCGTATAATAATATATATTATTTTAAATAAAATCGTATAATAAAAGATTTAAAAGGTTATGTTTTAAAATAAAATTTTTATTTTATTAAAAAGTATTTTTAATATTATATTGATTATTAATTAAATTAAACCTTATAAGTTAAATTAATAAATAATTATTAATTTGTATAATTTAAAAAACTTTTATTTATATATATTATTATAATAAATTTTATTTCAACCTTTTTAAAAATAAAAAATATTTTATTAAAAATTAAGTTATAATGTTTATAACGTAATTAATATTAACAAATTAAGAAATTTTTTAAAAAAAATTAAATAAAGATTAAAATTAAAATTTAATTTTTAAGTAAGTTTATAAAAAATATTTAAAACCCGCTTATTTATAATTATTGTTTATTATTTTTAAATAAATAAAAAGAATTAAAAAGAATTAAATAATAAAAATCGTTATTTATTATTATTATTTTATAAAATTTAATTTTAATTAAATTAACTTCAATTTTTTTTAATAAAACTTTAATAACGTATGTTTTAAAATTATTTAATTTATATTTTATAAATAACTTTTTAATTTTTAAATTTTTAAATTTTTTAATTAATATAAATATTAAATCTTTTATAAATATTTATTTTATTTAAAAATATTTACATTAAAATATAAAACACGTTATAAATTTTATAATAATAAAAATAATATAATATTATAATAAAAAAATATTATTTTTTAAAATAATCTTTTGAAACTTTTTCTTAATAACGCGTAAATTTATAAATAATTATTAAATAAATAAAATAATTAACTTATAAATTATTAAAAAATATTAAAAAAAACTATAAATCGTTAAAAAAATAAAATAAAATAACGTCGTTATTAAGAGTTATAATTATGGTACGGACCTTATAAAACGTGTTTTAATATATAAGATTAATGGTTTTTTCGTTATGTTAAAACGGGCGAAAAACAGGATAAAAATTAAAAGTCCTTATTTTATTTATTTAATTTAAGGTATAAAATATATTTTTTTATTTAATATAAAGATCTTTATAAAGTCACATTAAATTATATAGTTTATACTTAAAATAATAACTTATAGATGAAAGATAATTTATGCTTTATATTTATTAACTTTATTTCGAAATATTAACTTTATTTTTATTTTTAAAAATAATAATTATTTTAATTTAATAATATATAATATATAATAATATCTCGCTTTCGTTATATCGTAACGATCTATACCTTATTATTAAATTAATTAATTAATAAAAACTTACAGTTAATTAATCGTAATAAATTAACGTAATAAAAACTTAATTAATAATTATTAAATTTTAAATATTATTAAATTTTAAATATTATTAAATTTTAAATATTATTAAATTTTAAATATTTTATGATTATTTTTTTCGTTACTTTATTTTTTTTATTACTTAATAGTTTTCATTTTTGTTATTATTAATTAAATTAAATTATATTATTATTCTTTTATAATATTATAATTTACATATTAATACTATTTTAATAAAATTAAGCTTTTTTAATTAATTAAGTTTTTTTTATAACTTTAAATTTTAACAACGATAATATTTTATAAGTTATTACTTTTATTTATAATTATTACAACCTTCAAATAATATAAAAGTTATATTAATTATATATAAATAATTTATTATTTTACGTAAATATATTATTAAATATAAAATTAATTTTTTTATTAATATAAAGTTTTTATATTATACGAAATTTAATAATAAAAACGTTATTTTATAAGCTTTAATAAATATTAAACGTTTAAAAATTTAAAGGAATATTTAATAAAACGTTAAAAGTTATATTATAATTTATTTTATTAAATTTTTTTTTTAAATGTTAATATTAATTAATTTCTTAATTATTATATATATTATATAAAGCATTCATAAAAAGTAATTTATACGTAAAGCATTAATTAATTATATGAAATAATTAATATTTACTTACGTAACTTACTTTTATTTATTAAATATATATATTTAATTATATTATAAATATAAAACGTTACTTACGTTTATTACGTATAAAAGGATTTAATATTTTTTATAATTATTAATATCCTTAATATATAAGAAGTTAATAATATTAATTTATTACGAAAATGATTTTTTCATTAATTAATAATATAATATAATAGCTTATAATTTACTTGATATTTAATATTATTATAAATATAAGAAATTATATTTAAAGTAAAACTTCGTAACTTATATATATTTAATTATATAATAAATATAAAACCTTATTTATATTTATTATATATAAAGGATTTTTATAATTTTTAATAATTTTTAATAATTTTTAACGTAAATTAATAAATTAATAATATTAATTTTATTATAATAAAAACTTTTAGTTAAAAATATAACCGATAATAATATTTTAAGCCGTTTTATTATATTAAACAATCCTTAATTATTAGTTTCCTTTTTTTCGATAAAATAATTAAACTAATAATAATAATAATTAAAATTATATAATATATTTTAATAAATTTTAAACCGATAAATTAAATAGCATTTAAATTTTTAATTTTCGACCGATAAATTTCTTTATATAACTTTATATAATAAAACTAATAATAACTTTTTTACGTATAATATTTATAACCCGGCTCTTAAATTATAACTTCGTATAACTTTAATAAAACTTCCTTACCGATTACGCTTATTATTACGGCACCCTCTCCCCGGTAAATATAAAGAATTATAATAACTCCTTTATTTATAACATTTATAATAACACTTATAACAACTTTTTTATTAAGAACACTTATAGCTTTGTTTTAAAAAGATAAATACACATAATACTTACGGCTCGGCTCCGGTAAAATAAACATTTATAACATAACTTTAAAACACCTTATATAAAACCGATAATAACATTTATAACTTCGTATTATTTAATTAATAATAACTCTTTCGAGACTTAACGTATATTTATAAAACTTAACTTATACTTACGTTTATAAGACTTATTAAAAAGGGTTTAAAGAAGGATTATAAAAAGGAGGTTATAAAAAAAGTTACGAAAAATTAAAGAAAAAAAGTTATTAATAATTATTAACGATAAAATATAAAGATTTTATTAATATTATTATATAAGTAATTATATAAAGAAAAAAGAAAAAAGAAAATTACTAATATTATATATATTACGTAAAGTATTTATAAGAAACAGTTTATACGTAAAACATTAATTAATTATATTAAGTAATTACTATTTATTTATATAACTTACTTTTATTTATTAAATATATACGTATAATATTAAAAATTATTATAAGTTTTTACTTTATTATTTTATTTTATTTACCGGTAACTTTATTAAACTAACATTAACCAATTTAAACTTTATAATATTATTAATAAAATTATTAACGAAAAAAAAATTAATTTAATTAATTATTAAATTCTTTTATTTTTTATTTTTTAATTAATCAGTTTTTTAATATTATTAACGTTATTATAATTTTTATTAATTTATAATTTATAATAACTTTAATATTTACCTTGAGTTATTTAATAATTATTTTAACGTTTATATTTAATATATAAATTAATTAATTTATATTAAAGAATTTAATTATAATTTATCGAAAAAACCAAAATTAATAAAAGTACGTGAGTAATTATATAAAACCTTTAAATAACTTTTTTGATATTTTTAATTATTTATTAAAAAATTTAATTATAAATATAAATAATTATATTACGAAAAATTAATATTAATAAAATTATATAAATAATTATATAAAACCTTAAAATTATTATTTTTATATTTTTAAGCTTTTATTAAAAATTTTATTTATAAATAATTAAATTAATATTATTTATCGTATATTTATTTATTATATTTTCGATTTTTTATAATAAAAATACGTAATTAAATTATAAATCCTTTATATTAAATACAAATATATAACTTAATTAATTAATTAACTTATTTAACTTTTTATTTTTAAATTAAAATAACCTTTAATTAATATATTTAATTAATTTTAAAAATTGTAACTTTATTAATTAATTTTATTTTTAAATTAATATATAAATCTTAAATATATATCGTAAAATAAGTTATAATTTTATTTATAATTAAACGTTAAATCGTTAATAAACTGTTTAATAATTTAATTAATAACGTTTTAATAGTTATATAATTATAAAAAAATAAAATTAATTGTTAATTAATATTAAAAATTAAATAATTTACGATATTAATTATTTTATAATAAACGTAAATGAATTTATAATAATAAATAATTTCTTTATTAAAAGTAATTATATATATTAACGTAATATTAATATATAAATAAACTTTATTTAAATAACTTATTAAAAACTTATAAAGGTTATAAAGATTAAAAATAATCTTTATAAATTATTTTACGAAAATTTATAAAATTAATAAATAAATCGAGTATTTATTAAACAAAAATAAAAAATATAAAACGATATAAAATACGCTTTTAAAACGTTATTTAATTAATATAAAACTTATATATTAAAAGTTTTAAAACTTTACTTTAAAAATATATTTATTAAGATTTAATTATTAAATACTATTTAAAATTATTAAGTATTTAAATTAATTATAAATAATAAATAAATAATAACGATTTATAATAAATTAAATATAGAATTTAAGGTAATAAGTATTATTAATTTAAAGTGAATTATAATAATTATAAACGTTTATTTTAAATATTTAAATAAGAAATAATTAATATAAGATAAGTAAATATTAACGAAAAATAAAGATTTAAAAGTTAATATATATAATATTTAATAATATATTTATATAAAATATTTAACTTATTTATTATAATTACGATAATATAATACTTTATATTAATTAATTAAAAATTTATTAAGATAATTAAAGCCGTTATAATAATAAATATAATCGATAAAATAATTATAATTAACGTCGAAATAATTATAATTAAAGATATAATCGAAATTACGATCGAAGTTATAATTAACATTATAATAAACGAAATAATAAATATTAAAATAATAATTAATATAGTTATTACCGTTATAGTTATAAATATAGTTACGATATTTATAATTTTTATAATAATTATTTTTATTTTTATTAAAAACGATAAAAAAAAATTATGTTAACGATAATATATATTTATAAAACGAAGTTAAATATAAATAAAACGAAAAAGATCGTAACAAAAATAAGAAAGATTAATAAATAAATAATTATTTTTTAATAATAAATCGTTAATTATAAAGAAATATATATATAAAAAATATTATAAAATATTTAATATTAAACTTAATTATTTTAAATATATATATATATTAATAAATATATAAAATTTAAATATTTATAATGATCTTAAAAAATAAAACAAACGATAAAGATTCGATTTAAAATTAAAAGAATTATTAATGTTTATTTTATTTAAAAATAAGTAAAAACGGAAATATAAATAATATAATCAAAAGATATTATATTTTTACCTTTATAATTAATAAATATAAAAATTAAAAACGTTATTTCTTTATTTTTAAATAAAAAATTAATAAAATATATAAATTTAACGGTAAATATATTAAATAAATTAAGATACAAATTAATAGTATATACGGATATTATTATATTAAATTAAATAATAAATTAAGTATGGTTTAAATTTTTTATTAAAAATTATAAAGTATTTAAATTAAATAAACTTATATATATATAAAAAATAATCTCGGGAAAATTAATTATAAAGATTAAGGTTAAATTTTCGTTTAAATTTTAAAAGAAAATAATATATAAATGGTATGTTTGAATGTAAGTTTTAATAAAAATATAAATTAATTATTTAATTTTTTAATTTAATTTATTAATAGGAAATAATTTTTTAGAAAAATATAACGTAATTATTAATTATAATAAAATATATATAATTTTAATATTATATTTTAAAAAGTTAAATATAATAATAAGTTTTTATTATAAATTAATTTTTTATTTTTATTAAAATAATAATATTTACTTTAATATATTATTTTAATTTATTACGTAAAAAAAACTTTATTTTTTACGTTAAAATAAAAGGCGTAATAAATAATATTTATAATATAAATATATTTAATAAGCTTATAATTTTATAATATAATATTAAAATCGAAGTAATTAAAGAAATTATTTAAAAAAAGTATAAATATTATATAAGAAAAAGTTAATTTAATGTAAATATATATAATGTTTTAACGTAAGAAAAACGATTTATTAATAAAATTTAATTTAAATAATAAAATATTAAAAGTTTTATCATTAATTAATAAATATTTTATTAATTTATAATTATTATTAAAAATAAAATAAAATTTTATTAAAATAAATATATCGATTTTGAATATATTTAAATTTAATAATATTTTAAAGTTTATAATTAAAGCGAATGTATATATTTATAAGTTTTATTTTTTTTATTTAACGATTATTTGTTTTAATAAATAAGTAAAATGTTTAACGTAATCGTAATATTATTAATATATTAAAAGAAAAACAACAACGATCGATTTAATTAATGATTAATAAAAAATATGTAAACCTAAATATATATATTTATTAAGTACATAAGATAAAAAATTCTTTAATAAAAGTTTTAATTAAATATATAATTAAGATAAAATAAATTAATAAAAAATAATTATATTGTTTAATTATCTTTATTTTATTATTTAAAGATTTATTAACGGTAAAAAAAAGGTTAAATAATTATTATTTTTAAATTATTAAATAAAAATATTTTGATTAATATTTATTATTATATTAAAAGAAAACTATTTAAACAAATATAAAAAAAAGTTTTTAACGTTATAAATAAAGCTTTATTTTTTTATTAATTGTTTATTACGTTTAAGTATAAAAATAAAATAACAATAATATCGTTAAAAGGTTTAAGTTTTTTTAATATTACGTTAATAAGGTTTAATTGTATTTAAACATTTATATAATAATTTATAAATTAAAGATTAAAGCTTTATTAAAATATTTAATATATATAATAATATAAGATTTGTATTATCGTTAAAAAATTATTTTTTAGTTTTTTATTAATTATATTATTTAGATTTTTAATTAATAAATTAAAAATTATTATTATAAATATTAATTAATTTGAAAATATATAGCGATATAATAAAGTTTTTATAAGATAAAAAAACGAAAATGTTAATTAAAAAAAGTTTAATAAAAGATTTTTTTTAAATTTTAATATAAACGATAATATATTATAAAAATTATATATATATTAATAAAAAACGAATTAAATTTATTTAAAATATTATAAAATAAATTATTAAATTTGATAATATTAACGTATTAAACTTATAATTAAATAATATTTTTAAAAATTAACATATTAAAATAAAAAGGTTTTAAAGTTATAATATCTTATATAAATATATTTTAAAATAAAATTAATATAAAAATGAACGTAATTTATTTAATTATATTCTATTAAAGAGTTTAATAAAAATTAAATTATAATATAAAGTAATAAATTTAAAAATTATTTATTTAATTTAAGTTTATAAAAATAATAAAATTTAATTATAATTTTATACATAATTAATTATTATTTTAATAAATTATAATATAATAAAAATATTGTTAATTAAACGATATTTAAAATAACCGATATAAATGAAATAATTAATAAATTAATACTTATTTTAATGTATTTATTTTATTTTAATCTTAACGTTTATCATATCTTTAAAAAGTTAAATTTGATTTTAAATATATTATTTTATTTATTAATATAAAATAATATAAAAAATTTAATTGAATGAAAAAATAAAACGAAGTTAATTTTTAAAAATATTTTATATAAATTTATTTATATATTTATTAAATTTACATTAAATAATAAGTTTAAAACAATTTTTAAAATTATAATTATAATAAACGATTAAATTGTTTACATATTATTTTTTAAGAAATTAATAAAATTAAAAATGTAATTAAATAATATCGATATAAATTACGAGATAATTTTATATATTATATTAACTCAAATAATTTATATTAATTAATAAATTTATTAATTTATATATATACATTATTTAATAAGGTTTATAACTTAAAATATTATTTTAAAATAAAATAAATATTTTATAAATTAAAATTAATTTATATTTATAACCTTTCGTAAAAAGTTTAAAAATATATTAAATATTATCTCAATTATTATAAAAACTAGATTAAATATTTAAAGTTTTATAATAAATTAAATTTTATAAATTTACTATTTTAATTATTTTATATAATAACTTAAATTTTTATTAAAAAATTATTAAAAGTTTTATTTATTTCGATATAATAATAATAATTATATATAAATTTAATATAAAAATAAATTTAATATTTAAAAATATTAAATATAAAGTTTATTATTAAATTACGTTATTTTTTAAAGGATTTATATTATTGAATTAAGATATTTTACATAAAGTAATTTTAAATAAAACTATTAAATTTAATAATAAGATATAATAAACGTTATATACTTAATTTAAGATATTATTAATTATATTAATTAATTATTATTTTTAAATTAATAATATAATAAAACGATATAATTAAAAAAATAAGGCAATAATTTATTATTATTATTTAATAAACGATATATCGTAATAAAAAATAATTTTAACGTTATAATATAACTTTAATAATATTAAATTATTTAATAATTAATAAATTTATAAAGTTATATTAATAAGTTAATTATTTAAAATCTATTAAAAGAAAATTCATTACGTAAAAAATAATCGTAATTAAGTTAAATTATCGTAAAAAGAAACGATAATAATTAAATATTATATAAAATCGAAAAGTTATTAAATTAATAAATAAATAAGTAAAGAAAACGTTTTATTTTAAAATATTTTATACGATAAAACGATTATTTATTAACTTTTAATTAATAATATTTAAAAAACTTATTTATTTAAAATATAATATTATTATTAAATAAATACGATAAAAAATAGCTTTTATTACTTAATTAATTTTATATTAAATCCATTAATAAATTATAACCTTTTAATATATAATCTTTTAAAAATACGTAAACTTTTAATAAATTATTTTAAATAAATAATAATTAATCGTAAATAAATAATAATTAATTGTAAATAAATAATAATTAATCGTAAATAAATAATAATTAATCGTAAATAAATAATAATTAATCGTAAATAAATAATAATTAATCGTAAATAAATAATAATATACGTTAAATAATAAAATATTTATGTATATATTAAAAAAACAATATATCGAAAATATATTAATAAATTATATTAATAATAATTAACCAATTTTTTAACTTAATTATTAACGTTGTTAAAAAAATTAACGAGATTATAAGTTATGATTTTAATAAAGAAATTATTAAAAATTATAAAACTAGCATTTATTATAATACGAAAAGTGCGATTTATAAATAACGTTAAAAAATAAAAAAGAGTATAAATAAGGTATAAGTTATTATTAAAGTTTTTACTTTAAGAAAAAGTTAAATATTTCGGTACTTAAATTATAATAAAACTTTAATCGAATCGAAAAAAAAACAAGTATTTTAATATTAAAGTAACTTATAAATATATTAATATTTATTTAATAATAATAAAATATAATATATTTACTTATATTTATATTTTTTATTTATATAAGTAATTTTTTTATTTACTTTTATTAAAATAAAATAAAATTTCTGATAATAAAAAAAAAAAATCTTTTTTTTTATAACCTTTAACTTACTTTATAAAAAATTGTTTTTTACTCGCCCTTTCTTTTATAATGCCTCTTATAAAAAAACTAATAGTTAAACTTTTTAAGGTTTTAATTAAAAAAACCATTAATGGTACGGACCTTATAAGGTGTGTTTTAATATATAAGATTAATGGATTCTCCGTTATCTTAAAACGGGCGAGAAATAAAATAAAGATTAAAAGTCTTTATTTTATCTATTTAATTTAAAGTATAAAGTATATATCTCCATTTAATGTAAAAACCTTTATAAGGTTATATTATTACGTTAAAAACTAAAATATTAATTTTTATGCTTAAAGTAATTACGTTTATTATAAAAAAACCAATAATAATATTAATTAAAATATCGACATTTATATTATTAAGATTTAAAGTTATAATTAAAACGTAAACGCTTAACGATTTTAAAGATTTATATTTTATTTATAAAAATACGTTATTAAATAATATTAACGGCGTTTTAATTAACGACGATAATAACGATAAAAAGGAAAATAATATAAATATATTTAATATATTTATTAAACGTTAAAAATTTATTTAATAAGATTAATTTAATAAAATAATAATTTATAATTAACGAGGGCGTTAATTTTTTTTTATTAAAGGAATATTATTAAAAGCTATAACTATATAATTTATACTTAAAATAATAACCCGTACGTTAAAAATGATTTATATTTTATACTTATTAACTCTATTTTACGATATTATTTTCGCTTTTATTTTTAAAAATAGTAAATATTTTAAGATCTTTTTTTAACTTAATGATATATAATATTTTTATTATCGTAAAATTTATAATAAACTTTATGTTTTAACGTAAATATTTTTATATAAAATAAATGATTATAAAAAACTTAATATTTATATCAATTAAAATATTTAAAAAGGTTAAAAACTTAACATTAAAAACTTATTTATAAAATATAAATTAAATAATTTTAAAATGTATATTATTAAAATTTCATTAAAAATAATAATAATAAATAACGATTTTTATAATTTATTGTTTTCGTTTAAAAAGTCTGTTTATTAAAAAAGAATAAACGGTAATTATAAATAAATAAGTCTTAAATACCTTTTATGATTTATTTAAAAATTAAATATAAATTTTCAATCTTTATTTAATTTTTTTTAATTCTTTAATTTATTTATATTAATTATATTATAAAAGTTATAATTTAATTTTTAATAAATTAGTTTTTTATTTTTAAAAATAAGCATTATTTTTTTAAATGTTAAATCAAAAATTAATATTAGAATGTTATAAATATTGTAATATTTTTTATTATTCTTTAATTATTATAAAATTCTTTCATTATTTATTTAAAAAGTTTTAAAATAAAATTTATTATAATAATACGTATAAGTAAAAGATCTTTAAGTTATATAAATTAATAATCTTGTATTAATTTAATTTATAAAATTTAATTTAATTAATAATCGGTATAATATTAAAATATTTCTTAACGAAATAAGATTTTTACTTAAAAATATATTCTTTTAAATATTTTATTATATAATTTTATTTAAAATAATATTTATTATTATATATATTTTTTAATATCCTTTAAATTATTAAATAAAAAAAATATAAGTAATATTTATCATTACGGATAATATTATATAATAAATTATGAATAATTTTAAATAAATAATCGAGTCGTAAAAAATTATTTATAAAATTATGATTAAAGGTTTTAATATTTATTATAATTATAAAAATTTTTATATTGTTTATATGTTTATTTAAATTATTATTTAAAAATATTATTTACTACGATTTTTATAATTATTTATATATAGTTAAAAAATATAAATTTATATAATATGTTACGATAAATATATAAATAAATAAATTAATCGTTAATTAATGTAATTCATAAAAAATATATTTAAAGTAATTTAATTTATAATTTTTTTATTACGATATAATTTATTAAAATAATAATAATAATTATAAATAATTACATAATAATTTAAACCTTTTTTATCGTTTAAATAAAATAAATTATTGTTAATTTTGATAAATTATAGTATATTTTTATTTTAAATAAATATCGGTTAAAAATATAATTAATTAAATTTATTTAGTAAAAATAGTTTTTCTTAACATTTATATAAAATCGATTTTTTAAATAAAAAGTTATTACGTTAAATCTTTATTTAAACGATTTTATTATACACTATTAAGTTAAAATAAAAGATTTTAAATAATTATTATTCTTAAAAATAAAAGTAAAGTTAATAAATATAAAACATAAGCTATTATTAACGTATAAGTTATTGCCTTAAATATAAACCATGTAATTATGGCTCTTAATAATATTTTTTTTAATAAAAAGAAAACCAACGTCTTTGTTAATTACAAGCTAACATTTTATTAAATTAATCTTTAACGTTTAATAGGTATATTTTTACGAATAAAATATAAATCGTTAAAATCGTTAAGCATTTATATTTTAATTATAAGTTTAATCTTTAATGGTATAAATATTAATATTTTAATTAATATTATTATTAGTTTTTTAATGATGAATATAATTAATTTAAGTATGGGAGTTAATGTTTTAGTTTTTAATATAATTACGATTATAAGTATAATAAATTATATTAATTATAATTTAATTTTATAATACCTTTTTTATAATTTCTAAAAATATTACGCATATTTTTTATCATTATTATATATTAATTAATTTAATTTAATTAATTTTAACTTATTATATACTTTTTTAAAAAAAGTCTTAACGTTTTTTTTAACGTTTTTATCAATACGAAATATTTTAAGTATATTTTTAATAAAAATTTTAAAAGATATTTTAATAATAGTTTTTATTTTTTAATTAATAATTTCGCTTTATAAATTTATTTTTTTCAATTATTTTTAAATTATTTAAAAAAAATATTATTAAAAGGATTTTATATATTAAAATCTTTAATAATGTTTCAATAATTAAGATAATATTAAACCATAAATAAAACGATATAATTCTTATTATTTTTACATAATATAACTTTAAATCGATAATATTTATTAAATATTTATTATTATTATTATTAAATTTAATTATCGTTTTATATTTTAATAATTTTAAATACCTTATTAATAATTATTACTTATTTATTATTAAATATTAAATTAATAATTCTTTAAGTTAAAGCTTTAAAAAGTTTAAATATTATTTTTTTTATAAAAAAACATTATAAAATAAGAGACGAGTAAAAAAATAAATTTATAAAATAAATTAAAGTTTATATAGAAAGAAAATTATTATAAAAAAATTGGTTTTAATAAAAATAAGTAAGAAAATTATTTATATAAATATAAAATATAAATATAAGTAAATATATTATACCTTATCGTTATTGAATAAATATTAATATATTTATAACTTATTTTAATATTAAAATATTTAGTTTTTTTTAATTTAATTATAATTTAATTATTAAAATATTTAATTCCTTTTTAAAGTAAAAATTTTAATAGTAATTATAAGTATTATATTAATTATAATTATTTAATAACTTATAATTTCTTTCTATATTTTTTAACGTTATTCATAAATTATATTTTTATATTATAATAAATCTTAGTTTTATAGTTTTTAATAATCTATTTATTAAAACTGTAATTTATAATTTTATTAATTTTTTAACGGCGTTAATGGTTAAATAAAAGGAATTAATTAATTATTATTTATATAATTTAATGGTATATTTTTAATAAATTATTTTTTAAATATATATATAATTATTTTATTATATAATATATATTATTATTTATTTGAAATATTTATAATTGGTTTATTAATTAACTTTAAAGGTATATTATTAAAAGTTTACGTATTTTTAAAAGGTTATATATATATTAAAGGGTTATGATTTATTAATAAATTTAATATAAAATTAATTAAATAATAAAAGATATTTTTTATTATATTTATTTAATAATATTATTATATTTTAAATTAATAAATCTTTTAAATATTATTAATTAAAAGTTAATAAATATTTTTTTAACTTAAATAATCATTTTTACCTTTTAAAAGTTTCGTACTTTAATTTAATGGTAATTATTATAAGATTTAAATTTATAATTTTAATTTTAAAAAGATCGTATATTATATATTTACATTTTAAAGAAAAGTAAAATAAACAACGAGGATATTTATAAATAACGTTAATCGAAAAGATCTCGTTAATTTTAATAACCTTTTAATAATTAAAAATAAGTTTTTAAAAACCTTTTTTTTAACGATTTCGTTATATATTTCTCACGTATTCGTTTAATTAATATACGTTATTATAAAACTTTCACTTTTAAAGTTATTTAAAAATATAACGACTTACGTACTTATAAATAAAAATAATAAAAATAAACGATAATTAATACGAAATAAATTTAATCGAAAAAAAACCGTTAATAAAAAATAAATTAATAAAATAAAATTATTATTAATAAAAAACTTTAAAACTTAATTTATATATAATATAATATCGTATTAATTAAATATTAAAGCTAAATACACGGCTTCGCATATAAGTTTAAATTAAATAAATAAAATAAGGACTTTTAGTCCTTATTTTATTTCTCGCTCATTTTAAGATAACGAAGAAACCATTAATCTTATATATTAAAACATACTTTATAAGGTTCCTATTAATATAAAAACGTAATTATTACACGTTAAATTAACGTTAATTAAAGTTTAAATTACGTAATAAAAAAACGTTAATATATACTTTATCTAAAATATATAAGTAATAAAATAACTCTCGATTAATCCTTTATTATTACACTTATTTTTAACTTAATAAATATTAACAACTTACCGTTAAATATTAACCTTTTAGAGCCGTTATAAGAATATTTTAATTCCCTTTTATAAACTTAATTAAAAAAAGTTTTATACCGTACTTATTAATAAAAATTTAAAAATAAATACTAAAAGTTTAAACTTTTTTAAGATAAGTTTTATAAAGTTTACCTTTATAACTTTAAAATTTAAAAAATCCTTCGATTAATTTACCTTAAATATAATACGTTTAAACTTTAAAATTATTTTTATTATTTTAAAACGTTATATATAAGATTTAAATAATAAATTATTAATTATAAATATTTTTTTACCATTTTTAACTTTTAAAATTATTATAATAATATTAATAAAATCATTAATTTAAACGAAACAAATAAATTTATAATAAATTAACTTAAAAATAAGCTTTTTTTTCGATTAATTAACATAATTAAGTAAAAAACACTTTATTTATAACTTAAGTTAAAGATATTTTAAAAAATATAAATTTAATAATCGATTTAACCGTTAATCGTTCTTCGATTAACTATAAACGTTATAATATTATATTAATCGATTAATTATTTTATTTTAATATTTATTAATACCTTTTATTTTATAAAAATAATTACTTAAAATAACTTAAAGCCCTTAACGAAAACGTTAAATTTAACTTTTAAAAAAGAATAATAATTAAGAAAATATCCCGTTAAATAAACAATTAAAAAATTAAAAATAAAGTTATAATAATTATTAAAAACAAGTTTTAAAAAAAATCCACGTTAATATAAATTTTAAGCACTTTAATTTAACGATTTAATAAACAAACCTTTATATTATAACTTTATTAAATTATCGGATTTTTTAGTTAATTTTAATATAAAAATTTAAAAAGTAAAAAATTCCGGCATTATTATTAATTAATAATAAACTAATCTTTAAAACCTTAAAAACACTTAATTATAAAAAATATAAAAAATATATCGATAATTAAATTAATTAAAAGTATAAATTAATAAACTGTAAAAAAAACCGAAAAAAAACAATAAAAATTAACTTACTTTATATAAGTTTTTTTATAAATAAATAAACCTTTATTAAAGCCCTTAATTTATAATAACCGATTTAATATACCATTAAAAGTAATTTAATAATTAAAACCTTCCGAAATTTTAATTAAACGAAAGCTTATTTCCTACTTAATTAATTTTAATTTTTAAAAAAAACGAAAAAAAAACGATCGAATCGACAAATTAACCGCTTAATTAAATGATTTAATAATTAATACTTACATTAAATAATAAGCCGTATAATTATAAAAATATTTATTTAAAAAAGTCCTTATTTTAACGGAAAAAATATATAATTTTTACCTTAAAATAAATTATATTATATTATATTAAACCTTTAATAATAACCTTATAAGTTTCTCGGTAAATATAATTAAAATTTAAAAATTTATATTAAATAATACTCATTTATTTAACCTAATTTTAAAACGTTTTAACAATATATATATTTAATTAAAATAATTTTATTATTTATATCTTCCCGGTTAATGTTAATTTTACTATAATTAAATTAACGATTAAATTATAACACATTTTTAAAACACGTATTTTTATCTTATCGAAATAAATAAATATAAGGTCGCTTATTAAAATTAAAAAATAAAGTGTTATTATAAAAGAAAAAATGATAAAGTTTAAAATTATTTAATATTAAAACAAATTATAAAAGAAGTATAAAATAACGAAAATTCGATTAATTACGTTATAGGTAATTACGTTTTTAAACGAATAAATAATTTTGTAAAAAAAAATAAGTTTATTACTTAATTAATAAAATTATAATTTTTAACACTTAAAAGGACCTTATAAAAAACCGATCGATTAACTTAAAAACCTAGAAATTAAAAAAAGTCCTCGTTTTAAATTTTTTATTATAACATTAATCAATAATAAAAGGCTTTTATTACACTTATTTAATTAAATAGAAGCTTAAACTAATTTTAATAAAATAAGTTAATTATAAATTTTTAAAAAAAGTTTAATATTACGTAAATTAATTTAATATAATATATATTAGGTTTTAATACTTAAAACGTTAATTACGTATTAAAAATAAATAAATAAACGTTAAAAGGTAAGCCTTATAAAATCTCTCGTAAAAAAACAAAAGAAAATATAAAAAGAAATATTAATAAATTTTTACATTTTAAAATAATTTATTTTAAATAAAAAAAACGTTAAATATAATCTCCTTAAAAATTAACAACTTTTAAATTTATTTTCGCTTTCATTTTTACCTTACGATATAAATTAAACCATAAAGTAACAAAAAGTTCATTATAAAAATATTTAATATTAATATTAAAATTTCGATTATAATATACTTTTAAATAAAATAATACTATTTACTTATATATTAATTAATTTAAATATAAAATAAATTTAAATAAAATAACTAAATTAAATATATAAAAGTAATTAAAAGCCTTATATAACTTGCTTATTATAATTTATCTTTTTTATTATACATTGTCGAAAAGAAATATTATTTAAATAAATTATTATTAAGTTTTAATTTTATTTGTTAAAACCGTCTTACGTTTCGTTTTAAAAATAATAATACGATTATAACAATTATAAATTTTAACTTAACATAAATCGAAATATCCTTAATTTTTATAATAAAAATTAAACGTATTATTAAAAAGTTTATCTAATGTTAATAAGTATTAAAAAACTAATTACCGTTAATTAAGAAAGTTAAATTAACGGTAATAAAAGGCTTAATTAGTTTAATTTAAGTTATTAACTTTTTTTTATAATATCTACGTAAATATATATTATATACACTTATTCGATAAAAAAAAACTAAAGAAATAAACCACGATAATTTAAACTTTAATAATTTTTTAAATGTTAACCTTTATTTTTTTTAACTTAATAAAGGTAATAAATAATTATTTTTTTAATAAACGATTAATTTTTAAAAGTTATAAAAAAAGCGTTAAAAATCATTCGATTAAAGCCTTAACATTAAAATTAATATAATATACAAATTAAAAGTAGATAAGGTTAATTTTATCGATAACGTTTTATTTAACGGTTTAACACCCTTTAAATTATTAAATTAAAAATACCTTATTTTAATCGAAACATTAAAAAATGTTAAACCTTTTAATTAATTAAGAATTAACGGCCTTTTAAAAATATAACCCTTAAATTTACTAAGGAATTAAAAGGTTTTAAACTTATTTTTAAACGTTTATAAACTATTAAAAATAATCTAAAAAAGATAAAACTTATTAATTAAAAAAACGTTTTTATTAAAGTAAATATAAATAATTAAAAACTTAACATTATTTATATATAAAAAATCCTCGAATAAAAAAATATAAAAACAATAGCAAAGTTTAATCGTTTTTAAATTTAACGATATATTTTTACATTTAAATAAAGGATTATTTAACGATCGTTTTACCTTTAATTACTTTATTAAAAAAACACTTTTTTTAATTAAAATAAAACTTATAATAAATTTATAATAATTTTCTAATAAACGTTAATATAAACCTTTTATTTAATTATCTTTAATTATATTATTAATTAAAAGATCGTATTAAAAACGGATATTTTAAAATAACTTAATTTTAATGATATTTTTAAACTAATACGTTATAAATTAAGTATTTAAAAAAAAGCTAAACTTAATTACGATATTATAAAATTAAAGTATTTAACGATTATAAAATCCTTAAAACGTTTAAGGAATTATTTTTACGAAATATATTTTCTTTTTAAAATAAATATTAAAATCTTAATCTTTTAATTAAACGATAATTTTTTTAACTTACTAAACGTTATTTTAATAAAATAAATTATTTATATTAAAGATATTAAAATTTTAATAATTAACGCTTTATTAAAGAAACTTAATAAACTATTTAATTAAAAGGATAATAAATAAAAGGGCGATTTAAATGAATTTATCGATACTTAATTAAATTTTATTTTAATAAATTATCCTTAAACGAAATATTTTATAACTATAAAAACAATATAATTATACTTTATTCACGCTTATTTAAATATCGATTAAATAATTATACTTAACCTTATAAAACTACACTTTATAATATTATTACTCTTTAAAAAATAAAACTTTAAATTTTAAGATATCGCCTCGTATTTAACTATTTTAACGATATCGAAAAGATTACAAATAAATCGATTAATAAAAAAACATTATATAAAAGAGAAATTTAAAGCTAAAGCCTTTTATTTTTCAATGCTCGATAAAATCTTTTAAAGAAAAGCTATAAATTAATATAAGATTTATAAAGTAATTAATTAAGATAATTATAAAAAAATTTATTAAAAAGTTATATACTAATTATAAATATAAAAAAATCGAAATAATTTGTTATTAAATTTTAAAACTTTATTATTTAAAAAATACCCACAAAATAATAATAAAAATATTAAAAGTTTATTTAAATTATTAAAGAATTAATACGAGGAAATATTACGATAAAAGCCTTTATATAAGTTTTAAAAACGTTATATTTTACTAAATTATAAACGTTTAATATATATTTAATAATTATAAGTTTAAGGTTATTTTAAAGCTATATTAATTAAAAACGTTAATTTAATTATCGTCGTAAAATTCCTTAACAATAAAATCCTTTATTAATACGACATATCTTTAAAAATAAAGGTTAATAAAAGACTTAAATTTAAGAAAAAAATCGTTATAACTTACTTTAAAACCGGTATTAAAAAATATATAAGACTTATATATAATCCATAATCGTAAGGTTAAATTAAAATTAATTATAAATCGATTGAATTAAAACTTATAAAAGTTTATAACGATATTAAAAAGGGTTAATTTAAGCGTTTAAATATTATAATTTAAACCGATCGAATTATTATAAAATAAACCGGCTTAACCTTATATGAAATAATATACAGTTAAAGGCTTTTATTATTAATCGAAACAATAATTTTAATATAATAAATTATTAATTAACGGAAAATCAATAATAAAATTAACTTTTTAAACGTTCGCATAAAGGTTTTAAAACGTCTTAAAGTTAATATTAAAAAAGTTATATAATAAATCAATAAAAAGTAAAAACTATTAAAAGAATATTAAATAAACCGCTTATAAAAGCCAAAAAACCTTATTAATAAAAAACGATTTAATATTTATATATAATATATTATGTTATATCGATATATTTCGAAAGGTTAAATTTTAATATAATTAATTTAAGTTATACTTAATCGAGAAAGTATATATAATTTTTAAATATGCTTTAAAAAAATTAAAAGGTTAATTATTATAAGGTATTTAATTAAGAAATAAATTAAAGTTATTTATTTAAAATAAGATAAATTATTAAATATTTTAAAATCTT
Source organism: Jackrogersella multiformis (assembly GCA_902806575.1). Lineage (NCBI taxonomy): Eukaryota > Fungi > Ascomycota > Sordariomycetes > Xylariales > Hypoxylaceae > Jackrogersella > Jackrogersella multiformis. The sequence goes on along the minus strand of CADCXD010000011.1, from coordinate 1,197,516 downwards.
AAAAAAAATAATAATAAGCTAATTAAGAACGATTACGAAACGATTACAAAGATAAATATTAAAATCCATATTTTAATAAGTAAATTAAATAAATATAAAAATTATAAAGAGGTAATTTTAAAAGATAATAAAGGTTTTTAATAACTTTAAGTTTAATCGAATTATTATAATTTATGAAAACGATAAAAAATTAATATAAACGTTAAAATTTCTTTTATTTTTATATATTTTAAAATATAAATTTATTTTATTATTATAGATTTTCTTTATAATTAAATTATATAATGTTATTATATTTTTAACTTTTTTACTTTAAAATTTATTTACTTAAGAATTATTTAAATCACCTCGTTAATAAAATTAACGTTATTATAAAATTTTAATTTCGATAAACTTTTTTTAATTAAATTTTCAATAATAATAAGAATTTAATTAACTTAAACGTAAAAATATTTATACTTAATATCTCAAAAAGAATACTTAAAATCCTTAATTATAAAATAATAATTACTATACGTCCCGTTATATTGTTTTAAAATTAATTAATAGCCAAAAAATAACTATATTTTAATATATTTATTAATATTTAAAGATTTAAAATATTTCTTATAATTAGAATAAGGGATTTTATTAAGGTAATTATATATTTAATTTATTAAACCTTTTACGTGTTAATGATTTTTTATTAATTAAAAAATGTAATTATTAATTAAACTATTTTATCGAAGCTTAATATATAAAGGATAAGGATTAATTAATTTATAATTATAAACATATAAAAGGTAATTTAACTATAGCTCGGACGATACTTAAAATTCTTTCGATTTAATTTTTTAACGAACGTAACGACCTATAATAATATCGCCGAGAAAACTTATAATTATATATCGTATTAATTATTTTTATTAATTAAAATTATTATATAATAACTAATTAAGACTTTATTATATACCTTTCGATATATTAAAATTATCTCGTTTTATTTTATTTTATTATTTTAAACTTATAACATTTTAATATCTTAAAATTTATAATTTAAAATAATTTTAATAAGCTTGAATAAAAATTAAATTAACATTAAAATTATTTATATTATTATTTATGTTTTTATCGAAATCTCAATTATTTTTTTTTTCTAAAAGTCGATAATTAAAATCGTTAATTATATTAACGTTCTCGAGTTTCGAATTTTTTATAAACGAAATTATAATAATAAAAATAATAATAAAAATTATAATAATAAGTTATAATATAATATTTTACATGGAAATATTAATAATTATAATCGTTAAATAATCGATAAATCCGTTTTAAGATTATTATTTATAAAGGAATTTATATTTTGAAAAGTAATTTACCTTATTATAATAACCGAGCCGTTTACTACCTTTAAAATTAATTTAAAATTGCTAGCGTTAATTATAAAATCAATCGATAAAGAAAATATACTTAACGAAAAATAAATAAAATTTTAAGAAAAAGCTAAATTATAAAGTTAAATAAAAAGAAAGAACTTTTTTCTTCTTACGATTAAGGAGAAAATAAATAATATAATGCGTATAATTATTATTAATTTATATTATATCTTTTTTAATAAAAGTAAAAAATTATTTATTTTATTAAGTTATTTATTAATTATTTAAATTAATAATTTAATTATAACAAAGGTATTTATCCTCTATTTTAATAATTTAAATAAGTAGCGATTATTTTTTAATTTCGCTTTTTTTAAACTTTTCTTTTATAAATTTATAAAATTTTTCTTAATTATATTATATATAATTATATTACGTTTTATTAATATGGTTATTACTTTTATTACGATATTAAATATATAAAAAATATAAGCTTAAATTAAGTTAAATTTTTAACCGATATTCACGAAAATAAATGGATTAATTTAAAAGAATTCGTTATATCGTAATTATTAATAATTATTATAAGAAATATCTTTTTTTATTACCTTTCGATCGAAATAATAATAAGAATAAAAAAGAAGTATGTTAATTTCGATTAAAAAGATTAAGAAATAAATATTAATTTAAACCTAATCGAAGTTTTTTTATTATTATTAAAAGGATTATATAACGTTATTCTCGATCGTAATTATATAGAAATTAATAATTTATAACTTTTTTATCGGGATTTTACTTAAGAAAAATATTCTTTAATTATTAAAGTATATTAATGTTAAGTTATTCGGTTATGTTTTATAAATAAAAATAAAAAACGAGAAATTACGATACTTAATTTTAATATTTTATATCGATTTAAATAATTAAATATATAAAAACGATAAAGTGTTAATACTTTATTAAATTTTAATAATATATAATATAAACGATAGGTAAGTATATTTAATCGATACGTTATTTAATAATAGTAATAATTAAATAATAAAAATTTAAACGGATTATAAATTAAATAATAACTTTAACGGTAACGATTTACGTTTTATTCGTTTGTTAAGCCTTAAATAAAAGGACGATTAAATTTACGGTTATTTAATAACGTTTTTTACGTACTTAATTTTTCGAAAACTGGTAATTTCAAAGGATTATTTTATTAGTAAAATCCTTTAATCAGCTTTAAGGAATTTTTTTAAAGGTATATTAACGTGTATAAGCGTTATTATAGGTTTATTTAATTTTAATTATATAATTCTCGTAATTATTAAAAAAAAGCTTTAATTAATACTTATATAAATTAATTATTTCGACGTAATAATTATTTTAAATTTTAAACATAACGTTAATTATAATAATCATTTAATTACTTATAACGTTAATTTAATTAATCTTAATCTCGTTAATCCCGATTTTATCGATTTTAATCTCATTAATTTTAATTTAATCGATTTTAACTTTATTAACCTTAATTTCGTTAATTTAAACTTTAGTAATTTTAATCTTAATTATATTAATAACCTTCTTAAATTATTTATTAAAGATCTTATTAATGAAAACGAAAAGAATATAAATATACTAATTAAAATAACCGATTAAAGTTTATAATATTACAAAAACTTAATCGATTTAATCGTAAAATATTGCCTTAAATTAAATAATTAATTACTTTTTATATATAAAATAAAAATAATTAAAACGTTATAAGTTTTTAATTTTAAGTTACGTTTCTTATTAATTAAAAAGGATAAAAAATATAATATAAAAATAAACCGTTTTAAATTATAACTTACTTTAAAACCACTTAATTTTATCGAGGTTAAAAGAAAATTAATAATAAAAAGACGATTAATAAACAAATTAAATAGTAATTTAATAAAATTAAATCTTAAAAGGAACGTTATAATTTAAACTAACCCTTTTAAATCTCGAATAAGAAATAAAAAGGTATAAGTTAAAAAAATAAGGAATAAAGAGGTTTATACGGCAATCGTTTTTTTTTCTTTTTTTTTCCGTTTTTTATTTAATTTATTTTATACATTTACTTATTAAAAATAGCTAACGTAAATGCGAGGAAAATAAACCGGAATGAAAAATATAAAGGTAAGTTAAACGAAATTAAACTTATAAAAAGTTATTTTATAAAAATAATTAACTTGTAATAAATAATTACGTAACCTTTTTATATAAAAACTTAATCTTTCGATTAACTTTTTTTAATTTAAGTTATCGATGGTTTATAATCGTTTTATAATACTTAATTTTATACCACTTTTTTAGCATTTATTTATATTAGTTATATTACTTTTTATTAATCGTTATTAATTCGTATTTGTCGAACCGGGAAAAGCGTAATTACTTAAGTTTTATGAAAACTTAAGTGATTATTTTTACCCTTTAAAAGCTTCTCGTTTTAGTTCATTATATTATATCGTTAAAATCATTTTTAATTACGGTATATTACTTAATAAATAATAATAACGGATTATTATTTTATTATATTATTAATTTAAGGATAATAATTAATTACTATAATTAATAATATTTTTATTTAAAATTATTTTATATAAAATGCTTTAATTTAATAATATAAATATTTTAAAAAATAACGTAACTTAATAATAAGTTTTATATTTAATATTTTTAAATATTAAAATCGTTTGTTTAATAAATTTATATATAATTATTATTATTATATTAAAGTAAATAAAGTTTTTAATAAATTATATATTTTCTTTATTTAAAACTTTTAATAAATTTATAATAAAGTTTTAAATTATTATATAAAATAATTATAACGGTAAATTTATAAGTTTTAATTTATCGTAAAGCTTTAAACATTTTAATGCGACCTTATAAAGGTCCTTATATTAAATGGAAATATGTACTTTATACCTTAAATTAAATAAATAAAATAAGGACTTTTAATCCTTATTTTGTTTCTCGCCCGTTTTAAAATAACAGAAAAACCATTAATCTTATATATTAAAACACACCTCATAAGGTTCGTACCACATTTAATTCGATTTTTATAATAATCGGGATAATATTTAATATATTTTTAAACATTTCGTAAAAGGTTATAAATATAAATTAATTTTAATTTATAAAATATTTATTTTAATTTAAAATAATATTTTAAATTATGAATTTTATTAAATATTTTATATATAAAAATTAATAAAATTATTTAATTTAATATAATATATAAAACTGTTTTATAATTTATATGGATATTATTTAATTATATTTTGCTTTTATTTACTTTTTAAGAAATAATACGTAAATAATTTAATCGTTTATTATAATTATATTTTTTAATATTTTTTAAAAACTTATTATTTAACGTAAGTTTAATAAATATATAAATAAATTTATTTAAGATATTTTTAAAAATTTATTTTATTTTATTTTATTTTATTTTATTTTTTTACTGTATTAAATCTTTTATATTATTTTATATTAATAAACGAAATCATATATTTAAAATTACATTTAACTTTTTAAAAATATAATAAACATTAAAATTAAATTAAAATAATTATGTTAAAATAATTATTAACTTATTATTTATTTTATTTATATTAATGATTTTATTATATTATAATTTATTAAAATAATAATTAATTATATATAAAATTATAATTAACTTTTATTATTTTTATAAGTTTAAATTAAATAAATAACTTTTAATTTTATTACTTCGTATTATAATTTAACTTTTATTAAAACTTTTAATAAAAATATAATTAAATACATTACGTTAACTTTTATATTAATTTTACTTTAAGGTATATTTATATAAAATATTATAATTTTAAAACTTTTTTATTTCGATATATTTATTTTTAAGATCGATATTTAATTATCATTTTAATCCGTTAATATTATTAAATTTAATAATTTACTTTTATAATATTTTAAATAAATTTAATTTACTTTTTTATCGATATATATATAATTTCTATAATATATTAACGTTTATATTAAGATTTTAAAAAAATATTTTATTAAATCTTCTTTTTAATTAATATTTTTATTTTCTTATTTTATAAAAGCTTAATTTTTTATTAATATTATAAGATATATTTTTATAAAAAGCTTATTATATCCATATATATTTTAATAAAGCCTTAAAAAGGCTTTAATTTTTAATTTATAAATCGTTGCGTAAAAATTAAAGAATTTTAAAATCTTGTTAACGTAACGTTGAAAAATTTTAATATTTTTAAAATATTACCGTTATTTTATCTTTATACTTAAACGTAATAAGTAATTAATCAAAAAATAAAGCCTCGTTTATAATAGTAAATACTTTTTTTATTATTAATAAAATTTTAAATAATAAAATAAGAGTAATTAAATAATATAATTATTTTTTATTAATTTATTTTATTTTAATTATATATTTAATTAAAATGTTTATTACAAGTTTTTTATTTTATATATTTTTATTAATTATTATTATTTTTTAATATATTAATAATATCATAATTTTATTAAAAATCTTATTTATTTATTAAAACAAATAATTACTAATTGAAAAAAGGTTAAAATTATAAATATATATATATTTTTTTAATTATAAATTTTAAAATATTATTAAATTTAAATAAATTTACAGTTAATATATTTACTTTGATAAAACCTTATTTTATTTTTAATAATAATTATAAATTAATAAAAAATTTATTAATTAATAATAAAGCTTTTATATTTAAATTAAATTTTATTAATAACTCGTTTCTTTATATTAAGATATTATATATACTTATATTAAATTAACTTTTTTTATAAAGTATTTATATATTCTTTCGATAACTTCTTTAATTATTTTAATTTTAATATTACTGCTTTAGTGTTAATATCTTAATGTTTATAATATTAAGGCATTTAATCGTAATATTATATAATATTATTTACGGATACGTATAACGTATAAATATTAATACGTAACGATATGCTTATTAATTATATATTAAATTTAATAATATAATAATCTTATTATATTATAATTAATTATTTAAATGGTTACTTAAGGTAATATAATATATTATATTTATTAATTTAAACTTATTAATATAATATAATATTTATATAATTTATCTCGTATTATATAATATATTTTTTTATTTATTAAAATTATTTTATTTTAATTATTTTTTATTATTATATAATTTTTTATCGACCTTTTTTTTTATATTAACACGTTTTTTTATTAATTATAAAGATATATGTAAATTTTAATTAATTATAATTACGTTTTTATATTTTATTTATTTAGATTATATTTTTTATAATTAATATATTATTTAGTAACGTTTTTATTTTTAATCTATTTAATTTTACAAAACGGGTTTATTGTCGGCTCGACCTTTTTAAATATCTAAATTCGTCTTTAAAAAAGTTTTTATTCTTAAGATCCTTTTATTAAAAATTATATTTAACGTTATTAAATTAAGATTAAGCTTTATCTTTTTACGAGGTATAAAAATTGTATTCCTTATTATTTTACCTTTTTTTATCTTTATATTATTTATCTTAAAGAAAGTTTTATTAATAATATTAAATATGTTTTAATATCCAGGTTAAAACTCGTACCAAAAAACGCCTTATACATTAAAACATAATCTTTATTATAACCTCGTCACACATAATAATTACATATATACTTAATATCATTTTCACCACTTCTTAACTTTTTAACCTTACTTATAAGGTAAATCATTATACCTTATAAAATATAAATACCTTATCTTTTTAAGGATCAGTTATATTTTCCTTTTTAAATTTTATTATATTAAATAATAATAAAAAAACATCTTATTTAAACAATTAAATTTTAATATAATACCGAAAATAATTTTAAATTATACATTTTAAAAAAGATAATTAATATTAATATTTACTCTTGATATTAAAAATGATAACTTTAATAAAAACGATTTTAATTTAAAAGATTCATTCGATAATATAAGAAATTTTTAATTTGCCGTTAAATTTATATTTTTAATATATTTTAAATATAATTTAAATCCTGAAAAATTTATAAAACAATTTCAAAATATATATAAATTTATTAATTATTACGTAATATAAAAAAAATATAAGGATAGCATATCTTATTTTCACGTTCTTAAAAAGTAAAAAAAATAAAACATTCGTAATTTTTAAACTTTTAATATTATTAGGTATTATTTAAATATAAATCGTATTAAAACTAAATTAACGGCTTAAAAATACCTTTATAAAATAAAAGGTCGTTTTATTTATATCGGAGAAAATATAGTTAAATTATATTCGTTATAATAAATAAGGAAAGGAATTTAATGGTTAAACGTTATTTAAATCGAAAATAAAATCGAATTCTTTTAAAAGTTTAATAAGGAATCCTTGTAAGATTTAATATTATATTATGGTAATATAATGGCTTACGTTAACAATAAATATTAACCATTTATATTAAAGTATAAATCTTTTATAATATTAAGATTATAGAAGTTTTTGCTGCTTATTTAAAAATAAAAAAGTAATAATATAAATTAAAAAAAAGGTATGATTGTTAAGATTTATATATATTTATATTTTAATTTATTTATAGTACGATTAAAGTTATTATATATATATAAAGATATTTGTTTTTTTAAACTTATTTAAGCTTAATTTATAAGCCTTTATTATTATATAAACGGATATTAAAACGTATTTTTATTAAATAACGATAAGTAATATATTATTATAAATTAATATTAAAATGTTAAAATAATTTCTCTGTTACGGATAAATATTTAAAAAAGGTATATTTTTTAATATAAGGTTTATTATATATTTATGTTTTTAACGAAAATTTTAAGTATTATTAAAGGGTGGATATAAAATGGTTAAAAAGGAATTATACTTTCGTGTACGTAATAAAATTATTATTTTAAAATAGATCGTTTAAATAAAGAGAAATTATTAATATTAATAAAAGTAGATTTTAATTTTAATGAATAAATTAATCGTTTATTATAAATATTTTAATTATATTTAATTTTATTAAAAAGGGTTAATTAAGTATTAATTTATTTACTTTAAAGAGGCTTTATTGAAGAGAATTTAACTGCCTTTAATATATATTTTTTTAATTTCCGGGGTTTTTTTAAAGGGCATTTTTTCTTTTATAACTTACGGAGGGGGAGTATAATAAAAGTTATTATCCCTTTTTAAACCTTTCCTTTTTACGTTAAAATAAGTTAAAACCTACCTTTATAAGATAAAATTTAAATAAAATATTAATTACGAATTTAATGAAATAATTAAGTAAAAAAAAAAAATATTTAAAAATTAAAATCTTTTTCGTTATTTATATAAAAGTATTTTATTAATTAAAGTTATTATATGAGAATTAATTTAAATTTTTTTTTATTAAAGAAACGATTTTTTTATAATAAAAACCGTAATATTTATATTTTATACCTTTAAAATAAATAACGTAACACCTTTATTTTTTAAGATTAATTTAAACGTTAACTTCGTAATATTATTTATGGGTTTTATAATACTTTTAAATGTAAAGGAATATAAATTTTGCTTTTACTTTTTGGAAGTTTTTTTCTTAAAGTTTTTTTAATTATTATTTATATTTTTTTTACCATCTGTATTAAATTTTATTTTATAAGCCTTATTATCTAGTAAAAATATAATGTCTAAATCTATTATAACTTTATTAAAATTATTTTATAAATTATCTTTTATCGTAAAAAAAAGGATATTAATTAAAATAAATATATATATTATATTATATTTTTATTTTACGATTAATAATGTATAATTTATTTATAATATTTTTACGTTTTTTTATTAATCGATTAATAAGGAAATATATATTAAACGGCTAAAATAAAAGTTATAATTTAATATGAAAATAATGTATTTTATTTAAAACGATATTTTTTAATTTTTTTTAATTAATAATGTAAGAAAATAAATAAACGTGGGTTTATGTTTTTGAAAAAAAGTAAACCTGTCGTAAAATAAAAAAATCTTATACTTATATTAAGATTATTTATTTAACCAAACCGTATACTTTGGAAATTATTCTTTTAAAAATATATATAACGTTTTTTTTATTTAACTTAATTATAGAAAAAAAAGGTAAGTGCGAATAATAATATTTTATTAAGATATAATATATATATTATAATTTTAAAATATATAAAGTTTTATGGTAGTTTTTAAGTTACGTATATATATTTTATTATTAAATTAAAAAAATGTAATAAAAGTATTAATTTTAAAAAGTAAGAATTTTATGTTTTTATTTTTAATATAAATAGTATATTTAAACTTTATAATTTAATTAACGTTTATAACGTTAATATAAACGTAATAATAAGTACGAGTGAAGCGTTTAAGAATGTTTATAATGGTACGTATAACGGCGTAAAAGCGATATTTAAAGCGATAAAAATAGCTTTTATTAAAGCCGTATATTATATTAATAAATTTTATAAATTAATTTTACAGGGATTTATAATAACAAGATTTTTAAATACTATAAAAAAATTGCTTAATTATAAAAGTTTAGGTTTAATATGTTAATAATCCTAATTATTTTAATTATAACGTATTGTTTTTATTAATTTAAGATTTTTACGTTAATGTTAATTAATATAATAAATAAGATATTGAAATTTATCCGAAATATTAAGATTAATAAGTTTATAAAAAACCGTTTATAAACTTTATTTTTAAGTTTAATAATTCTAATATATAATTTAATTTATTAACGTAATAACTAAATTATTTACGATTTTAAAACGTAAGGAAACCTCGAAATTAAAGCCTTAAAAACGATAATAAAGTAATTTTTTTTTATAAATAAGTACTATGTATAAGGAGGATAATTATACGACGTAAAATTACCATTATAACAAAATAACGGTAAAAAACGAAGTATAAAAAAGAAACGCTTAATCGTCTCGCTTAATTTATTAATTATATTTAAGTAAGAAATTTTAAGTATATTTATATAATTAATCTTATATTTAATAACGTTTACGATATAAACGTTAATAACCTATATATTTAATACGATTATATAATAATTTAAAGCATTAAGTATAATTATATCGATAAAACTTTCCTTAAAATAAATAACATTAACGATACATATAATATAAGGATAAAAAAAGATAAAATAATAAGGAATATAATTTTTTTTTATAAAAAGATAATGTTTCATTTCAACTTAATAACATTAAATATAATTTTTTATAAAAGGATTTTAAGAATTAAAATCTTTTTTTAAAAGTAAGTTTAAATATTTAAAAAGGTTAAATTAACCACGAATTTATTTTTTAAAATTAAATACATTAAAAGTAAAAGCGTTATTAAGTAATATATTAATTATAAAAAAGAAAAAAGAAAACGTAAGTAATAATTATAAAAAAATTAAAAAGTATAATTTAAATAAATAAAATATAAAAACGTAATTATAATTAATTAAATTTTACATATATCTTTATAATTAATAAAAGAACGTATTAATAACTTTAAATTAATAAATATAATATATTATTTTATTTTAAATAACCATTTAAATAAATAATTAAAATATAATAAAATTATTATATTATTAAACTTAATATATAATTAACAAGTATATTATTACGTATTAATAATTATATATTATATATATCCGTAAATAATATTATATAATATTATAACTAAACGTTTTAATATTATAAATACTAAAATATTAATATTAATATAATAATATTAAATGGAGATTACTTTTTTTTTTACGTGAAAATTTGTTTTTAAAACATTTATTAATAATTATACATTATTTATACATTTATTTTTATTATAACAATTTTTTTATATTAATTTTTTAAACATTATTTCATTAACTTTTTATATTTTTATAATAATAATAATAATATCATTACTTTTATTATTTTTACCTTATTACTTTACGATAGTTATTATATTTAATAGCTTAATTGCTTTATAACTTAAATAAGAGCCGCCTCGGAGGCCTCGAAAGGTTTCGAGGTAATAATAAAATCTCTTATAATAAAAGAATGGATTATCGTTAAGCTTAAAAAATCGCGTACGAAATTATAAATACGTCCGAGATCACGGTAACACTTTATAATGTTAAAAGATCACTTAAGTAGCTTTAAAATAAGTAAGTAAATAAACAAGTAATTAAATTAACGTAAAGAAATAACTTTAATAAAAATAAATATATAAATAATGCATAAGTGTTAACAAATGTTTTAAAAACCAATCTTCACGTAAGGAAAAAAAAGTAATTTTCACTTAACATTACTTTAAATTAATATTTATTTTCTTTTTTTATTATAATATTAATTTAACTTTACTTTTATTTAAAATAAATAATTTAATAAATTAAAATATTTATATATTTTTTAACCTTTTATATATTTTTTAAAATTTAAAGAATAATTTTTAAAACCGTTATAATTTTTAATTAATCGAGATAAAGTTAACTTTTAAATATAATTTTTAATATATACTTAAATAATTCGTTATTTTTCGTTATAACTTTTAATTAACTTAATATAATTTATTATAATTTTCGATTTACTTAAATCGTTATTTTTTAAACCTTAATATTAACTTTAAACATTTATTAAACTCTATTTAAATAATTATAAACTTCATTTTAATAATCATAATAAAATTAAATTTATTAATATATTATAGATAACCTATAAATTAATAAATTAATAAATCTTTGATTATTTATAATTTTAAATATATATTTATTATAACATTTATTTAAAATTATTAATTATATTATTATATTATATTAATAATATTTAATTTTTATTAAAAACATAAGTTATACCTTTAATATAAACATAATTAATAACGATTATTTGTTAATATTAATAATTTTTTTTACGTTTACATTTAACTTAAAATTTAATACGAAATAAAATAAATTTAACAAAATTCGAATAAATATTATATAACTTTTATATTTTAAAAATTAACTTTAAGTCGTAATAAAAAAAAGCATTTTATAAAAAAAATTAAATCGTAATTTATATATTAACTTTCATTAATAATAACTTTTTTATATTAAAATAATTCGTTTTATATAGTTTTTTGAAAATTAATTATTATAATTTATCAATATAAATTAAAAATTAAAATTTTATCGATATTAGTTCTTATTTAATAAAATATTTACATTCTTTAATAACGTATATTCCTTTATAATTATTAAATAATAAATATCGATATAAATATTAAGTTAAGTTTAATTATTAAAATATTATATTACGCGTTTTAAAAAGTTATTAATTTTTAACTTTTTAACGTTAAGGATTAATATATTTATTACCGACAAAAAAAAGATAATAATCTTATAATAAACCTTACAATAAAAGGCAGCTTTATCGAAATTATTAAAAACAAAACGGTAACTAATTTTTTTTCATAACCTCGTTTATCGTTATAATTATAACCATAATCGTAACCGTAATTATAATAAAAACACATCATATAATTATTAAAGTAATTATACGTATAAAAATTATCGATAATTAATTATAATATAAATTAATATGATTATTAATATACGTTTTAAATTACGTAAATAATACTTTTAAGATTTTTTCGATTATTAATCGAAATTTTTCTACTTATTAAAATATTACTTAATTTAATTAAAATAATAAAAACACGTATTATAAAATTTATAACTTTTTATTTTATTTTTAAACATTTAATGCTGTCGGTTATAAAACACCTATAAATATAAACGGAAAAAGGTTATAATTATAATAATATTAAAATAATAATAAATTAACGAATATATAATAATAAAAAATAACTTCGTAAATAAGAAATAAGAAATTAAAAACGTAACGTTTAAATATAAAATTATTTACCATTTTTTTATAAAATTTTATTAAACCTTTAATATTTTAAATAAATAAAATTTAATAAACATAATAAAATAAGATTTAAAATAAAGTTAATATTAAAAAAACCAATTAATTTTCGTTAAAGCTTTATTATATTACGAAACTGTTAATTTTAAAATCGCTTAATTAATTATTTATATTTTTACATATTTTTAAAATTTAATAATAATATCGTTTATAAATAATTACGTTAAAAATAAAACCTTCGTTAAAATTTCTTAATTTAATAATTAATTGTTTTATAACATAAAATTAATAAAACTTATAAGCCTTTAAACCATAAAAACTTAAATTTTTATTTTATTAAAATATATTTTCGATATAATATAAAGTTAAAACATATAAAATAATATTTTTATTATCAATTATAGTTTTAACTTTATAATTTAATTACTTAAAAAATTATAACGATTTAATAATATCTTTAAAATCAAAACCATAAAAATATAAAATTATAAAAAATATTTTTTTAAAACGATAACAATTATTACTATTAAAACTTAAACATATTATATATACGTCAATAAAAAACCGATATAAATTTCGATATACTTTAAAACTATTAATAAATATAAAAATAAAATATAATATTACATTAACTTTTAACTTATTTTATTTTTCGAAAATATTTTTATTATTTATAATAAGTTTTAACTCGACTTTAATAAAATATATATAATATAAAAAAATAACAATATATTTTTTAATCGTTTAATAAATAAATAAAATCTTTTTTTAACTTATAATTAATATTTATATTTATTAACAACATTTTTCTTAATAATAAAATTAAAGCTTAAATTATTTATACTTTTACTTTACTAATAATCGTATATTATTTTATCTTTAAATCGTTAAATAATATATTTCTTAAATATAAAAATCACATTAAAATTTAAAATTAATTTATTGTCGTTTTATAATAACGTAATAATTTATTTTATTAATAAATAAAATAAAACGAAAATATAAAAACGCTTTTTAACAAAATTAAAAGCTTTTTATATTTAAATAATTACTTTTTTTAACTTATAAATATAATAATAAATTTAATAATCTTTATTAATATTATATATTTAATTTAAATAAAATATTAAGATATTACTAATAATAACCTTTTAATAATTATACATTTCGTTGTAATATTTATATATAACAAAATTTAATAAAAAATAATATTAATCTTATATACTTTAAAATTTAAATTTAAATAAATTTTTTAAATATAATATGAATAAAAAATATTTAAACGTAAAACTAAAAAAAATTAATAAACTGATCGATAAAATATACCATTTCTTTATATAACTTATTTTTATTTATATTAAAAAATATAAATATAATAAAAGAATTATTTAAATTAATAATAATGAATTTTATAATAATAAATTTATTAAAACGCTTACGTTTTTTTAATTTTTTTAAATGCTTTTTTAAATAAAAGCTTTAAAATTAAAAAAAAGATTTCGGTTATCTACATATTTAATAAAAAAAACGATTTAATATTTTATTTTTAAATATTACAAATTAACTTAATAAATTTTTAACGTTTTTAATAAATTTATCATTATTATTATCGTTTTTATTTAATAATATTACCTCGTTAAACAAAATATATTATAAATAATTAAAATTAAAAATATAAACATAAATATTATAAATTAAGTTAAAATTTAAAAAATTAACAAATTTATTTTATTAATAACGATATAAAATTTTTTTTTTTTATTAATTAACCTTTTCGTAATAATAAACGTAATAAAAGCTACATTAAGTAATAATATTCAAAAGATAAAATTTACTTAAATAAAAATTTAAAATCTTTTATAAATATTATAATAAAATTTGTTTTATAATTATTTATAAAATTATTATAATTTTACGTAATATTGAACTTATATTAATTAAATTTAAATAATAATAAACTATATTTATAATCGATTACGTTAATAATATTTAAATTAAGATTTTAAATATTAAAAATACTTATATAATATTATAAGCGATATTATTAATTATAAAATAAAAATAAAAAACTTTATAAAAAGTAAATTAAGAATAATTACTTTTAATATTATATTTATTAAAATTTATACGTACTTATTTTTCGTTAAAAAATACTTAATTTTATAACTTTATTATAACATAAACGTGTTGTAATAATTACGTAATTATTTTTCGAAGAAAATTTAATTAATTAAAGGTTTTAAAGCTTATATAATTTATTTTTAACTATTATTTTCGTTAAAAATTATTCGAAAGATCCGTTTTTTTCAGAAAACCCCTTATAATAAAACGAGGCCTTTAAATATATTTATATTTTATCGTTATTTAAAGTACGATAAATATTAATATATCAAAATAATTATATTAATAAAAAATTAAAAAAATAAATAAAACTTTTATTTATTTTTACTTTATTAATATTTATTTATATCTTTTTTTTTCGATTAATTTAATTAAAGTTACATATTTTAAAATTAAACCTTAATTTTTAATACTTAAGAAATAATATTTAAATCTTTTATTATTAATATATATATTTACTTAATTTTTTTAAAGTATATATATATATATATTTATTAATTATTTAAAATAATATTATTTTAATATAATTCAATAATAATTAAATTATCGTAATTATAATTATAATTATTTTATTATATTTTACCGTAATTTATTATAACTTACCGTAATTTACCGTATTTTATTATAGTTTATTACAATTTATTATCGCTTATTTTTATTTATTTTTTATTATATTTTTATAATATTTAAAAACGAACGATATTAACGTAATTAAGATTAAACTTTAATTCGTAAAGATAATTGTAAAACTAATATTAAATTAATTAAAAATTTATTAAACTTTTAACGTTAAAGCTTATTTATTTAATAAATAATTATTTTTTTACTTAATATCTTAAGTATATTAAACTTTAATTTATTACATTATATAACTTCGTTTTAATTATTTATATTAATTTAATCTTTTTTATTTAATCTTTTTATTATGCGTACATTAATTTTAATGTTAAATTTTTAAGTATTAAACTTATTTAAATCGCGTTTTTTATTTATAAATATTATAAATAAATATATTAAATTATATATATTATTAACATAATATTTTAAAAAATATTAATTCACAACTTATAATAATTACTTAATTAAGTCGTAAATTAAATTAACATATAAAATATAAATATTATTAAATATAAAATAAATAATTTTTTAAATCTTTTATAAAAAAGCCGTATATTAATAAACTTAATAAATAATATATAAAATTAATAAGTTTTATACCGATAACTTATATTAAAATATTTAAAATTATTATTAATAAAACCTTATTGTTAAACTAAATTAAAAACTAAAAAATAATAATTACTTAAAGAATTAATAAATTATAAATTAAGAAACTTTAAAATTATAATTAATTAAGTAACTTTTTAAATAAATACCTTAAATATTTCGATAAAATTTAAAAACTTTCGTTTCTTAATTAAAAACTAAATAAATTAATAAATTATAAAATTTTATGTTAAAATGTTTTAATTTTTATATAATAATAAACCTCGCTAAAAAGTTAGTAAAAATTTAATATTTATAAATATGTTATAAATTATATTATAATATTATTTATATATTAAAAAATATAACATTAATAAAAATTAATTAAAATAATACGAAAAAAAATTTAAAATATCGTAAATATGATCATATAACGATTTTAATAATTTTATAATAAAGATATTTTCGGCCGTATTTATCTCGAAAAAAACTTTTTTAACTTAAATAAATAACGTTAAAAAAATATAATTAATAAATTAATTATTAAATAAATATCTTTAAAATTAATTTATTTTTTATTTAATATTTCGTACATTTATAAATATAAAACTTATAATATATATAATTTCGTAACTTAAATATATATACTTTTAATAATATAATAATTAATAATTTAAATTTCTTTCTATAATTAACCTTAAATTATAATATTATAAATATATAAAATTAAAATTAAAAATTATTTTATAATAAATAAAATAATAAAAATTAATCTTAAAGGTAATTTTTATGGTATAATATAAAAGGTATTTTAATCGAAAATAAAAGCTTAATTTATTAAGTTTACTTTTAATATTATATAAAAATCTTTTAATATTATCATTAATTATAAAGTAATTTTTTATACTTTTTCTTATTTTATTAAACGAAATATTATAATATTAGTAAAGTAATAAATTTATTTTTATTAAATGCGGATAAGAATAAATTTCTAAATTAAATAAAATGCTTAAATATTTAAAGGAATAATTTTATTTAAACTTAAATATAACGTTTATTTTATTTATATTTATTATATTAAACGTTATAAAATTATTTAAAGGTAATAATATTATTTATATATATATTTAAAGGAAAATTTAATACGTATATATTTATAAAATAATAAGATTGAACAATTAGAATTAATATAGAATTATTATAAATTTTTAAATTTTATATAAGGTTAAAATCTTTTAAGATTATATGTAAAAAGTTAAAAAAAAATTTTTATTATAATGAAAATAATATAAGATTTGTTTTTTTAAAAATAATTTAGATTTTTTTATTTTAATTAATAACAAAAGGAATATTATACGTTATTAAGCTTTTATAATAATAATTAATAAAATTTTAATTAATATTATTTATATAATAATTAAGATTATTAAAATAATAATTAAAACCGTTAAAACGATAATTAAGATTATTAAAGTAATCGCAAAAATAATTAATAAAGTAATTATAAAGATAATTAACGAAACGATTAACAAAATAATTAGAAAATAAACGTTAAAATAATAATTATAAACGAAATTATTATAATAACTATTAAAATAATCGCTAACATAATAATTAAAAAGATTAATAAAAATATAAAAAATATAATTAAAGTTAAAATCGAAACGTTAATTGCGATAAATATTATAAGAAAAATTTATATTAAATAAATAAAAATGAAACTTTTTTTATATTATTTATAAATAATTTTTTAAATAATTTAAAGTTAAATATTAACGTGAATTATATTAATATTACGCTTTATATTATTATAATTTATAAATATTATTAAAAAAAAATTATTTATTTAAATTTAATAAGTTTAATTATTTAATAAATAAATTTACTTTATAATTTTAATATTTTTTATATTTAAAAAGAAAAAGGTTATATTTAAAAAGTAAGGCATTTATTTTGAAGTTTAAATTAAGAGAAAAAAGATATAAACAATAATAAAAAATAATATATAATTATTCTTTTTTTAAAAAAATATCTTGTAATAAAAATAATTATTAATTAATATAAAACGTGATAAAAAATCTTATGTTAAGTAAAACTTATTAATATAAACCTTATAAAAATAATATAAATTAATTAAATAGTATTAATAAACGTAAAATTACTTTTAAAATATTATATTATTTATTATAAATTATTTTAATTAGTTTCCTTAATTTAATATTATTATAAATCATTTTATATTAATTTACATTAAATGTTAATAATATTTATAATAAGCCTTTTTTAAAATACGTTTTTATTAATTATTGTAATATTTTATATATTTATTAATATTTAATTTAAAAAACGTATTTTTATTCAAAATCGTTTTATTTCTTTATATATTTCGTTTAAACTTATTTTTAAGTTATATATAAACTAACTTAAATAATTAATAACTAATTTTTAAAAGATTAAACATGAAATAACCGTTTAAAAAATAATATATAAATTATTATTAATATTTTTTCTTATATTATATTTAATTTTAATAATAATATTTACCTTTTTTAAATAAATATTATACGATTAAATTTATATAACTTTAAAAATTATTAATTATTAAACGTTTTATTATTATTAATATATATTTATAATTAAAATAAAATAATTTATTATCTATTAATATTAACGTTAAAATTTTTATTTTTTAAATTTTATTAAAAAATAATATATTAAATATATTATTTTATAAAATATATTTATCGGGAAAAATTAAGGTAAATAAATTATAAGTAAATTATATTATTAATAAAAGTTTTTACCTCGATATTTTTAATATGAAAAATAATATAAAAACTGTTAATTTTTTAAAAACGCAGTTAAATTTAATAAAATTAACGAAATTTAATATATTAATATTTAATAATATTTTACTTTTATTAATCGGTTCGATAAGAGCTTTTTTCGATTTATTTTTTTAGAAATAAAATAAATAAAAAAACGTTTTATTTTTATTAAGCGAAAAATATAATGAAAATATTATTTATTATAATATAAAGTTATATATTTAAAAACCCGTTTTTTATTTTTTTATTTATAAACGATAAAATGAAATAAAAATTATATTTCGGATTATAATTAATAAAAATAATAAAAATATCGTTATCGATATATATTAAAACTTAAAATAATTAACTTTTAATAAAAATTTTTTTATTTTAATTAATAAATATTACGTAAACCTTAATATAAAAACGATATTATAATAAATAAAAACAATTGAATATTAATAATTATATTTTTTAAAAAACATTAATTACGTTAAAAGCTTTATTTTTTAATCGTTATTTATAACCTTTTTAATATTTAATTTATTTTAAACCTAAATAATTAAACGTTTTTTATAATATTTAAATTAATTTATATTTAATTTAATATAAAATCGAAAATAT
This sequence comes from Jackrogersella multiformis, assembly GCA_902806575.1. Taxonomy (NCBI): domain Eukaryota; kingdom Fungi; phylum Ascomycota; class Sordariomycetes; order Xylariales; family Hypoxylaceae; genus Jackrogersella; species Jackrogersella multiformis. Next base: position 1,177,431 of record CADCXD010000011.1, on the reverse strand, counting down.
TAAATATATTATAAATAATAATCGATAATTAATAATAAAACCTTATAATTAATAAAGTTATTTATAAGGATTTTATTATTATTACGTAAATATTTTACGTATATACGATTTTTTTAAATATTATCATTAATTAATAAAAAGTAATATTAAATAAAAATTACTTTTTTTCTTTACATAAAAATTAATTTTTAAAATAATTATTGATTATTATATACTGTTTATACACATATTTTTATTATAATTATTTTTTATATTAATTTTTTAAACATTATTTTATTAACTTTTTATATTTTTATAATAATAATAATATTATTATTACTTTTATTATTTTTGCTTTATTATTTTACGATAATTATTATATTTAATAATTTAATTACTTTATAACTTAAATAAAAACTATTTTAAAAGCCTTAGAAAGCTTTAAAACAATAATGAAGTTTCTTTTAATAAAGAATTATATTATCGTTAAGCTTAAAAAGTCGCATGCGAAATTATAAATACGTTTAAAATAATAATAACACTTTATAATATTAAAAAATCACTTAAATAATTTCAAAATAAATAAATAATTAATTAATTAATTAATTAAATTAACGTAGAAAATAATTATAATAAAAATAAATATATAAATAATATATAAATATTAATAAATATTTTAAAAAATAATTTTTTATTTTAATTAAAAAGTTAATTAATAATATAAATAAATAAAATTTTATTTAAAATATTAAGTTTTGATTATTTTTAATTATTTTTTAATTTTAATTTAAAAAAATTAATACAAATTTTATAAAATATATTTTAATATATGAAATTAATAATTTCTTCGTTATCTTAAAATAAACAAAAAACAAAATAAAAATTAAAAGTTTTTATTTTATTTATTTAATTTAAAATATAAAATATAAAATTTTATTTAATATAAAAACCTTTATAAAGTTATATTAAAATGTTAAAACATAAAAAATCTTTATTATTTTTAAAATTATTAACAATTTTTAACAGATTTATTGCAACGTTATTTTATTAAACTTTTACCTTTAACCTTTCTTGACAATTTATAATTTCCCTTTCGTTTTTAATATTCTTTAATTAATTTTTATAAACTTTTAAAATAGTTTTTAATAATTTATAAATTATCTTTATATTTATAACCTTTTTATTTTATTAAATATTTGAAATTAATTTTTATTTAATTAAACTTATATTTTAATATAATTTTAATCTTATATATTAAGTTATTTTTATCATTTGAATTTACTTTAATTAACTTTAAAAAAAATGTTATCGATAAAATAGATTATTTTTTTTAAGATTAAAAAAATACGTTATTAAAATAATTAAATAAATATAATTTTTTGTTAATAAATTTAATTTACTTGATAATTATTTATAAACTTATGCGTTATTAAAAAAACTTCTTAAAAAATCGGTTTAAAAAATAATATCTTTTATAAAGTTATAAATAAACTTTTCATTTTATTACAAATTTTAAATTATATATTTTTTACTATAATATTATTTTACTTTTATTATTATAAAATTTATAATAAACCTTACGTTTTAACGTAAATATTTTTATATAAAATAAATATTTATATTAATTAAAACGTTTAAAGATTTTAAGAACTTAAAATTAAAAAATTATTTATAAAATATAAATTAAATAATTTTAAAATATATATTATTAAAGTTTTATTTAAAAACAATAATAAGTTAATTTAATTTAAATTTAAATTTATAAAATAATAATAACGAATAACGATATTTTTATTTAATTTTTTCGTTTAAAAAGTTTATTTATTTAAAAATAATCAGTAATATTTATAAATAAATACGTTTTAAATACTTTTTATAATTTTATTTAAAATTATTTCTGTTAAGATTTTTTAATCCGTTAATATTAATTACGTTATAAAAATTATAACTTAATCTTTAATAAAATACTTTTTATTTTTAAAAATAAGCATTATTTTTTAAAAAGATTAAGTAAAAAATTAATATTAAAACGTTATAAATATTATAATATTTTTTATTACTTTTTAATTATTACGAAAAAAATTTTTGGTTTATTTTAAAAAGTTTCAAAATAAAATTTATTATAATAATATATATAAATAAAAGATTTTTAAATTATATAAATTAATAATTATAAAAAGTTTTATATTTTTTAATACGTTTATTTAAATTATTATTTAAAAGAATTATTTATTACGATTTTTATAATTATTTATACGTAATTAAAAATTAAAAATTAAATCCATTTATTAATATTATAATTTATATATTTTATATTTTAAAACATTTTTAAACGATTCAATATATTAAATATAAACTTTAATTATTAATTAATATAATTTATAAAAACCATATTTAAATTAATTTAATTTATAATTCTTTTTATTATAATATAATTTATTAAAATAATAATCATAATTATAAATAATTAAATTATAATTTGAATTTTTATTATTATTTATATAAAATAATATATTTTGAATTTGAATAAATTATAACGTATTTTTATTATGAATAAATATTAATTAAAAAATATAATTAATTAAATTTATTAAACGAAAATAGTTTTTTTTAACGTTTATATAAAATTATCTTTTAAATAAACAATTATTATATTAAATTTTCGTTTAAACGATTTGTTTATTATAAGAAAAATATGAATTTAATATGAATAAAATTATAATCAATTAATTAATAATATATTTATTATTTCTTAAAATAATTATTTTATAATTATTTTAATTTCTTTTTTTTTATCAAAAAATCGTTTTATATTTTTAAAATTTTTTATAAAATAAACGTTTAAAAAAAACCGGTTATGCTTAAATATTATTTAAAGGCTTTTAATTATTAAAAAAAAGTAAACTTTTAAATTATAAATAAACGGATTTTAATTATAAATATTTTGAAAGCGTTAATTTAAATGTTTAAAAATTTTACAAATAAAAGTTTTAAAAAAGATTTTTTTAAAAATATAAAATTCCATTTTCGTAAAAAAAGTTAAATATTAACTTTAAATAAATAAAATATTTTTAACGGAATTTAAAAAGATTACGATATTATCGATAAACGTTTTAATATACGTTATATATAAGTAAAATAATTTATTTACATATTTTTAAATATATATTAAAAAATTAAATTTTTTTACTAATATAATTATAAATCGTTTTAAACTTTAATAAATTATTATTATAAAATAATTATAAAAATCTTTATATATTAAAAATTAATAGAAAAAAACTAGTATATTAATTATAATAATAATAAGTAATTATTTAATATAATAACTTAATTTAAACCTTATAAATTAATTATTATACCTTTTTTTTAAATATTATAAACGATATATTATATAATAAATATTAAAAGAATAAAAAAAATTAAGTTTATTAATTTATTTTATACGATTTTATTTATATAAAACGTTATATATTTCATTAAAAAATTCTTTATTTTCTTTACTTAAAAAATAATTTTTAAAATTAAATATTTAATTTTATTATTTATTTATAAATAAAAATTTTATTTAATTATATTCAAAAATACGTATAATTTTTTATTTTTTTTATAATATTAATAAAAGGTTAATAAAATTTATTATTTATATAATAACGATATTATTTAAAATAATACGTTTAAATAAATTTATAAGTTTTTTAATTTTAAAGGTAAAATATATATTAAAAGTTTTTAGTTTTAAGTTTTTTTTTAATAATATTTTTTAAAATAATACTAATTATCTTTATAATTTTTAAATTATAATAAACATAATATTTATTAATAAAATAAGGTTTAATTTATTTAACGCATTAATAATTAATTTTATTAATTTTATTTTATATATTAAAAAAATAATATTAATAATTATTATTATAATAATTAAAGTTATAATAAATTTTATATTTACGTAAATATATAAAACTTTTAAAGGTTTTTTTATTAATATAAATTTAAGAAAAAAAATAAACGTTATAAACGTTATAACGTTTATATTATTAAATACGTTATTATTTATTAAAAATATAACGATAAAATTTACGTTTAAAAACATATTTATTATTAAAACAATTAATATAATAATAAAAGTAATAATCACGATAATAATAATTACGATAAAATATTTAAACGTAAATAATTAAAAATTAATATAGTATTTATTATTAATATTTTTTATAATTATTTTAATATAAAAACCTTTTAAAATTTTTATAAAGTTTTTTAAAATATTTTTCATTATTATTATACGTAAAATTTTTACGTTTATAATAATATTTATAATTATATTATACGTTATTATAAAATAAAAATTTTAATTAAATAATAAAAATTTATACTTTATAAATACATAAATATTTTATATAAAAATAATTATTATTATTTATTTATTTATTATTTTATAAACGTATATATAATTATAAATTTATATTTTAAAAATTATTTTAAACCCGTTTGATTTTACAAAAAATATTTATTTTATATAATTTAAATAAATTAAGTTTTATTTTATTTTTGATAATTTATTTTAATTTTATAAATTAAATTATTTTTATTTATTTTTAAAACGTAAAAAATAAATATGATTTATTAAGTAATTTTTATTTTTTTTTATTAAAATGTTTAATATATTTTTATTAATTTTTAATTATATATTTAAATTTATTAAAAAATAAACAATTAATTATAATATAATTTATATTTACATTAATATATATTTTAATATTTTTATTTATTAATTTAAAACGTATTTTAATATGTAAATATATATAATTAAATAGAAATAAATTATTTAAAAAATTAATAATAAAATTATATATTTTTTTAACTTTATTACGTTTATTTTTAAAACATTTTTACTTTTTAAAATATTTAATAAATATTTCGTTTAATGTTTTTATAAATATAAATATATTAAAATAATTTATTTCGAAATAGTAAAATTCTTTAATAATAATTATATATTTAACGGTTAAAATCTATTATAAATAAATCTTTTTTAATAATATTTAATATTTATAGATTATAATAATATTAAACGTAAAATTAATACGAAAATATAATAAGTAATAAAAAAAACTATATTATAATAATAATAAAAAGTTTAAATATAAAAATTTTATTTTAAATTTAAGTAAATTTAAATAATAAAAAATATATAACTTAAATATAACATTAAAAATTAACAAAAAATATGAAGAATTATTTAAGTTGAATAAATTATAGCTTAAAATTTTATAAAATTTATAATTAAGTAATAATTATAAATAAAATAAAATAATAATTTAAATCTTTAACATTTAAAAAATTAATAAAAATAAAAATTCGAGAAAAGATATATTAATAAATTATTAATAAAATATATCATATGCTCAAAATATAAGTAATAATAATATAATTTAATACAATTAATTTTAATTGAAATTTTTTATATTAAGTATTAATTTAATACTGATTTTATAAAGTATGTTTTAATATATAAAATTAATAATTCTTTCGTTATTTTAAAACGGGTAAGAAATAAAATAAAGATTAAAAGTTTTTATCATATTTATTTAATATAAAAATCCTTATAAAGTTATATTAAAAAAACCAATAAAAAGGATTATATAATATAAAACTTTTTATAATTATTTATATTTAAAGAATAATTAAAATAAAAAACTTATTTTAAAATATATTTATAAATAAATTATAATAAAATAATAAATTATATAATATTTAATATAACGTATGATATAATAAATAAAGTAATATATAATAAAATTAATAAAACTTTAAAATATTAAAAGAATTTATTCATAAACGAATTTTTTCCCGGTATATTTTAAATTAATAAATAAAATATATTATAAAAGATTTAAAATTTAAATAAGGTTTTTTAACTTTAATTTGTTTATAATTTTTAATATTAATAATAATATAATAATAATACTTAAATTATAATATAATTTTAAGTTTAAAAATATTTAAATAATATTAAAATATAATTAACATTTAATTATCTTAATTTTTATTTTTATTATAAAACTTATTTATTTATAAATAAAATAATATATTAATCGTAAAAAAAGTTAAGCCGTTATGTTTTATTTTAACGGGAATAATATAACTTTTTAATATTTTTTAAAATTTATATTTAAAACTTAATACCGTATATACGTTATTAATAAATAACTTTAAATATCATTATAAAATCGAAAGGTTTAATAAAAATTAATATAAGATTTTTATAAATTTTAAAAAATTTAATTTTCATATATTTAATTATTATAAAAATTAAAAAATAATAAACGAAAACTTAAATTACTTTTTTTTATTAAGTTTTTATAAATTTAAAACCGGGTAAACTTATTTTAAATTCTATTAAATAATTAATCCGGTAAAATCTGTTTAAATTAAAATTATTTAACGATAAAAACGATCGAATTAATAATATTAATATAAGATTTAATTAAGTAAATATTAAAATAAATTTTTCAAATATATTATAATTATTATTTTTATAAAAATAAATTTAAAACGTTAAATAATATTATAACATTTTTATATAAATTTAAAATAACGTAATATATTTTTAAAAAATAATTAATCGAAATTATTAACGTTATAAATATAGTACGGATTTTATAAGGTATATTTTAATATATAAGATTAATGGTTTCTTTATTATTTTAAAACGAACAAAAAATAAAATAAAAATAAAAACCTTTTATTTTATCTATTTAATTTAAGATATAAAATATTTTTTTATTTAATATAAAGACTTTTATAAAATTACATTAAAATATAAATAAAAATAAATTTAAACGAATAAATTAAAAAGAAAATAAATTAAAAAAGTTAAAAATATATTTTATATATATAATACGAACTTTATAAGGATATATATAATATATAAAATTAAAATTTTCTTTATTTTCTTTAAACAGGCAAGAAATAAAATAAAAACTTATTATTTTATTTATTTAAAATATAAAATTTAAAATCTTATTTATATATAAGCCATTATAAAGATCGTATTAATATAAAATAATTAATTCTTTTTTAAATCTTTTATTAATAAAATTTAAAAAACCGGTATAAAAAAATCTTATTTAATAATTAAAATAACCTTTTTATTATTTTTAATTATTATATAACGTCGATTAAAATAATAAAAAATAAAATTAATATTTCAATATTATTAAATTAAAAAATTTAAAATATCATATTATAAAGTAATTTTTCGATAAATAATAAAGTTAAACTTTTAATAATAACGAAAAAAATTAAATTATAATTAATTAATAACGAAAATAGATTTAAAAAAATAAATACGATAAGTTTTTAAATTAAATACGTAAACATTTTTATATTTACGATAAAAAAATATAAATATTAATATTAATAAGCTTAAAAAATATTAAATTTTAATGTAACATATTTATTTAATAATTATATATTATTAAGTTAAAATAAAAGTTTTAAAATATAATTTTTTTAATAATTAAAACGAAGTTAATATTTTAAAATAAAATTAATAAATATAAATTATATAATTGTAACGTACGGATTATTATTTTAAGTATAAATTATATAGTTATAACTTTTAATAATATTTTTTAAAAAAATAATTAACGTTTTCGTTAATTATAAATTAATTTTTAACGTTTAATAAATAATGCGACTTTATAAAAGTTTTTATATTAAATGGAAATATATATCTTATACTTTAAATTAAATAAATAAAATAAAGACTTTTAATTTTTATTTTATTTTTCGTCCGTTTTAAAATAACGGAGAAACTATTAATTTTATATATTAAAATATACTTTATAAGGTTCGTATTAATAAATATATTAAGTATATTTATATTCTTTTTTTATTATCGTTATCGTTATTAATTAAAACGCTATTATTATTATTAAATAACGTATTATTATAAATAAAATGTAAATTATTAAATTTAGTAAATATTTATGTTTTTATTATAAGTTTAATTTTTAATAATATAAATATTAATGTTTTAATTAATGTTATTATTATTCTTTTAATAATAAACGTAATTAATTTAAATGCGAAAGTTAATGTTTTAATTTTTAACGTAATTACGGTAATAAGTATAATAAATTATATTAATTACGATTTAATTTTTATAATAATTTTTTTATAATTTATAAAAATATTACGTATGTTTTTTATTATTATTATAACTTTAACGATATTTATTAAAATTATTTTTATTAAATTATTTTTTTTTAATAATTAAAAAGATTTTTATAATTAATACGCGTTATTATTATAATTATTAATTTATAATTATTAATATTTATCATAAATCGTTAATATTTAAAGATATTTTATTCTTATTTTTATTTATTTTTATTTTTATTTTTATTTTATTAATTATAAATTTTTAAAACTTTAATTTTATATTATCGTTTTTATATATTAATTAAATTAATTAAATTAATTTTAATTTATTATATAAGTTTTTTAAGAAAGTTTCGACACTTTTTTTACTTTTTATTGATTTAAAAAATTTTAAGTATATTTTTATTAAATTTTTTAAAAAGTATTTTAATAATGAACCGAAGTAAGAGAAATAAGTATTACGTGACCATTTTTTAGCTATAAAATTTAGCCTTTTAATTAATTATTTTTAACTTATACGAATCGTTTTATAATTACCTTTTTATAGTTTTTATTTTAAATTTTATTTTATTTAATAATAGCTTTTTTTATTAATTATTATTAATTTATATCCTTTGAACCGGGAGAAGCGTAATTGTTTAAGTTTTTAATGAAAGACTTAAATAATTATTTTTATCTTTTAAAAGCTTTTCGCTTTAGTTTAATAATTATTATTACGGGACTTAAACCCGTAATCTTAATTTGAAAAAAACTATATTCTTATAAATAAAATTTAAATAAAGTTAAATATGGTGTTTTAAAACCGTTAAAATATTTATTCGTTTAATTATATATAATAAATTTTACGTTATATATTTTTATTTATTATAATTAATTTCCTTTAAAAGTTATAACTTTATAATAATTTTTATTTATTATTTTTAATTATTTGTTTTTGAATTATTATAATTATTTCGTTATTCGATTATATTTATTTATTATTATATAACCTTTATTTAATTATATAATTTATAATTATTTAATTATTATAATTAAACCGATTATATCATAATATCATTAATTTAATTATTCGATAATTTTATTAATATAATTATAATTATTAATATATATAATTAGGTTATTTATTTATTTTAACGAAAACGTTAATAAAAGATATAATAAATAAATAAAATAAAAGGAATAATATTATAAATATATATAATATACTTTATAACGTTATAATTATATATGTTATTTGAGAATTATTAAAAAAAGATAATAATACGTTTTTAATTATTTTATTTTTCGATGATACCTTTATTTTTATTAATATTTTTATTATTAATTTTGCCTTTTATTTTTTATTATTTTATCTTTATATTATTATTAATTTATTAATGTTTAATATTTACTTTATTTATCGATTAAGGAATTATTAATACGATATAATTATATATAATGGATATAAGTTATTAAAGATATTATAAAATTTTAATAAAATTTTTTTTCTCTTTCGACTTATAAATTACGATAAAAGTTTAAGTTTTAATATAAAAATTATAACGTAATCCTTATATCTTATAATATAATAAAAAGATATTTTTAATAACGATTAAAAACTTACGATAAATTAATAATTACCGTAAAAAGTTATACGATATTTTTATTTATTTATTTATTTTTATTTTTTAAAAATATAAAATATTAAGATATAAGTACGTTAAAACAGGACCTATTAATTTATATATTTATACAGTAAAAAAATTAATACGAAAAAAAATAATTTAAAAATTAAAGCTATAAAAACTTAATTTAAAGGTTAATTTAAAAGTTCATTCAAGAGTTAATTTAAGATTTTAAAGATTTTTGAATTATATATAAAGTATGGCGCTTTTATATATAAATCATTTTAAATTAAATTAAATTAAATTATATTTATTTATTTATTATTCTTCGATTTTTTTAATAATTATTATAATAAAATCCCCCTCCTTTTATAAACCTTACTTAATTAAATTAATTTATATATTAAAAATTTAAAAAGGAAAGATTTAACGTTAAGGAAAGTTTTAACGTTAAGAAAAACTTTAAAATTAAGAAAAATATATTATTATTATTAAAACTTTTAATTATTATTATAATAATTAATTAACTTTTTAAAAGTCGATTTAAGTTTCTTACTTATTATTTTATACGTTTATTTATTAAGGATAATTAATATAAACGTGAGGAAAATAAATTAAAGTAAAAAAAATAAGTATTACGTAATTCTTTTTTTATTTATAAAATCTAACCTTGTAATTAATTATTTTTAACTTATATAAATTATTTTATAATTATCTTTTTATAGTTTTTATTTTAAATTTTATTTTATTTAATAATGGCTTTTTTTTAATTATTATTAATTTATATCTTTTAAACCGAGAAAAACGTAACCGTTTAAAATTTTAATTAAGGATTTAAGTAATTATTTTTACCTTTTAAAAGCTTTTTACTTTAATTTAATAATAACTTTTATTTTTTAATTAATAATTTCGTGTTATAAATTTATTTTTTTAGGTTAATTTTAAATTATTCGATAAAAAATTATTATTAAAAAGGTTTTATATATTAAATTTTTTAATAACGTTTTAATAATTAAAGTAACGTTAAATTATAAACGAAACGATATGATTTTTATTATTTTTACGTAATATATTTTAAGATTAATCATATCTATTAAATTTTTATCGTTATTATTTTAAATAAACGATTTATTTTAAAAAATTCGTTATTATTAAAGTTTATTTTCGTTTTATATTTTAATAATTTTAAACGTTTTATTAATTATGATTAATTATTTATTATTAATAATACGACTTTATAAAGGTCCTTATATTAAATAAAGATATATACTTTATACTTTAAATTAAATAAATAAAATAAAAACTTTTAATTTTTATTTTATTTTTCGCCCGTTATAAAATAACCAAGAAATTATTAATCTTATATCTTAAAACACACTTTATAAGGTTTATATTAATTAAATAAATATTAATAAATTTATTTAATCGTTAAATTAATGGTTTTTTTAATTAAAACTTTAAAAAGTTTAAGTATTAGTTTTTTTATAAAAGGTATTATAAAGTAAAAAGCGAGTAAAGATTTTTTTTTATAAAGTAAGTTAAAGATTATAAAAAAAGAAAAAAAATTTATTTATATAAATAAGAAATATAAATATAAGTAAATATATTATACTTTATCGTTATTAAGTAGTTATTAATATTAAAGTATTTAATTTTTTTTCGATTTAATTATAATTTTATTATAATTTAAATATTAAAATATTTAGCTTTTTCTTAAAGTAAAAACTTTCATAATAATTAAAATTATTATTTTAATTATAATTATTTAATAACTTATAATTTATTTATAATTTATTTTATTTTTTAACGTTATTTATAAATCGTATTTTTATAGTTTTTAATATTTTTTTATTAAAATTATAATTTATAATTTTATTTATTTTTTAATGGTATTAATAATTAAATAAAAAATTAATTGATTATTATTAATATAATTTAATAATATATTTTTAATAAATCGTTTTTTTAATATATATACAATTATTTCATTATTTATTTACGATTAATTATTATTATTTATTTATAATTAATTTATTAATTAATTTCGAAAATATATCGTTAAAAGTTTATATATTTTTAAAAAGTTATATATTAAAAAGTTATAATTTATTAATAAATTTAATATAAAGTTAATTAAATAATAAAAAGTATTTTTTATCGTATTTATTTAAAAATATTATTATATTTTAAATAAATAAAAATTTTAAATATTATTAATTAAAAGTTAATAAATAATCTTTTTATTATATAAAATACTTACAAATAAAATGTTTTTTTGATTTATTTATTTCTCGATTTAATAATGTTTTAATTTTATATAACATTTAATTATCATCGTTCTTTTATGATAATTTAATTAAATTATAATCGTTTTCTTACGTAAGGACATTTTTATGAGATTTTAAATAATTAATTTATTAATATAAATTTATAAATTTATTAATTATTAAATAATTTAAACTTATACATAAATTTATTAATTTATTTTAAAATTAATAACGATTTAATATATTATATTAATTATTTATAAAGCGATTTATTTAATAATATATAACTTTTATATAATTTAAAGTTAATTAATATTTTTAAAAAAAAATAAAGTTATATTTTTAATCGTAATAAGTTTTTACTTTAATAATTTAATGCGACCTTTAAAGGTCCTTACATTAAATAAAGATATATACTTTATACTTTAAATTAAATAAATAAAATAAGGACTTTTAATCCTTATCCTGTTTTTCGCCCGTTTTAAAATAACGGAGAAACCATTAATCTTATATATTAAAACATACCTCATAAGGTTCGTACAATAATTATAAAATTAATATATTTTTTAATTTTTTTAATAATATTATTTTAATATATTATAATCGATAAAGTTTTTTAATATTTTTAATTACGATATATTATTTAATAAATAATAATAATAAATTATTGTTTTAATTTTTTAATAATATCGTTTTATCGTATTATTAATTGAAAAATAATAATTAATTAATATAATTAATAATATTTTAAATTAAGTAAATAACGTTTATTATATTTCGTTATTAAATTTAACGTTTTTATTTAAAATTACTATATATAAAATGTCTTAATTTAATAATATAAATATTTTAAAAAGTAATGCGGTTTAATAATAAGTTTTATATTTAATATTTTTAAATATTAAAATCGATTTTTTTATTAAATTTATATATAATCATTATTATTATATTAAAAGAAATAAAACTTTTAATAAATTCACGATAAAATTTTAAGTTATTATATAAAATAATTAAAACGATAAAATTTTAAGTTTTAATTTATTATAAAGTTTTAAACGTTTAATTTAATTTTTATAATAATAAAGATAATATTCGATATATTTTTAAAGTTTTTGTAAAAACTTATAAATATAAACCGATTTTAATTTTTAAAATATTTATTTTAGTTTGAAATAATATTTTAAATTATAAACTTTATTAAACAATTTATATATATAAATTATTAAAATTATTAATTAACGTAAATTATTTAATTTAATATAATATTAATATAAAATTTATAAAATATGTTTTACTATATAAAATTAATAATTTCATCTTTATTTTATTAATATAATTTTATAAAGGTATTTATATTAAATAAATATATATATTTTATACTTTAAATTAAATAAAAAAGATAAAGATCTTTATTTTTTATTTTATTTTTTACCCGTTTTAAAAAAACGAAGAAATTATTAATTTTATATATTAAAATATACTTTATAAGGTTTGTATTATTTATTTATTTAATTTAAGGTATAAAATATATATTTTTATTTAATATAAAGGCCTTTATAAGGTCGCATTAAATATATAAAATCGGTTTATAATTTATATCGATATTTTTTATTTTTATTTTTATTTTTATAAAAATTTTAAAAAATAATACGTAAATAATTTAATCGTTTATTATAATTATACCTCTTTAATATTTTTTAAAAATTTAGTATTTAATATAAGTTTAATAAATACATAAATAAAGTTATTTAGGATATGTTTAAAAGTTAATTTCGTTTTATTTCTTTTATTTCTTTAAATCTTTTTTATTATTTTATATCGATAAATAAAATAATATATTTAAAATTAAATTAAATTTGTTAAAAATATAATAAACGTTAAAGTTAAATTAAAATAAATAAATTAAAAGAATTATTAATTTATTATTTATTTTATTTATATTCATTATTTTAAGTATTATTTAATTAATAATATTTTTATTATATTATAATTCATTGAAATAATAATTCATTATATATAAGATTATAATTAAATATTATTATTTTTATAAATTTAAAATAAATAAATAATTTTTAATTTTATTATTTTATATTATAATTTAATTTTTATTAAAACTTTTAATAAAAATACAATTAATTAAATTATATTAACTTTTATATTAATTTTATTTAAAAGTATATTTATATAAAATATTATAATTTTAAAACCTTTTTATTTTAATATATTTATTTTAAAAAATAATATTTAATTATAATTTTAATGCGTTAATATTATTAAATTTAATAATTTATTTCATAATATTTTAAACGAATTTAATTTATTTTTTATTAATATATATATAATTTTTATAATATATTAACATTTATATTAAAATTTTAAAAAAATCTTTTATTAAATTTTTTCTTTAATTAATATTTTCGTTTTTTTATTTTATAAAAGTTTAACTTTTTATTAATATTATAAACTATATTTTCATAAAAATCTTATTATATTAATATATTTTTTAAATTAGTGAATATTTATAATATTAAAATCTTTTTAATTATATTCGATTTATTAATAATAATAAATTTTTTATATTATTGTTTAATATTTTTTAGTATTATTATATTATTAATATATACTTTAGTAAAATTTAAATAAAATTTAAACTTTTAATTTATAAATCGTTACGTAAAGGTTAGAAAATTTTTAAATTTTATTAATATAGCGTTAAAGATTTTTAAACTTTTTAACGATATTATTATTATTTTATTTTTATATTTAAACGTAATAAATAATTAATAAAAAAATAAAGCTTCGTTTATAATATTAAAAACTTTTTTCTATATATTTTTTAAATAATCTTTTTAACGTAATAATAAATAAATATTAATTAAAGTATTTTTATTTTATAATTTAAAATTAATAATTATTTAACTTTTTTATTATTATCAATAAATCTTTAAATACTAAAAAAAAAAATATAATTATTTTTTATTAATTTATTTTATCTTAATTATATATTTAATCAAAATTCTTATTAAAGAAATTTCTATTTTATATACTTAACGAATATATATATTTAAATTTATATATTTTTTATTATTTATTAATTAAATCGATTTTTTTTAATATATTTTCATTTAATATACGGATCTTTATAAAGTCGCATTATAAAATTAATATATTTATTTTAATAAAACCTCGTTTTATTTTTAATAATAATTATAAATTAATTTTGTTTTATCGATTAATAATAAAGCTTTTAATATTTCGTTATTTAAATTAATTTTTATTAATAAATCGTTTTTTTACGTTAAAATATTATATATATTTACGTTAAATTAATTTTTTTTATAAAATATTTATACTTTTTTATAATAATTTTTTTAATGTTTTTAATTTTAATATTATATTATAAATTTATAAATTTATCGAATATATTTAAAAAACGATTTTGTTAAATATATTTATATTATAAATAGTATCTATTACGTTTTTTATTTTAATATAAAAAATAAATTTTTTTTACGCGATAAATTTAAATAATATATTAAAATAAATATTATTATTTTAATAAAAATAAAAAATTAATTTATAATTAAAATTTATTATTATATTTAACTTTTTAAATAACGATATTTTATTATAATTAATAATTACGTTATATTTTTTTAAAAAATTACTTTTTATCAATAAATTAAATTAAAAATTTAAATAATTAATTCATATTTTTATAAAAACTTAAATTTAAATTTATCGTTTATATATCGTTTTTTAAAAGTTTAATCGAAAATTTAACCTCAATTTTTATAATTAATTTTTTTAAATTTTTTTATATATATATATAAATTTATTTAATTTAAATATTTTATTTATTATTGATATATATTATTAATTTTATTTCAATTTATTTAATACGTTTATTTTTAAATTTATTTATTTTATTAAATTTTTATTTAAAAATAAAAAATTAATATTTTTAATTTTTATATTTATTAATTACAAAAATAAAAATATAATATTTTTTAATTATATTATTTATATTTTCGTTTTTATTTATTTTTAAATAAAATAAATATTAATAATCTTTTTAATTTTAAGTTAAATTTTTATCGTTTATTTCGTTTTTTAAAATAATTAAATTTAATATTAAATATTTTATAATATTTTTAATATATACATTTTTTTATAATTAATAATTCATTATTAAAAAATAATAAGTAAAATATAAAGATTTTAAATTTATTTATTAAATATTTATTTATTTATAAGTTTTTTTATTTTTCTTACGATTTGTTTCGTTTTATTTATATTTAATTTCGTTTTATAAATATATATTATTATTAAAACAATTTTTTATTATTTTTTATTATTTTTAATAAAAACAAAAACAATTATTATAATATTTATTATTATAACAATTATAAATATTACGGCTACATTTACAATTATAATAACGATAATTTTATTAATTATTATTTCAACATTTATTATAATATTAATTATAATTTTAATTATAATTTTAATTACGATTATTATTACGATAATCTTTTTTTAATTATAATTATTAAAATTAAAATTATTTTAACATTAATTAAAAGTATTTTATTATTAATTATAATTATCTTATTAATTATATTTATTATTATAACAATTTTAATCGTTTTAATAAACTTTTAATTAATTTAATATTATATAAAAAATTATTTTATATAAATATATTATTAAACATTATATAAAATTTAATATTAATTTTCAAGTTTTTAATTTTTTATTAATATTTACTTACGTTATACCGATTATTTTTTATTTAAATATTTATAATTATTATAATTAATTTTAAATTAATAATATTTATTATTTTGAATTCCAAATTTAATTTATTATATATTTATAATTAATTTAAATATTTAATAATTAAATCTTAATAGATATATCTCTAAAAGATTTTTTTAAAAGATTTTTTTAAAGTATTAAACCTTTTAATATATGGATCTTATATCGATTAAATAACGTTTTAAAAATATATTACATATCGTTTTATATTTTTTTTAAATAAATATTTAATTTATTTATTAATTTTATAAATTTTTACAAAATAATTTATAAAAATTACTTTTAATTTTTACAGCTTTTATAAGTTTTTAATAAATTATTTAAATAAAATTTCTTTATATATAAATATTACATTAATACGTATAATTAGTTTTAATAAAAAAACTATTTACGTTTATTATAAAATAATCGATATTATAAATCTTTTAATTTTTTAATATTAATTAACATTTTATTTTATTTTTTTATAATTATATATTTTTATTGTAAAAAATACAATAAATAAATATACGATAAATAATATTAATTTAATTTTTTATAATTAAATTTTTTAATATAAAATTAATAATATAAATAAATCGATTTATAAATTAAATATAAATATTAATTTAATTATTAAATAATTTAAAGTAATTATTAAAGTTATTATAAGTTTAATATAACTTTATAAAAGTCCTTACATTAAATAAAAATATATACCTTATACTTTAAATTAAATAAATAAGATAAGGACTTTTAATCTTTATTTTATTTCTCGCCCGTTTTAAAATAACAGAAAAACTATTAATTTTTCATATTAAAATATACCTTATAAAGTTCGTACTAAAGTTATTTTTTTAAATTATAAATTAATAAAAATAATAATAACGTTAATAATATTAAAAAATTAATAATCGAGAATTAAAAAATAATTTTTTTTAATAATTAATTAAGTTGATTATTTTTTTCCTTAATAATTTTATTGATAATATTATAAAATTTAAATCGGTTAAGAAATTAATTAATATATAAAAATAATTAAAACGAAAAATCGATATTAAAGTTAATAAAACCTTTAAATTTAATAAAATAAATTATAATATAAATTTTAAAGTTTTATTAAATGTTTATTTAAACTTTTAAACGTTTAATATTTATTAAAAACTATAAAATAACGTTTTTATTATTAAATTTCGTATAATACGAAAGCTTTATATTAATAAAAAAAATTAATTTTATATTTAATAATATATTTACGTAAAGTAATAAATTATTTATACGCGGTTAATATAACCTTTATATTATTTAAAAGTTTTAATAATTATAAATAAAAGTAATAATTTATAAAATATTATCGTTATTAAAATTTAAAGTTATAAAAAAACTTAATCGATTAAAAAAGTTTAATTTTATTAAAAGAATATTAATACGTAAATTATATTATAAAAAATAATAACGTAATTAAATTTAATTAATAATTAAAAAAATTAAAAACCATTAAGTAATAAGAAATTAAAAAACCGAAAAAAATAATCGTAAAGTATTTAAAGTTTAATAATTATTAATTAAATTTTTATTACGTTAATTTATCGCGATTAATTAATTATAAATTTTTATTAATTTAACGGTAAAGTATAAATCGTTACGATATAATAAAAGCGAAATATTATTATATATTATATATTAATAAATTTAAATAAAAATCTTAAAATAATTATTATTTTTAACAATAAAAATAAAAATAAAATCGCGAAATAAAGTTAATTAATATAAAGCACGGGCTATTTTTAACGTATAAACCATCACTTTAAATATAAATTATATAATTATAACTTTTGATAAACGCTCGGATTTTTATCGTAATATTTTCGTTATTTTCTTTTTATTTCTTTTAATTATATTATTATAAAAAAATAAAGTTTATATTAATTAATATTTTTTATATATAAATTTTTATAGATTAAATAAATTATAAAAGTTTAAAATTAAATTATAAAATTATTATTTATTTTAAATATAATAAATTTAAAAAATAATATATAATTTATAAAATATTTTCGGAATATTTTATATTTTATATTTTATTTAAATATAATTTATATTATTTAATTAAACGTTTTAAAAGTTATTTATTAATATAAATAAGTAATATTAACGAAAACGATATTTTAATAAAATTATTTAAATATAATATTAAATAATTTTATTTTTCGTTTTAATTAATTAATTTTTAAATATAAATAAATATATAATTAAATATATAATTAATTATAACGCGAAATTATTTAATAAAAACGAATTTAAAATATAAAAAAGTTTAATATATATTTATATTAATTTTTTTAAGTTTTTATTTAATTATATATATATATTAATTTATAATAATCATATATTTTAATTTTATATATTTTAAGTTTCGAGTTTAATATTTTAATATTTTTATTTTTATTTTATTAAAAACTTTTAATTAAATAATTTAATTAATTTTAAATTTTATTTTTATTTTAACGCGTTTTTAATTTAATTTAATTTTACTTTTTATCGTAAATAGTTTTTTTAATTAATTATATCGTTTTTAACTTTATAAAATAAAATTTAATTTTATATATTTTTTTAATATTATTAACGTTATAAATTTAAAATTTTATATTTTTATTAATTAAAATTAATTTTATATAAAGTTTTTTAAAATTCATTTAATTATAATAAATTTTTATAAATTTAAACACTTTTTATATATAAAGTCCTCGTATTTTATACTTTAATTATTTAATAATCCGAGGTAATATAATTAACATATCGCGAAATCTTAATTATTTATGCGTCATTCGAGTCTTTAGCTTTTAAGGTTTACATGTGAACTATTAGAAGCGAGTTAATTGAAATCACACCGGGGAAAATGTAACCCTAGCAGGGGTGGCGGAGTTGACGATGGAGCCTTCGTCGGCGGCTCTATCAAGTCGGCTATTCTTAACACTCGGCCTCTGTCCTATTCAAAATCGGCCCGTTATTTAAAGCGGCCGGAGGAGGTCGCGGAAATCGAGGCTCGACTTCTATTAGCTAACCTACATGTGATCGCCACTAGCAGTTGGAAAAATCTATATCATAAGGAGACCGGTAATATATTATAGCTACTTTATGTTTCTTCTCCTTTCCTTTCTTTTTCTTCACTCCCTCGAGCCGTTCTTCTATCTACCAGCACCTTCACTCGGAGTCTACAGTGTTCCTCTTCTAAATAAGTACTCAATTACAAAAAATACCGGCAAGCATGCAGATTCCGTGGGCTTCGTTCGCTCTCATCGCCCAGCTAGCCAGTCTATCTCTGTCGGCAGATGTAAATGGTTGGAAAAGTCGAAACATATATTTTGTCTTGACGGATCGTATTGCTCGTAGCAGCAGCGATACTGGTGGTAGTGCATGTAGCGATCTCTCGAATTATTGTGGTGGCACATTTCAAGGCCTCCAATCTAAGCTTGACTACATTGCTGGCATGGGATTCGATGCCATCTGGATTACTCCTGTTGTAACAAGTGAGTCTGCCTGAACACCTCACGATGTCTTTCGTTCCTAAGGTAGCTGATCATGCCACGAACTTTAGACAGCGACAAGGGGTACCACGGGTATTGGGCTACAGATTTGTGAGTTATTTGTATATATCAGCCGCGTCTGCTGAATGTAATTAATATTGAAATTTTATTTGAAACTAATCTTGATTCTACCACATAGATATGGTATCAACTCTCACCATGGTACGGCAGGTGATCTCAAAGCCTTGGTTACCGCTGCGCATGGCAAGGTATGCTGAAGATGATAGTTACGTGCACTGACTACATGCTGACCTCTGGCTTCATAGGGCATATATGTGATGGTTGACGTGGTTGCGAACCACGTAGGCCCTACTGCCATCTCAGATCACCAACCCTCGCCGCTTGACCAGGAGAGCTCTTATCACACTGACTGCTCAATCGACTATTCTAGTCAGAATACCGTTGAAAACTGCTGGCTTGCAGATCTCCCGGACCTTGACACGCAAAGCTCCGACATCCGCACGCTCTACCAGACGTGGATCAAATGGCTAGTGACGGAATATGGCTTTGACGGCGTTCGCATCGACACCGTGAAACATGTTGAGAAAGACTTCTGGCCGGGCTTCTCTTCCGCCGCCGGAGTCTACACAATCGGTGAAGTGTTCCACGGTGATCCGAGCTATGTCTCCCCTTATGCTAGTCTCATGTCCGGGCTACTAAACTATCCCATGTATTACCCGATGAACAGGTTTTACCAGCAGACAGGTTCGAGCCAGGACATGGTTAACATGTTTAACCAGGTCAGCTCGATGTTCCCTGATCCCTCCGCGTTGGGCTCGTTCCTGGACAACCACGATAACGCTCGATGGTTGAATACAAAGAATGACATCTCGCTGCTCAAAAATGCCCTTGCCTATGTTATCCTTGCGAGAGGCATCCCTATCGTGTATTATGGCACTGAGCAAGCTTACTCTGGCGGCGCTGACCCTGCTAACCGCGAGGATCTCTGGCGGAGTGGCTTCAGTACCAGCTCCGACATGTACAAGGCTATCGCTCGACTATCCGGAGCTAAGAAATCGGCGGGTGGTCTTGCCGGCAATGATCAGACTCATTTGTATGTGGCGGATACTGCGTACGCCTGGAGTCGAGCAGGAGGCAAACTTGTTGTTCTCACGACCAACAGCGGACTCGGGTCAACCAAAAACTACTGTTTCAACACCCAGGTCGCCAACGGGTCGTGGAACAATACCTTTGGCACTGGAACTTTCACCTCCGATAGCAGCGGCAATATTTGCATCAGTGTCAGCAATGGGGAACCTGTAGTATTACTTGCTTCTTAAAACCATTCATAGGATGACACCCACGGGATGACATTCCCAAGATGGCATTCCCAGGATGTCATTGTCATGGCAAAACTCGGTATATTTAAACCGGTCACATTTGGTGGTTGGTTGATTATGTGGGATTTATGTACTTGTTGAAATACCTGACCTAGGTAGTTTAACGCAGACATGACGGTTTGACATTACTTAATAAATGTACCTATGTACCTAGGTCAGGTTAGTGAAAGATTTGTTGGTGATACACAATATTATATTGACTGTCGACGTAAGAGGCTTCGGACTCGGACTTGCGTAGTTGCCGCGCACTCCGAACACCGGTGTAATTGTGAAGGCGTACATAGAAATAACCGAAGAAATAAATAAATATAATATAAAAGAACCCTTATCTAGGTTAAGTGTGTTTTGTTTATACTTTAACATATATTTAAGTGTAACTTATTTTTCATTAATAAAGATCAAACAACAAACTCTCATGTGATAATATTATTTTTTTATCAACACGTCTTTTATAAGGGATTGTGAGTCACTTTAGAAGTCTTGATCCTTCGTGGAATCTCATAGGGGAAGTCCGTTTGATTAGATGCTCTCATCGGATAATTCATTTTCATAAATATCCCTGATTCTTCGCTCTATCTACCCTTGTTTCCTCTGATAGTAGCCAGACATAATCACCTACCGCTTCATCAATACGAGCACAGCATCTACGCCCACAATGAGTTCTCCATTGCTCTCTACCCGCCTGTCGCGAGGCATAACTGGAGTAGCGGTTGCCGGTACTGGAGCTGCGCTTTACTATACGTACATGAGGAGTGTCGTCCATGCGGATTCCGGCGCGCCCAGGAAGGCTTTCCACTCTGGCCCGGCGTTTTTATCTTTAGAACTCGAGAGCACCGAGGCCGTAAATCACAATACAAAGCGGTTGCGTTTCAAGTTGCCAGGACCGGATGTCGTCAGTGGCTTGACCTTGACATGTGAGTATGATACCCTCACATTCCCGACATAAATGTTCGCAGGTTAGTTGGTTCTCCGTTAATATTGCTGACATGTTTGAGAAAGCCGCGCTCCTGACCTTTTCTTGGCCAAGAGGTAGCACCCTTCCTGTATTGCGCCCTTACACCCCAATTAATTCCCTAGGTGAGCGATTTCGGTAAATCTCCGTCATCGAATAATCCAGTCTGACCTCCCCGGGTAGATGAGCCGGGTGCTATAGAGCTGCTGGTAAAACGATACCCGGGTGGTAAGCAGAGCACCCATCTGCACTCTCTTCAACCTGGGGACTCCCTACGGTTCGTGACCCGCATATCGGGATACAAATGGGAGCCGAATAAACACTCGGAGATTATCCTCATCGCCGGTGGAGCCGGAATCACTCCTGCTTATCAGCTTATTCGTGGCATTTTGCAAAACCCGGACGACCACACCAAGATCCAGCTCGTATTTGGAGTCAATACTGATGCCGACTTGCTCCTGAGGAAAGAATTCGACGAGTTCGAGACTCGCTTCCCGAACCGCTTCAAGGCTACATACACAGTCAGCCAACCTACAGACGGCTCGCTACTCAGAAAGGGGTACGTTTCTAAAGAATTACTCAAGGAAATAGCACCCCATTCGAATGATTGCAAAGTGTTCGTTTGTGGGCCACCGCCGATGGAGAACACCCTCGTAGGTAGCCGACAACAGCCGGGTGTATTAGAAGAACTTGGTTATCGAAAAGATCAGATTCATAAGTTCTAACTAGCTAGTTAGGTGAATGACTAGGGATATTATATCGGCATAAATAAAAATTAGATATATAATTTAATATTTATATACCCCGAGATTAATCACCTTGTTATCGAGAATCATATCAGTTAAACTTTTTTAATTATTAATGTTAAGAGGCTTATAATATGCGTTATAAGCCTCGAAAATATAAAAATTTAATTTATTATACCTTATTTATAAGGATACGTATATAGTGTAATTAATAAAGGATAAAGGAAAAAGGAAAAAGGAAAAAGGAAAAAGGAAAAAGGAAAAAGGAAAAAGGAAAAATGCGTCACATTATCGAAGTGATTATATCCTTGCTTACATATTTAGCCGCCGATTACTATTATTAACTATCAGCTTCAGTTGAAAATTATTTTGCTGCCGAGGCCGCTAATCACTCAGTAGATTATAATAACACAAGCCCGGCGGATATATTAGCCCAAGGTCTTAGCCATTGCCGCGAGGATTCAAAAATGTACAGAAGCGGATGCTTCTCATCCATATTTGGTATTTTGGCTATGTGATGGGCCGCAGATTTCTCGGAGGCTAGGATTTCTTCAAAACGTATATAAGCAGATAGTGGCTAGGCATGCGATCGACAAGATATATACAGCCTGTTTAAGCGCCCAAGCTATGTTCTGTGTTGTTTTCATCTACTTGACGACAGAAAACTTCCGTCTTCGAGGCCATTAATGACGATCGATCCAGCTTAACGTGTTCCTTGCTATTTACCTCCCTCCGGTCGAACCACAAAGCCGAACCTGGTAACTATTAATATTAACTTCAACAGGCACTTCAACTTTGGAAAGTTAAGATCGACTCCGTAGCCAAAATACTTAATACTTATAACCGAACCGCATTGCCAACAATGAACTTGACAAACCACTCTAGTTATTATCTCCTCTACGTGATGCTGTCCGAAAATGTGTATCCGAGCTGGTTCATTTGCTGGATTACTCTGCCTCGTGGGCTTCCTTCCATTTATGAGCCAATGCGCCATATCCCACGGCCACGTTCCAGCGACTATCGGCCAATGTCCATTTGTAATTCCGGCGGCGCTGCAATCTCAGGCGCAGTTAGGATGCCCACACCTGGTTGATGGGAATGCCGCTCACCAACCTATTGACTGGTCGCCTTGGACACATCCGCCAGAGTGCGTGGGTGCAGAGAAGTCGCCGGCGACCAGGTATTGCGTCTTTACCAACTCTCAGCATGGCAACGGAGGCGTCAGCATGATTACAACGCCCGAGATTGCTGCGAACAGTATTGAGATACTGAATGACTCCGACTATACTCACACGAAATCCCTTTCTAAAAACCGTGCCGAAGACGCATACGAAACCGTCGACATTCCTGGTAGAGGAAAGGGGTTGGTCGCCACACGTCGTGTCAACCGTGCCGAAGTAATCATGGCAGACTGGGCTTCGATGATCGTGAATCTGAACTTCCCGACAGAAGTAAGGCGAGCGCAGGGATATCGGCTCCTCCATATAGCTGCCGATCAGCTGTGGGACCCAGACCGCGTCCTTCAGTTAGCTCGTAGCAGTGCTTTCTCAGCTGACATCATGGAGGATGTGCTCCGAACAAATGCGTTTTCCTATACCTTGGCAGGGGAATCGCATATGGCCCTCTATCCCAAGGTCTCGGTGGGCGCTCCTGATCAACCCTCCGTGCTACCGGATGACTGACAAAAGCGGCAGAGAATTAACCATGCATGCTATCCAAAGTAAGTGTAAATTTAGCGTGGCAACAGCTCGAGAGATGAGTGAGAAACTAAAAATTGGTGGTAGTTCTTTCATAAGATTCACGCCATCAAGCTTGGCCGTTAGTATTATTGCTCTAAGAGATATCGAGCCCGGAGAGGAGATCAGCATCACCTGTATGCCCGCACTTGCCCATCTTGTGATATCTAGAGCACGACACTGATGATTTCCTTTGTGGCACTTGTCCTAGACGTACCTATGGGAAAGACTCGTGAGGAGAGACAGACAAGTTTGTTGAAGTGGGGATTCAACTGTACATGCTCTCTTTGCACAGCGTCTAAAGCTGAAATCGCCGCTTCCGACTACCGCAGAGCGAAGATCAACGATATGCGACAAGAAGTTATGAATGCGGTCGAAGCCTGGGACGGAACCAAGGCTGTCAAGCTGACACGCGAAATACTTGAACTGATGCGAGCAGAGGATCTCGCACCGCTTTATGCTAGCCAATATGAGATTTTGGCGCGGCTGTATTGGAAAGCAAGGGATACGAAGACGGGGACCAAATACGCGCAAATGTCTATAGAGACACTGGTAGACCAGGGATATCTCGAGGATAGCCCGGAGACACTGCCGGTATTGTTGGAGAGCTTTGATGACTGAGGAATACCTATTTAGAAAGGTGGTCGTTGTTGGTCGTTATGGTCGTTATGGACACGAGTGATGATACCTTTAGGTTATTCGGGAGGCTTGTAGTAGAAAAGGGGAGGCAGAAATAAGGATGACCTAGGTACCTACCTAAGGTACCTAAGGTATTATAACAGTGATTAAAACATCAATGTGATTGATGCAACTCGTTCATATATGCAATTATTAGACATCTTATATGCCTATCTAGAGGAATATCACTTAATGCGTACTAAACCCCTCAGAGGTGCCGGCATTTAATACTTTTTACTTTCTTAAATTCAGGACGAGATTCTACCTAGGTAGGTATCTGTTATTAGGTATACCTAGGTACCTAACCTAGGTTCTGTTCTACATATGTATATATAAGGTATCTATATATCTATCTATCTATTTATCTCTCTCTCTTTCTATATATATACCTATTCGACCACCTTAGAACCTCAACAAGACCGTTGGCCTGCAATGGGTGACACGCAAGTTCTCTTCTCGGCTTCCCTCATCTCACCCGACGTTACTGGCTCTTTACCCAGTGGCTTCGTTATCCGCCCACTGGAGAGGGGGGATTATAGTAAAGGGTTTTTCGACTGCTTGCGAGTTCTCACATGGGTCGGAGATGTCAGCGAGGCCGACTTCGTTGAACAGTACGACGAGATGGTCGAGTCTAAGGGTACATATTACTTCGCGGTAATCGAGCATGAACGACGCATAGTTGGAACGGGTGCTTTGGTGGTAGAGAAGAAATTGTACGCCCCCCTTCTAATTATACCATGAACCCCCCCCAATTCGAAATTCTCACCGTGGCAGCATACACGATCGCGGCAAATGTGGCCACATCGAAGAGATCTCGATAGCTAAGGAGCATCAGGGCAAGGGGCTCGGTCTAAAGATGATCCAAGCCTTAGACTCCGTCGCCATCAACTTAGGCTGCTACAAGAACATACTCAATTGTGGCCCACGCAACGAGCCCTTTTATGTCAAGTGCGGCTACGATAACTCTGGCATAGAGATGTCGCGCTACTTTGAGACAGAGCGTGATGACTACCATCGAGGGTGAGGGGATAATATTATTAACACACGGGAGAGTAGGTGGGGGTAGGTAAGGAGTCAGTACCTACCTATCCCTGATTTGGATCCAGGACTTCCGCAAGTGAGAAGACTGTCGTCTCGTATCTGCTGTGAAGGGCCTAACCTAGTATTTATTTTATTTTATTTTATTTCTATTTCTATTTCTATTTTATTTCTATTTTATTTCTATTTTATTATTGCGGAGTAATATGAATTATGACTTGCTTGTCCCTGCTTTTTTAGTCTCACAGATGTGTTGGCTTGGTTGATACTAGTAGGGGGATAGCATTTGTACAAAACTGCTACGCTTGATCTTGCTGCGATTGGGAAAACCCCATTTCTCACTGTTTGCTAGCATTAATCGGAGTCCATACATAGAGCAGGCGGAAGAATTCAATGCACCGATCCTACCAATCGAGTAGTAGCGGCAAAGCAAGCTGCATTTGGTTCTTGGAGATTGGTCGATCATATCACGTTCTTCACGAGGTGTCACAGATAGGCCACATACCACTGCACGGCATAGGTTCCTGCATATATGTTACCTTCCTTAGGTACCTTACGGAAGGTAGCGAATAACGAAATGGCGTTTGTTAACCTCGTAGAGGCGAAGCCATTATAGGCCAACTACATACAGGTACATAGTTACATCGGCACACGCGTAATGTTTTGGCTCGTCTGTGGTTAAGTGCGAAATATAACATTACACCAGACTACAACGAAGTGAAGCTAGTAACCATACAAATCTATATGCCCCGAGGCTATACAATCTTCTTGATGAGTTATCAGCTGCCGAGAATGATGAGATATCTTGGCGTGTCCCATCTGCAAAAACTTAAGACGCCGACATCCGGTCTATTGTTTTAGAAACCTGAATTGCCTGACCCGAACTGCAAACACAGGCGTGAATGATGTGTTGTTAGCAGTCGTCCGGTATATTCTTACGATCGAGAAGTTGATTGCCTGGACTCCTTAGTGTTGCTAGAGCCCCCATACGCAGGGTGTGGGGCATTAGCCTCATAGCCTGAGCTATGATGATTGTAGATCGTGACACTTCTACCACCGGTTCGGCGGTGAGTATCAACTTTGTAGCCTCCTTTGGTCATGTTAGCTGAAGGCGTCTGTCGAATCTTTCAGTAGGGGCGGGTACGTACCAGCGTTGGGAGACCGGAACTCCTCGTGGACTACGGTTGTAGAAGAGCTACTAGGATTGTAAGAGCTAGTCCTCATACCCGAGTAGCTGCCGTTTGAAGACATGATTTCATATGAACTTGTGCGTTCTTGAATGGTAGGAGCGGTTGTCCACGGCGATGGCGTAAGAAGATATAAAGGACCTATTTCTAGACGAATCCGTTCGTTGATGACAAGGGATATCTAGACAGGCGTGTAGAGCAACGAGTAGGAAGCTTGATAGTAATATCGGATATACGAGAGACTTATGAGAAAGTTGTCTAGTCTGAAGAGAAGAAGATGGGAAGGCAGAGGGAGAAACCTAGAAGCCAGAGAGGAACCATCTCGACTTTATACCCAGGTAGCATGACTACCTACCTAGGTAGTTATGAGAATTGGGAGAGTACTCTACCTTCTAAAGATCTTAATAGAAGCGTGTGTAAGAGCAAAGAAACAAACATATGGTGGTGGTAGTAGCTACGACACTTAGCAGTGCCATAGGCAGACTGAACGGGGGCCGTCTCCGGCCGCAAAGAGTGCTGAGAGAGTCCAGAGATACCGAAATGAAAGGTGACTCACTTACCTGGGCTTCCAGGCAGAAAGAAGGGCAAAAGAAGGGAGACGATGAGGCAGCAACTGAGCGATTCAGTTGGTCAAAAGTGATAGCAATGGAAGAAGTTCAGATGACTGTGAAGTGTGGGGGGACTTATTAGCAGGGGGTCTTGAAGGACAGACCTGGGATACCTAGACTTGGGTTAAAGAAGAGTGAGTATGCCTAATAATGTACCTACCTAGGGTATGTAAATTATCAATGGAGGCTGTGTGTTAGTTATTGTTACCTTTTAAGTTAATTTTAGGTGAATAACCTACTAGGTAGGTAAGAGAGAAATTTGGCAGACTGAACGAAAGCTGAGGTTTATTAGTCCTATTGGGGGACATTTTTCTTCTTTCTTTTGATCTTTCTTATTGGTAGGTAGGTATTCGTTGTGTAAGTAAGCTCGCTGTGTACGAGTTGGTGATGACA
Organism: Jackrogersella multiformis; assembly: GCA_902806575.1. Classification (NCBI taxonomy): domain Eukaryota; kingdom Fungi; phylum Ascomycota; class Sordariomycetes; order Xylariales; family Hypoxylaceae; genus Jackrogersella; species Jackrogersella multiformis. The sequence continues at coordinate 1,148,344 of CADCXD010000011.1, read as the reverse complement.
ACTGTGTGGCTTGTTCTTGTTGCCTTCTAAGGTACCTTAGGTAGGCTGCTAGGTACCTAGGTCCCTAAAAAGGCTGAGACTGTGGAATCATTCAGCTTGCTTAACAGTGAATATCCCGACCTAACACCACCTAATTACCTAGGTACCTACTTAGGTAGATAAGCAAACTTCCAAGGTTACAAGTTGGGTTAACGCGGCTATGCTACATACCTACCTCCAGTTTGTCTGCCTTTTAAGTCGGTGGGAGGTGATCAAAGGCGACGGTAGGTAGGTCTATGTAGGTAGCTGAAGTCCTAAAAACCGAAGCTGGCTTGTTGGCCTCCAAATACTAACTACATATACATAGTACGTGCTAGCCAGGCAAGTAGGTAACCCTGCCAGCTGGAGGTTTATTGGTATGGATGTACCTAGGTAGGTAGCATTCCAGCTTACCTCCTAGTACCTAGGCATTTGCCACATAATAGTAGGCCTATAACAGATATGCCTCAGGTCCTACGGTACCTTTTACAAGTAGGCGTTTTTAGGGGGATATGAAGGTATCTATCCTGTACCTCGGAGGTAGATAGGTCCTAGGTAAGAGGTAGGTATGTAGATGATAGTGTCGACTGGGTTGTGTGTTGACTGAGTCTTGTAGTAAAATCTACACTGGCTTTCTAGATCTCGGTGAGTCATAACAGCCCCTTCACCTTTCCAATTCAGCCTTGAGACCGCACTACCAAAGATTTGCCTGGTAAGGCAGTTGCGTGGCTTGGGAAAATTCATCCATCTAGATCATTCGTATCTTGTCGAGGGGGGTTTGCAAAAAAAAAAAAAAAAAAAAAAAGGTCTTTCTTTCGGTGATGATTTAGAAAACTATTGGAAATCGCACGGCCATGCACTTAAGCTCTTAGAAAGATGGAAGGTTTCCCTTATAACTTGATATGTAAGTAAAAGGGATATACCCCGCCTCAAATTGACCGAAATAGGTGGATTAGGTGGGTGGATCGATGATTTAGTCATGTAACCTACCTAGGTACCTAGCTTAGGTAGGTCTAGGTACCTAAGCAGCTAAGGTATGTATGGACATTATCAAATTCAATTGATTAATATTCCCGTTTGTTGTTATTCTAATAAACTTGCCTTTTAACATACCTACATAGGTACTATAAGAACTACCTTTCTTTCCTTTCCATCGTTGATAAAAGGTGAATATATACAACTATTCCACTATAGGCAGATTCTAATATATCGTTTAGAAGAAGAAATATCAATTCCAAGCTGACAACATGCAACACATCCTCCTCTCCTTGTCCCTCGTGGCATCTTTCACCCTCGGTACCTTGGCCTCGAGCCCTTCCGACCTGAAGATTGACGTGACTTTACCTGTCGAATGCGATCGAAAGACGCAGAAGGGCGACAATATACAAGTACACTACAAGGGCACACTCGCGGCCAATGGGAACAAATTCGATGCTAGTTATGACCGCGGTACTCCCTTCAGCTTTACGTTGGGAGGCGGTCAAGTTATCAAGGGGTTCGTCACCGAAATACTAGCAGCCACACTTGGAACCCATGACGTCCCAACTTTCTAACTGGCTATATACAGATGGGACCAAGGACTTTTAGACATGTGCATCGGCGAAAAAAGGTAAGACGACCCATGCCCCCCCTCGATACTGTTGATGATAACTCCAGGGGAAACATCACTGGTGAACAACGGGATGGGGGCTGACAGCTTATTAGGACTTTGACTGTACCTCCCGAGTTCGGATATGGAAACCGAGCCATGGGACCAATCCCGGCTGGATCTACTCTTGGTGCGTAAAATATAGACTTGGAAGCGAGAAACTGCAACTGATATATTTAATAATCATTAGTATTCGAGACGGAGCTCATGGGCATTAGAGGCGTCCCTAAACCCGAGTCTATCGTCACCAAGGCCAGCAGCAGCGCGAGCTCGGCTGCAAGTGAAGCGACTGAGAAGGCTTCGACCAAGATAGCGGCAAGGGTTGCGAGCAAAGTCGGGGAGGCCGCCGAGGTTGTCGGGACGATGCTTGCCGATACCGATGATACTCAGGAGCACAACGAGCTATAAGCCATAAGCTGTAGGCGACGCTTGATTCCTGCTAGGAAATAGAGTATGCCTTATAAAGCAATCGAAGCAATCGAAGCAATCTTAGGGTGAGCTAGAGCTAGCAAGTGTAGCTGTTTTTTAATCGAACATAATTGTTTTCTTCTAGATACCTAGGATGTACACGACGATATACTAAGTACTATATGTAAGTCTACTATAATAACCTACCTACATATATGTACCTAGGTACCCTAGGTACCTAAGGTACCTATAAATAATGGATAGATATAAAAAGTGGTGGGATCCATAGACAGAGGTACTTTACACCGCAAGTTGATAGGTACCTTCCAGCACGGCAAATAGGTAGTAGTACCTACCAGGTAGGTACCAGGTACCTAGTATATAATCGTTATCTGTTAAGCACCTCCCGCTTATTTTATAATAAAACCTTTCACCTATGTCTACCTAGGTATGTACCTGGTATTTTACAGATACCTATATGACGAAAACTTAACCATTATTAATTTTCTAAAACCATCCACACATTCAATCTACCTTGGAAATCGAAGATATATCGAGGCGGAGAGGCCACTATATTATAAGGTACCCTTAAGTATTCTAAGATACCCTTCAAATATATACTCTCATCATGTTGCTCAATTAAATTCTTCCTTCGTCCTATTCTCACGCTCTGCCTGCCAAGACTGTTAGCACGAAGCCGCCTCTTCGCCTTCTTCCCCTTCCCGCCCCCTACCTTTCGTTTTCTTGGATCCCCCCCTATTACCTTTTTTTTTTTTTGGATAACCATAGGTAAAGGAGCTTGGCAATGCGTAGCCTTCGATCCCTTCTACCTCCATTGAATTTCATCACAATCCATTATGCCTACTTCGTCATCGTTCCTCTGATCTCGTCGCTCGTGTTCTGGGGCTCCTCGGACCCCAAATTCAGCATCTCGTATGTCGACAGCTTATTCCTGGTCACCTCTGCCATGACAGAGGCTGGCCTGAACACTGTAAATCTCAGTCAGATGACCACTTGGCAGCAGGTTCTCCTCGTATGTAACATAGCGAACCCCCTTTTCGGCCCCTTATTCTTCTTTTATTATTATTTCGAGACTTAGAACTTTGTATTAGTGAATCAGCTGAGTTCTTACCCGAAAACTAATTACTGACCCTCATCATTACAGTGGCTTCTGATCATCATCGGGAGTTCTATATGGGTATCCATTTGGACAGTCTTGGTACGCAAGCATGCCTTCGAGGTGCGCTTCGAAGAGATCGTGCGTAAAGAGCGGAAGCGCCGCCTTGAGAGGCGAAATCCGAGCTTGACTCTCCTTCCCATTGCACATAGGCTTAGAACCTTTGGCAGAAGCAAAACGGTGCCGGAAAGTGGCGACACGCTTTCCCACCGGGAGGAGCAACGCCCGGCCATCAATTTACCGGTTATATCTCAACCGAGTGACGGAAGGGTTCTCTCCACCATTGTTCCTCCACGCCGGGAGTCTAGCCCCCGTAATCGTGTGATCTCCGAATCGCAGTATTCGCCCTATACCGGTAACACCTTTTCCGGCCGCCGTAATCTGCCCCTGGTGGAAGACGTCGCCTCGGCCCCCGTTACTCCAGACGTCGAAAGGGATAACTCCGTGGTACCAGGAAATGCCGATCACGTCGTATTTGCTAATGATCTTGGCGCCAGTGCTAGATCGACATCCATCGCTCCTAGCAGCACCACTGTCCATAGACATTTCTCGAGCACTGATACGACTGTCAACCATCATAGCTACCTAAGAGAGCATAAGGTCGGGCGCAATGGCCAATTTCATGGTCTAACGAGTGAGGAACGTGAGGAGCTCGGCGGTACCGAGTATCGAGCTCTCAAACTTCTCTCTATCATTGTCCCTGTGTACTTCTTTTCTTGGCAAATTTTCGGATGCATCTCGCTCGGCGCTTGGATAGCCAACAATATACCGCAGCCTGCCACAGATAATGGAATCTCGCCATGGTGGAATGGCATCTTTAATGGCGTTTCCGCTTTCAATAATAGTGGAATGAGTGTATTAGATTTGAATATGATCCCCTACGGAAGTTCATATTTCGTACTAGTCGTCATGGGAGCGATGATTCTCGCTGGAAACACGGCGTACCCTGTGTTTTTACGGCTAGTTCTATGGTGCTGTTGTAAGTTGTATTATTCCCTTGCGTCCCTCAAGTCATCTCCCATCTTCTAGTCTACCTCCCCCCCCCCCCGACACTATGTTTGGGTATGAGTGAGTGCATATCTAAATTTATTTTATTTTCTCATTTTGTTTTGATAAAAGCTGGATGGCTACTAATTTAAAGCACCATAGTAAAGATTTTGAAGCTGGTGACCTACCCACAGGATTTGATAGAGTGGAAAGAGACACTTGAGTACATCCTCAAGTATCCTCGGCGTGTCTATACCAATTTATTCCCGTCGCGACAAACCTACTGGCTCGTTTTTATGCTCTTCGTACTCAATGGGACGGACTGGGCGGCATTCGAAATACTCAACCTTGGAAATTCCACGCTCGAGCAAATTCCTCTCGGCTCTCGTATCATCGATGGACTCTTTCAAGCGCTTGGTATAGCTCAGCTCGCCCACGTGATGCCCGCTAGTGCTGACCCTCTTATGTAGCTGTCCGTTCAGGGGGTTTTTATGTGGTACCTATCCCGACACTATTTATCGGCTTACAGGTGCTCTATGTTATCATGATGTCGGTCAACGTCCCTACAGCTTTGTTTCTTACCACTCGAATTTGCCCCCCCCCCCCACTTCTCTCTTTCTCTCAACATGATAGGGCTGACTCTAACCCTATAGGTATATCTCGGTGTACCCCGTCGTGATTACAATGCGACATTCGAATGTCTACGAAGAACGATCACTAGGAATCTATGGAGAAGATCCTAATTATAGTAATGCCCTAACACGTCCTGTCTCTCACGGTCAACCAGGAAGCAAGACTCAGTCTCTGAGTCGGATAATCCGTCTCGCATTTGCAGAATGGTACGGGATTGGGGCAGCACCGAACCAAAGAGAAGAAAGCCGGATCAGCTTCATCAGTCATCAAATCCGTGGTCAGCTGTCGCATGATTTGTGGTGGCTTGTCTTGGCCGTTCTGCTCATCGTTATCATCGAGACGAAGCATTTCATTGAGGATCCGGTCACATTTTCGGTCTTTAATGTCGTGTTCGAGGTGGTATCCGCTTACGGGTGCGTTGGCATTAGTATCGGACTGCCGACAGCAGCATACAGCTTCAGTGGCGGGCTCTATCCGGGAAGCAAGCTCGTTCTATGTGCTGTCATGTTAAGAGGACGACACCGCGGCCTACCAGTCGCTCTCGACCGCGCTGTCAGACTTCCTAGCGACGACATGCATAGGGTCGAGGAGGAGGACCACCACATTCGCAGGTCGATCTCAGTGAGGCGGCCGAGCGTGGACCGGATGAGCGTTCCATGATTCACTAGCTGGCGCCTCTCAACAGGGAGGGCGGTCGATAGCTTACTAACGTCTGGTTTTCGGACGAAAATTGTCTCCTATATCATATTCACCGTGGCTGGATCAGATACGATCTTTCATGCTTCGCGATGGTAAGCACTATACATATGACTCTGATCAACTAGCAAAGAAAGGGATCTCGCTGCCTGGGACAAGTTCATTATCCGGACTACAGTTCCATATTCCTTTCTTTGGTTTATGGAATATGCGAGGTACGAATCTACGACCAGATAAGGATAATGCAGAACGGTAACATCCAATATAGTACTAGTAAAAGGTTCAATATCATATATTGGATTTCTATTTCTACCTGTACGAGCATGTTTTACGTGATGTATTTTTAATACTCTCTCCAATGCCTACCTTGGGAACAGGCATCGCTGGATCCAGAATTACGTCTGAATGTCTGGTTTGTTGCCTCAAGATTATTAGATAACCAAATTTGGGCGAGTTACACAATATGTATGAATGGAGGTGAATCATCATATTCTTGTATATAGATGTATTCAAGACAATCTGGCCCTGTACATACACATATGTCTTGATGGTTAACCAAAAAATAGTTTCGTCTGTCTTGGGTCAGCGGAATTCGATGTTCGTCTCCGTTTCTTCTCGCCGCCACCCTTCAACCTCTTGGAGGCTAGTGTGTCAACCGCAGAGGCTGGACTACGTATATAATCCCGCTGGACCGTGTCCCGGATGGCCTGTCTCGAGAGGCATAGATCTATATGGTCGTTAAAGAGGCGCTCGTCAGTTGGCCGTGGTCGACTACAGATCGGACAATCCCACCATTCCTCCGACTCCTGAGCTGGCGATGCTCTCTTGGGATTTGGAACAACCTCCCTGCCGTGATGCCGGTAAGCGTCATCATTCTCCGCTAATTTGAACTCGCCTTTCTTGTTGCTGCTGGGGTCGAACCGATCAAACCTATCGTCAGGCATGGACCCCACGTCTTGATGGCGAGTATCTGCCAGGATAGTTTCGCTTGCTTTTCGATCACTCACCCCGCCCGGCATATCAGCATCACTTATTGTCCTTAGAGGCTTCAATCCGAAAAAAGCACGAGCGTCAGGCTTCTTGGTGCCAATGAGATGTGTGCACCGGAGGCCCATCAAGCGTAACGTCATGCTCGGCATCTCTTGCTCTAATTTCGACAAGATAGGTAGCGAATAGTTATATAGGTCGTCCGCGGCGCATATAGCCCTCGGTGTCACAACTTGCCTCGTTAAGACTTCATAGGTATGCAACTTCACCTTCAAAACGAGAGTTCGGCCTTTGCATTCGGCTCTTTGCATGTCCTTTTCTAACTCCTCGGCTGTCCATCGCAGTTTCTCCCTGAGCTGCGTCGGATCTGACATGTCTCGGAATGTGCTCTCGGTTCCGACACTTTTCCGCTCATATTCCTCGGCGGGCTGTACCTCGGTTCTACCCAAACCCAGGTAGCACATGATTAGGAATTCGTACGTCTTTTCACCGAAAAGCTGACGCCTACAACAACTTAGCATCTCGCGCGAATACGTGAATACGTGAAATTGTATGATGGTATGCATGACTTGCTTGGGATGGCCAAGAGGACAGACGAAGATGGGCAGAGCTAGGAGGAGTTTCAACATACTAGACACATATTAGTCTTCATACAAAATGGAAGGGCGTCATTGTGGAATCTAAAACCGAGTATACATATTGGCCTATACACAGAAGGTTATTTATACATACCAAGTACCGACGATGGGGATAAATATCACCGCATGTTTTGATACCTATCTCTTGTAGTTCACGCTCCAAGACCCGACCGATTCCGTTCACCTTCCTGGTCGGTAGATTCTGCATAAAAGTCATGACGGCGCTACGGTCATTCGGCAGGATGTACTGGCCGTTAGGCTTGTTCATGTTGGAACAGATTTTGGCAAGCTTTGAATTTGCGGCGATCCCGGCGGATACGGTGATTTTGGTCTTTTCGTGAACCTCGTCTCTCATTTGCTGAACAACATGCTCGGGTGTCATGTGGTGCTCGAGGCAATATTCGGTAATATTGAGATAAGCTTCGTCTATACTGGCACTCTCGAATCTTGGATCGTAAAGGGCCAAGACCTGTCGAACCTCGTGGGCTTTAGAGGTATACTTGTCGAAATTGAGAGGTAGGAGGAGCAGACTTGGGCAAAGCTTCTTGGCGACGAAGCCAGCCATGCCACTTCGACATCCGAATTTCCGTGCGACGTAGTTGCAAGTAGTTAACACGCCGCCGCCAACGGCGAAGGGAAGGTCCTTGAGTTCTGGCCGGTCGAGTTGCTCGACGGCGGCGTAAAAGGCATCGCAGTCGACGTGGACTATATGCTGGGTCAAGTCGCGAGTGAGCTCGAGTTGGGTTATGAATTGATCGGCAGCTCGAAGATCTCGTGTTAAGTCAAGTTGATCTAGGCGACGCTTCTTTTCCAGAATCTGACCGATCTTTTGGGTCAAGACCTTGTCCTTGATCTCTTCATGGTTGAAGTACTTGGATCCCTTGGAGGCATTATAAATGATGTCGGAAACCTAATGCGGGCATCTGTTAGGATACGTATAGGTAGCCTAGGCAGGTAGGTAGGTACATTAATAATGAAAGATGGGATAGGATAGGATTTACCTTGGATTGGTCGACGGAGTCTTGACCAGCTTTGGTGAGTGAGGGTCCTAGGAGGTGGTACTTGAGGGTATCGTGTTGGTGATCGGCTAGTTTTGACTTGTTGGCCCCGGGGGCATCCGATTCGGTTTCTGGAGTAGCAACAGCGGCAGCACCAGCCACGGCGACTCCATCAACCATTTTTAAATTATACAGTATAACACGTCGAAAGAGTGTTCCTAGTCGTAGGAAACCGAACAAGGCTTTGATACATTCCTGTCATGTTCATTCCATGCCCTTTATGTCCTTTGACCTATGGCATAGCATGGCATGGCATGGCATGGCACTTTGTCGTCGTCGGAGAAGATTGGTGAATTGGGTTTCCTGAAGCAGTACCTACAACCCTACGTGGCTCGCGTGTAGTGAAATGAGTAAAAGATTAACTCTTTAACCTACTGATGAAGTGGTTTAATCGTTGTTGTATTATGTAGGTTTTTATTTCAGTTTCAAAACCCAAGATCTGACTTAAACCCTCTTGATTACGTAACCACACCTACCTAGGAGGTAGGCACCTAATTAGGTAAGAACTTTGGTCGCGACGTCACGTGACTGTGTTTTAATTGATTTGGCGGGGTTTACTAGAAGGTCCAAGGGCCTGGTGGACCTCCTTTGCTGGCGCTTGGCCCTTCTAGTCTCCACCTTTCTACTTAGCAGCTAAGCTAGGTACCTAGGTATTCCTGATCACTTCTCCTTCGTCACTCCCTACCTAGGTACCTACATATACATTCCAAAGGAATAATCCAAAGAAATATCCAAAGAAAATAATACCACATGTACCGTTAGGTAGGTAAAATCTCATCTTTATTCTACGAACCAAGTCTACATACGTAGGTGCCTAGGGTATCCTCTCGGGCTTCCTATTCCAGCGACGAGACTTAGGGGCACTTGTATCGAAGACCGCAACACTCAAGTTGGGCAACGCAAACTGAAAGATGCCGTTCTTGTCAGCTCGTATCGTCGTCTTGCTGGTCTTCACAACATTCTCCCCGGTATACGGGCTGTTGACACCGTATGGGTCTGTAGGTCCAGTGAGAACGGTCAACTCTCCTGTTGTTCCTGCCGGAATCCCCTCAAAGGATAGATTGACAGGGACGTCAGCACTGTCCGTCGAATTATAAACCGCTGCTTTGAAGATATGTCCGCCTGTCTTGTCATTCTTTCCAGCCACGTAGTAGACCGGGTCGAAGTCTGAGGTCGCCGGTAATGTTTCCGTCATCGTGTGTCCCGCCATAAGCTGTTCGCGGGTGTCATCAAAATGTACTCATCACGAATATACTCATCAAATGGGAGTTTGGCAGTTCTCGGGGAAACAACTTACCTCCCAGACGTACCAAGACGTCGACCGAGTGACGGTGTCAGCAGTGAACTGTATCATAGTTATTGCCCACTGCCAGCGATTCACTGCGGCGTTTAGAATTAGTAATGATCATTTGAAACAAATTCCGATGAATAGTAGTGAGTTTCATCGTAGACTGAATATACTATGCGGCATATGTTATGAACCCCCGAGCAGGGCCAAGGTAACAACAACCTCTGTTCAGAGAGGAAAGGCAAAAGGGGTTAGCGAACAGGCACGATTTTAGACATACTGTTTCGAATGATTGGTGCCTATAGTAAGAATATTAGTCTCGGCCAAGCTAAAGATTAATATCCTTTTTTTGAGCAAACTGAAGAACCTACATATGCTGCTCCGATGATTCTGTCCGAGTTTCGTTCATAACCAATAAGCGAAACGGCCTCGCCAACGGTGCCTCCCCACCTACGCAAAGTTCAAGATTAGTAAGTGCTCAGGAAAATAATGACATATCTCCCTACACAATAAGGGGTATGTATTTACCAAGGAAACGGTTGCTGCGGACCATTCCAGCCCGAGCCGCCATTCGGATGGATCGCCGCCATCTCACCAATGATATGCGGTGTTGCTATGTTGTCAAATTTCGAAAACTCCGTGACGAGGATGTCCGGCTCAGAGTAAACGTGATAGTCACCGCCAGCAGGCTTAGGAATATCATAGCCATCGTAGGTAGATCCCGAAGAGATAACCTGTATATCAGGATATGCCTTGCTAATTGCGTCAAGGAACATTGGAAATCGATATTCCTTAAATGTCTCCCACCCAACCGGTGCTCCGGCGAGCCAGTCCTCGTTGCCGATCTCGACGTATTGGAGCTTCCACGGCTCTGGATGGCCTAGCTCGGCACGAACTGAACCCCATTTGGAACTTGCTGGCCCACGGATGAACTCGATCTGATCTAGGGCGTCGTCGATGAAGCCCTGCAATTGGTTTTCCGGGGTGACGTCTCCGTTGAGAGAAAGGCCGCCGAAAACAGCTAGGACTATCAACAAGTAAGATGGCGATGCTAATAGGACGACACCGCCAGGGGCGGAAACTCACCAATCTCCATTCCTAAGTCCTCGGCGAATTCTAGATATTCCAGCAAACCCAGACCATTAGTTTGCTGATATCCCCATACTCCTGCAAAGCCAGGTCGATTCTTCAGGGGGCCGAGCGTATCCTTCCAGTCCCACCATGTCCGATTCGACAGCCCTTCGAGCACTACAATGTTGGTTAATACCTACCTAATTAAACGCCAAAGTTTTAGAAGATACGACTCACTATTGCCACCCGGAATTCGGAAGAGGGTCTTGATCGCAAATATCAGCACTTGGTTCGGAGGTTCAGCGCCTCTAGATACTACTTACAGGATGGAATTGTTCCAATGCGTCGGCAAGGTCACTACGCATCCCATTCTTTCGACCCTTGTAGGTAGGAGGAAATAAGCTAATCAAGTTGAAGTCGAGCGAGCCGTTCTTCACACCCTGCGATATGTGATTGTTAGGTTACCTAGGTAGTTTATATGTATCAGAACACCTTGACGTCTTACTCACCGAGGCATCGAACGTGATAGCGAATGTATTCTTAGGATCTGGGGCGTCTTCCGAGGGAGTTAACTCGAACCCGTGCTCTATCCACTCATCTGGGCTAGAATTGGATTGGATTTCCACGGTCCCGAACGTCTTTCCTGTGACATTGGACTGCAGTGACGCAGTAAATTGGCCAGAGTAGGCGCCCTTGACCCAGAATGATCCGCTATACTTCCTCTTGGCCTTAACGTCCATACCCCAATATCCGTCGTTTTGAAATCCGACCTTGCCCTGATCCTTTGTAGTAGCAACGTTCATCGAGGTAACTAAAACATCGGATAAGGGTGTATCAAGTTTCTTCAATGACAGTTCAGCACCGTTGACCGGATACCATGCACTCAATGAGGCAGGATAGCGTTCAGTAGTCTGAAAAGCCCGGTTGCGGATCAATTCAGCATAGAGGCCACCGTCGCCTGAGTTGTTGATGTCCTAGTTGAGCGAGTTAGGTGTTTATGTCGTCTAAGGAGTCGGGACGTAGAAAACATACCTCATGTAGGAAGCCATATTGGTGGCCACTTGTAACATTACCACCTGTCGCACTTACAGAAATATCAATGGCGGCGCCTAAGGAGAGTGCGCAGGCAAAGGTGCTAGCCAGTACAGCCAACTTTACGTATGCCATAGCGACGAGTACCTATCAATATCGAGATACGGGTTTCACAAAGGCGTATCTAAGTTTCGGCTCGCCGCATAACCATATCTCGGAGAGGGCCATCACTAGTCCTTATATATAAAGAAGAGCTACATTGCTTGAACAAGGCCGAATATACGGTAGTCTGTAGACCCGCACCTCATGTACATTAGGTAGGCAAGTATAATGGATAAATGATCGACCGGGTCAGCACGGTCATGATCGATATGCGGTCCTATAGAATGTCGTCGTCCTCGTTACCAAGATCTGGGCAGAAGCTCGTGATGAAATTGACATCCGCCTGGAACGCAGGGGTATCTACTCCTAAGTTAGCATAGAGTCTCGGTTACTCCAGGGCCGAGTGCAACATCGACATCAACCCGGACCGGAACTCTCTTCCTCAGTGGTGGAATGGCGCCGTCCTTGTAAGTCGGGGTAAGTGGAGAAAGGGGAACATGATGTTGGAGTTGTGATCCACTCCAAGAACATACCTACCCTAGGTACCTACCTAGCATATGTAAGTACAGATCTGTACCTAGGTACATACAACTATAATATCCTCGCGGGTCTGCTATGTAATGAAGATGGCTTTGAATACGTAACTATCGGCCGCTCTACTAATGAATGCCCGAGAAGGTATCGTCATTGGTGGTTTTATGGAATTATGTAAAACCATAGCTCCCTACCGAGTCTTGGTCCTGTAACTCCACATGCGATGAGGAGGTACTATTACTAGGTACCTAGGTAGGTATGGACCTACCTAGGTAAATGATAAACTACCGGTACATAGTACCTAACCGGTTTAGGTAGAGGTCGAGACAGTGCGCGTGTATATGACACCGTATATACCTAGGTATTCACAGACCGCCCTATGTCCCTCTTCGATACGACAAAACATTGTCCCATCCCACGCAATATATTTTAGTAGTATCTACCTACCTACCTAGGACCTCGTCTTAGAGGTAGGTAGGTAACCTTGCTGCCTAGGTACCTATTTCACATGAGTGAGCACCTACATAAGTCTTTCATATATTATCACAGTCACCTGCTAAACTCGATCGATCGATCGATCAATCAATTCAAGCACCGCCCTCCCGTTTGGCATATTCATCCTCTATAGCCTCCTCGTACCTCTCCTCGGCCGACCGAGGGTCTTCGCGAAGTACACCCTCTTGGATGAGCTTCTCGGGAGGAGGCCGGTGAGAGATCTTCTCGTTCAGAGAGTCGGCTCGCATGTGCTTCTCAAGCTGCAAATTTAAGCATAATAGTCAATATTCTCTTCTCTGCCAATTGCCGCCACCCCTCTCTAGAGACACAAGAGCATGGGAGGGGAAGAGCACGCACCTCCTTCTGTTTTTCCAGTAGACTTGGGGCTGCAGTTGAAGCAGGCAAGATGTTCTCTGTAGATAACAACCAAGGTTAGGTTAATCTCATATTCATGTGGCGACCTCTTCAGCATGATTTGAGCAACTTAGGATGAGGGCGGGCGGCAGTACTCTCGATAAGCTCGGATCGGTCAGGACGCTGCTTCAAGTGCTGCTCGAGCGAGTTCCTTCGCTCGTTGTTCGGCCGGATTGGGGAGATGGGAGTCTCGTCGACTGGAGACGGAGTTTTACCATTGTTGTTGTCGGCCATGTTGGCTATGTAGTTGTGTTACGTAGGTTAGTTGGTTGTAGGCTGTAATAGCGATCTCAGAGGCATCCGCTTGGTTGTTGACATGAACAAGGGATTTGAGAAACGATAAAAGTTAGTTGGGTTACCTACTTAGGTAGAACATGGAGTAAGGGACTTTTTATGATGTGGGGTGCGTCACAACGTAAGGTGCCAGTCACACCATACCTACCACTCTAGGGGTCTAGGTACCTAGGTAGGTAGGTATCTAGGTACCGAGGTACTTACCCATACACATAAACAATGGACGATCAGCTGAAAGCGTCAGGCCTTGACGAGCACCTGGCAGCCTGGGCAACGAGCCGGCCGGGCAGGCAGGTACCCCGCACAGCCCGCCCGCACGAAAACAATCTTGCATTGGCGCACTACCCCACTATACATAGGTACCTAGGTACCTAGGTAGGTATGTATGTACAATCTCAAACCACCTAATCTTTATATGAAAAATACCATGATAATTCACTCACTTTACGATAGGTAGAGCTTATGGTGTAATTAATGCTTGTAAGTGTTATGATCACGTATCGTATGCTCTGAGCTAGGTACAATGAAATAATAAATATTCCCTGCCTAGGTACCTAGTATTGGCGACGATTCTAATTCTCGCACTTTAAGTACCTACGCACACATGTAAAGCTCCTTAGTATGCCGATGACAGTGGTTGCTTTACAGAGGTCGGATACCCCTTGCTAGGTATATAATATAGAACATCGTGCCCCGGGCCGCTCTCCATGGACTTGGTCTATATTTTAACCTTGCGCCGCTACCGGCTCTTCTTTTGTCGTGTAGACGCCGCTTCGGCGCGGCTTACACTAGTGCTCCGGTATCACCGCGTGCGATACGACACGATACGATACGATACGATACGAAAACTACAGTTCTATTCGCTCGGGCCGTTCCCACTGCCAGGAATGTGAAGTATCTATTATGTGGACCCCTTTCCCATGATAGGAGTCATGCCAGCAGTCAAAGTCACTAGCGGTGACGCTTGACCCCCACCTATGGTTCTTCTGCTGGACTTGGACTTTGGTTTACCTACCTAGAGCTCCCGGTTGGATATAATGTCAACTTGGGTGGGCCGGAATAAATGGATGTCAACAATTTCCTAACAATAGATCCTTTCGTTCTATGGGGAGCGGAATGGCTACGATCGTATCACGCGTCGGTAGAGTACCTAGTGTAGTTCCTGTGTTGCGTTAGTGAGTGGCGGTATCGGCAATTTTGATGTCATTTGTGTAGGTATTTGGATCCGAGAAGACGAACTTGGTACGCATCAAGTTGCATAATAACCTAGCAATCTCGGGCTAGCCACCGTTCCAATACTTGATAAGAGGGTTCCGATGCCGTGGGCTTTCTGTTGGATACCTACCTAGCCTATGTACCTCTAGGTACCTAAGAGGTAGGTAGTATATAAGGGCAAGCAGTACGCGCTTGTTGTCATTAGAGGCCCACCACAAGTATTCTCGCTAGAATCTTTGAGGTCTATCGAATCTCTGAGGTCTATAGTATCCGTAGTTGGTATCATTAACTCATTACACCTCAGTAATCTACATATATCATCTAGGCTAATCCTCAACACGTGCCAACTTAATAGATTATACCCCTTTCAACTCCCACCATGAGTGTCGAGCAAATACTGACTAGCGGGGACCATCCCGAACCTCCTTATCCCCTCCACCAGTCGGTAGTCGACCGCATTAACCCCCAATATGCGGATTTCTACAATAGACACATATATAATCACCAGCAAGTTCACTTGCAACCTATAGAAGCTTCGCGGGCAAGCGGGACTCTAATCCCAGGTGCTGGTCCCCTGGCTCCTGTCGCTAAGGCAGACGACTACTACCTCTCACGGGAGGAAACGACCGGCCCGAGGATAAGGGTTCGTGCTTTCACGCCGCATGGAGAAAGGCCCGACGAAGGATGGCCTGCCTGCATATATTTTCATGGAGGAGGCTGGGTTCTGGGAACCATTGATACCGAAAACGTAATCGCAACAAACCTCTGCGCTCGCGGCAAGTGTGTCGTCGTCGCCGTGGACTATAGGTCAGTGGCGCGCCACGTCTCGCGATAGGAAACCAAGATACGAACAGCTAACACTGTTGGTCAAGGCTCGCCCCTGAGGACCCCTTTCCCGCCGCAGTCGATGACAGCTGGGAAAGTGTCCTCTGGGTCCTGGGCCAGGGAAAGGACATTCTACAAATTGACATCACCAAACTTGCTACTGGAGGCTCTTCGGCGGGTGGGAATTTAGCTGCGATTATGTGTCAGCGTGCCGTGGCACTCGGCCGCCCCAAGTTTTCTTTACAGCTGCTCTCGGTCCCGGTGACGGATAATACGGCCGAGACAAGAAACAGTGTATCGTGGAAGGAAAACGAGCACACCCCGGCGCTCCCGGCACCCAAGATGATGTGGTATAGAAGCCACTACCTCCCTAATAAGTCGGATTGGTCCCATCCCGAAGCGAGTCCGCTGTTTTGGGAGGGAGACTGGTCAAAACTACCGCACGCCGTTATCGTCGTAGGCGAACTAGATGTTTTGAGAGACGAGGGCCAACAGTTTGGTGAGAAACTGCTTGGCGCGGGTGTTGCCGCCGAAGTGCACTTGATGAAGGGCCAGCCGCATCCCTTCATCGCAATGGATGGTGTTCTAGATGCTGGAAAGGAGGCGATCACATATTTCTGCGACGCGCTCAGGGAAACAATGTATCCAGCGTCAAATCCAGTGTCTGGGTAGATCTAGGAAATTGTATCGTCTTTGCCTTTTGAGTCCACGTCAACGCATAGGTTGGAGATAACGTGAACAGATAATTAGGAACGAGCTCCTAAATGTACCGGGAACAACGTCTTCCCAATTCACCAAGTAAACTGGATTGCATATTGGTTATGTACCTAGTATATTCTGATTGTGGCAGGAGAAAGCGAACCGAGGTATCCTCTCTACAAACACCTCAGCCATAGTGAGCTGTCTCTCACGTTTAATGAGGATGTAGGATGCGGTATACATGGCCGTTTAGGTACCTAAGACTGCCGTCTCTTTTCTAGCATATACTAGCAAGGTAGAAGGTAGGTAGGTATACTTCAGAGCCCAATCTACTATAATCTTTTCGTAGGGTAGATAGAGATATCCATTATTTAATAAGTTGCGGTACACTCAATCTCGACGTCGACGTTTAGAGGTAACGTCTTTACCGCAACACAACTGCAGGCAGTTTAGTCATTATCATAAAATACTTGCTTAAGGTGCGGTGCAACGGCGGGCCACTTACGTCCTGCAAGGCTTCACTTCGCCCCAGTACTGACTGTAGACCTCGTTCATGGCGGCAAAGTCATCCATATTCGAAATGAAGACGTTGACTTTTACAACTTTGTTAAGGTCGGATCCGGCAGCTTCGAGGATAGCGGCAAGGTTCTTGATGCATTGGTGCTGTAGAGAAGAGAGGCCGGTCAGCAGGTCTTGGCCGAGTACCTCCCGAGGCTGATTATTTATTTATTTATTTATTTGTGTATGTATTTTCATTTTCTTCAACTAACAGTGTGCACTTGAATATCACCGTCGACGATCTTCATGGTCTCGGCGTCCATGGGAACAGCGCCGGAAACGAATACGAAGCCATTGGCTTTGATGGCCTGGCTGTAGATACTAGCCAAAGGCTTTGGCGCCTTATCGGTCAAAACGGCGGTCTTCTCAGCCATCGTGAATATAGGTTAGGTACCTTAGGTAGGTAGTAGTCAATGTAGGGATTAGAACAGGTTATATATAAATGTGTAGACAATTCTTGATACCAGTTCTTGAATGAGATAAGCGATATTATAATATAGTTATGAGTCTAGTGTATATTCTATGAGTCGACAAGATTTTTTTCCCTTTAAACCCCGAAAGAAACCCCCGGAGGCTTGATATCGATATGGGTGTACCCAGCATTCTTTAAGACGCTTCGCACTCCGTATCGGATAAGAAGGTCCGAAGACCCCCTATCACTTAACTACTTAGGTACCTAGGTACCTATGTAGGTAGGTACTATCTTAGACACGGCAGGGATAACCAGGTCGTCTATACTACATAGTAGGTAATCCTACCTACCTAGACCTAGGTACTTATATAAGGTAGCATTCGCAAGTACCTAGGTAGGTACCTAGTAAATTTAATTTATGGTACCTGGGCAGGATTCTATCTCGCGTATCTACGGTAGTACTACCAGGTACCTAGGTAGGTATGATTACATCTCTTTTTACGTACCTACCTAGGGTAGTGATAGATAACAACAGCGAATGATACCAAATATGGAAAGGGAGCATGTTCGTTATGAGATAAGCAGATACATACATAGATGGAAGGATAAGATGGCCTTTGTTCTTATGATTTACTTAAGTCTTAGGTAACCTACCTACATTCTAAAGACGCCTGTCTCGGTTTACCTACATATGTACTGGTAGGTAGGTAGTCCACAACCACAAGACGATAACCAACTACGAGACCACGAGACCACGAGACCACTATACAACCCGTCAAGACGGTGGCCCTGTTAAATCATCATGGCGGACGTGAAATCCGTTGGTCTTGCGGGAATGGACTCGGCCCATGTCAAAAAGGATATCGATTCAATCCGCAGGAAGAGCAATGATATCGAGAGTAGCCATGAGGTGTTTTCCGAAGAGACGACAACGGGCGTGATCGATATCGCCGCAGAGAGGGCGCTCTGTCGTAAATTCGACCTCCGCTTGTTGCCAGTGTTGGCTGTAATGGTAAGCTGCTGAAATCAACCAGAAGAAACCTACCTAGTAAAGCAGAGTTATATGTTATATTGTCCAATTATATATTATATTGTCCAAGTACTTATAGCTAATCTATCTTCAAAGTACCTATTCAATGCCCTCGACAAGGGAAACCTAGGGAATGCTCAGACCGCAGGGCTGTCCAAAGGTGTGTAGTGAAATAAACCCCTTTCCAACCCCTTTCCATTCGCGAGGCTCAGGCTCAGGCTGAACCTCATGCTCTGGCGTCTCAATGGCAGACTTGAACTTCAAACCCGGACAATACAACCAGATAGTCGGAATATTCTTCGTCCCCTATGTCTTGTTCGCGCCACCCGTCGCCATGCTGGGCAAGAAGTTTAACCCGGCTCGCGTTCTTCCCGTCTTGATGTTCTGCTTCGGTACATTCACCCTGCTCACCTCGGCAACGACCAATTACGGCGGCATCTTCGCTCTCCGCTGGCTACTAGGCATGGCTGAATCTGCCTTCTTCCCGCTCGTAATCTACTACCAGACCACCTTCTATAGGCGCGGTGAGCTCGCACGTCGTCTAGCCATCTTCTACGCCGCCTCCAACATAGCCAACGCGTTTAGTGGGCTCCTCGCCTTCGGTGTGTTCCAGATCAGGTCGAAGTTGGTAGACCATCCATGGCGTTGGCTCTTTATTGTTGAAGGTAGTGTCACCGTGGCCTTTTCCATATTTGCCTTCCTCTACTTGCCTCGGAGCGCCGCCGAGGCTCGATTTCTAAACGAAGACGAGAAGGCGCTTGCGTACCGTCGCATGCAGGTCGACAGCTCCTCCATCGTCAATGAGAAGTTCTCCCTGAAGGATTCTATGAAGATTTTTAAAAGGCCGACGACATACTGCTTCCTCATCATCGAGATATGCCTCGGTGTTCCTTTGCAAGCCGTTTCTCTTTTCTTGCCGCAGATCGTCCAACGGCTCGTTTCCAGCACGGTCACCATCAACTTATACACTGTCGCTCCTAACATTACGGTAGATGAATTATCCAGGTTTCCCAATCAGCGCTGCTCCTATTTCTAACTTGCAAACAGGGCGCGGTCATGCTACTAATCCTCGCATTTTCATCTGATGGTTTGCGCATCCGGTTTCCCTTCGTATGCCTGGGCTTTGCATTCACATGCATTGGTTTCATCATCTACGCGTCGATCCAGGACGTACACGCTCAGATCCGAGTTGCATACTTCGCAACGTTTATGATGTGTTGGGGAACCTCCGCGCCATCCGTTCTGCTAAGCACCGTAAGTCATCTCGCAAGGCTTCTTTCTACCTTTCATACAGTGTTTCAATACTAAAATAATATTTTCTACAACTAGTGGTATAACAACAATATAGCACACGAGGGCGAGCGTCTGACGATGACGTCGGTTGGAGTTCCGTTGGCGAACCTAATGGGACTAGTATCTAGCTATGTATTCCAGGAGAAAGATGCGCCAAAGTACATGCCTGCTCTCATCACAACGGCCTGTTTCGGTGGCATTGGATGTCTCGTTGCGGGATCCTTAGGTCTTTTCATGATGTGGGATAACAACCGTCGCAACCGTCAGCAGGGGGTAAATCTCACCGCACGAGATGTGCCGACCTCAAAGCTAAGAGACGGACCTCGAGTAGAAGAGTTCAGGTGGTTCTTGTAGAGGATAGAGGACCCGAGGGAGTGTCCTTGAGGGGACATCTTTAGAGAATAAACACATCTCAAGAGAATAAACACATCTCAAGAGAATAAACACATCTCAAGAGAATAAAACATCTTGAGCAGCAAAATCAAAATGGCTTCTGTCTAACTGTGGTCAATACGTGCGAGCCACCTATTTCCTATTCCGTCTACTTATCCAACCCGCCCAATATGGTATGGTATCAATAAGTTTCATTTCGTTTTACGCCAATGCAACAATTTGCAAGGACAGACACCCGGAGCTCCCATAAACATAACTTCTCCAACCTAGACCTTGCTGGACCCGGCCTGAACTTTCAATTCCAAGAAGCCAACCCCCGAGTCAAAGCGAGAACGCGTAGGGCTCTTAATGCCATTCCGCTGATCTTCCATGATCCTCGTGTACTTTTTATCGTCGAACATCCAGATCATTCTATCGTGGTCATCTCCTGCTACCAGCTTGTTCGATAGCTTTTCCGCTAAGGGATTCTTCTCAACCCGGGTAAAATATCGCCTTTCCCATGTTTCGCCTTGGTCTTGTTCCTGTTTACGTAGCGCGCGCTGCGCATTCTCAATTTTGCTCTTCTCGTGACCCACAGCAAATATATCATTCGCATGGATGGCATCGGCGACGTGCTTCCATGCTCGCCTGGATTCGAGGGGATGTTGCACCTCGATCGGTGTGACGTGAAGCGGTGTCTTCCGCAACGAAGATAGATCGACTGTGTCGAGTACTTTCCCCTGGCCATTCTTGACGGTATATGAGTCGCACCACCGGCCTTCAAGAACGTACAGGGGATTCTTTTCATCATTGTCTGGGTAGATGAAGGCCGTGAACGAATTACTTTTACCCTTCAACCAGCCTTTACTAGAGTAGTTAATGCGCGACGTGTAGCCCGAGGAGCTACGTATGTATGACACACCACTAAGCTCAGGGGCGATCTGTAAGGTCATGATGCCTTCGAGATGAACTTTCGGCATCGTAATCCAGTGATCCTCATCATACTTGTCAATATGCAGTATGCTGCACCCCCCGCGCTCTATATTTATGGTAGATGAAAAGTAGGCTTTCGGTGCGACATGCCCTTCGAGCTAGTTCTAGGTCAGCGATGAGGCGACAAGAAGAAAAGAAAAAGAAAAAGACAAAAAAAGGATTAACGAATTAATATTAGGGGGGGGGGTTCTTACCTTAACTCCATGGGCATCGTTCCATATTTTGAATGCCGTTGCCGGGGGGTGATGGGATACCTGCTCCGTCACTAAATGCGTGGTTCCGGCGTCGTCTAGCCACTTTCCCAAGAAGATCTCTCCCAAAAATGGATTCAGGGGCTTCATCTTCTTCCTCTTGCCATTCTCATCCTTGCTGGCATGTTGATGTTTCAAAGTGCTTAGAAACCATTGAAGAACTCGTAAGGCTCTCTTTTCCGCACATTGTTCCCTCGCGGGTTCTACGAGAAGACTTGGATGCTCAGCCCAGTATGTGCTGTATTCTACAATGGATTGAGGGGCAAGTAAGAAGGGCGGCGCGGTTAACGATGTGAGGTCTCCCTTGAACGTGGCAACAGACTTATAAGTGCGAATTAGTTAACTGGTTCCCAAGGTACATTACATAGTTGGAGTAGGTAAATTAAAAAGGTAGAAAATAGAAAATAGAGAATAATAATTATAATTGCCATACCTTGATGAATTGAAACCAAGCCGACTTGTGCTGATGTTCGTCTCTGTTGTCGTCGCATTTGATAGGAGAAAGAGGTAAAGACATGTTTGATCAGGTAGATACTCAACAACTGTGCACCTAGGTATATATTCTATATATCTAGGTCCGTAGATAAATATCAATACGTCAATATATCGTAGAATATTAGAAGATCGAAAACAACCAGAAAACAGAGAATACTTATATATTAGTATATATATATGTATATATGTATATATATATATATAATTATAAATGACTCTTGATAAAAATAAAAGGAGAGACGGGAAACACAGTAGACCATAATTGTTTTATTAATGTTCTTGCATTCCTATTATATCGAAACGAGTGCTGCATCATAGATATCATAGCAGGTCTTCTTAGGGCGGCCGATACCCCATACAAGCCGAGTGAAGGCTGAGCCATTAGGTACACTGACCTACCATTGTACCTACCTAGGTAAGGTGACGAATTGAGACGTCGTCTGCTTCAAAATGTCATATCAGGGCTGTCAGGGCATGTGAAGGTGGAGCTGAGTGGAGTTATAAGAGTCCCCTGATGCTACCTTAGGTACCTAGCTGCCTTGGTAGGTATCTCCCCTGGGCCTAGAACCCCTATTGCGTATCTTAGCGCCCTTAAGTTCTGACCTCCAGCTAAGCCAGCTTAACTTCCAATCGATCGATACGGGGTCAAACATTATTAACGGTATCTATGTACATATCCTAAGAGGTTAAGTACCTAGGTATGTAAGCCGAATACGAATACTACATACCTAGGTACATGTACCTACATGTAAGGGTTAACTTCACGTACCTACATGTACGTTAATATACGTAGGTACCTACTTAGGTACATAAGGTACCTAGTTAAAGAAACATTGATACTGGAGATATGGAATTTTCGTCAAATTCATAATGATACGAATAGTGCAATGCCACAATGTAAATAGGATATAAAAAAACCAACTTATACGATCCGCCAGGAAAACCATGCCGATTAACTCAGACCCGAAGGTGTAAATGCTAGCCACCTAACCACCGCTTATCACGCCCACTACCCGAGATTCATCTAACGATGTCCTCATTTCCACTCGCGTCACAGGCACTACATATCTGGATCTGTGTTCTCCGTGCTGGAACCAGAATGCTTATGATCTGCCGAGTGACCCTCGGTGTTAGTGTTTCCATCTTGATTAACCGAGAACGGCTATGGTACGGGGAGAGGGACTGAGGGACTGAGGGACTACTCACGGCATACTTTCATACAGTTGTCCTGGTTTGTTCCTTCTTCCGGGAATAGCTTTAAGCAGGTATTATGGCATGTCTCCTCGAATTCCTGTTGTATTTGATTCAAGACGTCCGACCACTGGGCATATGGCTCTGAACGAACATCCATATCCATCTTGATCTTGCCGTCGGGCGAGGGAGCAGGCCATGCCGTGCTCAGAGCAATAAGCCCGAAAACGATGCTATAGGAAGCGTGCATTATGATTATAATTGTTTTCTTGTCAAAAAGAAAGACTAATTAATGTCTTGTCTATGGGTAAAGTAAGCAACACGACACGGCAGTGATTCGGGTCCTTAACTTAAATATATACCAATTTCTCAGATAATAAACATGGATATCTTTACTGCCCTGCATTATGTTAATACAATACCATAGAGGAGGAGGAGAAATGGTCATGTATAGTCACAAAGGACAATTGCAACCTGGAGAGGCAAAAGGTTTCTTCATTGACACGTTTTGAAGCATGCCTTTGTAAAAGAAAACTCATTTTCCCTTGATAACATTATCCCTTGATAAGAGAATCACAAAGGATGAGCAGTTAAAAATATAATTACACATATTATATATGGACTTAAAATAGTTTCGAACAAGTAGCCCTTGTGTATGATTTGTGTATGATAAAGCTAATGAACATGGTTACTTTGAGTTGAATCTAAGGAATCTAAGAAGCCATTTTTAAACTTGAGACTTTGACAATGGTGCACTTTTTAGATACATTACTTAATACTAGGTAGGTACATGTAGGTATGTACCTACCTAGGTACCTACACTAGTTACGTCGTACGTCATCCCAGCCGGATAGAGGGATCCTAGCGTCACCCCATCCCACCATATCTCTGTACCTACGTACTTGGTGGGGCTAGGTGGGGCTACACCAGATGGGGCCCCTTGTAGGTACCTACAATTTAAAAGTGACATAAAGGAAAGTACCGAAACCTACCTGAGCTCACCTACCATTAAACATCAATCATATACCTATTCTATTATACACGCCTCTCCTTTGGAATGGCTTCATTTTCTTTAGAAGTAAAACATGGGACAGTCCCTATCAGATGAGGCTAGGCCTCCTTCTAAGGAAGAAATTACAGTAAACCTGGTAATCATAGAATCATTGCTAACTTCCAAGTTTCCTATCCTTCAAGCTTACCTCAAGCTGACATTCCCTGGGTTACATAGGCAGAAAAGTTCGCCCGCAAATGCTTCGAGCCGCTGGAGCTGTATTCCTTCAAAGACAATTTCAAGTCACTTGCCGACCACGAGCAAAATGTCCGTTACCTTAAGGAGGACACAATTGCTCGCTTTCTCGAGCTTCCAGACATCCTTGCCGTCTCGTCCGTCATATTTCACATGTTATCGTACATCGGTGCCTTTCCTTTTCTCCAAGATGCTCCTGTTATACTTGGTTTCGAGCAGATGATTATGGTGGTGGCCATAATGACGGAGCGGCATACTAAGATACTGGCCAAAGGTACAAGCAACAGGAGGAAACTGCTGTTCAGGAGCTTAGCTGTATACGATCGAAAGCTGTCCGAGATTGAAAACCAACAAAATGGTGCAGGTATATCAGATCCAAACTCTCACAGGCATGCGCCTGGGTTTGCCGTTGATGAGGCTGGTGACGAATTGGATGATGAGGCAGTGGACGACGACGAGCTTGTCCTAGCTGCATTGGATTCTCTCGACATCAACGATGCTTTCAAAACCGGCGATTCTCACGCCGCTACTACTCACGGGGCCATGATTCCCGCAGACAATTTCAGGAAGCTGATCATGCTCCTACTTCTGGCGTCTCCGCTAGATGCTCAGGAGAACCTCTCTAGCTTTGCAAATCGGGTCACCGGCTCGGAACTCGATGGTCTGAGGACAACAGCTGAGAATATTCTGTCGGCCTTTATCAACGCGGAAAAGTCTCCCGGAATCACCTACGCCCAATTCAAGAAGGTCCTTCCATCTAATTTTCCTTTCCTTTTCCAAGGATTGAATCCCTTATTTGAACACTTTCTTTTTTCTAGGAACCTTGACCTCTCTAGACGCAGAGATGGATCGTCCAATGCTATGACCCCGCCAGTTGCGCAGCCTCCCCTGCTCCACGATAAAGGTCAGATTCTGAACCTCAGTGTCTTGTCTCAGCTCTCGTTCTTCATTAGTGGAGACGAACTATTCCGGCGGCTGCGCTTACTATACTCGGGTTCGGAAGCTGGGTTTTCGATGGGTAGCTTTGAAACAAAGGTCTTCAACTGGCATGCGCCAACTATCCTCCTGGTATCCGGAACTAGGCTTTCGGACTCCCCAAGCAGTGGTGGATCAGAGGGGACCTTCAACGACTCTCTAGCACCTAAAAGGTTTCCGAACGGGAGCCCGCCGCGTCGTGATCGCTTAGTATTCGGTGCGCTCGTTAGACAGCCATGGCGGCATACCCATAGGGAATGCTTCGGAGGCGAGGACATGCTGTTGTTTCAACTTGCTCCGACCCACGATGTTTTCCCAGCTTCCTCCATAAATCGCGACTACGTAGCTTTCGCAAAGCCACCAGCGGCTAACCCAGGAATCAACTTTGGCTGCCCACATCCGAAGGTGAGCCAGTCATCGCGTTACCGGTCACTGCGACATCTAGGACCTGTGTCGCTCGTTGTTGACTCGAGCTTCGAGTTTGGAGTCTTCACCCACGACTACATATCCCGTGGCGGCGCATTCGAAACCAGCACGTCGCGGAAGTACAACTTCCAGGAACGCTTTCAGGTAGACGATATCGAAGTGTGGGGCTGTGGTGGCGACGAAGAGGCAAAGATACAGAGGGAAAGGTGGGAATGGGAGGCCCGGGAGGCTGAAGCCAGGCGGAGAGTCAATTTGGGAACGGGCGACATTGCTGCGGATCGGGCGTTACTCGAGATGGCAGGGATGATCGGCGCAAATAGGAGTGGAGGGTCGATGGCTTGATTTACGGATAGGCTAAAACGGCGTTAGGGTCCACGGACGTGGATTGTATTGCAGAACGGTTGTCACGGCGCCAAGTCTGCCGTACAGGCAGCGAGCGAATTCCATTATCAAACTTGATGATATACAAACCATGGATGTCGGCACCGCGCTGCATATGTGATGAGATTGGCTATTGACTACTATATTTTACGGCGTAACATATGAGCTTTTCAAAAATAGCCTATCGTCAGAGCGAGAGTTTCGATCCCTCATCCTAGTTGCTCTCTCTTACCTATCCTCCGGGTTCCATTTTGATGCAATGTCACTTTTAGGAAAAGCAAACTAACTATAACCTTCAGGGAGTATGCGATACATTATTTCTTGGGTGTTTCCGCTTCCGCCGGCTTTTCGTTTTTTTTCTCTTGGACTACGCTTGGATCCTCACTCTTTCGTGTTCCGAACCAGCCACCGACATTCGCCAGAGCGCCTAAGACATTCGATCCCTCCTTTTTCTCCTGCGGGGGCACCTGGCCATCGGTATCGGAATTGGTCTCGGCCTTCAGCTGGTCCCTCTTCTTGCCTGCCTCCCCAGCAGCCGCCTTCTCCTTCACCTCGGCACGTTTCTGATCGATACGGTCTTGTCTCCGCTTCATGGCAGTTTTCAGTTGCTTGTCTTCTTCGTCTCTGACCTCGAGCTCCTTCAACCACTTCTGATGCCGTTCCTCGGCACGCTGCTGCGCCTCTAGTTTGATCAGCTCCTTCCGCTTCTCCCGGTCTGCCCCGTAGTATGCGCCGCCCGCCACCATAGCTACGACGGTGAAGGCTTGAGCCCCTACTCGCGCCCGAAACATGCGCTGCACTTGTGCGTGGTCACCGCGGCGCATGGCGCGCCAGGCGTTGAAGACGGCAAAAGTGGTGAGTAGGGTGCCTGTTCGGAGGAGAGAGTTAAGAGCCCAATTGTTAGTCTTTAGTCTAGGCTGAGCGATCCTTAAGAAATACCGAAGCGAATAGGATCGATTTACCGAGTGGGATGAGAGGCTCCTCCCGCAGCTTGCGACCGACCTTCTGCCAGCCGGTCTCATTGTAATCTCTAGATAGATCAGTTATGAGCAATACACACCCGGAGTGGTGGCGTATACTACCTAGGTAGCAACGGGGATGTGTAGAAGTAAGAGAGGTGGGAGGAGAAAGTAGGTAAGGTACCTGTTTTCGTCAAAAGACGAGGGCATAGACCTATCCGCCATGTTGAAATTACCTATGTTAGTCTCTAGGTCGGCGTATTGATTACCTAGGTAGGTACTTGGTTCCCGAGTTCAAGTAACCCGAAATCGAGTGAGAGACTTTATTTCAACATTTAAATGCGGCAGATGCGGTAGTTGCGATATATGCATACGTTGGTACACTAGGTAGGTAGATTCAATGTTGAGCTTGATTGCGCAAATTCGAAGTTGAAGGCTTTAAAGGTTTAACGAATCCAGTGTGCTACGAAAGTCCGCTTTGAATCCTAGCGGGCTACCCTAGGTAGGTAGGTAGGTAGGTACCCCTAAGGTAGTTTACCGGTAGCTGACGTAGGGATACATAATACCTAGGTACCTAAGGTACCGGTAGATAAGATGATAAGATCCATCGTAGCACGATTACAACGGGCATGGATCTAGATCAACGCTGCAAAGTTTAATGCATCCCACCATTCAGGTGCCCCTCCCCCCCCCCGGCCCACCAAGAACCTTGTTTAAAAATTTAACCACAAGGTTAACAGAGCCTTACTAATAATAACCTTGGAACAGAACAGTCACAACATCTTCTGTTTTTCTACAACAACAGAAAAAGTAGTTGCATTCTGGTGTCTCAACATGCCGGGAGCAACAGCCGTACCAATTGATACCATTATGGCCAACGGGTCCCAGAACGGGTCCCAGAATGGCATCATCAATGGCCATACATCGCGCACCCCTTCGTTATCAGGTCTCTCTCTGACCGAGTACAGCGCAAACCCTTCGCCGCCATCGGACCGAAGACAAGACAGAATTAAGCAGATCGTACCAGAGGAATTCATTCTGCCTAATGGGCACCCTGATGTTTGTCACATCACGCATCACTAGATCTTCTTGTTCGGGTATATGAATAACTAACAATTCCTGCCTGCTTAGTACCTCCGTCTAATCCTCACCTCTAGAGTCTACGAAGCATGCAAGGAGACCTCCCTCACACCTGCCATAAACATCTCGAACCGACTAGAATGCAATGTTCTACTCAAGAGAGAAGACGAGCAGCCTGTCTTCAGCTTCAAGCTGCGCGGGGCCTACAATAAGATGGCGCATCTCGATCGAAACCAGAGCTGGAAAGGTGTGGTGGCTTGTAGTGCCGGAAACCACGCCCAGGGGGTAGCCTACTCCGCTAGACTCCTCAAAATACCCGCCACCATCGTTATGCCCTCGGGTACGCCGAGCATTAAGCATAAGAATGTTTCGAGAATGGGTGGCTGTGTGGTGCTTCACGGCGCAGACTTTGATGCAGCCAAGGAGGAATGCGCAAGATTAGAACAGCAACACAGCTTGATCAATATACCACCCTTCGACGACCCCTATGTTATCGCAGGTCAGGGGACCATAGGAATGGAGTTGCTACGACAGACGAACATCCAGAAGCTCGAAGCCATATTCTGCTGTGTGGGAGGGGTGGTCTTATCGCAGGCATTGGCGTCTACGTCAAGCGCATCGCGCCCCACGTCAAGATCATTGGAGTCGAAACCGAGGACGCCAATGCTATGGTCCAATCTTTGCAGCAAGGCAAGCGAGTGGTGCTCAAAGAAGTCGGACTATTTGCCGACGGTGCAGCAGTCAAGACCGTTGGCGAGGAGACCTTTCGAATATGCCAAGAAGTGATCGATGATGTCATCGAGGTTAACACCGACGAAACATGTGCTGCCATCAAAGACGTGTTCGAGGATACTCGCTCCATAGTGGAGCCGGCGGGCGCCCTGGCTCTGGCTGGTCTGAAGAAGTGGGTTGTAGCAAACCCATCGAGCGACCCGAATCGATCTGTCATAGCCATCACAAGCGGTGCGAACATGAATTTTGACAGGCTGCGCTTCGTTGCCGAGCGCGCTACTCTCGGAGAGGGCAAGGAGGCCCTGCTCCGCGTGAGTATCCCAGAAAGGCCCGGTGCGTTCGCGGAATTGATCAGCCATGTCATGCCACATGCCGTGACAGAATTCTCGTACCGCTATGCGACCAGCGAGGTAGCCAACATCCTTGTTGGTATATCGCTAACCGGCGCGGCGACAGAGAGAGTACAGGAGCTCCAGGCACTGGTAGAACGAATCAACAACGACGGCATGACCGCTACAGACCTATCAGGCGACGAGCTTGCCAAGTCACATATCCGCTACCTCGTGGGTGGCCGGTCAGATGTGGCGGACGAAAGGTTATATACGTTCAACTTCCCCGAACGCCCTGGCGCCCTTGAGAAATTCCTAAAGACGTTACGTTTAAGGTACAACATTAGTCTATTCCAATACCGCAATGGAGGCAGTGATGTGGGCAAGATCTTGACAGGTATACAATGCCCTGATACGGAAGTGGCGGACCTGGAAAAGACATTTAAGGAGATCGGATACCCGTGGGAGGATTGCACGCAAAGTGTCGTTTTCAAGACGTTTCTGAGAAGTTAAGGGTAAGGGTAGTCAGGTAAGGAGGATGTTAGGAATATATGAGCCTGGAGTATGATGCGGTGGGAGTTTTGTGGGTTCGTGTTGAGTTATTACCTAGGTACCTAGGGTATTCACCAGTTTCATAATCAAGGAAGGATACAGGACACTGGAAAAGATAGGGTTGAAAAGCCGGCAATAATAGAGATAGTTGTAAGAGTTATAAAGTTTTCTTAGGTAATAACAGCAAGTGTTGTTGTCCATGTTGTCCATGAGTGACTTCCAAGATTATGAATAAAATACCTAGATACCTACCTAGGTACCTAGGTAGCTAGGTCCTAGGTTCCAAACATGCCACATGATGATTAAATAATTAAGGTTTAAAAGGAACGATGATGAACTAATAATCTAGCCAATAATATACGGATGCTATGACCCACATCATTAGCAGCGGATTTTCCATCGTACTACCTACCTACCTACACTACTACATTGAATTTATTAGAATACATCCGCATTCATTACCTACCTAGGTACCTAACCTAGGGTAATTCCCAATCCTGACTATCACCACTTCAAACAACCAAGAACAACCCCAACCCCGGATTCCCAAATATGGCGACTCCTTCTCTAATGTCATCGCTTCGGGCATTGTCTCTTCGCACGGCACCCGTAACCCGACAACTCTTGCGGACACAGCAGCCCATCCGCAGCATCTCTCAGACGGCCCTCACTCCGAGCACAACGACAAGGCCGACGGCGACTACCATAAGTACGACTAGGACGGTCCAGAATACGGTACATCATCAGACGAGAGGCATGAAGGTCCGCAGTTCAATAAAAAAACGATGCGAGCATTGTAAAGTATGTAATGAGCGGGATCGATGCTCTTCTTTTCAGAAGAGCCACATAATGACCAGATGGGGTATCCCTTGTATATATGAGCATTCCTATACACAAGGAAAGACAGATTCCGGAGGGAGCACTTGGCTAACGCAGGAGTGACTGTAGGTCGTGAGAAGAAAGGCCAGCAAGCGACATGGTGGCTACCGCTATATCATCTGCAGCGCGAATCCGAGACATAAGCAACGTCAGGGTTAACGATTGATCGATCGATCGATAAGGGCAGATCAAAGCATGACGACAACGGCAGGGGACAGAAGTCCAGGGGGAGGCTCTGAAATCGAAGCCATCTGCCAACAGACGGTTTGCGATATGTACAATGTGAAATACACAATGGTCGCGAGATGATACGCATGTAGTCAGCATCGAAGCCCAGGCCGGCCAGCAGTAGACCAAGCTTTCCGTGTTTCTATACGTCCAAAAGACTGGCTAGCATCATAAGGGTACCTAGTAATAGACCATAGACGAAGCACTGTAGTAGGTCTATATGCATATATTCTACACCCCACCGATGTATCTCTCCATGCTCTCCCATTCCGTCTTGCCGGTCGACAGAAGATAGCGTATGTGGCCCAGATCTGTAACGCTGCGGTGTCTTTCGAACTCGGCGCGCGCAAAGTTGCGCGTCTCAGCACGAGTTGTCGGATCGCTAATCTGTCTTGTGCCACGAATCACACTTCGATATAGGGACAGGGCTCGCGAACGTAGGAGGAACTATACGATATTCTTGTTAGTTCCAGGTTGTATATGAATATTTAGAATTGTGTATACATATATATATATATATATATAATATAATATATTGGTGATCTAAGAGACAAGTAGAAAATGGATCGTACATGATCTAGGCTCAGGGCTGTGCCGAGCCGACCCTTCGATGAGCCGGTCGCATAATTCCTGATCGAAGTGGTAAGGTACAGATTCGATATACCGCAGAGTAGGCGCATGGATATGGATAGACTTATTGTCGAGGCATTGGATAACGGGAGAGTTCCAAGTTGTTATAGAAGAATATTAGGTACCTAGGTAGGTAGATACTATGGATACCTACCTACCTACCTAGGTACCTAGTGCAGTATAAGCGAATTTCTAAATTACAATTTTTTATGCAACTAAACGACGTCGGGAACCTTTTAATTGAGGTAGCTAGAGCGGGGTCTCGGTATATACAATTCCTGATATCTTAATATCTTAATACCTAGGTAGGTATCTTAATATCATGTCTTAATATCCTATCCTATCTTACCTGGGTAATATCTTTATCTTATACAAAAACTCATCGTCTATCCGAGACATAATAATACAAACATTCGCAGATAAAGGCCCTTTGATAGTATCAATGTCTAAATTCGGCGCATAATGATAACGCAGGCGAGAAACCCTCCTACTTTTCATCCATCGTACCCACGTAAAAGGTCACGATGAAGAAGACCCTTGAGCAGAACGTGACGCGCACACGTGCCACCACGAATCCCATTGAGCGAGCAAACCAGAAGGATGATGATGCTTTCGTCAAGGAGCACTTATGCCCTAGGTAAATTGTCCTTCAAGGGTCAATTGTCCTAGTGACATGTTTATTAACGCAAAGACTAGTACGCCAACATGGATTAGCTGGATCAACCCAAACACGCAAGACAGGTTCTCTATCAGTCTCACCCGGTCTGGGAATCTAAGTACAGAAGACCTTGATGCCTGCTTTGGATTAGTTGAAGAAACCAGCCGGGCTGACTATGAGTCTTCATCCACTGGATGGAAACCGAATAAAAAGCTGGTTGAGATGAAGTCCCCTGAGTTGAGGTACATCGTCGTAAAGGACAGCATAGGAAACGTGCGCGGCTTCACCTCTTTAATGCCCACATATGAAGAAGGAGAGCCCGTTGTCTACTGCTACGAAATCCACCTCAAGCCCGAGCTACAAGGGTACGGCATCAATTGGCGTGTGTCTTCCGCTGTATTGCTGACCTATATTCTGCAGGACCGGCCTAGGCAATATGCTCATGGGATTCCTCGAAAGCATCGCCGCCAACACGCCTCCTATAAAGAAGGTGATGCTCACCTGCTTTCTGAGCAATCGGCGAGCTTTTGCGTTTTATAAGAAAACGGGGTTCGAGAAAGATGAAATATCACCCGAGCCGAGAAAGCTACGATTTGGAAAGGAATTCATCCCTGACTATGTTATCATGAGCAAGGTCGTCCACAATCGCTAGGGGGTGCGCACTCGGCCCTTCATATGTAGCGAATACTTTAAGTACTGGGCTACATAGAAAGGGGGTGTGTCACCGTACATCGACAAGATGAGAGAAAATATCTATACGCTTGGCTGGATAAATACCTACCTAGGTAGGTAGATAGATGCACTGCTACATGTGATATGCAAGGTTAGATCACATCTACCTTGGTACCTAGTGTCATACAAATACGATGCAAGCTATTACTACCTAGTAGTAGATGCGCGATAGCCACCATCCAACTATTTCCCTAGGCACCTCAGTAAGTATGAATTACCTAGTTAAAACTACCTAGGTAACTTACATATGTAGGTGCCTTATAGTGCCATATCATCGCTTACCTATATCATGACTGCCACCACCACTGTAGTAACTTATCGAGAGCCGCATTACGGCGAGGATGGTTCGAAAGAGTTGGAAAGGCTAACAGCATTGCCAAGTTATTCGGAGGCTTTTCTTTGCGACAGACGCTAGAGAACAGGGAAAATAGAAAGAAAAAAACAACCAACCACGCTTCTGAGAATTGAAAACACTAGGTACCTAGGTACTACAGTGGTACAGGTATCTTGGAAGAGGGGAGCAAGGATGATCCAGGTAAATGGATGGCACCCCATCCCAGTTCAGCTGTCTCGGTTGCTATGAGTTCTAGACACATCCGGCCTGCTTCCAAGGTTTACCTACCTAGCAGCCTGGGTAGTTGCGGTTTTCGCAGCTATATGTCGTCATCGTTAGTCGTCCATGCTATTGTCACGTTGTGCAAGAATCGAGATGCCAGTTCTTATTAGGAATTATTAGGAATTGCTTTTACTCGACACACCCTCCTTCTCACAAGTCATATATTCCCGATCTTTTCGATCTTATTAGTTCTCAAACCCGTCAAACTCTAAGTCAGCCTGTGCTGTGCGGTACGCCTACAAGGACCTGAAGTCAACGACCTGAAGTTTCTAGTATTCTAGTATAAGCCATTGAGTGTTGAGGACCCCCAAGGACAACCCTATATTTATTTATCATGGCTCCAATTCTGCCCATATCGGTTTCTGATAGCTCATCCATCCGTCGCATCTTAGCTCGTGAGCTCGAGCACATCAAACCAACAAGGACTCTCCCGGAAGTCATCACTAGAGTCCTCTCCGCCCGCCAGCAGGGGACTACCACGGTCGTCACAGAGAGCAATAGTGATACTCACATTCTTTCGGGTGGAGCAATTGCTGGCATCGTCATCGGCTCCATCGTCGGTTTCTTAATTTTACTCTGGGTCGTCCGTTCTTGCATCAACATCCGCCGTCCCGGCATGTGGGGAGATACCTTTGAGCCGGACAACGAGAAACCGGCGCACACCCGTCATCACAGCAGCTCGACGCGATATCCCAGAGAGATACACGGGCACCGGTCTCACTCTCGCCACTCTCATCGGAGCCCGCGTCGTACCTCGGTCGTGAGTGTCACTAGACCCGTTTATGTCGAGCGGCCGCGTAGTAGAAGCCCTCGCGCCCCGCCGGCGGCCTACTATTCGGATGGAAGGGATACGCGGAGATCAAGGGACAGCCGGAGATATTCGCGAGGGCATTGAGTTGGTAAAACCCCCGACTCTGGACAGTGGCGCAATGCTTCGAAGATGATCGATACGATAATGATGGGTGACGATGATGTATGATCTCACGTTAATGAAAATATGAGGATTGAATATTTTGGGGCAAAGATTCTGGGTAACATGATGTGTGGTGTTAGTTACTTTATAGGTGGACTCGTATATGCTACGGTGGTTGCATGAATCGCATGATATATTTAATGTCTGATTTACGAAGCCTCTTGTATGAAAGACAATCGTGCCACCCTGGATTCCTAGGTTATCGTCAATAATCTATAGGCCTAACAACTCAAAGCAACACTTCTTCAATAGGCGAGGTCGCCCTAGATTTCAGGGCTTGATATTCGTCATCGTCCCACGAGCTCAGGGGTTCGTACGGTGGTGCCCACCCTTTCCAGCCCCTATATCGCTCAGGCGTAAAAGCCTTGTACACACAGATTTTCAGCACAAATCTCTCCAAGCTACGGAACTGTCCGAATACGTCTTCTCTCATCCAAGTCCAGAAACGCTGCGGCTCCTTCGGCTGGCCCCATGTTAGCACTACCTCGACATCGAGCTGTTGAAGACTAGGGAGGGTATCTCGTAGCATGCGCATTGCCTCTTGGACGCTCTTCCTCTGAGACGACGTGTCCCAGCCAGAAGAGGGCATGACGTGTGCCATATGCACGAAACGCACCCTACGCAGACCTTCTGGGCTGGCATTCCGGCAGAAGTAGCGCGCTATCTCCGCGCTGAACAGGGAGATGGTGTTGTTTGCATAAAGTACATCCAGGGTCTCGTCGTACACCTTGCGGCACGAGCGCATCAAGTCCGTTGAGAAGACTATTTTTTCTGGTTCTACCCAGTTTAGTCTGAAATGGGGGCCCTCGCCACAGATCATTTGTGATACTGAACCATGCCTCAGGCACCCACGATTAGGTGGAAAGACCAGCTGCTGAAGCCCTGACCCTCCTAATCCGATGATACAGCGTAGCGTCTCGCTAGGTTCGTCTTCATCGTTGCGGATGCCTTGGTTTGACTCCCAGCTGTCAGGCCGCGGACCCCAGAATGGAGAACTGGAACCGACCTGTGCGATGGCCGGCTTCCCAAGCGCGAGACGGTAGATCTGGAAGCGGATCTCTGGAGGTAGATGTAGGAATGATGTCGGCGTTCTTGTAGTCTGAGATGATGTGGTTTCTTTAAATTTAGACGACGCTGTAGCTAATGGCTTGGACTTGGGACGCCGACGGGTCTTGACCCGGCAGCGGGCATAGACGTCGCCGGCAGCTCCAAGAGTTGCCGCGGTCGCCTTGAATGTAAATTTGACACAATAATAAACCCCTACGGCAGGCCAGAAGCAGGCAACCGTGCAAATTGATACGCAAGCTGATGAATCCGTGTATCTAACCTTTGCTATCATGATGCCTAGGTCGAATCTGATGGCACCGGATCGTAGAAACCTGTAGATAACTGGTAGAATATATTGATAAACTGGGCTTTGCGCTGGAACACCGCCGGGCTAGGATATATCAAATTATGGCCGTGAACAATTTAGTTCGAACTCCAAATTAACGAAGGCGGATGCTCGAGATATATGTCTGCCTACCTACCTACCTAGACTAGCTGCCCAGGTTTGTGTCGAAGGAATGACAGGGGTCGTGATAGGACTCTCTATATATAGGATTTCTAGGACTTGGTTTGAGGGGTTGTGTTAGATAAAGTAATATAATATAGAAATCATATCATTGCTTTCTACTACTGCACTTTATAAGAATAAATTCGATGTCAATTCTGTTCGATGTCAATTCTATTCGATATATGCCTATCATCGTAGATTATAAAATATCAAATATGATAGTTACCTTAAAATCCAAAGATCTAGACGAGTAGAAGGGAATAACGAGATAAGTATCACTATTTGTTCCCTTTTGGATGATTCAGGAATATTCGGTTTATTTCGCACTCGCACGCTGATGCTTCACCCATAAGAAACGGGTAAATATCAGCCCTAGAAAAGATTATTATATCCATATATTTTGCAGTATGTGCCCCTTTTAATGTGACCTGTAAGATATGAATATATAGAAAAGGGGCGTAATGTACATTCATAAATGATGTTTTATGATGTTTTATGTACCTATGTATGTAGGTAGACTTTTGAGGTTCCACTCGAGGTTCCAAGCCTTCTAAGGATAATGGAAGGTACCTAGGTACTTATTAGGTAATTCACTTACTATGTACATAGGTACTACCTAGGTAGGTACCTAAGTAGGTACCTAAGGTTATTGCCTTCCGCCTATCTACCTCTCAATCCGTAGCACGTGATAACGAGTTTCTTTCGCGTTCTAGAGTTCCAAGACACGCTTCGACGGCTCATATTTCTTGCATCATTAATACCTACCTAGTGTAGGTACCTATCTATACCCCACATAAGCAATCACTTCAATTCTGCGAGGTGAGACGTGGACTCATCCATATCCGCAATCCTGCATCAACTTGACCATGTGGCTTCTGGAGAACGAAGGTGAAGCTCTTGACGGTAAGATGCATCTCGTTGACCCACACACTGTCTTCGAATGCCGAATGCTAACGAAATCACCGTTGTTCAGGTAAGCGGCTTTGGCTGCGTCCGGGAAAGCGATACCTCTTTGGTCGAACTGTTGCTGAACGTATGTCATCTCTTCCATACCGTCCTCATTTAAACGAAGATACCTATAGCTAACGCGAAGTTAGCTGGGCAGCTTGCCATCAAAGGAGAGGGAGCCGAGAGAGTATCGCGCAAACACGTTACTATACAGATCGACGAGGTGACTGAAGGAGATGGGGTATGCCGTCCCAAAGCACATAAACAATTCTATTCCTAGCCGCTTACCAAAATAAATATACCAGGAAATCGTTTCGAAGCGCTCGCGAGTCACTGTTGAAGACCTCGGTTCTAAAGGGGGAACATGGATAAATGAAGAAAAAGTCAAAGGCGAGAAGCGTATTCTTTCTCGGGATGTGAACGTACTCCAGATGGGCTCTTTCATCTCTAAGTTTCGGTATGTTTTCTCTACTAAAATGTAGTCATTCATATGACCACTGACCCTGAACACCCCATCTTAGCATCATTTGGTTTCCCGTAGTCTTGAGCTTCTCCTTTACCGCCAAAGAAATCCAAGCCGACCCTTTATCAAAACTTCGGGAAGACCTTGAGCAACTCGACATTAAGTTCATCGCCGACTACGACCCGTTAACTACGCATGTGGTATCAAGAAAAAGAAATGTACCGAAGGCATTACAGGCCCTTGTGAATGGCCGGTTCCTTGTTACACCCGAGTTCTACAGTACAATCATCACTGCTGCGACACCTGAGGATGGCGATGATGGTGTGGCTACATGTGCACTAGAGACCAACTTCGATGCAAATTGGCCAGATGCTGTGCAATTCGTACCGCCGCCAGGGGACGAAGCAGTGCCAAGACCAGTCGAAGCTTTCGTCCCCAACCCTAACCGCGCTGAGATTTTTCACGGCTATACCTTCATATTCTACAACAGGAAACAATTTGAAAGCCTTTTTGAGCCTATAACTAACGGCGGAGGCAAGGCGCTTCTAAATGAAGCCATAGAGGGGAAGACAAATATCGATGATTTCATCAGATACGTTAAAGAAGTCGCAGGGGAGAAGGGCTTAGGAGAGTTCCAAGATGGGAGCGAAGGCAAAGGCGTTGTCGTGGTCAGATGGATTCCCGATCCTCCTAAAGACTGCTTCACCAACTTTTACAGATCGGTCTCCCAGAGATTAGACCAACGACTCATTGAGCAAAAGGAGTTCCTCGACGCTATCCTCAATAACGATGCCAGCGGTTTACGACGGCCTCTCCAGGCTGAAGTAGCGCCGCGTGCACCACATGTTGAGCCGCAGCCGCTGACGGCGCAAGAAGCCATGGAGATAGATGGAAATGAACCTCCAGCCCAGCCGCAAAGACCACCGCCACGAAGACGAGCAAGAGGTCCCGTCAAAAGTCGCTTCAAAGATTTCGATGTAGATCTCGAAGACGATGATTTACCAAATGATATTCCGGCAGCTCCGGCAGCTCCGGCATTTTCAACAACAAACGCGGAGTTATCACAGGAGGGCCTTTTTGTGTCTCAGGATGTTGCACCAGAAGAGCCAGAGGATAATATTCCTATCATCCACCAGACGCTGCGAAAACGCAGGGCCCCTGTACCATCTGAATCCCAGGATATGATGGAGGATTTTGCACCTACGGCTGCGCAAGCTAAGCGCCGCCGCATTGCTGCTGGCGAGGACCCCATTCCTCGACAGACGACACCCGTAATGTCTGCGATAGAATCTCGGCAACTCAAGACAAAGTCTCCGAAAGTCAAGAAGGAGATTGATATTCTCGACTTGGCACGAAAGCACCGTGAGGAAGCCGAAGCTCGGGCAAAGGCTGAGAGGGAAGAGCTTGCCACGGCGCCAGAGGGCCTTGACTTGGCGGAAATCCGCCGCCTACACATTGAGGAACCGATGGAAGTGCGACAGATACCGGCCGCGCGCACCCGTGAGCAGGATATAGCTGATGGCCGCTGGGATCCTGCATGGAACGGACGGAAGAATTTCAAGAAATTCGTACGGTTGGGGGAGATTGTAGGACGACCGCAGAGGATCATAGTAGCGCTCGAAGAAGTAAAGACAAAAGGCTTCGGCATTGGCGATGACTACTGGCTTGAAGACGAGAGCCAACAACGAAAGAGGAAGAAGAAAAGCCAGTCGAAAAGTCAGAGCCAGAGCACGGGAGAGAAAGAAGATCGGCGGGGCGCCAATGGGCATGCAAAGGAATCCGGAAAGCCGAGGCAGAAGCTGCCCGCTGAGCCTCTCCCCCCTGTTGACAGTAGTGAAGACGAGGACCAAAATATGGAGGAGGAGGACGTTGTCGTGGCTCCTGCACCAAGGACACGAACGAGCAAGGCATCGCAACCCACCACACAGTCACGATCACAGTCAACTCGGACATCACAGAGCGTATCTCAGAAGACACAGCCGTCAAGAACAGCCAAGCGTTCTGCTCCGCCTCCTGCGAAGGAGAAGCCAACAAAGAGAACTCGGATTGGATTCGTTGGCGGTAGTGACGATGAGAGTGATGACGGGCTACGATTTAGGTTTGGGAAGAGATGAAGGATTTCTTAGCCCAATAGGGGCCGGTTCTCCGTTGCTGAATGATATAGATTCTATGGGGTATCTTCTTCATATACCTAGCCCCTAGCTTTACACTGGTAGTAAGCTGCGAAAATAACGAAGCCACCTGAACTTTGCCGAACTGCCTGCCGTTCTAATGATTACCCAACCGACCCTATGCTATGTTATGCTTTATCTATATGCCCAGCCAGCATGCTGTGATTATTAAAAACCCACCGAAGCCCAGTGGTAAGTGGTATACACATACTATAGGGAGCGCCAAGCCCGACGCGCGAAGCTATCTAATCCATAGCATCCATCTCCCCGCTGCTCTTAGCCTCGTGCTCCTCGACCAGCAGGCCGATCAGGCAACTGGAGAGCATGGTCTCGTAATTAACCCAGGGATGGATCTCGCCGAACAGCTTGGACCCGTCGCGGCCGGCGACGCGCAGCAGCTCGGGCTCCCCGCCCGGGTGGAAGGGTATGTACGGGGTGATGTTGTACACGCGGCCGCCGAGGGCGGTCCACGCGTCCTTGCCCTTCCGCCCCGTCTGGCGCTTGAGCATGCTCGGCGTCACGCGCAGGTACGGCGCGCCGGCGCCCAGGCCCCGCAGGTCCGAGGACGGGTGGTTGGCTAGGCGCGCCCAGTCCAGGGGGCTGCGGCCCGGCTCCAGCGTCACCTTGCGCGACGGCTTCGCCGGCTTGCTCGAGTGCGAGGGCGGCGGCGCGAGGGTCGACGTGCCCGGCTGCCGGTCGTACTGGTGCTGTTGGCGGTTCGGGGCCGGGCCTCGCGGGGGGGCGCCGAGGAGCGAGCTGCTGCTGTTGTCGTTGATGTTGTTGTTCAGCTTGGGAGGTCGGGGCGGCGGTCGCATGGTTGTCAACGTAGATGCTCCAAAAGCTGGCGCTGATGGCTGAGGAGGGGGAGATGGCGCGGAGAACGTAGGTAGGGCGGCGGGTGTAGTCTCGGCTTCGGCGATGCGCGCGACGGCAGCTGCTGAGGCGGGAGGGGAGGGCGAGAGAGAGAACGAGGGTATGCTGGCTCCGTCTAGCTGTATCGAAGGCCCTGCTCTAGGTGTTGTCTGTGGCGAGGGCGAGGGCGAGGGCGAGGGCGAGGAGTCAGCTTGTGATACCGATGTGCTCGTTGCTGCTCCATTGGGTCGTTGCGTCACGAGCTTAGGCGGAAGAGACGGAGGCGGCATTTCGGCTTGGTCAGCTGTTATTTGGAATGTGGGCACCGACGTTGATCGCGATCGCGATGGATCTTCATCTGTTCCTGCCGTCCTCGTTCCCGCTGTCCTCGTTCCTGCTGGTGCTGGTGCAGGACGACGTGTGGTGGGTGGTTGTTGTATTCGAGGGTCGCCGCGCCATAATGCTAAGAAAGTTTGTATCACGGACGGCTTCCAGATAGCGGCGTAGACTACGGAAGCCAGAATCAAGGATAAGCCTACGAGCGCCATCCCCGCGGTAATATTGGATGTTGGTGACGGGTACGCCTGCCTTCCTTCTTCCTATGTAGCAGTAGCAGCTGCCGATGAAGAGGGTTTCGTGGTCACAGGTAGCGCGATGTTTCTTTAGAGTTTCTGCCTTGATACTACCTAGGTACCTGGCAGGTTAGGTACATACCTAGGTACCTGATTAGGTTTTTCTTTAGATTCTCGGGTGCTCTCCGAACTTTCTTTATTTTCCACTAGGACTTTAGAATCTAATTCCTAGCCATTGAAAGTTCAAGTCCAAGTCCAAGTCCTAATGTCGTGCAGATGGTCCCTACCGTGGCCTTAGCCGACAGATCATGATAGATGGAGAGGGGGGAAATAATGTTGGTGCTGCAATTGGATACTTCGTAGTCGGAGTATGATTTCAATCCAATGGCCCTGAAGCCCTGATCCTGTCTTTACGTGATCCACTGAAGCTGCAAGGTTGAGCGCTGTTGGTGTTAAATTGTAAATTGAGTACCTAGGTACCTGTCATATGCTAACCTGGAGGGCGTCCATCCCTTTTATGGGTACCCTATTAAACCACCAATTGCGGGGGAACGGTAGGCGTTTTACAGCGAAACCTAGTGTACCTACACGTGTACCTACCTAGGTACAGGCTACCGGTATGCTAGGTGGTGCATGAATAGACAGTATCGTGAGAGGGGATGAACTGTATTAGATCCAAACGTGTTGAATGTGAGGAACGATATGTATTTAAACGTATGTTTCGGGACGTCATCTTCTTTTCTCAGGCATTCTGTTTAATCATGTTAAATTTCAGAGAAATATTGTTTCTCATTTGGTTTTTTTTTTGTTTTGGTTCTGTTTTTCTCTGTCTATTCCCATCCTATCTATCGTCTATTCCTCGCCCCTTCACCCTTAACCTTCACATACCTGATACCTATTACCAACACTTACCTGGTGACGTTTTATCATCTATCGTGCGGGTACGTACATCGAAGTAGCGGTATCGCTGTATCCGTCGGTAGCATGCGACCAACCTACATTGCAAAACTAAAAAGTTTAAACTAGTTCAGTCGCAGCTGTTCGTTTAGATAGGCTTGTTGCAACCTTGGAAGTGGGGACCTCGTCGTTCAGCCCATGATACCTACCGGTACCTAGAGGTATATGCACACCAAACATGGGGGTTCGTAATACCTAATACTACCTATAGGGATTAATTATCTCTCTTTTAACCATGCACAACGCGACTTTCATCCTTCACACATCCAACCCACAAACATCCTCCGCCACACGCGATTCGACTTCATACCGCCAGTCAGCAACCAATCCGAGATTGAAGCGACCGCCTTCTTCTGCATCTCTGGTCTCAATTGGAACCAAAGCGACAGGTACCGCATCGGGTTCAGGTAAGGGCACGAGTACAGGCACAGGCTCAAGTACGAGAACCCGAACAGGGGCGAGGACAAGACCGACAATAATATCTACTACTACTACAACTACTACCAATACCACTGACACCGCTACCAAAACCCCAATCGTCGCCAAGACCATCATAACAGCAACTGCTTCATCTTCCTCGAGAGCACCACTCAGGAGACGACACCAAAATGCTGGACCTGTTAACGGGTCGTTGTTGAAGGAGTTAGGAACAAGAAACATGCCCTTCGACACATCTTCACCTTCACCTCCACCTCCACACGTAACACATGTAAATGCGAACACGAACAAACCGCAAATGCCATCACTTAGTGCAGCAGCAGCAAGGGTCATGAATAGGACCCCCCTGACTCCTAAGATCGCCTCCAAGACAACACAGCAGCCGCCCACCCTGGCAACTGTAACGCCTACGAACCGACGTCAGCAGCAATCCACTATAGTCACCTCTAGCCGAGAGACTCCATCTAATCGCACATCGTACTTCGAGGAGCCCTCCTCATTTGCTTCGCATCTAAACAGCAATATCACACCTCGCTCTGGCTCGAGACAGAATCGTGTCGACAGTGCCAACAGTACGCCGAATGGTACGCCAAACCCCGAACGGTCAGAACCCTGGGAGCCCAGGTCCAGTTTCGGTCTACCGAGTCCGAGACTTGACGGAGAAATCATGAGAAGGTCAGCCGTTTCCTTTGGCTCCATCTCTCCGGATGTGAGCGGGCATAGAAGGCAAGATGCCTCTCATGCTATGGACTCCAAGTTCTTCCACGCAAGCGACGTGAAGCCTTCTCGCCCGGCCTCTTCCTCTAAGACCGCCCAGGTCAAAAGCCCGACCTTTTTCTATGCAAATGGAAAGGGTAATGTAGAGAACAAGCCTACCTCGCCAAATCCCTTCACACCCGCCCTAGGCTCCTCGCAGGATAATCTTTCTAGCAAGTTTATGTATGCCAATGGAACTCCAGAGTTGCGACACAGTCCGACGCCTCCAGTATCCCTTTCCCGTAGCTCGGGTTCCGCAGCATCGATCGCTCCCAAAGTAGCTACCATTCGCCCGGCAACGAACCCCCCAACTAGCGGTCACCCTCCCACGCAGAGACCCATTTCTCCGGTGAAGCCACTATCTCAAGTCCCACAGCCAT
Organism: Jackrogersella multiformis; assembly: GCA_902806575.1. Classification (NCBI taxonomy): domain Eukaryota; kingdom Fungi; phylum Ascomycota; class Sordariomycetes; order Xylariales; family Hypoxylaceae; genus Jackrogersella; species Jackrogersella multiformis. Next base: position 1,105,042 of record CADCXD010000011.1, on the reverse strand, counting down.
CCTCCAAGGCCAATAATGTACTAGGACAAGGCCGTCCGCAAGTCCTATCTACCTCACAATCCTTGGGGCCTTCTCCTGGACTCCGCCGATCTAGCACGGGTAACTCGCGACCTGGTGGTCATTCTCGCACGGGAAGTTTAGTGAAGGGAGAGCAGTATTCTAGCACTCAGAAGCTAATAAGCGCCCAAGTATCGCCAGATGCTTCTCCCCCCGTAACTGTCCCTTCCACACCCGCTCCTTTGACTCTAGCTTCGATAATACAAGCAGCCGAGGAGTTTGAAGAAGCTGAAGGACCGGCATCCCCAGAAGAGGCTCTATCGGGTCTGCAAAGCCCCACCAAATCGGTTCATTCCGCGGAACCAATTAATGAATTGGTCGCAAATGCAAGACGCGAGCGCAAAGTTCAGGACTTGCAGATCACAAATGCCTCCCTCGAGGCCATCAATCGGACACTGGAGCGTCAACTGCGAAAGCAAACTGCGGAGTTACGTAGGTTCCGACGCTTATCGCGTTCCGGCCGACTTTCTTTACCATCTAGCGCTATGTCTAGCCGAGTATCATCAGAAGCTTTTGCAGAGCATGGAATAGGAATAATGGACCTTTCCGATCTTAGTGAGCAGTCTGAAGCAGAGAAAGAGAAGGAGGAGGTGAAAGGAGGAGGGGAGGATAGGGAAGAAGATTCATCTTTCGATAGCGATTCGGCATCTGGTTCTCTCAGTCCGAGTATAGTCGCAGAACGAGACGCAAAATATAGAAGACGAGACGAGGAACGATTGCAACTCGACTTGTCTAAGCATCAGCAATTGCTCACTGATTCGCAGAAGATCAACCAGAGCATCAAGAGGTGTCTTAGCTGGACCGAGGAGCTCATCAACGAAGGGAAAAAGGCTCTCGAGTATCGCGTCAGGGCTAGCGAAGTAAACATAGGTGGAAGGGTGCTGGACCCACCAGACGAGGATGACGAACGACCCCTGACCGTAGACGGTTCGGTAGACGGTTCTGCCGACGATACGAGTATTTTCCTAGAGGAGATACTCGACGAGAAATTGTTGGACGGCGCTCCGAGGTTAGCAGGCTGGAGCTTCGAGCGGCAGGATAGGGATAGCGGCATAGAACTCGCTGTTGATGGAGGCTAGAGTCGGAAGTTGCGGAGATCCTACAGCTAAAATACTCACGACATTTTTTTTTCCTTCTATCTTGGACACGATTCGTTACAGCATATAAACACACCAACTGCGGCGGCTCGCAGCTACATTCTTCATTGGATTCGAGAACACCATTTTCTTTGTTTCAACTGTACCAACAATGGATACCCCCAAAATTACCACAGACAGCACCGGACACAGGCGCTGGGTCGGTAGACCAATCTCCACACCACTTCACGAAACCCAATTTTCCTATTCGAGTCTCGCAATGATACCCCAAACACAATGAATCAGGAAGCCGAAGAGTACACACACGCCCAACATAGAAAGGGGTCAGACGCCTAAAGAAGGTGAACGCGAGTTCTATCAGGAGCCACACTGGGCGATATACACATGTCGACTATACGGAAGTATTACCCTCGAGGGCGTATACAATTAGAGGAGACTACCCACCAAAGTACTCGAACGAAAGAGGTCGGCGAATTGATGACAGTCCAGCATGAGACTCTACCACGTAGCAATTAATGCTTCAACAGAATAACACATTTTCAACGGAGTCTACCAACGTAGTGTTTTGTTGTGACTATAACCGTAAACTTGACGACATGTCTAATAGTAATATTGTACTAGGTACTTGGAAATAAAAAATATCCCGCTATACATTAGGTAGTTAAGTGGTGTAGACCTCATAACATCTACCTACCTAGGTACCCAATCTTCGAGGCTTTCTTCTGGGTATAGCGTGAAGAAAAGAAACTACGCGATCCCACAAATCACTAAAGAGGGAAGGTATCTGGTATTTACCAGAGTGAATTATATCTCTACCTAGAGTAGAGAGATGTGGACATTCGTAATTAGGAGAGCACTTCCGTCTCTTACTTGCTAAAGTTGCCTCGCAGACCAATCTATAAACCGGTACGTGACAGCCTCGTATGATCTGTCGTCCTCCGTGAATGTTCGATCCACCGGCAACTTAAATCTCCCATTCCGCCTTGTTGATTGTTTTTCTCCTGTTCAACGCCAACACGCCTGGCTAGTTGTGGCTAACGCACACTAAAATCGAGCCCTTGCTTCAATTTCGGCGATGATCAATGAATCTTCCGAATAACCTTCGCTCACTTCTGAAAACCCTTCGGTGGCCGTTATGCCTCGACATGACGGCGCACATTATGGCTTTTCCTTATGCGCATCGGTAGGGCTATCGCTTGCCTCTGCCGTGCCAGCACCTCTCTTACTAACGTCCTTCTCCTTCTCCTTCTCCTTGCCTTTTTTCTTGGAGTCCTTCTCCTTCTTAATGGCCGCCTCAGCCACCAGTTGCTCGAACGCCATGTAATCGCCTTCTTCCTCGGGTGTTCTCTGAGCCTGCTATGCTATTAGTAAATAGTTCATCGTAGAGCAATTTAAGGTGGATGTATATTTCAAAACTCGTGAAAGACGGGAACTAGCGCATACCTTCTGGAAGATGTCGGCAATAAGTACCAAGGCATCCGCACGCTCCAAGCGCTTGGTCAGGGGTATTTTCTTGTCATGCAGCACACTATCACAGACCTCGCGCAGAACGCTCTGGATCTCGAACTTGCTGCCCCGCCAAGCGGCGGTGAGGATCTTGCCAGTGACCCTGCGTTCGTACTCGCTCTTCTTCTCGTCAGTCCAGTCCTCGCCGCCAGCCTGCTCCATACGTGCCATTTCCTCCATAGTCTGCTGAGCGTCGATGGCCGACGAGATAGTGTTCCAAGTCTCCTTAACAAGAGTCCCCTTATCCTTCATGCGACTGAAGAAGCCACCGATGCCGAGGAACTTCTGCGACTTGAGGAGGGCGGTAGCTTTTGATAGATAGACTGCACCGATGGCGTGCATGATGTCGAGGCCGAAACTTTCCATCTTCAGATTTTCAACTTCAAGGCGAGTCTTCTCCTGAAATGCCTTGGTAACATCAAGGCCCTTGTCCGTTTCGGTCCATACCGATATACGATCGATGAGCTTTCGAGCAAGGGTGTCGACACGCTCTTGGCGGATTCTGGCACGCTCTTTCTCGTAGGCGGCCAGCTGTTCTCGTTGTTCCTTGGTTAAGCCACTCTTCTTCTTCTCCTTTCTACGCAGTTCCTTCTCTTCCTCTGTCTGATCCATCAAATGCGCCTCGTCTGATGGTCGATCCATGAGCGCAGGCCGGATGGGTATGGCGTGTCTCGAGGGGGTGGAGGTACCAAAAATGGGTGTTGAAACAGCGGGAGTGCTGGAAGATGGTGAAGTGCCGCGCGGGGGCAGGTGTGGATTCTCCGAGGAGGAAGTATCGCGATGTACTGATGCGGTCTTGCCCTCGGCGGTGGGTTTCTCGGGTTCGTCTTCAACAACGATAGTGGGAGGCGCATTACTGGTAGAAGCTGGCTTCGAACTCTCTTTCGTAGCTTCTTCGGTTCCAGGGAATTCGGACTCATCACCCTCTCCTTCGCCTTCACCTTCACCTTCTCCGTCCCCAGTCATGGTAATGTCCATAGTGGTGGTGAGGTCCTTCATGAGACTAATCTCACCAATCCAGTCGACAAAGGCATCACCGCCAAATATGCTACTAAAGAACTCTGCAGGGTCGACAAAGCCTTCGGTAGGCTTAGCACTATCCTTGCCATACTTGTCGTAAGCTTTTCTTAGATCCGTGTCAGATAGCACCTGGTAGGCCTCACCGATGGTCTGAAACTTCTCATGGGCAGTCGGGTCGTTAGGGTTCTTGTCTAGACGTTGTTTGTCAGTTAAAATCCTAGTTGATCACAAAATGTTAAAAGTGTTAGGGGCGCAAACCTGGGTGATGAACGATAGCGAGCTTGCGATATGCTTTCTTGATCTCTAGCTCGGTTGCCGTTGGCTTCACGCCGAGGGCGTCGTAGTATGAAGTGTCAACCACCATGCTTCCACTTGATACCTACCTGAGTAGGTAGTCGCGCAAATATGAAGGTCGGAGTTTGTTTGTCTTGTTTGTCTTGTCTTGTTTGTTTTGTTTGTCACGCTTGGGTTTGGACTTGGGCTTGGGGTGATTTTATCGACGATAGTTGGGAACGCGGGATTCACTATTGACCTTCTCGAGATAATAAAATCAATGATGGGAAGGATATTTAAAGCGCGACAAACGTGAAAAGAATTGGGTATATTATTTCTATTGGGTATCGGGTACTGGGAACTGGGAATGGGTACTGGGTATTATGCCCAACGATAGGATGGAATTAGACGGCGACGGTAAGAAAGTGGTAAGAAAGTTTATGGTAAAGGGAAAAAATAAAAGTTATGACGAATGTCAGCCTACGAAACCTTCTACCTACGCTAGGTGGTGTACATCAGCCCCGGGTAGCGGCAAATAACCCCCCCCCCTTTTGTGGCAGAGCATTCCAGCGCCACAGCCTAGGGGGGAATTATGCATTAAAAAGCTAGGTACCTAGGTACAGATTACGTACTTCACCAGCCACTGACTCTTTTAAATAGGTACATAGGTACACACACCTAGGTACCTAGGTACCTATATGATGGCGGGGTCGTCCTAACCTTGAGCCTGCCCCGCTGTAAAATGTCACATGTATAAATGATATATCATAAAGAATAAAGTGATATAGTGTATTTAAGTTATTTTTAACTCCTTATAGGTTTAGGTTAATCATATAATCATCAATTAATATTTTAGCATCTTTAAGTACCTAATTTGGAAACAATTAAGTACCTAGTTAAATCATCTTTACTTCTTTAGGTAAACAGTTGCATGTTTGTTATCGGTATGCTCGCAACAAGTCAATCGATCCCTTAGCTCCATCACATACCTACATTGCCTAGGTGCCTAGGTAATATACCTAGGTAAAATGATGAAAGTAGGTACCTAGGCATGTATATACATTGTACCTATGCAGCTAGGTACTCTATATACATTAGGTATGTACTTGCATCCATCGCGCACACTAGATCATTTTAGGTAACCTTCTAGTCGTTAGAGATCTCAACTATCTACCTAGGTACCTAGGTAGGTACATGTAGGTAGGTGTGTAAGCTTATTTAACCCCTGCAGCTTTCATCCTCTCAAAGCATCGTCTATAAGCCTCATGGACCTCGAGCACAGAGTAATTATACTCTTTTAGTTTCTTCTCCAGCTTCGTTGTCTCCAGCAAGCAGTTGCTGCGCCCGGCCTTCAGCACTTTGGCTTGCTCCTCCACGCTGAAGTTCTTCCACGCGAAATCCGGACGGACAATCTCTTTGAAGAGCGACAGTACCTCGTTATGGCTGATAGCTCCCGGGTTAGTAAAATTATACACCCCCGTATCATTATGCTCCGCCATCAAGATAGATGCTGGCAAAAGATCGGTGAGGATCGTGTTGCTGTTTGGGATGTCAACCACACGCTCATACTTGCTAATCTTGGTGACAAAGCTGCGTGGATGTAGGTCATCAGACACCGGCATGCGCAAGCGGAGGATCAAGCAGTTCGTATAGTATTTGATGATCTATAAGTCGTTGTAAGCCAATCAGCTTATTTCCTATGGGGATATGTTTTTTTTCCGGGTCGGTCTGGGCAGGGCTATCTATCTCACCTCTTCGACGTGGCCCTTGTTCTCAGAATAGAAGCTATCCGTGAAGTTTGCCGGGTCAGTCTCCGTATATCCAGGACCTCCAATCGGGTGGGCGTCGTCGTAGTGGTAGATGCAACCAGTGGCAAATACGGTGCAATGAATTCCAGAAATAAAACAACAGTCGGCTAGATTCAAGGTCCCGATGGCATTAGACCGTATCGTCTTCTCCTTATGGTCTTCGCACCAATCAACGTTGGGGCGGCCAGTACAGCCAGCACAATTCAGAACGTGGGTAGGCTTGATCTTGCACAGCTCCGCCTTGACGGCTTCACGGTCTTCCGTGCGGATGATGGTCGTAAAGACTTCCTTGCCTTGACTCTTCAGAAGTTTCTCAAGGTGGCCTGCAATCCAACCATTACCACCCCATATGAGATATCTATTTTCTTTGGTGTCATGAGCTACCATGGCGGATATATGATTGGTGTTGACGCTATAGTCAGGGATGGCGATTCGGGATGGCATAGGAGGGTACGGAGAAGGAGGAACAAGAGTTTGAAATGATCGAGAAAAGGTATCGGACGCAGCAGAAAAACGAGGATATTTAAAATCAATTAAAATAAAAGAATGGATAAGATCAAATCGATCGTGGATATAAATTACAATCAACTTAAAAATGTACAGATATATATATATATAAGGTAGGTATGTATGGGATACCTTATGTAGGTAGGCTAGGTAGGTATGGAATTTGGAAAGTTCAAGCTATTAGGTACCTGGGCCTAGGTAGGTAGGTTAGGGGTAGACAGACACGTAGTGCTAAATGCCCAGGTGCTAATCAGGTGTGTAACTGCCCCCTTCTGCCCCTTTCAGCGTCAGTCAATAGAGGGGCAAATTCTGTCTTGGTGATGTATGTCCCGGCTGATCGGCAATATACCCTACCTACCAGGTACCTAGGTAGGTATACTTAGCACCATCCATCTTGCTACAGAGGTACCTTACCTACATATATACCTGTAGACTTGATGATAATAATAGGTACCTACCTAATACTAACACTGGCTACACATAAAGTTCGCCTTGTGCCTTAGCGGGCACTGCGCTTTAATTAACGAAACGGGCAGTAATTAATTAAGTATTAGTATATAATCTCTTAAGGATTTTATATGCGTATATATATGCTTTTATATGTATAATACAGCGCTAAAAACACATATTAGTAAAGTATATGATTTTGTATAGGATAACCACCTTAAATGAGGTAGAAAGTTAATCCTGCCCGTTTGGCTAATTAAAGCGCAGTGCCCGCTAGGGCACAAGGCGAACTTTATGTGTAGCCAGTGCTAGTAATAGGAATGATAACTTGGAAAGCATAATACAAACGACTTACATGAATTTCAAGAGGTATAGAAGCACAAATGCACAGAGGCTACACATTATTTATTAAGTAAAACATGAACAATCGAATAATGGAGCAACTGCACCATGAAATAAAATAAAGAGGATGAACAATGTCTGGTGTAAAATGTGAAAATAAAACTAACAATTATTCAGACCGTCAAGTTCACACTCAAATTATCCTATGTGTTGCATGCTATTACACTCGACTCGGCATCTTAAATTACGGTCAATTCCTCACCTCTACGAAGTTAAATATCCGTTTCACGAACTCCTGAGTTTATTCCACAACATTCCCGTCATTGGTTTAACTAACACGTTCCATCATGCCGACAATAAAAGAGTGACGGAGTACAATAAATCATATGCAAACTCAACTGCTTACCTAACTAGGTATGTACCTAGGTAGGTAGGTAGGCATGGTTATCATCACCAATTGCCGAGTCAAGAAGCTGATCAGGACAAACACTACAAAACCATCCTCTCCTATCCTCCGTGCCACAGTTTCATCTCCAACTCTCAGCTACCTAGGACTCAAGACACACCGTGAATGCTGCGTACAGAGACGTGTGCTACCGTTTGACCAAGAGACATACTATCAAGTACGTCACCAACACCGAATATGATCTTCAGGGTGAGGCCACAACGAGTAGCAATAGGCGATGATACCGCGCCTCTCAATGCTTGATAGTTCTAATTTCAAGTCTGCGTTCCTTAGACAAGTTAGGATTCATCGTCTTAGTCTGAGGGACCCTTGGGTCACACTTACCTTTGTCACCTTCGCCTCAGCGTCCTCTTCCAGTACAGCACCCTGCTCCGTGACTTTCTTTAGGCACAGGGCTTCATACGCATCGGCTGCAATCAACTGCGCGTGCGTCTCGAGGCACCCTTCTGCGTTGGCGATGGATAGTAAATACTCCTTGATGTCATTGTAATCTGCCTGGCGTAAATTGTGGCCTAACATAGCGACTCTTCTAAGATCAGGCAGATCTTTCTTCTCCAAGCCGTGTAGGCCACCGATCCGGCAAAGCCAGATGCGAACCGCTCGCGTGGGTGCATCTTCAGATGGTACTGAATCAAGGATTGGTTGGAAAGCCTCCTTCCACGACTTGAAGAGCTTGATGCGCTTTGAAGCTGGCTTAGCTGGATCGCTAATGTCATCGGAGGCAGCTCTTTTGGTTCCAGTGTTGGCAGGGCTGCTCGCGATTTTCATCTCGGTAGAGGACTTGGCACTTGTGCTTGTGTTGGAGGTTTCGGCGGCCGCGGACGATGCGGTTATGGCCAGCCCAGGGGACAGCGAAGGCTGGCTCTAGCTACTCTTCATGCTTGTCGCCAATGGGCTAGGAGTGACCACAGAAGGCAGACGGATCGATAGGCTCATGGTCTGCGACGCCTGCTGGCGTTCCTCGCGTCCTGGTGATGACATGTTCAGATGCTTATACGAACAACAAATAACATGTAAATAAATCGATTAGAATTGACTTGGGCGATTAATGAATGCACGATGCACGATGGTGTAAAGACGTAAATGTTGTTTTGTTGGGATGATGAAAATAGAAAAAAAAAATCGGTGACGGAGGGAATTCACATTGTATGGATTTGGAGAAAATACAATGCATTAGGTAGAGACGAACCCCTCAATTGATTTGGAGAATATCTAGGTTGCTGGGCAGCTGGGTAGGTAGCTACCTCCTTGGAAACAGGTGGATTCAAGATTAGCCGCAAGACCGGGACGCAATTGCCCTTACCCCAACGCGACAAATGTTAATAGTGGACCTGCCAGCCTGCAAGAAAATTACAATGCCACCGCCCTACAGCGTACCTGAGCTACCTAGGTACTCTTAGCACCTGGGCAGGTAGGTAATAGTATCTGGTACGATCTAGTGTAGTGTATGCATTACCTTTGCTCCTACCAGGTGTACGGAATACCTGCATACAACCAGCCTAAATACATAGGTACATAGGTACCTTCCTAGGTAAGTACATGTACGTACCTACGTACCTACCTAGGTACATAAGGTAGTGTAGATATATATCCATTTGAATTTTGACCTACCTAGGTACCTACTACGTATGACCTAGGAACGGGCTACAAGGTAATGAACCAATCAAGCCAATGACGTCTTCACTTACATACACTACCTAGTAGGACCTGCTAGAGTTTCCTAAACAGGTGGGCTACAGGGTTGATCCCTGGACCAATCAATTCATCCGCCAATTCGCCGCCCTATTTGAAATTTGATGTGGGGACGGAGCTAGATTTCTTCTAGTGTGGTAAACTTTTAATATCGGTAATGCTTAAGAAACAAATTCAAATTTCTACAACAAATCTCAGTTGTTTCCATCACAACAAGACATCATCATCACTTTCTCTTCATTCACAATATATCTAACCTGTCGTAATAATATCAACACTTGGAATGTCATCCACATCCTAAATACTGTTACTACTGTATTATCATAGGCCTCGGTACCAACTCGTAGTCGGTTGACTATTGTGCCTGCGCACGCTCGATATCCTCTCCCCCTTAATCATCGCGAACCTACCTACTCACCGCCATCTAATAACCTCCAGCGCAAACATGGGAGGTCTCAAAGACGCCGTCTACTTCATGTTTCACCCGAATCAACTTCGGTCGATTATACAATGGTGAAGCTCCTATCCATCATCGTAATCGTCGTCATCCACCTGTCCTGATATGTATGTCGCTAACTCGGTGCTTCGCATCACAGGAAACTTTGGCATGACCCAGTTCATAGTCGCGATACCTCTAAAGAGGCTCCGACTTTACGATCATGCTTCGAACTTCTAAACATGACAAGCCGTAGCTTCGCCACTGTCATTCAAGAGCTGCAGCCCGAAATGCTCGTGCCTATTGCCCTCTTCTACCTTGTATTAAGAGGACTGGACACCATCGAGGATGACATGACGCTGTCTGTCAAGACGAAAGAGCCTATGTTGCGCGAGTTCTACAAGTATATGAAGATCGACGGTTGGACCTTCACTGGCAGTGGACCTGACGAGAAGGATCGCAAACTGCTTGTTCATTTCGACGACGTGATCGTAGAACTGAAGAAGATCGATAAGAAGTACTACGATGTCATCGAGGATATCACCATCAAAATGGGAAATGGCATGGCTGACTATGCACTGAACGCCGAGTTTCAAGAAGGCGTCAAGACAGTTCCCGAATATGAAGACTACTGTCATTACGTCGCTGGCTTGGTTGGGGAGGGCCTGACGCGCATTTTTGTCCAAGGCAACACGGCCAATCCCGCACTGCTTGACCGCATGGAACTTTCCGAGAGCATGGGGCAGTTCTTACAGAAGACCAACATCATCCGTGATGTACATGAGGACTTTGAAGATAAGCGGAGATTTTGGCCTAAGGATATCTGGAGCAAGTACGTCGACAACTGGGACGACTTGTTCGACCCCAAGCACCGCACCCAAGCTTTGCACTGCAGCTCCGAGATGGTTCTCAACGCCCTAAAGCATGCAGATGATTGTTTGTTCTACATGGCCGGTATCAAGGAGCAGAGCGTCTTCAACTTCGTCGCCATTCCGCAGACCATGGCCATTGCGACCCTCGAGCTCGTCTTTCAGAATCCCAAAATCTTCTATAGTCACATCAAGATCACCAAGGGCGATGCTTGTCATCTCATGATGCAATCAACGCAGAATCTACGAGTAGTGTGCGACGTATTCAAGGGGTATGCGAGGAGGATAGCGAGCAAGAACGACCCAAGAGATCCTCACTTCCTCGAGATCAGTGTAGCCTGTGGCAAGGTAAGCCGTTCCCTTTTTACTTTTTAGCATTCTCGGTAGTTGAGTTGGCAAATATTAACCAAGCACAAACAGATTGAGCAATTCATCGAGACCCTATTCCCGACGCAAGACCCCAAGAAGCTGCAGGCCATACAAGACGCCGAGGGACAGGAAGGTGCCCAGAGCGATTTATGGGAGGCTTTGTCGTTAATCGGCGCCGTGATAGTTGTGCTTCTATTGGTGTCCGGTCTAATGGTACGTATTATATCCATGCATACCCTCAGTTATGTAAAGGTGAATTAACGAAATTCAAACAGCTCGGCACAGCGTGGTACTTCGGGGCGAGATTCGACGTGATATTCGACAGGGAGGCTGCATCTAGCCTCAAAGCCGCAGCCAAGGCAACAGTAACGCCTCTGATTCACGAGGAATTATAGTGTGCATGTATTGAATTTTCGTACCCACATGGCGTCATTGAGGATATACACTAAACGTGAGTTTTGCCGACAGCAGGGCTATTAATGAAGAGTAACTGGTTACGCTGTCATGTTTTTGGTGGGTAAGGCGTTGCCGTTACGAACGTTCTGCGAAATGTAATATGCCCTGTTCAGAATCCTTACTAATAATACAAACTAATATTATACCTAATGAGTGTATTCCGCGTTCTATAGTCGTCCCATACCCTGAGGAGATGGGTTGGTAGCTCGAGAACAAGCACGGATGTCAAATTACAACCCAGTCTATTTCAATGACTGCGGTTGTGCCGAGAAGTGCTGATATCAAACTAAACATGACGAGGAGTACCGAGTCCACCGTGGCTCGTAGGCACTCAGCGGGCCTCTGAACTTGGTCGTTGTCCAGATCGAGTTGCCTGCTGTGGATCGTCAACATAAGAGCGACTTATTATATATTGAGTGAAGTTGTAGGATTGTTGGTAATGTTCCTTTTCCGGTTATGAAATTGACCGGATGTATCAACCCAGAAGGCAAGGATTCAGTCATAACCAGAATTATGCGATATAATTACGATGTAGATGATTACATTGCTTCGACTAATTAGAACTCATTGTATGAACATGACACCAATGCCTTAATGAACCCATGTTACTAACGACCTAGGGGCAGTATTTGCACTTTCGCTTTCACTCCCTCTTTCGTTAATCTAACGTATTTTTATTCGTGCTTGCTATTAGTATAGTTTCTCTATCTCTAGTAAGACATCACGACGAACTACACCGCGACGACGACAGCGCCGCTTCACTATACAATGCCAACGCCAACCATCTGGCATAGATGACTGGTTCAGGCAGGTCATGGTTGAGCTGTGGCTTATTGTACACAAAACGCCGAAGGAGAATGGACAGACTTAGGCTTCTCGGACCGGGCCGTAGTCAAGGCACGTTTTTCCCCAACCATGCCGTTGCCCGAAAGGGGTTGGGGCAGTACGTATGTACATCCCACCGTGACGTTGATTATATTGTTACTCCGCAAGACTACCACTTCCTCCACGACGTAGATACCGTGGACGATGACGAGGCTGGCGTCCTATGTGTTTCCGCTGCGGCGGTTGTGCCAGATGAGGATCTGTCTCACGAACGAGATCTGAGGTTTCAAAATCGAGAGAACGGGTAATTGGCAGCTCGCGAGAAAGCTACCTAAAGTCCCTGATGGCGCTGCGTTCGAGACCGTGGCGGCGGGCTGGGCATGGCAGAGCAAGCTTTCTCGGCCTATTTTTCTTTGCCAAGATACGTTTCATCCCCAAGGGTCTCAAGACTGGGCGCATCTAAGATCTTGGCTTCAATGTCTTGTCTCATGTCCCACGACGTATTGCGTAAGCCTTGGGGGGGTCGGTCGTTGAAGAATTCCGCTTCGCCATCATATGTATGACGAGGCGGGAGTGCGGCGTATTGGAGTGAAGCTTCGCAACGTTCTGGCGATATGTAACCGACTCCTTACATACCTAGGTACCTAGGGTAAGATATTTATCACATAAGTTTTCCTCGGGGGATTCTCCCTCGTTCTCAAGCAAGATTAGTCCAGGAATAGAAAGGTCTTAAGTTATCAGATCTATCGTTAGACTCCGGCATATGTGTGAGATCTGCTCGGCCCGGACTAGAAAGCTCTTGTCTTCAGCCTTAGTATCTTAAATTATTCACGCATATCCATTACCTACCCCGTATATTTGGACTACATAAGAGAATCAATGTTTATTGGTGACATTTATCAACAAGTCGGCTCTCGATTCTCGTCAGCCGAAGGGCTGTCGATGTGTGCATGTTGGTGAATGGGATCGCTGAATTTAATATGTACTTGGTAGTGAAATCTCTACCTCACAAAAATATACACAACAGTGTAATAAAACACTCGCTCGAGCCAGTAATTCGCCCATGGGCCATAAAAATAATCGCTCCACGCCTGAATAAGTAATAGACGTTTTTCTCCTCTCATCGTCTCTATAATGCATAGCCGCTCATCTATATGTACTTCCCCCGATTCGCGCTCATAATCATCCCAATCAATCCCAAAAACAAAAATGGACAAGGACTGGTCTTCGCTTTTATCCCACTTCGCTGTCTGATATTAGATACTTGATGCTTCGCTAATATGCTGATGATAATGCGCCCAAGGATAATGTATGTGTAGGAATCGATGATGGTGATCGTAATGCTCTCCTAGCCGCATGAATCGCTTGCAACTTAGCATCGCATGATAGTACCGGCATGGACCTTATCATAGGTTACCGTTGTTGGCAATGACACTAGTCGTGCCTCGGGCGTTTCGTTGGACACTCGAACCCGAAGCAGCACCTAATTGCTTGATACGATTCGAAATTGTTATGACATCTGTAATGTTCTCGAGGGCCATGAGATAGGCTGCAAGACCGGCGATATGTGGCGAAGCTGTCATCCTGGTTAGCTATATTTATTTAGTGCAGTTGATGAATTACTCCGTCGTCTAGGAGATGGAACATACCCATGGAAGTGCCGCTCAAAACTTCGCTTGCGCTGTCGTTCGCAATGCCGACGCTTTCCACATTCACGCCGGGGGCATACACATCAACAACTTGACCGAAATTGCTGAAGCTTGCACGTCTATCGTTAGTTTGGTCGATAGCGCCAACGGTGATCGCGTTAGGACTGCTCGCCGGAGAGACATTGGCGGCATTCTGAGCCTCGTTTCCGGCAGCGACGACGGGGACGACACCATTCGAAAAGAGGCGCTCGATTGCGTCGTTGATGGCTTGGGAGGCGGAACCACCAAGCGACATGTTCATTACCGATTTCCCTTTGGTAGCGTCAGATGCAACGAAATTAAGACCGTCGAGTACGTCGGCATTGGTGCCACCTCCGTTGGCATCTAGGACCTTCACGCCGACCAACTGCACGTTCTTAGCCACCCCAAAGGTTGCGCCACCGACTGTACCTGAAACGTGGGAGCCGTGCCCGTTTAGATCCGTCGCCTGCATCACATTGTTAGCTCGAATTTCTCATCATTAGATCTCTTGGCATCTTGTCGCATGAGATGCGCCACACAGATGGATCCGATATGTGGTGGGGTGAGAATCATACCTCTTCTTCCTCGACCGCGTTGAAACCCATCGTAGCACGGCCTTGGAAGTCCTCGTGCGTAACCATGATACCTGTGTCCACAACGTAGACCGTGATACCCTCCCCAGCCGAATCGTCAAATACGTAGCCCGATTCTCCAGCATCAGCATGACTCAGCCTTTCCAGACCCGTGGGCGCGTTGATTTGATTCATCAGAGCGGCGGCCTTGACGTATGTGTTGGCCTCAATATACTTAACCATGGCCATGTTGTTGATCTCGTTCATCATGAGGTCGTCAGATTCCAAGGCCATAGCCCGCCAGCCCGACATGGCAAACGTACGAACCCTCGTGGAAAGTAGTTGGCCATTCAGCCCTCGCTTGCCTAGGTTGCGTTTCTTGATGGCCACCTTTACTGACGATTGGTGTGCGATGATTTCATCGTCGGTAGAATTCTTTTGGTAGACCACGATGTAAGAGTTGGGAACCACGTCTGCCGAATCTGGATTGCTAACGAAGACGCCTAGCGATGTCCCTGCCTCTGCAGTAGGCCGCCATACATTTAACGGGTATGCCGTGCCCAACGGAGTCAAGGCGAGGAGCGCCGTAAAGATACTGGTGAAACTTGGCGCCATCTTGAGGTTTTTTTTTTTATACTGAACTGTCCCCCTTTTGTACCAGACAAGTCGAAGGTAGTAGTCTAAGGGTTATGATAGTACTCGTTAAATGAGTAGCGAAAGACTTGAACTGAAATCCGAAGTACCGAGGTAAAATGTACAGAAAATCTGATCTACGTACTTCCAGGTATGTGAGAAGGAAAATAGTAGGCGAATCTCTGATTCGAGTGTAAGTTGGGAACAATGTGCAAGAACAATGTGTAAGTGAGTGGTGTGGAAGAAAACAACAAGAGGGTAGAGGTGAGTCTAGGCTGAGTAACAAAGACGGATAAAAATGCACCTCCAGGGTCCGCTCTAATATGTCCTATGTCTTCCAGAGAAATGAAAATTCACCAAAAGAAGTACAAGGAAAAAATGAGAAGGGTTGTTTAGAAAGAAGACGATAACCCGGGAAGATGGACAATAGTATTAAAGGAGAGGAGGGATATCCCGTCTTTTTTAAAAGATCGTCCAGCCCGACTGCGCCGATGTAGCCCCATAACCCCTTACCCTATGCTGCATGGTACGGCCAGAGTTCTCGCCGGCGAATAATACATGTAGGAGGCTCTGGATGATTGCTTGGAAGTTGCTTGAGATTCTCGTTTAGGGAATATGAATCCGTACATGCCTAGTACATAGTAGGTCGGCAAAATGACCCTAGCTCGCAGACGGTTGGATAGGGAATCGTCATAGGCGCCAAGTACCGCCAAGTCAAACGTCAAGCCCCTGGAGCGCCGCGTCGATCCACAAACAGGGGTTTTAGAGCGCCTTGCGTAGGTACTCTCACCAGTTCGCGAATCCCAAACGAGGCCTTGCGGCACGCCAGCCAGCCAGCCAAGTTGGAAAGGAGCAGGGTGAACTAGGTAGTCAGCCAGTCAGCTAGTGTAGATGGGATGGAGACGGAACGTAATTAAAGTAAAAATAAATCGCATTGTAGCCAGTGCACTTGAAGGTAGATCGCTAAGTAAGTGCATCTGCATCGTCTAATGCACCCCGCTTTGAGATCAGTTTAACCAAGCCTCATTATCATTAGCAACGTCCATCAGCAAAATCCATCATGCATGCAATGCCTCGTTCTTGAACCACCAATAGAGATCAAAAGGGTAGCATTCAGGATCATAGAGCGGGTAGATGGCATCGAGAGGCAGCCAAATATGAGGCACCTGTCATTTCTTCGATGACGCACGCATGAAGATGGCGTTGGCGAAGGTGGCAGTTATATGAATACATCATGATCGCTGCCAACCACACGCAGTGGTAGCCCAGGCTGCCAGGTAGGAGGAAACCTGTCCGAGGGTTATCGAAGATCCTCCGAACCACGATTACTATAAGCGGGAGGTGACCCCGTACTTTGCAGCTTTGTTCGGTGGTACTCCGAAGACGTCTAGGAAATCCATCTTAGCACTACCTGCCTAGGTAGTCTGCTAATAGTGGAGGATAGGTAATAGAAGACACATGGAACCACCTTGCGGCTCCTCCTTGGCAAGTGACGAGGCAGCCCTGCCTTTCTTTCGGAAAAAAGATTATTTAACAATCTGATCAGAGAATTTAGCAGAAAGATCTCCGAGGCTACAAAGCAATATTGTACACGATGAATATAAAATGCCGTTAAATGATACTTTTCATATTCATGAAGCCTAGCCATAAATTGTTTATAAAATTGATGATATGAAATACGAAATATATAATATATATGAGGTAGGTATGATACATACCTAGGTACGTATGATGAACTAAGAAATGTTTGAAGAAATGTTGAAAACCTTTATTAAATGTTGATGGATGGATGTTAATGAAACTGGGATACCTGGTATGCAATTATGCAGTAATGTACTGTCCCACAATTGAGAAACAAATTAAAGGAACTATTAAGGACAGAATGATTAGTTAGAGTGTTAACCGTTTAAGGAAAAATTAAAAAGTAAAATTTCACGTCAGAAAGGTGTTTCGACAATTTCGATATTTCATTGGCTAGTTTCGGTAGGTACTTAACCTACTTAGGTAGGTAGTTTAATTCAAGTGAAACAACATATTTAATGAATACCTAGGTACCTAGACAATACGAGTGTATACTATTACCTACCAGCCTTAGGCACCTGGCTGCCTGGTAGCTAGCTGCCTGGTAACTTATAAAGGGGAACATCGTACTATTAAATGGTTTCCCATATGGATGTTTCAACAGATCTTCCAATAGGTAGAGCCACAGTTAATACTACTGAATACATATATAATGAGCATCTGCCATCTTGCAAGTCATTTGCATGTTAAAAGGCAGTTTGAACAAGGAGAAGAGTAAGCCGCCACCTGCTCCGAGATTTGAACCTGATAGTCTCTTTCTACAGGTAGGTATTATGCGTGCTTAACAACAATAACGCATCAAGTAGGTATGATCTGACCTAATAGTGCATATCAAAGAGGTAAATATAACCTTACATTACATATTATACCCTTAGGAAAACAATACGTAATTACCTTAGGTAGGTAAGTAGGAAAGGTAATTTAAAAAGTTAACGTTGAATAGCCCTCCTAATAAACCTTAGAAGGTAAGGAGCAGAGTAGGTACATAAGGCGGCAAAAAGGAAAGAAAAACCACATAGGTAGTACCTATGTAAGGTAAGTCATGCAAGTACCTAGGTAATTGCGATATAAGTTACTTAGGTACCTACCTACATATGTAGGTATGTACGTGGAGGTATCCACCCAGGTACGCCGGAGTATTTGGCTTAAGCCATAGAATGACGATCTTCTGCAAGTACCTACCTTATGTAGGCAGTCCACTCGAAGCTTAATACTATCTATGTACAGTTTAACAGGCGCCAACAAGATTGAGCCAACATGACAGGTAGTAGGTACCTACACTAATACCTGTATTTACCGGTAGAAGCACATACCTACATCCATACATACATATGCATCGTACACGTAGCCCTGGTTACCTATGTACATGTATGTAGGTAGATGTTGATACCACGAGGTGGTTGTGCAAACCTACTTGAACTGACAGCAACCGTTGGACCTTACTGCCTTAGAATTACATTAGAACCTTGGAACCTTAGAATTTGTCCAAGGCTCGAAGCCAATGGCTTTTTTTAAGTTGCATGAAGATATCCGTGTGGCTGAAGTACCTACCTAGGTAGGTACACATGCAGACTGCAGTACATGAAATCCCTACACTACCTTAAGTACCTAGGTAGGTACGGTACGGTATCTAGGTAGGTATTAATGCATTTTAAGGGTAGGCGCTAGTGCATATCCATACGCCCGCATATATTCATATCAATACTATGTAGTACCTAGGTAGGTACTTAGGCATGTACAATACTATTATCTCGTACCAGTTACTTACCGACACCATACAAATAAGCCCCTCCGGCATGTACTACATTGTACATACTTACACTAAAAAAGAAGAAAAAAAGGGTCCCCTCCCCCCGGCAAATATACAATGTCACAATGTAATGTCCACGTCCACTTCCACGCCCAATTTTGCATCATCCCAAATTCGACAACTCTCGTCACGAGACTCTTGCATACCGAAATCTTCTAACTCAATTGTCATTTCGCTAACCTAGTCGCTACTTTCGTGAAAGCCTCAAAGTTCAAAACAAATCGGATTTGAACAATTCAGCGGCATCATACATCACACACAGAGAGAGAGAGAGAGAGAGATAAGCCAACCGCTATTCCATAATACCGCTCGCTCCACCGTCCCATTTCTCGACATCTTCCATTTTCCTTTCCCTGAAGATCGAATCATCCCCGTCCTATTTCAATCATATCGACTTTTTCACCCCCGACGTCACAGACACGCGACCACTAGAATTCATTGTCCTGGGGAGTCTCCTAGGTCACCACCGCTGCCATAAAATATAGGGAATACCATCATCGCCTTGTTCTTATCGTAGTCATTCCGCGTTTCTGGGTTCCTGGTTTCGTGTTCGGTCATCTAGAGATACCTACCTAAGGTACCTAACCTAGGTAGTCTACTGAACGACTAGCACTTGAATCCTCCATCGACTACTCCTACTCCTTTTCCTTAGTCTACCACCACCTCAAGACCAACTTTCACATTATAACATTGGACCCTTTGTCTACTTCGACGGCGCTCTCCCCACATCTTACTGCTGGGTCTCGAATCCCAAGGCCGATTTCTAGTTATTTGGTGGTTCTTCGACATATACTATATGTCATGAACATTCCTATATCCTAGTATATTGGACCTGATTCGGACGTTAAGATGATTATGTTGGGTACCAGAGAGTCTACCGCTTTTCATAATGGGGACACGGGTGTTAGCCATTCTTTCGACGCCCATTCTCAGAGCCTCCACCTCCCAAGAGAACCCTACTTGCAAAGAGAGATGTCGATCGACCGGGATAAGGATGGGGATGACGACGAGGACGAGGGCAATGCCACCGTCGAGTTAGCCGCCATCATGACCACATCATCTACACCCGTCACGCCTGGACCGACAAGTCCACCTCTCGAGCAGTCCAATAAGCCAAATGACTTCGTACCCCCGACCCGCCCTAGCAGCACCCCGTTTCCCAATGCCCAGCAGGGCCAAACCGACATCCGCTGTTTAACCTGTCAACCGGATTGCTTCGGATCCGAAGATTGTATGGTCACGAGCCCAGTCTCTACGCCGGCAGTTGTCGAACAAAACCCGGTCCTGACCTTGGCTCAGCTACCGGCCGAAATCCATGAATGTATTCTAGACCACCTTTTTGGGTACCGAGTCTCCACAACATCCCCGAGTTCTCTCAACATACCGAGTGTGAATGCCCGAAGTTGGAGCACTGCATTGCGGCATTCGAGGAGGAAGGAATTATCTATATTGGCCCTGGTCTGTCCTCTATGGAGGGACCTGATCCAACAACGGCTTTATCGACATATCAAGTTAAAGGCAACAGTACATTGCAGTAACGACGTCATGGCTTTCTTCGTGGGCCATCCTCACCTCCGAACGTACGTGAAGCATATCGAGATTTGGTTCCCAGTCTTCCAACCCAAGTTCCACTCCACCGTCCCAGGAGACACCTCGCTTGCGCTGCCGACCGTCTCCCCCGAGGGTATTGCTAGCGCGACATATGCGCTACCAACTGACAATTCGACTCTGGAGGAGGTGTTTTATCTTGTGGGCATGCAGTTTCCCGAGGCACGGGTTATGACACTCGAGGGCGGGGAGAGGAAGAAGGCTCCGAGGGTAAAATTCAACTTCGCTAGTCCTACATGGGTCACTCGAGACTTGCCCGAAATCTCATCGATTCGGACATTGATCGTTAAGGGACAGTGGAACATAATTCGGCAGCCAAAGGATTGGGAGGTTATTTCGCGCGCGCTGCCGAATCTGGAGGAGTGGCATGGCACTTATGCTAAACCCAAGTCTAAGAGCTATCTTAGTATGGCGAGCACGCTCGAGTGTCTCGATCCAAAAATCACTTGCCTCAATCTCTGCCTTGAGTGTGACTACCGCAGAGAGACATCCTGTCCGCCTTACTATCAAAAGGTCTGCGAACAACTTCATTGGTGTGAGAAGATGGCAAAAGCTGCATGTAATCTCGAACACCTTTCTTATACCGGCCGTGTCTGCCATGGTTTCTTCGACGTGCTTGCGAAACATTCAAACCCTCGCACCACTCGGCTTAAGACCATCGACCTCACCGTCAAGAATTGTTGCCGGCAGAATCCCCAATGGAACGAGTCAGGTTCGGGCATCACCGACATGAATTTTATTGCCGCCTTCGAGCAACTAGTGCTAGGTGGTATCCGAGCCTTGGATCGCCTCAAGTCAGTGGAACTGCTACGGATCCGATACGTTGATCTTGGTGCGTACTTCCTTCGCTTTTATATCTACTCTCTGAACCTATCATGCTGACAGATTTTTATTAGACTCGCCTGTCCCGCCTCTTAATCCTTACTTTATGATCAGGGACGGCTGGTGCTCCGGTGTTTGGAGTGACGAGATCGTGGCGGAGATTAACAATGTCCGTCCCGATATTTGTTTCGAGGAAATGGTGGATAGCTTCGGCGAGGTCGGCTATAACAAGGAAGGTCGGTTGGTTATTAACCCTGACTTCCCAAAATCAAGGGTGTTGTCCCTTAAATTGGCCAACTATGCCATGCTCTCCGGCGGCATCACAGTTATTTGAACCTCGACATCATATCTCCCATAACTAAACGATACGACAGAGGCGGCGGGAGGGTTTTTCTTCTCTATTTGCATTGCCCATCGAGGTATACCATGGCCATTTGTCTTCGGCGCAAGGGAGGTGGTAATCAGTGTTTTAAAAAGGTTCGTTTATGCGGAGTTCATACGGAAACTGGAAGCGAAAGGCTTTTGCAAGGCATGCAATTCTCATTGCTAATAGATAGCATGGAAAGGGGCTTCTGACTTGCTGGTTGGTCTTTAGGAGAGAAAGACCAGGATTGACTCTCAGGAGGCGAATAATACCCACTGCAGTTTTTTTTTATTTTATCGACCGGCGTCTCGAGCCTCTTCTTGTCTCTAATACCGTAATGAATGTCTA
Organism: Jackrogersella multiformis; assembly: GCA_902806575.1. NCBI lineage: Eukaryota > Fungi > Ascomycota > Sordariomycetes > Xylariales > Hypoxylaceae > Jackrogersella > Jackrogersella multiformis. Next base: position 1,083,464 of record CADCXD010000011.1, on the reverse strand, counting down.
CTATATGACTAAAGGTGTAACATGAAGTCGTAGGAGAGTGAAACCACTATTGCATGCAGCTGCGGTGAGCTTACCAGCTTTCGCGGCTCCTTCAACTCCTGTGCTAGTAATTGGTGTGACAAAACAACCCTTTCACAACGCCTAGTAACTAGGCACCCATATTAGATTTGCAAGTTCTGAACGCTGTTCTCTATTTCTGCATCATAAAAGAGCGGCAAAATATGTATATATTACGTTTCAGGTAGACCCAATCGATTATGTGCCTAGGTCTTGCCTCTGCTTTCAGTGTCATTACCTACCTAGATACCTACCTACCTAGCCTTACAGTATTCCTACAACGGCGTTCCCTCTTAGCCGAGTTGTTCATATAATTACAACATCTTTCCTACTACCATTACAACACCAACTAATTAGAAAGCGTTACACATGTATACACATGTATACACATATATTCGTTATAAAATATCTCCCCAGTTTCTTCAACTCTTCTTTTTCTCGTGCTCGAGATTACTACCCAGATCGCCGATAATAATACCCAATATCCAACAGTTGACTAAGAAAAAAACTTGGGAAGCTACCCACAGACCCGGGACGAAGGTGCTCAGGCCGAGAAATTCGAGCTTGTAGGCCTGCTGCAGCCATAGCCCCTGCGTCGCCACCCAGAGGGCGAGGGCTGACAGGCCGAGGCGTGGGGAGCGGAGCAGCGAGGAGTTGGGCAGGTATAAGGGCAGGAAGACCATGTACCAGAGGAAGTACTGTTTGAATATTATTAGATAAGGAGGTTCGTCCAGCATGTTTAGGCTGGGGAGACGTGGTGCGTCGCGGTAGAAGGATAAGAGAGCGATATCATACCTGGCTTGTGCAGACCTTGTTAAATGTCACGAATGCAAAGGTCTGCGCCAACATGGTAGTCGGCAAATCCCTTTTGGCCCCGACCACGGGAATAAGGATTGTCGATAATAGCAGCTGCGGCACAAACGCTACGGACTCGACCTTGAGCGGCGCGGTGCTTGGGTGCGCCGAGGTAAGGTATAACAAGGTGTTGTACGGGCTGAAGTTATGGCGATGGTCGATCCGTGTCACGTGGTGGAGGAAGGTGTGCGTGAGGAACGGCGTCCCGTAGAGGGCGTACATAGCGAAGTTTAGGCCTAGAAACGTGGCCAGGCTAACGAGTGCAAGCGTGATTCGTTCTGGTGTGACGAATGCCACGACCTTGCCTAACATGTGCGTTGTCGCTTGATCCGCACCCTGACTCCCCTTCTCTTTCCGGCCCTCCCCTCCTGTTTTCCGGCCCATCCGCTGCGCGTCCATCCACCAAACGATCGCAGGTGCATAGATGAAAGGGTAAATCTTGAAGTGGACACTTAGCCCCAGCAGCACGCCCGCGAGCGCAACCCTCTTCTCCAGCGCCGCCCATAACAACGCCATGACCAGCACGTCGAGCAGTCCCTCGGAGCTGCCCCTCGTACTGATCGTGGCCACCATGGGGTTCAACAACCAGATGCTCGCGTACCTGCACGCGCGGTCCGCGGGCATGCGCACGTGCGGCCCCCGCAGGACGAGGATGGCCAGGTAGCCGGCCAGCAGGTCGGCGGCGGCGAACAGCGCCTTGCCGAAGGAGAACCAGAAGGTCCCCGGCCAGGCGGTCGGGTACAGGAGCCAGGCCAGCAGGGGCGTGTACCGGTAGGTCTCGCGCGTGTAGGGCGACGCAGAAGCGGACGCGGACGAGAAGGTAAACCGCGCGGCGTCCGTGAATACCAGGTAGTCGATGTCAGTATACTTGAGCGGCGAGTTTGCGTCCTGCCATAGCCCGTATAGGAGCATGGCGGCGCGCAGGATGGTCGCCGCCACGAAGAGCGGGACGGGCCGCGAGATGAGAGATGTGAGTTGAGATGCCATTGTCTCGACTTAGAGCCGCTGCCGGAATTCTTTCTAATGTGGTTTGGTTTCCCCCGCGAAAGATTCCCAACTTGGGCCTGGATGGCCGGAAGATAAGTGACCGGCACTCGAGAGGCTGAGATGAGTGTTGCTTGACACTGTCCAAGGACTGACTACTTTACGATACAAGCCTCAAACACCCATCAAATGCACACTAAATGCAAACATGGCCCGTATGCACCATTGAGATCGGAAATTTAATAATACATTAACGCAAGTTGAACTTTTACGATGACGAAGTATATGATAGTTATAACAACCAACTACATGTATGTACCGTAGTTGTATATATACCTTAGGTACCTACCTACCTTATGTAGGTAGGTAAATAAGATTCACGGCACGTGTTGTTATGAATACCGGCATCTCTTCGGTTAAATATCTAGGGACGCTACCAGACGCTGCCAGATGCTGACTGATCCACTGCCAGCTGGTGAGATTGTCCCGTGGTTATACCTAAAATCATGCCAATCATCTCAATCGCCCATTGGAGAATAATTAATACGTTGAATCTATCATCGTCACAACTTCAGATATGCCTGAAGTAGTTGTCACCCAAACCCGAAGTCATAACATGGGCGTCAAGAGAGATTACCAAGGCAAAGAGAAGGGGATGGATAACAAGACTGTAAAAGATCTGCCTCGCAACGCTTACACTTCCATGTTCGAATCCTTCCGAGATGAGCTAGATGAGCACCATGACCGCCGCATGAGGATCGGAAAGGTTTCCCGAGATGTCACGGCGCTAAGCAAGAAAATGTGAGGTCAATTTTATATTCCATGATTGTCTCGTTTGATTTACTTTTGGTACTAACAGTGCAACAGTATCTTCTCATTACAGCGGTAAATTTGTGTCTTTACTCTTTCTCACTCTCTCTTTTCTCTCCCCTCTCCCTACCATATATATCCTAGGTAGGTTATTCGCCTGGAGAATGTAGCTCATATGTACTCTCTAGCGTCCGCAAGCTTAACCAGCCGCTCCCTGCTCGTATCCAGGCGGACGTCGAGGATCGACTGAAGGAGATAGCAGGACTCCTAGCTACAATAGAGCAGGATGCGGTTGGGACGAATCGGTACCGCTACCCGCTGATTTGCCTGGAGGAGTTCGTCGAGGCTATCTCATTTTCCCACTACCTCCAGCACCAGAAGCTCATCACTTACGCCGAGGCGCAAGAGGCACTCCCGGCCAACATAACTTTAACACCCTCAGACTACGTATTCGGCATATTCGATCTCACCGGCGAGATAATGCGCTTTGCAACCGCCGCCACCGCGCTAAGCGGGAGCATGCCGGGAGTAGGTACAGAAGACTCAGACAACCGGACGATTCTTAACGACATGCAGGAAGTGAGCTCCGTCTTGCAGATCTGCCCGCCCCTCGGCGGGAAGCCAGGCACCTACGCTAAGAAGCTAAGTATCATGATCGAGCAGGTGCGGAAGGTAGAGAGGCTCGGGTACGGTATCACGGTACGGGGAAACGAGCGACCAAGGGGCTGGATGCCAGATATGAATGAGCCCGGGGGGGGTGAAGGATACCAGGAGGACGTCTCCATGGATTGAAGCAATACGCGACAGGGTTTTTCTCCTGTTTAGATAGGTACGTTAATGATCCTCGAACTAGGAAGATCAAGATTTCCGGGATTTCGATAAATCTTTCGGGTGTGGCATTGTTCGCATTTCTATCCATGAGTGGTTACTTCACTAGTGGAACAAGAATCAATTCCTATGTTCATCTATTTGATGAGGTAGATGTTTCAACTAATATATATCCTCTAACTCTCTCTCTCTTCCAGATAATGCGACATGTCGGCTAAACAGCTACCCGACTCGTTGGAGTGTGTCGAGTAATGGAAGGTGACAGTAGTATAATTAATTAATTGATATTGATACAGCTATGAGAAGATATAGATTCTACGGGTCATTCTAAGTAATAGGTATTGGATACGTCGGCGAAGGTCATATCTCCATCGAATTTAAGTTCCTTGGTACCAGCTAAAATATTGCAGTTACAGATCAAACAAGCTCATTAGACTGATGAATTATGCGCATGGGTGCTATTCTGACCCGCGAGAATGGTAATGCTCGGTTGGATCGGCAACATATTTCATTCTCCAATACGCAATGGTAGTTAGAACCGTCTAGACCAAAATACTTAAATGACGATACGGCAGACTTTCAAGCAAGCAGGGGTTATGGCTTGCTCTTATCTCCCTTCCAGGTTGAAATACAAGATATCTGGCTGCTCCAATAACCCCTATGGTTTGTGCGGCCACATACCTAGTATACCTACCTTATATGATGAAATGGACAGTTCAAAAAGAAGCTTCGTAGTGAAGAAGCTCAAGATAACTAAGTTTGGTTACCTAGCTACGCGGCCAGTAGTCATTACGATTTAGGGCTGTACGAACTATTATTATTCGATTCCTGGGAATCTCATGGGAAGGTCGGGTAAATGCGCAAAGCCTGAATCCTAAGACGTGAAGGTATTGGAGGTGCTAGGATGGCTCGTAGCGATATGATCGGATAAATACCAAGAGGATTTCCTTAACATACATACCACGCTAGGGGTTGACACAAACTACACTGGCTCTCACGTCTGTTCCTCGAGGCATGTCTCGTCCGTTACCAATAGGACCATCATAGGGCCGCAATCCCCTTATGCCTTGCAGATCACTAATGCTGTAACACTGGCTGCGGGTTTCCAGCGATGGGAACCTGCATACACGATTGGGTCCAGGAGACCCGATGATGAGGTTCCTGCTTCTGGTATCGGGTTGCTATGTACATGCCTGTACTTGTTTCCTCTTCACTAGTCCTATCGTCTCGCGAGGTGAGGCTTAAGCCACGTGGACTTCGAAGAACGACTCCCCGTTGGAGATGTCATATGCATACAAATCATATCGTTCAAGAGAATCCGATTGATACTTGGCTTGTTTGCTCATTAGGAGATGATCTGGGTCAAGATGATGATTATCAATCCCTGGCCAGATACGGAATTCTCAGATGTTGCCGTCTCTCTCGCAAACTACCTAAGAATATTGGTATGTCAACATTACAAGCAGGGGGCTAGAGTAAAGAGTTATCTCCAACATAACTAATTATCAAGAATTAGATAGATGCTTTACGAAGAAAAGTATACTATATAGTATATAAAGAAGCTTAAGATGTTCATAACGTGCCCAGGTAAAGACTGGAGAACACAGTGAGATTTGGTAATAATGATTGTTCGCACTTCTTCCTTGCCATGTTCTGGTTTGAGGTTGTAGATCTAATCATGCCCTGCTATGGATCGAATCTACTCGAGATCGATAGGTACCTAGGTAGTGTAGGTATTGAACAGATTAAACCAGGGGGAATAACCTTGGAAATTTGGAGTTTCTCCAGATGTTACTCTGCAATACCCCTAGAATGACATTCTTTTTCTAATCTTAACTCGTTCTTCTCTTAACCCATTGGGTTTTTTCCAACAACTCGGAAAATAAGCGGTAGCTTCGGTAAGAGGAATAAATAGGTACCTAGTCTAGGCATTTAATGCCATGTTTTCCTCAGCTTCCTCAGCTCCGTGGGATTGTGGGGTACCTCGATGCAATCCGGGGTAACGACCAGCCAAGCAAGGGCCAAGCTTCATGGCGTCCAAGTCTCCATGATGGAAACGCCAGGTTACGGTACTCAGATAATTAGGTGAAGCCTAGACGATCTTGGTATCCTTTTTAGATTTAACATACGTAAACCGCTCGAAGGGAAGAGCCTTATTAATCAGGTGATAAACCACACTAGGGCGGTGAGAAGACACTATTGGGAATGGCTTGTGTCTTGGTTGGCCAAGTAAGGTCTTGGATCTTGGAGATCATGATGGGGAAAGGAGAAGAATGAGGGGAAAGGTTTGGCTTCCCCCGCTCTTGTGGGGGACAGCGAAGCCAAGTTTAGGCATTGGTAGAAAATAGTACACCGTACGATGCCAGCTCTATCTACCTAGGTACCTGGGTAGGTACATACGTAGTAGTTGTCCAGGCTCCAATTCCTACGCTCCCCACACCCGAAAATAATTATCTTTAGTGACTTCAACATCTGGATCAAAATAACAGGGTCAGATCGTCGAGGGCCTAAATACCCAAAATAGTAGTAGCGGGATTATAGCGTCCACCGGTTTAAGACGCCATTAGTATATCAAAGTGAGTATAGGGACAAAGCGCATAGGAGACAAGACTTAAGAGTTATACCTATCGCGAATATGAATGTCGGTGCCTCGGTGGCCTTTTTAACACCGAAAGTACGACGCCATTATCACATCAGCAAAATCCGAAAAGACATAAACTAATTTGAACATTCAAATTGCACATGTTACCGGAACACTCGATATATTGTTCTGAATTTAGACAGGTATATTTGGGTGTGATAGTGCTGACTTAGGGATAATATAGCCAATCGTAGGCTATATCGAATATGCATGTGCTAGCTAGGTCCAACAAGCTATAAGACAAAACGGGAATAATGCTGTACGTGTAAGCATACGTCCGCAACCCGCCAGCTTCGTTGGTAGTAGAGAAATATATCTGAATGGATACCTATCTATCCAGCTCAGCCAATATCACACAATCACGGTTACATACAACAGCAAGAGCTTTCGCAATCAGTATCGTTTGCCTGAGTATATTTTCTCCTTTAGTTACTTTCCTTTATATATGAGCGCTTATATAACTTATGTCATGCAATCAATCTCAACTCCAAAGTCCAAAGTAACGTACTTGGAGGTATGCGGCTCCTCTCTCCCAAATACTAGTAGCCTGGTACCTAGCTGTCTACCGATAGGTATAATGGTAAGTAGTGCTACCTCATTGGATTGCATTATGTTGCACTGTCCCTCCTTTTCCATCTGGTCAGAAATCGAATATCGTTCGCTTACTCGATACAAAACGTGTTTGACTCGTATTAGATGTGTTTAGTAGAAGCTAACCTCACAGCCCCTATCTCTGCTGTACAATTTTCCTGGTCAATACCTAAATAGGTAAATAACACATATCAATTGGTCTCACTAGAATCATAGATTTGGAGATACCTAGGTGTTGTTTTCGAACTATTCTAGGAGTTATAAAGCCAAGAGCCTCCTCTCGAATCTCGACGGATCAAACGGATTAGGTTCTCATTTTTTTATTTTTTTTTATAAATATAAATGACCTGGAACATCGTCCCTTTTCCCCGGCGCGGCAGGGAAGAGACGCCAGATAGACCCTAGTAGGGATAAGGGGTAAGGTATAAAGTTTTTCGAATAAGCAGCAAACCACGCTTGCGAAAATTCAAACCATTCGTCCGGGTCTTGTCCAACACCATAGCTCCTCCCTGTGTACATTAGCTTCAGCTTTTATGTACCGGCCCGCTTACCAGTAAAGGTAGCCAGCGTCCGCAGCTAAGCGATCACTTTCTCCTTCTAGAATGCCGAATCCTAATTTTTAGCGTCCAAGCCACCTGATCCAAATGCCCTGCACAACAGAACGGGATCCCGGTGAAGCGGAACACTTAGATAAAAAGTATTAAGTACCGTACTTACATATACCAGGTAGGTACCTACCTAGGTAGGCAGCGTAGGAACATTGAAGATGTTGGGTTTCACGACGTGGACCACATAATCTCTATCTATCTAGTAGGTAGTATTTAGATAGTCTTTAGGTACCTAGTAGGTAGGCTGGTAGGTATGTCTCTTTTAGTCAAAATGATTCACACTCGTTGGGGGAACAAGGGCTTTCATCCAACAACATGCCATGCAAATCTTGGGTAGCTTTTGTAGCTAATTGGGGTGATGCAATTTACCTGGGGTAGCTTACCCCGGGGAACGTACCAATCAGTGATCATACAATTGATGAAAGAGACCCCAGACTGCCTAAAGCAAAGGAGCCAAGCTCGTGCCCATTTGATGACAAGGCGGAGAAAGGAAAGAGTATGGGACAAATTACCCATAAATACCCCTGTTGTTCCTATCCTCCCCTGTCTCCTTCCCTGTTTCTTCCCCATTGCTGGTTTTGCATAAGCCATACATGGTATGGTGAGTACTACCCTGCATAGAGCTAGTCTGTCTATTATCATTTCTCCGTACCCCCATTTTCTTCCCCTTCCCCCTTCCTACCCCCTGCTCCCCTGCCACCCCCAGACAGAAATCCCCATTTCTTTAATATTTTTTTTTTTTTAATGACTACCAAAGTATTTTATCTCTTCCGTGTCTTACTTAAACCATCGAGTTCCCCCGTCATCTCACTCTCAATCTCGGCTTTCTCTTTTACTTTTACTTAGTCGCGGTTAACAATCTTCGGAACCCATAAGTAGTAGGCTCCACCGACAACAACTACACTATCACATACGCTACGAACAAAGAGCGATAGAATAGCCTGGTAGTCTGGCGACTCTCACAATGGCTGAATCCGAGCTACACTCAGTGCCCGCCGGCGAGAAGCAGGGCGCCCCCGCCGCTACCACGGGCGTGAACGTCAACGGTGCTAATGCTACCCAACGCTACGACTATGGTGGTAACCCGTTGTATCATGCCCACTCCGGCCCGGATGCTCGACTCCCTGCCTTCGGTGGCGAGTTCCAACCCGGGCTGTACAAGCCTGTCGAGCACCGCAAGTTCGCCAACCCCGCGCCGCTCGGCCTATCTGCTTTCGCCTTGACCACTTTCGTCCTTTCTCTTATCAACTGCGGCGCGAGAGACATCGCTGCACCGAACATCGCTTTGTCTCTGGCTTATGGTTATGGTGGTCTTGTTCAACTCCTGGCCGGCATGTGGTAAGTCACCGAGAAGAAGGGGACGGGAGGGGAAGGGGAGGGGGGAAACCCAATGTTCCGGTCTGTTGGTTATCTCAATACAGCTACTAACCAATATTAACAGGGAGATGGCCGTCGGCAACACTTTTGGCGCTACCGCCTTGTCCTCCTACGGTGGTTTCTGGATCTCTTATGCTATCATCCTGACACCTGGCTTCAGCGTTCTGGGAAGCTACGACGAGACTGAGGTTCGTTCCGTGTTGGGCTTCTTCCTGACAGGCTGGTTCATCTTCACTTTCCTGCTGCTTTTGTGCACGCTGAGATCAACTGTCATGTTCTTTTTGCTATTCTTCACCCTTGATCTTGCCTTCCTCATGCTAGCCTGCTCCGAATACGCCGGAGCCAATGGCGCCGCTGCCTCGGCTAAAATGCTCACGCAAGCTGGTGGCGGCTTCGGTCTGATTGCCGCGTTCTTGGCCTGGTACAACGCATTCGCCGGTATTGCTGACTCCAGGTTTGTACCAATTTCAGATAGTTTCGTTGCATTGTGATAACTAACATGAGCGCAGCAACTCGTTCTTCATCATCCCCGTCTTCCACTTCCCCTGGTCCGAGAAGGGCCGACAGAATCGTGCTAAGACTGATCGCGAAAATGCTTAAGTTGAAAGTTGGTCCGACGGCGTGGCCACTATCTGTATCTTGTCTAGTTTTATGAAGCGGAAGTCCAGGTGGACGGTTACTGGCACTAGATCGCACAGCGTTCTAGGGAGCGAGAGGATTTATGATACCTACTTAATAATGTGTACGCAACGCAGAGACGCAGAAAATGTTTCAATGTCTACGTGGAGCAAGGCAAGAAATTCGAATCTAAATATAATACGGTGAAGAGATTGCTAGTCTTTCTCTTCCGTCCGCAGTTATCCATAGTCTGAGAACGTGATATGTATTAACATCATCATCATCATCATCATCGTTAACTATCAAGATCTCGCACATCTCGTATTGTGACCCCTGTCTAGATTGCTGGGTCTACTAAGACCAGCTTTACCCCATTAAGCCTTTCCCTTGTGTGTCTTCTCTGATTAGTCGTGAGCGACTAGGTCCTATATCGTCTAGTGTAGTGATGTCTGCGATTGACGACCCTGGGGTTGTGGGGCAGAAATAAGAATACACGTGTGGTTTGAGTGTTCTAGAATCTTTTTTCACATACGCCCAGACTGTCTGCGTGTCACCTTAGCTGCAGGGCTAGGACCGGGACCGGGATCACTATTGGATCTCTAAGAGGATTGCCGCCGACTTAAGAATAATATAATTACCTAGATAGGGGAATTCTACTACGTACCTTGACGTTCATGCTTGCGCGTTAGATGAGTGGTACAAGTATGGAAGGTATACATATGATGAAGGTGTATTTACGGGAGGGGCATGCGCGTGTCTCATCTGATTAGTAGTCGGGCAAATTGTGCTTAGAAGACAGAATATCGAGGAATGATTAAAGGAACCTGGTAAGTATGCTATCCGCCCGAGTCTAGTGATTGTCTACCTACCTTAGGTAGGTAGGTAGATAGATAACTAAGGTGGCTATGTTACATGTAACTAGGCTTGCCTCCCGCTTCAAAGTTGAACCCTAGCAAAACCTGTAGCTTTTTTCGGATTTCTTAGTTCCTGACGCTTGTCCATCAAGGTTGTAAGACAAGCTAGAAAGGGAGGAATATCCTAAAAGCATGCTATCTCGAGACATATAGACGCAGAGTATGGCCTTGTCAGGATACTTGACTGAGAGCCCTTGAAATTTGATTCTAGTTTGATGAGGATACTAGAGGGATGAAGTGTAGGCCATAATGATGTGGCGAATGCGAGATGAGAAGCATTCAGACGTTCTTCTAAGGAAATACAAAGGTCTAATGCTCCTCACCAGACGGTGGACGTGAATGTTAACTGCTACACTGTGTATCCAAATATCAATGCTACTGTTGAAATGAGTGGTGTTTCGAAATGTTTATGTTGCAGGAGTGTTAAGGAATCTTCAAATTACCCCCCCGACCATGGTGTTGTTTGATATATTGATGTTTCACGTATAATTTTCAGTCATATTGAGAATGAACGGATCAAGGAGCAAATTCTTCTTGCACTGAAATTTACATATGTTTTAAAGAAAAACAAAACTCGCCAAAAAAAATATATGCGCCCAGTTGTTGTTTAAAAAGAAAAAAAAAAGAAAAGGATTTTTGAAAAGTGTGTGGTTCGAACCCATACTACGAACAAGCAAAAAGTTAGAAAAATTGTTTGCTTCTCTTTGATTGAGCGTGTCATCCTTAGTGCAGGGGCCATGCTAATCTTCTCTGTATCGTTTCAAATTGACCAAATGCCCGAAGGCGAAAAGGTATACTTTATTTAGCTATATATGTGGCACTTGAATTATGGGAACAGGAGTGCGACCCATTGTTACATAACTTATCGAAGCCTCCTTACTATCATAATAGTTGATGATGCCATTCAAAGTTGAGTTTATGTTATTTTTATACATAAGAGGTTCATAATAATTCTTGCTTTGTTACATCACCTCGAAGTTACCCTCGCTGCCTCGCTGCCTCGCTAAGCCTCTAGGTACCCTCCCTCTTGCCCCTTTAGTCAGGCCTGATCAGGCACTACTCAAAGGAGGCTCAACCCTTGCTCACGACAGCTTGGTAAAAGCGTTAAAATAACATTTGCGAACTAAATGTTTCCCCCAAAGCAAGGTGTTGGAATTGAAATGTTAACTTTTCGCAAGGTAACAGGTTTTTGGGACCCGAGCCTAAAAACGGGACTCTATAGTTTATAAGTATACGTTGTGATTCCTAGATATTGTCCGTATTGCTTGCTTGGTTATTCAGTCTATCTACGTGCGCTATATGGGTATCTATGGAGGTAAATATGGCTTCCTAAGGCAACTGTTACATATAAAAGCCTAGTTTCTGTTTAAAGCCTCTTCAACTCTCGATTTATTCTCTTTTATTCATGTAATTTGCCATTTTTCGTCCCATCCACATCTAATAGGTGATGAGCTTTAAACCCCAACATCTTAGCTAATCTGCCCACACGTACCTAACCTAACGATCGTCAAAGATCGCCAAAAATAGGTAAGAAACGAACAGCAGATGAGAGGAAAAGATATGCAGAGAGAAAAATTTTAATGATGATGATACTAATATCGATGACAAGCCGGGGTATCTCACTGCTCTACTTAAATAATATTTATTGAAATATATTAGGTAGAGTGGCGATTGGGAACAGGTGAGTGAGCGCTTGTTAGTTGTTTGTTAGTAAGGTGCAAATGGGATTTCTCATTTCCAAGATCATTTAATATCTGGCAGCTTCAAGCTTGCCGATCTTCTCTTGCTTCTCCTCTCCGGGTCGTTCCACTCCTGCTTGATAGCAAAAATGAGGCTGATGGCAAGGCCGAGTCCTGCCAGTCCAATACCCAGGTACAACGCTCCTCTGTAGCCTCTGAGCAAGTCGTCCGTCTCTGTGTACCCGCCATGGTCGACTTGCATCTCGACCGTGCCGGCGAACCCAAGCCCAAGCGAGACGCTGTAATTGACAACAGTGTTGATTAGACTCGCCGCCACGCCTTGATGTTGCTTAGGGAGAGACGCCGACATAATGATGGTCCCGGCCGGGAACGACATGTCCATACCCCACGGTATGATGAGACTGCAGATGAAGGTCTGGGCCCAGTAGGTTTGTTCCACGGGGGCTACGGCTACAAGGATAACTCCAACCAAAAAAAACGTCATCGACATGACCATAACGATGCTCGATCGTACTTTTCCCAGGATAATACCAGTGGTGATAGATGCAGCAAAGCCTGATGCGGGAATAGGGCTGAACCATGCCGAGATCTGAAGGGGACTGCCGTGTCGTAGATTCGCATAAAACTGAAGCAGGTAGAAGAGCCAGATGCCGAAACAGCCCCAGCCGCAGGCTATACACGCCATGACGAAGCCGACGTCGTTATTCAGGACTGCGAAAGGGACGAGCGGTTCGGTGGCAACCTTGGTCTCGATGATAAAAAAGCATGGCAGTAGGATTATGCCGAGCAGAAGACAGATATATACGTAGTCTCGATCATGTCTCCAGCCGACCACTACGGCTTGGTTCCACGCGAAGTTGATGAGGACAAGCGACGTGACGCCCACGACGCCGCCGAGCAGGTCGAGAGCCTGAATCATCTCCGCCCACGTGGCCGGCGGGGCGCGGGTACGCGGAATCGGCGGGACGACGACGACGACGACGACGGCCAGGATAGCCAGCACAACAGCGAAGGAGAAGAAGGTCCACGGCCACCACACGAGATTGAACAGCGCCGAGAACGTCGCGCCGACGATGGAGCCCGAGGGCGCGCAGGCGCCAAAGAGCGCAAACGCCATGGTCTTGCGCATGCCGTCCGGGTAGGCCGTGCCGAAGATGGCGAGCCCATTCGGCATCGTGATGGCGGGGCCGATGCCCGACAGCACACGCGCGAACACAAACATGATGTAGCCGTTTTCCTTATTGTAGATGCTGAGGCCGGAGATCAGGGTCCAGACCGCGAACCAGGCGTACCCTATGTACAGCATGCGCTTGTAGCCGTAGATGTCGCCCAGCCGGCCTGAGACGAGGATGAAGGTCCCGACCGTCAGACTGTAGCCGGCCACGAGCCAGCTCAAGTCGCCGGCGTTCGAGACGTTGAAGCTTCGCCCGATGCTCGGGAGCAGCAGCAGCACCTGCCCTAGGCCTAGTTGCGTCGTGAACATGGATAGGCAGATGACGATGACAAAAGCGACTTCGCGCCATAGCGGCAGCGCCAGAGCTGGGTAGAGCTCTTTCTGCAATGCCGCCTCGTCACCTTCCCCCGGTGGTTGATGCCCGTCTGCGCTCGGGAGGTCGTGTTCTGAGAAGGCGGATTGGTGTTGCGTGTATGCAGATCCCTTCTTCCCCAGCCCGCTCGTAGCTGCTTCTTCCTCCGATGGGTTTTCGAGGAAGGTAAAGCGGTCTTCAGACCGATCATGAGGGCGGTTCAGGGCATCCGGGGTTCCTACTAGGAGATCGAGCTCGGAGCCAAAGTCCCATTGCGATGTCTTTCGTCTCCAATTTGCCAGGGATTCTGCATTGTCCGGATCAAATGTAGTTGAGATTCGTTTGCTGTACCGCTTGGTTGATGGTTCCGGCACCGAGGGTAGCCGGAATGAAACCATCCTACATGATGGTTAATCAGTTGTAGATATTTTCTTGTTGGGAGGAAATGATCCAAAATTCAGCCTGCTTCCTTGGAAACCAAAGCGAAAGGACAAGGAACTTTCGGCGTAGCCTACCTGGGGTCTTTCGCGGACATGACACGATATCTTAAAACCAGTGGATTATGATGATGAACTCATGTCTAGGTATACATGCTTCTATATATCGATGGTGCCCTTTATAGGGATACATCTCACATACCCCAGTATATATAAATAAAACACGTATATACACTAGTGGTTTGTAATCCCTCCGTGTTAAGATACGACCACACAGGGATAATATGATGTCTGCTTTTAACGTCTGCCGGATCCGAGAATCGATGTCGGATTAAAGCTCGGAGACAGCCAAGCCACTCGAAGTCTCTCAGCTGACTTAATGGAATAAAGGACTCGACCATTTACAAAGTTTTTTTTTTTCAAAATGCAGTGTGACTCTTCGTAGACTCGGGCATTTAACGAGATAACGCGGTACGTGAGATCTGGTGCATGGGGTGGCCGGAATCCTAAAGCGTAGAACAACAAACAACCATGTCCTTGATCAAGATAGCGCCTCTCGTCTCCCACGTGGCTGATGCCTAGTAGGTACAGGACAGTTTTTCGAGATCCAGCAGGATCATATGGATCCATGGTAAACAGGCTAAACGGCTCTTCTGATGTGGAGGGATTGGCTCATCTATGTTCCGTAGGGTTCCGTGTATTTAAGGAACTACCGCAGTATCTTTCTTTTGTAATTCAGCTTGAGGATTGATTATCGTAAAATCCTACTAAGTGATCCCGCCAGGGAACGCACTGGTTCGCTTCCTATATCGTGATCATAGTTCCATAATTCCATTCCTTCGCGGGGGTTTCCGATCCATACTCGGCACATTGATTACCCTGGAAGGCTATACGGAACCAGGATGCTCTTGGTGGCTATCTGTTAGTCTTAGGAGCTGAACTGGCGCCTCGGTGGCTGGGTGGTTCGAGCTCGTAGGAATACACCATTAATTTTAAACTAGTTGTAAGCCCAGAATAACGTAAGAATATAACACCGCCTTACATTTTGGATTATCCCTTAATTATCTAACCAGTACTAAATACTATATAAGCTAGCCTAAATAATTACTTTAAGGGATGGCATTTATACGGTGTAAGACTGTGTTATTGTTACAGTTCTCGCACATGGTGCCGTTATTCTGACGTTATTCTGGCCTGGGCCTACCTACTAGCACATCCATCTAGCAGCCTATGTATACTGAATGGCTCGAAAGCACACTTGTTAGTCATGCATGTCGTGCAACATGATATGCAGTGAGAAGGTTCAGCACATTCAGCTACAGTTTCAAAAGAACTGAGGCAGGCTTCACTATGTCACTATCCACATGGCGTATATATATTATCCTCTATCAACTAGGTAGGTACATAATGCCGTTTGCATCTTGGCATCCCTGCCGTTAATACTATGTACCGGTAGTTAGCTGATTGTGCCGCGTTCAAACCCATATCCGAACCATGACCGATGTAGCTATGGCAGCGGAGCCACGACGACCACAGCTGAGAATCGCGGTTAGTGGTGACCCTGACCCGTCGTAGACTCTGGATCAAAGGGTCGGAAAAGCTGTGACACTGACATTAGAATGACAAGTGCGAAGAATGCCGTCGAAAAAGGATCAGATGCGATAGGGGAACACCACAATGCACGTCTTGTGCTACTTCCGGGAAAACTTGCGTTGTGAGAGACAACTGCCCGCGCAGAGGGCCAAAGAAGGGATACCTCCAGACGCTACAGAACAAGATAGGTAAATACTGCTGTCAATCATTCTAATTTTTACCTCTGGCTCTTGGGCTGATGGAAAGCCGTGCTATGGCAGAGGACCTACAGGCCCGGTTAAACGAACAACAAGAGGCATCGGCTACAGAGACACGAACCTGTTCGCCCTCTCAAGAGGAAGTTAACTCTGACAACAACAATGGCGGCAGCATCGATAACAATGAAGTTCAGAGTACATCTACTTCCACCCCCTTAACACTTGGTGATATCCAGCTATGGATGCAACCGTTGGAAGTCCAATTCCCCATCATGCAACCAGGGCCATGGGACTGTATCGAGAACTCCTTTCCAAGCTCGGACTTCCCGGCATTGGATCATACTCAGGAACCGGCTCCGTTTGCAATGGAGGTTGGACTTCATATCACTCCCATGATGCATAATGACTTGTAGGTTTTGTACGCTGAAAACTGATTTACAGACCAACTATATTAACATTTCCCATAGAGACCAGCTCTATTTCGATCGCGCCTACATGTTTGCGCCGATATTGCAAGCACATCGCTACCGTTCCTGGTCTAAACAGCCGAATAAGAGCAAGCAGCAGACTTGCTTACAGTATGCCATGTGGACATTGGCCTCGTCACTCTCCAGTCAGTTCCAGGTTGCCGTACGGCAATTGTACAGGGAGACAAGACAGCTTCTGCATACAATCGAGTCAGAAGAACCCTGTTACCAAGTATCTATCGAGCAGGCACAGGCCTGGCTCTTGCTTGCAATCTATGAGCTGACGTGTGAGGACTATCACCGATGGATGATGTCCGCTGGAAAGGCATTTCGCTTGGTCCAGATGATGAGGTTAGATGAACTTGATATACACCAAAGCCCTCCCACTATACAGGCCCAGGAACAATATTCAACGCAACTTAGTCCTTTGTCGCAAGTCCAAGATGACTGGATCGATGTTGAAACGAAGAGGCGGACGTTCTGGCTTGCATATACAATCGACCGCTTTACGAGTATGGTCGATGGATTGCACATGTTCTTCAACGACCGGATGGTTACTCTGCCTAATCCAATCTTTCTGAATATCAATATATTGACTTTTTGCTAGATCCGTACCCTCCTGCCGGCTCCCGAGGCAAACTTCGCCAGTGGTCGTCCCAGGGAGATGAGTTTTCTCGCGGATATGGTCCGCGATGTCGACCTAGAGCGGCCGGACGATGAGTTGTCGTCCTTTACAGAGACCGTTATCGTGGCTCACATTTGTGGACGGGTCCTAGAACATAAGCAGAGACCCCTGGCTAAATCCCGCGATACCACTGTCGAATTCTACCGCCGACACCGATGTATCAATGCGCTACTGGCGCAGCGCATCACGATGCAGCGAATGCATGCCTCGGTAGAGCACTTCGACCCCGTACTTACCTTTGCTGCTCTGGCGGCACATATCTCAGTGCTTATGCTCTACGACGTTATCGAATCCAAGCCATTGGGCACCAAAGCACAAGCAACCCAGCTTACTAAAGGTCTCCACGTCGAGTATCAACAGCAAGCACTGGACGCTGTAGCCGATATACCTCTCCTGGTTGTCGCACTTGACCAGCACTTTCAGGTAAAGCAAAACCCCCGAATGGTGGCGATCACCAGGCTATCATAATCCTCGGTGTGCGGCTGTCGAGCCAATTTGACGCGTAAAAAACAAAAAAAAAAGGACAAATGACTAAGTGCTATTCAATCTTTACAGACACATCCTTTGACGCCTATCCTGCTCCTTTTAGCTGCCAGATTTTCGCAGACGCACCCTGGGCTGAATGATGCTTCAAACAAGCTCATGCCTTGCATCATAACGACGTTGCAGGCCTCGGTCAACCTGAATAGGCTTTCGCAGAGTTTTCTTCAGCTCATAGGACCTCAAAACGACAATTATGGTGCATTCACCTAGATTCAACCAGGCAAAGATTTATACAGGCAAAGATTTATACCGGCCGCGTCTAACCTACCAACGACTGATATCTGCAAACTTCATAGGAATGATGTTATAATCATATATACCCGCGCAGAGGAGAAATCTTTCTATCCATAATCTATTAAAGATGGACATGTCAGAAGGGCAGTCGCCGAATGAACGCTCCGGGATGTAGGTGTGGCACGTCCACAAGCTGCGAAAGCCTCTCGTGACGGCCCAAGGGCGAATACCACGATAAGGCAAATAGGTCAGACTACGATACTGGGAGACGGGCATGCTGATGGACTAGAAATCGAAGTTAGAAGGTAGAGATCAGTAGGCGTATTCTCAATCCCTCTGCCACTGTCAAGGGTTTCGATCCAACAACCGATATTAATAGATTGAGGACACGCGGCGTGTGCGGCGTAAGGGCAGTAAGGGCAGTAAGCGGGCTCTAGGTAGAGCCCAGGAGGGCGAATCCCGCTGTATTTAAGTAGAAACCAACTAATACACTAGATCAACAGATAATAGAAGGATGCCGGAGATCAATACACTACACTAGTCGTATTGAACCCCCCTTATGCCTCGCTGTCAATGCTTAACTCCCCACTCTGTGACTAGGTAGCCACTCTGTGACCAGCCCCTTTGACAACCACGCGTGGCTCGTGGATATCTCGGTAATAGGTACCTCGAAAGCTGATAACAGAAAATGTTGCCACTCCACTTGTAGCTATAATGTAGTAATAGGTAGTGGTTCAATTGTTGTTATATTCTGTAGGGTTCTACAGATCTGTACTTTAGTTTCAAAACGCAAGATCCATTCTTACATAAACCATATATTACGTAATCCAGCCCCACACCGCCTTACGCTTACGTAATTCCGGCTATTAGCTGGCAGTGCCGAGCGGGTCCTAGCGCCACGGCTTTCGGCACAGAATTTTCGTCGCGCTAGGTATCTTAAAAGAGAATCTACAGTCGGGCGCTAAAATGACCAGGGGTGGAGCCTTTTGCTTAGCTGTACTTAACCACTTTAAACTTGAAAAACTTTTATAATAGAATATAGGTAGGTTAAGATGCAACTTGTATGAATAGATAGCCCTAAATAAGACGGACTTAACGATATATACACTAGTATACCACCTAGGTGCATCCTTATATTCAATGTGTTATGTGAGCATAAAGGGTCGCGTTTAAGGTAGCACGTGATACCCCTAGAAGTCACCGTTAAGTTGTTGTTTACCTCGCTACTACGCAGCACTTTTGGCTTATATAACTTCTCGAATGTAATATTTACAAGAGTAAAAGTAGTATCAATACGTAGCTATTTATTTGGAGATTCTAACGATATATATTACATTTAATGCATCTTGTATTTGAGTATGTTATGGGGGTTCCGCCAACCTCAACAATGGCAGAGCAACAGTTCCTTGTTTAACCGTTGCTGAACAACCACTCAGTAACGGCTGAACTGTTGTCCAGTTGGTATAAGTGCGATTACCTCGTTCAAAACGACGACGATATGGCTGAAAAAGCCAATTGATGAAGTCCACGATTAATTGCATAGTACGAGGTCTGGTTGTTTAGCTGCTGTTTAGCTGTTGTTTAGCTGCTATTGAAGTTATAGTCGGCTAGGAGTAGAGTGTCCCATAAAGCTTTCTACCCCTGATCATTTTAGCGCTAACCCACCTTTTCTACCCCTGCTCAGAACTTTCTACCCCTGTCGACTGTAACCTGCCTTAAAAGAACCCCGATCTTATCTACTGGTATTATGGGGTACCTATAAGTAGGTACCTGTTCTATAATAAAACAGGCAAGCATTGGGGGAGGTAGATTACGTAATACATGGTTTAATTTAAGTAAGATCTTGCGCGTTTGGTGTTGAAGTTAAAACCTGAAGAATACAACAACATGACAACCTCTCCTACAACATCATACATCTTTTTCCTGCACCTTTTACTACGGTGAACAGAAAACGATTGGATCACCTACATATGTAGGTAATAGTTGCTAAATCACCAATACTTGATTCTGAACTTACTCGTTCTCCTCAATAAACGAACTCGCATAAATGTATTGTAGCACGCTAGAGGATTGATTGAAGTGCAAGTACCTATGTAGGTAGGTTGAAAGATGCTCTTTGAACCCTCTAACTCCGTTTTTACACATAAGGGATATATATCTCGGAGACAGGTAAAGTATAATCCGAGACGCTGTTCTATGATACAATCCACGTTAAAAGTCTACTTTAATTTACCTCATAGTAAATGACCCACGGACGCCACAAAAGGATTATAGTCTAAAAGATGTCACTCTTGTTGCCCTCCACCTGACATGAGACACCATATCCTTTTAAAATCCGAATCCGGTATAAGTTTAACCCAGCAGTCTGTCCACCTCTGGGAAATAAGAGCGTCGATTGTTATGCACCCATCAGTACCAGTCGACCTGGGGCTTTAAGCAGCCGTCGCGAGGTGACGGCTCTTTTCCGCAACGGTGGCGGCTAGGGCGGCTAGGGAGGGCGTTTGTAAGATATTGAAGATGGAAATGTCGGCAGCAGCCTGCAGGACCAGCATGTTGCGCAGCTCGACCGCGACAAGGGAGTCAACGCCGAAGTGGGCTGGCGGCTTGCTCAGATCGATCTCGGCCACTGGGGTCATGAATATGTCAGCCAGCTTGGTGGCGATGGCGTTACCGATAAGAACGGCCCCCTCTTCGCAGGATCCGGCATCCTCGAGCTGCGCGGCGAGTGACATGCCGCCGCGGTCGTCCCCATCGGAGAGTCCGGCCTGCGATGACGCCTTGCTGCGGTGCCTCAGGGGTGAGAAGCGGGCATCACGTCCAAGCTGCGAGCGGCCGTCGACGTCCCACTGGGGGCCAGGACCAGAGTTGAGGCCGACGATGATCTGGAATCGGCCGCCGAGCGGGTGGGTGACGGCGGCCTTGAGGGCCCGGAGCACGATGTCCTCGTCGAGCATGGTAAAATCGCCATCCTTGCGCAAGCGGTCGGCCACCTTGGCTGACTTCGCGACGTAGCCGATGTCTGAGATGGGCCCGAGGTCGATCGTCACACCCGGCAGGCCCTGGGCCTGACGCCACCGCGCTAAGGCGTCCTCGTAGGAGCCGCCGGCGGCGTAGTTGGTCTGCGACGTTATGCCCACAATCCCTGATACAGACGACAGCATCACGAAGAAGTCGAGCGAGCCCGGCTGCGAGAACGCGGCGTGCAGGTTCCTAGTGCCGTCGAGCTTGGGCTGCAGGCCGGAGCGCCAGTCGTCGAGCGTCATCTGCTCGAAGATGGCGTCGCGCAACAGCATGGCACCCTGCACGACGCCGCGCACCGACGGCAGACCCTCGTCCTCGCAGGCACGGAGGGCCTTGGCTAGCTCGGTGGCTCGGGAGACGTCGCAGCTGACGGGCTTCACTCGGCAGCCGGTCGCGCGCAGCTCGCGCACGAAAAGAGCGCCATCGGTGTTCTGGTTCTCGTCGAGGTCCAGATCACCGGCGCTACGAGATAGTACGATCAGGCTCTTGGCACCGTGATCCACCAGCCAATGCAGGACCGACCGTCCGATACCACCGACGCCACCAACGACGAGGTATGATGCATCAGGTCGCAGTCGGAGTCGGGCCGTGATACCCTTCGGCCGTGGGACCACCCTGGCTCGTTCGTCAGGCCCGGCCGACAGCACAACCTTGCCCATCTGGGCACCCGTCTGCACGAGCCGGAAGGCCGCCTGGACATCCTGCATAGGGTAAATAGCGACGGGGTGGACCGACTTCAGGGCCCCCTGGTCGAAGAGACGGGCGATCTCGCCAAGCGCGCGGCGAACATTGGGTCCGCGGTGGCGCAAGAGCGTCAGGACATCCAACGATGTGAACGAGATGCCGCGGGAGAAGGACTCCAGCGCGACCAGGCTGTTGGACTCGATCTCTCCCTTCCCGATTTCGATCAGATGGCCCAACGGCGCGATGGCGCCGAGGCTTGCCTGCAGTAGCGGACCCAGCAGTAAGTTGAGCACGACGTCGACGCCGCGTCCTTTCGTGGCGGCTAGGACGGCTGGGGCGAACGAGGCATCGCGGCTGCTGAATATGCGATCGACAGGGATGCCGTGTTCGCGACGGATAAGGTCTCGCTTCTCTTGAGACCCGGCTGTGGCGTAGATCTCGGTCACGCCCAGGTGCTTCGCCAGCATGATGGTGGCCTGCCCAAAACCCCCGGCCGCGGCATGGATGAGCACCGACTGCCCGGGCACGAGGCGAGCGGTGTCGACAAGTCCAGCATACGCCACGGTGAAGGCTAGGGGAAGTGAAGCGGCGGTCTCAAAGTCCATGCCACTGGGAATTTGGACAACACCATGCCACGGGACACGGGCGTGGCTGGCAAAAGAAGCGCCGGCTAAGAGCGCCATGACACGGTCGCCGACATTGTAGCCTTTTGACTGAGCCTCACCACCGACGCGCGTAATGATACCCGAGCATTCGAGGCCCATAGATCGATCCTTAAGTTGGCCCATCGCCGCTGAAACGTCGCGCGAGCCAAGTCCGTACGCCCGCGGTGTGATCTCAACTAGCTCCGGCGACAACACCTCGTGGTTCCAGTAGTTTTCCTCGTCGTCAACGAAGGCTAACGTGTCCAGGTATCCCGGGATCCCCACCTCCAGCCGCAGTGGCCGATTCTCCTGAAATAGGGGCTCTAGGGGAATGCTAGCAACGGCATCGATACCTCCCTTCTCGTCCCGGGTCCCTTGCAGCACATCACTCCAGCTCGGTACAAGCGAGCCAACAACCGCATCGTCGCATTGATCGTCTTTATAAATACGGGGAATAAGCAGAACGCCCTCACGCTCGGCGTACTCGAAATCGGCCGGGCCACCCTCGCTGTCGGCTAGCCCGAATCCCTCCTCGAGCACCCGCACGATAGCTGACACGACCTTCTCTCCGCCCTGGGACCACCTCTCCGCCGTATGAACGGGATCGAGGTCCAGGGAGAGGTAGCGACGGCCGACGTACTCGTTGCGCAGCACACGCAGGAAGCCCTGGCTTACAGCTTGCTCGGGCGCCTCGCTGTTCACGGCGCCGCCAGTCGTGACCCAGAGCAGACCGCTGCACTGCGTGACCATGGCACGGAGTCCTTCGATGCGCGCCGCATCGAGGTCTGCCAGCATGGGCTCGTCGATCTCGCCTAAGAAAATACAGATCTTGTTCTTGTAGGCGTCCAAGCTGCTCTCCTCGAGCGTCAGACGCGCGGGGGCGGGAGTGCCTGTACCGGTCAGGGTCTGGGTGCGACTGGAAAGCAGATCGACAAAGCCCGGAGGTGGGGGCGCCTTGCTACTGGTCACCACGGCGAAGCTGTCTCGGTTGTTGGTTCGGCCAAGGTCGGGTTTCTGGTGTTCGGCAAGCGGCACCGTGGACATGAAGATGCTGCTAGTATGCATGATATCGCTCTGTGAGTCATGAACCTCGAGATCGACACCACTAAACCCAGCATCCCGAAGAACCCCATCCCAGAAGGACGCCGTGAGGGTCGGGCTTGTCTGGTGGTCGGGCTCCTCTCCCTGCCCCCAGCTTGACAGTAGGCCGAATATGAACTCGATATCTACCTGGTCCTTGGTCGTCTCCACTAACAGCAACGTGCCGCCCGGCTTCAGCAGGCTGCGCGCATTGGCCGCGGCACTGGTCACATTCCTGGTCGCGTGCAGGGCATGGGGGGCTACGATGATATCGTAACTCCCTAGGGCGAACTTCTGCTTGGCTGGACTCTGCTCGATGTCGAGTTGGTCGAACTCGAGCAGATCAGCCCAGTCAGCAAGGTAAGTACGGGCATCCTCCAATGACTCTGAAGATGACTCGGTGATGTGCCAGCTACCCACCAGGGGTGTCTTGGGCGTGCCAAGTGCCGCTAATATGCGACGTGTGGCGTGGGGCCCGGTTCCGGCGCCGATTTGGAGGACGCGGGCAGCCGGGTTCTTGTGTACGACTTTGCGTAGCAGTGTGGAGAGCTTCTCAAGTGCTGGTGACCGACGTATTGAGTTGGCGTTGTACTCATGCAGCAGCCCACTGACTTCCGGGTTGAGCTCACCGCGGAGGATGGGCGTGAGGACGGCGCCGAGGCGGCATACCAACTCGCCATCTACGCTCTGCGAGGCCGTAGCGGCTATGTATTCTTGACGTTTCTCAGGACTATCCAGTGCCCCTTTTTCGCTACTAAGAGCTAGAGGACTAGGTCCCTCGGCGGCTTTGTGGACCAGTGCACGCAGCCATTCATAGTACTTTGCGAGATGTGGCTGTTTCTGTAGTTTGGCTACATCCTCCGGGGTAAGCGTACGTAGCGCATCTTGGGCAAAAAGAACGCACGCGCGCTGCAGGTTCCTGGCGATGTCCGGGTCGGCCTCGGACTCGACGGAAGCGGAAACCAGCTGCTTCTTGACTTGTACTAGAGCTAACGGTTGTCGAAGCGATAAATCGGGGCTCCACTCGAGCTTGCTACACACCTCCTGTTCCCACCTGCTGCTGGCAGCAGCCGCGGCGGCGCCCTTGTTAGCTGCGTCCTGCCGCGCTGTGGCCCCACTGCCGCGCCCCAAAGAGGCGCACTCGAGACCCTGGATCTCCAGCACCGTGGCGTCCGTCTGACCGTCCACGACAGTGACGTCCACGCGCCCGCTTTGGGGGTCATCGTGCAGTAGTGACGTGTCGCAGTGCAGCGTGCTGCCGATCTCGCGGCTAATCTGGCTCGACACCCACATCGACGCGATAGACCGCGGCACCTTTGGGTCTTCCTGCAGGGCTCCGACGCTCGGCAGCGTGGAATAGAAGGCCACAACGACAGCATCGAGCGTGATCGGGTGTAGCAAGGTAGTCTGTGCCGCCACTGCCGGATCCGTGTCGGAAGAAGCTTCGTGCCGGATTGTGATGTCGCATACGGATCGCGGTTCACGCCCGTCCTGGATGATCTTGGTCGTATTCTGGAATAGGGGGCCGTGGTAGACGCCCCGTGCCCGGAGGTTAGCGAACATGTCCTGAGGGTCCTTCTGGCGTGTGTAGGTGGACAGCGGGCGGCGCTCTGCCATGGCTACCGTCCCGGTCGCTGCTGTCTCGGGGGCTGCCGCCTCCCGCTCTAGCGTGATCATGCCCCGAGCGTGCAGCGTCCACCGATTCTCCAGCGTGACTGATGATACCTCGAAGCGCCACGATCCGCGGGCGCCAACTTCTTGCTCGGGGACTGGCCGGAGCGTAGTCCGGATTTCAATGCCGTCAGCATCTTCGGGGACCACCAGGGCGAAAAGGAAGTTGACGTCACGCAGGCGGAATCCCGAAGCATTCCTGCCGGGCCCGTCTTTCCCAGCAGCACCTGCCTGCTCTAACTGCCTCGCAGCCTCGATCGCCAGGCAGATGTAGCCGGCGCCCGGGTACACAATACTGCCCTGCACCATATGATCGCGGATCCAGGGGGTTTCGGCAAGGCGTAATACACGGCGCCACACGGCGACGCCGGGGTCATTGCCGGCGACGGGCATACCGAGTAGCTCGTGGGGTGGCTGACTGCGCTCGCGGATGGCCCGGTTGACTCTTGCCTCTTGCCAGTGGCGCATGGAGTGGTTCCAGGGGTACGACGGCAAATCCGTCAAGACGCGGGGGCCCTCGTCGCCATATGCAGGCACGGGGAAGTTGATCTGGCTCATGACGAGGGGCTGTCCTTCGCGGAGGAGGTTGATGGCAGCCGATCGCATGCTGTCGCCTGCATGCTCGTCGCGTACCAGTGTGCCCCAGTATGGCAGCTCGATGCCCTCGAACTCGGGCAGCGACAAGATCTCGCGGATAGGCCCGCCCAATGCCGTATGAGGGCCAACCTCAAGCAATACGTCAACACTTCTACCCGTCGGATCATCTAGATCGCCCAGCACCATGTCGATGAAGGCGTCCACGAACTGCACCGGTTGCACCAGACTGCCGACCCAATGGTCGGGGCCGGCGATTTGCTTGATGTCGGTGACACGTCCACCAGTAACTGCGGACGAAAAGATCACCGTGGATTCTTTCTCGGCTTCCTGTAGATGTCGTTTGCCATGATGTGCCACATCGCGCGCCATCTCATTTCGAAGGCGCTCTCGGTAGATATCCGCGAAGGGATCCATGTGGTGTGAGTGATAGGCCTGCTGGACCTTGAGATGCCGCGCGAACACGCCATCCTGCTTGCACAGGTCCTCAAGCTCTTGAACGGCAGGTGCGTCACCAGATATGGTGACACTCTGAGGGCTATTGACGCATGCGACCACAGCTTTGCCGCTCCCCTTCGTCAGCCTGTTGAGGTAGGACTGCACTTCCTCGACGCCTAGGCCGACCGCCGCCATGGACCCCTTCGCGGCACCGGGTGGGCGTTGCGTCTCGTCTGCTGCGAGCACGGCGCGGTAGTAAGCCGTCGCCATGGCCTGACGATGCGTGAGGGCGCCCATGGCGAAAGCCGCCGCGATCTCGCCCGATGAGTGGCTTGTGACAGCCGTGGGCGTGATGCCCCATGCCTCGAGCAGGTTTACCAAGGCGATCTGTAGCGCCACGCACACGGGGATGCTGATCTCGGTGGCGTGGACTCTCGTTGTCTTCGGGTCGCGCTGCAGCTCCTCGAGGAGCGACCAGTCGGCCCCGAGGGCACGCAGATGCGCCTCAGCCGCCTCGATCGACCGGCGGAAGACCGGGTACGACGTCAGCAGCTCGCGACCCATGGCATACCACTGCGCACCTTGGCCCGTGAAGACCATGCCGATGCGCGGACGATCCGAGGGTCGGCGGCCGGGCTTGAAGCGCGGCGAGTCAAGGAGCTGGATGGCGGTGTCGAGCGTGCCATCCTTCTCGAGGCACACCTGGTGGGCCGCAACCCACTGGAAGAGCGTCCGGCGCTCGCCCAGCGTGTAACTGAGATTTTGTAGCAACTGCTCGGAGGCCTCGTAACCAAGCGACCTGTGCTTCCCAAGATACGCCTTGAGGTCCGAGACCGCTTGCTGACAGCCCCGCTCGTCGCGCGCGCTGAGGATCAGCACTTTGGTGTTGTCAGTCGTATCGTTCGTATGATTATTGCCGTTGGTATAGCCGTTGCCGTTGGCATGCCCATCACCTTTCTTACTGTGATTGCCATTGCTATTAGTGGTAACGACATCTAGACCTGGCGTAGAGGTCCATGGGTCGGCGCTCTCTAAGATGACATGAGCGTTCGACCCGCCGTAGCCGAAGTTGTTGACGGACAAGCGGCGCGGGCCAGCGATCAGACTGTCGGGCCACGGCTCCATCGCCGTTGCCACTTTGAGCCGCCACTCCTCGAGCTTGAGCTTCGGGTTGGGCGTCTCATAGTTCACGGAGGCCGGGATAAGCCCCTTCTCGAGGCACAAAACACCCTTGACCATGGCGGCGAGACCCGAAGCGGCCTCGGTGTGGCCGATATTCGTCTTGACAGAGCCGATACGCAAGAAATTCGCCTCGTTATCGCGGCCCTCACCCCCGCTAAAAATGGCGGCCATGGCCCCCGCCTCAATGGGATCACCGGCCGGAGTCCCTGTGCCATGGGCCTCAAAGTATTGAGTGCCGCGCGGGTCGAGGCCGGCGCGGCGGTAGCATTCGCGCATAAGCTCCACCTGGGCGGCGCCTGACGGCGTTGTGATGGTATCTGTCTTACCGTCCTGGTTCAGGGCCGTCTCACGGATCACGGCCCGAATGGGGTCGTTGTCGGCCAGCGCGTCGGACAAGCGCTTTACGACCAGGGCGGCCACGCCTTCGCCGCGACCGTACCCATTGGCGCGCGCATCAAATGCGTACGACCTGCCGTCGGGCGACAGCATCCCCAGTGACCCGATCGCCTTGAATGTATCCGGGTTCAGCATCACGTTGGCTCCGGTTACGATGGACATGTCGGCCTCGCGGTTGCGCAAGGTCTGTATCGCCTGGTGCAGGGCTACCAATGTCGTCGAACATCCCGTTTCCAGAGTCATACTAGCGCCACGGAAGTCAAAAAAGTGCGAGATGCGGTTGGACGACATGGGGCTCCAGGTCCCCACTACATTGAACCGTGGCAGTCTGTCCTCGTCCCGTATTATTCCCTCTTGGTAGTCATGCGTAAAGACACCAGCGAACACGGACGTCTGGGATCCCGCCACCTGCGAGAGAGGCAGGCCCGCTACGATTCGAGTCAGTTAGAGGTCAGAGCACCCGAGAGGAATGAGGCAGCAGTAACCCACCGTTTTCGAGCGCTTCATAGGTAGACTCGAGCTGTAACCGAAACTGTGGGTCGATTGCCTGCGCCATCTCTGCCGAGTAGTTGAAGAATGCCGCATCAAAAGCCGCTACGTCCTCGTCAAGAAAATGCCCACCCCTGACATGTGTCTGAGCCCAGTCATCAGTATCTTAGTATGCCAACCGTACGCACGTTACTCGGCGGAATATTACGAACCGTGCTGTTTCTTTCGTGATTCTGGTGGTAGACTCCTCTCAGGTCATACCGATCTGCTGGAATCTCGCTCCACCCAGTCTTCCCTGAGGCCATGAGGTCCCAAAGCTTGTCTGGGTCGCTGGCACCACCAGAGAACTTGCAGCTCATGCCAATGATGGCAATGGGCTCGCTTGCCCACTCGCTGTTGTCTGTGTCCATTGTGTCGAGATAATGTAGAACTGGCCGAGGTTATGTGCCCCCCACGGTGATGGTAAAAAGAATGAGGATAAATTGGACTGGGAGGTGCTCAATGCTCTAGATAGAAGAAGAAGCTGGTGGGTATTTGTTCGAGCCAGCGGGCTTTTTTAGTCGAAGTAAGTTGCGTATCTCAAGGGCTAGATGTTACAACCCCAACTGTAAAGAATGGTAGGCAGGCTTTTCTTATCCAAACAAATATCATACACCACAGGGATGAATTTGCCACTAGGCAGCTATTTCTCACAATAAATTTAATGATGCGGACTGCGGCCGACATTGCCAGCGCTCCGTTCCTGAACCATCTATTAATTTACCGTATTATTCACGCTAAGTGGTTGGAAGGATGGGACACAGGATTGAGCCGCTGACTGTGTTTTCTAAATAAAGTATTGCCACGCACAATAGTAAGCCCGCCTGGGAAATGTTGTCCGGAATGAGTTCTACTTGGCATCGTACCAGGAGTCTCTTAGAAGCGGACGCATAGGCAAAGTCATAACGCGAATAGTGTATGTTGTCATCCGGGCAAAAATAATAGCTGTGAGAAGCCCAGCTGGAAGCCGGAGCGGACGTGGATGTGGATGCGGGCGCGATGATTTATCCCAAGCAAGAGGAATTTCGAGTCCCACATCGTGGTAGGATCGATTTCTCATGGACCATGATGAACGGGGCGGCTTCTCGCCACAGTCGGAGAGCTGGAAACCCTGGCTATTATTCTTCACCTACGACTTCCCCTACTCATTTATGATTATAAGCATCATTAGAGTACGAGAGAGTTCGTAATTGGAAAACTCATCCATTCGTTTGATCCAGTCACTTCTCTTCAAAAATCTCTTTTGGTCCAAAGGGTATAGAAACACTTTCTCAACTTAGTTCATCATGATGAGAGCGCACATATTGCTTGTCACTCTCGTCTCTTGGGTCTCTCATGGCCTGGGTGTCTCGCTGGAGTCGTCCTTCTCCGCGGCAGACACCATACAGCGAGATATTGCTATCGTTGGCGGCGGCTCGTCAGGTTCCCATGCGGCCATCCGACTCAAGGATGCCGGCAAGACCGTTGTCGTGATTGAGAAGCAAGCACAACTGGGAGGCCATGTGAAAACGTTCACAACTTCGTCAGGGGTGCGCGTCAACTATGGCCCTTCCAACTTCCAGAACAACACCGCCGTCGTAGACTGGTTCTCCCGATTCGACATTCCCGTCGTGCAGTATGAGCAGCCGGGGATAGGCGACAAGTACGCTGACTTCTGCACGGGCAAGGAGTTAGCGGACGGAACGCTCCCCAACCCTGACTTCGGTGCATACCTCGAAGTGCTTGCCAAGGTAAGACCATCTGGATACATCCTCACTACCTAGTGAAGGCGAGAGCTGATACCCGAGTTAACAGTTTCCATACCTCGAAGACTTTTCGCAGTTGCCCGATCCGATCCCAGAGGACTTGCTGCTGCCATTTGGCGAGTTTGTCGAAAAGTACAATCTCCAGAGTGTCGCGTATATCCTCGCTCAGTTTGCCACTTCAAACGGCAACGTCTTCGAGCAACCAACACTCTACATTTTGAAAGTAGCCGATATTCCATACATCCAAGGCATTATCAGCGGTGAAGTACTAGCCCCAGCGACATATGACGCCCAATCAGTGTTTCAGAAGGCTCAGAAAGAACTTGGGTCCGATGCCTTGCTTCGCTCCACTGTCAGCAGCGCAACACGATCAAAGACTGGGATCAGCCTCGTCGTCAACACCCCCAACGGGCGAAAACTTATCAAGGCGAACAAGCTGCTTGTTACAGCGCCCCCGAAGATCGACAACCTGAAAGCACTTGGTCTTGACCAGCGTGAATCAGGAATATTTTCCAAATTTCAAAACAAGGCGTTCTATACCGTTTTACTCAACCAAACTGGTCTGGCCAAGGGGTTCCGTTACTATAACGCCAAACCTGCCGCAGGCAAAACATACCATGTCCCTACATTGCCGGTCTTACAGTTCATTTGGGCAACCAAAGACGTCGACACTTACTGGGCCTGGTACAGCTCGGTCACCGAGTTGCCAGACGCAACAGTCAAGGCAAAAATCATCAAGGATTTCCAGACACTTGCCCCTGGATCGAAGCCTCAAATTGTGGTCTTTTCCAACGCCGGCCCGTCGGGCATGGGCGTGACGGCAGCTGAGATCAGGAAGGGCTTCTACAAGGACCTATTTTCGCTGCAAGGGTACAGAAACACATGGTACACCGGCTCCGCTTGGGTCTCTGATCATTCGGCCGGGTTGTGGAACTATACCAATTATGAATTGGTGCCCAAACTGACTCAATAATTGTTTGAGGAGATGGGTATACACGTGGAAACAGACTTTTCTTTTTAGCATATTCAATTCTCATAGATGATCCCAGGTTGACCGTAATAGTCACGTAGTTTTAGTCAGTAGCTTCAATATCAACATTTAACAATTAAACAGCTCGGTCGGACATTTGTTATCACATAAGAGTTCATGTTACCCTGTCTACCTACTATTGATGTATTTTACCCAAGAGGAACCCATTTTACACCTTCGTTCTGGTCCGACAGAGTGAACTGGACAGGGCCGTACTCGCGATCTTGCAGCTCCGGCTGAGCGGCGGCTCGATGATAGGGATACGGCAACACCTGCCAGCACACAGCTTCACGAGCGCGTAAGCCGCGAGGTCGGGGACATGTTTGAGCATGACGTTACAGGAGAAACTGGTGGGTGTGGACTGTATCTGTAGCCTGGCAGGCAGCAGCCCAATGATTCCAGAACATCCTCAAGTTTAATGTATTTTATTTGTGTACCCTGTCCTTATTCTAATTAACCGCATTCCACTTTTTCCATTCTTGATATCCGGCCATCCCTTCCTCTCCCCTTTCCATCCCCTTGTATCCTATGCGGTTTCTTAGAAAGGCAGACCGGCAGGCGGTCTCCCAGGCTTCCGGGACATCCTCAAATAGATGGTTAACTACCTATACTTATGTCCATGCACCAAAGAGCGATTACGAAGAGCGGAGTAAAGGTGATTTTATGAGTCTATCGGAATGGGAGTGTTGATCATTCAATTTTACACTTGACAAACAATCTACCGAGGAAGCTAGTTGGACGACCAGACAGCCTTGTTCTCCTCAGCGAACTTCTCGAAGCTTTGTGGGGGGTGTCCTGTCACCCTTTCGACGGCATCGGATGTCCCCTTCTCGAAGTCTTGCGAAGCTAAGACCTCTAGACGAGTAAGAAATCGAGCGAAGTAGTCCGACAGACCAGCATGGACCAGACCGTCAATCCGGCCGGCTTCGTCGAGCTTCACGTGCTCGATCTCGCGCCCGAGAACTTTGGAAAGAGTCTCGGCAATCTGTGAATGCATTTCGTGTAAGTAGTGAGCTATGCCACTTTCTATTGAAATAGATAGGTAGATAGGAAGGGTGATCTCACCTGATCGTAAGTCAAGTTCTCAGGCCCGAGTATCCTGAGGTCACAGTTATAGGACTTCTCGTCCGTCAGGGCGTGATAGGCCACATCGGAAATGTCATCCGCGCTGATGAAGGGGATCTTTCCATCTTGAGCGGCGGTAAAGATCTTGTTCATCTTGCCGATGGTAAATGCAAGGCCCGGTTCAATTAAGTTCTCTACGTGGAAATGGGTTGTATTAGCAACTCAAGAATATGAACTGATAAAGACCAACAGCTAGGGCCACATACCCATGAACCAAGACGGACGAAGCACACAGTAGTCAACACCAGACTTGATGAGATGCTCCCAAACTCTGCCCATTCCGTCCTTTCCAATCGTGGCCGAGGTGCCAGCGCACAGAACAAAACGATTGACGCCTTGCTTCTTGGCAAGATCTACGAACTTGTTCATGGGCACCCAAGGCTCGCTAACCCGGGGCTCCATCATGTAGACGGCCTTGATCTGTGCACTCTCGAATGGCTTCGTCCAGGTCGACTCATCGCTCATGTCAAATTTGACGGTGGGATGAGCATTTGACCCAGCACCAGGCCCTTGACGCGAGCCTAGTAGAAAGGGCTTCTTGTCGGCGGCGAGCAATGCGGCGATGCGCGGAGCCGTCTTGCCGCTGCCGCCGGTGAGGAGAATAGACATATTGGATGAGGAGGATCCTGCTGATTGTGAAATTGACATTTACGACTCGAGTTTGTATTTTGTATTTGTGCGGAGGGTGGACGAAAAGGGAAGAGGGAGTAGAATAATATAAAGAAGAGGCGTTGGCAGCTTGAGAAGCGTTGGTACTTTGCTGCTTACTTATCAACTGGCGCTACGCTATCATCCGCACAAACTTTACCGCGCTCTCGGAACCCGAATAAGCCGTCGTCATAACCGTTGTATGCCGACCGGAGATAAGGGCATAAAGAATCGCCTCGGATTTCTCCCGGCTGACCAAGCCTAGACGCTGTTGTGTAACGAGATGAGACCAGTCAGCCTGCCTGCGCCAGAGATCGGGAGGATCTAAAGAGTGAGATCCTAAAATAGCTACTTAAATCTAACTACCTACCTACTAAATGTAACTAAGATTCAGCTCTAGGCAGAAGCATAAACTCCCAAAGCAGGGCGGAGAATCAATCAAATGGTATGAACTCATCATCACTTAACAACTAACAACATAAAAACTCCGTGACAATGAAACCTATAGGCAATCTTGGAATCATCCCTTCAAGTGCCATTTCGGCATCAAAAAGTAAGTGGATCGATGCACCCAATCAGATCTTCACATTGTGGGAAAAGTTACCTATTACAGGGAATATTCTTTTTCGGATTTACTATTTGCCTAAATGGTATTTGAGGGGATAAGCATGATAGGTAATCCGCTCCCGCTCCCGCTCCCGCTCCCGGAGGAAGTGGGGTTGCCTTAGGTACCTAGATACGTACACGCCGCATCCATGCGTCTCCGGACCCATGCGTCTCCGGACCCATACGTGTCCGGACTAGATGGACCGGCGGCCTTTAAGCATGACAGCCTCTAGTGATCGTATATCGGGAGAGACTAATGTTTTATTTTCAGCGGTAAGACCATCGACAAGTACTTAAGTAGATATATAAAGAGAGATACAATCGACCTCTATTCCACATCCACACCATTCCACCGAAGTTAGCAGTGAAAACCACCTCAACACCTGAACACCTCAACAGCAATCCAATAAACACCGCAACCATGCCCGTCACACCACTTCCCGCCCGGCTCGCTGGTCCGCCTCTGAGCGACCGCGAGGCCGTCGCCGACATTTGTTACGCCTCCTTCGCGTCCCTCGACCACGGCGACGAGGAGCTCCTCATGTCGGTTGTCACCCCAGATATCCACACCTACATCGCCGGCAAGACTTGCAACGGCGCCGAGGACCTCAAGGCCAAGGTGTTCGATCATGTCGGCACGAAGCTCGACACGATCCACTACCTGACCAACATGCGCGTCAGCGTCGACACCCCTACCACCGCCCGCGTCACCTTCACCGCCCAGGCCGTGCACTGCCGACCTGGCAAGGGCAGCGAGCCGGGTCCCAACAAGTACACGACCGGCGCCAACTACAGCTGCGCGGCTGTCAAGTCGGACGGTGTCTGGAAGCTGAAGGAGATGGAGTCTAACCATCTTTGGGCCGATGGCGATCGATCCGTCATGAAAGGCTGAGTTGGGCTCTACGCCAACGACAAGATATTGATTAAGAGACTGGAATCACGGATCATCTATCACTTAGATTTACTTTACCTAAACCTTGCTCGAGTTCATAAACAATCTATCTCAATTACTTTGTTCTTTGATACATGCCGCATTTCTAGTGATGAAGTAGATAAGCAACTAAATTTAGGCCTGTACAAGAGAGCAGAGACATTGAAGTTGTCAACCAAAGCAGGCAGGCTATTAGTAGACTGTAGAAAGCAGATTGTCCCATTCGATTCGATGATGTCGCATTACCGCGGCGTGCATGTATGCGTTGTTGATACTTAACGATACCTTGTCTTGTAGCTAGCAAACCATCTAAGTAAAGAAAACTTTACATGCGTTGAAAAAAATCAAAGCTTTGATTTCCTTTTCTCCCTATTGCTTATCTTATCAGTTTGACAACTATGTCCCCACTTTTATCAAAAATCCTCGCTCCTTATTTGATCCACCTTAAAGACCCACGCCTACCGTATTAATCAAAACTCCATTTTTAATAATAATTACGGGACCCGCGCCAACACAGGCAGAATGGGTTTATGGGTCTGGTTACGTAATCAATGATTATGTAATACATGATTACATAATGCATGGTTTAAGTAAGATCTTGTGTTTTGAAGTTGAAGTTTAAACCTGAAGAATACACAACAATTGAACCACTCCTACAGGTTCTAAGACTTAAGCCATTTGATCTACGTAACCACTTTCACACCAAACTATGAGAGGAGATACAGTAGGGCGAATTATCAATTTATAGGGTGAACAGCAATCAACCAGGGTAGCTTGAAAATCTAGCTGCCACAAAGACCCAGCATCATCGTTGTCTATAATCATCTATGTACGGTTAAAACTAAGAATAACTCTTCCTCAAGCCGTCAACGGCGCCAAGACATCATAGCTCACAATCGCCTGCGCGGCCTTGGCGAGCTTCTGCTTGAGCCCCTCGGGGTCCCGCCCATCCCGCCACTGGTACATCCGGCCGATCTGACCGGAG
Source organism: Jackrogersella multiformis (assembly GCA_902806575.1). NCBI lineage: Eukaryota > Fungi > Ascomycota > Sordariomycetes > Xylariales > Hypoxylaceae > Jackrogersella > Jackrogersella multiformis. The sequence continues at coordinate 1,048,491 of CADCXD010000011.1, read as the reverse complement.
TTGCGAGGGACCCATTGGCCACGCTCCAACCTGGCCTGACTATAGGTCTGTAGCGCCTCTCTCAGCGCGTCAGCTGCAGTTTCGCCGTTCAGGGTCTTCCGCTGAGCCTGCACCGACTCCAGAACCTTGCAGACCACGAGGGCGTCTTCGACACCCGTGCAGGCGCCGATCCCCAGGAATGGAGTGCTGGCGTGCGCCGCGTCGCCGACGATACAGACGCGGCCGCGCGCATACGTCGGCGGAGGGTTATCGGTCATATCATAGATCCCCCACTTGATCATTTTCTCCGGGTAGAGCTTCCAAACGTTCGCGGCGTGCGGACACCAGTCCCTGAAGATTCGCTCGATCTCGCCACGTTCGGCCGGAGCCGTCATCCTCTTGGGGTCAGGGAATTCCTCGGCATCGTAAGCAAAGATGGCGATGTTCAGCAGTGTTCCGCTCATGACCTAACTCAAGTGCATCGTCATTAGCAACCCCGTACACGTGCAGAGCGGGTGGGATGTCTACGAACAGGATACGTCAGCAGGCATGCATTCGGACCGCAGTGCATACAGCCGCCCTGGGCAGTCTTCTCGCCCATGGCGGCAACGCCGACATCAATAGGAACCATGGTGCGGTAGGTAACATTGTGCGTGAAGCCCGGCCGGCTAGCTGGATGGTCGGCGCCCAACATGTTTTTTCGGGTGCTCGAGTGGACGCCGTCACACCCGAGCAAAACATCAGCCTTCGCCGTGCTGCCATCTTCAAAGTGAAGAATGACCTTGCTGTTCTCTTCGTCGTCGTCGTAGCTCACGAGCTGCTTCCCGAACACGGAGGCCTCTTCGGGCAGCAGGGCCCCCATCTCCTTGAGGAACTGCGAGCGCACGCAGCCCCAGAACAGGAGCTTGTTGTTCGGCGTCCGGAAGAGCAGCGCCTTGGACTCATCCTCGGCGTCCTCTCGGGTCCGCGGATTATAGCCGTCCCAGTAGCTGTTGCTCGAATTGGCGTCCGTCTTCTGGCTGATGCGGCCCAGGATCTCCAGGAGATCAGGCTCTAGCTGTTCCATCCACCGCCGCGCTGCTTCGGTGAACGCGAATCCGGCGCTGACCTCGGTCCAGGTCGACGCGCGCTCATAGATGACAGCCTTGATGCCCCGACGATGCAGGCCCAGCGCCGTCATGACACCGACTACGCCACCCCCCACGATGGCCACCTCAAGAGGAGGTGTACCGCCGTTGGTGTGGTTGTTGTTGCTGCTGCTGCTAGCCATGGCGAAGATGTTAATGATGGGTCCGAATAGGACGATGAAATTGCAGATTCAATTGAGAAAATAGCTGATAAAGCGATACAACAAACATCTACTTTCCATTGACTACTTACTGACCAGGTAGCGAACATCGTGGTATGTATACATAAATAGGTAGCCAGCTTGGCAGCGCACAAAAGAAGACAGGTCGATAGACTGACGACTCAGAAAATCGGCTGAGTTTCGTAACGGAATATTCGTCCGGCTGGTTCCTGCTAAGAATAGTATCATTTACGGCTGAGCCCGGAATTTTGATTCCCCTTGACTTGCTCATGAAGATTATGTCATGAAAGACTGGAAGGATTCGTTGTGCCGTTAGGATCCACCGGGAAACTATTGCTTCGGGTGGCCTGACGATAGGCATTGGAGTTCCACTAAGGAGCTGACATGTCAGCTAGAGTGAGCCTGGGGTTTTCAGAACTTGTCGCAATAACTTTTGCGCAGGAGGAAGGTTTACGGCAACCTTTCGCACCTTCGGGATGAAATAACAGCGAATTATGACCACGACGAACGAGCACCACTAGTCGCCACTGTTCCGATATACATACGGAATGTCTGATGTTGGGACGCGGAGGACGCCACCTTCTGAAGGAACAAGGCTGGCTCGTGGGAGTCTTACGAAAGTAATGGCTCTGATATCACACTCCGCAGATAATTATGAGGTGTCGCTTGAAGCCTCCATCTTATATCAAGTTGACCCTGGCCGGCTACGGGCATTGGCTTGAACGAGCATACTAACAACCCTTAGATTTTCTTCACATCACTTTAATACTAGACCCCTATGTGCCCCCGCTGTTAAACATTCCATCATCCGCTATGCTATCTGGCTTTCCCTAAATAACTCCAATATTTACATACCCCTTTACGACATTGAGCAACAATGACGGCCTTCACTATACCCACCACTTCTTCAAACACGCGCAAGGCGAAGAGCTTTGTTTTCGGCGGACATATCGGGCCACAAAGCAAAAAATCGCTGGAAAAGCATGTACGACATATATTAAACGGGCCCAATGCAAAATGGATGCTAGATACGCTGGCCGACTTGCCACGGTACTGGGAAGCCGTCATAGAGAAGATCCCGGAAATGGCCGGGACGATGCAGGGTGCCCGTCTGCTGGCCGATCTCGAGTCGTGGCTCCGACATGGAACAACGGCCGACGACTCTATGGCCTCAGACGCAGAGATACCGGATATCTGGATTGGCTTTATGATGATCGCTATTCAGCTTGATCAGTATTGGCGGTATCTGGAGTTCCGATTCAACGGCCCGGCTGGAGGTGTGGACGACCCGCAGGCGGAGTTGGTGCAGCAGCACCAGTCTACCGGAAGCGACAAGGTCGAGACAGTGGGTTTCTGTGCTGGGATGATCGCCGCCGTAGCTGTTGCAAGCTCCCGCGACCGGCAGGAATTTGAAAAGTACGGTGCCGCGGCACTACGCATCGGGGTCATGATGGCGGCCCTGGTAGGCGCCTGTGAGGAGTGGAGTAAGGGCCTCGGCAAAGGAAGATCCGTCTCGTTGGCTACGGCATGGAGGACCCCCAAGCAGGGCCAAGATATGGCGCGCATCGTCGCGTCCATGTCTCCCGATGCCTACATATCCGTGCTCTTTGACGAGTCTCGAGCCACCGTGACGACGTCGGAGCGTCTTGCGCTAAAGCTGATAAGGCAGCTTCGGGCAGCAGGTGTCACGACGATACCGCTCGCCTTCAAAGGCCAGCTCCATACGCCCGGTGCGGAGCGGGAACGCCATACCAACGCTCTGGTCGAAATATGCCACGCGATGCCCGACCTACAGTTTCCAGATGCTGCCGGTCTGGCATTGCCAACTTACCTCGACCACCCCGAGGGGAAGCCGATCTCGGCTGAAGAAGTCGACTTGATTGGTATGGTGTTGCGCTCCATCCTTGCGAATCAGTTAAGCTGGTCCAGTACCGTCTCGAGGCTTCTGCCGAATGGGGAGGACGTCTCGCTCATTGCCTTTGGGCTCGACCGCCCTGTGCCGGCCACCGTTATGGGCCGCCTTGGCCCGAAGCAGGTGCATTTCGAAGACCTTGAGGACCACATAAACAAGTCTCTAGAATCCTCACGCAGACTCCGTCCAAGCAACAACAACACCGGTGTCCACTCGAACGGTCTCGTGCAAAGTCAATCCGCAGAACCGAGCAGACTCAGTGTCAAGCTGGAAGAAGACCAAGAAGACGTGATCGCGATAGTGGGCATGTCCGTGAAGACAGCGGGTGCCGACGACCTGGAAGCGTTCGGGGAGATGCTCAAGACCGGGGCGTCGCAGCACGAGGTGATCACGCGTGAACGGATGGTTCACGATATGATGTATCGCGAAAACGCTGACGCTGACCCCAAGAGGAAGTGGTATGGTAACTTTATGCGCGACCCAGACGCTTTCGATCATAAGTTCTTCAAGCGCAGCCCACGTGAATCGATGGCTATAGACCCACAAGGCCGACTTTCGCTGCAAGGGGCGTACCAGGCAGTCGAACAATCTGGATATTTCAACGAATTGGCAACCACCAGCGCGTCTGAGCACAAAAGACGGAAGCACGTAGGAGTTTACGTCGGCCTCTGCTCTTTCGAGTACGAGATCAATATTGGCTGCCACCCGACAAGCGCGTTCACGGCGACCGGGGGCCTAAGAAGCTTCATCCCCGGTCGATTGTCGCATTATTTTGGTTGGACCGGGCCGGCAATGACGGTCGATACAGCATGCTCGTCGTCAACGGTGGCCCTTCACACAGCCTGCCGAGATTTGTTGTCGGGTGAAGTCCCGGCCGCGCTCTGCGGTGGCGTCAACGTCTTGACAAACTTGCAATGGACACAAAACCTCGCCGCCGGTAACTTTATCAGCCCGACGGGCCAGTGTAAACCTTTCGATACCGACGCTGATGGTTACTGCCGCGGTGACGGGATTGCCTACGTGTTCTTGAAAAAGCTATCTACCGCTGTAGCCGATGGCAACATGGTCCTGGGCACGATACGCGCTACGGGTGTCAACCAGAACCTTAATTCCACGCCGCTGTTTGTCCCTAACGTACCTTCGCTATCGACACTGTTTAATGACGTGATTCGGAAGGCCCGCGTGGAGCCGCGTGAGATTTCGCTTGTCGAGTGCCACGGCACTGGCACGCCAGTCGGAGACCCTGCCGAATACGAAAGCATACGTAAGGCTGTAGCTGGTCCCTTGCGTGATACCGTTGTGCCCGTTGGCTCGGTCAAGGGTAACGTTGGCCATACCGAGGGCGCATCTGGCCTTGTCTCCTTGATCAAGGTCCTCACGATGATGAGAGACGGTTTCATCCCTCCCCAGGCTAGCTTCAAGAGAATGAATCCTCATATCCACGCGCAGCCATCAGACATGATGGAGGTGGTCACGTCGTTGCGGCCCTGGCGAGAGGACCGGAAGATTGCCCTCATCAACAACTACGGCGCCTGCGGAAATAACTCGAGCGTGGTGGTTGCCCACACGGCTCACAAACCTACCAGACCTCTTTCGGCCGGGTCGTCGCCGGCGCCCCGATTCCCCTTCTGGATCTCAGGCCTGGACGCCCGTAGTATTGCGGCTTACAGCACCGCACTAGCGCCCTACCTACGATCGCACACTAGGTCCGAAGATGGACAAGCGACGCTCGCGGATGTGTCGTTCAACATGAAGCGACAGTCAAATCCCAGCTTGCCTCAAGGACTGATCTTCAGCTGCACTTCATTGGCCGATCTACAGGAGAAGCTTTCTCAGGCAGCCTCAGCTACCACGAACACAGCTGCTAGCATCGGCATTGCTCCAGTAAAGCCCGAGCGACCCGTCATCTTGTGCTTCGGAGGTCAAGTGTCGACCTTTGTTGGGCTTGACCGCGCATTGTACGAAGGCGTAAGCGTGTTACGCCGTCACCTGGACCAGTGCAACGTCGCCATCACGTCCCATGGCCTGGATAGTATCTACCCCGACATTTTCTCATGCGAACCTATACAGGACGTAGTTAAGCTCCAGACCACGCTCTTCGCTATGCAGTATGCCTTCGCTAAGAGCTGGATAGACTGTGGGCTCATCGACAAGGTAGTATCCGTCGTAGGCCACAGCTTTGGTGAAATTACGGCACTCTGCATAGCGGGCGTGCTGAGCCTGGAAGACACGGTTAAAGTAATTGCTGGTCGAGCTAAGCTGGTACGGGACGCCTGGGGACCTGATCGGGGCGCCATGATAGCCGTCGAGGCTGATCAGTCACTTGTGCATGATATTCTGAAGGAGTCAAACCTCGGATCCGACGGGTCGGCCGCCATCGCCTGCTATAATGGTCGCCGCAGTTTCACTGTCGCTGGATCGACACAAGCCATCGACGATTTTGCCAAAACGCTAGCGGAGAAGAGCAGAATGGTCGAGGGGGTCAAGAGTAAGCGTCTGAATGTCACCAACGCCTTCCACTCCACATTAGTAGAGGGCCTCGTAGGCCGCCTCGGGGAGCTCGGTAAAGGATTGACCTTCAACAACGCCGTCATTCCGATAGAACGTGCTACCGAGCATGGCGATACGTCGGCCCAACTGGACTGGCGCTTTGTCGGCTCCCATATGCGCCAACCGGTCTTCTTTGATCATGCTGTACAGCGGCTCATTAAGAAGTACCCGCAAGCCATCTTCCTCGAGGCGGGTTCCAGCTCGACCATCACCGTCATGGCAGCACGCGCACACGCCCAAGCGGCCCCCAAGACATCCGACGCGCTCCACTTCCAATCCGTGTCCATTACGAATACCAAGAAGGGTTTCGAGGGACTCACAGATGCAACTGTGGCCCTCTGGAAACAGGGCCTGCGCGTGTCTTTCTGGGCACACCACCGGCTTCAGACAAGCGACTACGCGCAGCTCCTCTTACCTCCATATCAGTTCGAGAAGACACGCCATTGGCTCGAGCTCAAGTCACCTAGGGAGGAGGTCATCAAGGCGGCCCAAAACATGATCGCCGCTGGAGGCAATGGGCTGTTGCTGGCAGGAGGAGTATCGCGACCGGGACAGCAAGAACACGAGGACCCCAAGACCCTACCTCTATGGACTTTCATCGGCTTCCAGGACGATCCAGCCAACAAAGGACACAGCACCGAGAAGCAGGAAAAGCTAGCGCGGTTCCGTATCAATACGACCTCGGACAAGTACCAGCGTCTATTCTCAACCCACGTCATCGCCCAGACGGCGCCCATGTGTCCCGCCACGCTCGAGATCGATATGGCCATCGAAACCGCTTTCAGCCTGAATCCGGACTGCAGATCGAATGGGTACTCGGCGGTGGTACGCGACATGCTCAGCCATTCACCCATATGCGCTGACTCGACGCGCGTCCGCTATATCGACCTAAAGCCACTCAACAATACCGAAACAGAGTGGTACTTCACCATACACAGCGTGGGAAATTCTACTGCGCCCGCCACCGAGAAGCACGCCGAGGGGCGCGTCCACCTATGCTCGCCCTCCGAGCCGTCCTTCGTCCAGGAGTTCGGGCGTTACGAGCGCGCGGTCAGCCACGCGCAGTGCCGGGCCATCCTGCAGCTGGGTCCGAGCGACGAGGGCGTAGAGGCGCTCCAGGGCCGCAACGTGTACCGAGCCTTCGAGAGCGTCGTCGACTTCGGCCCGGTGTACCACGGCGTACGGTCCGTGGTGGGCCGCGACGGCGAGAGCGCCGGCGTCGTGCACAAGCGTCACGGCGGCGACACCTGGCTCGACGTCCCCAAGGCCGACTCGTTCGGCCAGGTCGCGGGAATGTACGTAAACCTGCTGACGGACCTCCCGGCGAGCGACATGTACGTCGCTACCGGCCTCGAGCTGACGATGCGCTCGCCCAAGGCCCAGACCGTGACGGACGGCCGGGAAAACGGCCCCGGAGTCTGGCACGTGCTTGCCCGTCACGCGCGCCAATCCGATAAGACCTACGTGACAGACGTCTACGTCTTCGACGCCGCGACGGGGGCGCTGGAAGAGATCATCATGGGCCTCCGATATGTTCGCGTCGCCAAGGCAACGATGAGTAAGATACTAGCGAGAGTGACGGTAGATAAGGCATTTGTAAGGAACACCGCAGCGTCTGTGCCGTCTTCTGCCCCTCCTGTTATCACCCTTTCCCCGTTTGTCGAGACCGGGAGTCCCCGCCCGGACGCAAAGGTACAAAGGGCTAGTAGCAGAAAGGCAAAGGCTACCGGCAGACACAATTTCGCTGAAGAAGTGCGCAATGTAGTCGCTAACGTTTCCGGTATCGATGCTAGCGAGATGACGCTCGATAGCGAGATGGCTGACCTGGGTATCGACTCGTTGATGGGCATGGAGCTGGCACGCGAGGTCGAGAATACCTTCAAATGTACGCTCGACCAGGCCGAGCAGATGGAAGCCACGAATCTTCGCCAGTTCATTACCTGCGTATCGAATGCTTTAGCTAGGGCCAGAGAGGGGTCCAGTGTGGAACAAGAGGAGGAAGAGGATTATGATATTAGCGACGACAATGAGAGCGACGATGACTCGGCTGCCACCGGGGATGGTGACAGCATGGGCCGGGCTGATGACACAGCCTCTGATATCTCTACTCCAGATGACGCGTCAGACTTCACCGCCGCCAAGAGGTTAGTCCCTAGCTCTCTGTCAAGTCCGGCCTCGATAACTGATGCATCTACCATAGAGGCGAAAGTGCTTAATAGGGGCGACGTAGCGGCGCGTGAGGTAGAGGCAGAGCGCCTGGTGGCTGCCTACACGACAGGATGGGAGTCAGCCCTACTCGAGGCTGCGGCAGACCGTACCACCACCACCCGTGCCGGTAGGGGAGCCACGGTGGTTGTGACAGGCGCATCGGGGAGCCTTGGGTCACACCTTGTCCAGACCCTCGCCGCGCGGCCGGATGTCGCGACTGTCGTGTGCATCAACCGTCCCGTCAGCAATGTGTCCGCCGACAAGCGGCAGGCAGATGCGCTATTGTCAAGAGGGATCAAGCTGTCACCCGCCGCGCGCGCGAAGCTGCGGGTATACGGCGCCGACACCTTTAAGCCGCAGCTCGGTCTTCCGGCCGAGGAGTACGCCTGGCTGGCGCGACACGGCACCCACATCATCCACAACGCGTGGCCGATGAGCGGCACGCGGCCGCTCAAGGCTTACGAGCCCCAGATCAGGGTGATGCGGAACCTGCTGGACCTGGCGCGCGACATGGCGACAACCACCACCCCACGCAAGATCGGTTTCCAGCTCGTCTCCTCCATCGGCGTGGTCGGCTTCTCGGACGGGCCCCACGTGCTCGAGCAGCCCGTGCCCATTACCGCGGTGATGCCCAGCGGCTACAACGAGGGCAAGTGGGTGTGCGAGCGCATGCTCACCGAGACACTGCGTCGTCACCCGCGGCTCTTTGGGGCTTCAGTGGCACGACCGGGCCAGATCTCCGGGTCGACCACCAGCGGCGTCTGGAACCCCGTCGAGCACTTTCCCTTCCTGGTGAAAAGCGCCCAGGCGCTCAAGGTATGGCCCAACCTTCAGGGGATGTTGCATTGGCTGCCCGTAGATCGGAGCGCGGGCGTCATGGTCGACCTGCTGAGAATCGACGATCATGATGGGATGGCGGAGGCTTGTCCGGTGTATCACATCGACAACCCCGTCGGCCAGCCATGGAAGGATATGTCGACGGTTCTGGCAGGCGCCCTCGATATACCTCCCCACGGCGTCATTCCTTTCCAAGACTGGATCAAACGGGCTCGCCAGTCGCCTCTCTCCGAGAAGGAGAATCCGGCCGCCCGAGTCATCGGCTTTCTCGAGGGCCACTTCGAGCGCATGGCCTGCGGTGGCATCATCTTGGATACACAACGAGCAAGTGAGCATTCTGAAACCATGGCCATGCAGGGGCCAGTAAGTGATGAGGTGGTGCGGTCTTATGTGTCGGCTTGGAAGATGTCGGGCTTTCTCGACTAGTTCGTAGTGGACGTAGTTTTCTTACTTTTCTTTCCCTTGGAATGGCCGGTCTTTGTAACATTATTAGGAGTTAATTATATAGGTACGCGCAAGATATAGAGTTAAATTAGTCTTTTACCAAACCCATCTTCATGGGGCTTTCAACGTTGTGCTTTGCCCAAATTGGAGTGATAGGTACTCTTCTGAATTTCGCCTCCAGGGGGTTTCGACCTCTTTCAACACTAAGTATGTACTTTCACTGTGGCATCCTCTGTGGGGTCCATTTCACCATAATGGTTATGTCCACCTCGAGCGAGCCAGGTTCTATCCCAGCCTTCCACCACTTCCTGCAACTCATTATCCGATCAACTTTGTCGAGCCGCTTGTCGTAGAAAAGGTGGTCGGTAGTGTCAACCAGAATATCGTCAACTGCGTCAAGATCTACGGCAGCTTCTCCCAGCTGAGCTTCGTCACATACAGTGTTTGCATCGTTTATAGGTCTATTAACAACAACGGTAATTTTTCAGGGCAACTTTCAGGTGATGAATATGTCTGTATAAAAATGATAGTGACACAGTTGACAAAGTTAAAGAGAGCTTTTTTTTTTATTCCTTATGACTTACATATCATCATCCGTCTACTCCTACTTATCTTTCATACGAGCATAATGAATACTTACCTAGCATATGTTCCTTATGAACTACTATAACTGGTCTTAACTGACTAGATTTGAAGTCCAAAAGCAGTGTACTAAACGACTGTATAGCCTATTAGCAGTTCAAGACATAGGGTTATATGTTTCCGACATAAAAAAATACAACACAAATGCACTCATACACTCCAATTTACCTGTCCCGTACCCCTTATTTAAGTAGACCGACACCCGAATACACGCAGACTTCCATCGCTTAACCGCTTATTCGCACGTAATAGAATCCTAGTCGTCATCCTCAAGCTCATCCTCATCTTCTTCGTCCTTGTCTACTCCATACTCGTCTTCGTCCTTGTCATTTTCGGGGTCGTCTTGTCCTCGCCATACTGCCTCACGCTGCAGGAAGTCCTTGAAGCCAAGGCTCATCCTGGCGACGGCCTTGAGATGCTGTTTGGTGACATTGACGCTGTCGCTCTTGTTCTCGAGCGCCTCCGTCTCGGCCAGCGCCACGGCCGTCTGCAGTGCGTTGCGGATCTCGCGGCCGTTCCAGCGCACAATTTGCACGTCCCGGCTCTCGTACACGTACTCGCGCGTGGAGACGCTGACGTGTACCTTTCCGGCGCTGTCGCGCTCGAGCCGCTCGAAGCTGTTGGACCAGATCTTCTTGCGGTCCGCGTCCGTCAGCGACTTGTAGTGCAGCGCCACGTGGATGCGCGACGTGAAGGCCAAGTCGAATGTCTGCACCCGGTTCGTCGTCAGGAACAGCACTCCGCGGTAGTACTCGAGCGCCCGCAGGAAGATGGACACCAGCCCGTTGCGCTCGATGTCCTTGGCCCGCCGCGACTCCAGATACACGTCCGCCTCGTCGAGCAGCACCATGGCGCCGAACCGCTCGCCCAGCTGCAGGAAGTACTCGAGGTTCTTCTCCACCTGGTACGAGTTAGTGCTCAGGTCGCCGCTCGTGAGCGAGAGGAGGGGGCGGTGGGTGAGCTCCGCCGCGCATTCCGCGGTGCACGTCTTGCCGACGCCGGGGCTCCCGTGAAGGAGGAAGATCCGGCCTTGGCCCTTATTCTTGACGAAGTCGTTCGGCCACGGACTGACCCGGCCGTTGGCGCTGGCGAACTTTCCGACGAGAGCTCGGACCGTGCGCTTGATCTTGCCGTCGAGTACGAGATACTTGAATGACTCATTTTCGAACTTGACCTCCTGGAGGTATTCAACGTTGAAGTGGCCCCAGCGTCGTTCGCCGAGGATGAAGCCGGAGACGATCTTACTCAAGACTATGTAGTAGAGGTCGACCTCTGGCGCAGCATCGCGCACCGGATCGAGGTCTTCAAACGCGGCAAAGGGGCTCAAGACTGCCTTCGAATTTGCCCTGCTGCAGGCACTGCACCCGCAGTTAGAGGCGAAATAGGGTAGGTTATCTTTGACCGGTGGACGACGATTGGGCGGCGATGGAGATCGTCCTCGACGAGTACTCTCCCCGGGGCAGTCCAACGAGTACCGCGTGAATCCAGGCTCGTCAATAATGACACGACCGCTCATATAGCCACTAGAACTTACAGGATAGTTCCAAGTAAATTCACTGTCTCTCTCGACCAAGCTGCCATCGTAGGACATGTAGCTCGGCCCTTTAGAAAGTTCCCAGACCATTTTGCCGAGCCTGATTTGTTTGGCGGAGATTTCTTCGGGGGTCATGTCGTTGTTTTCACCTCTGAAGAAGCGAGCTGGTATGACGCTTAAGCTCGAAATAGCCTCCTCGCCAGCGAAGGGCCCGATGCTGAACGAGAACATGACACGGCACAGCCTCTCGGTGGAATACGAGATATTCCAGCAATGAATGCGGTGCGCGTCATTGGCCCCTTCGCTGTTGATAGAACCCTCGTTGAAGCTTGAGATAACGAAGGGGGTCCACTTGTAGTCCTGCTTAGCATATACGACATCCCCAGGTTTGAAGATCAGTCCAAGTTTGTCGAAAGTAGCCGATGGGACGCTGCTATTATGTCGCCTTTCTTCCTCGCGGATCTGGTCGCCGAGGGCCTTATCGAGGAAGTCAAGAAGCACATCGATGTGTCTAGCAGTAGTGAAGGCACATTCCTTGTCGTGGGTCTCTGGCTGGCTAACTTTGTAACGAGCAAGGGCAGCCCCGTGGTGAACTAGGACGTGATATGGCGCGTCGATCACAACATGGTCCCCCAGGAGAGACGCCGCGGGATAGTATCCTACCACGGCCCTAAGAGCATTTATAAGATAGGTAGAGTGGATTACCATAAATGTATTTTCCACATTGGCAATCTTCATCTCTGACCTTTCTTCGCTCCTAGACCTACCAACCTCTGGGTAGGCCATGTCATTGTATCCATTATAGTCAAATCCACGATTCCACCGGCGGGGTGGAGGGGGAGCGCGGTCACCTGGTCGTTTCTTAGGGACAAGGGAAGTCGAGACTTTGGTTATGATCTCGAGGATCGAATTCTTGGCTGAAGGCGAAACCTCTTCGTTCATGCCATCTAGATGGATGTTAATGGGCTCCTGGCTACGACGCACTAATGTCTCTATTAGCAACTTATATTATAGGTCAACAGCAGGGTAACTCACGGTCAATCGGATTACCACCCCATCCTTTGTACTGAAGGACGTAGCAGACGTCTGGGACTTCATCTTCGGCTAGCTCTTTAGCTGCACCGCCATTGTCGGCTGAGTTGGCAATGAGAGCCCTGAGCTTCTCGAGATTCTTGTTGTCCTCATCACCCGACCCGAAGCCTTGCCCGAAGGCTGGCCCCAGAGGTTTGCTGGCGGGGCCAATCTCCTCAAAACTGGCGGTTGAGCTGGTGTCATCCATCTCGTTCACGAGCGTAACTAGGACAGAACTAGGTTCAAGATAGAAAGATACGGATGTATAAATAAATGCAAAGGTCAAGATCGAATGATACGAGATTATAGGAAATCAGAAAAGAAAGGAGTGCTGACTGGTTACCTTAACATGCAAAGCGGAACCTATCGCCACAGAGATCAGGAGACTACAGCTTCCGGCGAGACTCATTCATGCAGCTTTAACCAAGATGAACTTGGTAAGGCTGAGCCCTTACCCAATGAGGTGAGACCATCATGTAGGCAGCCAGCAGGGTCTTAGGCAATATCATAAGATCGAAAGGGGGCGAAGCTTCAACCACTCTAACTGCAGGACTTACGATGTAACGCAAGAGGTGTGATTCATGAGAATGAGGCTTGCATGGGCCATCTGCCTAGCAAATAGCCATTCTGCCTACCCAAGTACCTAGGTATCTATCGACTGGGACGAAGCTCACTACATTACTGGTGGATATAGGCCAATACCACCGCATATCTGATAGATCATCGTGATAGTATTCACAGCATTGGACGGCATCGAAGGCAACCAATGTGAAGACTTAACTAGGCCTCTCGGAGACGGTGCCAATATCTTGATACTGTGTATAATCACTGTATTTTATAATATAAGCCACAGAGCCGGAAGTGATACTATTTACCTAATACTTGCTCGGCATTCCCCATTCAGCACCATGGCTTTCTGCCTTACTTACCTACCTAGGTAGGAATTACACCAGTCATCCCCATGGTCTGTTTAAAAATCTGTAACGAGACCTCCGGTTCTACATCAAGTTAGCAACCACCTAGGTACTCTTCAAGTTTAATCCCTAATCGTCATTTAACTTACGATAGAACGGCAAGTTGTGTCCTGCCTCATATACACGGATGAATATGAAGTTGTCCAAGGACTTGAAGGTTCCTTTCTCCACGCCATCGAGGGTGTACGGCTCTAGCGTCATATTCGCAAATGTTTCTTTCCCAGGCCATTCAGCGGCATCGGCTACTTTAAGCGTCCCGGGCCAATTAGAGACGTAATCAGCGTCGCCGGTCCAGATGAGTACTCGGACACCAGCTTGCACAACATCTGAGAGTGCGCCCATGAACGAGCGTGCATCTGTGTTGTTAGAATACCGCTTATGATATCTCGGAGTGGGTGGCCGTACCATCACCTGAATAAATGAAACCCGCTTGTCCTTGCTGGTCCGTATAGTTCACCCTCGCTCCAAGAGCTTTCTGGATGTCTGGTCTTTGCAAATATGCAACGTGCGTCGACGAGGGCCTCGACGGTGGTTCACGAATGTCGCCGAGATAGTAGTTGGTGGATTTCTCCTTTAGGACGGCCAGTATCGGGAACTCAATCTGATTCATGTACGAGTTATAAGCAGCAAAACAAGCGTCATTCGTACCGTTAGCAACGCATTGGCTAAACGCAGGTTTGACTATTGTGTCGTACCGGCTTAGGAGCTCGTCGTGGAATGATTCGTTGATGATCTGTCTGTACGGATTGTTATACATGTACTCAATATTGGCCTTCTCTTGAATCTCGGCGTCGAACCACCCATTGCTCACACCTACGGCCACTATACGGATCTCTTCACCTTGAAGATCTCCTCGAGAAATCGCGGCATTCATATCTAGAATGTAACGGGCGAACTCGGGTGCGTAGTGCCCGCCATATGATTCGCTCCAGAGGCCAAAATCGCGGTTCTCATATTCTGGGAAGCTGTCATAGAATGCCTGAAGGAAGTTCCAAACCACAGGGGCAGCAGCCTTGGTAGAATTAACACTGGCGTTGCCGTATGAGAAGCCTACACCTATCGGCTGGTCGATGAAGAGCATATTGGCGTAGCTGTTGAAACTGTATGGGTTCAAGGATGGCGTCGTCTCGTTGCCAACGAAATGACAGGGTCCAATTTGCGTGAAGAGTCCATACTCGGACGCAGCACCTGGGCCACCGTCGACATAAGCCGCTAGAGGCGCCGTCTGAGGATTCTCGCGAGCTTCGAAAAACCTTCGAAGCAATCCGTTAGTCGTATGGCCTCAATCAAAGCTTCGGCCTACGCCATATCGACCTACCAGAACCACATGTTCATATCCTCGCCCACTGTGATATATCCCGAATACTGGTTAACACCAGGCGTGGTCTCGCATATGCCTGAGTTTTTGACGAATGATAACTTGGACCCCGTGGCAGCATGCTCGAAGACATTATAATCGACCCCATTGCGTTCTTCTACATATCTCTTATTCACAGTAAGGAGTGATGCTGATCCGGTCGTCGTCGTTAAGGTAGTCAGAAGTAATCTGACTGTGAATTTGCGTAACCACCGCATCGTCGTCAAAAGGTGAATAGTTCGTCAGTTAATTTTACCCACTTACGACGAACAGGACCTTAGTTATCACCTCGAGAGTCGCCTGCTGGACAGAGAACAACATCTCGATAACAGAACGAGAAGTGAGCAGCGACATCACGACTTTCCTTTACGTTTTATCTCGGTGTCGTTAAATGAGCTCCAAGGGGCACAGTTCTGTTGTCGAATGAAGATCTGCTTTGAGACCATACCCCGGCCGCCAATACGTGCATAGCCACATCCTCATCCGTTTCCCCCGGCTCTCGGTAATTGAGGTATTGGTTATTGGTAGCAGGTTCGAGTTAGTCTACCAAATACGGATTCAGACATAAAACTTAAGGGAAGGCAAGATTTGCTAGACCTCGTCAATATAGATATATCAACACCCTTTTTACCCTTCGAAACTAGATGATGCTTCTCGTATATCAATGTAAGCCGCATGTCACTGTTCCGTCGTATGGAACGGGTCATCCCGTATCGAGATCTCGGTGATCGTCAAGTTGTGACGGGAGAAAGTGGATCTAGTAGGAGGCAAGGGGCACACACAACAAGCAATTTTCTTTGAATACCAACATATATACGATAGCTATTCCTAAAACATTATTATAACTACCGTGTAAGAGAATAGCCATTTTGCGGACTGCCTACCTTTTCCTACCAAGATATGTCGTGGGTACGTTGATTACATATATTGAAACACAAGCAGTACAGACCAGCCAGCGTGTAGAGAAGTACTTAGTGTTACTTGAATCCATAGCGTTGACAGAAATCTGATGTTTAACTAGGTGCCTATGAATATCATCTGCCTACCCAGGAGGTAGCTTTAGTATTTAATCGAAATTCAACAACCAATCACCGTTATAATTGCTAAAACTGGTCGGTAAATTTGCTAGTTATAACTTCATGTACCTAAGTAGGTAATTAGTGACAACAATGATGTAAATATAGTATATTGACCGCGAATCGGTACCCATATAAGTCAACTTCAGCTATGAACAGCGCGTTCCCTTTCGTCAATCTTTGTTACCTAACAAATTAATTTGGTGAGACCTATATAGAATTTAGTGGCTGCGACGCAAGCATTCTGAATCCAACACCGAATATGATGCAACTCTCGACATTATAAGATCACTGGATCGTCTTAGTGGCGGCCTTGATACAGTCTTCAATAATGAAAACCCATTTACTCGCATTCACAAAGTCCTGGTTGTCGATACTCTCCACGAGTCCGGGAAATACAGCCCCTGCGTAACCGGTCCAGATTCCCGGTGCAAACACCACATGTTTAAACCACGGTCGTTCATCCAAGCCCAATGGATATAAGAAAGCGCGCTCGATCTTCTTGTACTTGGTGTTGGTAGAGCGTATATTGTGGAATAGTTTAAGCTTGCTGATCAATTTCCACCAGGGAATGTGCTCGCCCACTTGTTCAGCCAGTTCCTCGGATTTAGCATCGAGCTCAACCGAGGCCTGTTTAAACTCGTCAACAGCTTGATATAGGCGATCTAGGGTTTCTTTGAAAGTTGCTAGATCGCCTTTCACCTCGGTGCCAGCGGAGCGAGCTCTAAACTCGAAGATCTCTCCCTCAGTAGAAAGTTCTGCCTGGAAGGGTTCTAGTCTTGCCTCAGCTTTCTTGATATATTCCTTTAGCGCATCGGCATAATTTGTTGCATTTAGATAGATGAGTGGTGACTCGGTAATTTTTGCAACAGCGAGACCAAGAATCTGAGCCATCGTCCTGTGATACACAAAGCCCGGGTCACCAAACTCGGACATCCAATGAAAGCTATCGTAGTTGCTGTGATAATGATAGATAGGGGAATCATCGGTTTGTCCACCGAAGTTCATGTCGAGGCTAGGGACGCCGGCAAAGTCTTGGAATGCTGTAAAGTCACTACCGCTTCCCATCGTACCGATATATCCATCCCAAAGGTCGCGCACGGTCTGTCCCTTGACAGTTTGGTTGGGCGACTGTACTAGGGCAGTCACATCATAGATAAGCTTGTGTAGCAATGGGGCGGCATTTGCCTCGAAGATTGGGCTGCGAACACCAACATCGACATTAATGTAGGCAACGTTAGTGGCTGATAACCATGGCAGATATTCTTCAACCCATTCAGTGCTTCCCACCAAACCATATTCTTCGCCATCCCAGCTAGCAAAGACAATCGTTCGCAAGGGCTTCCACCCCTTTTCTAAAGCCTGGCCAAAACTGCGAATAGCTTCATTGATGACGGCAGAGCCACTATTGGGGTCGCCGGCACCGCCAGCGACCCACGCATCACGGTGGTTGCCTACAACAATGACTTCATCAGGGATAGTACCATTAATGATTCCAATGACGTCCCACATGGGGGTTATGATATATTCCTGTTCGTTATATAGATTGAGTACAACGTTGTCAGGCGAGGGTCCGATGTTGTACTCGACCCCCTTGTAGTCAAGGCCAGTGTTCCTGGTCCAATAGTCGCCGAGATCTTTAGCTTTGGGCCCAAGTCCATTTAGAGCCTTTAGAATTGGCAATGCCTCCACGTAAGAAATGGGCAAAGATGGAATACTCGGAATAGACCCATCAACTGGCGCTCGTGGTACACCTGGCTTGGAAGGATATCCAGGCGTTGTTGGGTCGCCTGGGGCGACACTGAGAAACTGAACGCTCCCTCGCTGAACACTACTCGGGTGCCGTGCTGGACCGTTGGGATAGGTATCGTACCCGTTTACTTCTGTCATCTTACCATCATCGCCCGGGTCGGTGTAAATGACGACTCCGATCATACCAAGCTCTTGAGCACGCTTGACCTTCAATCCTCGGAAGATTCCTCCATAGCGAGTAACGGCGATCTTCCCCTCGAGACTGACGTTGGCTTTGAGAAGGTCCTCGAAGTCCCAATATGTACCATAGTTGACGTAGACGAAGGAGCCGGTGACATTGCCGCTCGCAGAATAGCCATGAAACGTTGGGATACTTTCCTCTAACTGAGTGGTCGGGTCTTCATCAAGCACATCCTCTTCCAAAGTAGCTTCGAAAGCCACTTTCCAAGCTCCAGCATCGTTAGAGTCGGACTTGGACTTCTCTAGTAGAGCAAGCCGATGGCCAACTGGGTAATTTAAGTATGTTTCATACGCCACAACGTCCGATTTGATGCCCCATTCGGTCCAGCGATCCCGCGTCCATTCGGCCTATGGCACATGTCAATAATGGATCTTGCTCTCATCCTACGTTGAAGTTATACTTTACCTGAGATAGATTTTTACCAGCGAGGTGTGCGCCGGCCGTGTAATACTTACTCCACTCGGCGGCTTTGGCCGAGCTTGGGGTGTCTAAAAGAATACTTTGAAGCTCCTCGTAAGTAACATGGTTTCTACCATGCCCGGGCCATCCGTTGTGTGTGTTATGAGGCGGTGTAAAGACTACGCTGACGAGAAATGTGACAAAGAGGACAATGAGAGAGGAGCCTAAGGCGATTGTGCAAAATCGTCGGAGAGTCTGATGAGGGTACCTTGGAGGCACCGAACGAAGGGTAACGGTAGTGATCAATGGTGTATGCTCATTCGCCATCTTATCATCGTGACCGAGGTTAGACTCGGTCGACTTCATGATGATGATGGTGGTGGCGATGTTAGCCTAAAGTCGAGAGCGACAACAATAAAGGTTGTTCAGAAGAAATGTTTCAGTGTTGAGAATGTCCCACCACCACTCCGACGTAATAGGCGGTAGAAATGTTGCCATCGGATTCAGGCGATATGACCGGTCATTATCTATATATGTGGGGCCGTCGCGACGGAGAGATAAGAGTTAACAGTTATAAGAGGTACGTAAGTATTTACTAAGCAACTACTTACATATGTACCTAGTCAGCTAGTTAAATACTTGGTAGTCATCGGATATGGACGGAATTAAACTAATACGCCAAGTATAGCTAGAAACTTAAGTTCTGTTTAATAAGTTGTAAATATATCCATGGATGTGTAATTTTATATTTAAGTTATGATGCTTTAAAATGTGAATAAGTCGCCATTAGTTAGGTAACAGGGGATTACCAGGTAAGACATTGTACTAACTTCCGGATCCATAATAACTCTCAAAACTTGACAATGATTGGTTGCTTTAACTTGCATTCGGCTTAGCTACCTACCTGGTAGGTAACCATATCTTTTACCAATGATCGTGTATGCTAGTATTGTAGTTATTTTGACGTTTAACAATATACATGATTTAGTGAAAATGAGGAAACATAAATGGGTGTTATTTTTACTCCAGATTATAACAACTATTTAACCTTACTTCATCATAAAGGTGGATGGATTCTAACCTGTGGCTACTTTAGGTAACCTTAAGAGTTAACTACTTACCTCCTAAGTACCTACCTAAGGTAAGTAACTTATTTAAAACATACAGTTTTTAACACCTTGTCTAAGTACCTACTTTCTTCCATTTGTACCTGCTTTATATCTCGTCAGTGTATGATTATCGATAGATATTCTATCCCCTTGGACCATATAAGGGAGCACCAATATGTGTCATAGCTAGGTACTATATGGACCCTTCATTCCAGACCCAACCTGGGGTAAGTAAGAAGGACAGAATAAGAACTGTGAAGCTGACCTATTGCGTGAGAAACCAAAATACATATGAAGCTAACGAAAGCTTGTCGAGAGATCTGCGGGTATCTAAAACAAGCATTCTGATAGATCAATTAATAGCTTAAGAGTGAAAAGAACTAACAACGT
The DNA here is from genome assembly GCA_902806575.1 of Jackrogersella multiformis. Taxonomy (NCBI): domain Eukaryota; kingdom Fungi; phylum Ascomycota; class Sordariomycetes; order Xylariales; family Hypoxylaceae; genus Jackrogersella; species Jackrogersella multiformis. The sequence continues at coordinate 1,028,707 of CADCXD010000011.1, read as the reverse complement.
CCCGACTAAGGTCCTCGTAATCATCCTGTAATAACTACACGACCTAGGTACATAGGTACTGAAGATCTTCAAGTCTCACATAGCCAGCCGTATTACGCACTTCAAGGGAGCTTAAGCACAGCGGAGTTCTTTGCGGGGCAAGAGAGGGGCAATAACTACCAGGTACTACGTACAGTGGTACAGGTCCTAACCTACCTAGGACCTAGGTAACCAATAATACTAATCCATTCCTAATAAGAACGGGGCGCGTTCAAGCCTTGCATGCAGTGTGCAGTGTGCAGTAACAACCAGCCCGCATCCGCGCAGTGTACAGTTCCGTAGATCCTCGCTCCTTCTCCCCCTTGTCTCCGCATGATAGGAGGCTGGAGGTTGGCGTGTGACCCTTCCATTTTTTGCATCTTCTCTCATTTCCTCAACTAACAGCTCCCTAGGGCTGCTAGATAATTTCTAATCCTCTTCCGGGGTTCTATTTTACAACATCCGACACCGGACATTTTCTAGGCTTCCCTACCTATCCAACTGCCTATTGCCTCCTGCAAGCAAGCATTATTAGATGTCGCAGACCTTGATGCACCTGATGAGAGGAGACGGGCTGATCTACCTAGGTTTCATTTTGAAGAACATGCATCGGTATCGGGAGTCTCTTTCCGATTCGTAGTCTTTCTAGCTGAAGGCGGTAGGGCGGGTCGTTCAAGACGATAGTCCGTGACTTGTTAGAAAGGAAAAAGTTTTTGGCATGCATCGCAGCACGCCTTACCACTACACCTCTTAAAAGTAATTCCCCCCCCCCGGCCGGCCCACCGCTACCGCCTTCAGGTTAAGAATCGGCAGGCTACGTGCGGTAAGCCGCAAATCAGAAGCCGCCTATACGACGAGCGAACCGATCTCAGAGCCGGACTACTGCTATTTTTGGCCTAGTCTAGAACTTGCATATGACAAGGTGGACTTGTGCAAGGTGACAAGCACGCCGATGAATCCAGGGCCTAGACATATCCGGTACGATATATGGGTGTCGTCAGGTAGTATTTTTCAACGTCCTTTGTTTATAACGATTCTATTCCTCCGCTAAGATATAGTTTCTCTTTTTCAAACTTGGTTGGTCCGTTGCCACCATCGCTCCTATAGTCCTTCTCTAGTCAGTCTCATGCCGTTCTTGCGACCTTAGTCAACTAGGAGACGTGATCGCAGTTCCTAAGTTTCGACGTATTGTCCTTCCTTAGACGGCGTCCTTGCCCCTCATAAACCTCAACTCGGCTCTAAGCAGTCTAGGGACTGGCCATCTTGGCTTCTCTAAATTCTTCTCTCTCGAACATCGCCCTTCGTTTATCATTCTGATACCACCGATAATAATGTCTTCCAAAAATCATGGCCCGAAACTGCCAGTTCAGCAGCTGGCCATATTGGGTGAGCCTTAAACATTTTCTTACCTTTTTAACTCGGTCTTATGTCCAAACAAGCCGGCGTCTCGTACTATAATTTCCTTACACGACGAAATATAATATCTGTGTATTCGAGGAACATGGTTGTGGGCGGCACGACTTGTTATACATATCTATTATCTTGTTTAATATACATCGGTTCCTTGCTCCGGAATGTACCCGGGTTTCGAAGAGGCCAAATGCCACCATGCCTTATTCACGTCGCCTAACCATTTCGTGACTCGTCAAAACTGGTGCCGAGGGCGTTTTAAAAGAGATAAGCACTATGTTATAACTGAAGTTGAAATGAGAGCCAAGAAGACTTATAACAAGATCACAATCTAGCGATACTACTACCAGGTACTCCAACCCTCCGTATACTCCAAGCTAACATCATCTCTAGCTGTCGCACGATTTGCCGAACCTCTATCTTACACGTCCGTCTTCCCATACCTGCCCGAGATGATCTCCAGTTTCGGCGTCGAGAAGAAGGATGTTGCAAAATGGGCTGGCATTACTAGCTCTGCCTTTTCTCTTGCTCAGAGCGTGACTGCAGTGATGTGGGGTAGAGCCTCTGATCGGTTCGGAAGGAAACCTGCAATCATGATGGGCCTTGTGTGCACAATGTCCTGTTTCTTAGTATGGGGTATGGCGACGAGTTTACCAATGGCAATCGCCGTTCGTGCTATGATGGGGGCTGGCAACGGAAACGGTACGTCTTCTAGAGTAGGCTGCCCTGAAGGCTTTCAAGGCTAATTATCACATAGTTGGCATCATCCGAACGATGGTTGCGGAGATGGTAACGGAGAGGGAACTTCAACCCAAGGCTTTCTCCGTCATGCCGTTGGTTTGGAGCGTTGGGTCTGTATTCGGACCGGCCTTCGGCGGCCTGTTCGCCAAGCCAGCAGACCAGTGGCCGGGTGTCTTCGGGAACAGCACCTTCTTCAAGAAATACCCGTTCGCCTTGCCTAACATGATAGGTTCCATATTCTTCCTGATCTCTCTCACGACCGCCATGCTTTTCCTCAAGGAGACCCTCCATAGCAAACGCCACTCCCGAGACTGGGGCCTGACCCTTGGCGAGCGCATCAAGGAGACGTTCAGGGAGCATCCGGAGCGGCGAGCGCAACGGCTCCGGCGATACTCCCTCCAGGACGACGAGGTAACCGCGCCGCTGCTAGGCGCAAGCGTGCCCGCGAAAACGGCGAGAGCCACGGTCGTCGAGACGCGGATCGAGAAAGCCAAGCCCCTGCCCATCAGCGCGATCTTCACGCGCCAGACCGTCATCAACCTCGTGGCGTACACGTTCCTGGCCCTGCACGCCGTCGCGTACGACCAGGCCCTCCCCGTGTTCCTCAACTACCCGCCGCAGGAGCACACGCCGGAGAACACGTCGCTGCCGTTCGTCTTCAGCGGCGGCTTCGGGTTGAACCACGCGCACATCGGCGCCATCTTCGCCTGCGAGGGCGTCGTCTCCGGCTTCGTGCAGTTCCTCGTCTTCCCGCTGCTGTGCCGGCGCTTCGGCGTGCTGCGGTGCTTCCGCGCCTGCGTCGTCGTCTTCCCGCTCGTCTACCTCGTCACGCCCTTCACCGTGCTCGTCGCGCACGCGCCGACGCGGTACGCCGCGCTGGGCGCCATCCTCGCCGTCAAGACCTTCGCCGTCATCGTCGGGTTCCCCTGCACCACCATCCTGCTCACCAACAGCGCCAGCAGCCTGAGCATCCTCGGCACCCTCAACGGCGTCGCCACCACCTTCAGCGCGCTCGGCCGCGCCACCGGCCCCGCGCTCACCGGCTCCGTCTTCACCTGGGGCGTCAAGCACGGCATCATCGGCATGCCCTGGTGGCTGCTGGCGTTCATCGCGGCGCTGGGCGCCGTGCCCGCGTGGATGGTGTTCGAGTGCGACGGGCCGAGCGGCGCCGGCTCGCCGTCTGATAGCGACACCGAGGAGGATGAGGATGATACGGAGGTCGATGACGAGATAGCTGTTGATGACGAGGATGAGGACGGCACGCTCAGGACGAGCCAGACTAGCACCATCGTCGTGGTTGAGGACGCTCTGCTCGTGGGCAGCGTCCAAGACTCTCGGGTTAATGGTAGCTACGGGACGTTAGAGGCGGGCAAAAGCCTATCTCCGGTTGCGGCACGGGGTGGCATTGCGACTTAAAATCAGGAATGGGGTGGTCTAATGTTGGGTAACTAATGTTGTCACGATGGGAGGGGGGACGACTAGACGACGAAGTTATTTACGAAAGCGGACCTGGTGGAGTAATCGAATGAACGGGCTATTAGCATCAACGACGACGACATCATCACCATCCTTTTCATCGTCGTCGTCGTTGTCGGCATAGATATCATCATCGGGAGGCGTTACGGATCTAGAAAATTGGGGTTTGGGATGCATGAACCTATGGACTCGGAAGCTAGCAGACGTTTGGAGCACCATCGCAATCTTGCTATCCTCGCTTGTGACAACATTTATTTCTTGGCTCACAAGGTAGGTAGATAGAAGATTGAGACTTATCATCATCATCGCCATCATCGCACTACACTGGGAAACAAAATATACTGATTATAAAGAATAAAAAGAAGCGGTTATGGTTCAAGTGCTTTTATATTCATTGCCTTTAGCTAATGCCATTTTGTGAGCCTCGTATGTCCGTAAAAAAATAGACATGAACTCCCCTCCCTTTCCATGTGGCTCCAGCCTAACCTGACATGACCTGCCCCCCGAGCCGCAAAACGCCTATGAATGGGATGAAGCTACTGCGCATCATCAAGCATATAAAGCTATCAAGAGGTATCACTTTTGGTTTTTTGGTTTCCGCACCAAGGACTATCTGAAAAATTCCATTATGTCCGAAAATCCCCAGTCGTCACTCTTCGTAGAACCCATGGCTATCAGCCCAGTTCGCCATACCGTTACTGTTTTAATAGTCCACCTGCCTGCTGGTTAAAGTCTACTAAGCGTAGAGTTTCTTCTCGTAGCTCTCCATGTTCACGCCACCCTCCAGCTGTGCGCTGGCGGTCCGAATTTCGAACCGGAGAATCCCGTTAGCCGCGCTCTCGTGAAGCTCTTTACAGCTTCGCATACCGCAATCCTGCAACGAGTGCTTGAGACCCGCAGCTAGATAGGGCACGAACTTGTTGATGGATCCACGGTGCGCCACAGCGCCGGATACACCTTGCGCTACCAGGACACTGTCTCCTTCGCTGAAATAACGGGCGGTGCCGGCGTTGCTAGCCTGACTGTTCTTACTGCCAGCACCAGCCTTCTTGTCTTGCATAGCGTCGATACTACCCATACCACGGTACGCCTTGACAAGCTTGCCTTCCCGCGACACAAACGACGTGCCTGGTGATTCGGTGGTGCCGGCGAGCAAGCCACCCATCATGACCGTAGACGCACCAAGGGCGAGACCCTTGACGATGTGACCAACGTTTTGGACACCGCCATCGGCGATACATGGCACTCCGAATTTTGCGGCGAAAGCCGAAACGGAGTAGACCGCGGCTGCTTGAGGACGACCGACAGCCATGACCTCCTGGGTGATGCAAGCGCTTCCGCTACCCATTCCGATTCTCAGCCCGTCAACACCTGCAGCGATGAGGTTCGCAGCCTGTTCTCGAGTCACCACGTTTCCGCCGATGACATCAAGACTAGGATACTCCTGCTTGATCCATTTGACCATGTCGATCTGGAACACGCTGTTGCCCTGACTGCTGTCTAGAACGACGATGTCAAGTCCCGCATCAACGAGCTTCTTCAGGCGAGTCTTGTCCTCTGGCCGTGTACCAATCGCGGCAGCGCAAATGAGCTGCTTGGAGTCGGGAAGCTTGGATGCAAGTGGGAAGTGTAGGTTCTTGGTCAAGTCGGAGCGGGAAATCATGGAGACAAGGTTGAAGTCCTTGTCAACAATAGGCAGCTTGCCCTTCCTAGATTTCGCGAGAATCTTATTCGCCTCGGGAAGAGTAACGCCTAGCTGGGCAGTGACTAGGTCGGTCACCATGAGCTTCTCGACCGGCTGACGGAGGTCATCCTCGAATTGGAGGTCGCGGTTTGTAACGATGCCGAGAAGCTTAGAGCCAAGCTTGCCAGATTCTATGGGCCTCAGTCAGCAAAAGCCTTGAACCAAGATTGAAAACTTGGAGAAGTTTGTAGGGTGCACATCATCATAAAGAACATAATTGAATCCCCATGACATTGCTGTCTATACGGTGGAACGAAAGTTATATAATTAGGTTTGTAATCATGCGATGCAGGTATTTTCTGAACGTCCAGTGGAGGCCGGTGGAAGGGGATAAGAGTAAAGAATCTTTAAGAAAGAAAGAAAGAAACCTACCAGTCACAGGGAAACCGCCAAATCCCCATTTCTCCTTAAGTGCCTTAGCTTCTTCAACAGTCGTCTCCTTGCTGATGACAACGGGATCGACAATGAAGCCGTTCTCGTATCTCTTGACCTTGCGGATCATGTCGGCCTGGGCATCTGGTGAGCAGTTATGGTGAATGACACCAAGACCACCCTGCAGTGCCATGTGAATAGCCATCTCGTGCTCAGTAACGGTGTCCATAGGAGAAGAAACGAAAGGGGTCTTCAGCGTGATCCTCTTGGTGATAGGTGAATCGAGCGCGACCTGGGAAGCGGGAAAGCCAATGTAGCCAGGCAGAATGAGGAAGTCATTGTACGTCAAGCCACCGCGCGTGGTGGTATCGATGAGGTCCTCAATTCCAAGGCCATCGCGAGATTTATACCCGTTCAGGGCCTCAACTGCCATTTGGTAGTCAAGGAACTTGGTACTGCCATTGACAGAAGTCGACCCGTTGAGGGATGGCATTTTGACCTGAGAAATTGGGAGAGTATTGGTAGATAAGTAGCTATTTACCAAAGAGTTGAGGTCGAAGAAAGCGTCGAGATATATAATTGACCTGTCGACGAGGTGAACCGTACTCTTCTTCCCGAGTGAAAGGAAAGGAAGAGAATTTCTCGTGGCCGCGTTCACTAAAATTTTTTGTGTTCACCTGCGGGGACCCCTGCACAAGGTTTAGTATGTGGGACTGTTGTTTCGTTAATGCGAAACCTACCAATATGAATGTCTTTGGTGAGGTACGTAGGTTCCTTATTAGCACTAAGAAAATTCAACTATCGATACATAGTAGGTACTAGGTAGGTACCTAGTGTAGTTAGCCAATCATGGATGGTTCTTATCTTGAGTTATCGATCTAGTCCCCAGTAGGTTAAAGTGTTTATAGTGGGAGCGCTTGTGGCTGGTGGCTGTCTCTACATTCGCAATTTAGCAGGGTGGCAGGGTGGAAGGCTCCAAGGTTTCAAAAAGTTTCTGTGGCGCTGGGGTTATAGATTAGTGAGGGGCAATTGCTATGCCGGTTGCTCCCCACCCAAATAAATAAACAAACTTCCTAAAAGAGGACCACCTGATCGGTTTTTAGTTTGCACAAGCTCCGGCACCCTAACAATTAACAATAATCTAGCGAATAAGGCTGAACAAGGCCAAACTTCCTTTGACCGTTGTTTAATGGAATGTTTTAACACTTTTAACTTTTAACTTTCAACATTCACCGATAAACTTTATGACAGCTTCAATTGCATCACCATCACCATTCTCAATCCCCATTCCTTTACCTTATTACTTTCTAGCAGAAGTTGATCTATATCGTATGAGTGCGCTAGGAGCGCGCGCTTTGTTTTTTTCTTATTCTTCCAAGACACGAGCAACCAATATTGTGTCACAGGACATGTTTCCTTGTTGACATTCTATTTCTACCTTTTTTCTACCTTTTCTACCTTTTCTACCTTTGGGTCATTCTTACAGAATTTTCACCTCGAATAGACACAGATAATTCTGTTCACTGAATTCAATTCAATTCAATTAATTTAATTCACTGGGTGCACCACCTAAGTATCGCCTACACAGGTACCATAATTTACCCTCCCGACTTTACTTCGATACACCTCGATATACCTCAGCTCGGGTAGCTGTGATGCAGACTCCAATATCGGACGGCGGCTTTATTCAACTTGACGAAGAGCAGCAGCAGCATCCCCATAAGCATCATCATCGCATATAGGTCTCGTTGTCGAAAATGTCGTACAGACCTCACCCTCTCCGCCAGTCATACACTGTTGACTACACAACTACCAATTCTGTCAATCGTCAAGTATCTACTGCTTCGTCGTCTGCATCTTCCGGTTACTCCAATAATTCCTTCAACTCTGACCCGTATGAACTCGGCCCGCCCAGTGCAACCTCGTCAATAACATCGAATGGATACAGTGCGTCAACCTTCGCGCACAAACGCGGTAAAAGCGAAGCAGCAATCCGACATCCTTTACCACGGGCAAACACATACGAAGAACCCAAGACAAAGCCGGAAGCCATGTATAACTTGGCTAGGCAGTCTTTACGTCCCCTTCCGCCTCCACCTGCTTCGGGACCGGCACCAGATATAACACCTCCACGTCGCGATCGAGAGCGCGGTCAGAGTATCGACATGGGTAGACTTTCTATGTCCCGCGAGAGAACTTCCCCTACTCCTCTAAGCCCTCTAAGCAAATCTCCAAAATCTCCAAACTCCCGGCCTACTTCCATGGTGCTCACTCGATCCGATATCATACGCCCAAACGTATCCGGCGCCTTGGTACATTCATCCCATGCTATGGTCCACCATCCCACCCTCGCCGCTCCTGACTTACAACAGATGGGTCGCTCGTCCACCAACCAACTGCGCACTTTATCTAAGTTGGCTCAGGATAGTTCTGCTGACGAGTTTGCTCTTACTTCTCAAGCACAAGAGGTGGTCGGCCTACGCGGACGACGAAGACTACAGCGAGCTGGAAATGCGAATGGCACTAGGATTGGCCTGCGCAGTGACCGCTATGGCTTCGAAGGGCGCAACTGGATGGACAAGCAGAGACAGTTTCTTCAGGCGTATGAATATCTATGTCATATCGGTGAAGCCAAGGAATGGATCGAAGATGTCATTCATAGCCAGATCCCACCCATTATTGAGCTGGAGGAAGCTCTGAGAGATGGAGTTACCCTAGCTGAAGTAGTGGAAGCTCTAAATCCAAGTCGACGACCCCGTATTTTCCGACACCCACGGCTCCAAGCAAGACATTGGGACAATGTCGCTACCTTCTTCCGATACCTAGACGAAGTTCAGCTACCTGATCTCTTCCGATTCGAGCTTATTGATCTCTACGAGAAGAAGAACATCCCAAAGGTCATATACTGCATACACGCATTGAGTTGGCTTCTGTTCCGCAAGGGAATTGTAGACTTCAGAATAGGCAATCTAGTCGGCCAGCTGGAGTTCGAGCACCATGAACTCGAGGCTATGCAAAAGGGCCTAGATAGGCTCGGCATTAACATGCCCACCTTTGGAAATATGGGCGCCGATTTTGGCGTGGAACCTGAACCTGAACCCGAACCCGAACCCGAGGAGACCGAAGAGGAACGAATCGATCGTGAGCTATCCGAGAACGAAGCAGCCATCATCGACCTTCAAGCCCAGGTGCGAGGTGCCGTGCTTCGAATGCAACTTGGCAACATCATGCAGCAGCTATGGAACTCGGAGGACCGCCTCATCGACCTCCAGGCCCGCATTCGCGGCGATTGGACTCGTCAGGTTATGAGTTACAGACTTGAGATGCGAAAATTCGCTGTCAACCTCCAGAGCGCCGCTCGTGGATTCCTAGTCCGAGACAAGATGACGCATAGAGAGCACTTCTGGAAAAGTAAAGAGAAAGATATCACGAAACTCCAAAGTTTGGTTCGGGCCATGAAGGTCCGTGACGAGGTACGAGAAACCCGATCTCAATTCTCACGAGTAGATGGACCTGTACGAAGTATTCAGGCTGTGTTCCGAGGCTATCTCGCGCGCGAGAAACTTGCTGCCCAGCAACAAGAGACGAGTCGTATGACTGGTCCTGTATCGGAGCTTCAGTCTGCAATACGAGGCATGCTAGCTAGGGAAAGGGTCGCGCAAGATCTATACTTGCTTGGAGAAGAAGCCGAAGCCATTAGTGGCTTACAGGCCGCTGCCAGGGCGATGCTAGCTAGGGAAAGGGTCGCGCAAGATCTATACTTGCTCGGAGAAGAAGCCGAAGCCATTAGTGGCTTACAGGCTGCTGCCAGGGCGATGCTGACAAGAAACCAGATCCATCGGCAACACGAAGCACTCGCGAGCTTTGGCCCACAGTGGGAGTCGCTTCAAGGAATTTGCCGTGGAAATTTGCTTCGGCAAGATATTGAGGGAACAAAAGCCGAACTTGCGCAGCACACCCTTGATATTGGGGCATTACAATCTCACATTCGCGCCGCAGCTGTGCGTCGGGATGTTACCGATAAGCTTGACGCCTTGAATGACAATGAACCCTCGATAATTGAGCTTCAGTCGCTGGCTCGAGGCATGCTCGAGCGACAGCGGGTAGCTGCTGATCTCGACGCTCTTGAAAGCAACACGACAAGCATCATAGACCTCCAGGCTAAGATCCGCGGTTATCTATTCAGGGAACAGCATTATTTACTCCTCGACGAACTTAAGTCCCATGAAGATGAAGTTATCTCACTGCAGGCTCTCGCTCGAGCCATGCTCCTGCGTAACGATATTGGCATACTACTAGGTGAGCTCGACGAGTACGAAGACTCTATAGTTGAGCTACAAGCCTTCGCTAGAGGCTTTATTATTCGACAGAACTTCGAGGAAAAGAAGAGGCATTTTGAAGAAAACATGCAGAAGGTGGTCAAGATTCAGAGCTTCGTCCGCGCCAAGCTTCAGGGCGAAGCCTACAGAAGTCTTACGACTGGAAAGAACCCTCCGGTTGGTGCTGTGAAGAATTTCGTACATCTACTGAACGACAGCGACTTCGATTTCAACGAAGAAATCGAGTTTGAGAGGCTGCGAAAGACGGTGGTCCAACAAGTGAGACAGAATGAGATGCTCGAGCAGTACATCGATCAACTGGATATCAAAATTGCCCTCCTAGTGAAGAATAAGATCACCCTTGATGAAGTCGTGCGACATCAAAATACCTTCGGCGGGCACACCAGCAATCTTCTAGCTAATGCTTCTATCGCTTCTACCAATCAATTCGACTTGAAAGCTTTAAATAAGAGCTCGAGAAAGAAATTGGAATCTTACCAACAACTATTCTTCAATCTCCAAACCCAGCCACAGTATTTAGCACGACTTTTCAAAAGAATCCGAGAGACAGGTACGGCTGAGAAGGAATGCAAACGCATTGAGCTTCTTATGATGGGGCTCTTTGGCTATGCACAAAAGAGGAGAGAAGAATACTACCTACTGAAGCTCATCACGAGGTCAATACGAGAAGAGGTGGACGCTTGCAATTCCATCCAAGACTATCTCCGTGGTAACTTTTTCTGGTCGAAGCTCCTAAGCAATTATACCCGATCGCCACGAGATAGAAAATATCTCAGAGACCTACTTGGCCCCTTAATACGAGACAACATCATCGAGGATCCTGCTCTAGACCTAGAGAGTGACCCAATACAAATATACCGATCTGCTATTAACAACGAAGAACTTCGCACCGGACGACCAAGTCGGAGACCCCTTGACATAACCCGGGATATCGCGATCAAAGACCCGGAGACGCGCGAGCTGTTCATTGATCATCTTCGAGATCTCAGAGAGATCTCAGACCAGTTCTTCCTCGCCCTAGAGGATCTGTTACCTCGAATGCCTTACGGTTTGCGCTTCATCTGCCAACAGATGTTTGAAGTGTTATGCCAACGTTTTCAACGTGAACCTCAACACCATGTGCTCCAACTTGTCGGAAACTGGGTTTGGCGTTCTTACCTTCAGCCAGCATTGGTCAATCCCGAGCAGGTGGGTGTGATCGAGAAAACTCTGAGCCCCCTCCAGAAGCGCAACCTAGGTGAGGTTGCCAAAGTTCTGGGCCAAATTGCGTCAGGCCGTCCGTTCGGAGGCGAAAATATCTACCTACAGCCTCTCAATGCCTTCGTGAGTGACTCAGTCGAACGACTCGGCCTCATCACAAAAAACCTGGTTTCCGTTGCCGATGCCGAGAGCACATTCGACATTGACGAATTCAATGACCTCTACGCCAAGAACAGGCCGACTCTGTACATCAAGATGACAGATATTTTTGCCATCCACTCCCTGGTGGTGAGCGAGATACCGGCTGTCTGCCCAAACCGCGATGATGTGCTTCGCGAGATCTTGCAAGAACTAGGGAGTGCAAAGAACAACGAGAATGAAATGAACGCAGCTAGTTCGACGGATATCCAAATGTTTCTCACCCCGAAGCTCCACGATGTCGAGGACCCGGAGGCTGATATCAAAGCCCTGTTTATGGAGACTAAGCGCTGCATCTTGTACATTATTCGTGTGCAGACGGGCACTGACCTCCTTCAAATTCTCGTCCGCCCACCCACTCAAGAAGACGAGGTAAAATGGCAAGCACTTCTACGGGATGATTTCGCCTCTGGCAGCAAAACTAAGGGGGCGTACTCGGACGTCAACATGGTCGACGTGACTCGAATGTCATACTACGACATGAAGCGCAATGCTCTGGAGAATATAATGCACCTAGAACATATGGGACGCATTACAAAGAAGAACTACTACCAGGACATCTTGAACGCCATTGCGCTCGATATCCGTACAAAGAGCCGCCGCAGAATACAGCGCCAGCGAGAGTTAGAAGGAGTTCGACTAACTCTTGGAAATCTGCACGAGAAAGCCACGTACCTAGAACAGCAGCGCAAGAGCTACGACGATTACATCGAGCAAGCTATGGCTACGCTGCAGAAGAATAAAGGGTATGTAGCTCGCGTTTTATTGATGAATATCGAAGCTAACGAGACTGAACAGGAAAAAACGATTCCTCCTCCCTTTCACGAAACAGTACAACCATCAGCGAGAGCTTGAGCGTTCCGGCCGAGTTCCCAAGTTCGGCTCTTACAAGTACAGCGTGCGCGCTCTTGCTGAGAAGGGCGTCGTTGTATCATGGCAAGGCGTGTCTGAGCGTGATTGGAGCAATATCAACCTCACAATCTCGTGCGACGAGGTAGGCGAGTTCAATGTCGAGGGCAGCCGCGGTCATATCCAGATCCCAGGCGCGAGCGCCCTCATACCGATTGAGGATCTTCTGCAGGCGCAATTTGAGTCGCATCAGTTCATGAACGTGTTCGAGGGCAATTTGAGACTCAACGTCAATCTTCTGCTCCATTTATTGTACAAGAAGTTCTACCGGACGCAGTAAGTCCTAGGACGGGTATTCTATGGAGGACTTGCACTGGGACTTGGTGCTTTAGGATTGGTCATATGAGACGAGATATAATGGAGCGACGAGGATTAGGATGCACGGTTCACGGCAAGGGGAGACAAACGGTGTTCTACGAGGTTAGGTGTTGCTCTTGCTGTTGTACTTACGTCTTATGAGAGAGAGAGATATGTTGAGGGAATCGGAATTGGCTGGTAAGGGGTGTTGAAAACCCAACTTTGCTCTACATGATTCTTGATTGCCTACAGTTGGCTGCTGGAGGGTTTTTTCAAGTTGATGCCAGCAGTTATGAATTCGGTAGCATTCCTAGGGTACTTAGGAGCATGATGTCATGGCAATGAAAACGTATTATAATTGATCTTTGTTCCCCTCTGTAATAGTAAATTCTAGTATACTGCCCTAACTATCCGGTAGTGATTCTTCGAATTAGGCGGGTATGGATGTTTTGTACCTACGTAGGTTAGTTTGGATTAATTTATACTGTATGAAACGAATATTACATACATAGGTACTATCATGAGCGCCTAATATTACTGATGAAGGTGAAATGACGAACCTGAAGCCTACTTTTGCTTCTTGTTGTCTAATATTAATAATAAAATATATACCTGGTAGATATAAGCACTAAATATTGAACCCATACTACGTGACATTCTAGAACATGCCGTTGCAAATCAAATCAACTGAGGTAGGTTCACATCGGCAGGAGCGTTCGGCGGGTTCGGCGGGCTCGGTGGGGAAGATTCGGTGGGTCCACCGCCGAAGGCCACCGATTCCTAGGGTCGGCGGCGCCGGTTATTTATATATGTATATGACAACGTGTCCGCTGGAGCCTTTCGAGACTGAAATACATATAATTCCGTATTTCTCTTCATTGCTGTCCTTCGCCGTATTACTCAAATCTCACTACTCAGTCCGCTCATCAACGAAGCCGTCCCTACCTAGTGCCGTCTGTTATAGCTTAGAGCTTCATAGTCAACTTACATGACCGTAACTAACAATACATCGGAAAGAAGGGAACAAGTAGAATATAAAGGCGTAAAAATGGCGACGATACCAGACACGATGCGCTCCCTCGTGACGCACAGGTACGGCTTTCCCACAGAATGGGAAGTCGCCGATATGCCCGTGCCGCAGATAAAGGACCCCGACGACATGTTGATCAAGGTACACGCCGCCGGTATAGCGACGGGCGACATGCAGATCTCGAGGGGAGGGACGAAGTATGTGTTTGGTAATATAGAGTATGTTACATTTTAATTTATTTTATTTTATTTTTGTATTGAGAAGAGAGTAACGACGAAAAGAAAGTAACCTTGTATAGATTTCCCCACAAAATCGGCATCGAAGCGGCCGGCATCGTCATCTCGGTCGGCCCCTCCGTAAGTCGATTCAAGCCCGGCGACCCGGTCTACGTGTTCGGACGGCGCAGGCCCATGAACCTGCTAGACGCGCCGGGGTTCTGCTCCGAGTACGCGGTGGCGAAGGAGGACCTCGCGCTGCTCAAGCCGGCCAACTGCAGCTTCGAGGACATGTGCAACCTCGGCAGCGTCGTGACGTGCCTCCAGACCATCGAGATAGGCCTGCGGCTCATGCGCCAGAACGGCGTGGCCGGCGGGTTGGAGGGGAAGACGGCGTTCGTGTCGGGAGCGCTGAGCGCGACGGGGTCCGCGGCCGTGCAGATGCTGAAGAACGTGTACGGCGTCGAGACGCTGATCACCACGGTGTCCGCGCCGAAGCTCCGGCTCGTGCACGAGCTCCTGCCCGGCCTCGCCGACCGCGTCGTCGACTACACCGCGCACGGGAAGCTGACGGACGCGATCCCCGCTGGCACCGTGGACTTCGTGTACAACGCGCAGTTCGGCGTGGGGGCCACGTTCGCGCTCGCGCGCCGCGACACCGGCGTCGTGGCATCGATCGCGAGCGTGCCGGCGCCGGCGCTTCTGCGCCAGATGCTGCCGCCGCTGCCGCTGTCTGTGTACGCCTTCGCGTGGCTGGCGCAGACGTGGTACGCGTTCCGGCTGCGCGGCACGAACGTCAAGCACGAGTTCCACTCGGGCGACCTGGGCGTGCGCGAGGACCTCGAGCGCGCGGGCGAGATCATGGCTACGGGGAAGGTCAGGACCGTCAAGAGGGTTGTGCAGCTCGAGGACGTGGAGGCGCTGAGACGGGAGGCGCAGATGGTGGCTACGGGGAAGGGCGGCGTGGGGAAGCTGGTTGTGAGGATTGTGATAGGAGGTAGGAGGTAGATAGATGGATGGTAAATGTAAAGTTATGGCAGGAGACTAGGGTTGTCATGTCACAGTAAAATAATATATAGATCAATAGACTAGGCAGCCTTAACACGCAGTGGACAACTACCCCTTTTATTAGAAACTCTAGAGTACGTACGGATTGACAGGCCTTCCTCTACCCCTGAAAACCACCACCGACCACACGGAAAGGTAGAAGTCTCCTCTCTCTCTCATCAGCCCTCCCATCTACAAAGGAAAAGGGAAGAAGAAAAAAACACGGAAAAAAAACAAAGAAAATATTCACCAAAACTAATGAAGGAATGAAGTAGCGATGCAGTGAAGTACTAACTACTTAAGTCCGACACAAAGAAAAAGTCTACAATCTCGCGTCAGCAGCTAGGAGCCACCTTTTCTACCTTTGGGGCCGGAAATTGATTCCAGCTAGACAGGTTCTATGACCCAGACATCGTCCGGTACGTTGAAGTAGAGCCAGACGCGGCATATCCCGTCAGATTCGTTGTAGGCGCAGGGCAAGTACCTCTCTTGGCCGTCGCTTTGCATAATGGCGATCTGGATGGGATGTCCGGCTCCTTTGCCCTTAGTCGTCCACCACTGTATCCCCGCGTTGGCCCTCTCGATACTGGCGTACATGTTCGCGTAGTTGAGCGGGTCCGGCAAAAAAGGGTAATCCAGTGGTATTTCTGTGTTGAAGGATTCATACAGCTCAGAGGGGCTTGCCGGGAACCATTCTTCTCCTATCGCTTGCGCAACCAGGCTGTAAAACAAAGCCTCGAAGGCTCCATACTCGGAGCGCCCCCCGTCCTTATAGATATTATACCCATTTGGTAGGTCGATTTCTATTTGGGTCCTCTGAGGCCAAGACTGCTGTTGTGGCTGCTGCCGAGGTTGAGGCTGCTGCTTAAATCGAAGCTGTTGCCGCTGAGGTTGAGGCAGCTGCTCAGGTTCAGGCTGCTGCTCAGGTTGAGGCTGCTGCTTAGATCGAAGCTGCTGCCGAAGCAGAGACTGGCGCAGAGACCGAGGCTGCGTCTCCTGCTGCTGTCGTAGCTTCCGTTGCTCTTCCTGCAGTAGCCGTTGCTGCTGTAGGATCTCCCGTGCTTCTTTAATTTGCCGATCCCGCTCCGCTATCGCTGCAGCTACTTTCTCTGCGTTATCATTCTTTGGCTGACCGGTGGATGATGGTTTATCAGCGTCGGCAAAACTGACGTGTTTCTCCTGGGAACCAGCACTAGTCCTGGCACTTGGGACTGTGCTAGGCTGAGTTCCGGTAGAAGACTGACCGAAAAGTCCACTCGGGTCTGTGCTATCAGGCCGAGATTCGCTAGAAGACGGTCCGGCAAGTCTACTCGGGACTGTGCCAGGCTGAGTTCCGCTATAAGACTGACCGAAAGGACCTGTCTTGCGGAAAGGTGATGATGTAGGTGGAGTTAAAAGAAGCTTACTCAAATCTAATTTTTCACCAAGTTGGGTTCCGCTAGGGGCAGGCTGTTTAGGCTGAAACCACTTTCCTTGAGGTTGAGCAGTTACTGGAGGTTGGACAATCACTTCTGGACGTTGAACAGATCCTATGTCGACAACTCCAGCAGGGTTCAGCGTACCAGTCTTCGTGGCAGATTTAGGATCATCAATCGCAGCCTTTTGACGCTCAGCCTTCTGGCGCTCGGCTTCTACCTTCGCCCTCTTCCGGGCATCTACGCCGGGCTGGAGGATAAATTCGGCCGGGATCTTGCGCTTGTTGGGATTGCTACGAGGTATGTCGTAATCCCTCGTCGGCGGCAGCAAGGGGACCAGGGGCGCCTTGACCGTCGTCAGGTTCATATATGCCCTGCCTATCTTCTGGAAGAAGTTTAGCTTTGGCTCGGGGTAGATCACTACGATGAGTAGGTTAGCAAATGTTACAAGGTCGATCGAGATTCCAACGACAGTGAGTAGGAAACGCCGTAAGGAAGTTTAGACGCGAGCGGTTACTAGCTTACAGGATTCTAGATTTCGACTGAGGGCGAACTGCTGTAGGAGGGTCTCAGCCATGGGGAACACTGCAGGTCCCGGTATGAAGCGCTCCGTTGGTCGGGTGATGGGAACCAACTTTGCCTCCTTTCTCTGGTTTTTAGGAACGCCCGTCTGCGGTCTGAAAGGACTCGTTTGAGCACCCGGTTGAGCACCCGGTTGAGCACCCCATTGTGGGCTTGGTTGAGAAGCTATGGCCGCCATACCGATTGCACCTTCAGTATCTGTGGGAGGTGTAGCTAGCGGCTGTCTAGTTGTAGTTATAAACTGAGGCTGTGTGAGAGAGGGCGGCTGAGGTGGTGGTGTTTTGGTTACTTTTGTGCGTTTAGACTGTGTGGGATTTGGAGGTGTTGGCAGTCCGGTTGCTGTTGTCCCGGGGGGCTGTTGGGTAGTTGTCCCAACTGGGGGCTTTGTAGACCCAGGGACCTTTGTCGTTTGCGTCTGCTTTGTGCCTTGAGACTCCTTTGTTCCCATGGGGGCCTTTGTCCCTTGATCCGAAGGCGTATTCTTTGTTCCCAAATCCTGAGGCTCTCGGCCCTGCGGCCTGGCAATTGGCTGGCCAGCATACTGTCGCTGCCTGTGACGTTCAGGTATTCTGGGTGTTAGAATACCAAACTTTTGGTCTGGAAGGCTCGGGTTTATTCTCAAAGGTTCGTCCTGTCGTGTAAGAAGGAATTCCTGCACGTCTTGCCGCTGGCGACTAAGTGGCCAGCGCCTCATGGAAAAGAACGTGGCGCGGGTGAACGGTGCTTGGTATAGTCTCTGTGTTGGAGTGGCCCATTTGAAGAGGGCTGGCCGTTTGTAACCTTCGTACATATTGTCTGGTTGGTAATCTCGGCCATTGATGTGATAACCTGATGAGTCCTCAACGACGGTCTTACGGCTAGGATACATTGTATTGTGGTTCTCGACGCAGTTGTTGATCATCCCCTCTCGAATAACTGTCGTTGCGCCCCTATCTTTGAATTGATTCTGAAGTGATTGGATGGGATCTGATTTTTCGAGGACACGCTGGATCGTTGGCGGCTTGAATTCTATTTCACCCACGCCGTATTGGATGGTTTGCCGCCAATGGATGTGCTCCTGTATGAAGGCGTCTCTTGAGATTGGGTTCCAGGTTGCCCCTTGCCGTCCAGGTACATTGCTAGGCACTGTATACTGAAGTCGACTTTTGATTCCTTCCACGTGTGCCATTGTAACGCCCATACGATTGGCAAGGTTGCGAAAGAACTGAACCGTCCTTTCTGGAATTGGTAGATCGTGCCCTATATTGCGGGCCATCTCACCCAATTGATCCCAGGCAGCTAGATCTGACCAACTGGGCTCCTGGCGTTCGTTCTCCCGCCCGGTCTCCGGATACGAGCCCTGGATCCAATTCAGTTCATCATGGATTCCTGATGCTAGCAGCTGTAGATTCGGGTCTGAAGCGTTCAGAGGCAGTGGTATCTTTGCTAATTCACCAGGTAATGCGGCATTACCAAGATGATCGAGGATATCACGATAATGATCCTCCGTCGCATTGTTTAACTCGTTGAGCTGATACGCATCTACTAGGTGGTTGATCATATTTTGCCGATATGTGCCCTGGTTTCTGACGAACGACTGTATGTCTCTATGACGCCAATAGACGCGATGCTCAGGGAAAATAGTGTACTGCGGTCTACCGATAAGTATGGCCGTGGTACCAGTTGCCGGATCATGCCTCTCTCGGTACCTAATTCATGTTAACGAGAGTCTGAGCATAGTATCAACTAATGAAACTAACCTGACTCGGTTCAGAGACGAAAGCAATTGAATGTAGCGCACGCCTTGCGCATGTGTGAACTGGTAAATCTCGTTCCCAGGAGACCCTGGAGCTCCGCCCCCGTTTATATACTCCAACGCTTGATCAAGAGTTGGTTGGTTTTCCTCCTGACTGGTCACCCATGCCTCTGCATCTGGGTTGAATATATCGCCAGCTTCTTTCAATCCAGAGCTACCAGACACATAGTGGTCATTGAGGAAGCTCTGGAGCCGGCCATCGAAAAGTATAGCGAGGTTGTCTGCCGGTCGTAGGTTCGGATCGCACATTTCTGTGGTACGAGCGGGTTGACACAGAAATCTCAGCCAAGCAGCATCGGCTTCATCAAGAAGTAACAGCCCCGGGTCCTCAACCAAATGATGTTTATCTGACGTCCAGTCGGCATCCTTACGCCTCATGATGTCTCGACGGGTGTTTCTAGTAGTTACCGGCTGGCCAGGCCGCCATGCCATTCCGGCTTGAATATCTCTTAGAATGGCTAGCAAGAAAACCCGAGGGGCTTTCTCGAATGTTTTCTGAAGATATACATGCAGCCGGTTCAGGTATGATCCCATTTTGAGCCAGTACTCGTCGTATATCGAAAGACCATTATAGCGGTAGGGACCTTGAAAGTTGTTGGGCAGAGCGGATCTCTGGGGATTATACCAGTGATCATTATTGTAGCGACGGCGCTGCCAACCGGCTAGGACGTTTGTGAGCTCTCGGTATTGGCTGTAATTATAGACCCAAGGGAAGGGATCTTTGAGCGAATCGGGCACCTTCTCAGGTGGGAGCGCTCGAGGGTGGTAGCATATCTCCTTGGGCATCGCGACAGGCTCCTTGAAAGGGAGGACCACTCGACGCCACGGAGTATTGATAACTCTATTCTCGTGGTTGGTGAACATATTTAGACACTGCTGGAGCGCGGCTCTTTGCCATCCTCGCGAAGTGCAGAATTCCTGTAGGAGGTTCGAAGGTCTAGTCGAGGGGCCGGTTGTAGTATACCCAGCGTTATCCAAAGTGATATTTGGGATGTCTTCGGCGAGTTTTCCTGGCGCTAAGTTACGGGTTTCCTTGAGGCCACCCCTGATACAGCGTTCATACTGATCATTATCGAGCTGGAACCCATTGACAGCACCGTCATCTTGGCTCTGAGAACCAATGGCCTTGTTGAAGAAAAGTTCCTCGGCCGCTATATAGTATTTAATGACATCTTTCCCCCCTCTAGACAGCGCAGGGAATGGTGTATCGCCGACAATAGGGCGAGGGCAGTAATCGATTCGCCTGCGCTTATATCGCGACTTATCAGAGTTTGATCGAATATGTGAATCTGGAAAATTCGGTAGGCGTCGGCTAGTAGGCTGGCTAGAGAATGATAGCATTGACCATTCAGTTTGGCCATTTTTCCAATCTTCGAAGTTCAGATGAGTCTTTACTAAGATGATTGCATCTTCCAACAATGCGCGAATATTTTCAGATTCGTAGCCGAGGTCACCTCGAGAGCAAGCAGCGTGGGCTTCTTGAAGATATTCGCTAACCAGCTTAAGTTTATGGTGCCACCCCGGGAGTCTGTAGACATCTTCGTCGGTGAGGAAGTGCAGAATACGTGGCAGTGTAACATTAGGATCTCTCCCGCCAGGGCCTCTGACCACGTCTGGAATTATAGCGTCCTCGGCATCCGCTGGAGGAGGGTCCGTTATTTGGGATATCAGGTTCGCCATCGTCTCCGGTAAACCGTTCCAGGCCTGACTACTCTTAGCTCCTTGATTCGATATCGCAGTCTGCGCAAAATCCTATAATGAGTTACAATAAATCCAACAGTGTGTCCAAAGATTCCAGTTTACTGGGCGAAATTCATCGTCAGTCAGGACAATTCGTCAGATCGTTTTTGTTCGCAATTAGCGCAGGATTGTCATTAGACTATGGTAGATAAGTAAGAAGAAAGGGGCGGGAAGAAAAATTGTGACTTCCGCTCGCGACGAACTGTCTAGGAGAAGCTGTAATACTTGACTCCCATTGCGAGGAATTCGCAAGGTCACTAGTGGTGGGAGCTAAGCATTCCAGAGGTGATTGGGGCTTTCTTTCACCAAAAGCCGATTTCAACAAAGAATGCTATTGTAGATTCTTAGCGTAGGAGGTGAGACAAATGCATAAGAAGCTCGAACCGATCTGTAGTTTTCCGTTTGCGGTGTTCGGTGTTAGACCGGGGTCAGCATTCTTTGCTAGTTGTTGGCCGGAACTGACGGTAAGCGTAGCAATTGTCTTGTAATTATACTATAGAACCAAGTAGAAAAGTTACAAATTAATGAAAACTACCCATGACAATTTGAAGATTCGCGGGGAAGATAGATCATGATGCCTGGTGATGGTCAGCCACCGGAAGGTCCCCAGGGCCCTCCTCCACAACAACAATCCGAGGGCGGTCCATCCCAACGCCATCGGCGAGGAGGAAGACGAGGGATGCCGGAAGACGAGCGCAGGGCTCGACAGCAGCGTAGGCTTCGGTTAAGGGGTCAGCAGGACTCCAGTGAAAAGATGAAGGACGAGGAATCTAAAGCAACCAGCTCAAATATGCCCCAGACAACAGAACAAGGAGCAGGTATAACTGAGCCAGTGCCGACAGAGACTGAAGTCAATCGGGAGCGGAAGCCGTGGGAGACCATAGTCATTGGTGATGTAGGAGAGAACTTGAGCTACATCGAGGAAAAAGATCGCGAGATCGAACGCCACCGGTATATTGTCAAATATCATGAAGAAAATTCGCCAGACGAAGCCGCTCATCACCAGAAAATTCTCGAAAGGCTGATAAGGGAGAGGTCAGAATTGGAGGATAATGAAGAAAACAATATACCAGAGTAAGCCAGCATTGCAGTAATAGGATTTGTTACATGTGTCGTAGAACATTTATTAACGCCGCGTTTCTAGAAACCAGCGAGAAAAGAATAATCGTATTGGAGAACGTCTGGAGATGCTGAACTGGGCCCTCGACACTTCCCAGTGTGAAGCTGAGGAAGTCAATATTCGAGCTGCTATCCAAGGGTATCAATCGGGAGAGATAGAGTATACGGACAAATTCACGCTCATCTACTCCGGCCACATTGTTGATGTATGTCCCACGTACCGATCCTTCTGTGAAGACAGACAGGAGAGGCTTGACCGCTACCGTGAAAGATTTGGTCCGGGCTGGCTCTGGCACGAACCGCCCTTAGCCGAAGGGGGATCCATAGCGCTCGCAAAGAAGGGACTGTGCCTTAACCGAAGCTACGGAAGAGGGAGTTATAATATCGGAAACTACCCTGTGTATCTAAGATTTTCCGTTGACAGGAGAAAAGTGAGCAGAGAGGATGCGACGACTCACAAAGACGTCGTTGGCGACACGAAACCGCCGTCAAGTCCAATAGCGACATGCCACCTCAAAACGCTCTTGGACTGCGGAGCAACCTATCCAATTTTGCCTATTCACGATCTCCAGTATCTAAATGTCAACTTGAGGTGGTACCCTGCGCAAGGTATCACGAAGATCACAACGGTCACAGAAGTTATCATACGTAGATTTTTCGAACTACATGTCTCAGTCTGTTCAGAATCAGGCGACACCATCGTCGGCGAAGATCAGCAGGCGGTATGGTCTCAAAAGCCACGGATGCTTGGAGGTTTGTGTCCTGTCGTCGTTGACCCTAACAAGGCGACCAATGTGAGGTTTTCTGATCGCCTGAGCGGTATGTTGCCGTTCGACTCATGCTACATGTCCTCGGCGCCGACAATGTATGAATTTTGGCTCGGGGAGGATCGCAGAGACGTGCTGGGAGCGAGACGCATGCCGGCACATTTACGATATGATTCAGATGCCATCTTGGATCTGAATTATCCAAAGCGATTTAAAGAATTGCGAGACCGGGCAACGACGCCTGATCAGGTGATATTCAAGCATCGCGCCGGAGATGATGGACAATCAGTCTTCATTGATAAAGATTGTTCCAAAGTGCGTGGGAAGAGTGAATTATCGATCACGAAGTACGAATTTGATGAATCTAAACAACGCGTTATCACGAAATCCAGAGATAACACATTCATAGAACCGCGGAAGGGTAATTATTGGAGAAGTAATAACCCCCCTCTATGGCGAGAGGACTTCCTGAAAAAGGATGCGTTTGAGGATGAAAGTTATCGAGATGTAGGGGATCGAACAGTACGGCGCTAGCGCGAGCGAAAGTCTCGTCATGAGAAAAAGAAAGCCAGAGTACAATTTGTTCGAATACCCATAGTGCTTTGCCCATACCCATGAGATCCAGACGCCAAACTACTATTGATATGTTGAGTAGAATGAGAGGAGTTGTAATATGTAACGGACTGTCTTTATGGACGTAGAAACCGCCGTTTAAGTTGACGGCGGCGATATTCAAGATACGAATTATGCATTACACACAAGACTGGTAGTTAGGTGAATGTTGGGAATAGGCAATGAATGTTCTTCGTGAAAATAACATGTGTAGGTGGACGCAGTAATCTGTCGATTGACAACTTGGATAGCTTGTGGCTTTCCCAAATGAGTCGTATCGTGCATAACCGAAATCGCTTGATATAATAACGCAGTAGCTCGGAGATTGTGGAAACCTCAGCAGCTGCTGACGCCAAAATGGGGGCTGGGTAGGTTTTTATTTTTTATTTTTTATACTTCCTGCTTCCGTGCCTCTCTTCTACCTATGTAGGAAATAGGGGATGAAGCAAATGTAGACCGCCCTTACTTAAAAACCTAAGTGAGTAGTCAGTATTTCCATGCAACCATCCTAGCCTCTCAGCTAGAATGACGAATGATAATAGGAGGTAGGAATAAAAAAATCGATGGACTGGTATTGCCTCATTCTGAACTACATATTACATAGCTACCTAGTATCTTATGATTACCGTTAACTTTTTGAAATGTTAGCTTTGATGACACTAGATAGGCTATATTCAGATAGACCCTGTCTAATTGCAGCATAGTTCGCTACCAACTGGGTAGATACAATACCTACGTTGGGGCTTTCGCCGTCATGGTATCGCTGTCGACAAAAGACCTATCGGAGAATTCTGATCCTGAACTACGCAGATGCTCATCTCTGACTGCTGATTTGATTCGCGTGCGGAGCTCGGAAAAAATCGAGGAAATCTTCAATTAATCATAGCGAGCTTGATATTCGAGCTATTGGTTAGCTTAAAGTGGTGAAGAGGCTTGCAGCTATAAGCCGGCTTGCAGAAATTGTTCTGTTCAACAGTCGCAGGGTTCTCAGTGGGAAATCAGAGTGAGACGAAGAAAGGAGGAGGAGGAAGAGAGAGTCTTGGCGCGTTTATATGGAGATCTATCATCTTACATACCGGTACCTAAGGTAGGTAGTAATTAAGTATGCAGATATGCAAGTAATTACGTATGGCGCGTAAAGAGCTTTTTCACTTTCCTTTTCCTTTTCCTTTTCCTTTTTTTTCTTCAGACCGTTCTCGAAGCCCTTGCACTAAGCTCTTACATTCGAGCTAGACAGAATTGGTTTAGAACTTGTCTTATTGTCTTAATTAGACTGTCTGTCTGCAGATGTAGTCAGCATAACAGAAGCTACCGTCAGATAGCCGCATACGTTGATGACTTCTCCGCACCACGCACCAGTAACAGTAACGGTAACGCGATCGACGCCAAAAACGCCAAACCGACGCGCGTGGAGGGGATGGTTTCGGTATCCGAGGGGTTGGGTAGAGGTCACCATCTCGTCATCGCCCCCGCCTTCGGTTATAAGTCTTCTGGGCAGAACTAGCAGTTACTCCGTAGTAACTACGGCACAGGTAGATAATATCCTAGTCTATCGTGAGGGTCGTCGTATGTCGAAAACATCACCCACATCCTAGGTACTCGAGACATCATGTTCTTGGTTCATGTTAAAAAGTACGAAGTAGGTATTTACGGTAAATACCTACCTAGGCAGTTTTGACACGTCCATCCACGTAATATAGACGAGAAGGTCTGGCTCCAGGGGGTGCCATATGTTCCCCCGCATAGCTAGAACGAACACCGATTATAGATCCATCCTTGAGGCTGAGGATCACGGAAATCTATATCCTTGTGTATGATTCTTTGCTGGTGCCGCCGAGACTGATGTTGTTACGAAGTATTAACTTGTTATGAGCCTCGGACTGGATGAATATGGTTAGGCCAGGAGCTAACACTAATGACCTGCAGAAACAGGAGGCCAACAATATACCTAGGTACGGGCGATGAATAGATTTAATTGGGCGAGCTTTATCTTTTTTTCAGGATTAGGATGCCGTAGAATATAGCTGAAATGAATAGCCTCATGAGAATACACCAATCACGAATTAGAAGTCGCCCACTACGCTTGAGGATGTTGTTACATACATATCAAGTAAAAGAGAGATACATAGGATCAATACCTCCAGATCTCGAGTCCTACTGTGTAATTGAGGAATAGTATGATGATTTGTTCCTTGTGATTTGTTAAGCCGCGACCCCCTACCTTGGGTACCTAGGTAGGTATCGACATATCAGTGATATAAGAGCCAACCAGATGAGTTAAATGGCCTGGCCAAGATGAAGCCATCTGCGTCGCTGATTGATGAGACTGGAACGTATCTAACCTAGGAATCACGAACACGCCCGGGCCAGGCTAGGCCAGGATTTATGGCCTTCCCCAGACTACGAACCGTCAAGTTTCGGCTAGGTCGGCCAGGGCGGCCATGAGATCTAGACGCGTTCCGACACTAGCGCGTCTGTTTCCTCTTAAACTCATCGCGTCATCCTTGTCAAGGAGATCTCTAGCTAAATAGTAGATAATCCTGCAAGACGGCACTGGTTCAATCAGATGCTCCAGTATCGCCAAGAGAATAGAACTTTTGCTTGGAAACAGTACCTACCTACATAGGTAGTATTATCTCCTCAGCTATTATGGAAGTTCAAGCGTAGTGAGCTCCAGTGTAACGACGAAATCGAATCATCAATTGTTCCGCAAACCATTTGCCCGATTCGTCTTGATCGTCTTGAACCATGTAGTAGTTGGGTCATTAACTCGCACTACCCTAGTATTAACCAACACCTTCAGTACTAACAACATTGAACCAGCAAACCCCTGTCCGCTACATAGATACATACCTAGGTACCTAGGTATGGAACAAAAGTTGAAGGAAATGCATCCATAGCGATCAACAAGACATATTATTAACGTCAGCTTATCCGATATAAAAATAAAAATGAATGAAAACAGCGAAGGACTCAGCAGCAAGCGTCATATAGCAGGGGTGACAAAAGTACAGCTCGTGGGACCACTGTAGCGCGTAAGCGCTTAGGATACCTGGTATCTTGCCTGCCTGACCTTGCAGTTATGTTGCTCGCGAACACTAGGCCTAGGTAACATCATCAGATCAACATGAGGGTATAATGTAACGCTGCCACGCCGGGCACCGAACAGGTTATTAAGCAGATTTCGGCAGGTATTTGAGAGCGGCGCCATCCTTTTTGAAACACGACCCATACCAAGGTACTCTAGAGCTAACTGAAGTCGAGCAACGGCAGTTCCAAAGATAGGAAGCCGACGGGAGATTCACGGCTTGTAACCTCCCGATAGAGCTTATCTCCGTTGTTTTCGAGACTCGGTAAGGTTCGCCGTTGAGATCTGCCCGCCATGTACTAGTAACAAATCGTAGTGTATATGCTGCTACACTAGTATGCTACCTAGGCTGCTAGATATTAGTTGCCATCAAATATCGGTCAATGAAAGATTGTTAATGCCTCTCGGAGGATTCCGTGGTATCTGAGAGTCAAAACGAAGGAGTCAACCCTTGAACCATCGTTTTCGGGTATGATATATTATATCGTGAATATAAGAGGGCATATATGCGAAGAATGGAGATCCGTCTGCCAACAAAAGGGTTTCATGTCACAGTCAGTACCTTGCCTGACCCGTTGTCGTTTGCAGCAAACGGTTGACAGCCCTTGAGACACATCGTAGTAGGTAGTGGGAAGGAAAGCTTTGCAAGCATTTGATGGACTTAAATAGAAATGGCTGGGAAATGATTAGATTAATGATGGTTTGCATAAGCTGGGTAAAGAGATCTAGATTGCATTAGATTATTTTATGCGTCCTACACAAGGTTCTAAGGTTCCTACCCCACTTCAGACTTATCAGCCTCAGTGTGGCTTAATACCTAGTGTAGGTGTTGGGACTATGTACAAGACTACAGGAATAAGCTTAACCTTGAAAGCTTCTAGATCACCAATCGAAGCATTGTGTAACTTTAAAGTTAAGTTAAATGATCATCCACATTCTCGGTATATGCAAGGTAATAGTCGATACATACATACATACCTACCTAAGTACCTAAGGCAGTGTCTTTCATCATAAGTTGGAACCGAGACTCATTTATTTAATTGGATCATGCAGACATATTATGCGGTATCTTCCAGCGGTTCCGAAGCAACAGTGGAAAGAAGAGTCCCCCTCACAGCGGTGGACAGTTTCGAAACCGGACCTCTGGATACTTGACGCCAACATCGAACCGACCTTGCCGAAAAAAAGTTTCGGCAGTGTTACCTGGGTAGAAAGTAACTAATTGATCCAGATGCTCCTAATATCATAGTATTACGACGTGGCCCGCTTGTGAGAATTTTACTTTTAGAGCTGTCGACCAGGAAACCGGAGTGAATGTCTCATTACGACCATAGTAAAGAGGAACTATTAGGAAGAAGAAGAAAAATGCATGTCACATACCGAACCCACTGCTAAATAGTCCTGCGGCCCGCTCCATGACTAACATGACTAAAGTAGTAACTTAAAGATGCCCAAGGAGCCGCTTCAGTCCCTTCCATCGGTCCGTTGGTAGGAGAAGAAGAAAAGTTTGCACCGCGTCGGCGGGTCTCCTTAAGAAACTCTTTCGCGTAGACCCAGTTGTCTGGATTCGTATGCCGATGTTTGGAAGCTAGTTGAAGCACCTAGCCTCGGTAGCTTACAACCAAGGTGGATGAATGCGCTATTCGGGATGGAGCAGACCCGTTCTGTGATTCAATGGCAGTATTATGCAGCAACTGTAAGGTCAAACTGTGAAAGATGACTATAAGTCGGAGGGGCCGTGACGGCGTATTCGGTCATGTGCCCAACGACATGTGGGAAGCGGGGATATACTTGACAAGTTGTTAGGAAAAAGACAGTTCTGCGTCTGTAAACTCCGTCGTGGCTCTTCACCGCCGCAATTAAGGAAGCCGAAGTTAAAATTTACATAAAAGTTTTCAAAGGGGATGTTGTCATCACCTACCTAGGTAGAAGTAAATGGGTCTGGTTAAAGAACAACAAATCGTAGATTTGCTTGCTTTCGATACCGCTAGTTAACCGACTTGCTTTCGGGGTTTCTAGGCTATTATAGAATCTTTCGGGTAACTCGAATACGTAAATTAACTACCTACCCAGGTACCTACTGAGGTAGGTAACCAAGTAGTATAAACGAATTTCACCCAAGCAATATCTAGGTACAAGTAGCACATAAAACCCATATAGCAGTTTAAGGGGAAAATTTTAAAAATAATATGTCCGATAGGCATAGTTGCACATATACGTCATTATCACTCTAAAAACTTTTTTACTCGCTACCTAACCCTTTGCTCGTGACCGCAAGCGTCGCTTGCAGGCTTGTTCTGCGTGTGGGGAATAGTGGGAATACCTGCATACAGGTATGTACATATGTACATACATAGCTGCGGGACTCAGTTTAATGAAAAACGCTAATGACGAACGCGATGCATAGCGCACAGTGCGTACCGGTGTTCGCGGTAAGGCTGAGCTAGATCGGCGGGCCGGTGGGTCCATTTCCGGAGTACAAACTTAATGTACTAAGTACCTACCTACATAAGATACGTACACACGATCTGTAATGGTGTAGGTTAGGTGGTATTGTAAATCATGATTATTAGAAGATAAAACATGAATTCGTTGACGATTATCAACCTGAGAAGTGCGAAAGAATATCACATATTTTACCCTTCGCACTCGTATATGCAAAGGCCTCGTAAGGAGCAACAGCGGTCTAGTAGATACCTAGCAGGAACGGCGGAAGCTAGCTGTACCAACTTCCGAATGGGGGTAAAATACTACTTAGATACATTGGAATACCGTATGTGGCTTGAATGCTTGTGGCGTTCGTAGCTCAGTTTAATTTTAAATATGGGGTGGGTGCATAGGTACCTAAGTAGTGGCCTTCGGATAAGGTCGATCTTCTGATTTTTAAAGACCTCCAGGGCTACAAGACCTACAGCTAAACCATCAGTCCAGCCGGTTACTTTCACCAGTAAGGGCATGTCGCTTAAATCCATTCGATCCCGTTGTCAGGAAAATCCTTACAGAA
The DNA here is from genome assembly GCA_902806575.1 of Jackrogersella multiformis. Taxonomy (NCBI): domain Eukaryota; kingdom Fungi; phylum Ascomycota; class Sordariomycetes; order Xylariales; family Hypoxylaceae; genus Jackrogersella; species Jackrogersella multiformis. The sequence continues at coordinate 999,588 of CADCXD010000011.1, read as the reverse complement.
TATCTGGATTCCCATGCAGCCGTCATGGAGGGAGGGAAATACCCACGGGTTTCAAGAAAATAGTTCGCAAAGGGCTTCATTGGCTCTTAACTCGTCTTCCACATCTGTGAGAAATCTGGATTGGCTCAGGTCGTATGTATACCACATAGTCGTATGTATACACATATGAAATACATGTACTTACCTACCTAGGTAGGCAGATATGAATATTCCGTATCTTTTTTTTCAGGTAGCAGATAGGCAAAGTGACGTGGGTGGTGATTGGTCGATTAATCTACTGCAGGTTTGTTCCCGCCATCCATTCTGAAGTGAGGGGGGCGACATTACGGTTTCTTGCCGACGAAAGAAATTAAATGTTCAGGATGAAGTCTTCAATATCGGCCGCCGAAAATAAATAAATAGTAGGAAAGCTATGCGATAGCGTTGAGATTCGGGATTTGGACATGAATACCTACCTTAGGTATGTACCTACCTATAGTATCTCTATACCTAAAAGGCAGGTAGACAGAATTGTCTGAGAGATCGAGTTATGTTTCTGCTTAGGGGTAATATTTGTAACCTACAGCTGGAAGCTAGTGATAAACTGTAACCCGGTCCGCGCCACTGTATTCGAATATCGGATAGCTTAGCAGGGAGTCACTGGAGAAGGCGTCAGCTACCACTATCGGGCGAATGCCAAATGCCTCCCGGCTTCGGTTGTATCACGGCGCGGCAGTCGACAATATCCTGGGTACCTTAGGTACCTACCTAGGTAGGTAGGAAGGGAGGTAGGTCCTGTTGCAAACGTCGGGGTATTTTGTAACACACGATGACCTTGTTCTAACAACTTGTAAGCATCTGTGGGATCAAACGCCGTGCGTGCCTATGGTATTTACATACCTAGGCTTGAAAGACCCAGCTTCAAGAACTCGTCTTCCGAGACGAGAAGCGAGGCTCGATCGTGCCCCAGGGATTAAATGCGACGTAAGGCAACCTCTTAACCGGAAAATTAGATGGTCCATTCCCAGACAGCTCTTTATTCGTTTTCAGCTGGAGGAAGCTTCCTAAAAATCTCACTCCCTTTAGAAGCTGGTGTTATAGGACTATACTGGCGGTATTATACTGGTCCTAACACGGGAAATTACCGAAACCAATTGGGACCTATTGGCGTCCGTGGAGAGCAAGGGGACTAACGACAAGTCGCCGACTGAACGGGAGAACCCCCTAACCATGATATTAAAAAAGCTATGTCCTGCCTTGTTCGGGTAGGCACACACGTGTTAGGCTCGATACAGATAATAGGCTTGTAGATATCGTCATGATGCTGCTATTGATACCTACATAGGTAGGTACTCTATAACAAACCATTCGTCCTGCCTCGTCCTGCCTCTCCTCTATTACTATGAAAAAAACAAAGACACCTTTGGGGGGCGAATGTACTGTATCGCCGCTTCATGATTGAACGATATAGAAACCCTCAGCTGGCACGCCATTGAAGATTGAAGCAAGATGAAGTCGGACACGATTGGCTAGATGGAGCTGGAGTCGGTGGGATGAAGATGAGCTGTCCCACAGAGTGCGGGAGCACAGCAGCTGTAGAGTCAATATTAATCCAATCATGGCAGACCCTTAACCAACCAGCAACCCACCATATCGGTTTCACGGTCTTTTTCCTTACTGGGCCGGCTCTTTGGGACGCCGGCTCTCGTTGCATGCCGTGCATCGCTCTCTCTACCTTAGCTGGTTCTAAGCAAGCACGCTAGGTAGGCATGGTCATCTTCTTACTGTTTTGTTATCATCGTTGTCGTGTTGTTTTGTGTGTTTCCTGGTCTCTCGATCGGGCTGTGGTGGCTTTTTTCTATTGTATGCCGGCGGCCGCTGATAGCCTGCTCGGAGCCCATGTTTCTATTGGTAAGTAGAAGCCTGCACGCGATGATCTGACATGGTTAGACCTTCAAACGTGCATGTACGATATCAGGGTATAGTGCAGGTGGCTCCTAGGTAGCGTGCCAATGCTAGGTAGGTACCTAGGTAGGCCTACTACAAACCTATTTGCTTAGGTTGGTAGATAGACTAGATAGTCTTCAAGCTACCTAGGTATGTATTTACGTACATACACCACCAACCTATGGGTAGGTATGGATGGATGGATGATGGATGTACATATGGATGCTACTTAGGTAGATATGGAACAAGAAGGTGTGTTTTGCGTAATAAAGGCTCAAGGGTAAGGTGAAGCGCAGTGCTGTACCGGCCTAATGCTAGTTGATGTGATGATGATAGTGTAATAGTAGATACAATAGGGGATGGATCCATTACACATGACACGCATGATAAATTGATTTTCAAAAGTCGTGTAAGACCGCGTCAGAAGATCTTGATTGGCCAAGAGGGATCGATCATTTGAATTGACTAGCGCGACATCTGCCTTGTATTCTTGCAGATTTTCATGGGCTGAAATGGCGACACACTAACCTGAATGGAATGAGAGTCCCCTGTTCAAGCTCCGTTCGCAGCTCCATGCGAACTTGGGAGGAGGATTTGCTCGAAATTTTTTATGGTTGAAAAGAGTTAAGGAGCGACAGGACCACCGCACCGTGTGGTATATACCGTGGTTCTTATTCCCACTTAACCTACCTAATGGATTATTATCCTTCTTGGGAGGTATTATCGGATGATTTGATGATGAAGGCGTAGCCCTTTTTTCACACGTTTTTGGTGTGCATTAGTATCGTTCCTCATAAGCCCGTCGTCGGATCGACTTGACTGGCCATTTCCTTGTAGACAGATCTGCAGTGATCATGGGTATCTAAAGTATTTGTAGCCTGTTATTTGTAGCCTGTTGTAGGTAGGTATGCTGTGTTCGCTACTGAATACTGTACTCTGGACATCCATCAACTGACGGGTGACATCTTACGCTTCTTTCGTAGCTGTACCCAATTAGACATCCTACCTACCTACCTAGGTAGGTATGGACAGAAGTCCTTTCGGCACAGGTGTCCCTCGAGGAAAAGAAAAAGGTCAGTAACATACCGTCTTATGTGGATGGAGGTCTTCAGGGGTTATCGCGTTAGGCACGTTTACCATACAGCCATAGTAAACTGCAAAAGCCCTAGATAGAGACCTCAGGTTATTAGAAGAACGCACAAACACGGTGCGACCCTCATCCGAATTATAGGAGCCTCCGCTATTTCATCATTCTATTTCGAATCTAATCGCTCCTATCACGACCAGTGCCTGTTTAAGGTCCATACTATTTTCACTACATACCTAGACGCTACACTAGGTACATAGTAAGGTCTCGTTACAGTCCTAAGCACTGTACGCAATAGAGCAGTGAGGATCAGGAGTGGAGTACCAAATACATCCCATATCCGGACAGTATGCCCTTGTCGTAATGGCATAATTCCATTGATGTTCATTCGACAACGCTTGGCAACCCTATCTAATGCTAATGATGCACCTAGTCAAGCTGGCACATTACTGGCATTTAATCAACAAAAGGCGGCCGACAGAAACGGCTAACTGCCCTAAAAAATGGCATTACGTGCATACGCCTATCAAATCTCAACTGAGGGTACAATGCATTATGCATCGAAGGTCAAGGTTTGGTTTGGTCTACACTGAAGAGGCCGTACCAAACAAACAAAAGACATCCATCTTGATCTTGTGGCTAGAGAAGGTCCAGATTCCTAGACCCTTTCATAATAAACAAGAAGAGGCTCAAACACAATTCAAATACATACCTAGGACCTAGGTAGGTATGTACCTAGATGTACACACAACATATTGCAACATACATAGATTCGTATATTCATACAGGTTTATACAGGCCGGGCCGTTAGAGACACCTGGCCAACCAACAAGGCTTGTGCCGTGTCATTAGCTGCTTAAAACCTCAATTATACCTGAAATATTGAAATTTGCATCTGCATACTAGAATTTGAATTCATTATCGGTCGAGTTCGATATTTCAACGGTCTTACAATACTGTACTTTTCCGCAATATCTCGTACCGTTCGGTTTCGTATATGTACACATCAACGGCAGCCTCCCATCTCGATATTGTCAGCATCGGGTCCATTGGGCATTGTTCATTAAACGATTAAAGCGGTCTGATATATAACAGTCCAACAGTCTAACAATCTGACAGTGGGCAATCACCAGTCAGTAGCTGTTCTCTTTTGCCGTCATCTCATGCGCCCTAAAGAGACGGCCTGAGTCCCTCAATCAGAAGAAGCGAAGAAGCCGAAAAGCCAACCGTGTTCAAACATTTTGATACTAGGGCTGCTAGGTACTATGTAAGCTGAATACTACACTTTGGAAACAAATTGAACCGTGTGTCGCTCCACTGGTATACGCACACACACACCGTTCTACGTATGCGGGGACCAGGTTTAAGAGGTAAGGAAGAAAAAAAATTAGAGAGACCAGGTCAAATTGCTTGTTGCTTGTTGCTGGTTATTTGCGACTTAGTACATAATACATGGTCTTAGTTGCAAGGTGCAGCTGCTAATGTGTCAGGGAAAGAAAGTGAAGAAAGTACACTCCCTAAGAAAAAGGCGAGAAAAGTACTATGTAACAAATAATTAAAAAAGGACGGAAGGAGGGAGGTAGGTACCTAAGGTACCTTGGGTACATTGATTGCTAAGGGGCTCGCGAGTTTAACGAGTAAGCTGGGCAAGTACCTATTTACAGGTAGGGTCCATATTGTACGCTGCAAGGCGGCCGCAGCTAACCTAGCAGCCTAGAAGCAACCAAACCTTACATAGTACTTTCCTAGGTACCTAGCGGGAGCTCGAATATGATAGGCTGTCGCGAGCGCGGTGCCTTGCTAGGCTCATCCTGGACCCCTGGCTCTTTCTATTCTGTGGCCCTGTACCTTGTACACTTGGTACTTCATAGTAGCGTACCTGTGGGTTTTTACTGCGGATGGTGCTTTTTTTTTTCTTCCAAGTCACTCCTCTTCGCTCTTGCGCCGTTTCTTTAAGTCTTGACCCGCGCTGGGACCGGGTTGTCTTAAAAGTACCTGTACCTGCTAAACCAATCTATCTCTTCCAATCCTTTTTCATATTCTCCATCCTCCTCCAACTTGAGGCCATCTCTACTCTCTCCTTCCTTTCCTCATCCTCTTCAATCCGATCCATTCATTTCATCTTCCTCGACACTCATCCTTACCATAATTTTCTCCTTGTCTTATTTCAAGGAGGAAAGGAGGAGAGAGCATCCCGGGCCTTCACGACCAGCTCAGACGAAAAAAACCGGACAGGGCTGAGATAATAGCAGAAAGAGACGGGAAAAAAAAAAGAGAGACGCAAGTCTAAATAAATGAAGAGAGAAGCAAAGGAATTATAATTTCCTTTTTTCGCTTTACAGCTTCGATAATTGTCCTCTTCAGATATTTTTCCAGGTAATACCTAATCCAATATTTCTGGAATTCGAATTCCTCGGTCTTTATTTGGACTAAGGAATCTTTCCCAATTACCACATCCTAACCTCCTAACCTCCTAACCTCCTTTCTTCAACTCCTGCCATCAAAACCCCCTCTCCCTCCTTCTCTCGTCCCTTCAAGGCGGCTGATTTTCCCTTTCGCTCCCCATTCCTCAGCCGAACCCTTCTTTCCCTTCCTCCGCCCGATAAATCCAAATCCAAATCCACTCGCTCCCTAAGGAGGAATAGTCTTGTCTGTCTTGCTGGGCAGACAACAAGGCAATTCGAACCTCCCAATTCTCCTTCGTGCCAACGGTACCAGGAATCTGACTCTGGCTCATCATAATTACTCCAGAAGACTATCGGTGCTAGACTCCACACGGGTCTACTACCGATTCGAGGATCTCACCAACGAGCCCTACATGAACCCAGTCGCTCGACTATAATCCATTAGAAGCGTGCCAGTGTAGAGGTACGTCTAAATTTCCGCGGGAACTCGAGAGACAGAGAGAAAAGAATAAAGGGGGATGAGAAAAGTGTATAGACTAAAAAGAAGATTCTAATATTTGTTCTTCTCCCTTTGCAGTTACATGCCGACGGTCCACCCACAGTGTTCCAACGGTGTACTCGAACACTCACGCACGCTTCGATCCGCCGTCGAGCAAAGGACGCTTTGCCTTCGTGGGACTCGTTAACTCGCTGTTCCCACCAATTCGGCCAGGAATCACCTAATTTCCTGTGGTTAATCGTGGCGGTAAGGGAGACCCTTCTTCAGCGAAATTATAACACAGACCAACGTCATTTTGTATGCACGTATGCTGCATTAAATGGCTCCATCGAGAATCAATTGCCTGCCAGACGTCTCTCGCCGCGTGCCAGGAACTGGATCCCCACAGATTCTCGGTCGAATCAGAACACCTAGTGTTCTGCCCCTGATCGTGTGGTTCCAGAAGGCCGTGCCCTGATCCGCCTGGCCTGGCTTTGGTCCATCTATGTCTCTCCTGGCCTCTCAATTGGGTTTATGGTTCCTGACGCTAATAATATTCCACTCCAGAGCCTTTCACTCGACGTCCTCTTTTTAACGGCCGCCTCTCCGGCCCTCTTTCACCTCATCATTCCGCCGTCCTTCCGTAGCCATTCGGCCACAGTCATTCCTTAATTTTTATTATTATTTTTTACTGCATTACAGTTCATCACGCTCTTTAATATTGTAATAATTGTGTTGTCCGTTTCAGCTAGAATAATTCACTCCTTCGATTTCTACCTGCGACGAACACCCTAATACACTCGCTCTCTCACATCATCAAGATTCCTGGAGAACCTAATCGTCACTCTTTTGAAGATCACGTCCAAGCATCCACCAAATTCTGCGATACCACTCCTACCCGAAATCTCAACTCTTTAGATCATCCAATCAATATGGCGTACTCAACTTCGGGAGACAACGGCTTCTTCGTCGAGACCGAAGAGCCTCGACACCCCCGGATCAGCATGAAAGATGCGGCGAAGATGTTGGCCCGTAATAGACAGGAGATGATTGCCAATGAGTTGTCTCGCCTGGCCGGTGACGAATATCTGGAGGACATAATGCAACACATGAGGCATATGGAGGTTGGTGTCCTCGGGCTACTTCCCAGCCCCCGCCCGCCCTCCTTTCTCCGCTTTGCGAGGATTGGGGGTGGTGAATTGAATAAGCGTTTCTGTTGCTAACCATCAAATAGGACGAGACGTTACCGGACGCTAATCTAATTGACATGCAACGGGAGATCCAATGGTTCATGAGGCCGTATCTGATCGACTTCCTGATCGAGGCCCATGCTGCCTTCGCCCTTCTGCCCGAGACCCTGTTTCTTACTGTGAACCTGCTAGACCGATACTGTTCCAAGCGAGTAGTATACAAGCAGCACTATCAACTAGTTGGATGTGCGGCGCTTCTCATTGCTGCCAAGTACGGTGACAAGAAGGATCGTGTCCCCCAGATCAATGAGCTGAACAACATGTGCTGTGGACTGTACGACTCTGGAATGTTCACTCAGATGGAGATGCATGTCCTCAACACTCTCGAGTGGACCATCGGACACCCAACAGTCGACTTCTTCACCCAGCTTATAGTTGCCGAGGAGGCTGACGAACGAGAAGTCGAGCACATGGCAGCTTACCTCTGCGAGATTGCCTTGTACCACCGAGATTTCGTTTCTACCAAGCCCTCGATCATGGCACGTGCCTCGCTCGCCCTCGCACGTGCGATATTGGGAAGACCGGAGGTCAACGATGGGGAATGGGATCATCTGGAGAACGTTACCGTCCTCGCTCTGTCTCAACACTTGCATCAACCCTCGGTGACGTTGTCGAGGAAGTACTCCTCGCAGCACTTGTCTCGCGTTTCTGGAAAGCTCTCGGAATTTCTCGCCCAGCAAGCGGCTATTGCCCGACGGGCTCAAGGACCACCGTCGCCCCCGGCTGAACCCACCCTATCGGCACAACACTCTAGCATCTACAGCACTCCGCAGAAGGGACATGGCGCCGCCATAGGTGTCGCGGACGGGTATCTCACACCACCCATCACACCTGACGGAATCAACTTTGGTGTCATCGACCCGATGAACAAGTACGTCCCCCCTCGGTGTCCAGTCACTCCCACACCGCAACCTCCCACTACGGCTGCCGCGTATCCGCAACAACAACAACACACGCAGCAATACTCGGCCTACTCGTACGACGAATACAACGGTCAGATGGTCTCGCAATGATCACATACCCTGGCCCGATACCTTTTTAGATTCAACGTAGATTCGCCCCATCTAACTCTAACATATGAACGACACCACTTGTTTTGAGATTATCGCATGGATGTTTATCATTGGAAGAATAAAAGATTGCTGCATAATTGACGGTTTAGGTTCATCTCCATGGCATTATCAGCGACTTGCTTGATTTCAATTTATCCTTTTTCCTTTCTCAGTCATACCCATTGAGCGTGCCATTGCATCAACCACCACCAAAGCGAAACGATTGTCGACCAAAAAAAAATCTGATTTCTCCTTTTCTGTGCGTTCGGGCGTTTCTTACCATCGATCCGAGGACAGAAGACGACGCCCAAATTGCAGCACAAGAAGCTATGGAGCGTTGGGCGGAGCCGGAACAATACATAAAAATGGGCGAGGCTGTATTATGGAGAAAAAGACTGGCAATTTGTGAACAACCAACCGGTGGGGGATGATGAAAAAAATTGGGGGGACACATGTGCGCACTGGCACGTCTGCGGGCGAGTGATTCGCCAATTGCTTTTGGAATGTCGAGTGGCACCTTGACTCTCGCCTCGCACGGCCGAGGAATTGTGATAGCAGCACTACGGCGTGCCACACGATACGATACATCGATCGACTCCCCAGTCGGGAGAATATTAATTCTTGTGGAGGACCTTTGCTGCGGAATATCTTGGGCATCTGGGACGATACCTTGGGATGGCTTTTCGTTCTCGTCGACTCTGTCGCATGAGAGTATGCCTGCAGCACCCGTAAATAAAAATGGAAAAGAGTAAAAATCTCTTTAAAATCGTCTCATATCTTCCCCCTTCTCTGCTTGACGTGAATGCCTTCAATTTCCGGTGTTCCCCTTTCTACAAATAATCTAGACCGATATAATCATATGGGCTTAAAGGACAAGCTACCAGTTAATATTATTCACTGCACTCTGACGCAGAAACCCACCCGTTTTCCCTCATAAGCAGCAAGCTAATGCAGGCGGACGGCTTTGTCCCACTATGAAGCAACGATATATATTACGATTTGCAGCATAACTGTGCAGCGTTCGACGCTCCGGGTTGTTAGGTATGTTTTTCTAGTTAGGTCGGACCGCTCCATAACAGACTTTGGATATTGGATTGGTTACTTAAATGACAGTCTACCGTAGTTGGACGATAAGATGAGGACGTTGGGCTTCCTTGCAACAACCCTGGGTTATGGAATCTCGGTTGGGCATTTCTCTTTGCTTTACATTCGAATCACCTTACTAGATACCCAGGTAGGTAGGTATACTCAGTCTAGTAGTCGCGGAAGTCCTCGAGTACCTAACTGAGTAGCTGCTAGGGCGGTATGAGGAGAACTCAGCTTTATACGCGCGTACCTAGGTATGTCACTTTGAATGAAGTCTACGAGTTTTCTACTTAAGTACCTAGAGTAGAATGTAAGAATCCTATGAAAACACTGCTAGAAAAGAAGAAGAAAATAGAAGCAACTACGAAGGTCGGGGCCAAAAGTTTCGCACATCTGCTCTTGGGCAAAAGCCGTGTTAAATAAGATTTATATGCACTGTGATAGCTTTTGGCTTAGTGGAGTGATCACTATTAGATCTGAGGCGTAGCTTGAGGCTGATACAATATGGATACCTCTAGGTACCTGGTATGGATGGATGTAGCTAATTTTATTACAGACTGTGTAAAGCCCCGACCTTCGTACTAATCCACTGATAGATAGGTAGTCGCAGGTCGGAGAAGAGCCTGGATCTCTCTCGCCGCAATGACCTCTTTGAACCAACTTTCGGGCTGCCTTGCGCAGGCCGCCTAATCAGGCACCGTGGAAGCGCGAAAGGTGCGCGCCAAGATCATTCTCATGTTAAAATACGAATCTGAGCCGGCCTAGAAGTCCCCTTGGGTTGCCTCGCCTTACCTACACTACATACCTAGTATACAGCATAACGCACTCCTGTCAACCGTAATACCTAGTCATGGCGCGAGACCACATGTGGAAACAGTCTACACCCTTACCCACCCTCATATCTCGCGCACCTGCACCGGGTTCGTCTGGGGCCTTGACCGCCGACGAGGTCCCGTTGGAGGGATACATGCGCCGCGCCATCCCGTGCACGAGGAGCGACATCCTACCCCCTATCAGCAGCAGCAGCCACACGGCCACAACCCAGACAACCGAGACCAACAACCCGCCGGTCCTGAAGAGGGGCCACACGAACCGCATCCTGCTATACAACGGGTGCTTCAACCCGCCGCACCGCGGGCACCTGGCCCACCTGACCCACGCCTTCCGGCACGGCGGCGAGGACCTCCACGTCGCGGGCGCCGTGGTGCTGGTCGCGGCCGACGGCTTCCTGCGGGGGAAGCTGGGGGCGCGGCCGCACGTGCTGCGGCTGCCGGAGGCGCAGCGCGCGGCGCTGTGGGACGGCGCGCTGGGGCGGGCCGCGGCGGCGGCCAGCGAGCCCGACGACAGGTTCCAGGACGACAGGCACGAGCACGCGGCCCCCGGCGAGCCCACGAACTGGTGCTGGGTGCTGCCGGAGAGGTCGTGGCCCGCCGCGGCGTGCGAGCTGCAGCGGCTGTGCCGCCTCGACGGGTTCGCGGTCGAGTTCGCGCGCCTGGCCGGCGGCGATAAGGTGCGCGCCGGGGCCGTGGAGCACGGCCTCTGGGGGTGCCGGATCATCGTCACCACGGATGTCAGCCGCCCGGTGGACTTCTATGACGGGGCCGGGGCTGGGGCTGGGGCTGGACTGAAGGGTCTGAGGGGCCACTCGCCGTGGAAGCGGGTGTGGTGGCGGAGGGTAGAGGAGGAGGAGGAGAAGAAGAAGAAGAAGAAGGCAGATGACGCGATGGCGTGGCGAGCATGGCTTCGTGAGTCTAATTTATATATATCTACACTTATGCCCACACTTATCTTATAGGTACTCCGAACTGACCAACCCACCCCCAGACCCTCCACCCGCACCCGCACCCTCACTAACCCCAAGCGCGGCCCCCCTCCTCTCCAGCAGCCGCGACGTCTGGACGTGCACGCACCTAGGCAGCGGCGGTAAGTACGTTGTACGTTTCGTCGGCAGCGCGGCCTCGGAGCGGCTGGACCCGAACCTCAGCTCGACGCACGTGCGCGGCATCATCGCCGGCGTGCTCGGTGGCCGAAACCACACCCACAGCTACAACCATAATAGTAATAGCAGCAGCAGCACATCCCAGCTCATCGAGCATCTGGCCGACGCCCTGCGGGGCGTGGCGCTGAGCGCGGATCTGCTGGCCCGGTATGTCGGGGAGTACGGAAAGACTGGCGAGGTAGGAGGGGTGGCGGGAGAGAGAGTAGGGGGGCGGAAGCAGTTGAAGCGGGAGATGGAGAAGGAGAAGGAGAAGGAGAAGGAGAAGGATGTGGATGTGGATATGAGGGCCGCGAAGAGGGCGCAGAGATAGGACGATATGGATTCTGACGACTCAGGTTCTGACAACGACTCGGTGTGTAGGTACCGATGCCACCTAGTGTGGCTGTATTCTTCCTTGTACTAGGCACCGTACGATACGGTGCGTCGATATGTTGGTGTGGATATCCTCCAGGACGAAGAGTCGGGATCGGCCTCCATTGCTGAGGGCTTTGACGGCAGTGCATAATGGGTATCTACCCCTTTTGCAGGTCTTCTCGTTTTCTAGCTCATTGTTAACTTGTAATATCGAGATAGATACCTACCAATGTTAGACTTGAGAAAAGAAATAGACTCTACCTTAGATATGTAACACGCTTTGGATAAACATCCATATAAGACATTTGTGTATAGCTACCTAGGTAGCTAGATGAAGACGACTCATGACTAAATAAAGCTATTTATATAGAACGGGATCCTTATACGCACTACATGAGCACTGCTATTACTCGGGGGTTTTAATCCTGTATGAAAAACGCTCCCTAAAAGTACTTGTATATTGACTGTAAGTAAGCTTGCGGATAATTCTTTAGAGTATTAGACAGAAGAAAATAGGTAAGTCCATAACCCAAGACCAGTGTCGAATCCTCTGAAATAATCACAATTACGGGTCAAAATGGTCTGCTCTCTATAAAGAAGTCACACGAAACCCCTTGATCGACTCCTGAAAAGGGATCTCTTCCCTTCACAACGTCGGAGATCCGTAGCTCCCTCGATAATATAGCCGCCAACATAAGGCAAAGCACGGGAATTTAGAGGAATAAATGTTTCCCATTCATTAGCTATTAATAGTATCTTGGTATAACATCCCTCTCAGCCTATGTCTAAGAGTAACTGTATGCAGCATCAATCAAGAGTGTACTGGTCCTAACAAGTAAAATCCCAATTCCAAAAAGTTCCAAAAAGAGAGAGCGACCCTCTCACCTCTAATTAAATAGTCGGATAACCTCCTCGTGATGTTAGCCAAGGTTCCCCAAGCTTCTAATGCTCGCATCTTCGTTTGTTTTTTCTCATATCCTGTTTTCTAGCAACCTTCATACCTTTGGCATTAGCTAAGTCCTAGCTTATCTCTCTCACCATACTAGCACTGGACGCATTCTCTGCCATCGTGGATCTGTCAGCATTGAAGTGCTAGCGGTCGTAGTGGGTGGCTCCTCAAACTGCAGCTCGGCCGTATTGGAAAAGTCTCCGCGACTACTTATGTCATGGTGGAGTATAGCGGTTGGTGACCCCTTAGTGCCATCAGGTTCTGTCCAAGCGAGCATCGCTGCCAATGTCGTCATTGAGGGAGAGGGTCGAGCGCCGTACGGTATCACCCCGGGTGGGAGTGTATAGCCAGATGTTTGTGGATTCCCGCTTCCCGGATTCGGTCCTGCGCCGCCGCCGTTGGGATTCGATGCCGTCGGCTGATTTTCACCAGTTGGTGTGCCACCACCACCGTTTGTTGGATTTGAGCCCGGTGTGTTTGACGTGGTGCTCCCCATTCCGCCGCTGGGATTTGATTGTGTTCCTCCACCTTGCCCGGGAGCAGGACCACCATTTCCTGTGGGATTCGAAGTCGGATTGGAGCCTGATGCCGAAGGGCTATTATTCCCATTTCCTCCGTTTGGATTAGTTTGCGTTCCCTGATCATTCCCGCCCGGACCAGATGGGTTTGTTGTCGTTGGAGTATTTGTGCCCGTACTTGGACTTCCCGATCCACCGCTGGTTGGCGTACCTGGGCCTTGGCCCTGAGTACCACCTGGGTTGGAATTTCCACCGTTGCCTAGTGAAGTACAGTTTGGATCGGTAGATCCCAAGGTACACGAACTACCACCCGGAGATCCGTTATTCGGACTAGATGTGGTTGGGGGGTTTTGTCCTCCTGCAGCAGGTCCGCCTCCATTATTCGGTGATGTACAGGAAGGATCCGTCGATCCTTGCGTACAGGTAGCAGTACCGGTGACCGGGTTCGTCCCAGTCGGTTGGTTCTGTCCGGGAGCAGGGCCCCCTGCACCGTTGTTTGGCGATGTAGAGCTTGGGTTATTTCCAGGTGTCGATGGGTTGGGGCCTGCGCCACCATTACCGTTAGGTGAAGTATTCCCCTGAGTTGCACCGGGTGCTGACGTGCCCCCATTTCCTGGTGAAATACAAGCTGGATCGTTTGAGCCAGGCGCACATGTGGCTTGTCCACCATTAGATGAGTTTGGATTGGCATTCGGGCCTGATGTTCCACCATTCGAACCTGGAGTAGTTCCATGACCTTGGCCTGGTGATGTGGGACTCGACGAACCTCCATTACCCTCTATGCTTGTACAAGATGGGTCATTGGAGCCAATCGTACATAGCTTGCCACCGTTCCCGGGATTCGAGCTCGGATTTCCTCCACTTGATGGATTGCAGTTCGGATCGGCCGAGCCGGGTGTACAAGTGCTATGAACACCGCCGCTATTTGACGGATTAGTTCCAGGATTAGGGGCCGCTGTACCTTGGCCTTGACCTGGCGATGTTTGACTCGGATTTCCTGATGGGTTAGTAGTGGGACTAGGACCTGTTGTTCCCTGTCCCTGGCCCGGGGAAGGTTGAGTTGGGTTTCCACCACTGCCAGGCGCCGCCGTTCCTTGACCTTGGCCAGGCGAGGTTTGGCCGGGATTGCTGCTACCACTGGATGGATTACCATTGGGATTAGGCGCTGAAGTCCCCTGACCTTGGCCTGGCGAGGGCTGTGTTTGACCACCGCTAGTTCCCGTCGGAGCACAATTTGGATTCGAACCATCGCACGATGATTGAGCTCCGGATCCGCCATTCGGTCCCGCACCGCCGCCTCCAGCCGGAGAAGAAGTCGGCGAGTTGGAGTTTCCTCCTGGAGTCACTGGAGCAGCACCCCCGTTCCCGTTCCCGGGAGTCGAACTGGGACTACTTCCTTGGCCAGGGGCGGGACCGCCTCCGTTTCCGTTGGGAGACGAGCTAGGATTTCCTCCAGAGGATGTGGGGGTAATTCCGCCTCCGTTATTGGGTGAAGTATTTGAGTTAGGACCGGAACTAGGGTTAGCACCTGGCCCTCCCGTTGGAGCTGAGCTGGGACTATTGCCCTGGCCAGGGGCGGGGCCGCCAGCATTACCGCTTGAAGCCGAGCTCGGGTTCATCCCCGAGTTGGTCGTATCGGAGCCGTGTGATGGGGAATTAGTATTTCCATTCGAAGACGGCGTTGGACTGCCTCCAGGTGTGACAGGGGCAGCTCCTCCCGCGCCTCCATTTGGATTTGAAGACGGTCCATTGTTCCCAGGGGCTGCGGTTCCTCCGCCATTGTTTGGCGACGATTCGGTGCCACCGCCGTTGCCACCCGGTGAAGTAGTACTTGTGCCAGAACCTCCATTTGGATTTGAGCTCGATACAGGGCCCTGTCCCGGGCTAGGACCACCACCACCTGCATTGGGTGAAGTCGTCGGCGACCCTGGAGCGGCACCTCCCATTCCATTTCCAGGCGCTGAACTGATAGTCATGCCACTCGGCAATTGTCCCTGGGGTTGCTGCGTCTTCCGCCCAAATTGGCTAATTAACTGGCTCATGTCCGCACCAGGTGGAGGAAATACTATTCCTGGCTCCGTGACTATTGTTTGAGCAACACCACCAATGGCCATTGAGATAATCTCGGGTAGTGATACAGTCGCGGGCAAAGGTTGAGGTCCTGCGCTTGCCCAACCGTGGGGTTCATTGTCAGAGCTGTAACAACTCAGGGCGTTATCACCACCGCAGGCTTGTTTAGAATCGCCTGTACATGGAATCGAGCATACAGAGTCGTCTAGTTTCTGTGTGCCATTGAGAAAGTTCCCACAGTAGCAACCATCGCCGCCTTCGGTTCCCGCCATGACGAAACCACGGCCGATGCAGTGCTGGACACATCCTTCGTTGGTGAGGGGCCCTAGATTGATATGAGGCTCCATGTTGAGTGCTGGTTGGCTAGATTGATCAGCCCAGCAGCCACAGTAACCCCAGCTTGAGGCTTCTCTAGGGATCTTGGGGGTAGGTTGTGCCCCCGTTGGGTGTATTGAGCTCGTTCGAGAAGATGTAGTGGATAGCGGGACCGTAGACGAGGTTGTGCTAGCGCTATTGGTAGTCGGTCCACTGGAGCTTGCACATGTTTCTGAACCCGGGAGTGGTGTTGGACTAGGAACACAAAACCAACCCCCATCACAATTACCACAAGGCCAACCGAAACCGCAAGGGGCAGCTTGTGCAGGTGTTTGCGAAGGTGGGCAGAACCATCCGTCAGGGCAGTCGTGGCAAGTATAACCCGACCCAGGACAGGGTCCTTGAGCCCCATTGCCTCCTGGAGGAGATGTTGTGGTAGCACCGCCGGCATTAGGGCAATGGCACGTCGGAGACGGACATGTCGGGCAAGGTGGCATCATTGGGCATGGACTTGGGGCATAGACGGTAAGGGTAGAAGTTTGACCAGCCCTGCACGGCCGTGAGCCTTCAGTCAGGTACCTAAGTATGATTATAATAAACTTACAAGAAAACCGTTTCTGTGGCGATCGATGGACAGTTCCCTATTGTAGTAACTAGATCTTATTTAAATGTTAGAGATTAATTACTTAGAACCTGAAGAGAGCTTGCGAATATGCTTACCACTAGTAGCTGTTGTCATAGGGCAACCAGAATCTGAACCTTTGAAAGGAGTTACCATCGGAAAAATTGTTATCGTCGCTATGGGGATAGTGGATGTCGGAAATAGAGTGGTTACGGATGCCTCCGTCATCATGGGACCATTATCAGCGACCACTGAAGCTGTATCATCGCAGATACCGACAAGGGTAGAGAGGGTACCATCAATAACTGTTGTAAAACTGCAAATGTTGACGTCAAGGATATTGCCGACTAAGGAGGCAGGGCTACGTGCCACCCCCCTATTGTCAAGACCTTTACCTAAGGCCCTAGATGTATCCTGATGAATGCTGCTAGACGGGGCTCGAGGAAGGGTTTTATCGAGAAGGTTGCCACGCGTTTCTAAAAGAGCCGTAGTCCTAGAGCTGGTCGACATAGGCTGGTCGGTAATGGTAAAGACTGGCTGGTCCGTCAATAAGAAAGACACACTTTCCGAAGGCTCAGTACTAGACAAATTTGTAGCAAGTGCCGAGATGTTTAAATTGCCTGTACTCTCTTCCCTTAGAGATGTTGCCACGGCTAGAATAAGTCCCTCTACTTCACTAGGGGTCATATCAGGGGTATTCCGTATATCAAGACCATGTTTCCTCTGGCGGCTCTCCGGTCCAACATCTTGGGCGAGTGGCTGCTTAGACGACGCATTGCTTTCTGAGGATAGGCTGCGTTTCTCGGATGTGCTGTTACTGAAGTTGGTACTGAGGGAAACAGCAGCAAGAAATCCAAAGGCGAAGGCAAAGATCACGGCACCGAGAAAGGATCTCGCTATGCCCGGAGATGGAAATTGTGAGGATATCATTGGAATAGAATAAAGTCCAACAGCATCCAGTTCAATTTTTGGCCAAAACACAAGTCCAAAAACACCAAAACGAGGGCGACTTGAGCAATGAGGAGCCAAAAGAAAGAGTGACGAAATTAAGGAGAAGAAGATGGGATTGAATGTTAGGATGGGCTCAAAATGTAGGTACCTACTTGAGGTAGGTAAATAGATTTGGCTATCGTGGTATTCGCTCTTGCTACCCATATTACTCAATATTAATATAGCAGGAGATAACTGGAAATAAGACTAGAAGGAAATAACGAAATGATAAAATACATGGCGTCTCATTGTATCATTGTAGAAGTATTATTTCCTTATTCCTTAATAACATACTTTTCAGGGGGGCTCAAGGCTCACCTTCTATCAGCACCTAGGCAGTCTATTATGACTGGGTTGGAACCTAGGTTAACGAGTCCTACTTGCTTATAAGTTCGATATTCGGAGGCAAACTTGACATTTGTCCATATATTAATACAGCATGTCTCTTCGTCGATCGTTTGCCCTAGGTCAAGACATTATCGAGGTATTTTAGATTTTAGGAGTTGCACAATGCACCAAGTGAAAATGAATATTCATTGCCAGAATAGAGCTGCCATTTTTGCTGCCTTAGTCTGATACCTGCCTACCTGGCACCGATGCAATTAGAAATCAAGAACGAATCCACGCCGCATGCCCAGAGTTCCGTATTTAATATCTCTTTCCTTCTCGGAGAGTATCCGCAAACTCCTCCAATGGGCTTCGGATCAACTTCGTCTCGGACCACAGGTTGGGCGTCAAGAATCCGTACGAGTTAGAGATGGCGGCGAAGGTGGCCTTCAGGGTGTTCTCTAGAGTCTTGGTCGAACCAGACGAGGAAGTGTAGGCGTCCTCAATACCGGCAAGCTGAAGAAGACGCTTGACGGCGGGAGATGCGACGATCTGGGTACCACGGGGAGCAGGGATAAGCTAGAACGAGTGTTAGCATTGGCTTGTTCTATCATTATCTCATCGGTGCCTTTAACATACTCTGACTGTGACGGAACCGCACTTTCCACTCTCCTTGACGGGTAGAGAGTGAGGGAGACCGAGGTTGGTACCCCAGTAACCACGTCGAACAGGAATGACGCTCAGCTTGGCGATGATAATCGCAGCACGAATAGCGGTAGCGACTTCCTTGGAGGTCTTGATACCAAGACCGACGTGACCCTCAGAGTCACCAATGATGACAATGGCCTTGAACCGGGTTCGCTGACCGGCACGAGTCTGCTTCTGGACGGGCTTGATCTATATTCGGGATGTAGGTTAGCAATTCAACTCTCATGGTTTTAATTCGCGTAACCGTTCGGAATATATATAGAGGATTTGAATAATTTGTAGGGAGAATCGTACCTTCATGACCTCGTCCTTGAGCTTGGGTAGGAAAAAGTCGACGATCTGGTACTCCTTGATGGGGAGGGAGTGTAGGTAGATTTCCTCCATGCTCTTGATCTTGCCAGCCTTGACGAGACGTCCCAGCTTGGTGACGGGCATCCACTCTTTCTCGCTGTCCTTGTTACCACCACGTCGGCCTCGGCCTCTGCCACGACCACGACCACGATCGCCGCCTCGGTCACCTCGTGCACCAAAACCACCGCCGCGGGCACCGCCTCGGTCAGCCATATTGAATTGTTCGGAAGATTGTTGGCTGTTGAGAATTCGTTAGTAGGGAAGTTGTGCGCAATGCGAAGCTCGCGGGATTGAGCTTTTTGTGGTTCGCGAAACGAAGTTTGAGGTTGACTAAATTTCGAAGTTCTAGGGTTTAATTTTTGCGGTGGAGGGGCCGAATAATTTTGTATTTTGTATTTCGCATCTAGCTTTGGGGTTTGTGGGAAACAAGGACCCAGCCGATGTGGTCTGTGCGCCATGTACCTAGGTACTATAAAGAATCGGATAAAAAATTAAGATAGGTACGTACCTATATTTCCGTCAATGCGCTACGGATTATGTACAAATGTATACTACACATGAGGTACCTAAATTAATACATGCATATTCCACCTTTCCAAAGCTATCACTCACGATAACTTCGTTTCTCAGTATTTAATATCTCAGTATACATAAGTAGCCTCCCCAATACGAGCCAACTGTTCGTAACGTATAGTACCCAGAGACTTGCTTGTCGGCTAAGCCTTTGGCCCCTAGCTATACATATTGATATCGGTCAGGCATATAAACAAGAAACTTCACGGGTGTTCTAAGAGTTGCTTACTGCAACTTGTCGCGTCACGATTCATATATCCTATAACCATGAAAATATTAAATCTCATTTACCATGCTGTAACGTAATACACCAATGCAGAACCCATAACCTAGCCAATATCCTCGCAGGCCGTGAATACCTAGGTACCTCGCGATTACACCCTAAAGGTCTAGGTTATATTTACAATAGGTAATAGGTAACTATGTGGATTTTAGTACACGAGAACGATCATGGCCCAACTTGCCCGTCTCAAGAATAAGCAGAGTATACCACGCGTGAATCATGCTTAATGCAAACGATGCATAGGGGACTGAGATACGCGCGAAGAGTGTAGGTATTCAAATCGTCAAAAGCGCAACGAAGCCTTGAGAAGGGGGTATCGATCTCATCATCATCATCCTGTCTGCGATTCACTCCATTACCCCTTATTCTTCCTTTCGAATCAAGGAATCCGAGGGATTGACTCGTTGTGCCCACTCGCTGCCTATTTGTTAGTTTAAGAGGAAAAGCTGGAGAATAGGGGGGTTTGACTCACGTCCAACTACCATCGTAGACCATCCGGGTATCAGGGGAACCGTATCCTGCCTCCTCCAGAGCGGTGTCAATGACGACCGCCGTCACTCCAGTGCCACAAGTCGAGATGATGGGCTTCGACGGATCCAACCCCTTCCCCTTGAATAACTTTTGCAGCTGATCTTTTGGTAAGAATGCTTTGGTATTGGGATCAAGAACGGCACTAAAAGGGATGTTGATGGAACCTGGCATGTGACCAGAAGATAGGCCCTCTCTGGGCTCAGAATCATTTCCGGTGAATCTGCCATTGGGTCTCGCATCAATGATCTGAACACCTTCGGCACCTTCCTTATTATAATCTAGGGCGACCTCCCGCACCTGTTCGAAGCTCGTGACCTTGGCTTCGTCGAGTTTGGGAATTGGGTACGGATTGCACTCCACGCTGTAGAACTCGCCTGATTCTGTAGGGTAGCCTTCGTCCACCCACACCTTGAAGTTATTCAAGACGTGTACCTTGGGGTGGCCAAATACTTTGAGAGTCCAGCCTACTCTCGGTGCGCTGAATATGCCTAGCTCTTTCGAGTCATACACAACCACTGTATCATCCTTGCGAATACCAAGGGAACTCATCGCTTCGGCGAATGTCTTAGGGCTTGGGAGCATATGAGGATAAGGACTCCGTTTGTCAATGACTTTGTCGAGGTCGAAGAATCGGGCCTTCGGTATTCGCTTCTCTCGGAAGACCTCGATACCTTTTCGCTCGTCATTTGGTAGAAACCAGGAGGCGCATAGAGGAATTACTCGGGGTTCGGGGCTGATGGGTGACGGTGGACTCTTCTTTAGAGCTTCTGCCAGCTCTTTAGGTGTGACTAGATAGGAAGAGAGGTTTCGACGCAGTTCTATAAAACCAATTTGGCATCTCTGGAAACTTTGTCGTGGTCGGAAAGCTCTGGCGGAGCGGAATATCCCAAGGGTGGCCATAGCTAGACCGCTCAATGGGCAGCTCTCTCATGCAGTGTATGCACGTAGATTGTCGATCGTGAATATCCGTACTCGGCTGTGGTGATACTTCAAATGCAGGTCTTCTTTGTGGTTGGGGTCTGGTCGTCACTTAGAAGGGAATAGATAATTCAGATCGGTAACTCGTTCAGAAGGCTGGTCGTGGGCAATTCTAATTCTGCTAAAACAGAATAAAAATATAAAATGATGTTCGGATGAAGGAATAGTCCCAATTCGCTAGATAGCTTTTTTGGTATTTGGTATTTGGTATTATAAGAAAAAAGGTGCGGGGTTCTTAGTGAATACCTACAGTTAGTCACTTCCTTTGTCGCGTACAGTCTTAGCTAACCTTGAACTAAGAGGGTCGTTAAATAGGTATCTTCTTATAAGGTAGGTATGTAAACAATCGTGGGAGGTGCGGGAACGAACAGCAGCCCGATAGAGTTTGCGATGGCGTGAAGTGTAAAATCTATAATCCCCAATTACCAAGAGCCCTAGAGTAGTGGAGCATCAGTGGAGGTTGCCGATAAGCAAGGTTGCACCTGGCCGAAAGAGGCGCCTGCCATCCATGAGATTGTGATGGTGGGGTACATTTCGTTAGCATCAGCTGCGGTGCCGGGCCGGGCTAATGCGATGGGTGATGTCGTCTTATGAATGTAGGCGTAGGAACGTGATGGTTTGTTGCATATGGTTCGGGCTAGTGACTTTGGTTACTATGGTAGGTACGGTTTACCAAAACTACAAATAATAAAATAATACCTGCCTATTACTTAGCAACACACATACTTAAGGCGTCAAGATCACATTCTTTATTCACTAGCATTTCGATTTTACTTTCAATATTCTCCCACGGACGCAATATCAGGTGTTTGAAAGAAATATATCAAACTATATTCCCACAATGAAGGTTAAGATCAAGCAATGGAATGCGGTTGCGACATGGCGATGGGATCTCCCAGAAGACGACGTGTGTGGTATTTGTCAAGTCCATTTTGACGGGACATGCCCGACGTGCAAATATCCCGGTGATGATTGCAGCCTTTGTAAACCATCCTCGACTTTACCTATCCCTTCTATAGTCATTCAACTGACTCTGCTTTGGTTTAGTGTCAGGGAAGTGTGGCCACAACTTTCACATGGTTAGTGTTAAGCAACATCCTTTTTTATTTCTCTCATCAGAGGTTGAACATGCTGACATGACCCTGTGAGAAGCATTGTATCATGGAATGGATAAAGCAAGACTCAGCTAAGGGGCAGTGCCCAATGTGTCGACAGAGTAAGCCGAGAAAGTTAATGCTATCTTGCCCAATGAAATTGGTAACTGACATATCATCTAGAGTTTGAATGGGGACCAGAGACTGGGGCAAGCCAGCAACCAGCTGATGAACAACAAGACATAGCTGAGGAACAGTGACGACAGTATTTGAGCACAGCATTCCTACACATGTTCTGGACCCCAATAGTTATGCTAGGGTTTTATGAGTCGTTCTCTGTTCTCAATACCTATAACTAGGCTAATAACCTTTTATTTGCGATGGAGTTTGGTTGATGAAAGTAAGTAATCTTTGTGGCATCATTACTCCTTAAAGTATGCTTAGACAAAAATGACTATGAATCCGTATTAATTGCCTAGCACTCCTAGTCTAATATAGCCTCATACCTACTATGAGACCTCCGCCTATAGTGATAGATTGCTGACGCATTTCTTTTTAACCTATTCGCCTCTCCACGATGCACGATGAAGAAGCTTGCCCCTGCATATGGCACCTCTTACCGAAAACCGGAAAACGCTAAGCTTCCAATTCCCCACATATCTAGGTACCTAGGTACTGATAAGATAGAAGCTCCAGGACTGCCTGGCCCCGAATATAGCTAAGGTTAGGCGAGCTAGGCTTTCGTTGGTGGATACTACCTGGGGAGGTACCACTCACTGCTTGCAGCTTGCATGACACCACCAGGGCTGCACCTTCAGTGACCAGTCTTCCATCACTTCTAAAAAAGTACTTCGGAGCAAACCCTTTACCTAATAGGCCTACGCTCTCTCGTCCATTAACACTTTCCTCTCAACACAATCAACACATGGAACCTTGGAGCCACGATGCGACAGCCTTCTTTTCAATATTACCATCCTAACTTCTTTTCCATCTCCCTCGTACTCGTACAAACAGTCACCTCCATGACCCCCATGACTCCCGCTTGCCAATCTTCGAGATGACGGAGTCTGTATCAGAGCAGCCGCCAATGGCCGATGCTTCCCATGATTACGATTACGATTACGACCACGATCGAGATCATGATGATCCGCCTCCGTTTGCGCCCATCTTCACCCTCGTGAATAATACATCGACGCGTACAACTCATCATCCTCATGTGCGCTACATCTTCAGCGACGATGACCCAGACATCCTAACACAAGCATTAGCCGAACTTGATCCAGGCATCGATGAATCTACCTCCGACCCAGCTTTGAGATCCAACAGAGCCATTATACTAGACCTAGCACCCGACATGAGAGGCGGATACAGCGTCGCTTGTGCTTCGAGCTTGTCGCCATCGTGGGCGGTATTGGATACTCAACTAAGCCACATATCGCCACCGTCGTCAGACGGGGAAAGTAACAACGGTAACGAAGGCGGGGATAACAGCGGTCGTGCTGACCGTCTCATGCTACGGATCGATGGCATAGAAAGCAGCTCTCTCGTCTCGGAGGGCGATACATCCGGAGAGGCAAGCAGACAAGGCTCCGGCATCGCAAGCGGCGGTGGAAGCGGCCAGCATGATCGTGACAGAGATACCGAAGACTACACTAATATAGTGGATAAGTTTGAAAGACGGATGGCCACCCTACGGAAGATAGTCGATGCCGGCGAAGAGAGACGACGAATGATCGCCGCAGCATACACGACCGATCATATGCAAGAAGCAATAGAAGACAATAAATTGGCGGATTGACGGCGTTAGGGGGAAACTAAGACCTGCTCGATGGGGAGCTTGGACTAGTATATTACGTTTGCGATATATTACACCTTTTGATTATCTCAGAATTATTGGAACGACGATTAGAGTCAGATTGGTACCACCAACTGAGTGGCCGCGAAGAATGTTAAATCAGGGACACAGAACTGTAGATCGCCACTCCAATCGGAAGTGTCATACGAAGCTATGAAGTTTAAGGCTAGGATAGTGTGGCTTAGGTATACGGAAGGAAGTTTTGCCCTAGACAGTCCATGCGTTACCGATGGATGAGAACCTATTTATTTACACTAATCTTACCATGTCGAACATTCTACCATAGGTCATTTGGCCGTGTTAAGCACGTTGATTCTGTCAGACATACTTTATAAACGCATCATGTGATAAAGTTCCATATTGAACACAACGGTTTACGTGACAATCTAAAAATTGTCTCGCAAGAACTCGGCTCGGCTTGCATGTTTGTCACCGTTGAGCTAACAGTGTTCCAGGACAAAGTGGGGCCGGTATTCCCAAATGAATTTGAGGCGGTGGCGCCCGGCATGGCTTCCGTGTTTCTTGGAGTTAAGGGAAGATGGCTAGGCCCAAAGCCGGATCCGCATCTACACTAGGATCATCGTAACGGGTTATTCCCCGTATATATCCACCTCCACATGGCAGTGGTCCGTACTCGGATCTGAATTTTGAGGTGGGTTATATCAAAATAAGTGGCCGAGAGGCTTGCTAAATCAGCTTGGATTTGCGAGGCAGATATGTATTTGGGTTTAGTAGTGTTATCACCACATTGATTCATCTCAGGGGATTTCGCAAACAGATGACCTGAGAATATATATCGGCCTCGGCATCATGGAAATATATATGCCACTTTCCTTGTCACAGACTGGCCACACAAGAATTAACTGCAACAATAGATGAGTAACGTTATTTGTGCGGTGTGTCGATATAGCAACTGGCAAACCACTAATGTATCAGGATATACCAACTTAAACTTAGAGTAAAAACTGGCTCTTATACTTTGTTCTAGACATAAAGGGAGCTATTGTGAGGCCGGGCTAGCTGGATCAACCGACAAAGGGTACCTAGGTAGTTAGGTAATCGGCATTAAGCTTAAAGATTGTTGAAATACCTAGTCTCAAGTGCTCATATTATCTTCTTAGATGTAACCGCAACCATGTAGTCACAGCATTACAATATGTAGTTACCTACTAATATGTGGATTGTTATAAAGATGTTAATTCAATCAAAACCATCATAAACACTTTAATATATTCGTCTTATTAGATCAATCGAGGCTTATCTAACTCGTAACTAAGACTGAGGTTATCTTCTGTTATCCGGTTATTAGTAGGTACCAGGGTACCTACCTAATAATGGCACGGCACGGTTGGTCACGTACTAAGGTCCACCTTCCTAATTAGGTAAATATACAAGAGTGTACCTCGGTACGTAGGCTAAGCACTTAGCACACCCTGCCAACAGTTACGCAATCGTCCCCTGAACAACCAACTGACTGCGCAAACGAACGAAGCCAACCACTTCTCCCACCCGTTCGAGACACCTTTGAAACGCCAATTTTGTAACAAGTCTGCCGCAGATTGCGACAAAAAAACCACCACAAGGACCACGAAGCCCATTCAATTTTAGGTTGGGCTCCCTCTTGCCCCATCGATCGGATAATCGCTCTGTTCCCCAGAAAACAATTCCATTGAAATAGCCGTCTCCCGGCCCTTTTAACATTCGGAAAAAGGCTTGGCATTCTATTCTTCCCATTCTTTTCTTGTTTATCTGTCTCCCGTCTCTTACTTCTTGAGAGAAGTCGGCTGGGCCTAGACCGGCGATCGCGATCGCAAGCGCAGTGCAGTGCATTATTTTACGGCCGCTGAAGTTTTATCGTTTCGCTTCTAATACCGTTTTTATCTTAATCATACGCTGTTGAATTTCTATTATTGCTGGTCTTTGATACACAAAAACAGAAACAGAAACAGAAATCATCATGTTTGGGAAGACACGCATCCCGCCATACGTTCCGTCGGCGGACGCTGTGGTGCGTCGCCAGTATGTCGAGGAGGAGAACGGCCGCGTTATCTGGTTCTGGTATACTCGGGTATGTACTGAAACGTCATCGATAACTCGATTGGATGGCATATTTCTAACACGGTACTACAGACTGGTGTCATCGTCAAATGGTCTTTATTCCTAGGCATCACCTTCTTGATAGCACTCTACCTCATCCTCGGCCGCGCGCATGCCAAGAAGCGTGTAAACAGAGGGCTAAAGCCACTTGCCTACCACGGCGTATGTTACTGTCCGTTCGAATGAAGCTGATAACTAAATGACTGACTCGTCACAGTGGCTGCTCTCCCGCCAAGAAAGGGCCGGCGTCGATCCCCGATATGCGTGGCCGCAGGCCACCTATACGAACTACTCACAGGGCCAGGGCCACGGACCTGCTGCATACGGCATGCAGTCCATGCCGCCGCCAGTATACGACCCCAACAACCGACCACCGATGTATGACGGGGGTGCGCCGCCGATGGGAGGAACCAAGGTCGACCCGATGCAGACTGGCGTCACTCCGCCGCAGCAACCGGACAGCGACTATGCACCACCTCCCGGACCGCCTCCCGCTGCGCAGAGATAGTTGGCCGATGGTGGCGACACTCCGAGTTTGCATTATTTAATTTGAAGGGCACGAAAGGGACCGGCTGTGTTTACGACCTGTCGAGCTAGGCGTCTACTGGGCTTGTGGTACAGAGCAAGCATTGGTCGACAAACATGGTGGATGAACTGTACGATTGGACTAGAATGATTAATTCCATTGTATTCCTAGGTGCCTACATGTGCAATATTAAGTGTTGCGCACTACAAGAACTCCGAATGGCGCCGTAACCCGCCTTTATAGTGAAATAAGATGCGTTGTTGCTCCGCCTGGGTATCTGTAGAACGAGCCAAACTCCGTGTACGTATAATCTTATCCCTCAGTCTACCTCCATCGCATCTAGATCGTCGTTCAAGCTTGTGCCCGTCCCATTGTGGTTGGCAAAACCATTTACGGTACCATTAGAGATACCATTAGAGGATGGGGTCGACGTCGAAGATGTAGTTTGCTGTTCGCGTTCCTCCTTTTGCCTCTCTCTGACCCTTTGCCTCACCTCGATGATTGCTTTCCGTACGCTATCCTGCTCCTCGGGCACGGTCAAAGATGAGGGCTCGCTGTAGAGTATCATCTGCATGCCGGCGATCTCGCCGTCCTGATTAGCCATTACGGAGGGCGGGATGCGATTCTGCATGAGGTGCTTCTCGATATCCGGGAGGAAGACCAGGCGGCCGTCGTTGTCGGACTCGCTGTCGGAGAGCTCGTCGTCGAGGTTGTAGATGTACACCTTGTGCTTCGAGTCGTCGAGCTGCATGGCGTCGTCCTCGGGGATCTGGGTCAGCGAGGCGCACTCGGTCGGCCGGAGCTGCGGGCTCTCGACCGGGACGTAGAGCTTCTGGCCATTCTGCTCTGCGGCGGGGGGGAAGAGAGAGATGTCAATGGCAGAGTTCTTGTGCAATTGGTGTGGAATAGACGGATAACTTACCAAGATTGAGAAGACTCAGTCTCTTGGAAAGTCTTTCATTGTCCTGAGACTCTGATTTCCTCTTGCGCATCTTGCGCGGTACTCCTCCGACATTGAGAGTTTGCTGCCGGTAGTATTGTTGCTGCTGCTGCTGCTGCTGGTGTTGGTGTTGTTGTAGCAGCAGATCCGAGTTGGAATAGGAGTAGAGGTATGCATTGGAATGGGAGTTGGAATGGAAGTTGGAATGGAAGTTGGGATTGGAAATGGAGTTCGGATAATTGATGTACATGGAAGCTGGTGGAAGTTCAATGCCGGCAGCGGTGGAGGTAGCGGGGACTCCGGGGAGGTGCATAGCTCTGGGATTGGCCTGTGGCAGTCGTGGGAAGCCGGAAAGAGCGACAGCGGGCGAGCTTGGTCCAATTTCAAAGTCCATGCTTTTCGATCTAACTGATTAAAATTCTTATCGATTTCTCTTTCAACTACCACGGCACCACTACCTTGAGCAGTGACTCACTCGACTTTAACAAGTACTGTGGTACTGTGCTACTGCGCTCCTGCACCGAGCTGTGATTGCCGTATCAAAGATCTAGAGCAATTGATTATTCGATTATTGAATTATTCTTGCTCGTGACCAATCAAATGTGGAAATTGCAGGTCCGATCGCGCGGGCAGGAATAGAGGAACAGAGAAAGAGAGACGGTGTCTAAATTAAGTTTGGATTGTTAAAAGGCGAATGAAAAGCCAATGCGGCGGACCGTCGCCGTTTATAGGCGGCGCATTATTGAGTCACGCTTGTAGAACGTTCTATTCTTTTCCTACACAACCTCTTCGGTTCATCAACTGCTCCACCACAACCAACAAACTCGGACTTTCCTCGTCTCGATCAATTCATTTTCTTTATTCTCAAAAACCATCCCGATTCTCGAGATTCTCGACTTCGACTTCGACTTCGACAACTCATAACACCCGCGCCATCATGGGCGAGCCCAAGTGGACCGGCGTAGAGGTCCGCAAGACCTTTCTCGAATATTTCGAGAATAGAGGACACACCATAGGTACGCGACAATAGCATACCACCGCCACCACCACAACGGCAATCTTTGAAGATCATCTTTATATCCATTATAATCTTTGAATTCTCCTCTACACACCTAAACATTAAAATTTACTAATTTCCCTCGATTTCCCAGTGCCCTCATCGTCAGTTGTCCCTCACAATGACCCCACCTTACTCTTCACCAATGCGGGCATGAACCAATTCAAACCCATATTCTTGGGCACCACTGCGAGCACGGATGATATGTCCAAGTTGAAGCGCGCTGTCGATACTCAGAAGTGTATAAGAGCTGGCGGCAAACACAATGTACGAGAGACCCTCCCACTCGAATTACCTGTTGTATTTGACTCTAACTAAGCCCATGTAGGATCTCGACGAGTGAGTTTGGTGGTGGCCCCGGTTGAACGCTGCCAAAACCCCTTGAGACATGCTAATCGAATCTTTTAGTGTCGGCAAAGACAGTTACCACCACGTAAGCGCATATGCTTTGACTTCTTTCCGTCAGCAGGAACTAATTGGAGTCGCAGACCTTCTTCGAGATGTTGGGTAACTGGTCTTTTGGTGATTATTTCAAGAAAGAGGCGGTTGAGTGGTCTTGGGAACTCTTGACTAAGGTTTATGGACTGGACCCCACGAGGCTCTACGTTACCTACTTCGAGGGCAACCCTGCCATGAACCTCGAACCCGATCTAGAGGCGAAGGAGCTGTGGAGGTCTGTTGGCGTACCAGATGATCACATACTTCCGGGCGACATGAAGGACAACTTCTGGGAGATGGGCGACCAGGGCCCCTGCGGTCCTTGTTCCGAGATTCACTACGACAAGGTTGGTGGCCGCAATGCCGCACACCTGGTCAACCAAGACGACCCCTTGGTAGTAGAGATCTGGAACAACGTCTTCATGCAATTCGACCGCCAAAAAGATGGGTCGCTCAAGTCCTTGCCAGCCAAGCATATCGACACGGGAATGGGCTTCGAACGATTAGTGTCTGCGCTTCAGAACAAGGACTCGAACTACGCGACCGATATCTTCACCCCGCTATTCGACAAGATCCAGGAAGTCGCAGGAGCACGGCCATATACCGATAAGTATGGCAAGGATGATGTGGATGGTATTGACACTGCTTACCGTGTGGTTGCCGACCACATACGACTACTCTCTTTCGCCATTTCTGATGGTGCTGCGCCTAATAACGAGGGAAGAGGCTACGTCGTTCGTCGTGTGCTGCGTCGAGGATCGCGCTATGCCAGAAAGTACTTCAACGCCGAAATTGGCTCGTTCTTTTCAAGGATCCTTCCTGCGCTAGTCGAGCAGATGGGCGAACAGTTCCCGGAGCTCATTAAGAAGCAGCAAGACATCAAGGAGATATTGGATGAGGAAGAAGAAGCTTTCGCACGAACGCTTGACCGCGGAGAGAAGCAATTTGAGAAGTATGCGGCCCAGGCAGTCAATAGTGGAAAGCAGAAGCTCTCCGGAGCTGACGTTTGGAGATTGTACGACACCTTCGGCTTCCCGGAGGATCTAACTAAGCTTATGGCTGAAGAGCGAGGCCTTGAAACCGACGAGGACGAGATTGCTATTGCTAGAGAGAAGGCTCGTGAGGCTAGCAAGGCAGTTAAGGAGGCAGTGCAAACTTTTGCTAAGTTAAACGTCCACCAAATCGCCGAATTGAAGGACACATTACAAATACCCGTTCCTGATGACGAGCCCAAGTACCTCTGGGGCAACACGATTGGAAAGGTTCAGCTTATCTACACTGGCACAGATTTTGCCAAGTCGACCAAGGATATCCCACCGAATACGCCCTTCGGACTTATACTTGATCGAACTAACTTTTACGCCGAGCAAGGTGGTCAGGTTTCCGACACGGGAACAATCATCATCGACGATGTCGCCGAGTTTGAAGTCCATGATGTTCAGCAGTTCGGAGGATATATCGTCCACAACGGCTTCCTAAAGTACGGAGAACTCAAATCCGGCGACAAGGTTATCTGCGAGTACGATGTGCTGAGGAGGCTGCCTATTCGCAACAACCACACGGGAACACATATTCTCAACCACTCTCTACGGGAGGTACTTGGCGACGAAGTTAACCAGAAGGGCTCGCTAGTCGATCAATACAAGCTCCGGTTTGACTTCTCACACAAGGCTGCTGTCACCCTTCCCGAACTTAAGAAGATAGAGCACATGTCGAATGAATATATCCGACAAAACTGCAAGATTTTCTCTAAGGATGTCGACCTCGACCTCGCCAGGAATATCAACGGCGTTCGCGCCGTCTTCGGCGAGACGTATCCAAACCCTGTCCGAGTAGTCTCGGTTGGTATCGATGTCGATATGCTACTCGAGGCGCCTGAGAATGTCGAGTGGCGAAAGGTTAGTGTCGAGTTCTGTGGTGGTACACATGTCGATCAGACTGGCATCATCAAGGATATCGTCATTGTCGAAGAGAGTGGTATCGCCAAGGGCATTCGTCGTATTGTCGCATATACGGGAGAAGCTGCGTATCGCGTGCAACGCGAGGCTGAAGAGTTCTCCAAGCGCATCTCTCACATCGACGCCCTGCCATTCGGCCCCAAGAAGGAAGCCGAAGTCAAGCAGGCTACGGTAGATCTGAACAACCTTGTCATCTCGACCCTCACCAAGGAGGAGCTAAAGGCGCGGTTCAGCAAAGTGGTCAAGTCTGTTGTGGAGGAGCAGAAGAAGCGACAGAAGGCCGAGAGCAAGACAGCTCTCGACACAGTCACTGCCCACTTCGCAAAGGACGAGAATAAGGAGGCCAAGCACTTCGTCGGACACCTGCCCATATCTGCCAACGCCAAGGCCGTCTCTGATGTCATGAACCATTTCAAGAGCAAGGACAAAGACAGGTCGGTGTATATTTTCGGCGGCAGCAAGGACGAGGGCGCCGTGGTGCACGGCGTGTATGTCGGCACGGTAAGTCGAACTACTCAGCCATTTAATTCCGTCTCAAAGGAAAGAATATTAATAATAAATTCCAGCATTTGGCATCGCAAGGTGTCACCGCCGAGAATTGGGCCACAGCCGTCAGCGAGGTTGTGGGCGGCAAGGCCGGCGGTAAGGAGCCTACTCGACAAGGCCAAGGCACCAACGCCGACAAGATCGACGAGGCCGTCGCTATCGCGGAGAAATGGCTCGCGGAGAAGCTGAAGATTTGAGCGTGGTCAGTCTGTCTGGTCTTACATACCTAGTATGTATATAGGTACCATACAGAGCAGCTAGGACCAGCTTGATACTACGCATGACCCTTCTTCCGAATCGACTAGTCAGTCAGCTTAGCCGGACAGAACAGAGCAGAGCAGAGGAGGCGGGATCGATCAACCCCGGAAAACTTGTAACTATGTAAGGAAGTAAAGAGAGAAGTTAGGACATTAAGATGCATAGGAGAAGTTTGAAGCTACAAGGAAAAGTTCAGAAGCACAGAAAAGTCCCTGCCATAGAGTGATAGGTACCTCCTAGGGGTTACGATAGGAGCCGCGACGGCTCGCTCGTCAATTGAATGCCAGTGGTATTTAGTCAATACTTGGGGTGTACGTGTCTCTCGTGATAACTATGATGATAGAATAAAATAAAATAAAATAACTTGTATACTGTCTTGTTATTCGTGTAGATAGGGGAGTATATGATGTATTGGTGAGTTGTAGACTGGTACATATAGCAGGAATGGCTAGGTTAAGTAGGTAGGATTAGTGTCATGATCTTTCAACGGAGTCGTTATTCTAGATGCCCCTGACGTACCAACAACCACCCATTTCCCCTTTCCTTGCTTAATACTGTTTATTTTACAAGATATTATTCCTGTACTAAACGTACATTTATAGTATGTTACATGTACGGGTGTTGCCTTCTTGCGATCTCACACGATACGGGTATTGATATTTGGGCTGGCAACCCTTTAGTCGGCCCTTGAAAAATCCTGATGTTTGTAGGTAAGAAAGGTAGAGAGATAATACCGGATGAAATAATTATAATCGCGCTGCGATTATATTTACCTCGCTAAAGGCTCCGAAAGTGGCATCATGAACCACGAGCAGTAAAATGATGGGATGAGATAAAATCGCTTAGTGGTTACATAAGTCACCTACGAAAAGCTCGTCTAGAGGCAAGAGTTTTACTGGAGGGAATATTTAGAGCTATGTTTGCTTTTAATATAATACATTGAAATCACGTTTCAGAAAGCCCATTGTTATATAGAAATTTTACCGCTTCTCTTTCGTTGCTACCTCTCCTTTCTTAAAAAAAGGGTTTTATTGCCCCTTTTTCTCTCCCCTTTTTATAGACTTCTTTTTTTCTTGTGTTTACTCCATGTCTTTTACTATAAGCATGATTTACCCCTCCCCCTTTTCTATCTTTTGAGATCTTATATACCTATACAGAATTTTGCTATAGTGGAGTATATTAATCACCATCATTGCCTAAGTATGTTAATTAACTCAGATCCCACTACTAAGAATTTCATAAAGATGGAAAAAGTCCTCCCGAGCAAGAGAAGACATCGGATGCAGATTAAGTCTAGGTGGATAACTACGACAGGGATAGGTAAATTGCCACTTATACCCATCGTGAATCATAAAAGACGGGTGTCTAATAATATAAGCGAGTTTTTTTGGTATCCTGGAAAGTCCATTATTATCATTATTCATTTTCACGATGTGTATGTCGTTCTTCTCAACGCCTACGAACCTCCTCCGTACCTAGCTACGTGTAAAATCCAAGCCCCTTTTTTCAACCTCGCTAAATTCTCTTGACGTGACTAAGAGGCTATATACATATACTAAGGTTATACAGATTTCCTAAGCAGGTTTAAGACAAACTAGAGCGGCCATCAATCAGCTCTTCATATGTTTGGTATATTGTTGCCACTGAATTGACTACCTAGGTACCTAGGTAGGTTAGGATAGCCGGTTAAGAAAACATTAGGTTAAGCTCTTGCTCATATAAACGTATATTGACTGTGAAGTGCTTGTGTTATTATATCATATTATGATACTATTAGTAGATTACCTACCGGTACTTAAGCAAGCACTATGTCACCAATCTGGTAGTAGCAATCCGTTATGGTATTAACTTGTCATATATATATGGAGGTAAATAACCCATGTGATGCTAAGTGGGTTGTAACTTCTAATTCCTAATATCGAAACAGTTAAGTTAAGAAAGCTACATAGGCAACTCCTTCCTAAGTCACAAGTTATCGTGTGAAATTCTTAATGGTGTCAAGCACTACGGCCAGCTCCAGGTTAGTATGCTCCATGGCTTCCTAATATATTAGACTCTGAATCATCCTTTAATTTCCCGTGTCACAACTTTAAAAATTCACTCATCTCACTTCCAAGGTTCTCTTACTTCAGTCGGGTCGACTTGTGCCTATAGGCTAAAAAATAAATCCACATCTACCGTCAGATTCCTACATGCCTTAGGTACATCCCTATTACATGACCAAAGCTCCGCAATAAAAGGCACACATGACATTTTTACATATATATCCCTTGCATATCCTAACCTTTGACTCACGTTAGAGCCTCATTAGCCTCGTCAGTCCGAATAACTACACCTTGATTGTGGTATAATTATTCTATGATCCCATAAGTGACAACACAAATCATTACCTCCTCAACAATATCTACACCATGTGGCCACACAAAATATCTTTCATCCCATCCTCTATGGATAGAGAACACTCACCCGAGTTATCTCTTATAAACCTGACACCGTCATCGGCACGTCCTCGAATATTGTTGAGGGCTACCAAGTATTATTTAATTACTTAAAACATTTCTCAAAATTTTCTGCTTTTCACTTTTTCTTTCCCTTAATTCTTAATCACAACTAGAGATATTTAGTTTTTAAAGAAGCTCTCTCTAAGATATATCTTCCCCTCCCCCTCCCCCTAACCTAATACCAAAACATATTCAGTCGGCAACTTGAAACTTCTGTTTTTCAAACATGGTATGCTCATCACTAGGCTATTCATTTTTATTGTGCTTCAACAATCTGGCCCCTGATCTCTAAATATGACTGACACTAAATCTGAATAGCCTAGAGATACAGCAGACGATGGAAGGCCACGTTGGAAAAATTATCCCGAGGTAATCGATTTTATCCTGAAAAGGACTATTCCGGAACATCCGTTACCTCGTGGAACAATCAAGGATTTATATTCCAAGGTTGCTGATGAGGTCAACGAAAAGTTCACTTTGAAGGGACTGGCGGACCACGTCGGCATCAAATACGTAACCGAAAAATACGGTGCCGACCCAGTATTCGGGTAAGTTATCAACGACAATTAGTTGGGAGATGGAGATTCTAAGACGACTGACCTATGTATAGCAATCGCAAGATGCAGGTAGTGCACCCTGCAAAGACGAGAAGGGAAAATAGCACGCCTACACCGGAGAGAACCATACTTAAAAAGGCAAAGCAAGCCGTTAAAAGGGGCAGAGGGGACTTCATTATCTGTCCACATTGCGAGGGGAATGGCTTCCTGAACGTCAATGAAGCAACACGCGAAACGGAATACGCATCACAGGAGAACTATGGCGCGAATCCGGGTTTTGCTTCACCAGAACTTCAGGTGTTGTCCAGTGCCCAACATCCAGTCTCGACCAATACAGCCGTAGGAGAGAACCCAGGCCTTCTTACTATGCCTTCCCCTATGATTAATATGCCAAATGTTCAACAAGTCGATCAGATCACCCGATCGCGAGCCAACTACCCATTGCAAACGACAGCATCATCCACAATGGATGACATCAAGGCCTACAGCACTGTACAAAATACCATTGATCCAATTAGAATATTCCAGACCCATGGTATCTGGAATGGCACAAACGACATGACGGGCCAGGAGCTGCAGACTGGAGAGGATTTCAATTTTGCTATAGAAGAGGTAAGCCATCTCCCTGACTTATCGTATTACCGCACCATCCGCTTCCTCGACTCCAATGTCTGAAAGCCCTTAAATCGATTTTGACTGGTCACGAGTTTGTAGGCTAACACTCATCATAGGGAAACTGGCAGGCGCCCCCAATTCCTCCTATACTTCCCTCTAGACAACAGAGCACCGTACAAAAGAATATCGACGCAATTAACCAACCAGGCTATAAGCGGATAAGCGATCAACCTCGTACTGTGCAACATATTCATATCGAGCGAGGTTTAGGACCTGGAAGGGTCGATAAATCGGTACTATCGGGTGGAGGTAACACTACACCACGAATATTAGAAGATGACATTCGCGAGCGTTCCTCCAAGCGAGCCCGACTTAGCGATCAAGAGGCAGAACCATCAACTAATGACAGAGAGAACGTCGGTCTATATGGAAATCTGTCCACAGAGAACGAGCCGAAACCCAAACGGCCTAGAATCGCCACAGTGGATGAATTTGTCCCAGCATCCGACGATGGGAATTCATCGGCTTTTGTCGGCCAGGTTTCGGAACCGCAGCCGTTGGCTAATTATAATGATACCAGCTTCCTTATGGAACATATTTTCGGTCGTGCCGAGTCGGGCCACGATCCAGCATATACAGAGATGAGTCAGTATATATTATTTGGTCCTGATAATATCTTTGATCGCGATCAAAGCCATGCCTCTGTGGCTGCATCTGCAGTTCCAGCTGTGAATTCATATGCGCCTGGTCCCTCTGGGATGCCTGTCTTGGACGACGATATGGACTTTCTGCAGTTCTTAAATGAACCACAGGACGGTCCTAATACCTGAAACGCCAGCTTGAGCTAAATTAATCGAGTATACCATCAGAGTCATCATTGGACTCCGAATACCCTCAGAATTTTCTGCTTGGTCGCTCGTTCAAGCCTTACGCATGGTAGCTCTGCTGCCTTCCGTAGCTGACGAGCAGACTAAGAATGATGGCTGGGGCCTGTGCTTCTTATGTCGGAAAGGATACCTCTTAATAGGAAATTACTTTTCCTAATCCGGCATCCATGTGTTTTGTACCACGTTCCTACTCACCGACCTAAACCCTCCATCTCGGCTTCGTAGGTCGCGGAAGCTGCTATTACATTACAAAAGTGGAAGAAAGTGTATCAGGAAACAGAAGGGAAATAGAGAAACCAGTGTAGTATATTATACCTGCAGAATTGTGCTTTTTTGAATATAATTAAATAATAATAATTCATTAATGGTTTCTTAGTAAAAGGCAAGTGATGAGTGTCATATTTAAGCGAGTAGCTAGCTCGAATATCCATCTGTTAGTTGTTGCTCTGTATGCCTGTGTTTAGTTTCTGATAATTGGAGTTTCTTGATATAATACCTACCCAGGTACCTAGGTTAAGCAAGTATATAATAAGTAGGCCTACGTAGGAAGTTCTCTTTCAACTGATTTCATAGCTGACTGAAGGCAAACAACATTGGAAATTGGCTAGTATAAAGAGTAGGTAGAAAGTTCATGACCAAAACTAAGAATTGACTGAGAAAATCTGGGGGAGACCAAATCCTTGCTCACTATTTTACTTATTGAAGTGTTCGCGGTGTTCATGAGCTGTTGTTGAGGCTCAGCAAAAAGAAAGTGGGCACGTGCAAAGGAGGTAAGAAAGGAATCTGATGTTAGAAAGGACCATGTGATCGTCGTGATATCTAGGTAGGTACCTAGAGCTTACGTATCAACCTTAAAGCAATCAAGAGTAATGTAAGCTTTTATACTTTATTGTAAAGATCTTATTGCTGTGGTACTTATGGTCAATGTTGTTAGGGCGGACCTAAGTTTGTCAGCGTGATCCCCAGGAAAGAATTGGCGACAAGGAAGTCGTGGGGTGCATATCACTTAACCAGGTGATGAAAGTACCCAGGTACCTTTAGACATATGTCGGCTAAAGGCCGGCAGAATATTGAGAATGTCCGTGCACGCTTCTTCAGTGGTCGTCGCGGCTACCCAAGCAGACCGTTCGCAGCTTCTAAGAGCTTCATCTATCTATATTTTCATTCCCTCTCGGAAGTCTCGTTCGTCCGGCCTGAAAAGGTCCTTCCAAACCAAAAGATATCCAACTCTCGAAAGGGCGGTATTGACATACACGTCACTTCGCGGGGCGGCCCCACTACCTGTCAACTTGAATTCTTAACCTTGGAACATTAAAAGATACATAACCTGCATTAGCCTTTCCAGCTACTTGCATTCTACAATCTACAATCTACAATCGTTCTGATTCTTGATTTAAACACTTCCCCCCCCCCACCCCATTGCCGACTTGTACCTGTCGACAATTTCTACCAACATCAACATCAACATCAACTCAAGATTCAATATTCTCAAGGTATCGATCATCGATCGTCGCCTATCATGGATCAACGAGAACTCGAAGCGCGCGTCAAGGCGCTTCACAAGGCCGCCCAGTCCAATGAGCCGGCTGCTAACCTCGTTACTATCATCGAATCTCTGAGAGCGGCCTCTCCGACTGAGGAAATGTTGCGCGTAAGTGATTAACCGACCTAGTGTTTATCCTACTATCTTCTCCCCGAGACATGCCTACCTATTAAATGGCCTTCCCTGAAACATTCTGATCTCATGCCCCCTACCGATACTGCTGTCATATGCGTACCTACCCAGTACCTAGGTAGGTATGTTTCATCCATTCGCGCATATGCTTACTGCTGTGCACTAGACTACGAAGGCCGGCATAGTGGTCGGTAAGCTTCGCGGGAACCCCAACAAGGACGTCGCCAAGGTCGCCGGAGAGGTTGTCGCCAAGTGGAGGAAGGGTATCGAGGCGGAGAAGCGATCCAAGGGTCTACAGGCCGCCAAGTCCCAGAAGGGTTCCGTATCGCCCGCCTCCAAGGCCGCCTCGCCCGCCCCGAAGCCGCTCGTGGGCAACAACAAGTCGTACCAGGGCGACATTGAGAAGCGCACGTTCAAGTCGGACAAGGTCAAGATCAACCCTACCGGCTCCCAGGTCCGCGACAACTGCGTCGGCCTTCTCTACAACGGCCTCGCTTACCGCTCGCGCGAGTCGGAGGATAACGTGATCCAACGAGCCGAGGAGATCGAGCACGCAGCCTTCAAGGCGTACAAGGGTGAGACCAAGGAGTACAAGGACAAGATACGATCTCTGTTCCAGAATCTGAAGGTCAAGACCAACGCCGAGCTCGGCCGCAATGTCATGTCGGGATCCATCACGGCCGAGCGCTTCGTGGTGATGACGTCCAAGGAGCTCATGTCGGCTCAGCAGCGTAAGACCGAAGCTGAGCTCGAGCTCGAGAACATGAAGAAGGCCCAGGTCCCGATGGCGGAGAAGAGTATCAGCGATAGTCTCGAGTGCGGCAGCTGCAAGAAGAAGATGGTCAGCTACACGCAGGCCCAGACCCGAAGCGCCGACGAGCCTATGACCACTTTCTGCGAGTGTATGAACTGCGGAAAGCGCTGGAAGGCGAGTTTCCCCGTCTACGTCTTATACTTCCACGTTCGTCTCATACTAACCCTGATATAGTTCTCTTAATTACTTGCGTTCTGGCCTATCTGTCTGTCTTACCTCGTTCGGCCTCTTCCCCCCAGGAGAGCAGGCAAGCAAGTAAGCAGGCAACCAAGAGATGTCGATACGGTTTTCTCATGAGGTACATGAGGTTCATAAGCATCACTCACCATAACACGGCATGGTAATGTGTTCTCATGGCAGGCGTCTCGGGAATTTTGGTCGACGACCAAACCAGGTGAATTTTGCGATTGCGATTGGTTGTGTTTTAACGCGAGGAGTTATGGCACTAGATGACAGGCATATTGCGCATAGGATTCCGATACACAACACAACACCCCCTTCTGTTCTAGTAATACGAATACATGTTCTGATTTACGTCCGATCGATCCGTGCTCTTATCGTGACCTTTTCCTTCTTTCCTTACTTCTTTCTTTCTTCCTAGGTATTGTTCCCATCCCACTCCATATACGCGTAAGTTCTTAGGCCACGCAAACTCTTGAGTAATTACCAAAGGTAAGTGTTGTATTATTATCATCATCATCATCACCATCCTCCTCCTCCATCACCGCGGCCTTTCGATACCCAGCAGCGCGAACAGGTCGTCCGGCTTCGGCTCCTGCTTCGGGCCGTCCTCGTTCTCGTCTTCTAGCCCCATCTCCGCGATCGTCTTCCAGAACTTGCTCAGGTGGCGGGCGCCGGAGTCGCACAGGACGGTGACGACGGTGCTTCCCGCGGGCAGGTCCCGGGCGGTGACGACGGCGGCGGCGCAGTTGACGGCGCTGCTGCTGCCGCAGAAGAGGCCGTCGCGCTCGGCCAGCCACCGCGCCATGGCGCACGCCTGCGCGTCCGTCACCCGCACCGCCGCGTCCACCAGCTCGCGCCCCGCCTCCAGGTTCGCCGTCGTCCGCGTCATGCCCACCCCCTCCACGATCGTGTCCACCTGCTGCCGCCGCCGCGTGCCCTCCTTCTCGGCCGCCGAGTACATCACCCCGTGCCGGATCTTGTTGTACAGCCCGCTGCCCTGCGGGTCCGCCAGCACCACCCGCAGCGAGGCCAGCCCCGCGTCCTGCTTCAGGTACCGCGCCACGCCTGAGAGCGTGCCGCCGGTGCCGGCGCCGGCCACGAAGGCGTCGACGCGCCCGCCGGCCTGCGCGTAGATCTCGGGGCCCGTGCCGCGCTGGTGCGCGGCGTAGTTGGCGGGCGACTCGAACTGGTCGGCGAAGAAGCCGACGCTGCGGGAGGCCGGGTCGGCGGTGTGCTCGGCGGCGCGGCGGCGCGCGAGGTTGACGAAGTGGTCGGGGGAGGCGATGGGCTGGACGGGGACGCGCTCGACGGTGGCGCCGAGGTGGCGCAGCAGGTCGGACTTCTCGCGGCTCTGGTCGTCGGGCATGCAGATGTGGGCACGGTAGCCGCGGGCGCGCGCGAGCGCCGCGATGGAGATGCCGGTGCTGCCCACGGTGCCCTCGTAGATGGTGTCGCCGCGGTGGGGCACCAGCAGCCCGGCGCGCTCGGCCGCCTCGATCATGGCCAGCGCCACGCGGTCCTTGGGGCTGCCGCCGGCGCCGTTGAGGAACTCGGCCTTGGCCAGGATGGTGCGGCCCGTGGCCTCGCACAGGCTGCGGATCCGCACCAGCGGCGTGTGCCCGATGCAGCCCTCGACGCCGTCGCTGATGCCGTCGCCCCGCCCCGCGGCGCCGCCGGATTCGTGGTCCGCGAGCTCGACGGGGCCGCCGTCGCCGCCGCCCCAGAAGAACAGGCTGGACCGGCGCCGCGCATCCTCCGAGCGCCGCCGTTTCAGGCGCGGAACTCCTGCTCCTCCTCCTCCTCGCTGCTGGAACCGCCGCTCCAGGTCCGGGTACAGGTCCTTGAAGCCGAGGGTGACGAGGACCCCGGCGGCGAAGGCGGCGGTGATGGCGGCTGTGCCGTAGGCGCGGGGGTGGTCGCTTAGCGACATGGTTTCTAATTCCTTTTTTGTCCCTTCCTTTTTTCTATTTTTGG
The DNA here is from genome assembly GCA_902806575.1 of Jackrogersella multiformis. Classification (NCBI taxonomy): domain Eukaryota; kingdom Fungi; phylum Ascomycota; class Sordariomycetes; order Xylariales; family Hypoxylaceae; genus Jackrogersella; species Jackrogersella multiformis. Next base: position 958,761 of record CADCXD010000011.1, on the reverse strand, counting down.
GGGGGTTTCTTTTTTCTTCCTCCTCTGAATGAATACTGGGATCACCAACTCGTTTGCTCCTAGACCGGATGCTATGGTTTCCAACCCATCTCAATCCAACTTGGGTAAGTGAAGATGAGTACAGATCAGAAACGATTTCTTTGTTTGGTTGGTTTAACTTGTGAAGTACCTCCAGGTAACTTTACTTTAAATGTGAGTGTTACTCGATTTGAGAAACTAAATATGCACTTATATTAGGTACCTAGGTATGTAAATGCCACATTAGGGTACCTAGGTACTGCCTTAGTTGCTGCTAAGTACCGGAAAACGTCAAACCCCACCAAAAAAAGCGATTTTGACGTACCTAGGTAAACCGTAAACAAGGTACCCTACTAAAGTATACGGTGAATGTTTTCTTTACCGAGGGTTTCCGCCAAAATCAATTACCTACTAGATAGGAGGTACCTATCGATATCTTACATTTATTTCTGCGGCCCATCCTATAGTTCGAGTTCGATCAAATATGAGCCAGGTGCAAACCAAATATAAGAGTCCGGGAAAGAAGTCATCGCGAATCAACATTGGAATAAGGCAGCGTCTTATTTTACGGTTTCCACAGATAATAACCACCTTGCGGTGTTCGTTACTCTCTATCCTGAGACCAAGGTATCGGCCTTTACTTCTTCTTGATTGACTTCCACTCCATCCCGCTGGCGGCTATACAGGCAACAGCGGCTAAGGCTACTGCACAGTAGAAAACCCTCGTCAGGGCATGGTTGTACACTTCAAGAACAACGCTGAGGTACTTGGCATCTACGGCTTGCCTGAGATCGGTGGCACCTAGGCTGAGGATCGTCTTGGGATCGAAACCCGGCACTCTACCCGCTAACCCCTTAAGCAACTCCGATACCAGAATGTTTTGCGCTACTGATAACCATATAGTGCTCCCCATGATCTGCGCGAAGATGAGCACGACGGCCCCTGTCGGCACGTCGGTGCTCGCGAGGACGGTCTGCGCAGCTGTGTGTGCCTGTTGGATTCCCAGGCCGGCCCCGGCACCGAAGGCGATCTGGTAACCGATCCATTCTGCTGCTGGTGATGTGACACGCAATGTTGTTGTGAGTGCCGCACCAGTTAGGAGAAGAGATGCGCCTAGTATCACGAAGGGGGTGTAGTATCCGGAGTGCGCAACGCCAAAGCCGGCGATGAAAGAGAAGATCACCGTGCCCAAGGTGGTAGGTAGGATCCGGGTGCCCGAGTTAAAGGGTGTCACGCCCTGGATGGCTTAGAACCAGATGGGAAGCTGGTTTCTTGTTAGTCATTTACGTCAGCCAGTCCATCTTTGCCGCTAGATGTACTGACATAATATTGAAAAATATTGAGAGCCCCGCCTGCGCAGAAAACGTAAACCGTGCTGCAAGCTACACTGCGCTGGCTTATAATTCGAGGAGGCACCGTAGCTCTCTCTTGTTCCAGCATTGGATAAGGACAAATACTACTAAACCCACACCCCCGAAGACGACCAGAATAATGGGTGGTGCGCTGGCCCATGGATAGACAGTTCCACCCCATTGGAGGGCAATCAGGAGACATACGACAGCTATCACAAGTATGCCGGTACCCGGAAAGTCCATCTGATCAATCTTCTCACGCCATGTGCTAGCTATCGATGTTTTCTTCTGCGGGGGATGCAGGAATAGTATCATGGCCAGGATGGCACTCCCGCCCAAGGGAAGATTGATATAAAAGCACCACCGCCATGTCGCCTCGGTAGTAAAGGCACCACCGATAAGAGGCGCAGCCACCGATGCAATGCCATACATGCCACTGTATGAGCTAACAAAGAGTGGTCTCCTTTCCAGGGGAAGAGATGCCGCGAGGATGCTAGCACAATATAAATCAGGAGATTGAAGACCAAGTCCGAATAAGTCTTACATAATGAAACCAGCATTGATGCCAGCGCTTCCCAAGCCTGCACAAGCCCTACCGACTATGAAAGCAATTGAAGTGGGTGCCGCGGCACATAGCAAAGAGCCGATCTCGAAAATACCGATTGAAACAAGAAACACATGCTTTATGGAATAAAACGAGAACAGTTTTCCGTATATAAGCTGGAACGCAGCAAAGGTCATGAAACTGGCAACGGTAAGTATGGGGGGCGCATATTATTGTACAATGTGACATACTATGCTGATCCATACCAGCCGACATCATTGATGGACTTGAACTCGTCGGTGATTCTAGGAGTAGCTGTCGTGATTATTGTCTCGTCCTAGCAGAGTGAGCATCAAACTGGAAGAGGGGGACGGGGAGACGGAGACATGGCAATGGCAGTGGATGCATCTGTCACTCACCAGAGCACATAAGAAAACTGATATGGACAACGAAGCAACGATTATAGCTAGCTTGATACCCCTAGGATAAGATTGGTCAGGATCGTCGGTGGCTTCAGCCTCCTTTATTCGAATTTGCTCAGAGGCTTGGGCTGTGACCTGCACCTCACCGCATTGAGGTTTCTCGGATTCCATGCGCTGCGTTTCTTCCGTGGTCATCCCAAGTCTGAGTGGGAGAAAGATGAGAAAAGGAAAGCAAAAAAAACCCCGATTCTCAAATGTATTGTTGGCCTACATGGGCCGGAATAAGTAAGTTGGCATTGTGAAGTGATTTATACACGTGACGGGATAGGGGATAGGAGCTAGGAGCTAGGAGCTAGGAGCGGGGGAGTGCAAAGGTCTTAAAATTGTGTCACCTTCCTAGCAACGCGGTTGCACCAGCTCTAGCTATTATAGAGCTACATCCATGGATGGCAGAAGTTTATTTATTTGTGTTAGCACCTGCCTAGGTATCCGCCTTAGCATGAAACCTACTTCACTTTTCGACATGACTTTAGCCCTATTATCAAAGTTCGATACTAGGTAGATAATCCATAGGTAAACGATGTGGTTAGGTAATCTTTAGTGGGGTTCGCGACAAGGAAACTAAACTACCTAGGTACCTAGGTACCTTCCTACCTATACCTACACACCAACACACATCTTCACTTCTCTAGTTTCCCCCTCTGACCTTGCTGATCACAATCGATCTCGTCTCTATGTTCCTTCGCGGCGGGCAATTTTCTGGAGCACGTTCGTTGACGAACGACACATGTGGGCAGTCTACCCCAGGTGTCAGGTATCAGGTATGAAAAGGGATGTAGCGCTGGAAATAGCTGTGAGGGAACTTACAGCGAGCGTCGTCATCGGGGTGTGTATCGTACATCGTCATTACGAGAACCTACGGTTTTGGGAGGCCGTGATTAAAAACCCATTTCAGCCTTGGGTACCTAGAGATGGACAACGGCCTACTTCTTCCGGATTGTGTCCATCGATCCAGCACCTTCACGGGGTCAACTGTTAGGTCACATCACCGGATAGAGGTGCACGCGTACCATTGCTGTTCCTTGTTATAGCCGAGATAGTAGATCTCGCCTACCGAGTGCGGGTACACGCGATCGGCAGCAATGAGATCTTCGGGATCGATCGTGCTGGCGTCGCAGAATGCAAGTGGGTTGTCCTCGCACACAGGGGGGAGAGACCTCCAAGTACTACAGCGGGTTGGGAACAGAGTCGTCAAGGCTAGGAATCGAAACTCACTTGATGATCCTAACTCGATATCCGGGTTTTAAGTAATCCATCTGGCCCTTAATCGGATGGCTGAAGAAGATTCCGGGGCCCGACTTCAACGTCACATCTATAAGGAGTGGAGAAGGGCAACTGATGCTTACCGTTGTGAGCGCTGCGTGCTCTGGGCTCTACGAGCAGTGGATTTAGAATATCAACCTTGTCTCCAGGCGACTCATCGTTGAGCCTAGTCCTCAGGTCGTAAGTGTAGACAAATTCGGCATCAAGCTTGTCTTTGAGCCATTCTGCGATCTCCTCACGGTGGCGGCGCGCTCCTTCGAGGGTGTTCACGTCCCACATGGTGTCGCTATGCTGCCTGTATATCTGGAAACCATTCTTCGCCAGAGTCTTGGTTTTGTCGTTCTTCACGTCAATGAGCTTGCATCGATGTTTCTCAAACTGTATGTTATCAAGACGGTGGCCTTGGCGGAAGTACTGGCTGCCGTTGCTAGGCAGAGCGCCGTAAGGTTTCTCAGTTTTATACAGTGGGAGGTCCGCCAGATATTCAATGTCTGCTATGATGTTCGGCATCTTGTTGAAGTATGAGAAAGGAAGGATTTAGATAGTAGAGTTGGTAGATTGTCGGGTGGATGGATTTCTGAAGAAAGTGGAACTGGGTTATGAGATTATAAAGGCCGTATTTGATATATCTCATATATATGGCACAGGTAGTGATCGCTCGACAAACAGCCTCTATATTTCCATTACACAGTACCTAGGTATACTGGGACTATGAGTGTGATACTAGGCTAGATAATAGTTTTATACGTTCGTGTGAAATGAGGGGGTACGAAGCAACACCAACGCCGACGCGCTCGCAACGCATCGTCAAAACGGTAATATTACATGTACTCTACTAAACATCAACATCAACCTATAGCTTTATCAATATCATAAAATAATCACGACATCAGGCTTTGATATTCTCATCGGAATATACCTCGCCTATGACAGGAAGGGATTGGCCATAATCTTCCAGTCTACGATATTCTCGCATTGCATTATATACACCTTTCGAATTCTATCTTCTAACTAAGTCCTCGTCACAATGCCGAGTTCCTACAAGTTTATGATCATTTTATCATCAAAAACCCCCCACAAAGAGATAGGGAACTCTTGCTTATCTATCTGTCCAAGGCAAGATATTGGCTAACGGGTATCAAGACGTGGGTAGTGTCGATGACTATACATCATTTAGGAGATCGGGGGCTCTGTCACCCTAGGAATTATTATATATTAAGGATAGTTTCATCTCCTCTTACTATTCTCCTCCATCATCATCGTTACCATTATTATTACCATTAAAGTTAAGACATCTTATGACTAACTAACCCCTAGCGCAGAACAACAAGGACACTCTCCAATCTTCAATATGCCTACCCCAATGAACAACACCAACAATGAGGACTTCTTTAGCCAAGTCAGCACCAAAAACCTACCCACCACTGCGGAGAAGAAGTAGCCTTGGAAGGCCTTCCACAAGCCCCATGAGGACCTCGTCAACGGCAGTTCCGTTATTGTTAAGATCCCCACCACTGACAATACTGGTATGTGCTATATACCTTCGCCGTTCAATCTTTAAGAACGTAGGACTAATTGCTTACAGGTGGTTACCTCGGCCGCTCTGCCCTGACCGGCTCCCTCCGAGGAAACTAAATTAGCAGGCTGTTGGTATTCTATGGTATAACAAATGATTCAAGGCAATATTTGCGACAACTAAACGAACCGTATCATATAAGTAGCTCTGTATACGGTGAAGGTCAACCAGACTTCCAGAAGGCGGAGGCCGTATTGCGTCCTGGGTTTCACTATGAAGAGATGTCTAAGTGTTGAGAGTTATTAGATAGTGGCCTCGAAAACATGTCTATCCTTAAAGTTTCATGATCGAGTTGGTCAACTATACGTTGTATTAGTTTAGGTAGGTTCAAGGTTGGCTTCGAAAATAATTACAGATGTCGTTCTTTCACAATCTATACCTGCTACCTAGGTACCTAGGTACTGATATTGCATGCGCATTACAAGCCACATTATTGGACAGCCATGCCTGAGTAAAAGTGGTACCTATGTACCTAGGTACTTGTACCTCTAAACTTAAACTATCCCTGTAAAGCCGATAATAACCCGGCCGCCCATCAAAAAAGCTTCCCTGGTAGGTAAGCCACGCAACTCTCCCTCCCGCCACTACAGAGTAAAAAGTCCAAACCATGGACTCCCCGATCGTCACCCAACTATTCCGCCAGCTCTTTAGACACCCAGCCTGCCAATCGAGGAGGAACTTAGCTACGCTGTCGTCTTACCTTCAGTATGGCCGACGAATTCACCACCAACACCACCACCAGAGGCGGCACATGTCCACCCGAAATACGACGAGGGGGCCGAAGGGGAGTCTGTCGGAAGTGGATAACCATTGGCAGCAACGGACTGAGTTGTTCGCCTTGGATATGTCAGACGAGTACAAAGCCTACCCGACGGTGACGGCGAATGACCTGAGATCGAGGAGTGAACGCCCATTGAAGGTTAAGATGCGCATGCGGGACTTCATCGAAGGTTTGCTTTTTACATATACATATATATATATATATATATATACATATATATATATATATATATATATATGCCATATATATACGATACATATGGTATAGAGCTTAATAGACTGACCTAGCTATCTCTAGATAGCTTGTACAACCCACACTACGGCTATTTCTCCAAACAGGTCGTCATATTCACCCCCGGCGAACCCTTCGATTTCAATGCCATACCAGACGAACCAGCCTTCAACGCTGAGCTCGGCCGCCGATACGTCGAGTTCGAGAACGCTCTGGACTCTAAGATTAACCGACCTGAAGAAACGCGCCAGCTATGGCATACTCCCACAGAGTTGTTCCGCCCTTTTTATGGCGAGGCCGTTGCCCGCTACCTCATGTCTAACTATATCATGACTACCTACCCCTACCACGACCTTATCATCTACGAGATGGGCGCCGGCCGCGGTACTCTCATGCTCAATATTCTCGATTACATCCGCGACATCGAACCCGCCGTCTACGATCGCACAAAGTACAAGATCATCGAGATCTCGTCCTCGCTCGCCGCCCTCCAGAGCTCGCAGCTGCTATCGAGTGCCGCGAGTAGGGGTCACGCGAGCAAGGTCGAGATCATTAATAAATCCATCTTCGACTGGGACGCGCGCGTGCCCTCGCCATGCTTCTTCTTGGCTATGGAAGTCTTCGACAACTTCGCGCACGACGTCCTGCGCTACGATCTGGAAACCGAGGAGCCGCTGCAGGGGACGGTGCTCATAGACGGCCAGGGCGACTTCTACGAATTCTACGAGCCTATCTTGGACCCCGTAGCGGCGCGGTACCTGCGCGTGCGCCACGCCGCCACCGCGGGTCTCTACCGCGTGCCGTACCCGACGAGCCGCGGCGCGCGCTGGCTCAAGAAGCAGCTCCCCTTCGCGCCGAACCTCTCCGAGCCGGAGTACATCCCCACGCGGCTGATGCAGTTCTTCGACATCCTGGAGAAGTACTTCCCGGCGCACCGGCTGGTGACCAGCGACTTCCACACGCTGCCGGACGCGGTGCGGGGGCTCAACGCGCCGGTGGTCCAGACGCGGTTCCAGCGCCGGATGGTGCCGGTGTCGACGCCGCTCGTGCACCAGGGCTACTTCGACATCCTGTTCCCCACGGACTTCCGCGTCGTCGAGGCCGTGTACCGCGCCATCACCGGCAAGCTGACGCGCGTGCTGAGCCACGAGCACTTCATGCGCAGCTGGGCGTACATCGAGGACACCCGCACCCGCAGCGGCGAGAACCCCCTGCTCAGCTGGTATCGGAACGCTAGCGTCTTGGTTACGGTGTAGGATGGTTGGTGCGGGACGGTACGGCATGGGACTGGACGGCATGAGACCCCGGGTTATATGACCTGCGCTGTCGGAGCTAGGCTTGGCGTGGATTGGGTGGGTTACCTAAAACTCCATATGGGATATGGGATAGGGGGGTGGTGTTATGGTATTATGGTGTAGAATACACACATATGTACCTAGGACTTGATATAGTTGAGTCCTCATGCATTGAAACGCATCGAAAGAAAATGCAGTTATGCCTTTTGGATCACCTATTGTATATAATAGTGGTCTAAAAAGACTTGAATGTCAAATGCCCTCATACATGCTAAGAGACCCTTCCCCTGGTAGATTTACCTAGGTACTACTAGTATGGAAATCAGACTATTGTTAAAGGTGAATACTATCCTGGCTGCGTATGTAGAATATGGGGCATGAAAACTATTATGGACTGCATAAATCTCGTAGAAGTGTTCTATATTGAACTTGGAATAATGCATAATTAACCTCGTTCTAATCTACCGGTCTATCGGCAATCTATCAACGATCTGGATTTCTATGACTCTAAAAGCAGGGGCTCTAGAACTAGGGGTAGGTAGAAAAAGCAGTACGAGTACGTTACTGTCTCCCGAAGACAGCCCACCAGCATTCTATTCCTGAATTCTCCCCATCCTCGTCCCAGTCATCTTGGCCGACCAATGTGTGTTCCTCTAGGGCCACCAAGCCGGAAGATGCCATGACCGACAGAAACTTTGCCACTAATCTCGCGGTGACTAAGTCTCTTTGGGGGACCATTATGACGGCCCTAGCTTCCTCGTCTTCCATCAAGTGCGCATGTATGGCAGATGAAAGAAGCTCAGGGTGGTCATCGTCATATAGGGGGTCTGCGGCGAGAACGATCTAGGTGGTGTTAGTCATCAATACGCTCTAAGAGACCAGGATGACTGACATTGAACTGATTTTTCACGAAGAATCGCTCGGCGTTGTCTTCGTCGGAACCCCAGGTCAAAGCACCTATCTCAACTCTCCCTCCTAGGGCCTCGACGGTTGCTCGGTTTGTCTCGACGTTGTAAGCCAGATTGGGCACTATGCTCGGGAGGTCGGTCAAAACCACATCCGTCTGCCAGATGGCGGCAGCAGCCATTCCTAAGAGCCCTGTGCCGGAGCCGAGCTCGAGAACATCCAGCTGCTGGTTTGGACATCCCAGCCGGAGCAGATGGGACAGCGACTCTTCCGCGATCTTGCCTAGAGACTGCGCGAGCAGATACGAAGACCCCCAGGTTTTGAAACCGAGGGAGTCGCCAGTGATGGGAGGCTCCCGGATGATCAGCTCGAACGCGGAGGCCGTCCGGCTCTCGAGCGGCCACCGCCGCGTAATCTCGCCCATGGCCGCTCTGCCGCAGCGCTCCGAAAGGCGCCGGCTCGCCTCGTCCCACAGCGCTTCTTTCTCGTCCTCGTCTTGGATCCACCCAAGATTGCTCTTGATGATGCTAGTGAGGTACATGGCAGCCTCGCGGCGAAGCTGGGCGGCATTTTGGCAAGTCTCCAAGATGAGCTTGCGAGGGGTGCGAGGGTTCCAGACTGGAGGGTCGACCTACTCCGGAGTGAGCTCTCGGTGGCCATGCCAGACACGGGCGCTTCGGCGGGTTTACCTTGAGCTGCTTGAGAGACGCGAGAAGCTCCTCGGACGAGGGCTGCTGCCAGACTTGGGGGAGGTCGGCTATGGAGATAGACATGTTTGCTGGCGAAGGGGATGGTCTATGGAATATCTAAAGGAGATGATAGGGCAAAAGAAAGAGAGCACAAACAGAAATGAGAGAGAGAGAAAAGGTCAGATTTATCACGGGAAGAAAGGCATTATGAATATGCTACGATTGTTGTTAGTTAACATCACGTACTAGATTATTTGCGTTAGAGGATAGTAATCGGAAGATGAGTAAAATTTATACTATATATCGGTGATGAATCTTTAAACAATGGAATAGTCTAGCCAGACACGCCGTACGATAACGTGGCAACTGATTTGGTAAAGAAAAAAGAAAAAAAGGGGATAAGCCACGCTCTGGACCCTGAAAATCCCCAGAGTTTGTGCCTGCTATTGGCTACGGCATCTAACTTAGCCACAGGTAGATATTTAACCTAGGTAGCCACAGGTAAATAGGTAGGCACAGTGCCCAGGTGGGCCAAGCACATGTACATTGTACCACTTACTGCATCTGCTGCAACTGAGTCCCATATGGCAAATTTGATTGGACGTCCTTATCGATAAACACACTGGGAATTTTACCTATGAGTCGAAAATTCACTGGTGGGTTTCCTTTCTGAATCTTTCCTTCTTCAAGCATCGTCCTCATCAACGCTGCGTTTCTGAGCCACAAACAGAGAAGCCGCGCAAGCTGCTTCTCGTCAGTTCTTTTCTCTCCAGAGTCCAGACTGGAATTATTCGCTCATGAGAAATTCGGAGTAATCTTCATCACTACCTTCAGTCGCCCGCCTAGTGTGGGATTGACGGGTCTGCCCGTGAGGGTCTTGCGTGATGATTTCACACGTTTGCAATATTGGCATCAGAGAAGCAGGGCCTTTCGCCTCGTGCATATCCGAAAGGAGAAGACGGGGGAGTAAGGTTCCTATGGGAGAGTCGTTGCGAAGATTGTGCGTGAGACCACTTGAGTGCGATACGCAGCGTGGGAAGCCTGTTTCTCTTCGGGGGAGCAGGTGCCTACAATTCGATTCCGATTACTCTGATGAGGACGATGCTTCAATTTTTTTCTTTAAGGTGAGTTTTGTACCAATATCAACCCTACATCTGATACCCTCTAGGCTGAGGATACTGCTAACGATACATGATAAAACCAACGAGAAACCACTACAACTACATCCGTACAATGGACCTGATATGTTTCAACGGTGAATACATTAAGCATCTCGCCATGCCTTAGTAGATCAGATCCAAGCTTCTTCGTTCTTCTCTGTCTCGATCACTATCTCTTGATTGAGTAGGTCATGCACTTCCAGAGATACTGGCTCGGCCGAGGTCGCGCGCTCATTTCCCATTTCAGATGCAGATCCCTTGGTTTTTCGCCTATCAAACCGATGCAGTACTTTTGCGTCTGGACTCTTTGTATCGACAAGCCTCTCAAGATTTGATGCCTCCGCCACCAGACTCGCACATGAAGTACTACTCAGCGCAGATTTTGCAGCCAAACCGAGAACGAGGGCTCCGGATCCACGAATCTTCTCCAGAGCAAGATGTCTAGGATCATGATCAGAGCGGTCATTTGCCGGCCGCGATCGAACGAATGCTCTCGCAGCTTCGTTGATTTGGTCTATGCATGTTTCTATCTTCATCCGTTGAATGCTGAACTCTTCGTCATCTTGGTTCTCCCCGTTCTTGTACTTGCTATTATACTCGATTCTCTTCTGCCATACCCGCTGAAGGATATCGTCGTCGGCGTAATACCTGATTCTAGCCACTTCGTCATCGAACTTCTCTTGGAACGCAACCCAAAACTTCTTGCTCTCGCTGATCTGGTCCGCCAAATGTTTTGCCGCAAGCGAGATTCTCAGCTCTGCACTGACGCTTGTGTTGGTTTTAGAGATATGAGTTACGGGAATAGAAGATACTGGAGGACCCCCTCTCGGACCTTCCGTCTTGGAGGAAGACTTTGATCGTACCACTCGGCGACTACTGTCGGAGTTCCCAGAGTGTTCGTCGGATGTTTTGCCGTGATACCCACATGGGTGTGGGTAATATGAGGTTGTGTTCAAGTTGTACGTAGCTGCGTGAGGCGAGTTTGGATGGAGAAACGTGGATGTCTCACCTGCTTGAGATTTTGATTGTCGATGACGGCCTGCCCGTGGCTCTCCAGTACTTGTCTCTCTATTTAGCTTACCCATCTTTCTATGCCGAGACACAATGTCATTGAAATATTTGCAAATAAACATTTCCATTGAGACGTCCAAGAGCGACACCGAGCCATTTTGTACCTATATTGTTTGCCAATGGTTGCCGTCATTGAACATGCTTTACTCACAGAATGCATTGCCAGTTCTTTGTTCATGACATGCAGTTACGGTTTTTAACAAAGCGGTTTGGTCATATCAACCATTATCTATGCATAGTCAAACTTAGCTTCTAGATTGGTTGCTATGCTGCTATTACTAAAAGAAAATCTAGCACCGTCTATTCGGGCTATTTGCAAGAGACAACCTGGCCTATCCCCAGACCCTGGTCATCAGTAACAAGTGTTTCCTATGTCACGGCGTCACGGCTGAGGCTTCATCACGACCACCACAACCCGCGGCAAGTATAACGGCTAAAGGATACATGTAGCCGAAAGTATGATTGTACTGGTACAATATCCCCCTCGTCGCCGCTGTACCTGTTCCTGACACTCTCAACCTGGAAATATCTCCGCTATCTCGATGATCATCTGCAACCGCTTAACTATGTCAACAGGAACAAGGGGATACCTCCTACCTACCTACGTGCTACATGCGCAGTAGCGTAGATTTAATGCTCACTACAGGCTATTCCTGCTCTCTCGTAAAGATGCAAACCACCTTAGCCTTGCCAAGACAGAACCTACCATCCCTAGACCAGAGCAGCGATTGTCCAACCAGAGGCGCCCGATCTGGCCAGCGCCGACGCTTATTCCCGAGGACCGGGCCTCTGGCGCAATAGTCGCGTGGCGTTAGAGTGCTACAGACCGACTCGGAAAAGAAAGGAAGAGATGGGTTAGGTGGTAGTTAGCTAGGTATGGCTGGCTGCTTTGGGTGCGAAATCGCGAGGGCATCGAGATTGCTGGCCGATTACACGACATGACATGTCGGGCCGTGTTACGCTCGGGGCGCTGACGGGCTGGGAACTTTGGTGGCAGTGGTGGTGGCAGTGGTGGTAATTATGGCGGTGAGCCTATCAGAGGGGGTATGGTAAGTACATGCATGTATGCATTTATCCCGTCTTAAAGGTGGCCCATGCACTAGCTATTTACCGGCTAAGGCTAGCCGACCCGACAGCGCGGTTCGGCAGCCCATTTGACGTCGCGCGCTAGCCGTTCTTGGCAGATGGCGTCTACATAGTAGACCAGTCAGCTACCTAACGGTTCGCTGCTGGGTTACCCTAGGTTCCCTCCTACCAGGTAGACAGCTGCGGCGCAAGTCGGGCAGCTTGGCCTCCGGCTCCAAACCCCAAACTTCAAACGAGGTGCCGCCCGATCGGGCTCTCCCTAAATCTAAAATCTAACATCTCCCAACTCGAAACCGCACCGGTGGGCGTCGAGGCTATAAGATATCATATTTAGGTATTATCATATCATGCGGAACTTGCATCACATGCCTGCGCCGGCTTGGCGTCTCGATAGTGTAGGTAGTTGGAGAGCTGGGAACGTTTTTGATTATTTTTGCTCCGGTCCTGGGAACCGATGAGACTCTACAGGTAAGGTGCCTTGGTATGATACGAGACGGCAGGGGAGTCGATTGGGCTGCGACCGTTGTTGAACACGGAGCCTGATGTCCGGGACAGCGTTCCCCCACCCCCCTATTATGCCCGGAGCTTAGGCGACCCGACAAGGCTGACCTGGGGTAACTGCCTACCTACATACATCCATACCAACATACATATGTAGGCAGGTAACATCAGCACCCCCATGATCTGCAACGTCTGGTAGCCGCGCTGTTGGCTGTTGGCTGTTAGGTGTTGGACCGCTAGGTACGCGAACGCGCCTCGAACCCAACCCAGCCCACACCGCTGCACACCGCACCGAGGCGGTAGCCCGTCTCATTGGCCGGCCCCCGAGGCCTTCGCCTCTTACGAGGGGATATATAGGAAGGAGGTATATCATAGGTAATACCCAAAAAGACGGACGCGCTTACGCTCGCGCGTGGAGTAGGGCGCACTTAATGTACGGGATGATATGCCGCCAAGCCTTCGCGCCTTTCTCACCGAAAGGGTTCTGTGCCACCGAACCCTCGTAGGGGCGCGGTTACATCACGGTATGTGATGAGATGGATGGGATGAGATGGGACGGGATGCAGCAAGGCGGCCTACCTACCTATCTAAGCAGCTAGGGTGCCGGTAGATAATCCCACCCCCTAAAAGAGCCGAGAAGCAGTATAACTTGGAAGTAGGATCTATGTATTCTGTGATGTTCGCCAAGTGGTGGTTGATCGTTAGATGTGCGTATTGCATGTCCTGGGTTGGAAGTCTAGCTTCGTGGTGCTGATAGGAAGGACTTAGAAATTACACGCTAATATACGTGTATGCAAACAATACCTATGCATAGATTCCTAAGTATTTAGATAGAAAGTAATATAAATGAGGACATAAGCAGCTCATCAAACGGAAGTTATACGCAACATCGCATCACACTCCAGCGTCGATTCTCAGGGTATACCTTCCCCGTCTCTCGGTCCTCGTCACACCCTATCTCTTATGATCTATCATCTCGCCACTCGTGGCATCATCTCACATCCCTTGTGTAATCTACCTACATCTAGGTAAGTATGTCAGGTGTAATATATTTATAATAATAATAATAATAATAATAATAATATACCTCCTCGAACCTCGGTGATAACTTCGGCGCACACACATAAGACCTAGGTACCGATCTACCAACCTACCTACACATCCATCTATCTTTATTACCTCATATCCGGCATACGAGCACGTGTCGGTCTCTCCTGCCCTCTCCTCGGGAGCTAGCCCGTCTATTCGTAGAGATCTGCAGTAGGTAGGTAGGTGCCCTAGTGTATAACGATTCATCACAAACGTTGCTACTCCAAGTATCACCACCATAACCACCACCAACGCCTCGACCACCCAGACACCCGTACAACACGTTGCATCAGCAGTGCAAACCCTCCACCCCCCAACTCGCGCGTCTTCCTTCCTTCTTTCCTCCCACGCCGGCATGTGCTCCTAAGCACCTGTCTGTCCGTACCGTGACGCATGTAGTCCTCAGGCAAGACCGCCGCTGCACCTTACGCACGCGGATTTGTACCTAGAGGCAAGTTGCCTCCATTCTCGCCGTCCTTTATTTTTTGCCCAAGCACGATCCAAGCTGAAGGTCCTTTATAAACAGTAATGTCATAGTATCTGGACATACATGAGCGTACGAGCCAACCAGTGTTGCATACCTCCCTACCTCCTATGCAGTTATACATACATATACACATGTCAGTCACAGTTAAAAGATAAGCAGCAGTTTTAGAGTCAGGATAGTATCATTCCATGTTGGTCTTATAGTACACTATAAGATGCATATGCCAGTGGGTACATAATTGTCAACGTCTGTGACGGTACCGAAAGCAAAACATTAGAAAAAAAGAGAAAAAAAGATCAACTCCTATGCTCAAACGTTCCGAGTGTCAAATGTCCACGCCGTTTTTTTGTCCTATGCAGGTAGTATCCCGAAATGCCTGTGCCAGTGTTCATGCTGTCCCTGTTCCGACCAATGCCAGGTCCTGTTGTAATAAAAAAGGCAAGAAGCCCGAGAGATGCAATAGCCGTAATTCGCCGGATGGTGAAGACCATCTTAACCAGTAAAAATGCAAAACTGCCGCCGCCCTTTGGTACGCTTCCATTCGTCGTAATAGATATATGGTAACTTCATTAATCAAGACACGCCCGCTGTTTCCCATAACAGCACCTGTTTTCGCTGCTCTCGGAAAATCCATCGCTTCAATCCGTGTTCCATAACTCCGATTGTCTTATCGCTTCCAATGTCCCCGGATGGGATGTGTTCGTAGAAGCCGTCTAATTAGAAGCCACGGCCTGGGATATCTCGGTCTTCATGGCGGCTAGTCGTTGTCGCATGTCCAGTAAGTCCGCCAGTTTGTCCTCGGGGGGCTCCTTCAACTCCGAAATTTCATAATGCAACGCTTCATACCGCTCGTAATATTTGGTGAATATCCTTGCCTTTACCAGTACGTCCCTTGACACCAGCTGCTTCTTGTTCGGAGTCGACTGTTGCGAGGAATACTGGTCGGTGTCCCGCTCCTTTCGCTTCTTGCTCTGACTAATACCCAAAGAGTCGCTGTTCACCACACCATTGACTTCCCGCTCTCCGTTCCGAACTTTGGGCTTGGGTTTGGGCTGGCGCTGGATGGGCTGTTGCTGCTCTTCGAAGTCGGAGGCATTCGTCGGCGGCGAGGATGCAAGAGGAGAAGACTTGGCAGGCGACGTATTTTTGCTCTTCATCGAAAAATTCGAGGACCCCGTTCCGGTTCCCGCACCAGCGTTCCTAGAGCTCTGGCTCGCATCCGATGGGCGGTGCTTCAGAACCGTTGAGTTCGACATCGGCCTCGGAACCTCTTTCGGCTTGATTCGCTTACTGAGCGGTGCCCCAGAGCTCGAGCTACTATCGTCTTCTTCCCGTGCTCGTTTCTGTGAGGTCGGCACGGATGGCTTGGCTGGAGGCCGGGGCGCGCGGACCACAGGCTTCGGCCGAGGGAGAGGAGCGGGAGCGGCCTTCTCCTTAGGTTTCTCCTTTGACTTCTCTACTACCTTCGGAGCGGGCTTTTCGGTACGCTTTTCAACAGGTCTCTCAATAGGCTTCTCGACTGGTTTGGGCCTCGAAATGCTTGAGCTGGTACTCGACATTGGTCTCTCATCCCCACTGCTCTCGGAATCAATGACCTTCTCTTCGGAAAGGTACTTCTTTGACTTGTCATCTATAGGCTTGGGCTTGCTGACTGGTTTCTTTGGTGCGGGCTTCTTAGAAGTTGTTGAGAAGAGGCGCTTTGTCTGTGCTTCACGTTCGCTTGTCTTCTTCGTCTTGTTGCCCACCGGTTGTGAATTGGATCGAGTCATAGCCTCGCCTTTCGCCTTCGAAGAGTCGACATCGCTCTTGTTCCCGCCATCTTCGGTCTTCTGCTGTGTCGGACCTCGAGGGACTGGGGTGATGTTTCCCTTCGCGAGAGTTGCTTGAAGCTTGCTAAGGATAATACCCTTTCCTCGTTCAGTAGGAGCAAGCAACTTCTCCCATTCGGGCGCCGATGTCGGAATGCGTTGCTTGTCATATTGTTTGACAGCGTTGTCGATAGCTGCCGTGCGATCGTCGTAGCTGCGGTAGTCGTAATTCCATACATCCAATTCTTTCCAGTACATCTTCTTTAGACTCCACTTCTTCGAGGAAGCATCCAAGTTCGCCACCTTCTCTACGGTCGGCTTGAGGTCTGCCTCGGTACCCTTCCATACATCCGCTAGATGCTCGAAGGGTTGATCTCTCGATGCTAGTTCGTGGACGAGGACGGTCCTCTGGTTCTTGTTCTTCTCGAGAAGTTGCTGGGAGGCAGAAAAGGCCGGGTTCGGCGAAGAGACTCCGTTAAGCGCAGGACTTGGAGGAAGTGACCTGGTGGACGAGTTCGATAATACGCTGGCCATGGCAGACTTCCCAGCAGGCAGAGGCTTGCCCTTGGTCACTCGCTTCGCATCTTTGGGTTTGCTCTTGGCGGCCCTGCTCGCCAGGATACTGGCAGGTGGTTTACTGAGGATACACATTGTAGGGTTTGGTAGTCGCTGTGCTTTGTTTATGGTATCTTCCGGTTTCGTGAGATATAAGTCGTAGTCGAATGATTCTGAAATTGATTTGACTTTCTGTTCTCTGGAACCAAAGTAGAAACTCTGTAGAAAATGATGTTAGGAAAAGCCCAGTAAATTATTTAATTGAATGTTTCCCCGAGCCCTTTTATAAGGTACCTAGGTATGTAATTATGTTTCTTGTAGTATGTTGGGCGTCAAGTTTTTTTTTTTAGTTTCATTATTTCGCCTAGTTTCAAGGTCTATTGTATTTCATGTAGGTATCTTCATCCTCTCTGTTGTCTAGTGGATTGTCGACAATACAATGGTACGGGTCAGAGCAAAATAATAAAATCAAACTTACGGGACTGCTTCCTAGGGTCAATTCGACCTCCTGCCCGCCTTGTACACATTTTATCATGTCCTCTATGACACTATCGCTCAATGTTATGCCGAAAGCTTGCAGCGGCAGGTAATCGCTCGAATTGGCCGAGCTCTCCAAGAGGAGGCCGGAATCAGGAACCGCCAGAGCTGACATGTTGATAATTTCGTAGACGTCAACTACGTGAGGTATAATAAATGCGGGATGGAGGATTTACGATGTCGATTCGTCGGTACCAAGAGATACGTTATAACAATGGTGTGTGGTATGTGGTGTGGTAAGGTAATCGTCGAGGCAAGACAACTAACTGCACGAGTTCTGCACCTAGCCAGACTATCAAGAGTCCAACTTGATAATGACCCGACTTCCCATGCAGCTCCGTCACATGGCTATGTAAGTAGAATTCAAGGGCGTTAATGTTTGGAGATGGTAGACGAGTGAAGGTTGGGAGGTGGTATAAGGATTGAATTCCAAAATAGAACGATAAGAGTAATAGAGTGGTAGGGTCGTAGGTTGTAGGTTGTAGGTTAGCAATGTAGAGAAGTGATGAGGGAAAAGAAGTGTGAAGTGTGTGGTGTAGTAGTAATAGAGAGAGTTGGAAGTAATGGGAAGTACGAGGTCGTACGGATTGGTCTCGTTGAATCTTGGTCAAGAGGAGAAAGAGAAGGGAAAATGAAGGCACAGATGGATGGATGGATGGGGTGGGATGTACCTAGGAGTGGAGCATGACTAGGGTGGTCCTAGAAAGTACTGGCTAAGTACCTAACTTAGTACTACGCTTGCTTAGTTCATCCCGTCCCCTCAGCCTAGAAAACTAAACCTTATTAGTAAAAAGTGTAATACCTAAGGTTCATATGTATACTAGGTACTTAGGTAGGTAGGTACCTACACTATTAATGTAGGTATCTAGGTACCTGGGTAGTCATTCATGTCTAACTCTCAAAGGCCAAGCCATTGAATGTTATTTCACTTGCACTGTGAAAGAAGCACTAATCACCAAACCACAAACAAGACAATAGGAGTCATTGACGGCGGAAATAATGATCTAATTTACTTGCAAAAAGGCCAAGAAGATCACGCCGCTAAGGCACAAGAAATATACCTAAATATAAATATATATATAAAGCTCTTCACAATTCGCATTAATATGTTTTTGTTAAATTATCTGCATAGGGTAGGTGCTTAGGTAGGTAAGGTGTAATATAAAAATTGAAAGACGACAGCACAGCCCGGGTTATTATGGTACCTAATAGCATTGTTATTATTTTGCAGTCTAGGAAGCTTTAGGAAGCTTTTGGTACCTGTCCAGGTACGATACGAAGCATGTACAGGGCACGTAGGGCACAGTAGGTAAGGCAACCCGCTGTAGCGCCCAAGCATTAGTCCTGAGTCCCATCGCATGTGTACATGAAAGATACTTCGAACTTGGGCTGTGTGAGACAGGGGTTATGGGATTTGCGGATGAGCAGATGCATGCATTTTCCCTTGGACGGAGCGGCCAGTTACGTGTAGTGTATGTACCTAGGTAGCTATTTAGTGTAAAGGCTAACCTTCCTGCCTTCGAACTTACTGGGCAGCTGCGCACACTGGGTAGAGAGACTGAGAGTTTATCTCTAACCACAAGACTATAATAGATGGGTACCTAAGCAGGTATGATTCAATTGTTAAAATGACCATTTGTCCTACATAGTACCATAACGTATTATATCGTATCATATTATTCACATTTATACACGTAGGCACTAGGGCACTAGGTAGGTATGAGGCATGCGGTATGTACATATATACATAGGTACCTACATATGTGAGGTAGGTTCGAAGTGGTACACTAGGTACGCGGAAGAGTAGTGCGTAGCAAAGGCGGATCTACTAACCGTTTATGGTTATTTCTCTTAAATATGATTTCTCCATTGTCTGTCCGTTTCTCTCTTTTCCTATTTTGATACAAGGGGGAAACCCTCCTAGATATTCCTTCACTCTTTACCACGTAAGAATCGACAAATAGAAACAATACCTACTTAGGTACCTACATACCAGTGTGAGCATGTGTGAGGATGAGGGTAAGGATATATGAATCATTGGCCGGTCTTACTAGTGACGAATGAATTCAGTTGGTACCTGTCTGACCAAAAGGATCAAATGCTGGGAGTCCCCAAGGCCTAAATTACATCACTTTGCTTGGGCGCTAGAGCATGGCATTTTGACGTTAGTAGCGTCAGTAGGTAGGTAGGTATCGCACTGAGGCTCATCCATACCTTTCCTGCTACTGCTAGTGTAAAACATAATGCAATGATGTGGTCGAAAGGCAAGCCAACTCATCACTAGTATCCATCCATATCAGATGATAAGTGACAGTCTGCAGAATTCGGTGAATGTCCTCGTCAAAGAGCACTCACTTGTGTTGATACGTACGTCGGTCAGGCATTGCGTGTGAAGTACCTACTGTACCTACCTCCTACCTCCTATCTAGCAGCCTATGCCTAGGTAGTAGGCAAACTGGTGCATACATGCTTAGTTGTCAGGCCCAAATACGAGGCGAAATAGGACAACCCTCTTTATGTGGTGACACTCGATCTTAGTTCTATGTAGATGTATTAGATGTTTTAGATGTACCTATTAGATGTATTGTACGCAGGGAGGTTACCCATCTTGCTAGGCTCGCATATGTTTGCAGAGAGCTTTATATTTGATTAGATTTGATTAGGGGGTATCATATTGAGGATTCTTAGCACGCTAAGGGCCGACATCTTCAAGTTACCATCATGTTCCGGCAATTCTAGTAGGCAATGCATGGCGGTGGTCAGCAGATTGTAAGAAAGAAAAGAAGAAGAAAAAAAAATGCAGCTATTTTTTGCACGCCTGACGGCCCACGGCCAGGCTGATTATTTCAGAGGTTCGCCTGTGCGAATGAGCTTTGCAGATATAAGATTTTCCTGGGAGATGGATCATGGACCCCGAAAAGGTTCGCCAACGCGCTGACATGCAGGGCTTTCGATTCCCGATTGGGTATGATATGTCATTATGGATTACAGTTGGGGCCAATCGAGAACGAGTCCAGCCGGCATAAGAAAGACATACTATGTTAAATCTACTGGCAGAACTGGTAATGGTAATGTACATACATATATACATACCTAGGTACATATATATTGTCCCAGATCTGACTGAAACCATAGAGCTTATGCTCTGCAGCACGATACTCTCTTTGTTCGTCTCCGCGGTGGCGGCGACTGTGTGCACCTACACTAGGTATGTATGGTCCAAATCTCGACTGGTACCGTAGCTGTCGTCGACCTGGAGCCGAATTAGACGGGCATGCCGTAACGTCAGATCATCCCACTAATGGAGGGTGGATCTCGACGCTCTTGATAGTTTTCTCTTTGCAGATTTGTAAATCGAGAAATATGACGAGCTAGGTATTTGATATTTAGGAGTAAATTGTCATGATGATTTCCGGGCACCTGATTTTATATATTGTATTTATTTAAGCAGTTAGGCAAGAATATACTTACCTATGTACCTAGGTAGGTATGTATATATATTTACTTAAACACTCTAATGGGAAGAAAGGAAAGAAAGAAAGAGGCGGGCGGTGGATCTATTTACAGAAGGTTCAGTCGAAACTTCAAGGTACGACGGGGAAAGGCCCGTAAGAGGTAGCTGCGTAAGTATTATCAATGTACCTAGATAGCAGCCGAGGGAAGCTCTCCACCGCGATCCACCAATGAATTTGCCTTCGGCCGGTGGGACTTGGATAACACATAGCCTACTGTCTACTACAGGTAGGTACCTAAGCAGGTAAGTTAATACTAATACTACACACAGGCAGGTCCAGAATCTTCAACATGCGAGGGATTCTAATTCCAGCATGTAATGTACCTGTCAATCTCGCCAGATTTGGACTGGGGATCACTTAGGTAATTAATAATAATTAACAACTTCTTTTCCCGACATACATACTACACACAGATGCCAATTCAGAATCGTACGTAACATAGCAGCAAACGTTTCTAAAGGGGCCAACGCTACGATGCCAAGTACTCAAGTGGAATTCCAATCCCATCCAATCCCCTCCAAAAATTATAAGACGTAGACGATGAGATGGTCTCAGTTATTACCTGGTCAACGAGTGCCTTTTAATGATCGATACAGAATATCAGTAGTACGTCTACACTATCGTGCCAGACCAAAAAGGGATCATTGAAGCGAGGAACGATGCTGTACACCACCTAATCCAGGTAGGTACATGGTATGATAACCGGGAGTCTGCATTCGACCATGATTATTAACAATCACCGCTTCTAGCGATGGAACCGCCACATCTCGAGAGTGGTCGGTGAGTAAGCAATCTTGTAGAAGTATGCTGAAAAATCGAGCTTCCTCGACGGTGCCTTATTTATCTAAAAGGTATTATTTACGGTAGGTAGGTAAGTACATGTAGGTAGGTTGTTTAAAAGGCTAGCTGAGAATTACATATTATGCCTTGATATCATTCAGCTGACATGAGGCACGACGAAGGCCCGACTATAATAAACCACTAGGTATTCTTTATATTGTCATTAATATTGCCATTAACATAATGGTAACCCTTCTACGCAACAGCTAGCATGTCGATGGATACCCAAGTTAGCTAATTGTCATCGATATCTCTCATATCGTGACATCGACGTATGTATGTGTGTGCGCCTGTGTACACTAGGTGTGTGTACATAGGTGTTAGGTATGCGTTGTGGGCACGGTGCGATATCAGCTACGTGCCACAGTCCTCTTATCCATTGCCTCTCGCTTGCTAAGCAGCTAGCTGCAGGTCATCCACGCGAGAATCTGCACGGGCTGGTTGCGCCACGAGGGGCCGACGACCGAAAGGAATTGGAATCTCCGTCTGGATAGAAGGGAACATGGTCGTGGCGTTCCGCCCCACACATCCTACTTACAATACCTACCACACCTAGGGACACATAGGACGGCCCTTTCAACGCTCTGCCCATATTGCTGTCCCCGCGGTTGACGAATATAGGTGGACGTATAACACTCAAATCACTGCTTTCCACGTTATCGGGAGTCTCGCCCCAATATACGAATCCCCGGGGGAAAGGCAAGATGTCGTCACTTTCCATATCAATCCATATTGCAAAACCAGTGTACAGTGTGTCGATGCGGCCAGCACCCATCCGAGATTGGCTAGTTGATGCGGTGTGTTGCGTTGCAACAACAACATCTACCTCGTCACCCACGCTGGAAGGACCGGTTTGTGGGGGAATCGTCAACCGACCTACGGATGTACACACCTAGGTACCTAGGTATACAACCTTGTCTCATTCGTAAATCCTAGATGGGAATTATTGCAGAGAAGTTCGTTAGCTACACAACTGTGCTTGCCCGTGGCTTCGTAACAAGCCATAAGGCCCGAGGCGCGAGATCTATACGCTAGATTATTAGTCGATTACTTAAGGTTAGATGTTGTAACCATTCTTGTTCGGCAAGAGATATTTCCTTGTTATGCCCAATTCCCTCACTGACATCCATTGTTGTCCTCCCAACTGCTCGGTAAACTTAGGACGGAAACCTGCCTCTTCGGCCGACGCTTAGCTCTTAGTCAAGGAAGAAAGCGGATACAGATTATAGGCTATTGCATATCTAGTGTAGTCCAACTCCCAGCTGTCTACACTAGAGTCCACAATAGCTTCGTAGGGTTCTAGAACTTGGACTATTTTTCCAAGGCAACCTACTGCTCTCGTCGAGTCATTGGGAGCTTCGACCGGAAGTATATCTATTCCTAAGTCTTCGAAGCATTCGTCTCGAAAGAATAAAAACATGACGCTGTAACAGTTTCGTGCGAGCGGCCTCGCCACAAGGGAGATGACAGCTCCTGCCGCATTCGACGATGCGGAGGACGGGTACCTAGGTAGGTAGAATCAATCCAGAGGTATTATTGGACAGATGTAAGTCAAAGGAAGCGGGTTGCGGGAATGCAAGCACTTGTCGAGATTGTCCGAATGCCCCGCCGTCACATCCCTCGATCCATCCCATTAGACCCGATAACTCCAGATGGGATTAGAGGATTCTCCGGACTGGTATGAACTGGTGGGTACCTACTCAGGCATCGTGAAGGGTAGCAGTAGCTTGCATATAGTGTGTCAATAGACCGGGTTTTGCACCACCACTACTATCACCACCTTCTTCTTAAGCCATTCACTTTCTTAGCCACCCAGCCTAGCAGTAGGTAGGTACACGATTCGACTTTGTTTGCTATGAGTTGATAGTGGCTTGGCATGGCTTGAAATGGTTTCGCTTCCAAAATCAGCAGCCTCAAGCGATGTATATACCTTAGGTACATGGTAGGTTATACCTAGTCGGCCTTGATTCATAGTCGGCCGAATGGGATAGTTTTCAAAGTTCCCAAGTTCTCTCTCAAACCGGTGTAATAATCATTCCATACCGTGCATCTGTCGAGCCCCATTGTTACATTCATCCATCTGGACCGGTAGGCGAACGGGCGGAACTCGGGAAGAGGTTGGTGGTGGTGTGACCTGTTACATGTAAGAATTGGACTCCATCTACAATCTTCTCTTCTTCATAGCAAAGAGGATTATGCATATTATGCCATTATACCATTAAACTATTATACCATTATACTATTATACGTACCTAAGTACCTTGGATAGGTACATAATAGATAAAGTTCGCAAGGTTCGGTAGTGCGACACCGGGGGAGATGCGGTTCCTTTCCTATGGTATTATTGTTTGTACTTCTTACATATATTTTATGGCTCAAGAATACATACGTAAGACCCCAGGTTTATGTCACTAGCCCCTCTTTAGTACACGCAATGCTAATCTACAAACCTTAATTGCCTACTCACTTCCTCTGCTCCTACCTAGTAATACCTAGGTAGTAACACGGAGTATAAATGGTCAGTTTCCTAAACTAAGGAAAACGAAACAATATAATATATTGCTTACGTACCTACCTAACCTTAGGGTACATAGTATTCTAGGTGGTGACCCTGGACGACTAGTGTACATACCTACATCATTTCAACCCATGTGACCCTTTTTTCTCTTTTCCTTCCCCTACCTACCTAAGTACCTAGGTATGTAACTAGGCGCTGTATGATTGAAATACCTTGGTAAGGATAAGCGGTAGGTAATCGAACGAGGTATCATATTACCTGGGCTGTCTCTTGGCATCCAACAAAATATTTCGAGTGCTGGTCCGCGATCGGTATAGGCAATTTGATTGTGTTGCCCTCTCTTTTGCTCCCCTAGGAAATTTATATATTACCTGGCTAGTAATAGGTCCGGGAGCTCTTAATACCTGTATCCGTAGTACGTAGGTAGCTAAAGGAGAAGTCGCCGGTTGGCTAATATCTTACCCTTGACATATTTATCCCGGGATATATAAAACGCTTCTAGCCGCTGCTGGTTTCCGGAAAGGGACCCTGCAAAGCCGCATTGCGAAAGACAAAATTGACATCCCCTCCTACGCATACACATCACTCGGACATTTCCTGCAAGAACAAAAGCAGAAATGATCATTGCCGGCGTGGCTGTTCGGATCATGTCACCTTGTCTACCTAGGTAGGTAAGTATACAAGGCACATGATTCTGATCAGATCACCTCCCTACTAGATAATCCTTACTATGCTTCACTTTGCGTGTCCTTCATCATTTTGTATATTCAGATTGTCTGTCTTCTCTATGAACGCTACCTGGGTAGTTTATGGGGACGACGACGTACATCAACCCACATCGATGCTGTGATCGAACTACGTAGGTAGTAAAATATGGGGTTACACTATCATCGCTTTCACGCCCTTGGAACCAACCATCTTTGCAACAACAATGATCACGAACGTCACATGCCGCGGAGGGCTAAGACTTCGAGGATTGCTGAA
The DNA here is from genome assembly GCA_902806575.1 of Jackrogersella multiformis. Taxonomy (NCBI): domain Eukaryota; kingdom Fungi; phylum Ascomycota; class Sordariomycetes; order Xylariales; family Hypoxylaceae; genus Jackrogersella; species Jackrogersella multiformis. The sequence goes on along the minus strand of CADCXD010000011.1, from coordinate 933,473 downwards.
AAGCTAAACAGATGCCACCGTTCTACTGTGTCTTGAAAAGCAGGATAGCGCAGTGTCCGAGGTAGAAGTAGATGAAATGTTTCGTCTCTACTACCACGTTAGCCCAAACATGACCTTATATTACTGATATGACGTCTGTCTGGGACAAAAGGAACATACCGTGAGTAACGAAGCTTCCAAAATTTCGGCCTACTATGCAATGCCAGGTCGGCCCCTTTCGCTCGTCGAACTGGTACAGCAAATTAGGTATCCCATCTAACAATTATAACACTACTGGGCACCGAACTTCATAGACGAACTTACCGTGCGCTTGATGTGTTGTGCGATATCCTTCTCGATGGTGTATTTGCCCATGGCTTCCTGGGCTATTCAATTGACGTCAGAACAGACTCGACCATATTCCCGTAACCCTTAATGCCAACACATACCAACGTCGATTGCTTCCTGTTGCATATCTTCCGTCTGAACTTATACGTTAGCCTAAGTCGATGTTTTCTCCATCCTTGAATTGTTTATTCTAACCATATCTGCCGACTTGATCTGGGCTATGAAACGAGGAGACTTGTCAGCCAAGCGAAATCTTCACGGACTAGGCGATTGAGACGGACCTTCGAGTTTGTCGCGGTTGCCAGCCGGTGGGGGGGATTGTTGTTCTGCCATCTTCTCGATTTGCGAAGCTGACCTTGCGATACTTTAGTAGTTCTGTGGTATGAAATAATAATAATTAGTACTTAGATAAATAAAGCCTTGTTTATACCAGAAGACAAAGACACCAATGCTGTACGGCCAAGAAATTACCAATAAGATCATGGCTAATATACAACAAACATACCTGAATTAAAGGCTCAAAAACGTAGTGGTGGTGAATACAAAATTTGTAACTACTGCAATTGTGTACTAAGGTTGTAATCCTAGCCTCGTCGAGCCTGTTTTGATCGGTTCGGCGGTGAAAGTTGTTGAAAGTTGTTGAACACTTGTAGGGCGGCTGGTTAGTGCCTAAAGTGCAAAGTCGCGTGTTTGCCGATTTACTGTACCTAGGTACACTACACTAAAGAACTCGAATGCGGGTTGTTTGGATCATCCCCTGTCATTGGTTCCTGGGACCTGACGTACCTAAACCCTGAATATATCTTTGTTCTTATTGGTAATTGGTAGGGAGGTTTAGGCCATTATGCACGGACCACATATAGAACTTTGGGAATTTACCTAAGCAGCTAAGCTAAGATAAATAAATCGTGAACGATGGGGCTGAAGAGCCGCAGGTGGGACATTGTACCACGTGATGATAACCGCATAGGTACTTTCCCTCTGATAACGAAAATTGCAACAATTTTTTTACCCTCTACACTATCAACGCGTTTCCATCATCGCACATCGCACATCACATTTCATAAAGTGCAAATCTAAAATTCCACAAAGCTCAATGATTGCACCAGCACGCACTTCGTTTCTTACAAGCCTCTGATGAATTCATAAGGATACCGGCTGCCACTAATATTTATCATGGATTCGTCTCGAATCTTCGTGAAAGGTCTGCCACCAAATCTTAATGAGGCCGATTTGCGAAAGCACTTCGCGTCAAAAGGTCATATCACAGATATCAAGCTGATACCCCATCGAAGGATTGGATATGTTGGCTACAAGGACTCGCAGGAGGCTGCTAGCGCAGTCAAATATTTCAATCGTTCCTTCGTACGGATGTCCAAGATAACCGTCGAGTTGGCAAGACCTGTTGGTGTGCTCAATCCCAGCAATTGTTCGCATTAGTCTAATTTTACTTGTAGATATCAGATCCATCCCTGGCTAAGGAAAAGGAAAGAAGAAACGGCCCAACAACTAGCACGGAGACATTCCGGACGACTGCCAAACAGCCTTCAGAACCAGAGGCAAACCTGGAGAACGCGAAGAAAAGGAAGCGAGATGCGGTCGATGAATCGAACCCGAAATTGCAAGAGTTCCTAAATGTCATGCAGCCTGCGAAGACTTCGACAAGCAAAATACATGGAGTCACTGCAGAATCTATAGACGAGCCTCCTGCAAAATATGCAGCACTTGCTGTTGACGAGGGGGCATCCGACAACGAATATGAAGTCATACCAAGCCGACGAAAGAAGAGCCAGCCTCGAGAGACCACACAACCGCTAATAAATGTGGTTGACGGGGTAAATGATCAGCTCCAAGAAAAGGTCGATATACCTGAAGAACACCTGATAGGACCAGTGCCACCAACTAATCCTGGCATTACCGCGGCTTCCACTCGTATAGCTGCTACGGATGATGACTGGTTACGATCACGGACGAATCGGTTGCTTGACCTAGTTGATGATGAAGACGTCGTGCCTACCACCACATCTTCCAGGGACCTGCCACCTAAACCACCAAGCCAGGAGCAAGAACAGCCCGAGGTTGTTGATGCAACCATGGATGAAGATCAAGATATGATTAATGAAAGTCATCAATTAGATTTAGACGAATCCAGTGCGGAACCAAAAGACGATGATCTCGATACAGTCACCAAGACCAAGAGGCTATTCGTGCGAAATCTGCCGTATTCAGCCACTGAAGACGATCTCAGGTCATATTTCAAGCGATATGGCGATATTGAGGAGGTGAGACTTCCTTGCCTTTTTAAAGATTTTTCCTTCTTTTTTTTCTATGATGAACCCCAGATAGGGACAGCTGATACCAATGGTATCTGATGAGAAGCCTGGGCCAGTATTTTAGTAGATGCTCTGGATCTGAGAAACATCCCTTCTTCATTAATTTACCCCTGTCAGTTACCTTTCATTCCTGCTAAAATGAAGATAGGTACACGTTCCAATGCAAGACTCGGGTAATAATCGCGGAATTGGCTTTGTTTTGTTCGCTAGCCTAGACGACGCAACAAAAGCATTCCAAGCAGATCGATCTTCTTTTCAGGGGAGGATATTACACGTCCTACCAGCAACGGCAAAACGTGATCACAATCTGGACGAGTTCACACTGTCCAAGTTGCCATTGAAGCAACAGAACCTCATCAAGAAAAGAGCTAAGGCAGCAGAGTCTAGATTTAATTGGAATTCGCTCTACATGAATCAGGATGCTGTGAACTCATCAGTTGCCGATCGTTTAGGGATCTCCAAGGCGGAACTGCTCGACCCAACTAGTTCTGACGCAGCTGTGAAGCAAGCCATAGCTGAAACCTCAACGATCCAAGACACCAAAGCCTACTTAGTAGCTAATGGTGTCGATCTGAATGCCTTCAAGTCAGGGCCACGAGGTGACACGGCTATCCTAGTGAAGAACTTCCCTTACGGCACTACAATCGAGGAGCTCAGAACCCTCTTTGAAGAACACGGCCAGATATTGAAGGTGCTCATGCCGCCGACAGGGACAATAGCCATTGTCCAGTTCGCACAGGCTCCTCAGGCTAAGGTGGCGTTTTCCAAATTGGCGTACCGCCGGTTCAAAGAATCTATACTATTCCTCGAAAAAGCACCAAAGAACTTATTTGTGGGTAAGGAGCAGCAGTTCGAGGCGGTTCAAGCCAGTAAGGAGCCTGCTAGTGCACAAAAGCTCTCTGCCTCGGAACTACTAGAACGGAATAACCATGAACCTGTCGAGTCGGCGTCGTTGTTTGTCAAGAACCTTCATTGGGACACTACTACCGAAGAACTTGCAACCGAATTTAAGCATCTTGAAGGATTTAGATCAGCTCAAGTGAAGACCAAAAAGGATCCCAAGAAGCCTGGTCAAGTGCTTAGTATGGGATTTGGATTTGTCTCATTTGCTAATAAGACAGATGCCGAAGCAGCCCTGAAGGTTATGGATGGCCACGTCCTCAGGACGCATAAACTTCAAGTCAGAGGATCGCATCGTGGACGCGACGCTGCCGAGGAACGAAGACAAGAGGACAATGCCAAGAAGGCCGCAAATCAAAGAACAAAGATTGTAATCAAGAACGTCCCCTTCCAAACCAATAAGAAGGACGTTCGGGTACTCCTGAGCACATACGGCCAACTCAAATCAGTTCGCATACCTAAAAAGTTCAATTCGACTAGCAAAGGGTTTGCTTTCGCAGAGTTTGTCTCGCCGAAAGAGGCAGAATCGGCGATGCTAGCCTTACAAGATACCCATTTATTGGGACGAAGACTTATCCTTGAATACGCAGAAGCAGAGGCCATTGATCCAGAAGAGGAAATCGCAAAGATGCAGAAGAAAATTGGCGGCCAAACTAGCAAAGTAGCCCTGCAACAACTCACAGGGGGAGGACGCAAAAGAGTGGCCCTAGGAGGTGATGAGGACGAAGGGGAGATCTAACGGGTAATTAATGTCTATACTTCTGATTCCGTGCCTGACTATACCACCGAAGGAGTGCAGACATTGCCACGTTGGGAGCTAGGGGGTCGTCGCTCGTCGCTTTATCCCTTGCTAAGGAGACGGGGCGCATTGACGAATTTGGGGCCGCTTCCTAACTCCAGGAGTTCGGCACTGCAATAGCTTGCAGAATGCACCCCCTCATTCGAGTAACTTTGAAAACCCCTCCCGATTGAATGTCTACAAGTCCTAGACCTGATGATCTTGTATGTGTACCTTAATCAAAGTCACATTCCCCCCGCAGACCTCACGAGAACTTCGATTGTTACCGGCCCGAGAAGGGCTTGAGAACATCTCCATAATAGGAAATTGGAGCATTCCCGCGGTAAGTCTATTGCTGCTCTTCATTATCATATTAATCCTAGTCTCCTTGCGTGCCAGCTGCACGCACCACATGCAGAGAAGGTGAAGCATCTATCTTCTTATCTCGATCTTGTAGATCATGGCGTCTATACTATTTGGAGCATTTTCTTCAAGACGCCCTTGGAAACCTCCTAGGAGGGGTTACTAGGGCTTGAGTGTTTCTTCAGGGCACCTTTATTGCTGCCCTCCTAGATAGTTGAGTACCTACGTAACCACGAACTGGTAAATGAGATATCTATAAGATATGGTGATCTTCTCTTCCATACCAATACCCTCGTCCAAGAAATCACCTCTAGTCATAATAGTAATAGGCATTCTTTTTTGCCACTGCCATTCCTTTAAGCATATCTTGTTCTACTTCCCAGCGTTCTTGGGCTCTCTCTAGGCATTCTCTAGAATTCTCGATCCTTTCATGAAGCATTATTTTGTCTTTTGTTACACCTATCGAAATGGAGCACCCACGACTTGTCCTACCTTCTCAAAGATATTCCCCAGCATCGGATTATGCGTACGAGACAGACCATGAAGTAATGCCGATGACACGACAGCCTCTTGGTGAATCTACAGGCAATATTCAACCACATAATCTTGCTGCTTTGGCGCTTTGTAATCACTCCTTATCACCACCTATACATCCTATACCAACACCACCTATAGTCCCGACACAGGTTTTGACCTCGAGTTACGGGACAAGCCTTCGAGGCGGACGTTCTTTACACCGAGATGTATCGTTACGAGAGTCACCAATGGGTTATCCACGGGGTAGCAAGAACCCCATCTACGCGTACAAACACTTCGCCGATTATCGTAATAAAGTAATGCAAAAGGAGCTCGAGAAGGAACAACCGATATGGCCCTTATGGTTGGAGGATGCCTTTCTCGACGGTAAGCAATGCTCGCAAGAGGGAACTTCGTCTCGAATACTCAAGGGATCTCTCTACTGACCATGTCAATAGCTCTTCTTTTAATTCCCCAGATGGGCCGGAAGAAATTCAGCTCGAAGACCATTTTGTACGGCCGGAATATGCTCATCACAGAATATCTATGGATCTATCACTGGCTACTACACCCTCCGCAGAATGGAGCGGTCATCCCGAACAGACAACAGAGGGAGAAGGGTCCGGATGGAAAACCCCATCCTATGTACAGAGGGAGGAAGCAGGTCTCGAGCCACATCCAAGTTCTAAAGGGGTTCTTCGCAACATTAGTCACCTGTGAGTAGTCCTCTAACTTATTACTGGGTGTTTAGTAGTGAAAGATCTTTGCCTAACCATACTTTTGTTAAGTCCATTTCATCTTCCCAAGCAAGAGGGACGGCAGGGAAGAGGACAGAAAGTTGATAAGGGATGATGACGATACCGAATCCTTCAAAAACAACCGAGTATTGATATCCATAGCCGACGGTCGCTTGCCTGATGAACGACCAAACTACGAATATTTCGCCCGCCTCTTGAACGCGGACAATGATGTCTTCCTAAAGCCGAAGCAATGTTGGATCTTCGTTTCATCGACCCAGGTTAGCCTCAAGGAGAAGCACGTCAAATTAGATGACGGCACTGCGAAAAAGCAGGTCACCGGATACACATCCAACGGCCAGTGGCTCGGCGAGGGCGATTATCCCCACCTCAAACTCAATGACAGTAAGGATTATAAAGACCTGCCGCGCAACGGGGACCACCCAACCGTGCTTCTGCATGAATACACCAGGCCGCTTGCGCAAAAGGAGTCTTCCTCCATCAAGGACATCTCCAACCGGTGGGATATCCAATTTCCGGAGCTCAAGGAGAAACTCCTCGCTGCGCTAGATGACACGCACCCATCAGATGAGCGGTCATCGCGTTGCGTAGTCGGACCTTGCGACACATTCCAGTTCGAGGTGACGCTGGATCTGCACGCGACGTCCAAGTTCCCTGACGGCTCAGAGCTCAACGGCATGGTGGAGCTCTCCATCAACCGGCCCGAACTACACAACCACAGCTGGCGGTCAGTAACCTCGGTCATGAAGCCGGACGAGCTGCACATATCCGGCTCCGAGCCCGACTTCTGGGATCGCACCAACCCTGTCGAAGTTATCGTCTCGCACCGCGTGGGATGCAACGGCGTCGGGCGCTGCGACTGTGCCTCCCGCGGTAGCCGTGATACCATAGGCGTCCCGTTCCCGGCCGCTAGCTGGGCCAACACGTTCATCAAGCTGGCGCCGTACGTGACCGCCGAGCGGGAACGCAGGGAGCGCAAGGGGCGCGAGCATGACTCGGGCAAGGGACAACGTCCTTCCCGCGCTGACCGCGAATCTGCGCGGTTGAAGAAGGAGGACGACGCTGCCGGCACGACCCAAATGCCGACGCCCAAGGACCTCCTGTCGCAGGTCGCCATGTACCAGGAGATCTGGTCGGCGCCCAACGATGGCAGCAGCAGCAACAGCGGCGCCAGCGCCGGCGGAGACGGCAGCAAGCGCGGGTGGACGCGGCGCGCGGTCGTGCTGTGGACCTTCGTCCCCGTGCACGACCACACGGACGAGAAAGGCAAGACCGTCACAGTGGCCGCAGGAACCAACTGGAAGTTCCTGACCAAGGTCGATCCGACGTCCGAGTACCACCAGCAACGCGCGTATCTATCGGGCCCGCCGCCCGTCTCCCGCGACAACGTCATGTCGCCTAACCCGGGCTTCCGCGCCCACCTCAACGCTGCCATGCACGAGAATCTGAGCGCCGCATACGACGCCCCGCCGTTGTCGATCGCCACGACGCTGCCGGGGCAGCCGAGCCACCAGCACCATTCTCACTCTCAGCACCAGCACCAACGCCAGCACCAACATCAACACCAGGGACATCACCAGCAGCACGCGCACATCCCTCCGGGCCTAGACCTCCTCGACGGGTTCGACAACGGGCTCGTGACGCCGCCGCCCACAGCCTCGCTGACAGGCGCGTACCCCCACAACTTCGACGACGGCGGCAGCGCGGACGCGGCGCTACACCACCATCTCGGCTTCCACATGGCGGACGCCACCAGCGGCGCGGCTGCGGCCGACATCCCGGCGCTGTCGGGGCTCGGCGTGCCGGTGTCGTCGTACGAGGACACGACGGGGACGGACTGGGCCACGGCACACGGGCCTGGCGGTCTGAGCTTGGATGTTGGTGTAGGCAGCACCGCCTGGAACACTGGATACGGCGTCAGCTGGGTCGACACGGGGGCGCTGACGAGCGCGACGACGAGCGCCGGCGCGGGCGAGGCCCTATGGGCTACTGCTGGAACCGGACATGAGTCCCGCGACAACAGCCTGAGCGGCGCGAGCACTTCGCATTGGTCAGGGGTCGGCGGCGTCGACGACAAGGACGCTTCGTCGTCGCTGTGGGCTGCTACGCCCGGGAAGACTGCTCAACACCAACACCAACACCAGCATCAGCAGTACGAGCACACCGCGCAGGACCCGTGGGCTACGTGGCAGGGCGGCGACCACGCCCCGTGGGACGTAGACGTGGGCGTGGATGCGCAGGATTTCTCGCTGGACCTGGTAGGCGCTGACACGGGGCTGACGCCGCAACGGCATGGTGATCATAGCCACCACGCTCAGGTTCAGGGTCAGGCTCAAAGTCAGAACCAGATTGCTGGCCGCAAGCGCGCGCGCGCCGACAGCGTCGACCCCGGCGATACGGTGTACCCCGTGCATTCGATCCGCAAGCTGTCGCACCCGCACCCGGTCTCCCGCGGCCAGAGCCAGCAGAACGCCCCGACGGCTGTCATGGATGATGGGCAGGGGTTCTTGTGATTGCTGTTTTCTGGTTTACGACGACTGCTGTTACCATTATTGATATTACTGCTATTCCTATTACTCCTGCTATTACTATCACATCACATCACATCATATCAGATCACATCTATAGTATACTCATTGGCGCCGGCCACTTTTGGAGTCTAGGACGGGTCAATCTTTCATTTTTAAATACCTACCTGTACTTGTATTCTACGGTGGACATTCCAAGGTTACTTCAGGGGCGTTGCCTGGTACGGGATATGTTCTTGGGTCTGGGTTTGGGTTTGGGTTTCTCTCGGGCTTTAATCAAGCTCCGCTGGCCTCTTTCGAGGAGATTCGGATAAGATATGGCATGGGAGGCAAGGTGGGACATTTTGGGGAGTCTATGTTGTCCGCGTCTATATAATATCATTCACATTTTGAGAGACCGCTTTGCTTCTTTACATCGTGACAAATAATGTTGCATTGTTTGGCGTTAACTTTGACGTCGGGATAAGATATATATACGCGAAGAAGCACGAGGAAGATTTCCTACCTAATATTCTAGATTAGGCTTACGACGTCAGGATAGATCTTCTGTTTCAAAACGGGTGTTCCATAGGGGGGAGCATCGTGATGTCTTGGCGACTCGAAACTTCCCCGATTGGAGTCCGCCCGCTGGTTCTACGATGCTACCGCGCGGATCGACAACAGGGTGGTGATCCCTCACCCCTGGTAGCGCACGCCGAATGTGAATGGAGGATCCCCTTGATTGGCAAGGATGTTCGTGACGGTTACGCAACGATACAAGGCTGCAAGGGTGATCGTGAAACGGTGGAGGTAGAGCGGACGATATCGGGGTAATCGTCCAAATATGTTTAATGGCGTATGTCTCGTCCGAACTCGCTATACGATGGTAGACTAGACGATAGATTCTAGCTCTGAACCCCGCGCGCTGTTTAGTGGAAGGCCAATGTAGAATATAATGAAGAGATTGTTTTTATCGTTAAGATTAATACGTCGAGATAGAAAAGCAATCTCAATCATGTTTCTTGAATTCTTGTAAAGTTTACCTGTCGGTATCAATCGGTATTAGGTATAATACCGCCTGCATGGTTAACATTAACCTTATCTCCACACTAAACTCTGAAGTTGAGATGATCCAGGATGGGTCTTTCATTTAAAGTTTATCCCTTGGCTAAGAGGCTACTTATTTATTATAGTTTCAGGATTTGAGTTCACGGATATGCAGCGCTTAATGGGTAACACCCGCAATTAGCTGAGTTAGTTGGGTGGATACCTGGCTATTTCCACTTCAAGACGGGTAAGGATACAGCGCTTACTACAGGAACACGAGATGGTCGGCGGTAGAGGTCAAGAGGTCAAAAGGTCAAAGAAATAGAATGAAAAAGAAATGAAAAAGATTGCGGATGCTTGCTTGGAATCTTTGCCAAGACGGCGGCAATGCAGCCAACCGCGACGACAAAGCTAGGGGACCATCGCGACAGCTATTGCAACGGAAATTATCGTCATCTCGCCTAAGTGGTGAGAAATATGCTTAGGCGAGAAATATGAAGGCCTCGCCCAGGTATGGGTTTCGCATGCTACAGATATGAAAAACAACTAGCCCACGGAGAAAGGTCATGGGCAGGTAGAAAAACAGGATATGGCTGGCGAGCCGCCACATCGTGGTTGTTCGGTAGCCTCTCGATGCGATGAGGTTCTGCTGCGTACCGTCGCAAACCGGGGTGGAGGTCATCATTTGATTGGTCGTGATGCAAAGAATTAAAGAACAATCCTTGGAATGGAACAAGGAGGCGGAACTTAAGATAATGTGGGGAATTGGTGCCGAATGGTTGGGCAGTGGACTAATGTTCACGATACAAAATTAGTTCAATTGACATTTTCCAAATTGGGAGGTAGAAAGTTACTTTTACTGATTGCTACTGGTTGTCACGGCAAAAATCAGCATAATGATACATATCGTTATCGTTATCCGCCATCAACAATCCTTGATAAGATCCCGCCATCTTGTACTGTATACATGTGCATACTTAAACTTTTGTACTACTCATACCCCTGTCACATATAAACTACCTACAACCTTGGAACCCAACCTTCTACACTAGTCTATGTGAATCCCATCCATTCTCATACAATTCTCATACTAAACACTAGGTACTAAACGTACGAAATTGTAAAGGAGATAGGTACACTTCCAGTCTACTGGCCCGCATGAATCATCTTCCCAAACAAAGCAGCCGCTACAAACAATGTCAACCTATCGTATATCTCGTCATCCATACTATCCTGATACTGAGAAGCCCAGCCGGACCAAGATTGCTCCACGCTACCAACCTTACAAGAAAACTTACTACGTACCTAGGTAGCAACCTTAGAGCCGTTAGGAACTAAAGTTTAGTGGCTACAACTCTGACATGTCGGGATGAGGCTAGAAAAATATAGGTCATGGCCTGTCATCATTATATCTTCCGGCCGCGGCCACCATATTGTTCCAGAAACCGAAAACCCATGTTATGCATGAAGCTTGCAGGGTACATTGTACGAATCGATACTATAGTTCTATTTTCTACTCAAGAATTCGAGCGGTTACCTACTTAGCCCAGGTGTCGGTAGTTTACATCAGATATTAAGCTATCATTGCTTTGAGTCACATGCAGCCGATTTTCTCAAACCCTCCCTTCTAAACAGCTGTCGAGTCACGAGGAACACCTTGTCGTCTACCTATTATCGACTAACGGACAAGGTGAAGAACTGATCGATTAAGTTTGATACCTTCCACTCGCCGGTTATCATCCTTTACGTTTTCCCATACTGGTCATCGTACTATGGTGGGCGATGAAACTCACCTTGCCCTCGTCCCCAATACTTCACGCGTCGCCCAAGAATTCACCTTCTTACAACTTCTTCTTTCTTCACGCCTACTCATCGAAACAAGTCCAATTGTCCCCTCCTTTGTTCATTGTTCAACAACGAGAGCTATTGTTAATCTATTGATACTATTTGATTCTTGCTTCTCGACAAAGAAGACAATTCTACTTATTTCTATATTATCAACCCAGCTGGCCTGATACCTTCCGCGGCAGCGCGCCTTACTCATTCGTCCTTCCGTATAATTCACCCACGGATTTGTATTTTTATTTCTCGCGCAGTCCATCATACCCATCCCATTCTACTTCATTCTACCCTTCTCTAGAATAATCCATATCTTACGAACTGCAGCCTAGCTGTTTGTCGAACTACATCTTCTACTCCCCAAGACATCACTAAAACGCGTCTCGGAACCCTTTCTAACACCTCGATCGATTCCCTTTTATCTCGCAGGCGAGACAGCCAAGTCAACTTCAGACAAAGTCTCCTAGAGTATAGTATCATTAGAATCAACCCCATCCAAAATGTCTGTTAAGAGCATTTTAAAATCCGTCGCCCTACTCGCGGCCATCGTGCCCGCTACCAACGCCCACTCCTGGGTCGAGCAGGTTCGTCGTATCGACAACACCGGTGCCTTCGCAGGTAATGCTGGCTACCCCATCGGATACATGAACCGATCAGCTCTCGACTTCAACGACAGCTTGGCACAGAACAAGATCTTGGACACGAAGACTAACCCAGTCGTATGCAAGCCCAAGGCCAACGCTTACGACAAGGTGAGCCGTCTCAACGCAGCTCCTGGAGACAACGTCGCCCTGCTGTACCAGGAGAATGGCCACGTCACTCAACCTCTTCTGACTCCCCGCCCCTACCGAGACGGTATAGTGAACGTCTACGGCACTCTCCATCACGAGGACGAGGACGGTATCAACGACGTGCTTAACTCATGGACGGCAGACGGCAAGGGTGGGAACGGCAAGGGCAAGCTTCTTGCAACCCACTACTACGACGATGGCCAGTGCTACCAGAACGCCGGTCACAACTTCGCCATCCCCATCTACGCCGCTCGGTACCATCAGCACAATCTAGAAGAGCTGTACTGCCAAACCGACTTCCAGCTCCCTCAGGATCTTCCCGAGTCTGGCACTTACACCGTCATGTGGGTTTGGGACTGGCCTCTGATCACCAGCGACACCCAGAACACCACTGAGATCTACACTTCGTGCGCCGAGATTGAACTTGGAGCTCCTAAGGCTGGTTCTAAGAACTCCAAGCTCAAGTTCTCCAACAATAACCCTATCAACAGCGCCGGCATCTCGTCTCAGCTGGAGATCCAGTTCGAGGCCACCGGCCTAGGAGTCGGTACCCATTCCCCTCTGCCCGCTACCGGAACTGCCACTCAGGGCCAGGCTACCACTGCCACGTCCGAAGTTGCGAGCACTTCTGCCAAGTCTACTTCTTCGTCGTCGACCAAGAAGCACAAAGGCCACAAGGGTGATGTTACCACCACTACCGTCACTGCAGAAGCCGAGACAACGACGATGTGGAAGACTGTTACCGTTGGCGGTGCTGGTGCTGGTACCACTGCGAAGCCCGAGACTTCAACTGCCGCCTCTTCGTCGGCACCACGAACCTCGACCGGCGCCAACCGAGCGGCCCCTACCTCCAACGTACCCGTCGTTTCGATCTCGAAGTTCCTCAAGGCACGCGCCACAGGACAGGCACGCCGGGAGAACGACGACCAGGAATAAAGGCAGATAGATGCCCTAACCCTTTGAGGATCATATCCCCCTTATTAGACAGCTTCATTATGTTCACGATACCCATTGACGACTGGTTCATTTGCACATACTTTCATTTCATTCCCCTACTACATTTCACTTCTTTGTTCATACTTTTTACGAACTTGGCACAACATGCCCTTTGACGAACGAACACACACATATACACGAGAACACGACACAAGGGTATAGCATGCATGGAATCGAGGACAAAGGCGTCCCCTGTTAGGAAAACAACGGTCATACGGAAAAGAAGGAATTGGTAACACCGGAAGTCACGATCACGATCAATACGCATTGCATTGTAAGGCGGAACGGAAAAGGGATTTCTCGCATCGCATAGGGGTAGCATTCAGACAATATGGCGGCATTGAATGGTACCAGGTCTCCAAGGCGGCATATGTACGGACTTCTAGGTCAGGCACATCCAGGCAGGCGTTTTAGGAGAGAATCAGGAGATCGGGCTTTGATATTTGCGTTGATGGCCTGTACATATCTCAATTAAATTGAGGTTCATACCCATATGCTTCGAATAGTCTGGTGATCGGTCGGGGTGATTTGCAGATCAGTGACACATGGTACTACTTGCGAGATTTGCTTAAACGACATAATCGCTTTGGTACAGGTAAGAATGCGTAACCTAGAGCTCAACTATTTGTACCCCTCGACTTCAGAGTCCGTCAACGGAGAAGATATATACGACCTAGAGTACCCAGGTAGATATCACGAGGAGTGCAACACATAGATAGAACGACCCCGATTTGCCAGGGAAGAGTCACACAATATTTCATTTTTCATTTTTCATAATTATATTATTTAATACCAAGTCACTAAGTACACACTAAGTACCCGATCTATATAGGTACCATGGTTGCGCCAGATCTTGCAGCAGAGCTGAATGCAGCCCTATATGCAGGTCAGGTCTTGGCAATGTAGGTACATGATGCCCAGTATAATTCTTACTGTGCCCCTTACATTATCCAGGAACAGGCCAATCATACCTATCCATACCTAGGTGCTTACCTAGTAAACTCGTTTTCGCTACCTAGGTATACAGTGCGGGTTTCATCACGGGGGCAAATTGTATTACATTGATTGTTTCGTCGAAGCTGACGAGGCGTAGTCTACTACCGGTAGGTACATAGTGTATATGATCTCTACGAACTCGGCGGGCTTAGAGGACTGTATCTGGACGACCTCTTCTCAGCTGACGTCGGATTTTGCCAACGTGTGGCCTGATGGTGAGACATTGATGTTGGCAGGAAGGGATATGATGAGCATATGGATTTGAATTTGTGGTAGGAGTAACGAGTAAGGGCAGAATAATGGTTTTAATTGATAGGTGGGTGAGCGGCAAGCTATTATGACATCGGTTACTCGTATCTCCATCCCCTAACCTCAGGCAGGTAAGTAGAGCTGGTTATATTGGTTTCGGCCATGATGATAAAGTGTATGGTTAGTAGAGTTAGGCATAACTTCATATTATATGTTAAGATTAATGCTTAAATATCTGATGAGAAGGAGATAACCTGTTCGTAGGCTGCCTAAGCACGGTACTTTAGCATCTCTAAACATAAAACTTGGCCTTGGAGAATTAACTGGATAATATGCTACCTACCTAGGTACGCAGTATGTATTATACAGCGAGCAACTCGGTAACTTCGAGAACAGCTGAGCTGAACAAGTCAGTATACCCTTAAGACTACTCTTATCTAAGACCAAGAGATTGTATCGAACGGCCCTGTTGTAATTCGGAAGTTTGGTAGTCTCCTGGTATACCACTTTCCGCCTCGTGATTTATAACCTAGGTGGCTCTATTCAATACCCATTACTGGACGACAAGTAAAATCTAAAGGGCAAAGATGATATTCTTGCACCTAGATCCTCCAAGATAGTGTCTCCTCAGCAACTATCATGAACTGTATTTATAGATATGTATTTGCCTATAGTGGAAGCAGTAAAATATCTAACAAGACAGCTACATTTACAAGATCGTAAACCACAATCAAGCAAGTCAAGTCTCCCAGGCAGCGATGCAGCCACATCTGCAAGGAGGGCATCGAAATAACGCTACCAGTAACAAGAGCGTGTCTGTCTTTTACTCTGTCCTTATAGATGGATCGATCTATAGATCGTCAGTCTATTTGCGGGGAAATCTGTCAGGCTACAGGTATGTAGCTGTTTCGAGGTTATGCCTAGACTTGAACTGCACCGATATAATGCGCGTCATAGCAAGCTGGCTTCTTTGATTTAGATAGGTAGGTAGATAGGCAGATGATGTCCTAGGCTGATCGGCAGTTTACACATGGCCCAATCCACGATGCAGAATTCTCCTCCAGATAGGGATGGCAGCTCTCGGCTCAGCAACACGGCGAATATAACCCGCATTTATCCTGCCAAGTATGGACTCGTACACACCCTTTATACTGGGAGGGCGCGAGACATTTAGCCGAGAGTCCAAATGAGCATACGAAACTCGAAGAAATCTTTAAAATGGCTTGCAAGTGTTAGTCGAGATAGATCCCGCGGAATCCTCCGTGTTGCCGTGATAGATAATAAGGTAAATTGAAATAAATCGAAAGGACATCGAGTCTCTACCAGCACCTCTAGACCCTCAATCCATCCCCCCCTTCCACAACCAAGAACCAACCGCCCAAACCACAATGCGCACCGCCCTCCTCCCCGCCCTCTCCCTCATCGCCGCCCCGGCGCTAGCTGCACTCACACCAACGTGGGCCAAGCTAGCGCTATCGATGAGCCTGATGGAAGCGAACCTGAACAGCGACCGCGCGCGGCTGAGCAAGCACTACATGGACGCGTCCAAGCGGGCGGCCGACAACAACGCCTTGAACATGACGGAAGCCACGGTGGCGGACGCGCTCCTCAGCAAACTGGTAGCAGCCAACGGCATGCAGATGGCGGCGCTGGCCGACCTGCGCAGCTACCTGTTCCACCCGGAGGCCGACCCAGCGGCGCACTACGGCGCGGCGGCCAGGGGCGTCGAGAGCATCGACTTCGCGCTGCCGGAGAACCTGCTGGAGACGCAGGGCGTGTTCGACGATAAGGATGGGGCGCGGTCTATAGCTGATATACCGGGGTGTGCTACTTGTGTTGCTGATTGGTGATGGGTGGGATAGTGACGGCGGGATGTATCTGGGAGCAAGGTTGGGGTCTTAGTGGAGGGTGGGAATGGATGAGTTCTCTTGACTGTTTTACTTCTGTACTTCGGTGGAGGGATTACTAGACCTTTTGACCTCCTGTAAATAGGGGCATGAGGATCCTATTAATCTCGACCGGAGACGAGGGACTCAAACACGAAGAAGTTTACCTCATTCGATAGAGTTTAAAAGCAGTTGCTCGATTGTCTGAACTTGCAACCCTTCGAGTTCATAGTCTACAACATGTGATACAGTCGTCGTGCAGAAATCAATGGGTATCAAAATGCATGTCTTCCTCCGAATCCTCCAGGTTACCATATAGGATCTCGCATACACCAGCAAGAGGCACGTCCATAACAGCATCGGTGCCTTCGTTCCACATATTCTTCCAGTCGAGTTGCCTAGCCTTATCCTCTGCGAGCGGCTTCCTAGACTCGCCTAGCCGTATCCTACCCCTACTATCGATCGTAGCGATCTTAGCCGCCTCGTCGACAACAGTCTCCATCGAAGTCATGGGCAGAGTCAGGATCTCCGTGTTATATGCCGACAGCGCGACGTATATGTAGACTATGAGCATGACGAGAAAAGACGGGATGGCCAGCGCCCACCACCGGTTAGGATAGTAGTAGATGCCCAAGGCGTGCAAGAACGGAGACGGCAGGTAGGACCACAGGAGATAGACGAGGAAGGTCAAAGAGGAGAAGAGGTATAGGACGAAGCCGTAGTACTCGTACGTGGGCACCTTAGGGGATGCGCGCGGCACCGGCTCGAGCTCGTCGTCCGAGGCATCGGGTGTGGTAGGCCGTGACGGACGAAGCAGCGACGTCAAGGACGGAGATGGGGGTAGAGGTGTTGGAGGCCGGCCGTAGAAGGGGGGGGCGAAGTAGTTCTGTTGCAGCGGAGGCTGAGGCAATAGTTCGTCGTCGCTAGAAGATGATATGTCGGACTGATCGTCTGAGAGGAAGTCTTCCTCGTCCGAAATAAGCGACATCTCGGGTAAGTAATGTACTGATGATGTTTACGGATTCATTGATATCGTAAGTTTCGATATTTTCTATCGAATAGAAGTATGGAATGTTGGATTATGAAGCATCATTATTCATATTCATACTCTTTAATTGAGTACCTACTCGATGATGGAGTGTTGAACTTCTAAGGTTCGAAGGAGCCTGGAATTGACTATAGAATCTAGGTACAGTAGTGGAGGTACATGTAAGTATGTACCTAACCTAGGTACTTTTCCCCGCCACATAAGGTGCAGCTACCTACATAGGTACCTAAGGTACCTGCAAATATTACCAGCCACAGGCGCGACTGGAAGTTGCCCGAGAAGCAGAAGGGAAGCTTCACCTTGAACGCGACCGACCAAAAAAAATTAAATCGAGGTCGCTCTTTTAAAATAACCCACGCAATTTTACCCAATTCTCTCCATAACAACTTCACAACTTCACAACTTCGTCGCGGTATCCCTTCCCATCCACCTCACATCTCAGCACAACATTGGGGGGAGCTTACATCATGTCTTCGCAACAACCACTTCCAAGCTCCCAGCAACCGCTGGACGTTTATGGTGGAGGTAAAGTGCACCAGCCTCGTTTCCTCGAGCTCCCTCTATAACCGAGTACCAATTACCTAGGTACCAATCAATTCATACTGACACCCCAAACCACTAGACGAAGTATCGGCCCTCGTACTTGACGCCGGCTACTGCCATACGCGAGCAGGCTTCGCCGGCGAAGATGTCCCCAAATCAGTTCTCCCTTCCTTCTACGGCAGCATGAAATACGGCGACGGCGACGGCGACTCTGCCACCTACCGCGAGATCTTCGGCGATGAGTGCCTAATTCCCCGCGCCGACTGCGAGGTTAAGAACTACATGTCGCGCACCGAGAGCATCGTCGAGGATTGGGATGCCGCAACTAAGATTTGGGAGCACACCCTCATCAAGCGCCTGCAGGCCGATAAGCCCACGCCTCCCAATAAGAATGGCTTGAATGATCCCTTTCAAGATGACGAGGGCGACATCGCGATGGAGGATGTGGAGGACCAGGAGAAGCCACTAGCTGAGAACCCCCTGCTGATGACCGAGGCACCGTGGAATGCTGGAAAGGCGCGAGAGAAGGCCATCGAGATTGCCATGGAGAATTGGGGCTGCCCTGCCTTCTGGCTATCGAGAACACCCGTGTGTGCTGCATTCGCTGCCGGCAAGGCGTCAGCCCTGGTTATCGATGTTGGCGGTGCGAATACCAGTGTCACCGCCATTCACGATGGCATGATCCTGAAACGCTCTATCCAGAAGTCGCCAGTCGGCGGAATATGGTTGTCGCAACAAGTCCGAGCCATGTGGGATAGCTGCGATCCCAAAATCGACATCGTACCGTCTTACATGGTCGAAAACAAGACCCCCGTAGATGCAGGCGCGCCAGCCCAGGCCAAGATCCGCAAGTTTCCGTTCGAGATCTACCCGTCTTTCCAGACCTACGAGGAGGAGCGTCTCCTGACCGAGTTCAAGGAGTCCGTTGTCGAGGTCTGGCGAGGCCCCGGCAGGTATGCGAACCCCGGCAATGAGGAGCTGGTTAAGTCACAGCCCGGCCGCGTGTTCGAGATGCCCAACGGCTCGAATCAGATGTGGCGAGAGCAGCGGTTCAGGGTGTCGGAAGGCATGTGGGACGAGACGGCCGCCTTACCGACAGGCGAGCCCGTTACCAAAGCCCAGACCATCCCGGAACTTATCAAAGCTGCCATCAACGCAGTGGACGTGGA
This sequence comes from Jackrogersella multiformis, assembly GCA_902806575.1. Lineage (NCBI taxonomy): Eukaryota > Fungi > Ascomycota > Sordariomycetes > Xylariales > Hypoxylaceae > Jackrogersella > Jackrogersella multiformis. The sequence goes on along the minus strand of CADCXD010000011.1, from coordinate 914,427 downwards.
CCTACGACCTAATCTGCTAGGCAACATTGTAGTGACGGGAGGCTCGAGCTTGCTAAACGGGTTCAACGACCGCCTCAACAACGAGCTGATGGCCATGTTCCCCGGCATGAAGATCAAGCTGCACGCCGCCGGCCTGACCACGGAGAGGCGATTCGGCGCCTGGATAGGAGGGAGCATCCTGGCGAGCTTAGGCACGTTCCATCAGATGTGGATCTCGCGCAAGGAGTACGAGGAGAACGGCGCCGGGATTGTCGAGAAGCGATGTAAGTAGTCGCCGGGCTCGCCGTCACTTTGGAACTTCCCCTCGTTGCGAATTCACTTTGATCAAGGAGGGTGTTTTATCCGCCCCAGGCGTCTGGAGTTTGTAGATAGCCAACGCAGGCAGGCAAGCCAGGCTCATTAGGCTCGTTGTTTCTTTCTTTCTAGGGACAGACAAAAAGAATTTATGAGGTTAGGGTATAGCTTTTCTGTAAAGAAATGAAAACTCGGTGCACAAGAAGAACGTCTATGATATTTTAGTTCACTATCGTGTCTATGGGATAGGATGTCTTTCGGTTCTAGACCCAAGTATCTAAATATTCTCGCAACCCCTCCTTTTTAAACCCTCCTTCTTTTTTTAATCCCTCCTGCGCATCCTACCGGATCACCACCCGTTCCACCTCACCCACACATCCACGATCTCGTCCTCGCGGCCGGCGTTCCTGCTGTCGACGACGAGGTAGTACGCGTGCCCGGCGCCGGTGATGCACGAGTGGTTGGGCCAGATGCGCACGCGCTGGCCGACGCGCAGCGGCACCTCGTGCTCGCGCGGGCCCTCCCACCGCAGCACGCCGTGCTCCTGGCTGATCTTGGCCACCTGCCAGCCGCCGTGGCGAGCCGGGAAGTCCGGCCCCGGCACCGCCGTCCCCGCCGCCGCCCCCCACGGCATCACGATCCCCCACGCGCTGTAGTCCCGCCCCGCCACCGAGCCCATGTCCAGGCACGGCTCCCGCCCGAGCGCTAGCGACCCCGCGTTCACGAGCGCTTCGGTTGCGGAGGAGGGCCCCCGCGACGGGTAGACCGAGCTGATGTCACCTAGCACGCTGATCCCGATCTTGCTGCTGTTGAGGTACGTCGAGTCCCGCGCGTGCGCCGCTAGCTGCTGGATGTCCAGCGTCGGGTACACGCCCGCGTGCACTTCCAGCGCGAAGCCCGAGGCTTTGAGCGTCTTGAGCAGCTGCTTGAGGTACGCGGTCGGTACCGTGGTTAGCAGGTCTGGCGCGTCGGCGTCGTTGTGGGTGCCGTTAGTACCGTTAGTGCCGTTGGCGGTAGTAGTAGTAGTAGTAGTAGTATCGCCATTCGCCTCCGCTAGATCGGGGTGCTGGATCGTAGTCGCGGTGGGCGTGGCGCCGACAGACAGGACAAGCGGGTCCTTCCCCGGGGCGCGCTTCTCCTTGACGTCGTCGGCGACGCGCTTGAGGCCCTCGAACTCGGCGCCCAGGATTCCCATGGCCTCCCAGTCGCGGCGCGCCGCGTACGAGTGGCCGGCGTGGCAGTACACGCCGAGCAGGGCGCTGGCGCCGGCCGCCTCCGAGGCTAGCAGCGAGTCCACGAGCGCGCCGCACTCCGGCGTCGAGGGCACCACGCCCGCCCGGTTGCTGCCCACGTTCACCTTGAGGAAGACGAGCGGCGCGTGCCCGCCCGACCCCGCGGCCAGAGAGGAGAGCAGCGGCACTTGCTCGATGTGGTCGATCATCACGCTTAGCGCGCCCGGGCCCAGCGACGCGGACACGGCGGAGAGGCGCGGGATGCTGGAGGCGTAGAGCGGGAAGGAGTAGAGGACCTGTGGAGGTGTGAGATGGGGTTCAGGGTGGGGGGTTGGTGTGGTGTGGTTTGGTTAAAGGGGAGGGGGAGGGGAAAGCTCACGTTGACTTTCCGCCCATTTTTCTGGTACTCCTTCAGCAAGGGGACGAGCTTCTCGGCTTCGATTATCGTGGAGACTATAAGGTTCACCGGAGATGAGCTCTTGTCTCCTACTTGGAGTCTTGTGAGCTCTTCCGTCTGATATTCGCGCGATGTTAGCCTAGTCCTTTGGGGGGTTTTCGATGTGTCAGACACGCCGAGGTCCCGTCCAACGTACCTTGTGGGTCTTGATATGTGCTCGCCAGCTGAGTTGCAGTCTTCCGGCGGCTTCGAGCATCACGTTGCAGTTCGCCTCGACTTTGGCCAGGTCTAAAACGACGGCCGGCGTGATGGCCTCGTTGAGGGTCTTGCCCACGAACTGGGAGCGGAGGAGGTCTTTGGATATTTGCACCGCCATTGTAGTGATTCGCTTGCTTTTTGATTCCTTCGGGTTCGTTTCTAATAAGCTGTCTATCTATGCTCAGTTATTGTATAAGTCGCTCTATAAGACCGGATATGACTGGTTTCTAGTCTAGTTCGTTTTTGTCCTTCTAGCTGCCCACCCAGAGAGTTCTACGGAAAGATAGATATAGGTAGATGTTTTGTTAACTTTCAAGGTTACCTAGGTAGGTAGGCTAGGTAGGTACCTAGGTAGGTATACATGCTCGGTGCCTTAGATCCAAACCTTAGGAGAACTAAGACTAAGGGAGACGCAGAAGGCGGGATGTAGCCCGTGACCCACTACTAGGTCGCTACTAGTTACCTAAAGTTCGGTATACTTCGGTATGCTAACTTAAGCTAGCTGACTACCTACCTAGGTACCTAGTTGGGCCCTCATGCACCTCGACAAACCAGATGTATGGCAAGTGCGGATCACGATGTAACGATCCCCTACACGACGAGGTTCATACGTTGCGTCATATTGAGTAGAGCGTCAGGTGAGAGGTGAGTAATCCGTCGCGTTAAAGAGTTTACTATTAATGTCAGAGATCCAGGAGAGCTGTCGATCAATTACTGTAACTAGGTCATAACATGGACAAGTCCTGAATTCTTTTGCTTCTTTTGCTTTTTCGCGTTTCCATATTTTTCTTTTTCGTCTTCTCCTCAGCCACCGCCCTCGTCAGAGCAATGTCATCACTTTGCTTTGTATAGCAGCTACGAAGCTAGGTACATCGAATACCTAGACGAGATCGGACCACGGTTGAGCAGGGTATCTAGGTAGTCTAGGCACCATCCTCGCGTTCCACTCATTCGGGATCAGGCATGCCGAGGTGGTTGTTTTAACTCGTACAGGCCAAGGAAACAAAGGGCTTTTAGAAACTAACGTCACTAGTGGAACATCCGGGTTCGTGCATATTTTGATTTGAATTAGGTATTGAGCATGGAATCCAACTATACATAGTAATAATATAGTATAGCAGATGCAGCTGCCTGACTTTCACTCACGTGTTGATGTTGGTAACCTTGGGATGTTGCTTTTATAGTAAGGGGGGTAAGGCTGTGGGTTTATATCGACATATAAGAGTATGTTCGTCTACGGAGACTATATTAATGACTCTGATAACGGCAATTGTCGTAGTTAGAAATATAGATAGGTAATGTAGGCTTATACCTTTTCGTGCTTCATATAAAAGCTAGTTACCTTTTGATATAGTTACTGTAATGTAGTAACTAGTTACATATAATACATAGTTTGAAAAGGAGATAAAGGGGAAGATTCAACTTGAACATAATATACCTACCTAAGATGTCTGGTTCGCTGATTTAGCTCATGTTTAAATCCCCGACGTAGCAGTGATATTATGAATGGATTTTATGGTTCCGTCACATACGTGGTTGCCAGTGATTTGATACCAATACTTTCCATCCACATGACTCCGGTAAGCTACAGCAGAGTATGCAGTCCTTCACCTCGTGAGACTTAGGAGTACACAAGATAGATTGCTACCGTTGCACTTATTGGGTTAAACGTCATGCCATGATGTTGCCCGGTCGAGCTTCCGCTGACTGCCTAATGCAGGATTCCTACAAAATCGCGCGGTTAGAAGTGTATTCTCCTAGTTCTCTACTCTCGAGATAACCCCTAATACGGAGTTGGTTTGTTTTGCAAGAGTTTTCCATGAATATAAGATCAATACTGCGGGGTGGTTTCCAATATGGTATTCTTCGTGATGTACATATAATCGTGGGTTAGACTAGGAAGTTAGTTTAAACAGAAGAAGACGAAAAGTAGATAGACTCTTAAAGTCCTATAAAGTCATTGGACAAGGTGTTTCGAACTTTCGACCGGCCAGACGAAGCACAACCTTTTCAACCAACATATAACATACCTTTTGCTTTCGATAATTGGGCGAGGGTAGAAAATTCATGTGATTGTAATCAACGTAGCAATAACATCAGACCGTCGCCCACATCAAACATTAGCATTGCTGGTCTGTGTAAAGTCTTGTGGGAGTTGCCTTACCTCATTTATTAAATAGGAGGTAGTTAACCGATCAGCAAATAATTATTGTGTTGCACAGCATTGATTTGACAATTCAATTCCAAGTTGATAGATTGCAGGTGGCTTTTACGGATTACCGGGTTTTTATTAAAAAGATACCTAGGTACACGCGGGAAGTACCTACCTCTTATAACACGACGCCACAAATCTTACCTAACCTTAGAAGTCTTGACGGCAGGTGTCAAGCCACATCTTTGATTTACTAGCTTTTTCACCTTTAAATCTCTTCCCCCACACCTTTCCCTTTTCTCTACCTAGGTACTTGAATCTAACAACCCCATCTTCTCTTGATATTTGATATTCATTTCAACTCTTCATTAAGTCGAGTGCATCAATAATCACATTGTTCTTTTGATGATTATAACTCATATGGCCGATTGGCCCTGTTTTGACATCAAATTCTTTTTGTGATTCCGTTTACAAAGATTCCTCGTCCAATATCTTTACACTTATTAATATCTTGGAGAGACACCCTGGAGTGTGAATAGGCAGCTGCTAGGTAAGCTTCAACGCTTCAATGCTAGGTACATGACAACCTTGGAACGATTCCCCGCTGGTCGACCTGATATGTATGTACCTTAGTACCACTTCGACCGTTCGACGCGACTTCCTAACTTTTGCGCCACCCTTCGCACTTGACATCTAAATCTCTACCTATATCCATCCGAATCAATATCAAATTTATTCCCAGAACACATCTCTTTCCTTGCATATTCCTTGCACATGGTTAGAGACGAATGCGGCGCCTGTATCATATCACTTTCCGGTGACGTCCGAATCGTGAGCTCCGTTTCCTTGGATTGACATGAAGTAGCCTAACAGCCAATCTGACGTCCGCGAACGTTCCCTACGATACCGAGAAATGATCCGAAGCCGCTAGAATCGCGTACATCACGATGGACGGTTTCATCGACGGCTCGCTGGGCCCCAGCTCCGGCCCGGCTTCTAGCCCTGTGCGTGTAAACGACGTCGCCATTAAGGAAGAGGAGGTCGAGCACGAGCAGGGTAATGGGCAGTCCTTTAAGAACATCGACTGGGCTGCCCAGGAGCAGGAGGATGATGAAATCATCAAGAAAATATCCAGCGCCGACACGAAAAATACGATGCCCGAAAACTTCGCGCTGTTTGGCGACAAGGAAATAGATCAGACCAACAAGGCAGATGACGCCGTCGACTTCGAGGACATCAGCGATAGTGACCTGGCTTCTGACGACGGTTCTAGTGCTGCTGTCGGTGCAGGCATTTCACAAGTTCCCGGCCTTACGGAGGACGAGGGCACTAGCCATGACACCGAATGTATGGATGATCTTTTTGGGCCTTTACCTGATGACTACGATTTTCCTCCGTCTTCCCCCAATCCTGCCGATACGGAACCAGCGCGACCAACCGGTGGCTTAACCCTGCCTCCTGGCTTGACCCTGCCGAACCCCTTAAATACGTCGAACCCTCTGACGGTGCCTAATGTAAACACCCAAGCGGCGAGAGATCGGGATGTGACGGATGAGGCCTGGATGACCATGTCATTCGAAGAGAGACAGAAACTCAACTTCCCGCAGTACAATCCATCTATAGACAAGTGGATGAAGCAGGTGAGCGAAGATGTACCAGGGCAGAAGGCTCCCGTCAATGAAGATGAGCTGTTGGCGCAGAAATTCCCCGGCTTTGAGAAGCACAAGATCCTCTACTTCAATAAACTCTTCCCGGAGTGGCCTGCCGAGTATATGTACAAGCAACCTCCAAACAAGGATAGGGAACCTCCCGTGTTCGTACCCACTAAGCTTGAGTTAGAACTCGAGGCCGATTCCGCCAAACTCTTTAGGATCCCGGACAATAATCTGGCTACTCGGAAAGTCATCCATGATGATGACGAGGATGACTACGGCTTAGACGCGGCGGGCAGCTCCTCGGACCGGTCAGATTCTGAACAGTCTCTTGCTGCGGGCTTCACGATGGAGGAGATGGCCGCGCTATGTGAAGACTGGAACGCTCTGCCCACACTACCCGCTGTTTCGATCACGGGGGCCGGCCCCAACGTTGCTGGAGATGAAGACATGGATGAATGGGATAGGGAATTTTTGCAGCCGCAAGCTAACAACACGCGCCCAAAATACACACCCGGCCTCCCGAATATCCCCACGTTTAACGCCTGGGGTTTCGACAACTGCGAGAAAGTAACGCAACAGATTGGCAAACGTGTCAGACTTGACGAAAGTGATCCTTACCTCTTGATTTCTAGAGGAAATGAACTGCAGCGTCCGGTTAAGCGTCCAAAAATCGAAGAGAAAACCAAACGGATGGCTAACGGTCAGATGAGGAGGGATGTTTTGCAGCATTTCAATATCTCTAACGACGACGCGTACGATGCGCTTAAGGTGAACCATAAGAGTAAAGTCCGAGCTACTCTATCCAACCTTTCTGTCGAGCACAGCTTGCCTGCTCTCAAATTGACGTTCCCATTCTACCGAACCAAGATTGACGGCAAGCCATGGGAACACCACCGCAAGAAGTTCGAGATCGAGAAGGTCATGAAGCACATTGTTGGTGTGCGCAAACCCTCCAAGGTCAGGCGCAAAGACTTGAGAGGGAGGAGTAACCAGGAGATCTTTAGAACGACCAAGGATCTTAGCCTGAATGACAATTCTGCAGCAGTCCTCTTCGAGTATTGTGAGGAATTTCCTACCATGATGTCAAATTTTGGCATGGGTAGCCGCGTAATCAACTACTACCGCCGCAAAGATCGGAACGATGAGGATAAGGTCCCAAAGCTCGACATCGGCGAAGGTCATGGGTTACTACCTGAAGATAGGTCGCCCTTTTCCATCTTTGGAACCGTAGACCCCGGCGAGACGGTCCCTACGTTGCACAACGAAATGTTCCGGGCACCAATCTTCAAGCACGAGCCCAGACCGAACGATTTCCTTCTCGGGTTCACTACAAGCACTACTGAGTGTCCGAAGTTTTATCTTCGCAATATCGACCACGTATATGCGGTCGGCCAAACTTTCCCTTCGTTGGAAGTTCCCGGTCCCCATGCCAGGAAGGTCACAAATACTTCGAAGAACCGTCTAAAAATGGTTGCCTATCGTATGATGAAGAAGAAGCCAACTCAGGACGTCGGCCTTGCCGAGATTACTCCTCACGTCTTCGAGAAGCAAGATCCACAGAACCGACAGAAGATGAAAGAGTTCCTTTCTTATGATCGGGAGAAGAAAACATGGGTACTTCCGGAAGGCCAGTCGTTGATGGAAGAATCTGCTCTCCGGTCCATGATTAAACCGGAGGACGCTTGCCTGATCGAAGCTATGCAAATAGGCCAGCAGCTGCTCGTGAATGCAGGTTACGACCCTAAGGATAGAGAGGAGGATGACGAAGGCGCAGAAGAGCCGTTGATAGCGAAGATGGCTCCTTGGGAGCTTACCAAGAACTTCATCGACGCCAGCGCAGGCAAAGCCATGGTGGCCCTCCACGGCGAAGGCGATCCTACCGGTCACGGTCTGGGATTCAGTTTTATCAAAACATCTATGAAGGGTGGCTATATCAATGCCGTCCAAGGCCCTCTAGCTACTTCGGCGGATGCGATTGAACGCGAACGTAAGGCGAACGGCGGTCATTCGTATAACGTTAAGAAGCAGCAAGATATGTACAACACTGCCATCCGGCAGATATGGGAGAGACAGAAGACTACGCTCAGCGACGGGACCACGCATGACGACGCGGACGTCCTCGATACATCCAACGAGGATGATCGGTTCAATTCCGCGCAGGCCACTTCAACTCCTGCGCCCTTGGATGACGGGCGTAGTCAGTTTAGTCGCCTAAGCGGAGCCAGTCGTTCGAGCAAGAAGAAGCTCAAGATTACTCGCAGGAAGCTGAACGAAGCGGGAGAAACTGTTACAGAGGTAGTCATCCTGGACGACCCGGTGGTGATTCGGAATTACCTCAAGCAGCGGCGGGATAATGAGGAGAAGAACAGAGAGTAAGTTTATTTTTATCCTTCTGCGAGCGACAGAGGTCGATCCGTGCTAACATGATACTTCACTTTAGTGTCTATAGCTTACAGCCGACGGCTGATGCTGATGACAACCGTGAGAAACAGAGACTGTAAGTAGTAATAGTCAAAGTATATTATAATATTATTATATTTGCTAACACCTCTACAGTGTTGACAAGGAGCTTTCTCGACTGCTCAAAAACCAAGATCGGCGCCAGATCCGCGAGAAACAGGGTAAGGGCAAGAGGAAGAAGGTTACCGTCAACACTGACGCCAACGCTGGCGCATCTCCGGATTCTACCAGTGCGGACAGGGCATCAGCTGGCACAACCCGCAAATGTGCGAACTGCGGACAAGTCGGACATATCAAAACCAACAAGAGGTACTGGCACCTCTGCCCCCTTAGATCTCGTTAACTCTACCCCGAGGACAACATTGTGGTTAGAGCCGCACTGGGCCTGTATTGTTGCTTGCCCCAGTCGGTCCATTCCAAAGCCACCCAGGAGCATTCTCCAGCTTGTCTTCTCAAATATGCCTATACATTACTTGGCAATTGGCGCTGTGTGCTAACTTTTTTGGTCTAGCAAATGTCCACTTCTAAATGGTTTAGTCGCGATAGGCAGTAGTAGCGCTGACCAAGGAGGCTTTGGCTCTTTCGGTGCACCGTCTGCCGGCGGACCGTCATCCGCAAACGAATAAGCAAAGCAAGCTACTGCGATGGTTCATCTCCCCCTTTTTCCTTCATCCCGAAGGAGTCCTGCGGTGAGCCTTAAATATGTGGCACAGGTGAATAAGACGAAGCGAGGCTTGGCTCGTCCTAATTCCGTATACTGCGCCAATTTTCCCGTGACATCTCAATCGAGACGGTTCATTTCTAGACCAAGAAGGCTTGTGTGTTTCCCCCCCGAAAACGGTATGCAGCATGGCTCAGGAAGTGGCCATATTTGGAAGCATAAGCAATGGTGTTCAGGTACAGGAATGGCTCCATGTAGCTGGGTCGATGTGTATTCATAGGGGATATGAAATTCATACTGCTTTCGCTAGTGACAGGCCTAGTGCGACCACCACTGTCGTTTGCCATGTGGTTGGACGGCACATGTTTTTCTGCATGCATGTGGTCTTGCTCCACCCAGACTCCTGGGAAGCGGATGAGCGGTTAAGCACGACAGAACAATAATACTAGGCGGCCCTCACGCATTCTAGAAATCTTCTGCGGCATGGTAGCCATGTGCGCGAGAGCCTGCATGTTGCTATACTTAGCAGCGAGGGGAGGGGAGAGGGGGGGTGTGGGACACACACACCGCAACCCCTGGTGTACGCTATCCGTCCAGCCTCGCACGTAATACATACTGACGCGCATCCGGTGCCACGCGAATGCCTACCTAGTACGGCGTGGTGGTCGTCGCATCTATTTACCCTCCTAGAGCAGTGGTAGTTCGGGGAATTGAATGGATATTTTTACTTGTCGACCGCTCCTTTTCCGATACCGTGCGATCCGGTAGGTACAGCACCTACCTAGGTAGATACCTACACTAGCCTTGGATGATATACTGGGTACTCTACGGCCGCGCATTGGCGGGCAGATCGTGATCGCGATCGCGTGTTCGGTAAAGGGGCGGCGGCGGCGGGCAGGGGGTGAGAGGGCAGAGGGCAGAGGGTAGGGGGTAGCAGTGGGAAGGAAGAAAATTTCTTAGGGCGAGATGTGGTGGTGGTGGTAATCAAATGCGACGGTACCTGCACGCGGGCACTTCCAGAAGTGTCTGCTCACTGGCCGCCTTTTCCCTTTTGGTTTATCTGGCTGGTTTTTTTACATTACGCGCTGGTAGGGGCAGGTGGTTACGTGGTAATATTGAGTGAGAGTGAGAGTGGGAGGTGGGATGTAAAAGGGGAGTGGAACATGCAGCGTGTCATACATGATGTGTGTATTTGATATTTGGTATGTGTGTATGTATTATGTATTAGATCAAATGGGCATAAGCGTCGTTACGCGGATGATACCGGGATGGGCCGTGGAATGTACCTACCTAGGTAATGTATGTATGTCGCGGAGAAGAGAGGGGGGAAGGAGTTGTGTATCTCTGCCAGCCCTATCCGCTGTCTGACAACCCGACTATCTTCGTGTTCTACCTACACTACTGCCTGCCTGCTTACCTACCTACCGCCTGTCTAGCTGCGGCCTGTAGGGCAGTATGCGACACAAACACCACGGTAACGTAACAATATAGGCGTTCGAAGGGATGACGAATATGGGGGAAAAGAAAAAAGAAAGATGCAGAAAATGCAAAAGGCTACAAAGGCTGTGTGTGTGTGTTCGGCTCCGGAGCTCCGGACCCGATTGACCTTTCTCTTTCTTTCCCAGGTTGTTTTTTTGGAAGGAGGGGGGAAAAATTCCTATATTGCAACGTCGGGTTTTTTTTCTTATCCTGGTTACGATCTTACATTACCAGTTTGATACCGATGGGGTTGTTTCTTTTCGGCGCCGCCGCTTCGAACCGCAGACCCGTTTCGTCGGTAGGAGAGTGGATGATGAGCTGGCTTGGCCCTGGGATCCCGCCCCCGTGGTGGCTCCCGCTGTGGCTCGGGCTCGTCGCCGGGAGCCAAGAGCAGATAGAGCTATACTCGACGGTCTATGACGGGACGGTGGCCCCCGACGGCAGGGGAGTATGGAGTAGTAGGGATTTTCTATAATATTCGTCGATATACATATGTAGTGTACCTACGTAGCAGACCTAGAACGGACCATGGATTCTATCCCGGTCTCTCTACATACATACCTTGCACCTGTATGATGTCAATTTACTTTCCTACGGGACAGCTGAAAGTCTGGAAACTGCTGAATGCAATGCTACCCCTTGGTAGAGAGAGCCCTTATCTCATCGTGGTGAAAAGGGGCAGGAAACCCAATCGGCCCTAAGATCACGAACAAAAGTATGGAGAAAAAAAAGGTGAAAGGATTAATTAGCCCACTGCAGGAGAAGGCAGCATGGCGCGGTATGTTCCATGTTCCCATATTCCTCCTCCAGGGCTGCAGGGCGAGCCGTATTACGTAGGCGCATGCCAAGCATATAGTTCGCCCTCGGCTTGGTCGTCATCATCGTCTACCTACCTTCGAATGTCCTTCTAGAAGCTCGTCACTAACCTTAGTGGGTTGTTGTGCCGCAAAAGCGAGAGCGCGTCTTTCCTCTCCTTCCTTCCCCCGAACGAGTCGTGATCGTGCGTTCTGCAGGTACAGGCGGTATGTATGTAATCATCAGGGTAAGCGGTGATCTACGCTACGCTCTCCAGTACCAGAAAACTTATACTCGACCGAGCTGATCATGTCTTCATCTAGTCCTAGGCTTTTATCTCTGTTCGGTCCAGCCGTATAGTATAATACTAGGTAGCATATATTAGTATATGGACAGTAACATCGTCTCTTCGTCTTATATTTCTCTGCTGTTAATATTCTGCAAATCGTGATGCGGATTACCATGTGATTAGATTATGTGACTATAGCCGGGAAAAGTGAATATATCTAGGAACCTAGGTAGTACTTCGTACCTAGTTGACTCTAATGCAAGGGACATCTATCAATCCCTCAAGGGGGTAAATTATGCTTCTCTACCTAAGTACATTAAGCTCGGCCAGTAATTCGGGCAAATATATGAGGGACTGGTGTCAAATTAGCCCACATTAGTCTACATTAGCCCATTTTGGTGGACCAAGTCGTGGGCTAATTGGCCAGAAACGTAGCAAGGTGAAGGAATCCATGGCGGGAACGCGGTGGGTCTTCTATAAATAGCTATTTTTAGCGTTTCGGCTCGGCTGTTGTGCATGGGGTCAAGTCACACACGCCAACCCGGGTCCGGGGGGGGGCGCCATTGTAGCACGCATTAGCACTAATTAGCACGAGTCCTAAGATATTGTACCCTTTCTTCTCTTTGCTTTGCCCAGCCTTGTCATATTGCTTGCAGCACTCAGATAGATAGCCCAATTACATGTGTTGCAGAAAGACGGGAGCCTTTTTTTGATAGACACTAGTCTGTCTCTCTCTATAGTCCGGGCGCTTAATCGACATTGTTAGATGTTCGATGTCGGCTACGATTTGAACATGTTTGAAAGGCTGCGCCGCCAAGCAGCATGGATCCTACCATCTCTCCAACTGTTTTTATCCGAATTATCTGATTGATCGTCCACTCGACCGTCCCGATTAGTCGTCTTCGTGTTACCAAGTATACATATGTAACAGCCCTAGGGCCTGACGCACGTTGGTGCAGAATAGACTCGGCACCGAATAGCCAGCTCGAACACGTCGCCGTCGCGCTTAGATCGATCACTCCCGCTGTGAATGGCTGATCAAGTTAGAAACATCAACATTGGGTAACAACGGCGATGGAGTTGACCATTCTCCTTCACATAACGTTACGGCTTCATCGCAATTCTGGCGGAGGAGGAAGAGGGCATTGTCGATTATACATAGTATACTAAGCATCGAGTCAGACCGAGAGTATAACCATGGGATCGTTCTAAACTTGGAGGTAGGCAGACGACAAATATGCATGACAGATTCTATGCAGATTCAGGAACCCAAGAGGTAACCAGTCTGACCAAGACCGCTCTGGGCTTTTTGTCCCCCGGATCCGGAGTTCGTAGATCTCGGCAAGGGTCCTTCTCCCTACGGATATTATCCATATGAAGCCAGAAGAGGCCCTATATACCAGAGCAGCCGAAGCTGCAACGGCGCAAGGGACAACATACGAGGTTACGTCGTTTCGACGAGCGGCAAAATTGAAGTGCGTTAATTAGGTAGCTACTGTACTTAGGTAGGTAGGTAGGTTCAAAGAGAATAAGGTCACATGGCGTCGACGCCGTTGTGGTACTAGAGGATATCTGTAAGGGCGTTCGTGAAGTCGAAGAAAGGGCTTTGTTTAATGAAGTTTCATTTACTGCTCTCGAAAACCATACCTACCTAGGTACCTAGCTGTACATCTACCATGTACAGTATGTACATCGTGAGGCTCTATGATGTACATGTTCAAAGGGGGGAATAGCGGAGGGATGAGAAGTCGAGTTGGGGGCCGTTTCAAGTCCTGAAACTTTTCCGTGGAATAGGTATATTACCTAGGTAAGGATCCGGTTAAGGTAAATTAAGAGGCTTTACGGAATACAATTGGTGATAAATTATGATGGTAATTACGATAATGATTCGATGACGACACTGCATACGGGTTGAACCTAATTAATTGCTACTCAGGATCGAATTTGTTCGGATCTCGATTGCCTTGTGTCCTGTGTCTTGTATCCGTATCCTGTGTCCCTAGGGCTGTATCATTTTGAAAGATCCGACTTCCAAGCCAGTTTCCATGCCTGACTTTGTGCTTGTCTAAGCCCACGGGTCCCATGGTGTCCTGTGCCCTATGCCCTGTGCCCTCCCCTGTATGTGCTTGTTGGTTTGCAGGTCCTTTGCATGTCCTTTGCAGCCTCCGCCTTTTTATCCATCAGTGCAGTGAACAACAGGCTATGGATACACTAGTACGTACCTAGGTACCTGGGTAGTGTACAGAAGAGTCGGCCGGGACCCTTGTAAGACCCTGTCGCGCTACACAGCTAGGGCTGGGTGCTAGGAAGATACATCCATGGATTGGTTAAACCTCGAGAGAAGCTCAGACCATCCATTACTTAGATAGGTATCTACCATCAGACTTATGTAAGGTTAGGGACCTATCTGGGACCTACTACGTACTACCTAGTACATATCCACCTAGGTAGGTAGTAGGAGGGTGAGATGTATGTATGCATGTATATACACAATTACTATGCTGCTATGGCTATGGATCTGTACCTGCCAATATAGTCATAGTCTAGCGTGAAGAAGAAGGGAAAAACAAAGTGAAAAACGTGCTACGGAGATGGCAGAAGTGGAGGAAGCTAGGACGTATCCGCTCCTAGCGAAAAGCGGGTAAAAGGTGAAAAAAAGGGTACATATACTTATTAGTGTATATACGTAGGTATGCAGGTACTTAGGTATATAAGTACATAGCTACCAAATAAGGATGTCTAGCACTTAATTATCTTAGCAAGAGCCGTCTGTCTGTCCTTCAGAAGCGTGTGACACCATGCCCCCCTCTTACTCTTTCCTTTCCCCCCCCAAAATTCCTTGAACCTTTCCCACTTTCTCTGTTTCTCCCGCACACACACACAAAAAAAACTCGAGTGAACACGATACCATCTATTATTAGAACTAACCACAGATTCAGCCCCATCGTCCTGCAAGTCCCAAGTAGTGCACCGATTGATATATTGTATCAATGTATATGTTCGGGAACTGAAGAAAAGACGACAATCCCATCATAGCCTAGTTGTTTACTACATACATAACAATACTTCGTGCACTGCACTGCGCATGCAGACAGACAGACAGACAGGCAGGCAGGCAGGCAGAGAGAGCCGGAGAGACAGAAACTGTTGATACCTACACCTATTTCTACTTCTACTTCTACTGCGCTACTCCTCCACCTTTTCTTCTCCTGTGGATAAACCTGTTCAAATATCGCCGGGGAGCCGTTTCAAAAAAAAAAAACCTATTAGATCCGGTTTATTCCTCCTAACCATCATCACCATCATAAATTATCATCATCTATTCTATTCTATTATTATATAACATACCATCATTCGCCATCCACTCATTTTCTATTACCTATTATCAAACAACCAACCCTTCGACTCTTCAGCCTTTCAGCCCGCCTTCACGTCAGATTAAGTCATCGACCGAATCGCAAGTCCAGTATATACTACTATTACTACTGCTAGCACTACTGCTACTACTCACTACCATTCGCTACTACTCGCTACCTAATTGCTACTACTTCCTACTAACTGCTAGCTTGAACCTTCTTTCTGCCTGTCAGATATAACCTTCTTTTATTCCTCGCGCTCGGGGCCTAACAAGGGAGAGACGTCAAGAATTCGCTTTTTCATATCACTATCCGTCGCGCCGTTGCTGTGAACCGAATTAAGGGATCTATAGTCGCCAAATTAATAATCCTGCCGCAATTGGGAGGCGGAGCCTTATCGCTAACCAACAACTTCTTCCCTCTTTATTTTGTTCCACTATACATATCTATCTTTTTCATCTGCTCATCTGTTCATCGCAACTCCACAAACTAGATCAAGATGGGACGGAGAAAGATTGAAATCAAGGCGATCAAGGATGACAGGAACCGCTCTGTGTAAGCTTCTCCCTCCAGTGATCGATGACCTTTGGTTTGCCTGCGTCTTCTGCGACGGTAGCTAATATACTTATCCAACAGCACATTCCTCAAGCGAAAAGGCGGCCTGTTCAAGAAGGCACATGAGCTGTCGGTGCTCTGTTCTGTCGATGTCGCTGTATTTATCTTCGGAAGCAATAAGAAGCTCTACGAGTACTCCTCAGGCGACATGCGAGACCTGATCACAAGATACCAATATGTTAGTTCCACCCATTTCCGCATAGCATCAGGTGGCAATATCCCTAACAAGTATAATAGCATGGCGGTCCGAGTGAACACAAAGGTCCTCACGACTTCAACGGCGGCGACGACGACGACGATGAAGACGGCGACGGCACTCCCCCGCATGGTCTCGAAGGATCTGTCGAGCCGCAGATGATACCTCCCCATTTCCAAGGCCAGCCTTCCTTCACCCATTTAAGGCATCATACTCCCTCAGCCTCGCCTCCTATCAACGGAATGCCATTCGCGCCTCGAGGCCACACGCCGCAACCGCAAATCGCATCTCGCCCATCATCTAGAAATGACTTCCGGCGCGACCTACGTGTCCCTCAACAGGGCGCTCCTCAGCCAGCCACTAATGGTTACGCGTATATGCCTCAGCCTGCTATTTACAACCCTCAAAATCAACCTACCTATCAACACGGTATTCCGCCACCCGCTCCCGCCCAGTACCAGTACGCCGCTAGCCAACAGCATGCTCCGGTGCAAAACTATATGGAGGATCAGCGCCGGTCATCTGTGCCTCCCAGCTACCCTCCTCAAGGGCCTTCCCAAAGCCAACCGCCTCCTCCGCGTCCGTCTCCGCCGCAGCCTACACATCAGATGCCTCCCCAACAAACTCCCCATATGTCGCCTCCGCAGCCTCCTCATCAGCACCTAGAGCCCCAGCAGCAGCAGTCGTCACATATGCAACAATCAATGCCCGAACACCAGCAATTTCCTGCGCCTATGGAACCTAAGCATGAACAAGCCCAGGAGAGATCCGGTCAACCTTTGCTAGATACGACGTCGGCAATTAAGAAATTGCCGCAACGCAAGGGACATAGCATTTTCACGCCAATTGATGAGAACCGATCCATCTTATCCCAGCATCTGGCTTCGTTCAACTCGGAGCCTCGCGGAAAGGATGATGGCAACCGGGCACAATCTGTAGATGTCGGTGCTGTATCGCGGTCCAAAAACAACTCATCTCCACCTATACCGCAACGTTCTAACACCTCCAACCTACCCAATTCTCGCAATTCCATACCTACGATCCCCGAAACCACCTTTACCCCGCCTTCTCGCTCAAACAGTTTGAAGGTTAGCGGTGGCTCGCGGCCCCGCCTAAAGGTACAAATTCCCGAAGAGCAATCTGAAGCCGGTAGTACTGCCGGCGATACGGCTACTTCCCCTCGCACCACTACCGATACGACTTCCCAAGCGTCGCGCCGGAACGGCGTGGAAGGCCCTGGGACCGGTGTAGTTCTTCCGCCTCCCTCACCCTCGGCGTCGGCTATGCTGTCTGCGGGAGCAACCGGGCCGCCGAACCCGTTTGCCAGGCCTCACCCACAGGCTCAGAACAACAATATGAATATCGACACGCCTGTCTCGGCGCTTCCATCTAGGTTTCTCAACAATGAGTTCTTACCGAGTCCCAGCAGTTTCTATCCGGAGTGGAACTTTCGAGGTAACGACAGCAACACTCTCCCGAGTCCTCTAAATTTCGCTACACCAGTGGCCGGTTCAGGTCCTTCTTTTCTTAGGGATGATAACGGACCGAGCACCACGAAACGGAAGAGCCCGGATATAACCGGCGGCCATGGCTCGGATGGGCCGGAAGGTGGTGAACCCAAAAGAATCAAGGTTGACGGTTAGCCGCCCGCCAGTGTGTATCCATCTCACTGGTGCTCTCTGGTTGACTATATTACTATTCGACCTTGAGTTGAATTCTTGTGTATATCGCGATGCGCAACTGTACAACATCTGACGGAGCATTCGAGGATCTCTACGCCTGGGTCAAAAAGAGCTGTTGGATACCTCCTTATCTGCTTTCTACATTGGCATTTGCTGGCTTGAACTTCATATTACGGCGGATTCGCTCGTTTACGTTTTGCGCCATGCAATTCTTTTCACTTCGCATCATTGGCGTGGCGCTAACGGCGTTTTCATCGTTTGTCTTTTTTTATCTGTTTTATGCTTAACCTCAAACTTGAAATTTTTTATGCGACTCGACAGCTTGCCGCTGCCGCTACCGCTTTAGAGAGACGGGCATGACGAATGAGTAATGGAATTTGTAGCTTCATCGCATACTATCCGGAAAAAAGTTGAGACGAATTTTCGAGATGACATAGGACGGCGTTTGACGGACTTGTATACTACCTGGGTTAGAGATACCAGCGGCGGATGGGGGCACATGTCACCAGATACTGAATGAGACTTGCATTGACTTTGAATACTGCTATCCCCTTTTTGCCGTGATGACGGGGCTCGTGAATACACAAAAAGGGGTTCAATAGCTCTCTCATGGCACTAACGATTTTAATCCAGCATAACAGGGTTGATATTACTTAATACTGAATAACTAGAAGCTAGTGCCAGCGGATAATATATACAAGCACTCGGAGGATTCGAATCGCTGGGTAGGTAGCTAGGCAGCTAGATCCTACGAGTAAGCAATGACGTCGCGCAAGCTCGGGATCCCAGGCCAAAGCGTAACCAACCCTGGTCGGCGAGCTGGAAAGGCCACCTAGGTCTACCTGTCTGGCTGGCTTTTGGGGCTTGGGGCCAGCTCGACGGGAGGCAAGGCAAGGCAAGGCGGATCGGGTTGCGGAGATCATTCTATGATGTTTAGTCTAAGGCTAGTAGGCTGGCAGGCACGTGCTTTCCGGGCTGGGGTGCTAGGGTCAGCTGCGTAGGTACATAGGCAGGCAGGTAGGTAGGTATTCCACGACGACAATGCTAATCGCAAGGGGGCTGTCTCAAGAGAACGGCGGACGGTGGAGGGCGGAGGACCACCGCCACCACCAGCACTACTGCCGCGCCGTCCCTGGGCCGTCCCGGGGCCGCGAGGGGGTGGGGTGCTGGGCTGGCTGGTCTGGGCCTGAGTCTGGGTTTGTCTGCCCTGGAGTGTGCAGAGGTGGAAGGGATGCAGGGACTGGGTATGCATGTGCTGCGAGCCGCGGAGGCAGGGGTAAGAGGGGAGGTGAGGTGGAGGGAGACTACACTAGAGTAGGTAGGTAGGTATGTATGTATGTAAGCACACATCCAAACAAGGTAGGTACCGGGCTATGGAGGCAGTAGTGTATGCGGCATGGTAGGGCAGGACTTGTGGTGTGGGTTTATGGATTTACATACATATAGCGGGATGGACCAGAGCGGTATGCCGAGGTGGGAAAGGCGAGCGGCTCGGCCCCCAAACTGGGATCTTACCTACCCTAGGTACCTAGTATAAAAATGGACGGGTCTTGTAGATCCTATGTATATGTACCCTGGGTATGTAGGTTGGTGGATGGGTAGGGAAGTAGGGACGTAGGGGGTATTGCGTGCTATGCGGTACCAACTAACCGACACTACACTACCTACATGGCAGCGTATATGTATACCTAATGTATGTCTACCGAGATATGTAGAGGTAGGAATATAGTATAAACGATACGAGTGGTGCTAAGCTGTGTTGCGCTTTGCTTTGTCTCAGACCTGCATAGCATGCTCCTGGCTTGACTTGATTCGACTTGGCAACATCGCTTGCTGCCTGCTGACTGGGTGGATGACGTGCATGGCGAGATAGGCTATTGCCCACGTTGCGATGCTGCGGGTCGTGTTAGAGCGGACCGTGGTGTGTATGTATGCATGTATGTATGTATGTATGTAGGATCTAAGTGACTATGTCGTGCATTGGAAGATGGATATGATTTGTGTTGCATATATTTCTACCTGATATGTGGCCAGGGGGAGGTCTGCTACACATAAGCTCATATTTATCTATACACTTCCATTTTCACTCCCGTTTATTATATTGCGATCATACCCGGAGGGTATATATCTCCTAAGGGCAGACAGTGTGTTTATAAGCGAACTTGGTGTAAAAGTAGTGATGCCGGATGTGTAGAACCCCTTACCCCCTACCTTTTAGTTGAAGATAGGTAGGTCATAAAGTGGAAAAATACTGACGCTACTTGTGGGAGGCTTCTACTCGTTACCTGGGTTGCATACGGTACAATATTGGCAAGAGGGTGTATTGTACAGTACGACTTGAGGTACTGCTGCTCATGTTCAAGAGTGTGTCACTTATACCAGGCCGGGCCGGTTTGGACTAACCTAGACGGTAGATAGGCGTAGATGCGTTATAGAATAAACGCAGACACGCGGCTGGTGTTGAATATACTATGGGATATGTAGAGCGGGATGGGTACCTTGGTATAGATATAGAAAAAGTTAATATCGAAATATTTCATAGTCGAGGACGGCGGTGGTAGAAAAATAAAGGGACAAAAGAAAATAAAAAGGTAAAAAAAAAGAATGAAAAAAAAGCTCTGAGTAGTTTCGAACCGTCCGCATCTGACCTAGACAGATACTAGTATTCGACCCCGACCCGTACGAAAAACCTCTGTAGTGCAATAGAGGTTTTATCTGACCCATCATCTCCCAATGCAACCACTAGACTAGGAAGTTTTGCCTAGCAGCCATGTTTCAGGGGTTAGACAAAGGTTTCCCAACATGCTATATAAACCAGTTGACCTTGGGAGGTGAACATTGTCCTGACAACTGCCTGACAGCCTGGCAGTACTGACTACCGAGATATGGATGTCCTACGATACATAGTGTAGGTACCTACACTCTCACCCTTGTACCTACCTAGGGTAGGTATCATACCGACCTGCTCGAGAGGACCACATTTGCCTCCATAGGTTGAAGGTCCTCTACACTCACTTTTCTACCACCTGACTTCGGCTTAAGGTGATGTATCTGAGACTTTTACACCACTACCATCTTTGATAAAGAGATTTGAAGCCTATCCTTTGGATCGACTAAAACATACCTAATAAAATAAAAGGCAACCCCTATATGTACCTAGGTATATAGTTGATATTGGGCTCAGCCTAGGAAACACAGAGGCGGACGTAACGGACACGCCACTTGTATCATGCTGCCGCCTCCCGCGTCGAGATGTGGCATTTATGGTCGGGCGTGGCTTCATGACTTGTACGATTTATCTACACGGCCTATCTAGCCACGTTTTATATTGCCTTGGTAATCTTAACCCGGCATACAAAGCATGCCATGGCACAGTGAAAAGGGGCATGGCAGGCTACCTTTCTCTTCGAAGCAGCGAGGTGAAAAAGGAAATATCCAAAGAAGAAGCCAGACTACCAAAGTACATTTTCTTCTGCCACCGTCCTCTCCAGTCCCCTCAGCCCCGGCCATGGACCCGGCCAGAGGGCTTTTCCAACTGTGCTGTCGAGGCTGTACGGGCGGGCATAGCATTTACAAAGCACCATTAAACTGTGGCGTGCCCCTTTTTGTAGGCAGTTCAACATCTACGTCTACCTGGCCCTACACCGTGTCGTACCTAGCCCTCGGGTAGCTGCAGAACTAATATCATTGTATAGTTGAACTTGATACAATAGGTTTGGAACGTAATAATTACCTATCAAAGTATGTGCCACAGGTATACTGAGAATACCAGCTACTGTTCAGAGGTTATACCCGTCCCTTCATCTA
Source organism: Jackrogersella multiformis (assembly GCA_902806575.1). Lineage (NCBI taxonomy): Eukaryota > Fungi > Ascomycota > Sordariomycetes > Xylariales > Hypoxylaceae > Jackrogersella > Jackrogersella multiformis. The sequence goes on along the minus strand of CADCXD010000011.1, from coordinate 893,099 downwards.
TGCCATGTCGTCTAACGACACGGGACCCCTAACAGACCCCCTACAGCCCACCCAGGTACCCAAGGTATTTGAACCTCTTATATTCAAGTGACACATACCAAGAAGAACCCTTGCCACAGTATTAGAAAAGGAGAAGGAAAAAAGAAGATGATCCGAAGCAGGGAATCGAGCCCTACATAGTCTTAATGGTCTACAGATTTCTGGGAGCGTCATATGTTAATCCAGCTACATTAATTCGGACTCTGGCCATGAGGCAAAGACCAAGAGGCCGGACAAAGGGTGACTATTAATTGTGATGAGATGACTTACTGTTAGATTCTATACCTAAGATATTTGGTCCCCCTACCAACTAGATGACGTCCATGTTAAGCAGACGGGCAGTTAACGTGAGAAGATACCAAGTCGTGACCGAGACCCCTATTACGATTCCGCGATATTTCATGTAAGATGATCCGTATGTACCAGACGCGAGATCTAAACTAAGCGTTTAAGTTCAAATCAAATAGAGGCCGGGATTTCGGGTAGCTTGCTTAGACCTGGGAGGGAAAAAGAATACCCGTTGGTATCATACAACATGTCACCGAAACCCTGTTGCTGGAAAGCATTTATCATGGAAGAAAGCAAAGAGAAAAACGCGTTGGCACTCTCCTCAAATAAAGTACCTAGGTATCTTCCAAGCTCTTTCCGTCCCCCTTTCTTCGAATGGGTATCTCCCACTCCCTCGTCGTCTCATTACTCCTCGAACTCGAAAACCAGAAACGACCGAAAAGATTAATCTGTACTACGACATATTTGTTTTTCTTTTTTTGCTGGCGCAGGCAGCAACCCAAGAAGCTCCGGCCCATAGCCAAGCTATGTCTCATCCATCCGGGGTTACTGTCGCCTTAAGGGATTTTTGATAAGAGACCGAGTTGTAGCCATTCTTTCGCTCAAATTCCAATGGTTGTGGGTTCGACGTCTAACGCCGAACATCAAATTAGTGAAAAAAAATAGATCCCAGTCTGGTCCTGGCCGTGAAAGGAACATGAGACGGCATGTTCTAATGGTATCATCGAAAAAAAGAAAGAGAAAATAAGAGCTCAAGGCTGGTTGTATTAAGGAGTATTTGGTTTTCTTACCAAATACTACTGGAGGGAAGAATGCACCCGAAGTGACTCGAGGCGGAGTGGATTTGGCGAATGCGTAAAGAAGATAGCCGTATTATCTCGTAGTCAAGTCGTCATCTAAAGCACCGCTCCTAGCGGCGACCAGGAGGAGTTCCGGGTCCGTTAGTACCTTCCATGTTCCCAGTCAACTCGGCAACACGGGCCTTAATACGGGCTACACGGGACTCGATAGCTGCGAAATGTTAGCAGTTAGACTCCTAGGCGCAAGAAATATGACCACTTACTCTCTTCACCACTGGTGTCGTCATCGCCATCCGTAGTTTTGCTATATGCACCCCGACTTTGCTCCTCACTCTGTCGCGTGCGGTCAGCGGCATTCTTTCTGATGGCAGCCCATCGATCCTGCATAGGAACGGACGGTGAAGGTGCACCCGCATCATCGTCATCTTCATCTTCGTCGATAGGGGGGTGGTAGCTAGGATGTCTAGCAATTGGTGGAGGTGCGGCAGAGTCGACACTCTTATCTTCATCAGGAATGAAGGCAGGCTGGTCCAGGAGAGGACCCTGGTCGAATCGAGAGAACTCCTGGTGAGCCTCCGCGGCATCCGCAGTATCAACACGAGATAGGTTATCATCGATAGACGGGTCGTATGCCGGGGTAACAGGTGCTGGCGTAACAAGTGCTGGTGTTACCGGTGTTTGCGTAGGTGTCTTATCCTCGGGTCGTTCCGCTGAACTCTCGCGAGTTGGCTGCAAGTAGGCTGGTTGCGCGGGTTGTGCTAGGGCCGGGGAAGCACTTCGTGCCGTCTGTGACGATTCTGCGGCTACCAAACCATTCACATCAGTAGCAGCATTTTCGGGTAGCTTGGATTGCCTATTCTTATTTCGACCGAACAATTTTCTAAAACCAGCGGCGCCGGTCTTCTTTTCGTCTTTGTGAAGCTTCTTCTGTTTCTTACTATCAGGGCTACTCGGCACAGGGGAAAGCATATTTTCCCGGGTAGCTTCCAGGTTCTCTTCGTCGTGCGGGACGGGAGGCAAAGGCGAATTACGCCCCGTGGGCTCTGGCCGCTCCGCAGGATGGATGGCTAGCGGGGCTTCCAGCTTCTTTTCCGAAGGAGGCGAAGTCGAAACAGGCGTGTACACTGCCGGAGACTTCGGCTCAGGATTGGTAAAGCGAGACGCCAAAGCTGGAGACGGGGCCCGTTCTGTAGCGTCCAGTCTAAGGCTACTGCCATTGGCAGCGAACCCGTTCGTTCCAGGATGGCTGGGCAACTGAAGTGAAGTTTGGGAGACGCCACGACCAGCAAATGCATTGCCGAGATACGCTTCACGGATAGCCTCCTTGTCGTATTTATTTGCCCACTTCATGGCCGGAGAAGCTACGTTCACAACACCTGGCTGTAGGGTAAGGATGCTGTTAGTCTTTTCTTTCATGACCTCGGCATCCGTACGTCCACGCCGTTCCGCCTTGAGTCCCAGCTGCTTTTCTTGGAGCTGCTTAGCTTGAAGCCTTTGCGCAGCTGCTTGGATCTTAGCATGCTGGTCGGGCCCGATGCTAGTCTTGCTCAAGCCAGCCGTACTGGAGGTGCCGGGGTTCATGTGATCGCCTTTGCTAGTGGATGGTTTCGAGGTTGATTTGCTACGGGAAACACCCCTACCACGTCTCGTCCAGCTAAAGAACCCCTTCTTCTCTGCGATATAGGCATTAGCATTAGGCTCCGGGGCGGCACCCTTCACCATCTCCTCCATTACGAGCCACCGGCCGTGGCGAATTAATGTCTCGACGACGGAACATCTCCCAAACGCGGATTTACGTTCTGCAGTTTCCTCCGGTGCCAAACTGCTCATCCACACCCACCAGAATGCGTCATCGAGGTCAAATCGACTGATGCTAGCTAATTCGCCGGGTTCCAGATGACGATCGCTCTCTAGCCGCGGGCGGTGTGATTGTGAACTTCGTTGTCTGACAACCGTTTCTATGGGAGGCAGGAACTTATCCGGTGGTAGTAAGTGACTTGACGGGCTATTCGGCGCATCGTCGATAAAGCCGGACGATAGAAAGTCTGCCCACGAGGGTGTAGTCGGCCTCCCGAGGTTCATGCCAGATGCGGGAGAAGCCCGCAGTCCACGGGGATTTCGAATCTGAGTAATCTTGACAGTGTCCTCGTCCTCCTCTTCTTCCTCTAAAGTATCCCCGAAACCAATATCCTCGAACCGCGACCACGAAGCATCTCGTAGACTAGTAGAATGCTTCGAGCTAGATACGTGTGACTGGTTCGCGAGAGATATCGCCTTAAGAACTCTTCGACATTCCTCAGTCAGAGCTTTCACGGGATCCTCGTATTCGGAAAAGTCTCTGAGTGCTTGGTCGTCGTCGCGATATTGGAAATGGTTAGCACGACGCAAGAGCGCAAATGGCGTTGGTGAAACGGTGTCAACAATCATAACAACCTTGTACGTTGACGACATTAATAACGTCGGAGCTTGCGGTGGGTACTCGGTTTCCTGCAGCAGTTTCTGCAAGGACATGGGGATCATGGCGATGCCCCCACGAGCTTGCTTGGGGGACAAGGACCTCAGATAGGCAAAGAACATATGGCTCGTAGCATCCGCAGCGCTGTGGCGCATTAGCAAACAGACACCAAGTCGACCGTGGGGCGTACAAACCTCAACCAGGACTTATAACCTCCCTCGAAACCGTTACCAGAATCCTTATGTTCGAAGGCCCACCATGCCGCCATACGAGATAGCTTACGGCCGCCGAAGCCATTCGACTTGCCATGAGCTGCGATGGCTGATAATAGATCGAAGTAATCGAATATGATATGGGACCGCGCCTGATTTTCGACACTCAGCGGAATGAAAGTCGAGAAAGAGTCGCGTGCCATGCTGGAGTCTAAGCCAAAAACAATCCCTTAGCAAACTTTTATATATTTCAATACTGCCGCCTCACAAGCTCCACATACCTTGTTCTCCAACTTTGAACAGCTCGTAGGCATCCCATCCCACAATACCACCCTGAAGTCTGCTCCAGCACCATTTTAGAACACCTGAGATGACCTATACGCATGTCAATGATGGCCTATTAGATCGGCGCATTTCGATCCGGCAAAAGGTAAAACATACCATAGGCTCGGTCATCCGTAGCTCCTGGAGGAGGGTCTCCCCTTGCAGATTTTGGCTGTCATCGAAAAAGTGGCGGATAAAAGTGCGTACGGCGCTAGGATCAGAAGTCGGGCGGAATGGGAGGAGAAGGAACGGGAGGTCGAGAGCTATCGGTTGCGAACAGGTCAGCCTGGGTTAGCTAAGACTAAAAGGCGGGAGAGGAATATTCTATCCATACCTCGCGCTTTGAGTTCTTCTGTACATTGTGTTATCAGTTCTTGGACTTCCTCTGGTTCTATGGTGGTTCGCGTATATGCATCCTCCCAGCGCGGCTTGTTGGGCAACTGATGGGTCAAGTCGTTTAGATGGGCGTTCTTTTTTGACTTGAATCTCGACCCATCCTTGCCTCTTATTCGGGAGAAGAGGCTCGGCATGGTGATTGGCTAAGTTGAGGTGGTTGTTTAGATATATGGATACGTGACGACGCGAGGCGAAGTCTGGATATCTGGATACCTGTCTGGATATTGAAAATAGATAGCCGAGTAGGCGTTTTGATAGTGGAAAGTTGGCACAGGCTAACGCATGAGATGTTCTGAAGAGGTGGAAGACTTGAGACTTGACCAAGTTGCGCTCAGCGGAGTGGGGGGTTGGTTGGGTATCAAGTGGTAATGTAATAATATCGAATTTTTATTGCTCGACACTGTTCAAACCGGGTATGATTGAGATATTCTTTGCCGGTGGGAAAACTTAACAACCTTGGAACACACCGGGGTAGGAATCAATAGGGGGGCGCGCCACGCCACGCATGGACGATATCTGATATGAAAAAAAAAGGGAAAACAAGAGAAGAAAAAAAAAACTAGAACAATATCAAACGATTAGAATTGAAGACTTCACTGATGTGCGTGAAGAGGCAAAACGAAGGGTATCAAGATACACGCATGGGAAAAAAAGGTTAAAAATTTACAATCGCCAAAGCCAAAGCCAAAGCCAAAGCCAAAGGGGGAAAATAATAATTAAGGGGCGGTCCAAACATCGACGAGGATAAACGACGAGTATCAAAGTATCAAGGAAGCCAGTCCAGTCCAACCCATCGCTGCTCCCCCAGCTCTCCCCCCAAATCTCAAGCTATTGCAACAGCTGCTACCTAGCCTACCTAGGTAGTACATTAGGTACTATATAGGTAGGTACATGTAGTACATACAACACGTACCTCCAAGCTAGTTGAATGTGCATTAGCGCACCTGCCTGGACTCTCCCTTTCTAGCAAAGCGTTGTTCAAGGAGATTATTTTAGTTCTTTTCGTGCTAGCTTGTCTGGTTGGCGCTGCCCGAACTTCGGGCTATGATTGGATACTTAAGTGCTGGGTTGGCTCGCATGGGGAAGATGAAGCAGGAACGCATTGGCTTGACGTGGTCTGGGCGTGGTTCAGGGTATCATTGGATGGGTACCATTGAATTTTGAGTTGAACTACACTAGGTAAATTGAGCCCAGGATATATCCAGGTACCTTGAAGTCACTTCCATGCTTACAACAGGGCTGAAGATACTTTGTCGAATTCACGTTCTGACGTTAACAACTTTAATTTAATTGCAGGACGGGAAGTGATGACCCAGGTGCCCAGGTGGGTACCTAGGCAGGTCAGACTTTGCGCGAAGTGTCCCGCTTCTCAGACCCGTCGTTATTCGTCAATGTAGGAACCCGGACCTAGAACTTACTACTACCTTTAGTACCTATATTAGATCCTCTCCCTTTCAACCTCTCATGTAATACACAATGTAGATATGCTACCTAGCACACATGCACACCTTATCGACGCTTAGAGCTTGCATGATAGGTACGAATGCTGGAGATACCACCTAGATATAAGTACTAACTGTATGAAATACTCTTCGTATTTAAAGCCTCATGGGTTTAGTATGTAATATATGGGTGGTGTTCCACCTGTGTCGTTTTTTCTTCTTCCTTTTCGTCTGACTGACCTACGAACTTCCTTGTTTGCCTTTTTTTATTAAAACTAACATAGTACGAAAACTAGGACGGCAACTTTTGGACTAGATCATGTCACTACCAAGCTATTGGTAAATTTGCTACCGGCTTATCATCTCAAACCATGTAATATCGGGCTCGGGCAGCTGGTACCGCGTCAATCTTAACTTGACGATAGCTTCACTTTACACTAGGAACTAACTGGAACGAACTCACTAATACTCTACATTACATAAGAAGCGTTTATGGTCGCAATTCGCTAGTCCGACTTCGATTTCGATTTCGATTTCAAAATCCAATCCACTCGCTATATTATCGTGGCTAAATAAATATTGCCGCCGGTCGTGAAATTGGAATACCACCTAAGCTAGTATCGATCGGCGTCAACTCGACTCTCGTCCTGCAGCACGAGATTTAAGCACACGGAGTTGAGCATCATCGGAACACCATCGGCAGCTCTATAAGTACCACCTCATTAATGTCACCATCTTCCATATTCATCTCCAACGTACGTTACCCAATCCCCCTTTTCGTCGTTTGAAGCTGGATTCAATCCGGATCCAGTCCTGTCTGCAGCCGTGTTCGTGCTGTGCAACTTATAGTTGAACCAGCACGAATAAACATGTGCTCCGAGAAAATATGTTCGCTTCACCCGTCTGTTGGAGCAGGCAGTTGAGAATTATGATGGTCATTGATCATTAAGATAAATGATACAAACAATTGCCAAGACAATATTTACTATGTATTCGTCGCGCCCCCAAGTTGCCTCATCGACTTATCTATTCCAAAGGCGTCAACCTTGCATGAGCACAACTCATCATTCGGAATTCGAAGCCAATTAGGTCGTTAAGACGATGGGTCCAGCTCGACCAGTCAGTTCTTTTAGACTAGGGTTTGGATGAGTTGGCAAATGTGGTTGAGGTCAGAAGCCTGATTTAGACGGAGTTATCTGCGAGCCATTGGTGCAGTGCAGCTGCATGCTATTGGACCACCGGCCCTTGAAGACGTGTCCTCTACTGCCCGCGACATTCTCGCATCCAATAACGGTCTTTTGGGCCTTCAGATAGCTTGGTTTGCCTGGTATTACTCGAGTACTAGGTAGTCAAGCACCTCCCTCTCCAGGCCAACCATCCCTCGGAGTATACGGATCTTCTAGTCGAAAGCCTTTATGCAAAGGATGATGATGGAACGTCGTCAGCTTCCAGAAGCTTGAAACTTGAAACTTAGGCCTGATTAAGCCACTCGGAGTCTGGAGTATGCCACTAACCACTTTTGGACCCTATCGACAATTCGCTTCAGGTTTAGGATGACAAGATACAACTGGAGATGAATGGTGTGCAGAGGTGTGGCACGCCTTGCATACGGAACCCAGGGGGGTCAAGGGACCTGCATGGCTAGCGTGTAATCTCAGGTCTACCTTCATCCATGGATAGTGGTTCATACAACTACGATAACCCCAGCACGCTTGCTTACATTAGCCTCTCTTGATACGATGTAGTAGATCTGACTTGCTCGCAGAAATCTAGGTATCCCAAAGTCACTAAATGACTTACCCACGGTTGCATTTAGAAGCAATTCTCGTCCTGACGCTTCTTAAAAGAAGATCGCACCGTGACAAACAAAAGACCCTACCTATCTACCTAGGAGGTAGGCATCTAACCCCCCGCAAATACACGGACGGCAATGTAACAGTCAATGTAACTAGATCTACCCATATCCGGTACCCGAGAGGGAGGGTCCCTTCCAGCAGCCTTGCTATGGATGTCGCCATAGAGTTATGCCGAGGACGACATTTGCTTCGGTAACAGCCTTGCGAATTGACATGGTCAGCATATTATGAAGCATCATAGCGACATGTCGCGGATCCATTTATGCGCCAAGACACTGGTAGTGCCATGTATCGTAGCTATGATGTATCATAGATTTGATTTCTGATCTTAGACTACACTGCTATTAACTACCACTAGACGGCCGGAACTCTCACCCAACTGCTTCCTACTAGCCATCTATAGAAAGGCGGGCTAGGCTCAGCAATCATATATCCTAAGCATGTACTAGTAGGGTAAGCAGTGATGCCGTCCATGCAAGCACAATCGTGCTTGGTTACAACTGTCTCAGGTGATGCGTTTTGAGGTACGATCTCTTCGGTTCCAACTTCCAAGCCTACCCAGCCAGGCTAAGTAATCCCGTCTTGCCATGTCAGACGGAGCTCCGAAAGAACCTCCGCCAAATCTGCCGAGGGAACACATGTAGCCAAGCATGCTTCTTCTGTAGCTGGCACACGCAGCAACTCGGTCATACGCCTTATCCAGCGTAGTGCGCCATCGAGCATGAGCAGGCGAGAGGTCGACGGCGTCGGCTACATCAGATCGCCAGTTTCCGGAGTAATAGCATCAGACACCTGCGTCCTCAATGAGGAATTGGCAACATGTCGCATGTAGAAGCACCGCCGCGGCGCAGAGGTGTGAACCAATTATTACTCATTTATGTATACCGCGTCCCCGCAAAGCGCATTGTGCTAGACCTGTACAATCTTGATTGATATGCCGCGAGGACAAGCCTATCCTGTCCTGTCCTGTCCGACCCTGTATACACCACAAAACGCCGACCGGTGTACGTATACTACACATGTTGCTACACAGGTAAGACGAGATGTACCTAATCCGAACGCCTTGGCCCCTGGCCCCGCGAGACGCAAAGCCCAAGTCACTCCTCCTCGTCGCCAATGTCGGCCAGCTCTTGGAGGATCTTGCTCTCCTCCTCCCACTTGTCCTCTTCGACCTTGCCGACCGCCACGGCGGGCTCCTTCTTATTCTCCTTCTTCACAGTAGCAGCCGCAGCAGCAGGGCCGAGGTTCCAGTCGATAACGCCGTCGTCGCCGTACCTGGCGGCGAGCCACTCATTGGTAGCCTTGAAGTGGCCGCAGTCGAAGAAGCCCCTGGACGCGCTCAGGGGGCTGGGGTGGACGCTCTTGAGGACGAGGTGGCGCTTGTCGTCGACCTTGGCGACGCGCTTGGCGGCGGGCGCGCCCCAGGCCAGGAACACGACGCCGCGGGTGCGGCGCTGAGCGACGACGTCGATGACCTTCTGGGTGAAGCGCTCCCAGCCGCGCTTGGCGTGGGAGTTGGCCTCGTGCGCCCGCACCGTCAGGCACGTGTTCAGCAGCAGCACCCCGCGCTCCGCCCACGGCGTCAGCAGCCCGCCCCGGTTGGCCGGCGCCGCGAACGTCGGGTAGTCCTTCTTCAGCGCGATGTACATGTTCTTCAGCGACGGCGGCGCCGGCGTCGGCGGCCGCACCGAGAACGCGAGCCCGTGCGCCTGGTTGATGTTGTGGTACGGGTCTTGCCCCAGGATCACGCATTTCACCGTGTTGAAGGGCGTGTGTCGGGACCTGCGGGTCGTGGGCGGTTAGCTAGAGGTCTCTGGCTTGGACGTGCGCGTGTACGCTAGATAGACATAAGACGCCTAGGTAGCTAGGTATATAGAGATGTAGAGCGAGTCTACGTATCATGCGTATATCAATTGTTAAATAGAAGCAGAAAAAGGACATACCATGAGTACACATCCTCCCTAGGCGGGAAGACCTTCTTGCCGCTCTTGATCTCGGCCTCGAGGAACTTCTTGAGCTCGATGAACTCCGGGGTTACGATCTCGTCCTTCAGATGCGCCAGCCAGCTGGGGTCGAGGGTCTGGATCTCGAGCTGCAGGTGGCGCTTCTGCTCGACCGTCAGGCCGGCGACCCACCTCTCCTTGTCGAACTTGACAGCGGGCGCGGAGGCAGAGGCAGAGGGGAGCGACGATGCGGGCGCGGAGGAGGGCGAGGAAGCCGGTGCGGGAGAGCTCTTCGGCGCCCCGAAGAACGACGTTATGCTCGCGTTCACCTTGGCCTTCTTGGCGTCTGTGCCTGACGCGGAAGCGGCGGCGCTCTTGCGCTTTAGGGAGGACGACATGGTGCGGCGCGGGGGCGCTGGTCGGTACGAGTGGGGGATAAGGATTTGTAGTTGGGAATAGGATCGTAATTGTATATGTAACTGTAACTGTAAACACTGAGGTGAAAGTCTCAGTCTCGGTCGAGCTAAAACTCGGCCTAGATCCCGAGTCGGAAGGTGACGTAAAGACGGCAGCGCGAATGTTTCTTTTTTATTTCCGCGAAACAATATATGTGCATACAACACTCACTACGTAAAGTAGGTAATCAGTTGTCTAGACGAATAAAACGTCGAGAGCCATATAAATTCAAGTGAGTGAATACGGGAACGAAAGTAAAGTGGACAACATTATAATTGTAGAAAATCGAGGTCGAATGAACAGACAAAAAGTCAATAGTGTAGCTGAATTAAATGGGGATTGTAGGACTCGAGGCGCGTTTGGAGACGCGAGAAATACCGACCCCTTAACGCGTAAAATTCGGATCGCGTAAAGTGGCTTGTGCCATGCTAGGTAGAGCGGTCCAGAGCGCACTGAGGCCTAAAAAATGAAAATTTTAGTAAGCGCTAGCGACACATTCAGTACAGCTTCTTACAGATCGCCAAAAGAAATTACTATGATCGCGTTGCTCATATTATTTATATACAAAGGCTTGCTAAAACCCTGTATGGACTCTGGAGTTGTGATCAATCATATATCAAGTCTTTCTTTTTCTCTTCCGCAACGTAAGATAGGTGACCAGGTGAGGTTAGCAGGTCGTAGGTAATGTACAGAATCCGTTAAGCCGTCTCGGTCCGTAAAGTCATTCGTCTCTTAATATAAATAAATCCAACCACCGTGACGAAACAGACCGACCGACCCTTTTGCTTTTTAGTCCCGATTCCCTCGACTTCTTACTAAGGTATCATGCGACCCGTAAACAACGCCTGCTGATGCAAAAATCAAAGATTGAGGGGAGAGAGATGGTGTTACACGTTAAGGCTCGCCAGGTCGACCGCCATCCAGTTTCAGAGCTTTTCGCTCGTTCATACCCCGAAAGACTCTCTTTCCAACCTCGTAGCTACTAATCATGATAGCACAAGACGGTGCGACTTTGAGAGTGCGAGGCAGCCATCCCCTCCAAAGTCCCGCCAGGCCTTCTGTAGAGTAGATGTGCCAGAGAAAGCGGGGCATCGGTTGCGTCTCCGGCGCCATGACCTTATTCGCTGCAGGTAGAGCCTTGTTCGTAGCATCCTGAAAGACCTGTCTTCGGGTTTTGCCTACATCGAACGGCATCGTGGCCATCGATGCAATTGCGCCCGAGATACCTCCAGCAGTAAAAGCATCCGCGAAAATCGCCGCACGGCCCTCCCTGCTCTGCGATCTCTTCCTTGCTCCCACCCTCGAACTACGATCCTCTCGGGTGAGAGGTCGACCTTGTCGCTCTTCTCGCATATCAGTGAGTTTGTCCCTGATAGTCTCGTAGCCAAACCAATACATCCCGGAGAATGGGACGTCTCGCCAGAGAGTCAAAGTAAGACCCCGCCAGAGAGAGCGGTAACCATTCTCATTCACCATCTGTCGGATGCCTTTGAAAGTATTCGCTAGATGGCCGGTTGCTGTGGAGCCTGGAGATGCCTGGAGTCGCGTTCGAAATAGCTCGATAGGACCTACCACGGCGGCGGCGATGGTTCGCGCGAAAGAGCCAGCTACTAGGGGCGCGTAATCGTCATTGGTGACTTTGGCGACGGGGCTTGCCTTGTTGAACCGTAACCATTCATACCCGGTGAAGTAGATAATGTTCCCCGGTACGGCCATAGCCAAGGTCGGGGATAGACCCCTCCACAATGTCGTGAAGCCCTCATGGCGGGCGATCTTCTTCATACCATCGAAAGTTGAGTTGAACGTCCTCTTCTGTACCTCCTCCACGGCGCATTCCCCAGACGCGGATATGTTTTCAATCGAACCGGCGACGCAGACTTCGGCATTGTTATTCATAAAGAACACTTCCCGACAGCACGATGTAACTCCAAGGTTCGAAGGTCGAAAAGCACTAGGTGACGAAATTGCAAGCTTCTGAAACTCTGTGACGGGCTGCGACGAACCTTGGGATTGTAATCGGACACGGACGACATCCAGAGGTGTGACTAAGGCAATTGGTATTAGCTCAAGTCATTTTTGGTTTTGTCTTATAGAAGCAAGGAAACGACATAGTATTAACTTACCAAGTAGCGAGGTTAAAAGACTGCCAGAGATGGCGGAGACCATCTTCTGACCCACTGAAATATCCATGCCATCGCTCCCGTCATCCTGAGATGATACCATCGTCTGTCCCACAAAAGCGTCTTCACCGTCTCCTAATCGGTCATGGTTGTGTCCGCCGAAGCTGTGATCAGATGACATTGTGCTCATTGTGTGCGCCGGCCCCGGTTGTCCCGGCGGTGCCTTTTTATGAGAGCTCAATGCAAAATGGATGGATGGTCTTTACTTAGAGTCAAGCGGAGAAATAATGGATATAAAGCTATTAGTTATAGTGTAGTGGTAGGGAAGTTGAAGTACAGTATGTACGTATGTCGTGTATGTTTTATTTGTGGAGGAATTAGTGTAGGTTAGGTGACTGAAAGAGGCGAATAATCAGAGACCGCAAAACTTAAAAACGGGGTCTGCGATATCGCGGTGCGCGGGTAGATAACTGCAACTGCTACCTGTGTGTAGGTGGGTATTTTCGTAAGCGTCATTAATGGAGAAAAAGTTGAGGCTAAACTTTTTAAGAAAATTTGCCGCTCTCAACCGAGACCGAGCTTTCCAACTCCGATTAAAGCTGAGGTCGAAGCTCCCTATGTACCGTGGTGTAGATAGTGCAGGCGCCTTAAAACATGATGTCAGAACCAATTGGGTCAACAATCTTGCGTTCGTCACACCCCACCACCACCATCTGCAGCCCAACTGTGTAACTCTCTATTCCGGGCGGCGATAAGATGGACTTTAGGTAGTGTAGATAATAGGTACATGTACCTAGGTACCTAGGTACCTAGCGTAGGTAGGTACCTAGAACCTATGCATCTTGCACAATCTGATCTAATCCATTATGCCGGAGCACTTCATTACTGGCCGCCTTTTAACTCAATTCATCCAACTATCATCATCACTAGATGCATCCCTCCTACACTTCTCTACCTACCTACCTACTTATACTAGGTATACATAATACACCTAATTTAATATTAATCAATTATTGTCAACTACTGTCAACTATTGTCCAAAACCCGTACATTAAACTTCATCTCCATAGAATTGTGATCATTGACCGTATCTTGCCAACATGGACCAACCGATTGAGCAAATACAATCTGAACTAGAGAACTTTAGAGAACAATGGCGTGCAGAAGTCTCGGCTCGTTCAAAGAACACTGCTAGTTCTCAACAGCACCAGCAGAGAACCACCCCAACCCAGGCGGGATCTTCTTCAGCTTCAAGCAAGCCTTCGAGGAATGAAGTCGGCCATAAGAAGACAGCTTCAAGAACCCTTCATCCACTAGAAGATGAAGAAGAGTACATTCAAGCACAATCTTTTGATGAACCAGACGCAAGCAAAGCCATAGAGGGACAGAGACTCGGCCAGCAAAATGCCACCTCTACTAAGGATAAAGGAGAGAAAGAACCTCAGACCGCCCTAGACTTTTACGAGAAGGCAGTCGAGAAGGAGACCAGCGGGAAGCTCGGAGACAGTCTGCAGCTCTACCGGAAGGCTTTCCGGATGGACGACAACGTCGACCAGTCTTATCGTAACAAGCACTTCCCAGGCCGATGGACAAATCTGGCGCAAGTCAACCCGCCGAACGCTTCTGTGACTGTCCCTAATACCGCCCATCACTCCCTAGAAGGACCCACGCTATCTCTACCAGATCTCATCACCAGCTTCTCTGAGCTAAGAATCGAGGGTGCGCCACCAGAATGTGAAGGTGTAGCCCCTCCCCCGTGCCCAATTGCCGACCTCCCCGACGAGATTCTTGTCCACATCCTCCGAGACGTAGCTATCACCGATGTAGGCGATTTCGCGCGCCTAGCCCAGGTATGCAAACGACTAGCCTATTTAGTCACCACCGAGAACCAAATCTGGCGGCGTGTGTGTCTAGGGTCCGAGTTTGGGTTTGCCGGCATGCACTTCCATTGGCAGCAAGGCATCGAATGGGGGCCGCTCGATACCGCAGAGGAGCTCGGCGACGATGTATTTACGCTGGAAGAGCTAGCGCGGCAACGGCAGAATGCGAGCCGCGCAACGACCAATGTATTACTACGCAGCCTGTATGCATCGTCCTGGCAGACCATGTTCCGCCGGCGGCCCCGGATCCGCTTCAACGGGTGTTACATCAGCACCGTAAATTACATCCGCACAGGCCAGGCCTCGGCGCACCAGACCACGTGGAACAGCCCTATCCACATCGTCACGTACTACCGATACCTACGGATGTTCCGCGACGGCACGGCCATTAGCTTGCTCACGACTGACGAGCCGGCGCACGTCGTACACCATATAACCAAGGAGAACCTAATTCTACACCAGGGAGGCAGTGGCCCTCACCTACCCTCAGCGGTCATGAAAAACGCACTCAAGGGCCGCTGGCGCCTATCCTCTTCGCAGGATAACCCCGAGGCAGCTTTAACGGATATGGAGGGTGATCTGTACGTCGAGACTCAGGGCGCGGGGCCTAAGTACATGTACCGCATGGAGCTGACGTTCAAGAGCGCCGGCAAGGCCACGGCGAGGAACAACAAGTTGTCGTGGAAGGGCTTCTGGAGCTATAACAAGCTGACGGACGATTGGGCTGAGTTCGCGATGAAGTCGTACAGGCCGTTCTTTTTCAGTCGGGTTAAGAGCTACGGTATGGGTGAGGTGGTGGCTAGGGAGGCATTGTAGCTTCGGTCTTGATGTTATGTTGACGTTGAGTTGAGGGTAAGGTGGCATGAAATTGTAAAATACGAGGCATTCGCACGTATTTTGGTAATGGAATGAAATGAATCATAGTCTCAGAAAAGGGTTTGAGGATTTACTCAGACGTCACTTCTACCAGGTGTTGAATCTAGTAGTCGACAACCTATACCTAGGTTCTTATATACACTTCCGTGTTTCCCAGACTTTTGTTAAACCTTTCCGATGCATCGAAAAAGGACCTAGTAGTCTATTCAATATCTCCGAATACGTGGCTGAATTCCTCCTCTTTGTTGTAGTTGACAACTCTTAGGAAGGCTAGATACCTAGGTACTTAGTAAACTTATTAAGGAGAAGTCATACCTCGACTGCCTAAGCACATTTACTTGAAGCTGTAAGCTGCATCTTGGATACCTACCTACTTATAAGCAGCTTAGTCTTAAAATTATATGTGTGTATAAACTTTATAATAAAATGCTTATATAGTAGTAACTGTTTGAGCATATGCTTCCTCTCTAATTTTAAGAAAAGAACGAGGATGAAACACGAAGGATTTGTAAACAAGTAAGCTATTAAGTAATATATCGAGTTTAATTACACCTTAACCACCTACCTAGGTAGTTAGTTTTGATGTGATCTCAACTTTTCTCTATGCAGTTTGAAGACAACGGCGAATAACTAAATGGACTTAGAGATGGAAAAGAGCCGGAATACATGATTTATCAGCCCTATCGATACTATGTATAATCCTACTAACATGTCCTCAATGACCATAAAACAACTACGCCTGCGGGACACCTAATTAACAAGCTTATCTAAGCATGGGAGAGATTTGATTCAATCATCCCAAAAAGAGTAGTGTTGAATTCGAGATCATCCATCAGTATTGATCACCAAGGGGCCCGGTGAATTCGGACACAAATTCTTGTCATTGAGCTCTCGAGTGTTCCAAATACCTAGTTGCATTTTTAAACTTTACTTCTATATACTCGCATCTAAAGGTCCATTTAGCTATTACTATATGTTAAACATACACGTTATCAGTCTGTCAATGGTAGGAAACTCCGAGAGGAAGACTACCTCATATACAGCAGCTTTGTTAACTGATGATGATTGCCTTTTCTTCATCTCGTCATTTATCCCTTGCATATATTGACATCATATACGATTTCCGGGAAAGGAGCTCCACAGTGGTTGGGATGAAAGTATCCTTCACGGCTTTCCTTATGGGTCCCGGCGGAGCGGTCCGTTTGTTGGCCGGAGTTTGAGTTTTAGCGGTGACCCAACTCGGCATCTAAACGGCATCCCCGGACCGGTGCCTCCCATTGACGTGATCAACTAGGGAAATAACTCTAACAAAGTAACAAGACGAGCGGGGAATATAATCCACCAATGGTCTAACCTTAGGCGCTTCAGATCTTGTTACTGCACCTTGCTGTCTTTCATACCCACACATGATCAAGGGAAGAGCTGGCCAATCTCGAGTTTTAGAGATGAGACGTAGTATTAGGGAATGCACTTTTCAAGGTATTAACCTAGTTACCAAGTAATTACTTGGCGGCATCTTTACCATGTTAAGTAAGGGACGACTTCTCCTTTTAATATACCTAGGTAGATAGGTAGGAGTAACAGCTGTTTCGGGAATTCAACTCAAGCAAGGTGGACGGCGGTGTTGCGTAACGGTCTTGGCAAAAGTAAAGATATCTTTTGCCAGCGGCTAAGGGACACTCGATTCTAAGCGATTGCCCACACGAACGGACTTCTAGAAGTGTGATCGTCTCTGTGGTCGAGACCTTGGGTTACGCTAACATTGACGTGCAGGCAGGTACACTGCAGTTCTGCTGTAGATCTATGTATCATGTATCGCCGACAGTACTACGTAGATTCTTTGCATTGTTATGTAAGTGCTATGGTAGCAGTCATCTCGAGCTCTGTTAGGTTACCTAGCAGCCTAGGTAATCTCGAATTCCGCACAGACGAAGGCGATCAGCAGCAATATCTGCTTCATAACGAAGGAATCGGCAATCGACAATGGCATCCGAGAGATAGGCTTGACGAGAAAAAGGCTTAGGTACATGCCTAGTATCTAGGACGGCGTGGAATGGATGCCACCAAAGGATGCAGGAGTCAGGAGAAGAAGCAGCGGGTTAAGCCTAAAACGGTAGACGAGGGTCTTTGCGAACGTTGCGCGAGGTAGGGGAGAACAGGGGGGAGCTATCCGCCTGCGTGGAGACTAGAGGAGGGGCAATTTTAGTTACTTACCTACCTAGGGTAGGATATAATATACTATGATACTAGTAACTACTTAGGTACCTAGGTAGGTTAATCTGATAATGGAGGTTGGTTATGTTGCTGTTCGTATCTATCCTCCGAGAAAAGACAAGATAAGACAGGACAGAGTAAAGAAGATAGAAAATATACTTAGGTAAGTATGCTTTACTACAATGTCTCATTATTTCTAGTTGGGAATTTTGATTCATTGGATTTCTGATTTTTCTTATTAGAAGATGAGCGAATTAGTCGGTAAGTAGATATACATATTTGACATACCAGGAGGTAGGTATAAGAAATCAAACGTCTAATAACCTGTTTCAAAAAGAGAGGCCGTGATAATTAAGACGACTATGTATGCCCAAAGCTCAACAGGAGGTTAGGGTTTCTTCTGAAAATGCGGTCGAGCACGGAACTATTATTATAGCTACCCATTCATGTCTTTTAGTTAGCGAGGCTCTGATATAGTTCCATTCAGAAGGACTTCCATGCCATCCTACTCAAGATGGCTAGATGTTCGTCTTTGATATTACCAGGTAGGTAAATATTATATATAGGTATGTAATCTCGATATACCTAATATTCAGCTACACCGCCGTCGTATGCATGGAAGGTTACGATGCTGACGACCGACCATTTTTGAATCTTGGAAATTTTATCTTCACGAAATAATTTAGCTTAGATGCAAATCGGTCCGTGATGTTAATGCTAAATAACCGCATATTTGAAAGTAATTATATTTAAATTTAATTGACATCCGCTTAGAGCGGATAAGAGCCTCCAGAGCTGAAGGAAAAGCATCGATTTCCATTTGAGGAATTAAACATGTATTAATAAAGATAATTCCCATACCTCTAGGTACCTAGTAGGTAGTAGGTACATATCCTAGCACATGCTCGCCAGTTTTAACGGCCGACCTAGGCCCTAGTATGGGCTACATTTAGCTAGGATGGTCCCACTTCGATGCCCCAGAGCCCTGGGCAGAACCCGCTTTGTGTAGCCGTGGGTACCTACCTAGGTACCTAGGTAGTTCTAATGTCGCTGGGTGCCGCCGTACACGGTATGTATTTGTACCCTTAGGCGCTAATGTAGGCGTGGCGTAACCTGCAACACCTTGAAGACCTGCAAGAGCTACCACGCTAGATACCTCGGGGCTGGGTTTAGCTGTTTTGGTTAGCTCCAGGGCTGTTTTGGTCTACCTACCTAGAGGTACCTACCGGTAGGAGGTAGGAGGTAGGAGGTACCTAGGTAGGTAAGGTGGAAATCTTTATCGGAGAACGACCTTGGAAAGGGCTTCCTCTCTTCTTCAGCTCGCCTCCAGCTTTTTGCCTTTTTTCTTTAGTAGGATCTTCCTCATCTGCCTAGGCCACCACTACACTACACTACACTACACTACTTCATACCGGATACACATACGTACATACAATACGTAAACTAATATGATTTATTGCATTATCCTCCTCCTCATTCTGTAGTGGTGTCGACCCCCTCTTCCGATCACCATTAACTAATCTCTTTCCTTTCCTCTCTTCTATCCATACCTAACTACCTAGGTACTGAGGCCGTCTTCTTCGCCGCCTAGGCCGGCCTCAATCTCTACTACCTCGATCTCCCAACACATCTCTCGCCGACACCCCCAGACCCGCCACTCTTTTGCATCGTTCGTTAGTCTAAGACACTTCATAGTGCATCGCATCACTACCACTCTCTTTAGTGTGAGCAACTGTAGTGATAATTCTTAATTCGCCAAACCTCAATTGCGTTTCCAACTTAGCCAGCATTGAGATATGGAGGCCCTTTTCCCTTCACCTTAACTCATCCATGACAAGCAACGTCTTGTGACCGAGTGCTCCTCTGACTTGGTTCGAATCATTTGAAGATACCCCGCCGCGCTTCTTTCTGACAATCTTGGACTTAGACTTGGACTTGGACTTGATATTGGACCTGGAACTTGGAACTTGGAACTAGACCACCTTTTCCTTAATCCATTGGGTCGCTCCCAAGTTACCTGGGTCGTGCAGCCTCCATTGATCTTTCGGTATCGGTAGCCTGCTGTATCGTTGTCTTGTCGTTTATCGTTGAATAGTGTCATTCTAGGTCGCACCTAATTCCCTTGTCCCTTGTGCTCCCATCGTGGCGTAGGCGAGGACAGGTTGCACGAACCTGTCAGCTTGGAAGGCAATAAACCTACTAGGATCTATATTCCCTAGTTGCCTGCTTTGGAAGTGGGAGTGGGAGCGGGAGCGGGAGTTGATTAACTACCTACCTACCTGGCCTGGGTAGCCGTGCTGCCAGAATAACCTGGTTAATATTCGAGGAGAGGGGAGGGGGCGTGGTTCACGATATCCTGCAAAATGGCTTTGCCATTGTCTCTCCACCATGACGACGACCGTTCCATTTTCCTGTCTGACACCGATGATGATGATGATCTGCTCCCTGCTCCCCGAAGACCGCGCGAGCCAACGAGACCTAATTCCAGAGATCGCGAGGAGGCGCTGCGCCAGAAGACCAAAGATGCGGCAGCCAACATCCCAACCCACCCGATCCCCGCCATGCAGCCAGCCTTTTCTGAATCCCTAATCGAAGCCACTCGTAACCCCGCCGTGCCGAAGCCGAAAGTCAACTTTGCTTCTGCGAGGGAGCGTAGGAACTATCTGCTTGACGGAGAAAAGGGAGCAAAGCTACATGGTGAACTATGGCGATACCGACCAGGTCAGCGGTACCACGAGCTCTGGAAGCTCATGGCTCAGATATCCTTCGGCGTGTACCTGCTGCTGAACGGGATTGCAAATAGCAACGAGCAGGTAGTTAGCATACTCCAGGGTCATATCGACGAGGTGGATGAATTTTTAGAAACGACGCTGGAGGATGTCAGCCTCGCCATTCAGGACATGCAAGAACGCATCGACCTTCTGAAGCTGCCGATGGAAAATATCGCCACATTCGAACAAATGCTGGAGGACAGAAATTTTCGTTTACAGATAATAACTGGGAACGAGAAGATCGAACATATCATCTCTCGAACGACCACCTCTCTTGAAGCAACAGTCGGGGATCTCAACGAAGGATTCGGTGCAACAAAGCAGTTTGCAGCGTATCTTGGTGACCAGCAGGACAAGGCCTGGCGCCAACAGCGCCCAGAGGTGGTGGAGATATATGGTGCCATGAGGGGGAATGCCCAAGGTTGGTATAAGGCTTTGCTCGAACTGCAGGGTACGACATCGACTCTTCGCGCCCTGCTCAACAAGCTTGACCGGATGGTGTCTGAAATGAATTACCGCGCTGGTGAGGTGAGCCGGAGAACAAGGGTAAGATAAATCCTTTAACCCAATGGTTTCTTTGTTGCAAGTAGGCTGACCCCCTGAAAGGCAAGTGTTGTGCCTTTCTCTAGTCCAATAGAACCTCCACCGAGGAGTAGCGCGCGCACTACACCAGCACTCTCGTCCGATAGACGCCCACCGAAGCTTGACCTTGCGAAGAGCACCTCTCAAAAATCTGCATCGGGCTCGACCGCTACTAGATCAACTGTTATGCTTGTCCAATTCAACGCCCCAGTGGAGCCAATGTCTCCGGTAGAACTAGAGGCGGATAGTATCCCGACGACGTTTGTGACTATCGAGGAGGAGTCAAAATCCGAAAACGAGGCGGATAGGAATGAGTCCCCTGTAAATGAGGGCCTCTTCATCCTGCAACCGCGGACTTATACTCCGCAGCCGCCCGCGCCGATACCATCACCAAGAGTCCGAGACACGCCGATTGCGAAACAGGAGGAGAAGGTGAAGCGGACGTCGTTGCGCCAGAGATTGTCCTTGAAAGGGAGCAATCTACCCGAGGCTATCCAGGTTCCCCCTCGCAATGCCCCCGAGTTGCAGAGGCCACGACCTCCGACTGCACAGAATCAGTCTCCCCGATATAACTCTACCCGCGTATACCAAGGACCGGACTCCGCCTATGGTTCTGATAACGAGGCCCGGCAGCCTATTCGTTCGAGGACCGAATACGAAGGCATCATAGAGATGCCACCACCACCGCCGCCGAATATTTCAACCACGATACCTTCTCCACGCTCAGACCAACAACACTATTTCCCAGTGCGAGCGAGTCCTCACTCGCCTTTGCAACAGAGGCCATGGACATCAGGCACGAATGTCCATCATGTGCGGAATCAGCCATCGGCCATGGGGATGAGTATGCTTAGCAACGTGACGACGCTCAGACCGGAAAACAAGACGCTGAAAAAGAAGCGGAGCGCTTTCGGATGGCTGAAAAAGGCATTCTCACTCGACGACGAGGAACGTGCCGAGTTTGAAGCAAGGAGAGCTCAGCAAACTCCCAGTACGTATTATGAAGGTCGAAGCCCGAGGTTCCTAGATGGAAGACGCCTCCCAGAATATGGACATCAATACGGACACCATCAATAGGCCTACCTATCTATTTAGGTGGGAAATTTAAAATTAAAAGACGCTGGTGCTGAGGGACTTGTTTGTTAGCATTTCCCAACATGGCAATCGTCAGCGTGCAGCCATTCCGTCGGAATTGCAAGCTTAATAGGCGGCCATCGGTTGGTCTGCGATCTGAGATCGACAGGCACCAAGGATCTTAATAAACCAGGAATGCCGCATCTTACCGGGAAGAAGCTTGAGACAATGAGGTATTTTTACCGAGTCATTCGCCACTGCGCGCCGCATTGGCGTTTTTAGGTCGAGTCTATCGACGACCGACCAACCCGATAGTCATATTTGACACCCCACGATACCGATCTGACACCATATATTTTTAGTACTTTTGGTATCATATTCTGCCTTCATTTGTTTGAAATAGGGGCCACAGTTCGGTATCTATCATCGGGATTTTGAGTGTATCAGTGAAAGAGATAGAAGTTGCTATACCCCAACGAGGGAATAGGCGACAGATAAAAACAAACACGACCCCCGACGGGAATATTTCTATCTGTTTTTCTCTCCAGTATAAAACCTGCCTTCCTACGTGTTTTTCCAACTATACCAGGCATCGATCATATCGGGTTAATGTGTATACATGTACGGTTGTATGATAGGGGAACCATCAACGGCATAGCGATGCATTTCAAAAGATTTTTACGGAGTTGGAGGGATGGGCAACATCTAGCACTCGGCTATTCACTGCTGTCGAATTAATCGTAGTTCAGAATACAATCTAAGTTGATATACAATACAAATGCTATGATTGGTCTGCCGCGTATAACCTAGGTATACTAGAGCACAATGTTTGCTTTTTTAGCAGAGCCTCTCCTTACATACGGCATGCATACGGTGCTTCCCGTTGTAGAAGGTCTTTGATGACGGATCTGTATCGGTGGTTTCTGATCTGGTCATTTTTCTCTCTGATCTAATCGGAGATTATCCGATCTTCTGGTATACCCCCGCATGTCGTGCATGCCCATCGTCGCTTGGTTTGTGATCGATTTGGAAAGTTGCGCGAATCTCACATAATTGTTAGAAGTCTGAGGCTTTTTGTTGAACTGAACTAATTTCACTATGTTTAAAGCGGGAGAGATGGAGGCTAGGCTTCAACTTGAGTTTTATATATATTCCGTGACTAAAGGTATATACACGCAAGAGGAAGATGGAAGATGGAGGGTGCTTATAACAATATAAATTCGCATTATTTAACTACTGTTGCCCGAGGCTTCATGTGAAGCGATCTTTAGGGAGACATACATACATATATACTGGGTATAAAGATGGGACGCGCGGACTAG
This sequence comes from Jackrogersella multiformis, assembly GCA_902806575.1. Classification (NCBI taxonomy): domain Eukaryota; kingdom Fungi; phylum Ascomycota; class Sordariomycetes; order Xylariales; family Hypoxylaceae; genus Jackrogersella; species Jackrogersella multiformis. Next base: position 870,049 of record CADCXD010000011.1, on the reverse strand, counting down.
TGATCCGGCCCGAAAATGGCGTATGGGAAATGGAATATCGAATATTAAATAGTGTAACCTAGGTATATAAAAGATCAATGCCCTCCTGCCTCTTCTTCTCTTAGCGTGGTTCCCGTCCCGGGTTTCTCTGGAGGTGGAGCTGCTGCTCTGTGTGCTGCGCCTCGCTTCCGCACTCGCTTTTTAGCGGCGTTCTAGCCCCTGATTAGCTTTTATCTACGTAGTAGGTACCTGTGCAGGTTACCTACCGCCCTAGGTATGTGGTAGGTAAATTAGTAGGTATTAGGTAGGCGTCGTCTTGACGAGGTACAAAGAGCGGCTGAGGTACGGGCTGATTCGACGCCGGCACTTACCTAACTAACGTAATCTTTTTTTTGTGTGTCTATACCGTACCTCTATACTATATCTAGGTACTACTCTTCGTCTTGCTTGTGTTATATGATATTATATTACATTACCTGTACATACATTCGAACGCCGCCACGAGAGCGGATAATCCAGGCGGGGAGAAATAATAAGGAAAACAGAACAAAAGAAAAGAAAAAGCCAATAAAATCTAACCTAGCCAGCCATGCTGCGCGTCCTCGCCTTCGGGACGGACCCCTGGGACCCGACGCACCGCTTCGAGACGTCGTGGCTGGTGTCGCCGTACGTGCTGTTCGCGCTGCGGGCGTTGATGGTGAGTCCAGTTTATTTATTTGTTTATTTAGTGTTTATTTGCTTGTTTGTTAAGGTTATTTGTTCTTATTTGGTTTTACCTATCTCATGATAAATTATATATTAGGTACCACCACAAGCCCATCATGCTAACGCGCGCCGCAGTCCCTCTACGCCTTCGCCACGCTGCTCTTCAACATCGGGTACCAGTGCGCGCACGCCGAGCTGGGCGGGTGCTCGCAGGCGCGCGCGGGGTTCTCGTACTTCACCGTGTTGACGTACTGGGGGCTCGCCTTCTACCTGCTCTTCGCGGCGCTGCACACCTTCACGTACGCGCGGTACGGCGCGGCGCTGCTGGCGCGGTGGCCGCGCCCGCTGCAGGCGCTGCATGGCCTGCTCTACAGCACCGTCACCGCCTATCCGGTGCTCGTCACCGCCGTGTACTGGGGCGTGCTGTACCCCTACGGCGCGGCCTGGTTCCCCACCGCGTACGGCGGCTGGAGCAACCTCAGCCAGCACGCCCTCAACACGCTCTTCGCGCTGTTCGAGATCGCCGTCCCGCGCACCGCCCCGCCGCCCTGGGTCCACGTGCTGTGGCTCGTCGTCCTGCTGGCCCTGTACCTGGCGCTCGCCTACGTCACGCATGATACCAAGGGCTTCTACACGTACGCGTTCCTGGACCCCGTGCAGACCGGCTCCCTGGTCGCCGCGTACGTGTTCGGCATCGGCGTCGCCGTCGTGGTCATCTTCGCGCTGGTGAAGGGCGCCGTTTGGGTCCGGCGCTGGGCTACCGAGGATAGGATGGGGAGGCGCGGCGTTTTTGCGCGGAGGGGGGCTCGCGGCGACGGGGGGGAGGGGGAGGAGGGCCATGAGATGGTTGGGCCCGAGGCGTTTCCGGCTAAGTAGTTCGAGGATCGTATGGAGAGGGGGTTGGGGCGTCGCATTGCATTGGTTCGTTGGTATGGGCGTATATTTCCTCACCGGATATCCTTATGTACGAATTGGCGGCATTTTGCCTTTTGCAAGAATTATACATATCAGCATCGGATACCTGCTAGGTACCTAAAGTACTCATAATATAATATAATAATATCATTAATTAGCTCGGATGCCAATGTGTAATCTCATCTCTCTATATTACATTATAACACAACAGCAGGTGCGAGCCTGCAGTTCACCTATCGTCCGAGATAGTTGAGTCGTCAGCTGATTACGTAAAATCCATGAGGTGTTCAGCATTTCAGGTTAATGCCGTGCCTCATCTCAGACTCCCTGAGTTCGAACATAACCTGTACACCCGCAGAGAGCGTTATGAACGCACCGATGAGAAACGTGAGTCCTGTAGCGCGCATGTTGTTAGCACGTGATGCACAATAGAAAAATAAGAAGACAGAAAAATAGTCCGGGAATGAATGACAGGGGGAGCAGCTCACCAGAAAAGTCCCTAAATATACCCGCGATAATCTTCTCCAGCCCGTCCAGGCCAACCGCGAACCCGACTAGGTTCGCCATCATCATCATGAGCACGTTTGCGAAGGCGCCTAGGCAGCACAGCATGCGGTAGGTGGTAGGCCTGCTCTCCCACTTGCGCTTCGGGAACAAGAACCCGGCCGCCATCTCGGGCAGCATGAATAAGACGACGAGCCAGCCCCAGATCAGGAGGTGCATCTGGATGTCGTGCCACAGGGCCACGAACGTGAAGACCAGGACGTACGTCAGTATGGAGCGGGCGGCGTCGCGGCCCGTGCGGAAGCTCGACCCGCCGAGCGGCACGTATATGTAGCGCAGAGACCAGCGGTAGAAGCTGCGATGCCAGCTGCGCCAGAAGGCTAGGGTGCTCCAGTTGTCGCTAACGCAGCGAATCATGTTCTCGGGAGGGTCGACGCCGTCGACGAGAGACCAGAGGCGGAAGAAGCGCCATGGTAAAAGGAGCTTCAGCCAGATGAGGTGCAGGTTGAAGAAGCTGAGCAGGCTCAGATGCGCCGCCGAGTAATCGCCCCACACCGGGTTCGCCTTGGAGATGGCTTGCACGTAGACGTAGTGCAGGAGAATCTCCATGAAGACCAGGGTCAGCGCCAAGCGCACCGCGTACCGGAGCGTGCGGAAGGTCTCGATGGTGGCGGGTTTGTACCGCAGCTGCGAGATGAAGTCGTTGAAGGTGATGACAGGGCCTGTGAGGTATAGGGGCGCGTAGATAGCGTATGCTATATAGTTCCTGAGAGAGTAGTCTTTGGATTGCGCCGGGATGGACACGCGATCCCGTTCACTGAGAGAGGAGGGGTCGATTTGCTTCTTCTTAGGGGCATCAGCAAGTGGACTTGATAGGAATTTTGAGAGGGGGTGATGAGACTTACCTCGATAGGGCTATAACTTCCGCGATCTAGGCTCCAGTAATAGTCTAGGTTGAAACTGACCAGGCGCAAGACTGTAATGTTGAAGAGAATCTCCCACCGGCCCATGAGACCGCCGTAGCTATCGAGCCATCTCCCCCACGACACCAATGAAGAGCCCGAGTCAAGGAGAGAGTTGTTGACAGGGGACCCGGCAATCAGAACAGCGATATCTCCGAATCTGTAGCCCGTGCACAACTCATTCGCGAATAGGATGCCAATGTTGAAGACCCATGTCGCAATAGGTATATACTTTCTAGGTAAAGTTGTCGCAACCTGATAGTTCGCATAGAGGATTGCGAGTATTTTTAAGGATGAAACCCCATGAAGCGCAACGAGATATATCAGCGCAAAGCCGAAGTCAAATGTAGCTCGCTGGTTTAGCCTCTGGTCAGCTTCCTCTAGTGTTGGTCGCGCGGACTGTTCCGTTGCTTTTATTGGGTATACGATCGAATTATACACCCGACGTAGGAGAGGGTGGAAAATGAGAAGTGCCGTCATGTACGGTATGTTCTGTCGGAAAGTGCGGTACTGAGAATCTGAGGCGTCCTTCGAGTTATTAGCCAATGCCATATTCGAAGCCGATGAGCGCCTACGATCTTATGTCCGGGAATCCATCCATCTGAGAGCAGGTGCTCATATCTCTTGTATTTAGGATCCGTCGCTACAGAAGGGGTTAACTTATATACAAAGCATAGATAATCCTATGAGTAGAACAGAGCATACGTCTCGAAGCATCGTATGCTATCCAGAACATAGCAGGTATGCCGAAAGAGAGGATGAGGTAGTAGAGGTAGAATTCCGGAGTCTTCCATCGTGACAAATGCGCGCGACTATTCAACCTTTCGGCACGTTCCTTGATTGCCGCGGCATCATTTCGCGCTTCTATGACGGTGTTGTACGGTATAGTGGACGGATTCGTAAAGCGAGTGTCGAGAGTGTCGAGGGTGTAGATTTTGCGAAGGGAGAGGACACTCATTGCGAAAAAGGGTCAGGCGGACGTGCCTAGAGAAATAAATAATACACTGATCTTAAGACATGGAAGGAATTAATATGCGCAAAAAAGATAGCGCATACTCCTTAGCATCACGAAATCGGATCGCAAAAGGAGAGACGTTAAATCCGGGCAGCCCGCTTTTGGTACAGTAAGTTAGGTGTGAATTGTGAATGATACAAATTGAAGATACGGGATATTAATAGGTTGGAGATTCCGATATTTCAGGACTCCGGTGCAGAGGCAGAGAGGGTGGGGCCAGGGGAAAGACGCGGGCGCGGTTGCTCTACATTGATTGCACTTTCACTTTAAGGTGGATACGGATACCTACATGTAGGTACTTACCTGGTACGATGGAAGGTCCTTAAGTACTTAGGTACTTATTATATCTTGGATCCAAACCTTGGAACATTAGAACATACCGCCTCTCTCCTTTCATAAGTAGAACTTCAAAAATCATAATAGAGATAAAAGTTTACCCGTAATTTCCAACTTTCTCTGACTCTGACATAACTGTATCTGGCGTATTTCCCATTTATGAAAAGGACTAAAAGCTAGGTCCTCGTCGGAGCTCAATTATTCGGAAGTATTGTCGACAATCGCGACGGATTGAGATTCAGCACGCTCTCAAACTAGCCTTGGCCCGACGATGGGAAAATACAAGAGTAGACCTATTGCGATCCGCCCGAAACCGCCTCAGAAAACATATTCTCCTCCAAACTGCTGGAAGGGGCCTTTTAAATTCTTCGATCTCCCTCCAGAGCTAAGAGACCACATCTTGAAACTTATAATCCTTGATTGGGATGTTATTCAGAAAGATGTCCGTAACCTCTTCCTGACATGCCAACGCATATACACAGAGGCCGCATCGATATTCTACCAGGAAGTTTACCTCGACAACATGCACCTTAGAGGGACTGCTGATCCTTTCTTGACCGGGAGTCTCACTAGAGTGGCCCCTCGACAATATGTGCGAACTTTGACCATCAAGTTCGCCATGAAAGAGCAGATTTACCTCTTCGGCGAATCGTACGGTACTGCTCTACGGGAGATGGCGGAGGGAGGAAAGCTTCGGCACTTGCAGCTAGAAATCGGAAACCGCTTTCCTAGCTACGAATTTTGGGGCTTCGAGGACGAGTTGTTTACCTACGATGATATCCGCCTCGCAGGTGGGAAAGGGGACGGAATGGTGATCTCGGCACCTCGTTTCATCACGAAGACGCCATTCCAGAACTTTCTCAAATTCCTCGAGGAGTCTAAGGTCCCGAAGATCGTACTTTACGTCGAAGCCGATGATCACCCAAAGTTCTGGTGTCTGTTCCATCGTGCCCACCCTTCAGGCCAAAAATGTGATGGCGAATGGAAGGGAAGCGCAAAGGTGTTGAAAATACAATGCTTGAGCTTAGTCAAGGTCCTCAAAGGAGCTCAACCCTTAGGAACATTCGATCGATGTCCTTCTTAATTGGACCGCTCCTATTTTGTATCATTATATGGAAGAAAGAAAGAAAGATAGATGATGCCATGTACCGCAAAGGTCTCGCAGTCAAGATTAACAGCATACGAGGGATAAAATTGCCAGGAATACTACACGACTGTTGTCGGCTTGTAGCTACTGCTACCACTGATAGAAGTTTGAGCATCATTGCGATATCAATGGTAATCTTCGACTACCTAGGTAGCGTACGAAAGACGGATTCACGACTTCCTTGGCATCTGTAATGCATTTATGATAACGACGGAACCCAAAAATGAGTAGCGCTAGACGCCGATGCGTATGAAATGAAGGTTGGGACTTATTTTTGGGGATGTTGTACCATTTCCCCGACACGAGGCAAATGTTTTAGTTAGGTGAATAGTAGGCGTTTATGCCCGTCTATTGAGCTTCAACTCTTAATGACATATGAAAAACAAATAAGACGAACATACATAGAATGAGGGAACTTGATTATGAAATCTTTACATAAACATAACAGTTAGTGTATACCGAGGGGGCGTATCTTGGTCGGTGAAGACATTGCCAATACACTATTAAAGCATGTTACTCGCGTTAGGCGCGCAATTAACCTTGGAAGTAATATTTATCAGATCTTCAAGCCCGGAAAGCCCACTCAGATAATCATGTCTCACCGCAATGCTTTTCACCGCTGGTTTCCATCAGTTATTTATTGAGATAAGTTGAAATTCTAATTACCACTTAGGCACATGTAGATTGTAGCATCCCGACCAATTAACGTGATTTCGGATACGGGTATCTTAAGTACAGCATATTTTCCCCAGCTGCCCAGGTACAGTGGAAGGCTCGACGTCAGATCCTTGGCCTAAGCTTCCCCAATAATACGAGATTGACTCGCGGCGACGTTTTTGGAAATCGCAGCCATATTATTGGATCATGCTTATGTACTTCCAAGGTTCTAACAATTGAATTGTACATACATATGTACATACCTAGGTACCTACATATGTAGTCACCGAACGAAACTTCTACTTAATTCCGATAAGCAATTTCTCTTTATTGCAAAGGACGGTCCTTTTTATTTAGTTGGATGCTTTGAACTGGTTCGACCCTTAAGGATGCTCATCACCATCTATTGTTGAACGTCCGTACCTACCTGGGTCCCTAAGTCATCTTTATCTCATAGTGGTCGCTCACTTTCCCTCTCAAGTATCGATTGGGTATTCACGTAACTATCATTACCGCCATGAGCCGTGCGGCGGTGAGGCAGCTCAACCTGTTCCTGTTTCGCAACGCTGTTGCCATAACATCCCGGCGAGTTACAAACCGATGGCATGCTCGTTCGGTTGGGACAAAACAATGTAGATGGGGTCAAGTAGCAGGAATTTCGCCACACCTACGGGCTCGAGGTTTTAGCACTACACCATCTAGCCCCGCTGGTGATGAGGATGCACAATCAGGTTCTTACAATGAAACCGACCACGAACATGCCGTCATATCAACCTTTGATCTATTCTCTATTGGCATTGGCCCGTCGTCGTCCCATACGGTTGGCCCTCTGCGTGCTGGCGGTATCTTCGTTGCCGATTTAGTCGAGGCCGGCTTGCTTGACAAGGTGCACAAGATACGCATCTCGATCTATGGCAGTCTTGCGCTCACAGGAGAGGGCCAGTATGTATTCTTCAACACTATGATTCCCCATTCAACTGTCGAATCTAGCCAGTTATATTCAAGATTGTCTTAGTAGCTACACGTATGACTTACACGACTCGTAGTTCGTGTAAAACTCTCTAGTATGAAATATTGGCTGATACTTAATCTTGGATAGCATGACACCTTCCGCATTGCTACTGGGTCTTGAGAGCGCGGATGTAGAGACTGTCGATACGTCCTACGTACCTACCCGCTTTGCCCAGATCAAAAAGGAAAAGAAGTTATTCCTAGGTCACGGACTTCCAGAGGGTAGAGGCAAGGAAATCGACTTTGACTACGAGCGTGATTTCAAATGGGAATGGGGCAAAAAGCTTCCCTTGCATAGTAACGGAATGCGCTTCATGGTATTCGACGACCAAGGTATGATGCTGGCGACTAATGACTTCTTCAGCGTCGGCGGAGGATTCGTTGTCAATGGTGCATTGTCAACTGCTGCTACCGCGGCGGCGACGGCAAGTCAAGCTGCGGAACTCGCTTCAGCTAACACCAAGGAACTGCAAGTAGACGGAAATGGCGGACACCCGGCCGATTTAGCCGAGAACTTGTTCTACAAGGAAATTAGGAGAGCCGATGCGGCAGGAGACCGCAGGACTGGTTCTGAAATAAAGCCGCTTGAGGAAATCCCCATTGACGGGTCGGGGGCGTTCCTTGAGACTAGCCCAAAAATGCCATTCCCCAATTCTCCTAGTGCGCCTACTGCTCCGGAGATCGAGGCTATGGGCACTGGAACCACGTCGCAACAACCTCGCTATCCGTTCCGTGATGCTCGCAGTCTTCTGGCGCTGTGCAATAAGCACAATCTTACTATCGCCCAGCTGGTATACGAGAACGAGAAGAGTCACGGGTACACGGATGACGAGATCTACAAGAAAGTAATGAGTATTTGGGATGTCATGGATGATAGTATATTGGAAGGCGTTCAAGCGCCTCTTGATTCGATACTGCCGGGTTCACTCAAACTACACAGGCGAGCGCCGGGACTGTATAAACGGTTAACAAGGGGCCTCTACCCCTCTCACCCTCAGAGTCCGAGTACAACCAATCCGCAGGCGCAGCTGTCCACCCCGAGTAGTAACGATGAAAATATATTACCAGCAGGTACAAGTATAACCAAACTACCGAAGACAGGGACGACGCTGAGCCGGAGAAGCACCGGGGGCAGGCGAGGTCCTCCACGTGTACACGGCTCCATATACCATCCAGTGATGCCGTCGCCTCCGCGTCGCACTACGTTCCCGGCTATTGATTATTTGACTGTTTACGCCATCGCCGTCAATGAGACGAATGCAGCCGGTGGGCGAATCGTGACTGCGCCAACCAATGGCGCAGCAGGTATCATTCCTTCCGTACTCAAGTACACGGTCGAATTCATAAGTGACGACGCCGAGCGTGACATTATGACGTTCCTTCTGACGGCAGCTGCTATTGGTATGCTGTACAAGCGCGGGGCAACTATCTCCGCGGCGGAAGGAGGATGCATGGCCGAGGTCGGCGTAGCCTGTTCGATGGCAGCCGGCGCGTTCGCGGCTTGTATGGGGGCTAGCCCGGAGACGATCGAGCAAGCGGCAGAAATCGGCATCGAGCACAACCTGGGGTTGACATGCGACCCTATCGGCGGGCTCGTCCAAGCTCCGTGTATCGAGCGCAACGCCCTAGGCGCCGTCAAAGCCATCTCGAGCGCCAACCTAGCCCTCAGCAGCGAGGCCGGCACCCAGAAGGTCAGACTCGACGACGCTATCCGCGCCATGCGAGTCACCGCGCAAGGGATGCGGAACGAGTTCAAGGAGACGAGCCTGAGCGGCCTGGCCACGAGCGTACCGCTTAATATCCCCGTCAGTGTGCCGGACTGCTGATCCGTCCCAGTGGCTGTACGTATTCTGGTCTACGTGAGATAAATATCTAGTTACGGAGCGTGTGCATTGTTTGTCTTTTTCGGATTTCTTTTTTTACTAGCGACTAGAAAGAATTCATACTGCGTGAGAATAAAAGGAAGGGAAAACAAACAGATAGTTCGGGGCAAGCGAGTTTGGATGTGGAAAACTCGCTTGCGATCTTCGGAGGATATGGGCGGAGGCTACGGCGTTGGGCAGGTTTTCACATCGGCTACGGGGATTTAGATGGATAGCATTGCGTTGAAGCACCTCAGCGTTAGAATAGATTAATACAGGCAACTTACACCCTCGCCCGCCCTGGGATGGCTGGTGTGTACCTGGGTAGGCAGTATATTGAAGTTGATTCAAGCCCTCCTGTTATTACGTGGTAGCTGGAGTGTCACGGGAACCCCTTCAGCTTAACATATCCTGTTTGCGCTAGTCCTTCAACCAACCCTTCTAATAGATTTAAATGTATTTACAGAGATTATATAATTACCAATATAGGGGCTTAAGTAAGAATGCAAGATATTTGATAATAAAGGGCATATGATTAGGTAGTATAAGCTTCGCGTTTTGATTGGATGAAGTCCCTCGCTATAATTATAGGGGGTATGCGCTACAATGCATTATAATTACAGGGTCATACTCCTCTGATTGCGTGGACCCTTATAAGTTCACCAGATAAACCGAGTGGAAGTTCTGATTCTTTTTTAACCGAATCCACCTGCTTCCGACAGATTAATAGGGTACCCGGAACACCACAGGCAGATGGACCAGGGTTAAACGTGACTGAGCCGGATCGGTTTTGGCTTCTAAAATGGCAAGACACAAAGCTGAATCCCGCTGTTGATATTCAAGTTATTCTAGGCCTCGTGAATGATCAAAGAAAGTACGCCCCGATGCAAATAGGTCCTCACGCTAACAGCGACCTCGTTCCGTAAAAAGACTTTAGCTCTTCCTCCTGAATCCTAACCTTAGGCTTTCGTAATGACACATATAAGAACCGACCCGACCACAACACCGCAAGTATATACTGTCAAGGAAGCAAGGACTCGTAATAGTAACACATGAACCAAACTCCTAGCATCGGCGCCGAATACTTTAAAGCAGCCCCAACTTATGCCACAGCAGCACCAGCACTTTAAAAAACACCCCAGCGATCGTCAGTACGAGGCCGATTCCGATGAAGAAAACGACGGCCGCCAGAGTGAAGAAGAATATCTTCATAGGCACGCTCAGATCCGCGGACGGCGGGGTCTCCTTATGCGGCTCCCGCCCGTACGCCGGGGGTTGAGCGGAAGAGGAGCGGTGCTGGGCCTCGATGTCGCGATCCGAGGCGCTGATGAAGGGCTCCTGCTCCGATGCTGCGGTTGGCGACGAGGCTTCGTCGTAGGCCGGGCATGGCGCGTCGAGAGAGGTGCGCTCGAGGGATTTGAGCGGGACGGACGTCATTTTTGTGGCTTTATGCTTATGCTTGTGGTTGTGGTTGTGTTGGTTGAAATTGGGGTTGGGTGTTTCTTAAGGCAGATACTAGCTCTGGATCCTAGGTAGGTAGGTAGTTATGTCTATCATGCAATATCTTGCGTGTATGATTTGCGCGGGTGTGATTGAATGTCTGCAACAGTTTTGAACTACCAAAGTGTAGAGTTCAGGAGGTAGACTAAAAAAGGGGGACACTGAATCCTTGACGTGGGTAAGTAAATTATTCCGACGAGCTCTTTCTAAATTCAATAACAAAAGTCAAATTTCTCGACAGTGCAACTTCTAAATTGATGGAAGTCAAAGAAGTAAGGAGCCCCTCGCCTCGTAAGATAGGATTTCCCTTATTACGTGTCGCATCCGCTGCTGAAGATGAGCCGTGACACAGCCCCCAACTCTACCAGCCCCGGACCTCCCCCGAAGCGTAAGGCGTTCTGACTGGCCGATCTCTACGCGCCCTGCACTACATAGGTAAGTACGTCTTATTAAAGTATATTCTAAGAGAAGGCGTTAAGAAACTTCCCTAAATAATAAATCACCTTCGAGGCCTCAATCTCTACCTACCTAGGTAGGTACTTAGGTAGGTAAGTACACTATTGTGCTCGAGGTGAAATATCCACCCCGGTCCAGGTGATATCCCACATACCTACCTAGGTACACAAGACATGGAAGAAACGTAGGTCCAAGGTGGCTGAAGGATTCGTAGGATTCCGCAATGCCAAACAAAACTGGGCTCACGGTATCACGCATATACCCATACGACGCTCTAGTATCTTGATACCTACTTGGGTAGCGATAAGCAGTCAAGGCACCCTTTTACTATCATCAAGGATGTGGCTGGGAGCCCTCAGCCAGACTCGGACACCGATCTATACCGAGCTCGAACCCTACGAGACGGACGTCATAAAGCGGCATCCGGTCAACCCGCTTGGTAAAGTGATGGCGATATCGATAAACGGCGGTAAATCATCTCTATGTATATTCCAAGTATTATGTATCTCATATGCTCTAAATGCTATCCGGAACCGCCCAATCCAATGCGCTCATCGAGGTCGTTCATGATTTTGTACAAATTACCATTACCACATAAATCCTAACCCAAAACAAGCTCGCGCTATGAAGAATGCTTTTCCGAAGCCTCTGCGCCGCCCTCGCCGTTCTGGCGGAGGCTCTGAAGCCCCGTCTTGTGTTCTTGATGATCTCGGCTGAGCGTCCTCTGGCTGACAAACGGGCTCACGATAAGCCCCACCCCGGAAATGGCCGTGAACATGATATACATGTCACGCAGACTGTTCCAGTAGGCCGCGCGGGCTATGTCGCCCTCTGCACTAGTCAAGGAGGCTACTAAGCCGACATTGCCCCCCGCGCTTCCACCGGAAAGCTGGCCGGCAAGCTCCGGACCGAGTTGGGCTAAAAGAGTCGGATACTGTTTCTGCATTCCGTTCTGGAACACTACGCCGCCAATGACTACGGAGATGGACGTCGAAAGTTGGCGTACGAAGCCGAAGGTAGATGTCACCGCTGCGATGTCGCGGGGTTCTACGGACGTCTGAAGCGCGATGAGCGGCGATTGGAAGTTCGGCCCTACGCCTATACCGGCGATGATCTGGTATATGATTATCTTGGGCCAGTTGGCCGTAGGACCGAGGTCGACGAATAGGCCGAACCCAAGCGTCAGGAACAGCATGCCGAAGATGATGGCCGGGAGGTATTTGCCCGTCTTTCTCATGAATATACCTGAACCGATCGACGAGAAAGAAACCGCCATCACGTACGGTAGTATGTAAACGCCCGAGAGCAGCGACGAAACACCCAAGACGGCTTGGAAGTACAATGGCAAATAATAGCTTCCGGATATGAAGACGCAGCCGTGGGCCATGCAGATGGCGAAAGTCGATATGTTTTTCCCGAACTTGAATAGCCGGAGCGGAATAACCGGATACTTGGCGTACCACTTCTCGACTGCGACGAAGATGCCGATTGTGACTATGCCGAACACAATAAGACATATGGTCGGCGCCGAGTTCCAGGGGTATGTAACGCCACCAAATTCTAGCCCAAACAGGAACATGAGAGTGCCGCCGATGATCAGGAGACTGCCAAGCCAATCGATGGCGGCGAGCCCCTCTCCGACAGGCGTCCGGGGATTGTGTAACTTGAGGACGAATAGGAGAACGAAGAAGCCCACGCCGCTGATCGGCAGGTTCACCCAAAAACACCAGCGCCAAGAAACCTTTGTGGTGAAGACGCCTCCGAGGACGGGTCCGATCGCAGAGGCTATAGCCCACACCATCCCGAAGAAGGCGTAGTACGTGCCTCGCTTGCGCATGGAGAACAAGTCGCCGACGCAGATGTTGGTGAGCACCACGATGCCGCCGCCGCCGACACCCTGGATGGCGCGGCCGGCGATCAGCATGGCTATGTTGACGCTCAGCGCGCAGATGAGCGAACCGATCCAGAAGATGGCCACGGACGCCAGGATCACCGGCTTGCGACCCCATATGTCGGAAATCTTGCCCCAGCTGGGCACGGTGGCCGAGTTCGCCAGCAGGTAGGCCGCGCCGATCCACGTGTATCCGGACGGCGAGTCGAACTGCTCGGTTATCGTCGGGATCGCGGTCGTCACGATGGTGACGTCGAGGGCCGCGAGGAACAGCGCCGAGCACAGCGCAAACACAATGACAGTCGTCTCGAAATTCGTCCGCCCCGACTCGAATTGGCCGCCGGTCGTAGCTGCCGCGGCACCGTCGGCCGGAGCTCCCGACTCGCCTACGATCGGGGCCGCGGGCGCGGGCGCGTTTACTTTGTCTTGGCTAGTTTCCTCCTGCGCGGTGCTTGCCGAGGAGCTGCCATCTGTGCTGCGGAAAGACGGCTTTGCGCCCTGCTCCAAGTCATCGAGTTTCTCGTCGTCGTGGACGTCTAGCGTGGCAGCTTCATGTTTCGACATCGTCCCTCTGGACGGTTGAAGATGTTCTATTCTAGCTTCGTCGGGACTGCTAATGAATGGGTTGGCATGCCTTCCAAAAGCTGGAAGCAAAGTAAGGCGGTCGGGGGAAATAATTTAAAGGAAAAAAAAAAACTACTATTGAAAGTCGACCGATTTTGGAGCTTCCTAGTCTAGCTAGTGGTATGATAGACAAGGGTAGGGAATAGCGGAGCCGGCGAGATCTTAGCCCCTTGGTAATGAGATCGATGACGGTAGTATTCTTGGTTTGGAATGTTTACAGAATCCGTAGAAGCATATACTACTACACTAATGATAATGCATAATAATACTGGTCACGGTGGAGCCGGTCGACTTGAATCGACTATACCGACTAAAGCAGATGGATGCCATTCTTTTTTTCATGCACATGGAAGTTACAATAAATAAAACAAAATCACCCCGGTCCAGGTGGAGCGAATTACACTAGAGCCCGTTTGTCGTTGAGAAAAGAAATTGGTAATAGCTACTCCTATATTCGGAGTATCTAGTACCTACCAAGTGCGAAGAAGCGACAAAGAGCGAAGCTAAATAAACCAGGCAGAAGGGCGTCAGGATATTGCACCATGTGCGAGGACTGTAATAATAACACTGTATCACACTGTATAAAGGCTATCCCTTAAAATAATAATTCCGGTTAGCTCATAGAATATTAGTGCTGATTAGGTAATTGAGGGATAGTCACTCCACAGTGTAAGACTGTGTTATTACTACAGTCCTTGCACATGGTGCAATATTCTGACGCCCTTCTCTAGGCAAGTGCTATAACGGAGTATATTCTGAAACCGAGGACGGGTAAATATGGGACTCGCAGGTAAGCCTCTGATTGGCCAATTGGAGATATTTCTTAACTGTCGGCAATTCGTTCCCGGATTTAGGACATTATCAGATGGTTTGATAACTCGATAAAATTACGGTAAGTGAGTCATTGATGGAGTGCCCACCGCGATAATTCGATAAAATACCGGCAAGTGAGTAATTGATCATATGCATATGGTATGATTCGTAACTCATAATTCGTCTCCAACTTTTCGGACGGAATCATTTATTCTATTCGTGTCTTAATGAGCTTGTTAAGTTAGTTCTAGATCACGATAAACAAGCGGATGGTAGGTTAGGTGTTGTGTTCCATTCATCTTACGGTGTAAGTGTTTTATTAAATATCAATTCTTTACACTCTCCTCATTTATGAAACTAAGCATATAGTGAGTGTAGTTATACATATTTCATCACATGGTTACTTTGAAGTATGCGATATAAATATCAAGCTAGTCTATATTGTTCTGCTAAAAATAAAAACTTACCTAGTGGTTACTAAATATTATTTCGAAATGAAAAGTCCAAGTATCTTGACTAGATCCTAAACTACGTCTCCGCGCTCACGCTATCCGCCTTCCATGTATCTATAAAATGACTAATGCGGTCCTTCATAGGCGCGTGTTTCTTATAATCTCGCATCGTCTCGAGCTGCAGGTACATGAGGGCATGCGTGAGCACCCACATCGCGGCACACAACTGCGCATCCTTAAGCCAAAATGCTAATTGCGATTTGTTTTCCTTGATCTCGTGCAAGGCTCGAATCACGAACCGGGCGTAGAAGTCGTTGACGTTCCACCCCTTGGTGTCGGGGCATACCTCCTGAGACCAGCTCGTATCCTTATTGCGGGCGTGGACGAGCTTGTGGACTCGCCCCCATTCGCCGACCGGGAGGTCCCATCTCCCTTTAAGGTAGTTTTCAGAGAACTCGCGGAAAGAAGCCAGAAACGCCGGATGTATGAACAGCCCCTGAGCTCTCATGCTGGCTAACAAGTCATCGCCAAGGCCGAAGATAGGGGCTAACTCGGCCGCGGCTGTGTCCATGTTTGGCAGTTTCTTCTTGTAGATTTGTCGAACTTGATTCCTCGCCTCTTCCGGATTTTCCATCGAGGGCTTAGGCACCACCGTATTCTTCACTAGTCGGCTAGCGAACTGAGCGCCGGGATTCTGTGTGGATGATTGAGAACTCATTGTCTTATAATTTAATGTTGCTTAACTTGCTGGTCAGATAGAATTAATATTTAGCTGCCCCGAGGAAGGATGGCTTATATGATGGTATATATTCTTTGTCTTCTCTTGCCTACCTAGGTACTTACGTCCTGCCCAGGTACTTGGGGAAGGCACCTCAGGTGTCTTGGTGATCTCGAACAAGAACCAGCTTCTTTGTTAACTACCTTTCTTTTCACTCTTTCATATTTAAAATGTGGAACTATTGTTTAACTTGAACTCTTTGATATATTAAAAGAAAACAACGACAAGTCACAACGATGCTTACTGGCATCAAGCATCCACACGAAATTCTAAATTTGACCGTATTCTTAACAATACCTAGTTACACATATGCGGACCGCACATCTGGGTATGACATAATATCCTATGCATAGAAAATAATTCATATATACTTCCAAAAGTTCATGCTCGGCATCTAGTTAGGTATCATTAAGCTAAAACTCATCCGCATCTTCTTTTCTCCCGTGGGTTCTGCGTTTTCTTCTGCTCCTGTCTAGTCATACTTTTATCATACATATTTCTCGCAGGGCTGCTTGCCAAACTGTTCATCTAAACTCTCATCGGGCCGCTGGGGGGTTAGTTTTAGGTTGGAGATCCTTCTTAGGCATTTTTTCTACGTAGCTATTTGCCTCGAACCTGAGCTTGACGAAGAGAAGATACGCGGCCACCCATTTGTCAGATGCGTCCCATGGCTGGTAAAACGCGTTGTTCTGGCCAAAAGAGCTGGCGTAAGCTGCTTGCCGGGTCTGAAACTCGTCCCGGGTACCTGCGTTGCCATCATCAAGATGATTCCGGTAGTTAAGGAGTCTTAGAATGTAAGAGACGACGTGATCAAGATGGAACCACTCGGCTTTTTCGAGCGGGTTCGCCGGCCGGAGGGCTAGGTAATCGGGAATCGCCACGGGCCAAAGGAAAATGAGCTGCATTCTACTAACTACGTCTGACCACAATACAGCATCAACATGCTCGTAGTTCGCCGCAAGATAATCGTTCACGTACGCGGCAAACGCTTCCTCGGCTGCCGGACAATCATAAAAGGACGCAAAATCGTCAGTGGTCCATTCTACGATTCGCAATAGGTTCAGCGGAATGGTATCCTCTATTAGGCCATAAAGACTGAAGTAGGTCCAGGCATAATTTCCCGCGACCTCCTTCTGTATGTTTGTCTTAACAGTCTCCCAGAACTTCGTTGGGTTTCCGCTCAAAGTTGGTGGGTCCATTTTGAAGTTTGGTGTCGCGGTGTGATTCTAATACAAGTTATAGATAAAATTTTTAACCTAGGAGCAAACTTTTTGAGAGAACTTCTGGGTTGACCTCTTCATTTGAGATGAAAAATCCAGAGCACACATACCTAGGTAGGTATCTATACTTCCGCGAGGGATTAATCCGAATAGAAGAGTATGAGAACAACCGTTTTCTCTCATCGTTTCTTAGGAAAGACTGGACATGAACAAAAGACAATTGTTGGATATTATGAATGCTTATTGTACTATCACACAAAGACTCAGATTGGATCTAAGAATACCTAGGAGTAGTCTGACTTCGGGATTCACACAGGTTATCCTCGAAGAACATATCATAACTTGTGGTAAACTCTCTTCTCTAATGTTTATGATGAATATATTTTATTGACGCACACGTCCCATAACACGCCAGTCTATCTTTTCACACCCACATATTGCTTTGGAATAAATTCATAATGAATCTTAGAATTATGTAAAATAAATGATAGGCAGTCTCCAAAGGCATCATGTAATTTCAATGCTGTCTAACCACTCTGAGACGTTCACTTCGGTGTGTACTTCTCATGTCCATTGCCTTCCCCCAAGTCAGCTGGAGGCTGAGGAAACTCGATGAGCATTTTTGCCTCCCCAGTCAACTCGAAGCTCGTCGTGGCTTGCGTCGGCACGTCGAGTAAGAAGTTGTAGGTCCCAGGATACAAGATAGTGTTGCCTCGCTCGTCTACACGTGCCAAGTCCCCTAACATCAATCCCAACTTAGCTTCTTTCGCTTCCTTCGGCTTTATATCCTTAACGCGGGCGTATGCGGCAAGCTCCTTGATCGGATGGGGGGCCGGCCCGTACTCTCCGGACAAGAAAGCTAGAGCGACGAAGTCCGAAGTCACATTGCCAGTGTTCTTGACGGAGATACCTACTGTCTCAAACGGACAGAGATCTAAATACTTGACGTTGCAGGCATCGAGTAGTTCGCTAATGCTGTATGTTTTCGCCGCGAATGCTTCGGGTGCGAAGGACGGCTCGAATGTGGTATAATGCAACCCAAAACCGAAAGGTAGGACGGCCTTTTCGTACCATTTATACGTCCTGCCGGGGTTGGACTCGCTGGGACGTAGACTCATATCAGTCATCGGGACTTGATCAACATACTCCGCGGGATACAAGGTAGTGGGCAGTCGGCCAGCCGGCGCAGTCTTGCCAGTCAATATATCGAAGACGGCAGTGCCTCCGTCCTGTCCAGGAAACCCGGCCCACACGATAGCAGAGACATTTTTGTCGTTCAGAAGCGATGTGTCATCATTCTGGTCTCCCAACTCAACAACGATGAACGGCTTGCCCAGTTTGCTCAGTTTTTCTATTAAAGCGAGCTGAGCACTAGGCCAAGCGATAGAATACCGGTCAAGCTCTTCCGCTTCTATTGTCATATCATTTCCGCCGAAATATATCACTATATCCGACTTACTCGCAGCTTCTAGAGCCGCTTCGGTCCACGTATCCGGATCGGACGTGTTTTGCTTGACGGGCCCAGATGCATTGGCGGTACGAAACCCAAGCCTCTGTGCCGCTTGTAGTGGTCCCCGAAGATAGGGTGGAGTTCCGGCATAACCGCCTAGCATGGCAAAATTCGAGGCGTCCGACCAGAAACCAATTACAGCAACAGAAGTCGCATTATCGACTTTCAGAGGTAAGATACCGTCGTTCTTCTTGAGCACAATCCCTTCGGCGGCAGAGCGGACGGCGAGAGCCTGGGTTTCAGGGGTATTGACGTCCTTCCAAGATAACGACCGATACGGAGTAGCATCTGCAGGATCGAAGTATCCTGCGCGGATCAGTCCTTCGTACATGCGGCGAAGCGCTTGATCGATCGCTTGTTCCGGCAGCAAAGTCTGATTCCATGCACCAGCAATATCTGTGTTGGAACCAACCTCGCATATACTGTCTGTGCCAGATATCAAAGATATCGCAGCTGACTGTGCCGCCGTAGTGGTGTAGTTATGGTCTTCATGAAAGTTGAGGATGGCATTGCAGTCGCTGGTGATATATTGGCTCTCGTCGTTCCACTCCCAAAAGTCCCGGAGGACCGTACCCATCAAATATGTAGACGCACAGGCGGGCGTCCCGTTGACGGCGTTGTAGGAACACATGATCGACTTGACTTTGGAATCGCGTGCGCACTGCTGGAACGGAGGGAGGTAATATTCAACCAGATCTTGCATCCCGACGATCGCGTCGAACTCATATCTCTTAACTCCTCCCCAGTACTCTAGGTCATAAGCAGCGTAGTGTTTGCACGTCGAGATAACCTTGGTGATATTCTCCCTGCCCTGCAGGCCATCTATCAAGGCCTTGACGTACCCCTTGATGCGGAAAGGGTCTTCTCCTGGGGTCTCCGACCCCCGACCCCATCTTGGGTCTTTATAAGGGTTGATGTTAGGGGTCCAGTAATCAAGTCCCGCGTGCCCGAAATTGCTAAACGCTCGAGCTTCGGTGCTAATGGCGTCGGCTACGGTGTGGACCAAGTCATCATCGAAAGCTGCCGACAATAGGATCGGACTAGCGAAAGATGTAGCATGCGAAAACTCGCCGGAGGGTGCAAAGGCAACTCCGACAGACCATCCGACGCCGTGGAGAGCTTCGTTCCACCAATCGTAAGCGCCTAATCCTAGACGAGGTGCCCCAAGACTCTTGCTGATGCTGTGTCAATTCCAAAAGTTCGCTTCTTTGCTCTAGCCTACACTTACTCTACGAGGTTGGCCAGCTTCTCGGTAATGTTCCAAGCACTTATGAGCGCTGCGGCTCTTTCCCCAGGGCTTGCGCTTGTATTGCAGACAAGATTAGTCGTCAGGATCTCTGGCCCGGCTGTGCAATCGGGAAAAGTCATTCTCCCCAGCGCCTGTGCACTGAGGAGTGAAACACATACGAATGAGCTTGCTGGTCGTTTCATGATGTTGACAACCCAATATATGAGCGAATGGAGTTAGAATCGCGAGTCAAATTGGACGACGTGGCGCTCCAGACTTGCTCCTTTTCAAGCTATGAGTTTATGACGCATTTCCGGAGGCCATAAGGGATACACAGCTAAGCAATTGCTTGAAAAATAGCCTACCGGATGAGCTTTACCCAAGTCTTGGTATCAGATCTATGTAGTATGTGTACCTGACATTTCCCAAAACCCAGAATACCCGCTCCCATTGAAAATAAGAAGAATACCACGCATCGTGTAATCTGAATCTCAGGATCGACATTAGGATGGATGGTTTTGTCAGTGTAGGCTATATATTATATAGTTAAATCTGCAACATATGCGGTTCGATATCACCATCTCCTACATACTCCGCATAAGATACTCCTAGATCATTTAGCCGGTTGGCATATTGCGTGGGATAGTAGGATAATCTCTGCCTATGCGGGGGCCAACCGGGTCGTATCCTGGCAAGGATTTTATGATTTGATGATGTGACTTAGAGAAAACAAATGCTGCATATTTATTGGTGTGGTAAATTTTCAACTAAAACGAATTGACTCATGTTTTGCTTAATCTTAGAGATTTATCGAAACTGAATTAAGAGTGAGGGTAGATTTAGTCATCTGAAAAAAAAGGGGTATACCGATTGGTGCAAATCCCGTTTAATGAATATCCGAGACCATACATGTATTAAAACAGTATATACTCTTATATTGATTTCCTTGAGGTTACCCCTTTTATCCTCATTTTCGAATTTACACTGCTCCCATGTGAATGAATTAAAATCTTATCATTATTGAGTCGAAGTTAAAGATTCTATAACTATGACGCATCACAGCCGTATCTTCAAGGTCGCTAGTAGATTATTTATCATTCATTGGTCCCTGAACTAACATAGCTCTGGCAAGCAACTATTATAACACGTGGAGAAAACAAATCAGTGCTAAGTAAAATTTCATTTTACGTGTAGGTATTTGAAGCCTTGGATATCGACGTTACATTGGTATATATTTCCGCGGGGACAGTCAATATAGCAAGGAGTGACCTCCGCATTCAGCACGGCATATTTATTCTATGCCTCCTAGCTTCTTAAATTGAGATATTATGGTATTATTTATATGCAACCGGCTCGCGCTACCCTGATTACGGGGCCGATGTAAATCTTCGGTAGTTTGTCGAGGTAATAAGGATTACCTCAACTACTCAGAATACGGAGTTTTTCATTGCGATAGCGAGTCTTATTATCATGATTGGGATAAACTCAAGACTGGCCACTATGGCCATCGCAATTCTGACGTTGGGATCTACGGTCGCTTCAGCAGAGTGCACTCGCGAGGGGCTGTTGGCAGCGGCAGAGAGCTATATCGCGGCGCAGACCAGTGGGAATATCGACAGTCTTAAGCTATCCGCGACCAACTTTACGTATCAGGTCAACAACAAAGTGGCAGATATCAAAACCGGCGTTCTGAGCCAGCCGTTGAAGATAGATCTCAACCGATCTACGGCCGACACAATAGAGTGTGCTAGCTACACGATGTTGATTTCGGCGACAGGTTCCAAGCCATATGTGATCTCGACACAGATTCGGCATGAAGGGGATGATACTAGTTCGATCGCCCTGATCGATAGCATCGTGGCGACAACTGGTGCGCTCTTCTTCAATGCCCAGCAGACGCTAGGGTATATCCAGAAGGAAAATTGGGGTACGCTCGACGAAGGGCAGAGGGTTGGTCGGGATGAGCTCAAGCGCGTCGGAGATGCGTACCTTGACATGTGGACGGATGCTAAGGCGGCGGATTCAATTCCATGGGGAACTGATTGCGAACGTGTCGAGGGATCTGCGCTTACACGGCCCTGTGGAGCGACGCTGCCTCATGGTGGGAGCGCTCAACCGAACGGGAATCGCCGGTATGTTATCGACGAGACGATTGGGTCGGTAGATGTTCTGTGTTCCTTTGATTCCCTTGGGAGCTTGCCAGACTCGCACGAAGTACGGCTCGAAGGGGGGAAGGTGAAATACGTACATACAGTGACAGTTATGCAGTAGTTATGAAATGAGATTTCTACTCCTAAAAGCTCTGTTTATTTTCTATAACAGGCCTACGTAGACGACTATTGCGTAGTGTTTACGTGTAATATACACTCTTAGGATATAGACGCTCGAATGTCTCTAACGATGTCTTTCCTTGAAATGGGCCTAAAGTTTTTGATTTAAAGAATAATTTAGGGCTTAGCTATTATTAATGGTTGGACGGATACTTCTCAAGATCAGCATCCTGCCATGTTCGTCTAAGTAGTTTCACCTTCTACTAAAACATATGTGCCTCTCTGTACGCATTGTGTATGATTAAAAGTGTTATATTCAGTAATATTAATAACCCCTGAAAATCTTCATACAGTAGCCCAGACGCAAGTCAGCAGACCTAATAGTTCCAGAGAACGCAAACTCCTTACTTTATCTCATGCAATGTAGATAAGGCTGATTAATATCAATGCAGCGATTAATCCAAGCCTGAACGTGGGCCTTGACGCCATACTTCTTAAACTGACCTCGATGTCGGTAGAGTTAGCTCCATGCTGAGCCACACAGTTCGTGAAACTAATTTCGTTGTTCATATCATTAGAATATTTTGAGGGCATGTCGCACCAGACGAAGCAGTCATCTATCAGGTTCACGGGGTTCGGTTGACAACACGTCATGATAGCTGCTTCCGCCGGGCTCAGTATACTTGTGAGGAAGTAATCGTTGGTGGTGGGAGGATTTGAATGGTGATCGATAGACGGACAAGTGATATTTGCCATGTTGATTGCTTTACTCTTCGGAACTTTGCGGATATAAACCTGGATTCTATTGTAAAAATATAGGTTTTAATTTTCCTCGACCTGGGGTTTTCTCTTTTTTCAAATATTAAAGTAAAATAGGAGATATAAAAAATGGAAAAGATGAATCGAACCCGGAAAATTGGATTTAGGCTTAAGATGAAACTGGCCCTCAGTATTATCTGGAGATGTTTGCTTAAGCCCCGATAATAAATATAACCTATGGGCAAGAATATACACAAACATCAAAATGTATTAATAATAGACAAATAATCGGTTATCAAGCATTCCATCTCACTGTCATTTTTTCGATCGACCCTCAGCCTCTAGAAGCTATATTTTTGCACAATCATACTTAGCTTCAAAGTATAAAGAGCGGTGGCACCGTCAAGGGGGAAAACAGCCTACTTAAATTAGTTGAAGGATAGGTACATACCTGATATCAGATGTATGTAATTGAAAAGTGCCTGGTTTCTTTAGTTTCGATATACCCTCGTGAAGTGCTTTGTAAGTACTTACAAACTGATTTACAATATTTACCTCTTAACTTTATCTGAAATCGTTATATCCGTAAAATCTCTTTTGTTTAATACACAATCCTCTTTATTGCAAAACTGATCCCCTTCTTAACTTGGTTTTATGTAAGGATGCGATAGAGATCGTAACCCTAACCCTAACCCTGTCATATTATCACCTTAAATTTAGTGATAACGAAAAGGACGAGGTACTCGTTAACGAGCCAGTCGTACGTGTTATATGCTGACTTTCGTTAAGGAATGTTAACAGATTTCTTAATATAGTAATTGCAAAAAGATACCATAGGTACGCCATCCTGATCTGTAGTAGATCCGTTAGTATTCGCTGGGTCTGGACTATGCTGTGTCTTGGGCAGAGGAATAAACATGACTGAATTAACATCACCGTCATCGCCTGACCTAGGAGGACGGCTATTCTAATATCAAGTCTAGAATCGTCGATCATCTGTTGAAATATCGTAATAAGGGTTTTATATTGCAGGAGTTCTTAATCCTTAGAGTAATAATATCGTACTTAAATAATAATAGATTTTATCGTATTACCTTTTACATATTAGTATTCAAATCTTTTTAGTCCTTAATATATTTAAATAGCAGCTACGAAAGCTAACTACGTTGTAACCTCTTTATACTTAATTTTTAACATCATATAAGATATATCAACAAATATTATAATAATAGTGCCAAAATAAGGGGAAAATATAATTATTACTTGAAACCGCAATCACCGGCATTACTTTTCTGGATTCATTTTTAGGTGCAAACCACGGGTCGGTCGGGTATCGACGGACGTTGCCGGAATAGGGCGGACAATAACCGGCACAAAGTGGAGATTCCATATAGGCGCGAAGGCGTCATCGCCTCCGCTCGTGGACTTCTCAACTACCCATATATTTAACGGTACCAATGACTTAGGTTAGACGTTCAGAGTTCCATAATCAGGCTTGACTTTGAGAATTCTACTGGCATACTCAAGCTTTCAGGATTAATCATGGCCTCAACAAGGATTGCTGTATTAGACGACTATCAAAGGTTATCTGAACCAATCTTCGAGAAGCTACAGTCCTCTGGGTATGAGGTGACGACTTTCACCGAAACGCTTCTTCCCTACAATCACCCAAATACCCTCCAAGATTCCAAAGATGAATTAGTTAAGCGTCTCGAACCGTTTGACATCATTTGTAAGTCTTATTAGACAAACCCATGATATCCGTGAATGTCTGACAGGTCCAGCTTCCATGAGGGAGAGGACACCGTTCCCAGCAGAACTCGTCAATCGACTTCCAAACCTCAAGCTGCTCCTCACAACAGGAGGCCGTAACGCATCCATCAACGTGAAGGCATGTTCGGCACGTGGAATACCCGTGGCTGGAACTATTGTAGAAAAGCAGAACCCAGACAGTACTACACAGCATTGTGTTGCCCTGATTCTTGCCCTTGCAAGAAACATCCCGCAAGACGACACTGTGATGAAGGCTGGAGGTTGGCAGACGACCTACGCGACCGGGCTGGGAGGAAAGGTGTTCGGTACTATTGGGCTTGGTAGACTAGGCGTATCAGTCTCGAGAATAATGCACATCGCTTTCGGCATGAGAATCGTAGCTTGGAGCACGAATCTGACCCAAGAAGCGGCCGACGAGAAGGCCAAGGCTGCCGGTCTACCAGTAGAGGACGAGAACGGAAATAAAACCTTCAAGGTGGTCAGCCGAGACGATCTTTTCACTTCTGCGGATGTAGTCAGCGTCCAGCTTGTGCTGTCAGATCGATCCAGGGGCTTGATAACGAAAGATGATTTAGCAAAAATGAAGAAGGCGGCATTTTTCATCAACACATCCCGAGGCCCGATTGTGGTAGAGGATGACCTGCTCGAGGTAGCTAATAAGGGGTCGATACGTGGTGTAGGATTGGATGTGTATGAAATAGAGCCATTGCCCACGTCCAGTGAGTGGAGGACAACAAAATGGGGAGAGGAAGGCAGAAGTCGGGTAGTGTTATCGCCGCACATGGGCTATGTCGAGGAAGAAAACATAACGGGAATGTATCAGCAGCAGGTTGATAACATACTACGGTGGCATCAGGGCGAGACGATGGCTACTGTGTTTACTGATCACGGGTACTAAGCATAACCTAATGGATACTGATAGTTGGGAACAGGTATGGGTGTCATCCGAATGTATTATTCGGGCTGAATTAGGCAGTTTGTAGGCGACCTACCTAAAGTACCTAATCATGTATGTAGCCCCTTGAAAGTCATTCTATAAATTTCACGTCTACTCACTACACGTCGAACATGTTGTGCGCAGCGAAATTCTTTCTGGTTCCATTCCTTTCAAGCCCTCGGCTTCTCTAAACCAACTATCAACATTACTAAACGTCATACAAAACCTGTTTAGCACACATTCCAAACGATTTCTTTTTTTAACTTAGATGACATTTCGCCGTGCAAGGGTATTATTTTCCACCTAAACTACCTAGGTAGCACTTAGGTTCTTCGAATTATTCCTGTCGTTTATCGAATTGAAATTCGGATCATCTGGTTAGCTTAACATAGGATTACCTTCTGGTATCCTAGAACTACTCCTCTCGTATCTACCTATCACCAACTCTTCAACGCCTCACGGCAATTCGCATTTCATGACAGCGGTCTACATCCTGGGACTATAACTGTGATAAGGGCAATAGGGCTTAGAACTGTAGTTTAAATTCGAGTAATAATTCTTTATGGTCTTAAGGTCCTTACCTTTTATCTCTTCTTACGAAGCGAGGCGTAATGACTTATATATATATAATTTGAATATCTCCTTAAGCGCCGTTAGCGCCTTTTTAATCTTATTAGTTTAATCTTATATATATTAATTAAGTCTTTTAATTAATTTTATTTAATAATTTTATTTTATAAGTTTTAATATATTTTATATTTATTAATTTATATATATATATTAATTATATTTTACTTTATAAAGCTTATTTATATAATATTAACTTTTTTTTTCTTAATGCTCGATTTTAAACATTTTAAAAGATTATAAAATCACGAGGTTTATCGGCATATTACTTATAGAATAATTTAATTATTACTTTTATTTTATTATTAAATATATATTTATAAAGTTTTTAAGTTTAATATTTTTTAACCGGTTAACTTTTTTATTTTATAAGATATTTTATTTTATTTTAGTTTTTAATAAAGTTTATAACTTATTTTACTTAATAGTTTTTAATTATTAACGCGATAAGGTTCGATAAGTAAAATATAAAACGAATTATATATTTTTTAACCTTTAAGTAAAGTAAGTTTTATTATTATAAAAAAGATTATTTATTAAATTTTAAAAAGTTTTAAAAGCTTTTTATTTAGTTTTTTAATAAAGCGTTTAATTTTAATATTTTTTATATTAAACATTACGAATTATTTCTTTTAAAAAGTTAATATATTTTTTCGTTATTTATTTACTTATTTTTTTATTTATTAGCGGTTTTATTTTAAGTATTTTTATATTTTTTACTATACTTATATTATTTAATATATATATAATTTATTTTTTAAATTATATAAAGTATTTATAAAAAAGTTATAAACGATTAAATAATAATTATAATTAATATAAAAAAGTATAAGTTATATTAATAATAAAGTAATATTATTATAAATAAATTTAATTATTACGAAAAGGTTTTTTTAATTATTTATTTCGTAATTAACGAAGGTTTTAAGGTAAATTTTTAAGATTTAATTAAAGCGTTTTATTTAGCTATTAGTTTATAAGTAAAACGTAATATTTATACGGGATTTAATTCTTATTAATTTAAAAAAATCTTTTTAAATATAAAAAGTAAATTTAAAGTTTTTATTAAAAATAATATTTAATAATATATTATATAATTTTTAATATTATTTGGTAAAGATTTTAATTAAATTATTAGATTTTTTTCTTTTTATCTTAAAAAGGATAAAGTAAGTTATTTTTAAAAATAAATTTATTATTACTTAAATAAAATTATAATCGTTTAATAAAGGAAAGTTTATAATAAAGTTTATTATTATTATTAATTAAGGTTTATAATATAATTTTATTAATTAAAAATATTTATATAAGGCGTAATAAAAGATCTTATTTTATTAATATTTTAAATAGCCTCGTACGTAATCTCGAATAATATTTTTAATGTTTAATTATTAAAAGTTTTAAGTAATTAATTTTAAGGTTTTATTTATTTTTATATATTTAGTAATAAAGGTATTATATTTAAAAGAAATAACTTTTTTTTAAAGTTTTATAAGTATTTAAAGATTATTTTTTCGGTATAAAAGATTATTTTAAAGGATAACGTTTTTAAAAAGGTGTATAATTTATGTAATATATTCCGGGTTATTAATAATTACTTTTCTTAATCTTTTTATAACGTTGAAAGCTTAATTAAGGGTAGTAAAGTTATATAGTTTTTTTAATATAACGAAAATAACTGTTAAAAAAGCGAATAAAGTTCCTTAAAAGTACGAAAAATGTTTATTTTATAAGACCGATTTTATAAGCTGGTTTTTAACTCTCCTTTTTTTAGGTTAATATTACGGTAATTTAAAGAAAATATCGGCTTTATTATTTTATTTTTTTAATCGGTAATTAATAATAAATTAATATAATAATAATTTTTATACTTATCGAGTTTAACGTTAATTTAAAACTTTAACCGTTATAAAATAAGTTAAATTTTAATTTAATATTTAATACTTTTTAAGTATTAATATTATTTTTCGAAAAAGTTTATTATAATTAATAATTCTTTATTATAAATTTTATAATTTATTTTTACCGGTATAAGTTTATAAAAGTAATAAATTATTAATTTAAGTTTATTTTATTTATTTTTTTAAAAAAGAACGACGTTAATAATATAATCCGATATATCGGTTTTAATATAAGTTTATTTTAAAAAATTAAAATATATTATAATAAAAACTTAAATAAATTAAAATTTAAATTTTTTAAAGGATTTGTTTATTTTTTCGGTTTATTTTTAATCCTTTTTATCTTTTTTATTTACGTTAATAATCGGCTTTATTATTTCCGAGAATTTTTTTATAAATCGTTAATAAAAGTTTATAAAATCGATAAATTATTAAATTTTTTTAAAGGATTTAAGTACTTTTTAATTATTAATATAATCGATTTTATTTTAAGTTATTAAAATATTATTTATTTCGATAATATATCTTAAAAAATTTACTTTTTATACTTTTTAAAAATACTTTTATAAATTAATTATTAAATAATGTTTTATAAGTTTTTTTAAAACTTTTTTAATAATTTTATCGTATTTTTTTATCGTATTTATATAAATAAAGAAATTATTTAAGTATATTAAAAGGTTTAAATCGATAAAATTTCGAAAGATATTATTTATTATTAATTAAAAGGTTATAAAAACGTTAATTAATCCGAATAATATTATTAAGTATTTAAAAAAGTTATACTTATAACAAAATGTTATTTTTTATTCGTTTTTTTCCTTAATTTTAATTAAATAAAATCTTAACTTAAAGTCGATTTTTATAAACCATTTTATAGTTTTAAAGCGAGCTTATAATTCGGATATTAAAGGTATAAAATAGCGAATAAAGATAATAATATTATTTAAACCTTAATAATTAATTATTAACTTAAAAAGGTTTTAAAGATCGGATTTATCGATAAATATTATAAGTGTTATATAAAATAAAGTTAATTTCCGGATTTAACAATTATTAATTATTTTATTTAATTATAATTTAAGTATATTAAGTTTCCTTTTATTTATAACGTAAAAAGATTTTTAAAAAGGTATTTTTCTTTTTTAAAAATCGATAATATAATTTTAAAATTAATGGTTTAAAAAGCGTTACTTTACTTTTTTAATTATAATGTATATAAATTTACGGAATTTTTTAAAAATATTTTTTAACGTTTTATTTACTTTAATATTCTTTATTATCGTTATATTAATTATCTTTTTCGGATTATATAAGGTTAAATTAATGTAATATTTTCAATAATAAAAAAAATTAAACTTAATTTTTTTAAGGTTTAAAAAAAAGTTTATAAGTTTATAAATTTTTATTTATTATTATAATATAATAATATCGCATTCGTTATTTAAAGCGTTTAACTCGAAGTTAATTTAAGAAAAATAATCTTTTTAATAATAAAAAATAAAAAGATCGATATAATAACGTTTTATAAAAAAAATTTAAATTAAGTTAAAGGTTAATATAAATCGAGTATATTATTTTTTAATAATTAATAACTTTTATTTTCTTACTTTAAAAAAAATATTATTAAAATTAAACTTTTAAAGTTTAATAATACTCGTATTTAATATTTATTTTTATTATATAATAACGTTATATTAATAATAAGTTTATATTTTAAAGTTAATTTTAAACGAGGTTTTTTTATAACTTTCGTTTTATTTTTAATTAATTTCTTAATTATTATAACTTAATATACTTTACTTTAATTTAACCGTAAAATTTAACGAGGTATAACGTTAAAGCTTTTTAAAAATTTAAATCGGAATTTTCGATTTTTATAATTTAAAGATAAAATAATTCTTATAAAGTTATATTTATTCGTATCTTTTTTTATAATAAAAATATAAGTTAAATATTATTATTTTAAAATCGTTTTATAAAGGAGATTTTATTTAGATTTAATAGTAAATTCTTATTATTAACGTTCTTTTTTACGAAATAAAAAAAGATTTAATAATTATCGCATTTATAACGTTAATAAAAATTTTTATCTTTTTTTTATTAATTTATATTTATTTAATTAATTCCTTTTAAAGCATTTTTATTATTAAATTAAACTTTATCCTTTTAATTTAATTTTAATTTACTTTCGTTTTTAAGTTTATTATTATTTCTTAAGGATCGATTTTAACTTAAATTAAAGCGATTTTCCTTTTCGCAGTTAATTTAACTCGATTTCGAGGGCTTTTAAGTTAAAGCGGGCCTTTTTTTTCTCGAAATACCGGGGTTAATTAATATATTTTTATATATTTAACCTGTTTTTTAAATAACGATAAAGAATTTTTAATTTATATTCGAAAGTCCTTTTTATTTAAAATAAATTAATTTAATAATTTCGTTAAAAAAGGTTTTAACGATATAATTTTAAAACGTCGTTTTAAATTATTAAACTACTTTATTAAGGTTTAATAATTCGGTAAAATATTAAGTAACGTTCTTTTAATATTTAAGTTTATTTATTTTCTTTAAGTTATAATGTTTTTTTAAAAAATAATAACGTATATTATTTAAATGTTAAAAACTTTTAATTACGTAATTTAACTTTTACGTTATTAATATTATAATCATGCTTTTTTAAATAATAACGATTTAATTTAATTAATATAATAAAAATCTTTAAAAAAACTTTCCGTATACGTTTTTAAATATATTTTAACTTTTATTTATTAAGTTTAAAACTTTACGAGGTTTTTATTATCGTAAACGATAAGTTTATTAAGTTATATTAAATTAACGATAATCGTAACGTAAAAAAAACGAGTTAATCGTTTTAAAGTTTTAAATAATCGGTTATTATTACTTTAAAATAAAGGATCTTCGTTATCGTATAAAAGCGTGAAATTACCTTAAGGTAATCTTTTAAAAAGATCTTTAAGTAATTTAAGGTTTTAAGATTAATTATCGAAATCGAAATCGCTTAAATTATCATTAAATACTCCGGTAACTTTTTTAAAAAAAAATTCCTTCTTTATTACCTTTAAATATAAAAGGATTAACTTTAATAAAATAAAATTATATTTAAGCCTTTTTAATTATTCTTTTAATTTAAACTCGTAAAAAAAATTATAAAAAAAAGAAATTCTTTATTTAAACTTTCGAGTTAAAGTATTTAATAAATAATACTTTAAAATATATTAAGTTTTTTTAATTAAAGGAATTCGGTTTAATTAACGTTTTTAATATAACTCGTTTTCCGATACTTTTTAAAATAAAATTAATATTAATTAATTTATTAAAAATTAATTAAATATTAAATTCGTTAAAAACGACTTAAATATAAGCTTTTAAGTTATTAAATTAACGGTAAGTTTTTACGTTAATATACGTAAAGTTTATATATTTTCTTATAAAAAGGTTATTAATTTAAAATTCTTTAATATAAACTTAATTTATTACTTTTTATTAAAGATTTTTTTACTTTTAAATATTTTAATAAAAAGTTTAAAAGGTTTATTAATAATAATTAATTATTTTTTTAAGTTTATTAATAACTTTTTATCGGGTTTAATTATTTTATAATTTTAAAAGTTATAAAAAATTATAACATTATCGTTATTAAGTTAAAATAATCCGAGAATAAAAAAAAGGTCTCGAGGTAATATATTTTTCATTTCGAGTATTTTAATAAAAAATCGCGTATTAAAGCGTCGTTTAATTTTAATAAGTTTTTATAAATGGCGATTTTTTTATATTTACTTTTAACTTTAAAGTCTCGTAAAAAAAGTATTATTAAAAACTTAAAAGATTATTTATCGTTTAACGAAAATAATTCGAAATTTTATAAATTAATAAATAATAAAGTTAAAATATAAATATTTAACTTAAATGTTTATAAAATAATTAAATATAAAGTTTTTTTTATAATTATAATAACGTACGTAATAATAAAATTAATAAATAATATTAATATAATATATTTTAATAAAAAACTTTTTTAAGTAAATTAATTATTTATAAATAATTAAAATAAAATAATTTAATAAAAAGATTAACTTTTTTTTAAAAAATACGTACTTTTTTAAAATAAAATCTTTTTATTTATAATAAAGGTAATAAAGCTTAAAACTATAATTTAAATTCGAATAATAATTTTTTATAATTTTAAAATCCTTACTTTTTATCTTTTCTTATAAAACGAAGCGTAATAACTTATATATATATAATTTAAATATTTCTTTAAGCGCCGTTAACGCCTTTTTAATCTTATTAATTCAGTTTTACATATATTAATTAAGTCTTTTAATTAACCTCATTTAATAACTTTATTTTATAAGTTCTAATATATCTCGTATTTACTAACTTATATGCATATATTGATCATACTTTGCTTTGTGGAGCTTATCCGTATGACAGTAACCCTATAAACATGCCTCACAATAGCAAGTAAAATGATCTCTTTGGGGTTTATCCTAGTTTTCGATGGAGCCATGCCTGTCTCGTCGGCCATACGGGCCAGACTACACTCCTGGTGCTCGCCCTCGGAAATCAATGCATCGAAGCGCCCTGCATCTTCAGGGTTAGGGTTAGGGTTAGGGCAACGTAACCCAACTAAATACATTCAAGGTCGGTACAGCACGGCAACTTAACAGCCCCAGTCAAATAACCTTGATGGATCCTCTCCCATCCTAGACCTTTCTAGAGAGTTTTACCTAAGGTTGAGAGAGAGACTAGACACTACTAGTCATCGACGACCAGAAAAAAATATCGAGTATTATCGGTCACTTTCCTCATCAGCAAGGGCCTTCTGGCCAAAGTCCAAGGGATGCTCCTTAACCTTACTCGGCATTATTTTATGGATAGATTCGAATTGTTTGAATGGGTTTCCGGGCGGTAATTGTGTCCAAAGCAAAGATATCGTATTTGCCCGTCGCAGTGGATGACATCGGTTAGGGGCACTTCCTTTTCTCAATATAATTATCTTGTGGTGAATGTTTCTCTTTCTTAGCGAATGTGACATGTCGCAACGTCTTCCTAATGACATCCACATTTAAGAGAGTGGTTTTAGTAACATTAGGTTAGGTATATAAACCCTCCCTTGCATATAATAAAAGACTCATCAGCTGGTGATATATGCTATGGTGTTGCTAGATCTTGCTTGGCATCCTTAAGCCTCCGTCTAATCTTATCACGGTACCGTTTAGCATGGAATTCTCGATGACTTGCCGGACGAGTTGTGCGAACTCCTCAGGCTGTCCTGCTCGTCGTGGGAATTCCATCACCGTTTCCAAGCCTTTGAATATCTTCTTGGGCATCATGGCCGTCATGCGTGACTCGAACACCCCTGGGGCAATAGTTACACATCGGATACCGTAGCGTGCTAAATCTCTTGTCATAGGCAAGGTCATTGCTGCAACTGCTCCTTTACTGGCGGCGTACGCAACTTGCCCCTTCTGCCCGTCGAAGGCGGCTACCGAAGCCACCATGATGACAACACCTCGTTCTTTATCAACGCCTACCGGCTCGGTCTTAGCTAGATGGGTAAGACATTGCCGCACTAGATCAATCGTTCCCCGCAGATTTATGTTGACGACAAGGTCGAAGGTATCTAGGCTGAAGGCATTGCCTTCGCGATCTAGGATCTGTCAAACTGATTAAATCTTCTGCGTTTTCGGTTTGATCACGAGTATAATACTGTAGCTGGGTTCCCAATACCCGCAGCTGGGATGATGCCACCTAACGGCTTCCCTGTCTGCTGTATCCATTCCACAGTCCCCTTTACGGCGGCCGCGATGCTGTCTGTTTCTAAGACGTCACAGACGAAGAACTTCCCTGTTCCGCTGGGAAGGTTCTTGACTACTGCAGCTCCGTTGTCCTCGTTTAGGTCTAAGACGGCAACATTACCTCCATTACGACAGATCTCTTCCACACAAGCCTGACCAAGACCGGAGGCTCTATTTACAAAATGTCAGCTTGTCTTCATAGTGAGCATGTGTGATGCGTACCCGCCAGAGACTACAAAAGTTCTGCCTTCAATCTTCATAATGATTGGATTCCTAGTTTATGAAGCGCTGTAGATTGTCATGTGATTATATAAATCTTAAGAATATATTTATAATAATAGGAACAGTAACAAAGGCAGGAATCATTGACATTGCTGTTGTATTTACAGTTTAAGTGAACCTTGGAATCGGTTCAACCGGATCCAGCCACTTACATAGAGTTGTGGCGGTGGGGCAACCCGAGATTGGAATGCACGAGCCTCGGCAATCTGATAGGTACCTAGATACAGACCAGATATGGAGAGCCTTCCGGCTGACTAACCAGTCTGCTAGTAAGCCGGGTAGTCCCTGTACAACACATGTCCCGTTTCGTCACAGGCAAACAGGCCTGGTGATCATGATACTGATAAGGATAGCTGAAACTAGCGCATTTCAGGTCTACATAGGTACATCCGTATGTACATCTGATATAATAGATTAGGATTATTATTTCGAGCCTTGTTTTAGTTGACGTTATTACAGTAAGGCACACTTAATCTGTAATCTTGAATCTTGATCGATTTCCAATTCTACATATCCCACGACCATTTCGATTGCTTCCGCTCTGCTACTTGCTGATGCTTTGCAAGCTCCCGTTTTTCCAATTTTGTAAATAAGTACTGGTGTGCTTTGCTTACGGAATTCATATAAAGCACATTGGAACCAAACAGGATGACGCGCCCGCGACGCTTATCGGCTGCCAGCGAGGAGAGCACGGGGACGGCGGGCGACCAGGTATGCGACAACGAACCTTTGGAAGCCGACGAAGAGTTGTAATTAGGAGTGGTGGCTAATGCGGCGATAGGAACTCGGGAGCATGTACGATTATCTGGCCAAGATTATTCTGCTCGGACCAAGCGGAACCGGAAAGTGAGTACACTCAATTATCCAATATTCAAGTCGGCGGAGGCATCCTGAGTAAAGACTATGGGGTCATGCGCAGGGAAATGGAGTTCGGGTCCTGATTAGCTACGAATAACCGGCTAACGATGGCGTCATTCCGATAGGTCATGTCTCCTGCATCGTTTCGTCAAGAACGAATGGCGAGTTCTCTCTTCGCAAACGATCGGTGTCGAGTTCGCAAGCAAGATTATCAAGGTCGGCACGGGCGCACGGCGGAAGCGCATAAAGTTGCAGGTATTGATTGCAGTCTACTTCCTCGAGACGGAACAAGGATAGAACGGGCTGACAGCACTGCTAGTTATGGGATACGGCAGGCACCGAACGATTCCGCTCCGTTTCACGATCCTACTACAGAGGTGCCGCCGGCGCTATCTTATGCTACGATATCACAGCGCACAACTCATTTCGAGCGCTGCAGCCGTTTCTCAACGATGCGCGGGCGCTCGCGTCTCCTAATCTGACTACGATACTTGTGGGGAACAAGCTCGACCTCGCAAACGATACCTTAGTAGATACCAGTCTCCCACCTCCCACGTCATCGAGCACAAGCTCGTCCATACCATATAGCACATCCGCCGGCACAATCAGCGGCGGCGCTAGTCTCGGCACGCAGTTGAAAGCTACGGTTGCGCCCGAGGGCCGGGAGATATCAACTACGGAAGCGTCTCGATGGGCGAGCAGCGTCAACGTACCTGTCACGATGGAAGTATCCGCCTTCTCGGGCGAGGGTGTAGACGAGATTTTCGGACGACTAGCGCGTATGATCCTGACCAAAATAGAGCTCGGCGAGATCGACCCGGACGATCCGATGAGCGGGATCCAGTACGGAGATGGAGGCATGTGGAATGCCGGGGCCAGCGACGGTGGCAGCATCAAGAGTTCGATGACGGCGGACGAAGTTGGCATCGGCGGTATGAGGAGGAGACGTAAGGGCAAGAGCCGCTCGCAGAATTGGGGTATGCGCGAGTGGGAGGAAGTTTTTACTTTGAATCGTGGTCGAGGCAGGGGGACTTGCTGCTAATATCTACAACGACTAATGCAGAATGGGGTAAGATATGGTGTGGGCTGGCTGTAATGACAATGAGGAGGGTACGGGCTGGATGGGATTGGCCTCGCAACAACACTATGATGATACCTACCTACTTTGCAAGCGCACTCGTTTTTTGGGGATTCTTTTTGTCGGGAGTTAGAGGCGAGAATCAGAAAGATCCTTAAGAAGACCGGACCCGATAGAGTAGTATCATATTTCTTTTTTGTCTTTTAATGTTGAATTTATGAATGTACTCAATGATATATATGCTGCAGGTATTAATTGACCTTATTAACGGGTGTCATCAAGCTACCTGGCCGACTGATCCCCCCACGATACCGAGATGAACACCGATAAGCGGCGTGGGAGATGAGGCTCCGTCCTTTTCGGCGGACAGTCCTCCACGACCCTTGCAATTCGGTAGTTCGTCTTCCATAAGCCATAAAATCTTACCTACCTACCTTCCTAGGTAGGTTCTATATGGATTTTTGTGAGACTTGTTTATATAGTCTATTTTAGAACTAATACCGATTGGTAACAAGGGCGCTAGAAACGTTCTGATAGACACGGCTGGTTAGCACCTACCGGTCGGGGCTGTCGCCGAAGAGGCTCCCGCTCCGCTGCACGTGGCTAACCTGATAAGAGGGCGGAGTGGTACCTTCCGCGATATGGAACCACTGCCTGAGAGGGGCTTAGAAGGTGGGTCCGATTATTGATTCTCATCGGCTTGAATGGTCTTTCGAATTTCTATCCTTAATTATTTTATTCGATCATTCTTCTACTTACACGATCTTCGTCGTACGTACCTTCCAATCCCAACAAAATTTACCATGGTAGCTCTGCTGGAGGCTCTTGCATCTAGTGATGTACCTATACATTTCCTCGGCCCAGCCGGCTAGTAATAGCTGCAGGTCGCCTACCCGAATTACCAATAAAAACGGGATATAGACATAATTCTTCTAAGCCCTGTGTCGCATAGCAACTTTGGACACCCCATGATCATGATCTAATCTACGAGTTTATACTTCTTATGATTCTCTCGGCAAATCTCATCCCGCGTGGGTTTGGTTGCTATTGACCTCGTGGCTATCTAATTGTAAAGTCAACATCGTCGATCGTAGGTATTCATCTACTTAGTTGCGTACCAATAAATACCAAGAATCTCCCTGGCGATCTCACCTTTCCTATTCGCTTCTATTCCCGTCCGATCTCCAATTGCTTCATGTCGCATTACGAGTCTCCTATTTCTATAGAACCCGGTCAGAATTCTGAACCATCAGATCACTCTCATTCTATAATTGTTGATTTAAGCAAGGCTAATCTTGACATTAACCTAAACTTATCTTCCCGTACCATTCCTATATCCCATTCTCGTGAACCTCCTTCTTGTCCCCCCCTCGGACCCCAATCCCGCAAGATGGAACCCCGCATTGTGATCCCAATCGACAAGAATTGGGAATTCAAACAGGCCGACAAAGAGGATAGCAAGTACTTGCCCGTCGGTCAATTCCCTACCAATGTTCACCTAGATTTGCTCGCGCACAAGCTCATCCCAGACCCTTACATCGGCAAGAATGAGCTCGACGTTCAATGGGTTGGCGAAGCGGTCTGGGTCTATAAGACCAGCTTCCCATCACCCGCGATTGGGAACTTCGCTAAAGCGGTTTTGGCCTTTGACGGATTAGACACCTTCGCCACTGTAGTGCTCAATGGGAAGACCATTCTCGAGACCGAAAACATGTTCATCCCTGAGCGTGTCGATGTGACTACTGGCTTGAAGAAGGATGGCGAGGAAAATGAACTGGTTATCACTTTCGATAGTGCATATATCAGAGGGTGGAAGCTGATTGAGAAATATCCCGATCACAAATGGGGTTGCTGGAACGGTGACAATTCGAGGCTGGCTGTTCGGAAAACGCAGTATCATTGGGTACGTCTGAAAAGGATAGCTAAAGAGAATGGCTAGCAGTGTTCGAGCAATAACTAACGTGTGTAGGGCTGGGATTGGGGTCCAACATTGCTGACCTGCGGTCCCTGGAGGCCGATCAACCTTGAGGTCTACGAGTCGCGCATCACTGATCTCTGGTTTGACATTGATGTTGACAAGTCCCTTAAAACTGCCACCGTGACTACTCATGCTTCCGTAGAAGGCAAAGCTTCAAAGGTTCAATTCGATATCTCATTAGATGGCACGTCCGTCGCAGGTCAGGTAGTAGATGCTGGCTCGAGCGCTACATATACCATTTCCGATCCGGAACTATGGTATCCGATTCGATATGGTAAACAACCCCTATACACGGTTACGGCCGTTTTAAACAAAGACGACAAAGTTATAGATAGCGTCTCTAAAAAGACCGGTCTGCGGAGAGCCGAGCTTATCCAGAGGCCTCTAAAAGGGGAGCCTGGCAAATCGTTTTTCTTCGAGGTCAACGGCATTCCCATCTTCTGTGGTGGAAGCGATTGGATTCCAGCTGATAACTTCATTCCACGGATTAGTCGAGAAAGATATTACGACTGGGTCAAGTTAGTAGCTGACGGCAACCAGTTCATGATCCGGGTTTGGGGAGGAGGTATTTACGAAGAGCAGGCCTTTTATGACGCCTGCGACGAGCTCGGCATCTTGGTATGGCAGGACTTCATGTTCGGCTGCGGCAACTATCCCGCCTGGACGGACCTCCTGGCTTCGATCAAGCGCGAGGCGGAGGAGAATGTTAAGCTGCTGAGACATCACCCAAGTATCGTGATATATGCGGGCAATAACGAGGACTACCAATACGCCGAGGGCGCCAACCTCACGTGGGAGCAGGATAACAAAGATGCTGAAAGCTGGCTGAAGACCGACTTTCCGGCGCGCTATATCTACGAGAAGATCCTCCCCGATGCCTGCCGGGAACTCTGCCCGTCCGTCTATTACCACCCTGGAAGCCCCTGGGGAGGAGTCGACACGCGCGATCCGACCGTAGGCGACATCCACCAGTGGAACGTCTGGCACGGCTCGCAAGAGAAGTACCAGAATTTCGATAGCCTGATCGGGCGTTTCGTATCCGAGTTCGGCATGGAGGCTTTCCCGTCGGTTAAGACGATCGACGCTTACCTCCCGCTCGGTAAGGACGATCCGGACCGGTACCCGCAGTCCTCGACGGTGGACTTCCACAACAAGGCCGATGGGCACGAGAGGCGTATCGCGCTGTATCTGGTCGAGAATATGCGGTACGCGCCGGACCCGCTCGAGCAGTTCGTCTACTGCACGCAGCTGATGCAGGCCGAGTGCCTGGCGTCGGCGTACCGGCTCTGGAAGCGCCAGTGGAAGGGGCCGGGGCGCGAGTACTGCGCGGGCGCGCTCGTCTGGCAGATCAACGACTGCTGGCCGGTCACCAGCTGGGCCATCTGCGACTACTACCTACGGCCCAAGCACGCCTACTTCACCGTCAAGCGCGAGATGGCGCCGGTGTCGGTGGGCATGACGCGGCGCGAGCACAAGCACCCGCGCAGCAAGTACACACGCGTCGACATCGACACCACGGTCCAGATCGAGATCTGGGGCAGCAACCTCACGCTCGACGACCTGGCCGTGGACTGCGTGGTCAAGGCCTGGGACGTCGAGACCGGCCGCGAGACCTACAGCCGCACCGTAAACTCGGACCCCGTCGTCCTCCCCAAGAACCAGTCTTCCGAAATCGTCGCCTTCGACGTACCCGAGCCGCAAAAGCACAGCGGCGTCGACGCCGCCCGCACCGTCGTGGCCGCGTACCTCGTCGGCCGCGCCGACGGCGCTCAGGTCGCTCGCTACGTCAACTGGCCCGAGCCCCTCAAGTACCTCCACCTCCCCGCGCCGCAGCGCCTGAGCGCCAGGCTCAGCGACGATGGCAAAACGGTTAGCGTCGCTGCCGAGGTCCCGGTTAAGGGCGTCGCGCTCGAGTGCGCGGACGATGAGGTCACGTTCGAGGATAACCTGTTGGATATCGTGCCTGGCGAGGTGGTGAAGGTGAAGGTGCGCGGCGCGACGGCGGGGACTGTGGTTACGACGAGGTATTTGGGGATGGTGTAGAAGGGGTTGTGGCGGAGGGTGGTGTGCTGGGGGGATATGAGGGTATGAGGATATGAGTAGCTACTGAAAGTAAAAGTGGACGACTTGGTCTAATGTCTCTAGGTTGGTAGGGGGGATGGGAAAGGAGAAAGGGGCGGGTAGATGGAGGCTAGAGGTGGATGGTAGAAGACGTATCATAGACACAAACTAGAAAGTCCGCATTCTATTTACTCTTCAGATCCTCGTCTACAAATTGATGTTCTGCAATAGCTTTATTTTCTGTTTACCTGCCTCGGTACTGCCAATTACCTAGTAGGTATCTAGTATCTGAGCTAATCCTAGCATGTCATCATCCCGTATACCTAATCAAGATCAAGATCAAGGTAGCATAGACAGACGTAGTATGCGCTCCATAGTACAGTCCATACCTAGTCACTCCATCCCCATCCCGGCCTAGATTCTGATATCATCGTATGTTCATTCGGCCGCCCAGTTTAGAAACCCGGGGTAAGTACCTACCTAGCTATGTATGTTCTTATATACCTTGGTAGGCAGGCATGTATGTAGGTATTGGAGACCAATGCAGCCGCGTTCCATCGACGTCGTATTAGCCGGGGGGCACGCGGATAATCTCGGGGAGAGATGTGCCACCAGTTATTTTCTCGCTGCTAGAATGGTCTATAGGTACATACCTGAGGTAGGTATAGGCAGGCAGGTAGCTTTATATTGGGGATAATATCCGTCCTCGCGTTCTTACGTTCTCGTGTTCTTTCGTTATTGCGTTTTTGCGTAGGTAGGAAACACATAGATATATTTATTTTGTATGTACGTGTAACCTAGTGCCGGGAGGACTAGGGGATGAGTTGGCTTCGCTTAGTAGTATTACTCTGACTGCCTTGATATACTATATTTACTAGATACCTCGACGCCTGCACACCTACCTACCTACCTAGCCTAATTGCGCCGGCCTAGTCAACAACTCGCCACTTCACACACGACACGACGCAGCCACCAAATCGATATAAAGCCGCCTCGCCTCGCCAACTCTATTCCGACCAAGCAACAGTCCTCGTACCTCCTAGATCTTCTCGTTCGGCCCCGCGATCAGGATCTTAATGACCTCGCCCTGCTTGACCTTCTTGAATGCTTCCTCGGCCTCCTTGAACGGGACGGTGCTGCTGATCAGCTTCTTGACGTCGACCTTGCCGGAGGTTACGAACTCCAGGGCGAGTTTGTAGTCACCGCTGCCATACCGGAAGCTGCCCTTGGCCGTGACTTCTTTCCCACATAGGGCCATGATGGGGAATGTGATATCTGATTTGCCCATGCCGCCTTGGACATAGGTGCCGCCCACGCGGACGACGTGAAGGCTGGCCTGGATGCTGGGCTCGGCGCCGCTGGCGTCTATCACGACGTCTGCTCCGTTCTCCAAGCCAGCCTCCTTCTTGATGTTCGCTGCGTTCTGTTCGGGGGAGATCCTTTGGCTTATATACGTATGCGTGGAGCAGAAGGATTTGGCGAAGTTGAGCTTGGACTCGACGATATCAACCGATACTACCTTGGATGCCCCGAACGTCCGAGCTACTGCTGCGCAGAGGAGACCGACGGGGCCTGCTCCCATTACTACGACGGATTGCCCAGGAGTCACGACCGCTTGTCGGACTATATGGACGGCGACGGCTAGAGGCTCGATCAGAGCGCCCTCTTGTAGGGATACATTGTCGGACAGTTTGTAACAGAAGTCAGCCGGTGCGGTCCAGAAGCCCGTCAGTGTGCCGTCGTAGGGCGGTGTCGCGGCAAACCTCATCTCGGGGCAGAGGTTATAGTGGCCACCGAGGCAAGGTTCGCATCGTCGGCATGGGTAACCAGGTTCTAAAGCAACACGGTCGCCCTTCTTCAACGTAGTAACCGCAGAGCCGACTTCGACTACGGTAGCAGAAGACTCGTGACCTAGGACCATGGGGTCCTTGACGACGAAGGTTCCGATCGCACCATGCTCCCAGTAGTGGACATCCGAGCCGCAGATTCCGGTGTAGTTCACGGCGACGAGCACACTGTGGGGATCTTGAAGGGAGGGGACGGGTCTGTCCGAGAACTGGACATCATGTGGCTTGTTTAGGATGAAGGAGAGGTTCTAAAGGACGATATTAGAGAGCTGTTCACCGGCGGGGTTTGAGGAGGCACACACGCTCGCGGATTTAGGATCCATGGCTTATTAAGTCAAGAGATATGAAAATAACTTAGAAGATAAGTGGAGGATCAGTTTGTAAAATGCAAAGTTGGTTGGCTTCAACAGGAGCGAGATATTATATCGTGAGTCTGACAATAAGACACGAGTCAAGAAAGTCAAGAAAGTCAAGAAAGATGAGATCCAAAGTAAACCTGTAAAAAACCACTCCAACTAAATCACTCTCCTTGAGCTCGACCCCCGTACTCGGAGAGCTAAACTATAGCTAAGGCATGACAATCTCGTGAAAGCGCTGGAGCTACAGCT
The DNA here is from genome assembly GCA_902806575.1 of Jackrogersella multiformis. Lineage (NCBI taxonomy): Eukaryota > Fungi > Ascomycota > Sordariomycetes > Xylariales > Hypoxylaceae > Jackrogersella > Jackrogersella multiformis. The sequence continues at coordinate 827,683 of CADCXD010000011.1, read as the reverse complement.
TACACAACGGCTTACCCAACAACCCCCCGCATAAGTCGGTATCTGTTCGAACATGTAATGTCGTAATGGTCAGTTATAAGCCATCCACCAGGTCTAGAAGTGCGTATGTAGTGGGGGGATCATCCCCGGTTAGCCCCCGGTCTATAATGAAAATCCGTGATGAAATTTTGACGGTTGAAGTGGCCAGCTCTACTAGCACTTGCAGGTTGGGCTTCTTTTCTCGGGCTAGATGATTTACCCGCACCAATCAACTCGGCGGTATTGTCCACTTTTGGGACTTAAATGTAGTAAATAGACTTAGAGCTGCAATTCGACTATAGGCTAGGCGGGGGGTACCGTGATGTGGGAAGCGAACTGATCTTGATGTTTTGAAGTATGGTAGCGATAGATCGCGTTAAGGGAAATATATGTAAATTAATTCTCCCTTTGGATTGAAATATAGTGTTGACGTCGGCTGTGATGTCAGTGTTCTGATTAGAGCGGCCATTGTTGGTGGATTTGTTATTGTGTGCGCCCTACTAGACTTAATGAAGAGACGAAGAGAGTTGAAGTTTCATTGAGCCGAATCAATTTTGTTATTACTACCTATCTAGGTACCTAAAATATTGAGAATAGGAAGGCAGGATGGTTGCGGGGTTGTGGGGCTTTATGGAGTGGGGATATTTATTTAAAAAAAACTAGGTACATAGCTAAATAAAAAGCTGGCCGATTTTTATCCGGCAGAAAACTTACCGCCAACAATTTTCTTTACACCGCCTAAAGCCATCGGGATAATTGTACTAACTTAAACAATTCTATTCCGTAATTCCCCCCAAAGTTACTTCAAGTTATTGTCGCATGCAATGGATATCTTGAAGATTTTGTTCCGAGGGACGAAAAAGTCTGCTGCTCAATCAACAGTCCCAAAACCTAGTATCAAGCCCTCGACTCCTCAGCTCTACAATGATCCCACTAAGGGAGTGAAGCGCAAAAGGAATGAAGAACAGTCCGAGACAAACCCAGAAGCCGACGATGATCTTGAAGATATTAACTTTTTCGCACCAAGATCGACAAAAAAGCCGATTCCTGAGCCTGAAACTAAAGAAACCGTCATAGAGAATGTGTCGAAGCCATTGCTAGACGAGGAGAGTGTTCGACAAGTCCTTCGATCTCATCGTCTGAAATTCACTCTAATCTCTTCTCACGAGCGCAAGAGGACAAAAGTAAAGAAGTCCAAAAAGAAGGAGAAGGCGGATCAACCTAAGTCGAAAGATGGCAAGAAGCAACTTTTCCCGCAGCCGATGACTTCATTCGCAGAGCTTCGGTCTACACATAATATCTCGACTAGGCTGGGGGATAATCTTGCAAGACAAGGATACCGTATACCTACCGAAGTGCAGCTAGGAAGTTTGCCGTTGTTGCTGCAGCCAGACAGGGCAATACCACCATCTACTGCCGAGGAACTACATTTCAAGACCAAAAAAGGTATTGATTTCTTAGCCGTTGCTCCTACTGGCAGCGGCAAAACACTGGCCTTCCTGATTCCAGCTATCAATAGCATCCTACGTAGGAGGGCCGGTGACCCAGCGCAGAAGGACCATGTTCTGGAAGTAGTGGTAGTTGCCCCTACGCGAGAGCTCGCCCACCAAATCATGAACGAAGGCAGGAAACTTGCGCAAGGCACAGGGGTTAAGATCGTGGGGATGAAGAAGGGCATGCACATACCCGTGGAAGGTCAATTTGACAGCGATTCCAGTGGTGAAGAGGAGGCCTCTGGAAGCGATCAGGAGGGAGGCAGTTCTGACGACGATGCGGAGGACGGCGCGCCTCAGAAAGCGACCACAACAACCAAAACGGACATTTTAGTCACGACACCGCTACTACTACGGCACTTTTTAAAATCGAGGACATTACCGACCGTGAAGACTTTGATTCTGGACGAGGCAGATGTTCTCCTTGACCCTCTGTTCCGCGAACAGACTCTTGGGATCTGGTCCGCTTGCACTAGCGAATCTCTTCGGCTAACATGTTGGTCCGCAACTATGGGGTCCAATATTGAGGACCTGTTATTGGAACAGCTGAAATCTCGAAGGTCGTCGCATGCGACTATTCCTCTTATTCGCCTTGTCGTTGGACTCAAAGATACGGCAGTTCCGAGCATTAATCACAAGCTCATCTATACAGCGACCGAGCAGGGAAAATTATTTGCGCTCCGCCAGCTCCTACATCCTAAGTCTGCGGATGACTCGATGCCAGAGATGCGACTTCCTTTCCTAGTATTTACACAGACCATCGACCGCGCTACGGCACTTCATAACGAATTGAAGTTTGACATACCCGTCGAGGCCGGGGGCTCAACCCGCATAGCAGCTCTTCACTCATCACTCTCGGACTCAGCACGTTCCGGAATCGTTGCTCGTTTCCGGGCGGGTGAAATTTGGGTCCTAATCACAACCGACCTCCTGATGAGAGGTATAGACTTCCGCGGGGTCAATGGTGTCATCAACTACGACGTTCCAACGTCCGCAGCGGCCTATGTCCATCGCGTAGGCAGAACTGGGCGAGCTGGCCACGAGGGTGGCGTAGCCGTAACCTTCTACACCACCGAGGACGTCACCTATCTGAAGAGTATAGCTAATGTCATTTCTTTGAGCGAGAAGCAAGCTGGGAAGACTAGCGAAGAAGGCATTCCCAAGTGGTTGATGGATTCACTTCCGAAGGTTGGCAAGGAAGAAAGGAAGAAGTTGAAACAACGAGGCGTGGAATCCCGACGAGGGAGCAAGACTAAGATTACAACCCAGAGCGCTTGGGAGAGGCGGAAAGAAAACAATAAGCGCGGTGCTATTGCTGGAAGCAAGAAGAGGAAGATCCAGGGAGGTGTTAGTGATACCCGGGGCGCAGATGATAGTGAATGGAATGGCATAGACGGCTGAGCATGTTGGTAGCTTGTAGGCTTCGGGTTTGCGCTTAGAAGTCTGACCAACTAATTAATACCACTCTTGACTGCTATGATTTTTACTTAACATATAATCACGAAAAGGGTATTTCAACAGTATCCTACACCTAACTAATAGCAATGATAAACGTGACGATTCCAAGAAACACAGCGGTTACGGAGGAGTTTTATGGAGGGGCTTACAAAGCATCGGGTATACCTGTGATCTGTATAGACACTATAATCAACGTATTTAGAGCTGTTCAATCAACTATTGGTCGAAATAACAGCACGTCAATAGGGTAGGAAATGGCGAGCCTAGCAGCCTAGGTAGAGAGTCGGAGAAAGGGCGGAAAGCGCATAGCAGAGCGGGGACATCGTTCCGATGCCGAGCGCCACCGTCCAAATCCGGTGTGCCTACCGGTAGGTATATCTACAGTGGGTAGTGGATCAATTAGAAGCTTACCTTAGGTAGGTAGGTACAGATGGCAAAGTTATTCGCAAAAAAATTCAATATTTACCAGGTCCAGTTATAGCCAACACTCCCCCGCCAATCATTACACCATCGTCGTCACGAATTAAAACTTCCAATTCGGTCTCGACTCTCGACATGGTCGCTCTTCTAGGTTTATAGTACACCTACTGAGGCTTGGTTCAGCATGAGCATGTCGCGTCTCGCATCTCGATCGACCGGCCCTGGGCTTCGGAGCATTGGCCTTCCTAGGCCGGTGCGGACGGCTTCGCCATGTGTCGCATACTCCGGCAGCGTGCGGTCGTCAAACTTCCAAGGCCAGATGCTCGAGAGCATATCCTCACGTATCGCGCGCGAGAAGGCAGAGCGCGAAAAGTTTGCGAGGGAACGACAGGAGTCCGCCGGGTCGAGGCGATGGGCTACGACGCTTTGTAAGAGAATCTTCCAGCTGGAGCGTATTTCAGGACTAGATCTAACATTTTCGATTTCTAGTCGTGCTCGCTGCGGCCGCTGGCTCCTACTACCTAGGCACGAAAGCCCCCCGCGATCCCGACACTACTTCGACTTCACCACTTGCCTTAATTCGCGATCCGAAATATAAGAACGACAGGGCGAACCTCGAGGCTGCCTGGGCTGACTTTGCAGCTATCGTTGGCAAGGAAAATGTTAGCACCTTAGAGGATGATCTTTATACCCACGCCAACTCCGACTGGTCGAGCTACCGTAACGAAGATTCGCAGAAGCCGTTCATGGTGGTATATCCTAGTACAACGGATGAAGTCAGTGCGATCATGAAGGTCTGCCATACGCGACTGATACCAGTGGTTGGCTACAGCGGTGGCACCAGCTTAGAAGGCCATTTCACTCCGACGAGGGGGGGGATTTGCGTGGATTTCAGAAGAATGGACAAGATCATCGCGCTTCACAAGGATGATCTAGATGTAGTCGTGCAGCCTGCCGTCGGCTGGGAATCCCTTAACGAGGAAATTAGCAAAGAAAACTTATTCTTTCCGCCTGACCCAGGCCCGGGTGCTCAGATTGGAGGCATGATCGGCACTGGATGCAGCGGCACGAATTCGTACCGCTACGGCACCATGAGGGAATGGGTTCTATCGCTTACCGTCGTACTTGCGGACGGAACTGTGATCAAGACCCGCCAGCGGCCGCGGAAGAGCTCTGCAGGTTACGACCTGACTAAGCTCTTCATCGGCAGCGAAGGCACCCTCGGTCTAGTCACCGAAGCAACTTTGAAGCTCACTACTAAACCCGCCAGCACAAGCGTAGCAGTCTCCGGTTTCGGCACGATCCGACAAGCTGCCGACTGCGTCGCCAAGGTCGTCGGCCAAGGCGTCCCGGTCGCAGCAGTCGAGATCCTCGACGAGGAGCAGATGAAGTGCATCAACAAAGCGGGCATGACGTCGAAGCAGTGGAAGGAGGTTCCCACGCTGTTCTTCAAGTTCTCCGGCACCGAGCGGGGCGTCAAGGAGCAGATACAGATCGTCCAGGAGATGGCCAGGCAGACCGGAAGCAAGAGCTTCGAGTTCGCCAAGTCCGAGGCGGAAAAAGCCGAGCTCTGGAGCGCGCGCAAAGAGGCCTTGTGGAGCACAATGGCGGTTGCCAAGCCCGGCGAGAAGGTGTGGACCGGCGATGTGGCCGTGCCGATGAGCCAGTTGCCGCTGCTCATCGAGGAGACTAAAGAGGATATGAAAAAGAGCGGCATGTACGGCACTATTGTCGGGCATGTTGGGGATGGAAATTTCCATAGTAAGTGACAGGTCGAGAATTAGTAAAGTTATGGGGTTTCGGAAAGTCGAACATGCTAACGGGGTTGCAGTCATTCTACTTTCAAATGCCGAACAGAGGCCCGCTGCCGAGGAGCTGGTACATCGAATGGTGAAGAGGGCTGTCGAGTTAGAAGGAACTGTGACGGTGAGTTATTGCGGTCAGCCTACGCCCTCTATGGACATCGAGCTAACAAACACAGGGTGAACACGGAGTTGGTCTAGTCAAGAGGGATTATCTCCCACATGAACTCGGCGAGAGCACAGTCGATACTATGAGAAAGATCAAGCTAGCGCTTGACCCTCTATGCCTCCTGAACGCGGACAAAGTTATCCGCGTACAAAGGCCGAAGCCTGGTGAGGTTGCCGAGTGGTGATGCTGCTCCTTATGATATGTATGTGCATAGGCGACGTCGTGGGGATGGATCATGGATCCACTACTCCGTATATATATACCTCCTAGCCATATTCACGACAAATCATCTGAAGAATGTTAAATTTACAACTTAATGTATATTCTTCTCTACCGTCCTCACTGCTCACACGGACAACTGCCTGGCAAGTGCGATTGTGTACCTGGGGATGAGATCCCGTCCCTAGATCCTCAATAGCACCGCTTTTCTCGTACTCTACTAGATCGATATTCTCTTGGAGAAGACACTGCTACTCTATGTGACACCACTACAGCTCGCTAACGGCTCCAGACTGCCGCCAACCCCCAACGCCAGTCGTGCCACCCAGCCAACCCCCGAACCCTCGAGTTCGGCGTAGGCTCTCGCCGTCTAGGCGCCGAGATTACTCGTACACGAAGCAGAAGGGCGACGCCCCCACAGTGTCGAGCAACTGGCGGTACTGGAAGGAGCCGCCCACCGGCCGGATGTCGAGGACGTCGTCCAGCGTCCCGTTGCGGCTCGCCGGCATGTTCATCATGGTGATGGTCCCGGCCATGGTCTGCGCCGTACACGGATCGCGTCAGCGATTAGGGTCAAAAGCGAGATGGGGGCTGGATTAGGGCTGGAGCTGGGGTGTATGCGGAACTTACCTGCCGCTGGGCCCAGTCCAGGTTCTGCCAGATGAAGTACATTCGGTCGATCTGTCCGTGGTGCTGGTAGAAGGCCGGCTCCAGAGGCGAGAAGTAGAAGTCCCCACCTGGGTCGCCGGCTGGAAGGACGGGTTTGTTAATATTCTGGTTCCATGACAAGTCGCGCTGAAAGCTATCCCATAATAGACAGAGGGGGGCTCGTATGAGATAGGGGTCCGAACTCACCGATAGCGAAGTGACCGCCGCCGTGCACGGCGAAGCCCCACTTTCGAGCTTCGGGCCAGCGGTAGTCGCCCTGGAGGTTAGCCTGGAAGAGGGCGATGTCGGGGGCCTGGAGGATGGTCTCGGTGGTGTTCTTGATGGAGGCCCACTGGGCGCAGATCTGCGTGTTGAGGTCGCGCTTGAGGCAGCGCGGGTTGTAGGCCAGCGGGTCCCCGGCCGTATTGGGCCCGAAGTTGACCGTGTAGTTGACGAAGGGCCCCTTGGTCACGCACCCGCCGCCAGACCCGACCGGCATGAACCCGTTCGACGAGTTCACCTTGGCCCCGTTCGACCCCAGCGACGTCTCCGTCCCGTCGAACAGTGGCGAGGTTTCTACGCTGCCCGCGTCTAGGCCCCACTGTGGTGGCGGTCGTGGTGGTTAGTATTATTGGATAGACTCCTGGGGTTTGTGATCTTGCTGTTCTTGGAAATGTTGTGGTGGGTAAGGTAACTAAATTTTACTTACGTCCCAGTATGGGAGTGCGCCGGTATACCCGCACATGGTCCGCAGCTTCTCTTCAAAGGTCCAGACATAGAGTCTGTGGAAGAGGAGGAAGTATGCCTAACTCGCTTCGTTAGAAACTCGTCTAGGAGCGGAAGTGCTTGTTTGGGGTCGACTTGCCGAGTTATGGACGTATGGCGTCAGTTTGTAATGCAAAACGCCGAAGCTATCAAACATTGACCTACACGCGTGCGTTCGTTAGGTTCGAGCCGAGGGGCGCTATTATAGACACGAGGATCTGGTTTCCTGAAGTCGGGACTTACTTTGGGCCAGTCACATTCTCATACACATTGGGCAGCTCCATCAGACAACTGACGGCCTTGACGTAGGCCTTTCTTTCCTCCCCGGGGATGGTCCTCCTATTTAGCAGACGGTTAGTCGTTTTTATCAATGTTGAGAGTGCTCCTCTCGACTTACCATTCCTTGCGCACTCTAACGCTCTCCTTCGTACACGTCGAAGAGCCATCGAGACGAGCCATGGCAGTGTTGTACGCCTGCTTGCTTAGCTCCTGCAACGCTTTGCCCGAGTCGATATCCGCCTGAGGGAAGTCGACGCCGACAACTAGCCCCTGAAGGGACGCGCCTAATAGGGCGAACGGCAATAACTGCTTGAAGAAGCCCATTGCGATAGTTGTGGCGACTACTTCCTAGGTTTCCTTGTGTCCTGGGAAGGACAAGAAACTCGCCCGCCTATATCTTCTTCCAACCTCGCCAACCCGAGAAACACGACACACTATGCTCCCCTACACGCCAAGACTCACCAGACTGCGAGTATGGCAGAATGGCAAAGTGTGGGGAACCCATGTCCGCATGGGAAAGCGATATATAAAGGTCAAGGGAACATCGCAAAGTAAGATTAACAAAGTTGATAAAGAAACTAATATACAGAGACAATCTTTTTCAGTCTTCCTCGGTGCGTATATTAAATTGGATCGCTTTCTATTGGTCGCGGGCCGCCGATCATCGCTAAGGCGATGGGAAAGGGTAGTCGACAAAGTGCCGGACGCACAGCGAGGCGATTCCCAAAAGGGGCAGGGCTAAATAGAACTCGGTGGGAACCATTGGTGCAGGCCCCGTTTGCCGAGCCGCTTGATTGAGCAGTCACTTGATTTCTGCCGCCCGAGACGAAACAACGTGAGTATAATCATACCAAATAGACGGCCTATGCCCCCTTGCTTGTCAAGGCCACGCGAAGTACTGCCCAGTGAGCCTCTATTTAATTACTCACCTGAGGTACCCAACGTAGCTGGCGCTCGCCAAATTACAACGTCAAAAGGTTACGACAAGACGCGGATACGGACGGCCCGGAGCGACACGGCACTCGAAGGGGCGGGTCGTTTTGTGTTTGACATTTATCCACCATGGTAAGACTAGGGTTCGGGATATTCGAATACGGCGAAACTTGGCGCAACGCGCATTCCGCCGCAATCAGTTCTGGTATGATTGGGACAAGGCTCGCTCACGGCACTTGCGTTTCGCGGTAGCGAGTGCTGGATATGCCGCTTAGCCGATTTGGTAGATCTCGCCCTTGCTCTAGCTCTGGTTTCGTGCTCGATGAGCGATACCCTGCATTAGGTACGCTAGGTAGGCGGTTCAGCTGTCATGGGCGAGCAGCGAATTGCGAAATCGGTATGTGAAGTACCTATGATCTTATTGGATGTCACTTTTCAAGGACAAATAGTTAGCTCATCTTACTATATGGCAAATAAGGCGGTCGCTTTCTTACCATCGGTAAAACTCCCCCTTGTGGATATGTTGTCTCCTTTATTGGGCCCGTAAGGTTTCGGGATGTTAACGAATGCATATGCCGGCTAGTATAGTAAGAAATATGTCATGAGTCGAGGTTTGATACGGCTTGTTTTATTCCTTGCCCCTTTTGATCTCAACTCGCACTGCAATATCAGTATTTATTGACCTATTTGTCATGCTCGAACATGCCTATCTCAGGGCAACGTTTCCTGGCGAGTCCTTGTAGGTGTATCAATGCTCCTCGCGTATTAGTAGATAGATCTATCATACACGACCATGTTTTCCCTTTTTCTTAGAGACGTCAAAGTGCCGTGGGAGATTAATCTTCGTTAACCCTTGTTCGTTAGTTCCAGCATTCTATGTCTTCTACTTGTCCCGTCTGTCATGTCTCAGACGATATATCCTCTCGTTTTAGATATCATAATCCTGGGGCCAGCCAGGTTGTTCTGGTATATCCTCCTTAAGGTAAATTTATACTACTACGCGATCGAGATGTTTAAAGACAGCTATGCTAGTTGGCCTGCTACTCCTGAAATTTATAAACCCATTCGGATCACTGATAAATCCATATCTTCCTATCTACTTTCATAAAAATAGAGATCCTTCAAAGTATGCTCTACTCTGCAATAAATTCCTACTAAATGCTACCTAACGAAGGTAATACTATCTCGTGAATAGCCTTCTTGTCGCCAGTTTGATGGATAATCTAGTCTTAGTATATGATAACAAGGGAGACAAGTTACATTGTATACCCACTTCGGTTCCGAATAGTTGACTTATGAGTAACTAGTCTTGTATCGTTTTGCCCAAAAACGTCGCGGGTTTGCCCATAACTTTAGAGACGTCCTCGAATATCTCCATTGCTGAAATGAAGTACGCAATGAGTTGGCCTCCTCTAATGACAATATGGCCATATAGATCACCTTCGACAGCGTCAACTTCTAACTCTGAGTCAAGACAATGGAAATTGTTAAAGCGTGATACAATCTATTGAGGCTTATGCCTTTGTTCAGCTAACGAAGTAGCTCGAGAAGGCTTTGTATCAAGAAATATACCATTGTTTTGATAGTTCTTGTGTGTTTATGTAGCTCTTTACGGAGGTATATAAGATACATTTTTGTACAAAGTGTAATTGCCCTTCCCCCCTATCGGTGAAGAACCTCGAAGCACCCCAGTAAACGATAACATAATACTGATTTACTAAGTATTAAATATATCACTTAGATTGTTGGATTAACTACTACCTAGGTACCCAAGAATTCGTCATCATGAATCCTTGGGGAGGTGCTTGGGGCCCGCCTGCGGGTGACTTTGGGGGAGATATTTGGAACACGCCAGCACAATCGTTAGATTCGACTAACAGTGTCCATTCCGTCACCAATAAGATTAAGAATTACTTCGGCCAAGACTCGCGGTTTAAACACGTGAAGCTCTTAAGTGGTGTCAACAACGGTACGGCAATGCTTGTCACGGAAGAGATGGAAAATGGTGAAGAGCGGAGATTCGTCGTCAAAGCAGGGACTACTAGGGCTAAAAATTCGGTCGAAAACGAGCGAAGGTGGCTCAATGTACTTCAATATGCAGCACACGCAAGTGACCTCGTTTATATTAGCAACAATCCTCTTGCGCCCCTTAATGTTCCTTACTTCATGGTGGAGTACTTGGCCCATGGTACTCTACGTGAGTTTCAGGAGAGGACGAGAACAGCAGGCCAAATCCTACCAAACCGGTTGTTTTGGGCTATCTTCCTTTGCCGTAAGAACCAAACCAACCCCCACATTTAAGAGCGTATTCTAACTTGTTTATAGTGGTACGAGGATGTATTGGGTTGGCTTGGCCTCCTCCGGGGCCACACATTGAGCTGGAGGAGCCCCGGGAAGGTGGCCCATCAAGGCTCGCACATAATGATCTGCATGGTGACAACGGTAAGTCTCATGATTGGTGTTAACTGGCAGATTCTGTTTGTATTGGTTCAATAGCTAACTATCACTAGTCGTATTCGGCCTGCTAGAATCGACTCGGGTTATATCTAAAGGCGGTAATGTATACCTTCATGAGCACTCTTTTGTACCACCGCTGAAGCTGATTGACTTCGGGGAATCGAGAGAGTTCCCGGTTGGGGAAGATCCCGCTCCCCTGAATGACTTCTTCTTCACTAGACATGATGGAGCGCTGGAGTTGGCAAAATAGTAAGTACCCCTAACTACCGATCATGTACACCATTACTAACATTAATTATAGCCGACAAGCGTACGGAAGACGAAACCAAGGTACTGACAAAAACATATTAGACATTGGGCTTGTAAGTTCCCCTCCCCTTTTATACCACAAAAGTTCGACTAACTAAGAAAACACAGACTATGGGACGAATTATCGGTCGGCAGGAGTTCGGCTTCCCTACTCAAGCTCGCGCGTGGGTATTGAATCCAAATATCCATCCTAGCCTCGACCCCGATCTTCGACTACTAGTCCAGAGATGCCTTGCAGTCGACCCTCTCAACAGACCTCGTTTAGATGAGTTTATGACGATGATCAACAATAATGTTTTCACCAAGACTGGGGCAGACTATGGCGCTGCTGGACAAGGAGATGGACTCGAGTCTGATGCTACACTGAAGAATATTGTTTCCGCGTATATTCTAGATGCTAACATTTCTTAAACCAAGCTCATAGTATACAATAGGTACCTATGTAGGTAGGTGCTAGCAACTAACCCATAGAGCGCCTTATTTGAATGCCCCTTAAATTAGGTAAGTTTGCAATACTATGTTAATAATTAGATGCTCATAAATATCGTGTCTATAATTTATATAATCTGGCTTGATTTCGTGATAACACCTTTCTCAGCTCGTTCATATCATTAATACGCAGGTAGTTTATTATTTAGGTCCTTTGATAGGTTATGGGTTCTCAACCTCTGTCTCAGCTTTCAACTTGAATTCTTCATTCTCTTTTAATAGAATTAACTTTTTTACAGTGAATCGAAGGCCAACATACCATAGTGACCTCCCAGCTTTTGCACTCTGAGGCCAGGTATCATCTGCCTCGTATTTGCGTAGTAACTTGCCACAGCTTAAAGCAAGAGATTATCGAATTGCTTCCAGCCAGTTAGAGTCCGGTAGTTGAATCTTCATCGACGAAGAGTACTTCTCTACATAATCGTTTAGATTTCCTGTCGCTAAAATGAGGACCAGGTCTCGCTTCACTCACTTATATTAGTGCATCACCGTGACGCTCACGTGAAGCGGCTCCCACGTGGCGCAGTGGTTAAAGCGCCTGGCCGTGCGTTGGTCCGTGCTTAAGATACGTAATGCAAGTAGGTTCGAATCCCACCGTAGTTAACTGGTACGGACCTTATGGGGTATGTGTGACATGTAAGATTGATGATTTCTTCGTTCTTTTAGAACAGGCAAGAAACGGGATAAGGACCAAAAGGTCCTTATCTTATCTATCTATCTAAAGTACAAAGTACATCTCTCTATCTATGCATGGGCCCCTACAAGGATCGCATCATTACCTAGGTAGGTAATTTAACCAGGTCCGACTTAGGTTTTTCTTTTAAGCATACTAGGGCGTTAAGGATGGTGATACGGAATTGCTATAAAGAAGGTATGCTTAGGGTTTTTCTCCTAATGAAGGTCAAGTAGTTGGCGCCTCCGTTAATAACTATAGTAATGCCTTTAGGGCAGGAACAGCGGTAGATTTTTTATATCAAACGATACTCTAGCTGTCACGGTTTGTATGTGTGGCACGTGGTTGGCACGTGCACCCTTTAGTCAGCTGAGCGTGCTTATATATACCTTTCCATAGCTCGAGAGCTTCGCTCTTTCACCTTAATCGATCATCCCTTTCTATGAACTCCTGGCACCACTATAAACTGTTTTACACGAGCTCTACCTCTCTGCAAGAGGGTATCCTGGACGTCCCGTGCATATATGGCTATGCCTGATGTGTAGATTATTTACCTAGATAGTCTTCACGTCCTCCGGACGTAAACACAATCATCATCATCATCATCGCGTGAAGCGGCATCTTGGACACTTTCTAAGCATTAAACTGCGGCCGGATTGCCGCTAATTTTATGGACTTATACCAATATTTCTTTTGTGACGCGATGACTTTGATCTCGGAGATACCATCGTTGTTGTATATGCTTTTTGTGACAGTTATACGTAGTTATTTGCTAATTGTGGTATTCTAATCTGAAATGCCTCGAACGACTGCGCTCATTCCTCGGATGTTGTCTTCATCTTTGGCGTCCTACTTTCGGGGATATGGCGTAAGTTAATAGCTTGTAAAAGTTGTAAATATATATATTTAAAGCAACAGGAGATTTCTACTACTCACTCTCCTTAGCACATATTGACATCTGTTATGTGACTTAAAATCAAGACTTTTACCAAGTCTAAGGAGAATTTATGAGAACATCTTAGGAATACTTTAGGTTAAGGTAATTAAGGAAAGGTATTGAACCACCTACTCAGGCCATCTGGCGGATCTACGCGTTTATATATTAGCTTATTAACATTGTTTGTCATGAACCATCTAGTCATCTAACCCAGGGAGGTATAATTGTTGTCTCACTGGAGCCAATTCTCACAATCATAATTAGTACCAACATCATTCCAGCTAAACACCCAACAAATCAAGTGTTCCTGCTTTGCGACTTGGGATATTACTCATGAACTTAAATTCCAAGCTCCTGTATGTAATTTTATAGTCAATCTAATCTGTAGTATAGCTTGAATCCCTGGTTACTTGTGTGTTATAATAAGGTAGAAACAAAGTGAAAGACTGCCTACGTAGGTAGTCAGTCAGGGTTTATAGTAGCATGGAATATAGTAGATGGAGACTACCGTAATATAACCCCCAAGCTCTCCCGGGTCTAGGTAAAGGAGGTAAAGCCTCTTACATACCTAGTATATCCTCGATATCTAAAAGGATACCCTAAGGCCCTCCTACTACTCCCCACTATTTGTCCCCTGGTATTGTAGCATCGGCGATTTCACGATTACGGCCAATACTTCCTTCCACCTGGAAAACTGAAACAGCCAAGGTTAAAGCTGTTTTAATAAGATCTCAAGTCTTTGGGATCCGCCGTCATTAACTATCTATCTTCTCTGAGAGCATCTGGTATAAGATAGCTATCAATGTTCGAATGCGGTAGCGTATATCCAATACTTCAACAAAAGCCGCCCTGTTCAAACTATCGTTTCTTTCCACCATAGTGGCTCGCGCGACAGCACTAGCATTTCTCTTAGCAACTAAAAGCTGCCCAGGCTGACAGGCTCTACACGTATGTAGTAGAGGAATTAGGGGTAGTAAGTAAGTAGTATCGTTCGTAAACTATCCGACCCTCCACGGCCACCAGAGCGAAGAGAACATATTGCGTCATAACAATACTCCGGCGGGATACTACCCCGGCGTAGTTAGGGGTGTCACTCGCAAAGGGTCAAAGCATATACCTAGTAGGTCCTGCAGTTGACCGAGCGGTCACCCAGATAGCCTCGTTTCGACCTACATATGTATACGACCTCCATGCTTCCTAACCACTCGCCAGCTATACTAGCAGAGCGCGGTGTGCCAACATGCACGTTCGCATTGACCGTGGTATGGCTGCATACTAGCTACGTATGTAGGACCTGCCCCAAGGCGAGCTATTTAAGCCTGCCACTTACCAGCCAGCAGGTAGCCAACCACCTCTCGCGACGCATCATCTAAAACGCCATCCGGTTCCTAGCTCCGAGCGGGTCTGTCGATCACCGGCCTAGCTCCTAGCGGAGGAAGACCGGTGAGCCCGGGACCCCCGGGCCGGAAGGAGCTAGCACGCTCCCGGGCTAGCCGCGAGCCAGAACAGGAAATTGCCGTTTTGAGAGCTTTGGATCCGAACTCTACTGCGATAGGTATATGGGAAAGCGCGAGGTTAGATGCGGCACGCGGCGCATGCGAGAGCTGTCGAATGAGGAGATTGTGATCGTCGTTCGGGGCTGCGAATAATAAACACAGCGAGATCTAGCGTCGTGCTTGGGTAGCCTATAGATACTTACACCAGCTAGGCTGCTAGGTATAAAGAACGTAGATGGAATGTTGGCTATTAGCTCGTTCTAGCGTTAGTGTTGGCAGGCTGGCAGGCTTCACCTAGCGGCCGCTATTAGGTCAGGGGGGAGAGAGCTGCTAGGTTCGTGAAGAAGAGACTAAAACGATCCCATGTGAAAATTACGGTGTGATGAATCGCAACTGGCCATGATAAATCGATCGTATGTTAGATACATACGTTGTACCATCAATAGATCATAAACATTGGTGAGATATTAAATATTGATGTTGCAAGATAAAGAGACAGAAGTGAGACATATCTGAATATATTAATATACTCCATGGTTCTTTGTTAAGCGCATTTCAGGGCTATCCCAACTGATTGGTTCTGGGGAGCGGACCAATCCCATTTAATAACCTGCCATTCTGTTCCCGGATGTACGTAGGTGCATCTACTTCGGTACCTCGGGCTCCTATGTAAGGCCAAACCCAAGGCTCGTGAGGCGGTAAGGCACGAGATACCGATCCTGCAGCCACAAAGTAGGCCGCGGGATCGAAATTGTCGGGTCGCTAATCTAGTATAACCCCCATGCACGGACTAGCTTCGGCTTCGTACCTTACGCGGTCGCTCGGTGATGACAATGCGCTAGGCTCTCGGCGGTAAGGTATCAAGATGGGGGGTCATATTCGGGCACTTCTCAGCGCGGGGTTAAAATCCAAGCTGCCAAGGTATGAATAAGGTGTCAATAGTGATTCGGATCAGGTATCAAGTTAAATAAGTATGTATATATATGTATATATGTATATGGTAATAAACCGAGACGTCGGTATGTCCTATGTAAAAGTAGAGCTGAATGGAAAAACTACCACCTTAGTATGTACTCGATCCAAAGAATCAGCAATATTAACATGAAGTGCCTAATGTATCCTCCCTTTCCCCCCCTCCGAAATGCAATGGCCATGACGCGTAAAGGGACATAGAATAATAATGTAGAGATAAGGGAAACATCCCAAAAAACCCCCCAGATGTACGCTATTTCCAACACCAAGTTCATATGCTATGCTAATCTAGATATAATAATCATCTTGACGTATCACGAAGCCCGGTAAAGTCATCCAAATCTAGGTAGGGTATATAACGATACGCCGTCGCCATGCCTGTATACAACAAAGGAAAAGTAACGAAAGAAAAAGTCTAGCCCTATGCGGGGTAACGTTGGGCTGCTTCTGGGCGCAGAGCGTCGAATGAGACACGACCGGAGGCTCGGATCCTCCTTCGTGTCATAGTATTTCCCGGTCCAGTCAACGTATTGCAGGCCTCAACCTGCATTGGGGACGATTCAACAAGATGTAGTCCCCGGCGACTGGGTCGTGCGACCACGGCACGCTCCAGCCGTCAAAAATCGGATCCTTCGGCAGGATCGTAGCCTTCGTCTCGAAGTCACTTAGCTCGGCCTCCATGTTGCATAGGTAGAGGAGATCCGGGCCGGCCCACTCGTCGATGAGTTCGGCAATAAGTTTGAATCCGTTGGTGTGGCCGCCGCATTCTCTCGATTGGAATCCGCAGAGGACGAAGAGGTAACTGTGAATAAGTTCGTGAATAAATGTCGATATGAGCAGGCGCCTGTTGTATTTCTTGTCCTTCAGGATCCGCCGCGATAGGAATATCAGTGTTTCGTAGCCGGCAGTGAGAGGCGACTTCCTTAGTGCCGTGGTGCCGATGAGGCAGCTTGGTAGGTCGACCCAGGACCAGGCGACGCGCCCCTTTAGTCTGCCACGGAAGAATATCTCGTTCACAGCGTAGAATATGCCTTGCAGAGCAACGTCGTCTATGTCAAACTCTGCTTCGGGTGATTTAGGGCAGATGAGGCTCCTCAAAATCCTCTCATGCTGGGAGAGCCTGCTCCTTCGACGAGGATCCGCTAGATCGGCCTTGACCAGTTTGGCCGCTTCATCGTGATCCTTGTCTTTCGTGTGCGTTATGTGATTCATATCCGACGTATCCGACGGACGCCGCACTCTCAGATGCTCGAAGGGCACACCAGGCCGCGTCGTGGTCTCGGCGTAATGACGAGTTGCGAATGAATTTTCAACCATGATCGGGTCGAATCCGGAAGAACCGGGCCTGGAATTTACTTCCTTGATGATAAAGAAAGCAGGCCGAGCTAAGGTCTGCTCGAAATCCATGCCTTCGAAGGCGTCATGGTGGTCGACGAACCGATGACGTTTAAACGGTTGAAACATTTTGAAGTCGTCCGGGAGAGTAGAGAGTTCAGAATAGCTAGGGCGACGTTTCTTGTTGTCGATGTAGCGACGATGCTGTCGATATGAGCCGTCAGGAAGAGATGAGTCGCTTGAGGAGCGCGACATCTCCGTCCCTCCGACGTACCAGCTGGCCATTTGACATGCTTGAGCAGGTCCTCGATCAATGTTGAGACAGCCAGGCCAGAACGTGGTACCACGCCAGAGGTCGTAGGAGAGAAATATGACTCGGTCTTTGTTGTCAAAATGAGGATTTACGAATCATCACCGAAGTTCTCTCGGATTCCTCGTCCCAGAACCCATATAGTAAGAAGGAGCTGAACTAAACTCTCGACTGCAGGGACGCCACGACAATCAATGGACGCGCAGGATCCCTTTTGGAGAAACGGCGTTGGATTGGTCTTGATTAACACACGCAGCGGCTAAGCTGGCGTTAGCCTCACTCTCCAGACAGGCTGCTGGGTTGGGCCTGTGACGGGCAGGACAGCAGTGATATGTGGAGGTCTTAAAGGTTGCAGCCGGCGGACAAGGCAACGCCAGATAATCCACTTCTGGGTTCTTGGGAGTGTATACAACCAAGGACCTGCTTGGACGGGAATAGACCTTGGCTTCTGGCTGACAAATTTGAGACTGAAGTGCTCCCTCGCAACAGCTTCCGTCCTTTCCTTCCTTTTTCTCGATCTGCCCTCCCTCCGCAGCGTTGAGGGTCGGACGTAATAGTGGAGAAAGGCAAGGGATGGAATTGCTTGTCTAAGTTCGATGACAGAACGTGCGGGATAGGAAAATTCCAGTAGAGCAGATCCATAGATTCCATAGATGGCTGGTACATGAATAGTGTAGACCCGAAACGAGTCTTGGGACGAAGAGAGAGCGGTGAAAAGAAAAAAACAATACGACGGAGAACCGGCAGAGCCCGCAATGCAGGAATGCAATGCTTACATGCGAGCTTCGAAGACGGATTGCAGTAGTGCAGTGGCGTAACCGGCCGGCTTTACCTACTTGACTTTCTTGCTTTGACTTGCCTACCTACCTTGCTACCATTCTTTACTCATCGTGGGCCTTAGAGCCGAGTTCGAAGTCTGGTACACCAACACCTAGACAAAGAGGCGTGTGGTTCGAGATTCAGGACGGTACCTAGACAGTCAAGAGAGTAGGACGAAAGGTACACGGAAGTTGCTTGCTGGAATCCGTCGTCTCAATTTTGACAACGCAGCAAGTAAGCAACACGAACCGTGGTTCTCGGCATTACGTTGCCTATCTGCCTGGAAAAAATATGTTTGGTAAATACTACTAAACAAACATACGCACTTACATATGAGGGAAAAGGGAAAAGGACAACAACTCGATGGTAGTCTAGAACTCTGTAGTACATTGTGGTACTTTGTAGTTTATGCTGTACTGCTGTATTGCTGTATTGCTGCAATCTACTGCAGCGCAAGTGGCAATTCTGCGTCAATGCTGAGCGACTCCGGGAGATGCGACTTGGCTGAGGCACATGGATGATGAAAAGAGTGAAGGCGAAGAAGGCGAAGGGGAAAACGATTGGATATGATTCGTGCGACGGGATTGCTGGCATTAATTCTTTCCCTGAGAAAAGTCTTTGGTCTTTGGCAGGAGTGGGTCGGAAACCAGAACTGGAATACCTCCTCGACCCCTGTCTTAGTCCTAATTTGGAACAATCTCCATTGGCTGTAATCGGGTTCATCTGGTGGAACCCAACCTGTGATTTGCTGCCTCATGTTTTTTTAAGTTGGCTTGATGCGTCAATCAATAGCTCTGATACCGGCCTAGCAGCTAGGTATTTTGCATTTTGTTGAGGCTAACGACAACACACGATTCCATTTTTTTCTGTTCCTTCGAGACATTTTACTTGCAAAATAACAAAAACCCCTCATACGGGAACCTGGAGGCTAGGAAGGGGTGGGTAAGGTTTGGAGAAGGGGAGGGAAAAAGTGATGGTCAACACACATAATTAGAACAAGAGGAAAAAAGGAAGATAAAAAAAGAATATGGAGAAATAAAATAGGATATAGTAAACGCAATGTTATGGATCGTTGATCGCTGTAACAAGTCTAGAAAGACCCCCCTCGCTCAAAACCCCCATCTTGCTCACACACTATACTACACTAACTAGTCTGCTTAGCGTAGTGTAGTGAGACTGACTGACGTCCACCTGGGTGGTCCTACGCCAACGGTCCACCTGCATTTCGCAGGGACACCACTTTTTGCCTCCGAGACTTTGGATAGCCAATGATGCATAAAATGTTGTGATAAGATAACGCATCCCGCCTCAACTTCCAATGTTTCATTCTTGTCCAACTTCCGAGTCTGCCGATCCCTTCTCATTCAGCCTACGCAGTGAGATCATTATTTGACCTCTGGTAAGGAGTTTTCATAATCAAAATCTGCCAGTCTGCCCATTTATTAGACGTGACGTGGTCGTGGTCGAGTCCTCCCATTTCTTACTCGACATGGTTGAACGGGCAGGGAAAGGCATACTAGATGCAGAAACAAATCATGTGCCAGGATTTGGGATTTTAGATTCCGCTGTGGATGTTTCCGGCTCCAAGGTTCTGCACAAACCGGACATCTATCGCCTGTCGCTCCAAGGCTAGCCTCATTCTCTCGCCGTACATCTGCTCCTCCTCTTCTACGGCGATCTCTTCAGGCGTCCTAGGATTCTCCTCGAAATCTTCCGGAGAAAACCCAGGCTTAGACGAGAAGCTGAGCAGTCCCAACTTTTCTCCCGTCCAGAACAAGATATCGTCGTCGTTGACCCGAACCTCGCCATCCTGTCCGGCCGTTCGTGTAGAGAGGATTTTTCTCGCGATGTCATCCGACCCGGGCATCGACCCGAATAGTGAGCGATGGATTATTCTTTCGGATTTGCCAATCTTATGACGGCGCACCTCCGTAAACCCGTCCCTCTCGACCCACTTTATGTACCCTTGTCCATCGGAAAAGACGATTCGAGTGCCGTGGTTGATGACGGAGAGGAGTTTCGACTGCGAAGCCGCCTGTCGATTCTTCATGGTAGATTCCTGGATGACCCGGGACTGCGGCATGTTATCAGAACTGGAAGAAAGACCGTACAACTCCAGTGATCCCTTGGTATTGTATTCACCACACGCTATCAAAGTTCTACCACCGGTCACGCTCTTAGTCTTCTCTACTTGTTCCTCGGAAAGTTGGAAGCGTCGGCGTAGATCGCTGTTGAGGCTGGAGAAAGGGTAGGGGAGCGACGTCAGGCCGCAGAGTTTTGCGCCCGAGTGAATTGACCCCCTGATTGCCGGGAACATGCGCCGGTCGTAGTGTAATATATTAGAGAACCGGCCAGCTACGAAAATGTCGTCTGATAATTGACTACCGTCACCAGAGCGTTCGAGATGGAGAATACTCTGCGGACCAGACTGAGCAAGAGAAGCATATGGGTCCAGAGGCCTTGGGTCCAGAACGTGGGAAAAATCTCGACGACCATTCCTCCTAACAGCATCTAAACGCATTTGGTATTCATCCCGATGTTTAGATCTCGCTCTAAAATCATGCAAGTGTAGACCGTGAATCGTGCCGACCGTCAAAGGGACTCCGGGATCAGCTGCGGAGAGCGTAGTAATCGACCATTCGAACGGGTGGTTCCCCACGACTTGTAGCGTTTCGAGGTCGACCTCGATGAGACCTTAATACGAGTCAGCCACGGCCATATAAGCACTGATGGAGGAGAAACATACGGCTCTGGACAGCAAAGAAAGCCAGATGTTTCTGGCTATCAACACTCACACATTCAGTTACCCCTGTGTTGATCATCTTCGAGCGTCTTGAAAGGTCAGCACCCGGGCCATCACCGCACAAAATTCCAGGGCTAGATTTCAATAGAATTGAGCCCTTTCTACATCGAGTGCCCTTTACGTCCCATAAATAGACCGAACCATCCTCGAGTGGTGACACCGCGAAAAGCTCATTTCTGCTTGGTGAGGGACAGTATAGGGCAGCTCCACTAACATCTATTTGGTTTCTTACGGGGCCATGTTGAATTTTGGGCTGCTCAAACCAACTGACGGCAACGGGACCATATCTCTGAATATATTCGTTATACCAGTTCGCGTTTTCGGTAGGAAATGTCGGGTCCCAATTCGCAGCGATGCGGATCTGCTCTCGCTTCCTCCTCTGAGAAGACAGCTGGGAGAGGCTCTCGAGTCGACTCCAATGTACTTCGTTTTGATCTTCTATCTGACTCCCTTGTCCCAGAGTTGTGGGCGCGCCGCTCAATGTCGCGCCGTCTTCGTCAACCCAATCCGATCCCCATCGGTAGAGTTGAATACGTTCGCGAACAGCAGAGGCGGAGAGGCATTTATTGCGCCAGAAATTGCCATCTCGGCATAGTCCGGAGAAATGTTTCGAAAGGCTTTGGAGGATAACAACGTCGCGCGCTTCTAAGACTAATGTTTACGAAATCATGGTCAGCGGAAGTTTCCGCCCTCGACAAGTGAAGCAGATCTACAGCGACGGGACTCACAGGATAGGATATGTAGGAAGATCTCATCTGGGAGGTTTTCAAGGCGGCTTGAACCAACCATGGTCTGGGTAGAATTATAATTGTGCTTACAAGCTGAAACGGGTTTTCTAAGAGCCGATTATAGGATAAGATGAAATTGATATTTATTATATAAAGAAAGCTGGATCTATTATTGCTTCGATATCTAGTGTAAGTAGAGTGGGCAAGTCTAAACAAAGATAGGATCGATGCTTTTGGTTTCGAATCGGATAGAATCATGAATAATGAATACCTCCTAGGTACATGGTACTTAGGTAGGTACACTAGGTACCGAGGTACCCACCCCACCTGGCAGGTAATGAATACCGAAATCCCCGCCTCACCTTATCGGCCTTATCGGAGTTCAATAACGAACCTTAAGCTGCAATGATTGATAGGTTCTACCTGCTGTTTGATAATTGCGCTACAGTTTAGAGGGTTTAGAAGGGACACTGCACTTGATGGTGATCACGGTACCTAGCAGGGTCCGCGGGGTTACATGTTTCTTAGCAGTCGAGGGCGCCTTCCTTCTAATGAATCTAGCTTCAAAGGTGTTACCATCCTCATACTGTCCAAATCGTCGGGACGAGGCCCGTGCACTGTTTCAACGTGTGGAGATCACTCCGCAAAACGGCAAACAATGGTGCGAGAGATTTTAGGGCTTACGCTTTACCTCATCGGGAATATACGCCACAGGTGGCTCATGATATTTTCAACGACATCAGCGACACAGTTCGTCAAACTTTGTAGAATCGCAATGTAGCAATAATATTCTATTAAGCAAATTTTGGTGTATCTTATCAAGCTTTAAGCCTTTTTGTTTCCTCCTTGTTGCCATTATCTTAGCAATCACATTTCTGGTATGGCTAAATGTTGGTCAACTATAGTTCAGGTGTTCTTTTGTCAACATAAACAGCAAATATCAACTACAATTATGTTTACATCGATTCATATCTTCTATTCCACCATCATGGGGAACTAATGATCCTAGACTACAGTTCATTAACTTTTGAAATAGTCGTGTACGTGTACCAAGGAAATATTTGGTAAAACTACTCACATCATTTTAACTTGATACCCAAATATAAGTGTGCAAAATCGGCTTGTTTTCGTGTTTTTATCTAAATATACCGTACCAATCCTTCATAGCTCATGGATTTTTATAAATGCCATAAAATCACTTTAGAGCAAAGATAATTTATTATTAATCTCCTAGGTTAGCAATCGTTAGAATTCTAGGTAAGTTGTTTTATTGTAGTATGAAATAATAATACATAATAGACAAGCACCAGATGACAATGATCTATTCGACCTTGGTTAAAAGTATTCGGTTTTATTTGCTTGTATAAACTGAAACATATTAATTCGATAGATTATCATAACGCGTCAATACGCGTAATTCGAGAGGTATCTGTCGTTCAGTTGGTTCGTGTGAGCTTAAGGTGTTAGCTCTTCAGTCTGTTAAGTACCAATAGAAATGCCCCTGATTATATACTGGAGGTTCAAGTATGGTCAAGTATAATTCAGTGCTACTAGAATGGATAATTTGAATTAGCTAAGTAGGTACCGACGGAGCAGTGGTTATGCTAACTTTCAGACAGTGTACCTACCTAGGTACCTAGGTAGCTTAAGCTCTTCAATCGTCACGCGATACAGTATGCCTCTTCGGTGGACGACAACATCCGCACCACTCTTTTTCTTTTATCCTTAACCGTCCACATCGCTAACCACCACATCGATTTTATTTCCTTCACCTTACTTCACCTTTACCTTATTTCACCGAACCAACTTCACGATATTCTTTCTCACCATCACAACCACGCCTCGTCAAGAATAATAACACAAGTAAGCTATCATAACCCCTTTCATATATTTAGTCGTCAGGAACACGATTGTCGTTATTTCCCCTACAGTTCTGCAAGGTGGTTCATCGTCAATTGAAATATCGACAAAGTACCCAGGTAAGATTGAAAGCTTTCTAATATCTTCCATCGTTCAGCAGACTGACTACGTAGGTACCTACCTAGCACCCATACTGTATTCTACGACAGGAAGGAACCTCGCCCTGCAGTCGTCATTTGATGTACTAGAGTCTGTACCTAGGTACCCACACCCGGTAACTTTGTTAGGTGATTACCTTTCTCGTCTACCCAACTTCCTCCTTCACCTTCCTTCCGTCTTTCATCTTCCAACTTTACACTTTACACTTTGCACTTTACACTTTGCACTTTACATTCTCTACCTTCCGTCCTTCGACACTATCTACCTTCCGTCATCTACCTTCCGTCCTTTGACCCAGCTTTCAACCTCCAACCTCCATCCAACCTTCGTCCAACCCGACGTCTTTACACGCATTACTCCTTCCTTCAAATTCCCTATTCCCCAGTTCCTCTGCAAAAAGAAAACAAATAGTACAGTTTATACTTCCCTTTTCCCATCCTATCGTCAATACATTTGTATCTAAGTACCTACTAACACATTCATTCATCTATTCAGGGCTTCGATTATTTCGGCACTTCGTCCTTCCGTCTTTCCGTCCTTCTCGGAAATATCGAACGGTGCTACTGCTTTGGCATCGATACTCGCTGGTTTCTATTACCTAGTTACCTAAATTACTAGCCAAATAGGTATGTGTATAATCCTATCCGTGTTCGCCGCTTCATCTTATCTGTATTGTTGCTTCACCTATGATAACACCGTCACCAACCATCCGTCTTATCATCATACACCTGTTACTGTTCATGCTGCTACTCCAACCTTTATTGTCGTCTCTATTCAAATCGGCACTTTATCTTCAGTTCATATTGCCATGTCGAACCCCATTTACACCGTGTCTCACCTTCCATCAATACCTTCGCTTTAATCTTCGTCCATGCTGCTACTTCACGTTACCTACATTCACTAACGTCGTGTCCCAGTTGTTCATCAAGAAGCCATGGCTTCGCACCAGAGTAAGAGTCAGGGGAAGTCTCCGTCTCCGGAAAGTACTTCACGTACTGAGACGCGTCCAAGTATTGGGAGGAACCAAACTCCACGCAATCTGGGCTTTACCATCCTCGATGATCCTTTCCAAAGGATCAACTCTACCCCAAAGGTGTCTAGTGACAACAGTCCTAGCTGTGATGATTCGCAGCAGAAATTGATCAGCTCGTCCTATAGAGATCAACTAGCTGAGGCTACGAGCAGTCAGTCCCAGAATGCTGTCCTGGAGTCATCCGATACTTCTGTGGCTGGAAGATCGTTGACATCTTACCGCCGTGGCTTGGAAAAAGGCACTCTTCCGGCTGTTGCTGAGATGCCTCACGCAAGTAGAGATCGTAGTGATGAACCACAGCACCGGGATATCCTACATCTAAATGTTGGTCATCCACCCTCGACTGGACTTCCGCAGAATCCTCCAATGGATAAAGCTTTTACCCACAAGCGAACAAGATCGATCTTGGGACTTGACCACAATTCTTTACCCATCTCTGACACCACTTTATCGGACTCTCAGCATCTCCTGGACCCGGAGACAGTAACGAACCACCAACAGGCCCTTCGGCTTCCTCAAAAACGGGACCCAAAAGGGAAAAAAGTTGAAGAGGACGATGAGCTCTTTGGTGCTTCACATTCCGATAAGGCTGCGAGTAACTCCAATCGTGATAAATACATTGATCGGAACGGTCAAGAACTACCGCAGCCTGCGATGGAGAGGGATGTGAGTCGTGCCTTAAGACATGTGAGTAGAAACAGAAACTACAGCGAGGGAACGATCATCACATCCGAAGGTAGCCCGTACCCCGTCAGATACCCCATGGAATCATTGCCCACAGATAAAGCTTGTGCCGATTTGCGAAGTTACCAGCACGTCCGTGATATCAAGGTGTCAATCAGTGACCACCACAAAGATATCAATGGGTCAGACAAGCCACTGTCAAGAGAGTCTACGGGTGATTGGGTTACGGAGATCACTAGTGACTTCGACCATGGATATGGTTCATCATCTAGCCGCCGACATCTTATTAAGATGACAGGGAGCAGCATTGCAAACTGTTCTGATGGCTATGAAAAGAAGTCGTATAGTCGATTCGCATCCCGTCGTCATGTCATTCGACATCCTGCTGGTAAAGACGAGCCAGAGTCGTACGAACTACGCAATCTGAAAGACACCAATCAACTGGTGTCCCTCCCCAAGATTCGAAAGGCTAGCACGGGTGCGTATCCAGAGAACTCGCTTCGACTGTTTCCGAATGTCAAGAATGAGAAGGGTGCTGCTGGCCCAACGCGACCACTTCCAACCAAAAAGTTGCCAAATCCGTTCTGCCGAGCTGAAAGTTATAGCCGTGCAGATAGCAATGGTAACTTCAATATCAAGATTGATCGCAACGCCCGCTCGAAATATGAGTTTCGAGACTCTGTATCAGAGTACGGGTCTCCATTGCCCGGAGATGTACGGGCCTCGCGGATCGAACCTCTTCAAACCCACGAGCCACCAGTAACCACTGATCGAAAGGGAAAAGGCGTTGCGAGATATTCAAGACACGACACACAGTCCACCATCCCAGGCTTCGAGTCAACTGGCAGTATGTCGTACGATTTTAACTCGTCAAAAGATGTCCAGATTTCTCCACAGAAATCCCATGAGCCTCGCCATGTAGACCAGGACTACCCCAACCGCTATGCAAACTGGTGGCATGCTGAGAGAGAGGAAGACCGTATCACCCCAACCAGTTCTTTATGCAACGTTGACCTCGTCTCGACCAAGTCTAAGTTTAACTTTGAACTTATACCACTTGGTGAGGCCCAACGGAAGAATAAAGAGCAGAGGGAGAGTGGCGAGAAGGACGAGACGGAGTCGTCTCGAGTCAGATATCAAAAGGCGATTAAATCTATGGCAAAATGGCCGCTGGCATCTAGCTATACCCAACCTCCGCCACCGGCACACACGCGAGGCCTTGTAGCCCCCCATCTTTCTATCGATTTCAGTCCGTCAAGTGTTTTCTATAGGGAAGCCCTCCTCGGTAAGCTCCAGCATCGTATATTGTTTTAGTTACCATAACTAATATAGGATAGATTTATCGGTGCCATTCTCGGCAACAAGTCGGAATGATATCAACCCGAATGCGCCCGCGGTGGGTCAAGGAAGTTCTTATCTGGCTCCCGAAAACAACACAGACATGCCCGTGGCGACGAAGAGGTCGTGGTTAAAAAGATGCACACCTCGATTATTCGCTTCGAGTACCCAGGGCCATGCAAATCCCCACTATGCCCCTGACAACGAAAGCGGACTGAGCCTTGCAGCGATCGAAGCCATGAACGAGCCCAATCTCTCCGATGCTGCTCGTCTTCGACGGGAACAATGGTTCAAGATTATGGCAGTGCTGAGTATAATTTTCCCATTCATTGCGGTCGCGGTAGCTGCGGGAAAGCTGAATAGCTCTCTTGTTTGGTACACCGACGGGGAAGTACGCCATATGACCATCTACCAGAGGAACTTTATCAGAAACACGTTCCTCTTCCAATGCTGCCTATACACGATCGCCATCTCGTGTATCATCGCCGTTTACACCAAGAGGTAATAAATCCTCGGGTGTAACCCCTCAGAGAATATATCTCTGCCAGGATGTGTCAAATATCGAGAGATGGTAAAGGGGTCCATTAACTATCATAACTGGGTATACTGGTTCTTTCTCGAGTACACATCACATTGCTTTAAATTCCGACATTCCATGATTTCTTTTTCACATCACCTACAATACTGATAGGTGATGATGATGTCTACGACTATTACGACCACGATCATGACTACATATCCGACGACGACATACACTCTTCGTAACCGACGACTCCATATGCAGAAGAAATCTTCTTCGCCGACCGTAATCTTGGCATACGGCGGCACCTTCGATCGAGGATTATACACTTGTATATCAGTGTTATTATCTTGACGATTGAATAACCCTTGCTCAGGCTATCGCATGTTGGACATTTGCTCACAATACTTTGCTCACAATATCCGGTTGGCTCTTGATGAAATGAAATAAAACAACAAAAAACGCTTGGGTCGATCAGTTAATTTACCACTGCACGGCACATTCTTTCTGGTCTAGTTAGTTGGCACGCATTTCCCTATACATCAACCTCATTGGATGGTTGGTCCGCCTTCTATACGCGACAAGGAACACCAGAGAATGGAAACGGAGATCTTACAGGATAGGTTCGCATACCAGCAACGTTGGTTTTCTTTTTGATCTCTTGCAAAAGGAATTTTTGTCCTGTCTGTTAAGACTCCGCCGTTGTCTGAAGGTAGACATATACTAGATCACTATGGCTGTAGATAAAAAAAAAGAAAACCCTGATTTTAACAATAAAACATGGACTTGATACGTATATATTGTGACGTGATTGTTCGTAGGAGAGGTTAAGTGAGTAATACTAGTAGGTAAGTGTAAATTTATACTGTAGATATAGGCAGGCAGTGCTTGCCTGTGATATCCACACATGAGGTAGTTTAACCCCATCGCAAACTATGTCGTGTCTGGCACATCAATGGATAGAAAGCAAACTCAAAACAAGAAAAAAGGTATTTCCTTCTATCAATTAGTATTAGCATCCGCCATACCACCGCGTATACTCCAACTGTGTACTATCCCTGTTTGTAGAATGAAGTGCGTGAATTCTACCTCACACGCTTCGGTATAACCTCCTTCCAGCCTGTAACGGATCCATTCCATCCAGCGTATTTAAATTGCCCCTTTCTTTCCTTTTCCTTCCCCATCGTCTCCATGCCATCCCTATATATCATCACTTCGTACCCCAACGTCATTAAACCCCCAACCCCCTAAACCCCTTTGTCACTAACCTAGGTTATAGGCTATAGTAATGTTCGATCCATCAGGCTTCACCTCAAGCCTCGCCATATACGATCTGCCTTAGATGCTCCTTCTCGCCGCTCTGCTCGCACATGGCGCGGAACATGCCGAGGCCGCCTTCATCGCCGGGGCGCTGCAGCTCCCACAGCTCCCTCGGGGAGCCGTACTCGGCGACCTTGCCGTCGTTCAGGACGAGGATGCGGTCGAAGTCGGCGATGGTGCTGAGGCGGTGGGCGATGACGATGAGGGTGCTGTCGCCGAACTCCTCGCGGATGCTGCGCTGGATCAGCGCGTCCGTCGTCATGTCCACCGCGCTGGTCGCCTCGTCCAGCACCATCACCTTGGGCCGCGACACGATCGCGCGCGCCAGGCAGAGCAGCTGCCGCTGCCCCTGCGACAGGTTGAGGCCGCCCTCCGAGATGGCCGAGAGCAGGTTGCGGAAGATGTTCGTGTTCTTCTTTTTCCGGCTGCTCGTGCTGGAGCTTGGGGTCGAGGTTCCGGGAGTGGCTGGCGAGGACTCGTTGCCGTTCCTGATTTCGTCTTCGGATATGAGGTGTACACGGGCCAGCGAGTCGAAGAGCTCGGAGTCCGTGTGGTTGTCGAAGGGGTCAAGGTTCGAACGAATGGTGCCGCTGAATAGGACTGGGTCCTGTGGAATGATTGCTAGCCGGCTACGCAAGTCGTGGAGCTTGATCTTGGAGATGTCCAATCCGTCGATACAGATGCTTCCAGACCGGGCCTCGAGGAAGCGGAAGAGGGCGAGAGTCAGGGATGATTTGCCCGCACCAGTTCGGCCTACGACGCCGATGCGCTCGTTTCGTTCGACGGTGAAGTTAAGGCCTTTCAGGATTGGTGGCAGGTCTTCTGCATAACTCACCACAAGGTCGTTTACCTCAACGCGCCCTTCTGTTGGCCAGGCCGCTGGCGGACTCTTGCCCTCGAGGCTTTCTGTTGGTAATTCAGTGTATTCGACGATTCTCTCCGCTGCGTTCATCTCGAGCTCCACGTTAGCGTAGTGGCGGATCGTCCACATGACGTGACCAGAAAATTCGAGTGCAAATGCCATTCCGAATCCAGCGAGGGACGCATCGATTTCGGGAGCTATGAGGATAAGAATGGCAACAAACGATGCAAAGAAACTTCCTACTACTGCCATTCGCCATCCCATCCACCGGATGAACAGCCAGAGATGCCAAGTCGCCACAGTCCAGTCGTCTAGTTTGGTGTACATACGCTCGATATAGATTTGGCTCTTGTCGAACGACCTTATCGTCTGGACGCCTGTCAAGGCTGATCCGAATTGTTCAAACACGGGAGACTTAGTGATGGATTCGAGGCGTTTCACCGGCCTAGCCCCGTCAAGATAGCGAAGGGCGTAGAATGCGCAGACCAGGAGAAGGAGGAAAGCCATGATGATGATTATGGGCGAGACGAACAATCCAGCGACGACGACACCCACGAGGTTTAGGCACGCGCTTGCTGCGAATGCCATCGAATATGCCATGTGGGTATCCACAGAGTGGAAATCTGCGGTGAATCGGTTCAAGATTCTACCTAGGGGGACAGTATCTAACCATCGCAGAGGAGCTCTGAGTACCACAAAGTTGAGCTTCGCGAAGAGCTGCCTAGACGCACGTACCGAGCCGCTGAATACGTAGTAGTAACGGAACGTCGAAACCACGGAGGTGAAGGTCGAAAGGAAGATGTAGATGCCAAGGTAGAAACCTAGACTGCCGTTTTCTGGCTCGACCACCGGCCGAGCTAGACTGTTGAACGTAAATTGGGGTAGAGTAAATTGATAGGCATATGTCTGCTTTGCCATTTGAGCATTGATGCTCTGTTGATGTTCTTCATACGAACCCGTCCATATTCTCAACCACCACGAACGTCCTAACGTCAGAGCTTGCACGAACAGGAACAGGAATACGATCGCAGACCAGTACCACCACGAACCGCTGTACTTTAGATATACTGCGTAGACTTTCCCCTTGACGGCTCCTCTCTCGCGCCCCTCTTCCTCGACGAATTTACGCGCTTGTGCCTTTGAGGGAACCTTAGCCAGGGGTTCTCCGTCAGGTTCAGTATCAACCTGAGATGTGCCGTCGGAGTTGATAGCTGTTGACGCTTCATCGTCTCGGATCTCCGCGTCTGTCTGCTCGTGACTCTTAATATGTTGCAGAGTTCCGGTTTCTTCTAATTCCGAGAGAAGCCCGGCGTTTAACACGCGGCCATCTCCTAATTCGACGAGGTACTTTGTCTTTGGCTCGCACAAGGCGACGTGATGCGTCACTAGGATCCTCGTTCGGCCGACACAAAGCTCGCCAGTTAGGCACTTTTCGAAGACATGCCGCCCAACATGAGCATCAACCGCGCTGAAGATGTCGTCAAGAACAAGTATACCAGCACGGGAATATATAGCCCTTGCAAGCCTACATGAGTTATGTTAGCAAACGACCATGTGTATTTGAGAGTACTTAGAAATCCATTTCTGGAATGCCGACCCGAGACTATCGGATAGGTCTGATCTCTTCGGCCGTATAGGTACATCACTACATCGGATTCCAGCGAGATATTTAACTTACGTGATTCGCCATTTCTGTCCGCCACTTAGGTTGATGCCGTTTGCGCCGATCTCCGTATTCTCTCCATCACTGAACATTTCCAGATCCTTCGTTAGGGCACAGACCTCGATCGTCTTGTTGTATCGGTACTGATCATATGGCAAGCCAAATAGAACATTATCCTTAACAGTCGCGTTCTCGATCCACGGTATCTGCGCGACGAACGCGACGGCGCCAGGTATAATCCAGTCGTCTCTGTTGGCTTTGTAGTCGCGGCGCTCAGATGGCGCCCGAGGTACGCTGATGGACCCGGTCAAAATATCGACTTCGCCCAAGACAGCTGCCAGCATCAAGCTCTTTCCGCTCCCAGTTTTTCCTGATATTATTGACAGTTCCCCCTTGGGAAACGTGATGTTGACATTGTGTAAGACGAATCGATCAGGATCCTCCTCTTGGTTGTCCGAAGGCCAGGCGATTGACGCATTGTCGAATGTAACCTCGTCAGCTTCTTTCGTTATCTTTGAAATCTCCGCCCCCTTCAGATAGTCATCCATCCGCTTTATGGAAACCCAAGCGTCGACGAGATCAGTTACAAGCTCGGGAATGACAGACAGGGTTACCTCAAGGGCTTTGAAGACACCAAGACTAACGAAGGCAACCGAAGGAGTGAGTTTTTCGTTCAAAGCTGCGTAGACGGCGAGGGACACGGCAGCAAGCAAGACTGGACTCGTAATCCAGCACCCTATGAGTATGACATCGTTGGTGAAAGCGCTCCAGACGCAAGTCAATTCCCGTTCTCGTACATCGCCGATCTTCTTCTCCCACTGCGGCTCGAGAGCGGAAAATTTAATCTGGCGGATTCCTTGAAGAGCCTCGGAAACGATTTCCATCTTTTCGTCACGGACTTTCATCAGGCAGTCTTGGGCGTCGGAATACCGCTTCGAGAAGTAAATATTTATAGGAGTAACGGCAAGCATCGTGGAAAATCCCGCGAGAAGAGCCTTCCACCCGAGAAGCTCTATGAGGAAAAGTAGCGATACAATCAGCTTAAACAGACTTCCAGGGAAAATGTTATTGAATGCAGCAAAGTCTGATACCCGCTTGGCATCAACACCTATCAGATTGACGGTGCTTTGCTTGCTTTTTCTGATCTGCTCGTCCTCATCTTCCTCAAAGTCGTCGATATCCGGTCTGTCGGCGGTGGACGCTTCTCCCATCGGGCCAGCAATGTTCGGCTCGGGCGATCCTGACGAAGCATTTTTCTTCTTGCTAGCTTCCTTGACGTCTTTACGTCTCATTGATTTCTGGAAGATGAGCGCCGACAACTGAGCTCGAATTGGCACGGAAATTTGAGCCCACGATATCCAATAAACATATGCTTCGACCCATGACTGGATAAGGACCGCTACGGCGATCAATATAACCCAGACCCAGGCTTCATATCCCAGACGCTCATTACTTCGTTGCTCTAGAAGATTGAGGAGTTGCAAGACAACCCACTGGGGCGCCAGATTGAGGAAGGCAGTAACAATAGTCAACATCCATTGGAGCGCAAAAAGCCATTTATGAGCGAGTATGATGGAGATCCAAAGCGGGCCTGTGAAACCGCGACTTTCCCAATCGGCAGTCGTTTCTTTGGATCTTGTGTACTGGTCCGGCCTAGGGAGGTCTTCCAGATCCAGGTTTTTCTTCTTAGCCGCCAGACGAAGCAAGTAAGCAGGCCAGCTCCAGTTGAACCGGCTCCACGCCGATTCCGTATGCAGCCTATCAACCGGGTGGCCCTCATGGAATACGTCGGGTCTGCGAGGAATCGATATGCTAGCGACGGCCAGGCAGACAGCGGCGATTATTTCCGCCACACGTATGGCGAAAACCCCAGCAGCATCCTTCTGTAACAGAAGTGTCGCTACGTCGTTGTCCTGGATGGCGAGAACTGTAGTGTGGATACTACATGAGACAAAAGACCAAATACCCAGATCGTAAGCTGTTACCGAGTTTCGGCTAGATGCAATACAGATAGCCTGCAAGGTCAAGAGAGCCTGCGTCCAGGTGAAACAGCATATGTCAGTAATCTGACCTATTCGGTTTGTCTTAGTGTAACGGTGTGCTTACCCAAGTTGCAACGCCCAACCAATTCTCGAGGAACAAACCGCCTTCTAGGCCTCGAGTGTTCAACGTCGAGGTCACAGCTAATGCGATCGATACACCGAGTCCAATTAGTGAGAAGATGAGTATAAGAGTCTTGGGGACCTTGGTGCTGAAGGCCTCGACAGCATCCCGCGTGCTTTTACCATCCTTATCCTCATATACTTCGGTGGCGAATTTGGAACCACGGTCACGCAGTCTGCCCAAATTCAGGGTGGCAGGAATGGAGAGGACTGTGACAACGCCCAAGCCGACAGCTGAAGTCACGAACACTACTTTCTCGTCGGGCATGTTGTGGAGATATGAGTGCATTCGGAGTTAAGCTCGGAATTCTAGAGCTAAGATTTGGTTATGGCCTTCCCATATAGACGCTACGAGTAGCGCGGAAGAGAGAAGCGCGACAGGACGTGACTGGGCCAATGCGGCTTTAAAAAAGCATAATTCAGACCGTGACCCATCAGAAGAAAGCAGAAGAAGAAGAAGAAGAAGAAAATTCAGGAGGAAACATGAGTCTTACTATCAAAGACAGAAAAAATCTGAAGCTGTTGAATGAGCAACATAGAAATGGGGACGGAGATGAATTACACGTCATTGGCTGAGCAATGCAAGACAAGACAGAGTACAGTATCTCATCGGTACGCCCTGCCTAGATTATGAGTGACCTTAGGGTCTGGCGGCTTGCCGGTTGACTCATGGTGGCTTCCCAAGACGGAGGAGGACCCGGGGAGAGGGGACTGTTAACGAAAGTTGCCTTAGTGCCTAGTACTATCACACCCCCGGGCAAGGAGACCCTACGACCCTACATACCTACCTAATAGGTAAACCTCCATGTTAGCGGTGGATTTCGCACGACAGGCCGATCCTGGTTCGCTCGGTCTTGTACTTTGATGTATGTAGGTATGGGCGCAGAAGGCATATCGCCCCACCAAAGGAAACAAAGCGGATTTATGTATCCATTGTCCTGCATCGTATCCCATTCGGGATAATCATCGGTGTGAGTAGCACGGGTCCGCGAGCGGTATAGGGAGGATACGGGTGGTTATTAAGGGCCAGGCATCGTCGCCTGACGAGGGATGACAAAAGCGGTTTAGGACCCCCATGCAGATGGATCGATTTTGTTACATCCAGGGCTGGCTAGATCTCAAATCAGAAGGTGTCTTAATAAACGTACGTACTAAGTAGTGCATAATAGTGCTGATCCATTGCCTGTTAGCTACCCACCTAAGTACGCACGGAATATATACACTAGATGTAGGTAGACATAACGAGGTGGTTGGTTAGATGTATAGTTAGGAACTACCTAGTGTAGCGGCCAAGGATTAAGGATTTATCAAGGAGCTATACGATGAGGTAGGTACGTAGTGCCCGGGTGGTAGATGGGATGGGTTTGTGAAAGAAGCAACGGCTTGCCGTAATGTACGACATTGAAGTCGCACATCATTGGCATTATCGAGGGTTATATCGAATATTTCGTTACACGTATTAATATCCCGCTATAAAAGCATACCTAGACTTTTGGCAAATTCATTTTTATTCTCAGCTCTATAAGAAAACTTATCGGTTAAGTACTTAGGTAATATATAACGTATGATTAGATGAGTGCATATAAGACAACCTTCTCCACCAGATCTGCATCAGCTTACATTCGAGAAGCCATAATCAACGCCTAGGAATTAATCGAAGAAGCATTTCGTACCCAGGAAAGAACGACGCGGGGTAGGTATTTTATGACCATCCATACCTGTCCGCCAAGTTACCCGAAGATCCGGGTCCGTGTGTACCGTAGATACGATAGATACAGTCCCGTCCCTGCCTTATATTTACCTAAGGAAAGCAACCTTAAAATCTCCGGGTTCGGAGAATTAAGGCAGCTTCAAGCCAACCACCTACCTGTGCCTGCCTAGGTCTATAAGAACAATCATGATCATCTTTCAAAATCGTTAGTATAGTTACACTATCATACCTACTTTTAATAATGACCATTATAACAAGCCACCATAGGCCGAAAACATCACGTCAGCTAATCATTATCTAGTCCGCTTAGAACAAAGGACGAAACCGTAATTATTCGGCGTTTGCTTATGAATATACCGATGCCATAGGTATTGTCTATCCGCTCGATAATATGTGGTGTTTCCACCGTTCGATAAGCAATGATTGGTTTTGGTGTAGGTATAATATCTTATTACTACGCATTGATGTTTATATTATAGCCTTCGTTCCACAAATGTGCCTGATCAAGTGATCTTCCTTAGATTGGCGAAGATTGGTAGCATATCGGCAGGTATTCCGTCGATAAAGGTGAGCGGCCAATGATGGATGCAGCGCGACATATGCATGCGGATGGAACATGACACTCATCACACCGCTTTTGCAGTTGGATGACGGGCCGCTCACATTGTTTCCTCTTCCGCCAGTTGATCCTGCGGGCTAATAACCGGCCAATCAAGTCCGTTTGCAGGAGTTAGTGCTGACGAGGAGCTCGTCTAAGAACTTTCGGCTACATCTCCAGCCGTCGGCTCTCTCCAATGCAGAGCCGCGATCGGACGATTCCTAAGTTCTTTAAAAGCGTGAGGTCGGTCGTTTCAGTCCGTCAAATCTATCACGAGAGCCGAGAACCCTTCGACGTCAGATTAATGTGGATGGGGCTAGATAATTCTAGCAGCGACGTGGCGGTGATGATGGATGAGTTATAAACTCAGTCATGCCGAACAAAATGAGGCATTGTACGTGGCGTACAAGTCATCGTCAGCAATAAGACTTAATGATCATTAATTTTTTAGGTACTACAATGTAGTCACCAATTATGAAGTAGATGAGGCTCAAGAAGTAAATCTAACTCTGATCGTGATTCAGGCCGTGTAATAGGCTTAGCTTACCTTGCCATTTGCAAAATCGATTCGGAGGGAATCACGGCGTATTAACATGATGATATTATCACTCACTTAAGTACTTACTAACCTGATGTTAATTACAAGATAGTTCAACTTACGACAATATAACGACCTTAGAAATCATGCGGGTTGTAAAAAGTTTAATGCTTATATATATGCTTATATCACCAACTCTTTAAAGCCGACATTCGGGCTGGATTTCAACTACAGTTATCTATAAGGCTAAAATAGGTGAGCAGCCCTGGAAATCAAGCATAAAAATGCCATAGGCGCTACAGGAACTTAGGTATACTTAATTAGGTACCTTAATAAGGTCAATGTCATACGCATATATCCAGATCTAATAGTGTTTCCCCAATTCAGAGATGAAGGTTCGGAATCTTGAATATCTCAACGAGATAGTAGAGCAATAAAAAGGTGTGGGATTCATGTATGTACCTACCTAGGTAGGTATGAAACGAGGTAATAGATAGGTGATCCCAAAGGTCGATATAGATTTGTCGTGATTGGCTCATCGGGACAAACGCGTCTAGGCGCGTTCATAGGTAACTAGTGTAGTTGCTTGTAACGTGTTAATTGCTTATAAGTGAAGCTCTTAATACATCCATACCCGAGTCTACCTGGCATAGAGTGATATATCAATCCAAGGATCCTACCCACGTTTTTATTATTTGACAATTTGACATAAAACTTCTCAATCAAAACTCCTAGATAAGCAATAGAAAGAGGTAAGAAGAAAAGATAAGAGTTAACTAAGAATTTTTTTTCTCAGGCTCTCACCCGTGCTGTGGCGAATTACCTGGGGGGAACTTAAAAGGTAATATGTCGCATATAAACCCGACTAGAAATTGTACAATAGAACAGCGTAGGGCTATGAGCCACCTATCCATGTTCTAAGGTTCTTTAAGCTGCCTCTGTCCAAAGATGTTAGGTATTAGCAGGAGCCCTGGAGGTACCTAGATAGTGACGGGCAGCTGCAGTTATCAGCTAATAGCCCTAAAAGAGTTTCCACCATAGGAGGGATATATCCCTGTAAAGCCACTAATTACTACTTACATATGTACCTAGGTTAGGTATCTGGGTAGGTACCTGGATAGGTAGATTGTAACCGTAACCGCAACAAATTGGTACCTACGGAGGTACCTCCAGTACTAAGAGGGTACCTAGAATCCTAGATAGATAAGTTCAACCTCATCTTTGGTCAATGCTCAAGTCTTCGCATTTCTAGAAACTCCAATCAATTCACAACTTCTGAACTTCTACCTCAACCTCAACCTCAACTTCAACCACACCCACAATCACAACCTACCTACCACACGTTAGAATCTCTCTACCATACCTCTCTAGATCTAACTCAAAATACATAATCGTCTTCGGTCTTTACGCATCGTCTATTCTCGTATTAATTAACTCGACGGTGTATTGACCAGGACTTTACAGCACTCAGCATTCCCGAGGTCATAGGTATTCGGAGCAGCCTTGCCTACCTATTCACACCTGCGCAGCCCGCTTCGGAGTTACCTTGACACCATATAGTCTCATGTCTCGCGCGGAACCGTCACCATGAGGTCAACTCCTTTGATCATCAATTGGCATGATAAAAACGCCCCCATCTACTCTGCCCACTTCGAACCCCAGCATGGCAAAGGAAGACTAGCTACAGGAGGAGGAGACAACAACGTGCGCATCTGGAAGGTCGAGGCAGAGGGCGACACTCGCAGGGTTGACTATCTATCAACTCTTACCAAGCATACCCAAGCTGTGAATGTCGTTCGATGGGCTCCCAAAGGTGAGACACTTGCATCGGCTGGAGACGACGGCAATGTGATACTATGGGTTCCTAACGAAGCCCACAACCCTACCACATTTGGGAATGAAGGCCTTGAAGATAAGGAGACATGGCGTACCAAACAAATGTTCCGTCCTACCGGGTCGGAAATTTACGATCTGGCCTGGTCTCCAGATGCCACCCACTTCATCATTGGAAGCATGGACAATGTAGCTCGAATATACAATGCTGGTTCAGGTGTGTAGCCCGGAACTCTCTCCGCCTCGTCTCGTGCAGTCGACTTACTTCTCTATAGGTGGTCTGATACGACAAATTGCCGAACATAGTCACTACGTGCAAGGCGTCGCATGGGACCCGTTGAACGAATATATCGCAACCCAGTCGTCAGACCGATCAGTCCATATCTATTCTCTCAAGACCAAGGATGGGCAGTACGCGCTCACTAGCCACGAGGACAACAAGACATTTAAGGTTGCCAGTCACGCGAAAGCTGATCTCCCCCAAAGACGCATCTCGTCCAACAGTCCAGCGCCACCAGATATGGGCTACCGAGCTCAGCTCGCGGCCGCCGTAGACACACCAAGCGCCTACATCGGGTCGCCGGTGCCGTCTGCGCCGGGAACACCGCAGTCTGTCCCCCTACCGATGAATCCACCAAGCGTCGTTAGTCACAGCAGGCGATCCTCGTTCTCGTCTCGACGATCCGCATCCCCGGCGCCATCATTACCCCTGCCTGCGGTGATGCCGATTGAGCCATCTCCAAAGTTTAACCACGGCTTCGGCACAGGGGTGAAGAATTCAAGTCTTTACGCTAATGAGACCCTTACCTCTTTCTTTAGGCGCTTGACCTTCACCCCAGATGGCAGTCTACTTCTGACCCCTGCTGGCCAATATCAAGTACAGCATCATGAAGGTCCTAGACCATCGTACGAGGTAATCAACACCGTCTACATTTATACCCGAGGCGGCATCAACAAGCCACCTATTGCTCACCTCCCAGGCCATAAGAAGCCGTCAGTAGCGGTTAAGTGTTCTCCCATAATGTATACATTAAGACAGTCGCCGCCAGTAACGAAACATATTACTATCGACACTTCTTCTGCGGAAGATCCTATCCCAGCTCTTCCCGAGCCCATCTCAAGACCATCGCCGGCCGTGATGGATCCACCCCCTCCCCCAACCTCCTCGGCACCAGACCCCGAGAAGTCGTCCACGCCGTCTAGGCTTCTGAATGTGGAGACTGGGTCAACAACACCAGGGCCCAAATCGGCATTTTCGCTACCATATCGTATGGTGTATGCTGTGGCAACACAAGACTCGGTTCTCCTTTATGATACCCAACAAACCACTCCTATCTGTGTCGTCAGTAACTTACATCTGGCCACGTTTACTGACCTTGCTTGGTACGTCTTTTTGCCCTGCTTAGAAATGTATTGCAATGTCTAACCGACTTCTAGGTCGAGCGATGGTTCAACACTCCTTATATCGTCGTCAGACGGCTTTTGCTCGACACTCTCGTTTCTACCAGGTGAGCTAGGCCAAGAGTACAAGGGCGAGCTCGCGGGTCCGACGATTACATCTGCCGCCGCCACGGCCCCTTCAGCTCAGGCCACCTCGTTGCCTACACCGACGTCTGCCTTTGCACCTCCATCACCCTTCCCTAGTCACCAGCATCGTAATTCTGCCACCTCTTTTGCCGCTCCATCTCCCCCAGCCATGACATCGTTCGTGAGCGCACGCCCATCTTCACCTGCTCGTTCAAACTCGACATCGTCAATTGCGACGCAGGTCTCTATTATGAACAACCCCCCTTTAATAGGCGGAAGTTTGCCCAGCATCGCTGCCACCAACTCCGGCAAGGTGACGGGCGTGCCCATGACGACACCACCCGAGACACCCGGGAACAGTAATAACATAGTCGTCGGTGTCAAACGGGAAGCTAGCGAAGCAGACAAAGACGAGGCGCCAGAAGCTGGCCAACCGAAAAAGCGAAGGATCGCACCGACTTTAGTCACAGATCCTAAAGCATAATAGAGAGCTCTAGGAGTCAAGGCAAGACTTGTATCAACAGGCTATCATGTAGGTGGACTTTTCGCTGGAGTTATAAGGGACATTGGTCGGCACGTGCCATCTCGTTTTTCGATTTGAGAAACGCGATTTGATCATTGGGATTGCTGGCTAGGAAAGGAAACGCGGTTTGGTCGACGATACGTCTTCCGCGGTGGTGAGTTAGTTTTGTGATTAATTTTCATTCCTGTCGTGCAGAGAACGGCCCGAACGGGTTAGCTGACCTCCAGAGTCGGGAGTAAGTGCTCGGCAGTGATGCTAAGCTGCGATTACCGCTGTCTGCACCGCTTCGTTACCTGTACCGTGAATTATGCTAGATTCCCTAACTCTGGTAGTAAATCTAGTCGATATACGTCCATGGATACTTGCTATTGCTTATAATCGTGCTTAAGGGCTGCAACACGATGCAGGTAGCTAAGGTTGAATGTCGTCCGTGCTATGGGTGTAAAGGGGCGATTGTTTGGTTTAGAAAATTCACCCTTCATACCTACCATAGCAGGAATAGGTGGTTACAGGGAACGGTTCTCGAACGTAAAACGCACTTTATTTTAAGAACGGTTTAGTTATATATTTACTATTCTTGCTTTAATTACCGTTTTCGCTTTAATTATTATTTTTACTTTAATTATTATTTTCGTTTTAATTATTATTTTTATTTTAATTATCGTTTATTTTAATTTTTATAATTTTTATAATTTTAATTTATTAAAATAATTAATTATTATAAATTAATTTATTTAAAATATTTATTTAATTTAATTATATTTAAAATAATTTAATTAATTAATTAATTAAATTATTTATAAATAAATAAATATTTAAATAAAATAAAATTTATATATTTTTTAATACGTAAAAATATTTATTTATTTAAAAAAAATCTTTTAATTTTTATAAAATAATATATAAAAAATAATTATAAAATAAAAAACGTTTTTTAAATAAAAATAATAATTTTAATAATAAAAAAAGTTAATAAGTAATAAGAACGGTTGTTAACCTTAAAAGAACCGTTCCTTGCCTGTAAAAAACCGTTTCCTGAAAACACCAATTGCCGCTGTGGTATGAAAGGTTGCACGTTAACTGTACCTATCGAGGCCTTAGTGATAGCCAGCCTCGGATTGATTAGAGGGGGTGGGGAGCTTGGCGGCTACCTACTTCGAGGCGAGGGCGAGAAAGGGGTTTGAGGGCGGCGTTATCGCCCTAGCTCGCAATCCGTGCCAGCAAGGTGGGCGAGACGCTTCATCTCCGCGAAGTTCGTTACGCTGTTCAGAGAGACGGGTCGGTAGAGCGTCAGGCTAGTTGTCCCTCCGGAGCAGTAGATCGCGGCGAGGCTATGCCACGCCCGGAGATGCTTTGCAGTTACTCGCGACGCAGCCCCGTGATGTCTATCCTTATTGTTCCCTATCCTACCTACCTATGTTGACGTACGCCGCATGCTCGGCACGCTAGTGAAGCGCGCAGTGGATATAACAATAACCCGAGTTAATAAGCTGCTATATTAGTCGCGGTAACTTTAACCACTTAATCGAATGCGTAATCCCGAGGTACGTAAATTAATACCGTATTATATATTCATTTAATGTTATATAATTATATATAATTAAAGTTATTAAGCTTTATTTTTTATATATTTATATATCGTATATATCGATAATTTATAATAAAACTTTATAAATATAATAATAATTAAAATTTTATATATAATACGATTAATTATACGATATTAATAATTTTATTATTTCGTTATATTAAAAAAATTTTTATTATTAAAATTATTTTATTAACGAATTTTATTTATTAAATTAAAAAAATTTATTTTTATTTTAATATTTTATATTTATATAATATTAAACGTTTCGTTTTTATTAAACGATTAAATTTTTATCGTTTATTATATTATTTTTTATTATTTTTAATCGATTTATATAATATTTAAAATTAATTATTTTAATATTAACCTCGTTTTATTTATTAACGTTAAATTTACGTAATTTATTTATTTCGTATTAATTTTCGTTAACGTAATAATCGATAAATTATTTTTATATACGAATATTTTCTAATATTATTTATTTAATTAAATAATTAAAATAATAACGTATTTTTCGTAATTTATTTTATGTTTAATATAAATAATTTATTTTATTTTATTTATCGTCGTAAATATAATTATTAAATTTTATTTTTTTTCGTAAATAAAATAGTAATAATTTAAAAAAAATTTAACGAATTATTTAAATTTTATTATTATTTTACGAATAACTTTTATTAAATAATTATTTAAAATAAAAAACGTATTATAATTATTATTAAAAATATTAATAAATAACTTTTTATTTAAAACGATTATTTCGCGTTTAAAATTTATTTTATTATTATAATATTTTATAATATAATTATTTAATTAAAATTATCGGTTTTTTTAATATTTATTTATTTATAAAACTTTTCGTAATATCGTTTTTCGTTATTATTAAAAAACCGACGTTAATTTAAACGTAATTTCGTTAATTAATAATTTACGTATTTTATTATTTATTATTTTTAAATCGATTAAATTTAATTATATATTAATTTATAATTAATTAAAGTTTTATAATAACGATAATATAATATATAATATTAATTTAAATAATAACTCGTTTAATTTCGTATTTATAATATTTTTAATATAATTTTATTTTAATTATAACTTTCGTTTTAACGTTTCGTTAAAATTAACGATTCGTTAACGATAAGTTTTATTATTTAATTAATAACGTAAATTTTTATTTAAAATAATATAATATAAACGATATAAATTTAATTATAAAATAAATTAAATATTTTAATATAAAATATAATATTAAATAATAAATATTATATTAATATTTACGTTTTTATTTAAAAAAAATTATATTAAAATAATTTAATAAATATACTTTTAAAATATCGTTTAAATTTAATTAATAAAAAACATATAATTAAAAAAAATTATAAAAAATTATAAATTTATTAAAGTTATTTATAAATAATTTATTCGTAAATTTAAAAAAATAATAATAAAGTTTTAAAAAACTTAAAATTAAAATTTTTCACGTTTTAAAATTTACGTAACGGTAAAAATATTCGTTCGTTCGTTTAAAACGTCGTTAAAAACGTAAAAATATATAATTTACCGTTAAAAAATTAATTAATATATATATTTAACGCGTTTAATTTTAAAATTAATAAACGATATAATATTAATAATTTTTTTAAACGTTTTTAATAATCGTAAAAATATTTTAAAAAATTATATTAATATTAATATATTATAATAAATTTTATTTTTAACTTTATAATAAATAATTAAATAAATAAAAACATTTATATAATTACGATTACGATTATAATAAAAGTAAATTTTAAAATTAAATATTAATTTATTAATTTATAAATTAAAATTAAAAATAACGTAATAATTATAACCGTAATTAAAAATTATTATAAATATCGCGTTTTTTATATTTATAAACGTATTTTTAAAATTAATTTATATTTTAAATATTAAATCGTTAATAATAACACGATAATAATAAATAATTATATAATAATAAAAATAATAATAAAAATAAACGTTATAATTTTTAATAAAATTAATAATAATTATACGTAAATAAAATATATAACGTTAATAAAACCTCGTTATAATAAATTAATATATTTATAAATTAAAATAATAAATAAAATTTAAAACTTAATTTAAATTATAATAAATAATATTTATAAAACGATTATATTAATATAAAATTTAATATTAATTTAACGTACGTATTATATTTTTTAATTTAACCGTTAATATTTAATTTTATTTAATTTAATAACGTATTTTTTAATAATTTTAATTTTTTATAAATAATTAATAATTTTTTAAACGTCGTAAATTTCGGGATAATTATTAATAAACATTAAAATATCGTTTATAATTATTATAATTTAAAACTTTCGAACCGAAATAAAATTTTCCGATATTTATAAAATTAATATATTAACTTTTTATTTAATTATTAATATAATAACGTTCGTTAAAACGTTTATTACGATTAAATATTTATAATAATTATTAATTTATTTTAATGCGAAATTAATTAATATTAATTTAATATTAATTTAAATAAATATTATTTATTAAATATAACGTTATAAAAATATATTAATATAATCGTAACGATAAATTTTATTTTAACGAAATTATATTACGTAAACGATAAAATATAAATATTTTTCGTTATTTATTTTAAATTATAATTAACCGTTAATTAATTATAAATTTTTATTTATTTAAAAATAATTAATCGATTATATTTTTTCGTTATTTCGTTTAACGTAAATTTAAGCTTTAATATCGATATTAAATTTATATATAAATTAAAAACTTTTTTTAAACTTTCTTTATAATAAATTTAACGATAAAATATAAAAAAAATATATATATAATAATATAAATTATATAAAAACTTTAATTAATAAAA
Organism: Jackrogersella multiformis; assembly: GCA_902806575.1. NCBI lineage: Eukaryota > Fungi > Ascomycota > Sordariomycetes > Xylariales > Hypoxylaceae > Jackrogersella > Jackrogersella multiformis. Next base: position 783,327 of record CADCXD010000011.1, on the reverse strand, counting down.
ATTAATTATAAAAATATTATTTAAAAATAAAAATATATAAATAAATAACGTTAATATTTATTTATAAAATTATAAAATAATAAATCGTAATATTAAATTATATAATTATTCGTTTTTATTTTAAAGATTTTTAAAATAATAAATACGTTATAATTACTTTCTTTAAAAATTATATTTATATAAAGTTTATTTATATATATATTATTAAAAATAAATATATTTAACGTTAAATAAATCGATATTTTTTTATAAAAAATAATAATTATTTAATTATATAAAACTACGATTTTATTATTCGGTTTTCCGGATTTTTAAACGTAAAATAAAGCCCGTATATTAATAATTAAAAATATAATAATCTTTAAATAATTAATTTAATATATTAATATAATATATTAATATAATTTATAATATAACTTTTAAATAAATTTTTTTATTTAAATTATATTTTAATTTTATCGTTTATTTTATAATATTTATAAATAATATAATCGATTATATTATCGTACGTAATAATATAAATAAAAACATCGTTTTAAAAGAAATACGTTAATAAATTATTTAATATTAATAAAATAAAATATACGTAAATATTATATAATAAATAATAAAATTATAAAATTAACTTTATAAAAACTTTTTCGTAAAAATAATATAAACTTTAATAATTAATTATTTTAGTTAATTTTTAATTTCGTTATTTTAAATATTATTACGTTTTAAAAACACGTTATCGACGTTATCGTTTATAATAACTTTAATAACTTTAATATTTTTAAACGTATATCGGCCGTATTATTTAAATTTAAAAATATTTTTAAAAATAAAAAATATATTATAATTTTAAATAAATAATTACTTTAATTTTTATTTAAGTTTAATTAAAATTTTTTTTTAAAAAAAACATAATTTTTAAAAAATATTATTTATATAATATTAATAATAACGATAAATAATTTATTAAAAAAACGTTAAATAAATTAATATTATAAAATTATATTTATCGAAATAATACCTCGGTTTTTTTATTTTATTTAATCTTTATTATTTAAAAAATTATCCTCGGTTTAAATAAATTTAAATAATTAATATTTTATAAAGTTATAAAACGTTATATTATTTAAAATTAAAAAAAAAATTCGTTTCGATTTTTAACGTCGTCGTATTTTATTATTAATAATAAATTTATTCGGTTATAAAATAATAAATAATAATAATATATATATAACGGTAAATAAATATTTTATTAAATAATATAAATTAAGTAAATTATTATTATAATAATATTTACGTTATATTAAATAACTTTAAAAATTATATACGAGATTTAATTTTTCTTTTTTTTTTTATTTCGATTAAAAATATTTTAATTAACGTTTCGAAATTATTTATCGATTTTTTTAATATCGTTATTTTAAATTATTTAATCGATACGTTTAATTTATTTATAATTAAAAAATACTTAAAAGTTATATTTAAAATTAAGTTTTTTATAACTTTTAAAAATTTTAAATTTTTTATTAAATTAATAAAATATATATGAAATAATATTTTTAAATACGTAAAAATAATCGCTTTATTATTAAAAAGTAACGTATAAAAAAACCAAAAAAAAGTAAAAAAAGTAAATAATAAATACTTTTATTAATATATAAACGAAAAACGAAAAATTAACTTTTAAAAGCTTTAAAATATATTAATTAAATATATTTTATTTTATTTTTATAACTTTAACCGGTTTTTTTATTTAAATTTCGACGTTTTTAAATGTAAAATTAAAGTTTTCGTTTATTATATTATATAAAAAGTTTTACTTTAATTAATTAAAAACGATAAATTTTATATTTTTATATTTAATATAACGATATAATTAATCGTTTTTTTTTCGTACGTTATCGTTAATTAAAAAAAATATTAATTAATAAAAATAAAAGTTTTCGGTTTTATTTAAATTTTTAAAAATTTAAAAATTTTATAAATATTATTTAAACCGATATTTATATATTTATTAATTATAAAATAATTTTAAATATAATTTAATATTTAAATATTATTATAAAGAGCCATAGTTATATGGTTTATGGTTAAGGTAATGGCTTATGCTTTATATTTATTAGTTATTCTTTAAGATATTAACTTTGCTTTTACTTTTAAAAAGAATAATTATTTTAAGATTTTTATTTTAACTTATTAATGTATAATAAATGGTAGCATTTTACTTTTATTATATCGTAACGATTTATACTTTACTACTAAATTAATTAAGCTTTTAATTAATTAATAAGGACTTAAAGTTAATTAATTACGATAAGTTAATATGGTAAAGATTTAATTAATAATTATTAAATTTTAAATATTATTAGACTTTAAATACTTTATAATTATTTTTTTCGTTATTTTGTTTTTTTTATTATTTAATGGTTTTTACTTTTTTATTATTATTAATCGAATTTAATTACGTTATTATTTTTTTATAATATTATAATTTACGTATTAATATTATTTTAATAAAATTAAGCTTTTTTAATCGATTAAGTTTTTTCCTTTTTTATAATTTTAAACTTTAATAACGATAATATTTTATAAGTTATTATTTTTATCCGTAATTACCGAAACCTTTAAATAATATAAAGGTTATATTAATTACGTGTAAATAATTTATTATTTCACGTAAATATATTATTAAATGTAAAATTAATTTTTTTATTAATATAAAGCTTTTACATTATACGGAATTTTATAATAAAAGCGTTATTTTATAATTTTTAATAAGTGTTAAATCTTTAAAAATTTAAGCGAGTATTTAATAAAGTGTTAAAAGTTATATTATAATTTACTTTATTAAATTTAAAAGTTTTTATTTAAAAGTTAATATTAATTTTAATATTAATTTTTTATATTAATTATTTTTATATATTAATCGATAAAATTAACTTTTTATTTATTAATTTAATATTAATTAATTTTTTAGCCGATTTAAATCTTATAATATTATTAATAAAATTATTAACGAGGGAAGTAATTAATTTAATCGATTATTAAATTCTTTTATTATTTAATTTTTAATTATTAATTTTTTTAATATTATTAACGTTATTATAATTTTTATTAATTTATAATTTAAGAATACGATTTATAATAATTTTAATAATTATTTTAAATTATTTAATAATTATTTTAACGTTTATACTTAATTTATAAATTAATTTATTTATATTATTAATTTTATATTAAAAGATTTAATTATAATTTATCGAAAGAATTAAAGTTAATAAGGTTACGTAAGTAATTATATAAAGCTTTTAAATAATTTTTTTAATATTTTTAATTATTTATTAAGAAATTTAATTATAAACGTAAGTAGTTATACCGCGAAAAGTTAATATTAATAAAGTTATATAAATAATTATATAAAGCCTTAAAATTAACCTTTTTATATTTTTAATTTTTTATTAAAAGATTAAGTTATAAATAATTAAGTTAATATTTATTATATATTCATTTATTATGTTTTTTTTTTCTTATAATAAAGGCATATAATTATATTATAAATCTTTTATATCGGATAAAGGTATATAATTTAATTAATTAATTAAAATCCGGGACAAAATAACTTAAATAATAGTTAATTAATTTATTTAACCTCTCGTTTTAAGGTTAAAATAACTTTTAATAAATAAACCCGATTAATTTTAAAGATTATAACTTCCATTAATTAATTTCATCCCTAAATTAATATATAAATTATAAGTACGTATCGCGAAATAAGTTATAATTTTATTTATAATTAAACGTTAAGTTATTAACGAGCCGTTTAACGGTTTAATTAATGACGTTTTAATACTTATGTAATTATAAAAGGATAAGGTAAATTATTAATTAATATTAAAAGATTAAACGATTTACGATATCGGTTACCTTATAACGAACGTAAATAAGTTTACGATAATAAATGATTTTTTTATTAAAAATAATTATATATATTAACGTAATATTTATATATAAATAAATTTTATTTAAGTAATTTATTAAGAACTTATAAAAGTTATAAAAATTAAAGGTAATCTTTATAAATTATTTCGTAAAAATTTATAAAATTAATAGATAAATTAAGTACCTATTAAAAAAAAGTAAAAAATATAAAACGATACGAAATATGCTTTTAAAGTGTTATTTGATTAATATAAAATTTATATATTAAAAGTTTTAATATTTTAAAACTTTATTTTAAAGATATATTTATTAAAATTTAATTATTAAATATTATTTAAAATTATTAAATATTTAGATTAATTACGAATATATAATAAATAACGACGATTTATAATAAATTAAACCTAGAATTTAAGGTAGTAAAAATTATTAATTTAAAGTTAATTATAATAATTATAAACGTTTATTTTAAATATTTAAATAAAAAATAATCGGTATAACGTGAATAAATATTAATAAAAAGAAATAAAAACTTAAAAGTTAATATTAAACCTTATATAATATTTAATAATATATTTATTTGAAATATTTTTTTAACGATATTAAATTATTTAAAGATATTTAATTTATTTATTATAATTACGATAATACGGTATTTTATATCGATTAATTAAAGGTTTATTAAGGCGATTAAGGCCGTTATAATAATAAATATAATTAACGAAATAATTATAATTAATAACGAAATAATTTTAATTAACGTCGAAATAGTTATAATTTTAATAATTATAATTAAGGAGGAGATTATCGTAATGGTAATTATAATCGAAATCGCGATTAAAGCTACGATCGAAATTATAATTAAAGTTACGATTAAAGTTACGATTAATATAATAATAAACGAAATAATAAACGTTAAAGTAATAATTAATAAAGTTATTATTATCGTGGTTATAAACGTGGTTATAATACTCGTAATTATTATAATTACGAATATTATAATAACCGTCCCCGCTTTTATTAAAGACGATAAGGGAAGATAAGAAATTGTTTTAACGGCGATATATATTTATAAAATAAAGTCGAATATAAATAAAACGAAAAAAATTATAAAGAAAATAAAAAAGATTTATAAGTAAATAATTATTTTTTAATAAAGGAATACTTAATAAATAAATTTAAAACCTTTATATTTTATTTTTTATCTTTTAAAAATAAATCGTTAATTATAAAAAAACGTATATATCGGAAATATTATAAAATATTTAATATTAAATTTAATTATTTTAAATATATATACGTTAATAAATATATAAAACTTAAATATTTATAATTACCTTAAAAAGTAAAATAAACGATAAAGATTTAACTTAAAATTAAAAAAGTTATTAATATTTATTTTATTTAAAAATAAATAAAAACGAAAATATAGATAATATAATCGGAAAATATTATACCTTTACCTTTATAATTAATAAATATAAAAATTAAAAATATTATCCCTTTATTTTTAAATAAAAAGTTAATAAAATATATAAATTTAAAAATAAACGTATTAAATAAATTGAAATAAAAATCGACGATATATATAAATATTAACGTATTTAATTAAATAATAAATAAAATATAATTAAAAAGTTTTATCGAAGATTACGAAGTGTTTAAATTAAATAAATTTATATATATATAAAGAATAATCCCGGGAAGATTAATTATAAAAACCAAAGTTAAATTTTCGATTAAATTTTAAAAAAAAACGATATATAAACGGTAAGTTTAAGTTTAAGTTTTAATAAAAATATAGATTAATTATTTAAATTTTTAGTTTAATTTATTAATAAAAAATGATTTCTTAAAAAAATACGGCGTAATTATCAATTATAATAAAATATATATAATTTTAATATTATATCTTAAGGTTTAAATATTTATAAAATATTATTATTCGAAAGGTTAAATATAACGATAAGTTTTAATTATAAGTCGATTTTTTATTTTTATTAAAATAATAATGTTTATTTTAATATATTACTTTAATTTATTACGCAAAAAAAACTTTATTTTTTACGCTAAAATAAAAGGCGTAATAAATAGTATTTATAATATAAATACGCCTAAAAAAATCGCTTTTTTAAATATATCCGATAAGTTTATAATTTTACGACGTAATATTAAAATCGGAATAATTAAAGAAATTACCGAAAAAAAAAATGTAAATACTTTATAAAAAAAGGTTAATTTAACGTAAATATATATAATATTTTAACGTAAGAAAAACGATTTATTAATAAAATTTAATTTAAATAACGAAATGTTAAAAGCCTTATTATTAATCGATAAATCTTTTATTAATTTACAGTTATTATTAAAAATAAAACGAGGTTTTATTAAAACGAACATACTAATTTTAAGTATATTTAAACTTAAAGATATTTTAAAGCTTATAATTAAAAAAGGCGTGTATATTTATAATTTTAATTTTTTCTTTACTCGACGATTATTTGCTTTAATAAATAAGTAGGATATTTAACACGATCGTGATATTATTGATATGTTAAAAAAAGAAAAAATGACGATTAATTTAATTAACGGTTAATAAAAAAAGTATAAACCTGGATATATATATTTATTAAATGTATAAAATAAAAAATTCCTTAATAAAACTTTTAATTAAATGTATAATTAAAGTAAAATGAATTAATAAAAAATGATTATATTATTTAATTATTTTTATTTTATTATTTAAAAGCTTATTAACGGTAAAAAAAAGGGTTGAATAATTATTAACCTTAAATTATTAAATAAAAATGTTTTAATAAATATTTACCTATTATCGCGTTAAGAGGAAATTATTTAAAAGATATAAAAAAAAAAGTTTTTAACGTTATAAACGAGGCTTTATTTTTTTATTAATTATTTATTACGTTTAAGTATAAAAATAAAATAACGATAATATTGCTAAAAGGTTTAAAAATCTTTAACGTTACGTTAATAAAATTTAAGAATTTTTTAGCCTTTACGTAACGATTTATAAATTAAAGATTAAAGCCTTTTTAAAGTTTTATTAAGGCATATATTAATAATATTATAATATTTAATAATATTAAGGAATAATATAAGAAATATCTTAATTAAATATTTAATATATACGATAATATAGGATTTATATTATCGCTAAAAAAATCATTTTTTAGTTTTTTATCGATTATTTTATTTAAATTTTCAATTAATAAATTAAGAGTTACCATTATAAATAACAAGTTAAATATAATTAAAAAGATTTTAATATTATAAACATTAATTAATTTGGAAATATATATCGATATAATAAAGTTTTTACGAAAATATATTTTATAATATTAATAAAAAATTAAGTTTTTATAAAATAAAAAAATAAAGATATTAATTAAAAAATAGATTTAATAAAAAATTCCTTTAAAATCTTAACATAAATATCGATATATTATAAAAATTATATATATACCGATAAAAAACGAATTAAATTCGTTTAAAATATTATAAAATAAATTATTAAATTTAATAATATTAACGTATTAAAATTATAACTAAATAACGTTTTTAAAAATAAATATATTAAAACGAAAAGGTTTTAAAGTTATAATATTTTATATAAATATACCTTAAAATAAAGTTAATATAAAAATTAAATTATAATATGAAATAATAAAATTAAAAGTTACTTATTTAATATAAATTTATAAAAATAATAAAGTTTAATTATAATCTTATATACGATTAATTATTATTTTAATAAATCATAATATAACGAAAAGTATCGTTAACTAAACGACACTTAAAATAACCGATATAAATAAAATAAATAATAAATTAATAATTATTTTAATATATTTATCTTAATTTAACCTTAACGTTTATTATATTTTTAAAAAGTTAAATTTAATTTTAAATATATTATCTCGTTTACCGATATAAAATAATATAAAAAATTTAATAAAATAAAAAAACGAAATAAAATTAATTTTTAAAAATATCTTAAATAAATTTATTTATATATTTATTAAATTTACGTTAAATAATAAGTTTAAAAAGAAAATATTAAAAGGATATAACCATAATAAACGATTAAATTATTTACGTATTATTTTTTAAAAAGTTAATAAAGGTAAAAATACGGTTAAATAATTTCGATATAAATTACGAAACGATCTTATATATTATATTAAACTAAATAATTTACGTTAATTAATAATTTTATTAACTTATATATATAAATTATTTAATAAAGTTTATAACTTAAAATATTATTTCGAACCGAAATAAATATTCCATAAATTAAAATTAATTTATATTTATAATTTCTTACGAAAGGTTTAAAAGTACGTTAAATATTACCTTAATTATTATAAAAATTAAATCGAACGTTTAAAACTTTACGGTAAATTAAAACCTATAAATTTACCGTTTTAATTATTTTATATAATAACTTAAAACTTTATCGTAAGTTTATTAAAAGTTTTAAGTAAAGGAAGTATATAATTTATTAAAAGCTTTATTTATTTTAATGTAATAATAATAATCACATGTAAATTTAATAAAAAAACGATTTTAATACTTAAAAATATTAAATATAAAGCTTATTATTAAACCGCGTTACTTTTTAAAGTATTTATATTATTAAATTAAGGCATTTTATATAAGGTAATTTTAAATAAAAACGTTAAATTTAATAGCGAGATATAATAAACGTTATTTATTTAATTTAAGATATTATTAATTATATTAACGAGTTATTATTTTTAAATTAATAATATAACGGAACGACGTAATTAAAAAGTCGAGGTAATAATTTATTATCATTATTTATTAAGTAACGTACCGTGGTTAAAGATAATTTTAACGTTATAATATAACTTTAATAATATTAAGTTATTAACGACCGGAAAGTCACTTAATAAATTAATATATAACTTTAAGTTATAAACTATCGTTATTTCGTTAAAAGTATTAAAAAACGTAATTAATTACGATACATTAAAACGATATTATTAAAAAAAAGTAAAAGAATATATTAACTTTATAACCGTTAAAATAAAGGCCCGTTATAATTTAAAATATAACTTTATCTCTTTTAAACTATATAAAAGTTATATATTATTAAATAAACCGCCTCGTAAATAATTAATATAATATATTAAACCGTTATTAATTTTAAAGTAAATCGATAAGCTTATATATAAGTTTAAGTTATTTAATAATTAATAAATTTATAAAGTTATATTAATAAATTAATTATTTAAAATCTTTTAAAGAAAAGATCTTTACGTAAAAAGACGATTATAATTAAATTAAATCGTTATAAAAAGAAACGATAATAATTAAGTATCGTACGAAATTAAGAAATTATTAAATCGATAAATAAATAAATAAAAAGGACGTTTTATCTTTAAATACCTCGTACGATAAAAAAATTATTTATTAGTTTTCGATTAATAATATTTAAAAAACCTACTTATTTAAAATGTAATAATATTATTAAATAATTACGATAAAAAATACTTTTTATCACTTAATTAATTTTATATTAAATTTATTAATAAATTATAACCCTTTAATATATAACTTTTTAAAAATATATAAACCTTTAATAATATATCTTTAAAATTAATTAATAAACTAATATAATTAATCGTAAATAAATAATAACACACGTTAAACGATAAAATAATTGTACAAATATTAAAAAAACGATTTATTAAAAATATACCATTAAATTATACCGATAATAATTAACCGATTCCTTTTACTTAATCATTAACGTCGCTAAAAAAATTAACGAAATTATAAATTATAATTTTAATAAAAAGATTATTAAAAGTTATAAAATTAAGATTTATTATAATACGAAAAGTACGATTTATAAATAATATTAAAAAGATAAGAAAAAACGCGAGTAAGTTATAAATTATTAAGTAATTACGATTAAAATAATAATTATAATAATTATTAAAGTTTTTACTTAAATATTTCGGTACTTAAATTATAATAAAGCTATAATTAAATTAAAAAAAAACTAAATATTTTAATATTAAAGTAACTTATAAATATATTAATATTTATTTAATAATAATAAAATATAATATACTTATTTATATTTATATTTTTTATTTATATAAGTATTATCGAAGTTATAATAATCGTAAAAAACGCGCGTAATATTTTTATAAATTATAAAAAAAATATTATAAAGATTAAGTTATAATTAATATTACTTATTATATTTATTACCGTAATTACGTTATAAATTAAGATATTAACTCTCGTACTTAAGTTAATTACGCTTATTATAAAAAAACCGATAATAATATTAATTAAAGCATCGATATTTATATTATTAAAGATTAAACTTATGATTAAAACGTAAACGCTTAACGATTTTAACGATATACGCTTCGTTTACGAAGACACGTTACTAGAAAATAATAACGATAATAATAATAAAAAAGAGGACAATTTTAATGAAATAATAACTTATAATTAATAAAAACGTTGGTTTTTCTTTTTATTAAAGGGGTATTATAAGGAGCTATAATTACATAGTTTATAGTTAAGGTAATGGCCCGTGCTTTATACTTATTAATTATTTTTCGAGATATTAACTTTGCTTTTATTTTTAAAAAGAATAATTATTTTAAGACTTTTATTTTAACTTATTAATGTATAATAATTATTAATTTTATAACTTTTAATAATTAAAACTTTCGTTTAATATAAATTATAAAATATATTAATAAATTTAATTTTATTATTTTTTATAAATTTAAAAAATTATATATAAATTTAAATATATTATTTTAATTATTAATAATAAACGATAATAAATTAATTATTTAATTTTAATTAAACGATAAATAAACGATTAATTATAATAAACGAAATAATAAATAATCGATAAGTTTAAACGAATTATTAAATAATAAAAACGAATATTAATTTTAACTTTTAATATACGTTATTTTATTCGCGTATAAAAATATATTATTAATTAATTATTTAATAATAATAAAAATAAATAACGATTTATTAATTTTATTAATAATTAAAAAAGTTATATTCGTTTAAAAAATTTTTAATTTTTTTAAAAAATATAAGAAAAATATTTTATAAACCCGAAATAAAAAACGGTTTTAAACGTAATAAAAATTAATAAACTTTTTAATTAATAAAACGTCGTAAATTTATTATTTTATTTAAACGAGTTATTTTTAAAAAAAAATTAAAATTATACGATAAATTATATATTTCGCGAAATTATAACGTTAAAATATTTAAATTAATATACGATAAGTTTTATATAAATTTCGATAAAATAAAAAATACTTTTATTTATTTCGTTATTAATAAAAAAAACTTATAAATTATATAAATTAATAAACGTCGATATAATAAACGAATATTATTTATAATAAATAATTATCGGATTTTTAATAATATATTTAAACGTTAATAAAAATTAAGTTTTTATATATAATAATATATTATTATTAAATTAATAAATTAATAAAACGTATAATATTATAAATTAAATTATCGATAAAATATATTTTATAAATATTAAAAAATTTAATAAAATAATATAATATATTATTAAAATTATAATATAAATTAATAATTATTTTAATATTAATAATAAATAAAAACTTATTAAAAATTATTTACGGTTTTACGTTTAATTTTATCGTTAATTTTATCGAAAAACATTATTTAAAATATTATTATTAAAAATCGAAATTTATAATACGATTATAATCGTATTAATAACCGTTAAAAATATTATAATATTTAATATAAATTTATATTTTTTCGTAAAAACGATAAAATTATATTATAATTATATAAAAATTATAATATATTAATAATATTAATTTTTAATTATAAATTAAAATAATTATTTATTATAAAATATTACGTAAATTAATTAACGTATAAATTAAAATCTTTTATTAATTATTTAAAATTAACTTTATTTATAAATATATTTAACCGTAAATTTTTATATTTAAATAAAATTATAACGAAAAATTATTAAAAAAATCGTTAATAAAATAAATAAACGATTTTTTATTAAATACGTAAAACTCGAACCGAAATATTATAAATAATAAATAAATAAATAATAAATTTAAAAACTTATATAATAATTTTTTAATAAAAATAAAATATTAAAACGATAAAAATATCGTATTTTTTTAATAAAAATAATATTATATAATTATATATAATTAAAATTATTAAGCTTTATTTTTTATATATTTATATATTATATATATTAATAATTTATAATAAAACTTTATAAATATAATAATAATTAAAGATTTATATATAACACGGTTAATTACACGACATTTAAGCAAATATATAAACCTAAAATAGGTAAAAATTATCAACTAAACCGTCGGTAAAAAGAGCTAATAGCCTTAATTCAACCGGTAAGGTTAGCAACCTTTTTGAGCCGCGAGTCTCAGTATATCATACGTTAACGAAGCTTGCTTCCAATACAGACATCAGTGGGATCTGAATTCCGTTCAAGCTTCAGAAGAGCGAGAGAATCCTAGATTAAGTGGTTACCGCTAGGATTTTAATATATACCTAGGTACATAGCTACCTATACTACGCAAGCTAGGTAGGCAGAGTCGGTTGTCGATATCATATTAAATTAATTCGGTGATCAATCTAGATACCCATAGATGACAAATCCGACCACCATTCAGTATAGACTAAGTATCATTACGTTAGTCTATGTTTGCATACCTGTAGGTACCAATTCCGTTAGCATAAACCCCAGTACCCTCCACACCTCTAGGTTAGCTAAGCCGTGGTTGGACCATCACACAACGGTAGTCCTGCTGCTACCGCTTTGAAGAGAGGAAAGCGAAAGCTTGCTAGATATACTGCGCATGATCTTGTCGGGACTAATCGAGGCCACAAGGAACCACAGCGACGGGAGGTTAACGGCTATGAGGGATACACCTGTTTCGAACATGGTGTAAAAAAAGATGATGGTAATCACGCCTATTATTAAAACAAGTTAGTTAACGTATTTAGGTCATGCATTGAGGTTACTGAGAAAAGCACAACGGGCTACATACGTTCTTCGTCGTGGTTGATGAGATAGTCCGGGCCGCCTCTCTCGGCCTGGATGTACTGCACCATGCGCGCCCCAGACGCAAAAACGCCGATGAACGTCAGGAAGAAGACGCCTAAGACCGCGAGCTTCTTCGACGGCGTCGCGTTGAGCCGCAGGATACGGGGGACCGGAAGAGACAGGATCCAAATGTCAAGAAGGAAGTCGGAAACGGCAAAGCCATAGAGGTACGGGAACGAGAGGGTACAGTATTCTTCGTAGTTGCCGTCCCAGAGCGCAGAGAAGTGCGTGCCGCATTGGAAGCCGGTCAGGAACTGGACGACGAAGAGCCACAGAATGACCACGACGATGGTACCGATAATCGCCCTGTTGAACCAGTATGCCTTCCCCCCGATGTAGAAGATTCGCCGGTAGAAAAACAGGGTACTGAGCTTAGAACATGCCAGCGAGGTTGTACCTAAGATATCCCATACTATTTGAAGCTGGGCGGGCTAGGTTAAGCGCAGGCTCGATGCAAATGACGAAAGGATGCCTGAAGTACCTTTGCTGAAAGTTCTCCTGCCATTGCGGGCGAAAGGGCATAGCCAATAATATGATAATGAACCACTGTTGGGTTGGTCAGCATGTTTCAATTCCAATGGAGTTATGAAAGAGTAGTAATTATCAAAGAGTAGAGACTAGGGGGAACTTACTGACAATAGAAACTATCGCAGCTCCAGCGAAGGAGACCTAGAGGCACCCAATATGTGTTAACGAGGCTTGTTTAACCGCAGCCCTTTGGGTGAGGGCGTACCAAGCTTGCCACGGTCAAGAGGTCGTCGGCCATGATGGGAGCGCGCATCCTCTTGCGCGCGTAAAACCGGAGCCCGACGGCGATGGTCGACAAGCCCAACAGGCTACCACAGACGGCTAGTACTCCTTCCTTCGACTCGCTGGACATGTTGAAGATGAGGTCTGATAGAATTAGATGTAGAAATATAATAAAACTTCACAATGACCTTGGAAGGAGGAACTTGCAAGCCAGTGGGCATGGACACTACACAGTTCACACATAGGTTAGCATCCTCGGAAACATAAAGATATCACCTTCGACCCTCCTAGGTCCATCAGGATTTGGGTAACACAACACAAGCGTGGCCTGCAGGCATCTTCGAATAGTGATATAGTGTTATAGTGCTATAGTGCTGCCGAGCTCTACCATGCCCGCTGATTGGGCCGGATACGTATGGAGGAATGAAGGGATAAGCTTTTGCGCGGCGTTCTGAGGATTCAGGGCTCGGGGCTCGGGTTCCGTTCGTGTCACCAACCCGGACCTCTATTAAGAATCCAGATTACCTAAGATACCTAGGACTCGGGCCAGCTTTGTATATATTGGAAGTCACTCATAGTATTGCGCGTACAGCGCGGGGTTCATATGGCGAGGAGAAATCGCAACCTGTAGGTAGTTCTGTAGTGTAACCAACAAAGGCGCGCCTCTACCTCTACCTGAGCAATCACCACCCGGACGTGCCGCGTACCTACCTGTAGGTTGGAAGTACCTGTGTCATAAGTAGAGGTACCTATGTACATAGGTAATCAATACCTACATATGTGGGTAGGTAGATCTCGATGGATTAAATATCGAACTTGGAAACCTCCATTTCTATCAAACGGTAGTCACAAACCTGGTCGTTACACATTTTCCCCTTCCCTTTCCTTTTCCCTCTTCCTTCTTCCCTTCAAGAACCTGGAAATGGCGGAAGTTCCTACTCCTACTTCGGAAGGCCGAATTCCTTTCGAGATTCCCGGGAAAAGCGATGTTCCCTGCTCGACCTATTACAAAGTCATCGGTGATCTTGCCAGCGGCGTCCCGCCCGTGATAGCCCTTCACGGCGGCCCTGGAGGCGGTCATGAATACCTGCTTCCTTTCGCAGAGCTCTGGCCGCGGTACGGTCTCCCCGTAGTCTTTTATGACCAGGTCGGCTGCGGCGCTTCAACACATCTCCCCCAAATGGCAGGGGATACAGACTTCTGGCAGGAGTCCTTATTTATCGCCGAGTTGGATAACCTTATCGATCATCTAAAGCTGCGCGACGGCCCTGGATTCCACCTGCTGGGCCAGAGCTGGGGGGGGATGCTCGGTGCTGCCTTGGCTGCCAGCCGGCCTCGCGGTTTGCAGAGGCTGGTGCTGGCTAGCGGAGTAGCCAGCATGGAGCTTTCTGTGCAAGGGATCCGGTTATGTAGGAGCGAGCTTCCAACAGATGTACAGACGGCCCTGGATAAATGCGAGCAGGAAGCCGATTACGAGAGCCCGCGTTATCAAGAAGCCTTGAAGGTCTTTCATAAGATGTTCGTATGCCGGGCAGAACCGGTGCCAGAGGAGTTGACGCTTGCATTCCAACATCTTACTGAGGATCAGACAGTCTATGGCACTATGTAAGCTGATGACTGTTTATTTCGTGTCCTTAAATTCCTCTTCCATTTCCCCCTTCCCCCCCCCCCTTTTTCCCACATTCATTTCAATAATTCAACGGATGCGCCCTGGTATCGCTGGAGCTGCAACCGTTAAAGTCTTATTTTTCAAAGATTCTCCCATGTTCCGGTGAGTTCTTGTGACACAATCTACAAACGGTCGTGTTGTAATTCGAGGAATATAGTCTCAGTATTATATAGCGACCTGCCCCTTTCACATGCTTCATTTCCCTTTCCCTTAAATACGCAGTGTTCATCCTACTCGTCCTTTCGACATAGCTTTTCGACCACAGCTACTTATCTCATATAACCCTGTAGGTACGGCCCCTCTGTCATTGATTGCAGCGGTTCACTGCATAGCTGGACAAGCATACCGCGTCTGCCGCAGATCACCGCTCCTACTTTAGTCTATAACGGAGAGCACGATACGTCGCACGACATATCGCAGGTGCCGTTTTTTGAGCTCATTCCACGCGTACGATGGATCACATTCCAAGGCGGAAGTCATATGTGTCATCTCGACGGCGGCGGACTGAGGGAACGGGTTTTGAAGGTGGTGGGAGAGTTTTTGATACAGCACAAGGCATCTGAGAAGACCCTGCGCTAGCCCACTGGCTCTTCTCACTAGACGTCGAATTGAATCTTACCTAGGTAGTAATGTAACTGAGTTGGTCCTACTTGCGATATTTCCCGTTTTTTCATTATCATCATGACTCTTCTGTCTTCAGTAATGCCGTACCCCTTTCCTTCTCGGACACGATGACCAACATCCCCTAAACCTAAGAGCCATGCTAAGCATAACACGGTTCGTCCTTACATTTGGACCTTGGTAGGGAGAATAACTACAATAACAACTGGGGGCTATGTACAACAGCTCACAGCCAACTTTTCGGAGGGAGGGTAGCACTAGTGCAGAGTCCTACATGTTGGAACAATTTTTTATGATAACTTAAGGTCCCTTTTACCTCAAACCAACAATCCAATCATGCAGATGCACATGTTAAACCCGGCAGATCTTAGATCCTTAGGGCTCTAGGTAGCCTATTACTCTTAACATCGTCTTACCTACTTAGATTGATCGACACTGCTTATAAGCGAAAGATTTATTCGGCCGAGATATTCTTTCAATACCTAATTTGGAATTATGATGCGAGATATAATAAACTACAGCTATAGTTCGTATATACACCAACGCCGCCACACGGAGAAACTATTTAGGTTATGGCTTATTAAGAGATCTTCATTCGTGGATATCTCTAGGACTCAGCTTGTATTTCTCACAATACGATGGCCTCGATAGGTACTGGCTATACGATAGCTTCGAATACTTCAGTGACAGCTGCATGATACGGTTTATCCCGGGACTCATACTCGTCATACCCTACTGGTTTATAATTTACTACCTAGACACATTCGTCCAAACCCACTCAAATCCATACACGTACCCTCTAGGTTAAGCATCATCCTGGAAGACTGAGCTCCTGGCTACCAGTAACCAGCTCGGTAGCACAAATCCGATCTCGATCTCATCGACGAATGACCCAATACATTTATACCTTGATGACACACCTCGGCTTCACTTCATCTCGCGAGTTCACAGTGCCATGGGCTACAGGTTCTGTATATTGTCCCGTTAGTATGGTTGTTTAGCATCGCCATAGGGACTTCGCTGTAAAATAATCACCATCAGGAGCGCATGCTTCGACCGAATCGATTTCTGTCACCTCTCTGTCTTATCAAGGTTAGAAACTTTATATCCCTTTTTGGCTGCTTCAACTTACTGGAAGCCGGTGCGGCAAGTCCTATAACGGAAAAGCTCAAGGCAAGCAGAACGGAGAACGGTACGTAGCGCATGGTGAGCTGCCGGATATCAAGGACGTTCTGATCGGGATCGGGAGCAAATAAAGAGACACTCTGGGTGGACTTGACACAGGTGTTTGTAGACGAGATTTGAAGTCTTGTGAAAAGATAGACAGGCTAGTGAGGATTCGGGGCAAGAAAATGTCGACGAGCGTATCTTTTAACCCGTCTTTATATCGTAGGACTCCGTAGGACATCGCACTGCTCGAAAAATCGCCAATAGGAACGATATACTACGATATATTGTCCGTATGAAACATTAAGTCCTGCCGTTCTATTAGCAAACTCCGATGGTATGGTTGGTTATTGAGAGCCGGCCGAACAGGGCATATCCAGGTAACTACATTCTTACGGCATACCCTATTATTATTTTCCGCCTTAATACGATCCTACGATGACGACGTTCACTAGTCACACAAGCCTATAAAGGGGTTCCTTTCACAATCCAACTGCCGGAAGGCTGACCACCTAGTAAATCCTTTGGTGTAACATGTATAGATTTTAAAAGCAAGTCAATAGTATCACGATGGGTTGGCTCTTCTCTAAAAGGCTTTTAATTCCTAATCCCGTATATCTACTAGGACTTCTTCTTAGTTCCCTAAGGCACCATCGAGGCCTGTGTTACACTTCAGATCGTTTTTAATGACTCCGGAGCATGTCGATTATTACCCCTATTATCTCTGTGGTAACTCGTCTTCCAACCCTCTAGATCTAAGCCACCAAGTAATCTAAGTTTCGAATTTTCCCAAAGTCTAGCTACGCTCCGTCCCATTATGTCGGATGAAAAAGAAAGTCTTCTCGTCGACGAAGAACATGACGTACGAGACGATCTGAGTCATGGCCAGCATCAGCGGCACCATAAGACATGCTGCACCTTAGAAAATGGATATCGAACCTCGGGTCACCACCTCAGATATCCCACCCTCTCCTTTCTATTCCCTTTCTATTTTTTTATATTACACATTTTGTGCCTTCTTCTCGGGGCATCTCTCCTTTGGACCACGACTCGAGCTTCTAGTAGTCTAGACTCCGCAATCCTGGGTACGCAAAGTAACTCGACCATCTAACCTAGGGCGGGGAGCTGCTCGGTTATGGAATTCTCCCTAACGCCTGCATAGATTTCGATAACCGCTACCCAGACTGGGTCCCCATCTCCTACGAGCTACGGCGCGAAGACGCTCTAGACACGCCCGACAGCGAATTCAGCGGGATGCCGAACGAGGCCAACACCCAAGCCTGGGACGACCTTATCACGCGTCTGTATCCTCCCAGACGATATCATACCTAACCTCGAAGCTGATCCCTGTAATACTAAACAGCAACCTTTTTCTCCGCCTCGCAAGAAGACCTGCAAAAGACGGGCGAATCAGTCAACGATTCCGTGCCCCTGGCCGACGGGGGATACATAGCGGGGCTTGGCGTCTACCACAACATCCACTGCTTAAGACGGCTGCGGCTTTTCCTGCATAGCGATTATTACTACGGCAACCTTACGGAGGCCAATATGGAGTATTTGCGCGGGCATCTCGGTAAGAACACTATCGTCCACTCTACTAAGCGCGATCGAGAGAAAAGAAGGGGGAAAAAAAAAGTTACGAAGAGTTTGCTGATCGAGATACTACCATACTGTCTCCAGGCCACTGCATCGAATCCCTCCGCCGCAGCGTAATGTGCAACGCGGACACCAACATCTACACGTTCACCTGGGCGGGAGCCGAGCCGGTGCGTCCGGGTGTATGGCGGCCGCGCCCGAAGTCGAATCAAGACAGGAAGTGCGTCAGGTGGGAGCCGCTGCAAGACTGGGTTACGGAGAAGCAAATTCCGCTAAACCCGGTACTGTTGAAACTTAGTGGAGAAGAGGAAAAGATTTTGATGGTCTGATATCAAGGACGAAGGGGCAAAACTTGGGGCCCTTGCGCACGGAATTCCATCGAGTCCTGGGTGCCGGGGGGAAATAACCGCGGACGTGTCCATGAGGCTCGTAGGCTTTGTCTGTGGACCGAATTGATGGGCACCACGGTTACGGGAGCTGGGTCCCTCGACAAGACAAGACAAGACAGCGATTCCCGCCATATGTCGAAAGGTCGAGGAGTGGTGTAGGTGTACTGTAGTTAGAGCAAGATTAGTAATAATCACAGTGTTCTTGCAACCACGTCGTATTATGAATAAAAGCTAAACACCTTTACCGCAAGCCGAGAAAACACACACTCTCTCTCTCTCATTCTCACATTCTCTGAAAGGACCAATGCTGACTTTCTATACGACAGATACCTAGTACCTATCTAGTGCGCCCTATCCCCATCTCCCGGGTACACAAAGCCCCGTTGTCAGGAGCAAGTTCCCGCGAACAAGTCGTAGCATTACCCAACCAACAGCTATCCAGCATCACGGCTAGGCAGCGGCCCTTCCCGAGCCTCGCTAGCTAGCTAATTCGTGCAGAGGAGGGGAGAGCTCTGCGCCCCCGAAAATTCGTCGTTGATATATCACAAAGCCCGCCTTCCCGTGTCCCGTTTACACGGGCAAGATCCCAATGTCCCGGGAAACCGGTGCCTACGCCTGGAAGCGACTATATGACCTCCCTTTTTTGAAGTTTCGTGTCCGCCCGCCCCCGTCCGTTTCTATTTGCCGAAAGTATGTAAAACGAAAGTAAACGCCATTTCCCTTAAGCCATGAGTTGTGTATATCCCGTGTAGACCTAGACCGGCCAGATCGTCGACCTGTTCATAATATGCAGTCATAATTCGTCCGAACCTAATAATCCGTTTCTCCTACCATGAATGACCCGTTTGAAGAGGCAAACCCTTTCTCGTTTAATTACCCGTATGTCAACAATGAGCGCAATGGACAGCATTTTTGCCACGGAGAGTCGAGGGCCCCTTACGCCGACGACTTCCAAGCGCGAACATCCCATCTCCTGGTTGAGAGTCATCTCCGGTCTCGAACCGTTCATTACCAACCGTGATGACTTTAATGACATTGCTAAGTCCTATAGCCAAACTAGCACGACCGATTCTGACCATTGGTCCGAGATTCGTAACGAAGAGGTGTCCATCATCTTCAACCTTCGAGCATAACGGGACCGTTTCCCAAGTCTCCTTTTTGCCGAAATGGGAAAACATCCATACCTCCCAGTTGTCTTGGGGAACGTGGCCATTCGCAGGTTGAGGGGTACGATTGCGACGGCGGAGACCACTGAGTTGCTGGAGTTGAGGAGGATCTACGTGGCCGTCTGCTCTTGATTTCTCGGACGTTTTCTTCCTGACGCCAACCATGATGCCAGAAGGCAGAGCGTCCCAGGCCCCGGGATTCTTGATAGTCCGTTTCGACACCTTTGCTCTTTGCCATGGACAGCACGTTTTCCTCGTGGGAGAGGCTGGGTCGCAAAAACACAACGACTCTCCTTCCTGTTGCGGGCTATAGGTTTGTACCGTTAGGTCTCGAGTGTAAGCGTTGATATATGCCAACGTGAAGCTCCACAGGGCAACAGAACCACACCTCATCCGTCGTGGCCTCGAATGGAAGCATTTCATGCTTTTCGGTTGGATTGGATCAACTGCGAAAGTGTGAATTGCTCTGAGTGTCTGTGAATCTACCAGGTCCACAGTTTGAGATCGAATGACGAGAAAGAATCCCAATTCAGGCAAGGCCTGAATGGAAACAAGCTCACGCTCATTCGATTTCTCTACATTCACCACACTAGAGGTCCAGTTCGTGCCCTCTTGGTAGGCAATGCGCACTTGACCCTCGCGAGTAGAGGCCATAACTTGAGCGGGAAACCCTTTAAACTTGTTAGTGCCACCAAGCTCATTATATAAGCAATGCGAGAGTTGCCCACCCTTTTCCGTAAGAGAGTCCACAGAGACAATTGTGCTCTCTTTGGTAAGCCTGAAGCTGTTGGGTGTCGTCTGGTCTGTCCTTAGCTCTGTGAGGACGCCGTCCCGCCGAATGAGTACTAAAGAGGGGATAGTCGCAGAATCGTCGGGAACGAAGAAGAAAGCTTCTGGCTTATGTCTATATGACTCCGCCCTGATCACAGGACCCCACCGAAGATCGACGAGATTCCATAGTAAAACCTTACCAGAGGTTAAGAGTGCTAGCCAGTGAGACTCTTCGTTGATACACACGGCTAAGATGGGGAAATGAATAATGAAAGAGTCATCGTTTTCACCCAGAACGTAGCTCTCACCGCCAGCTTTAATATCCCAGATTCGAACAACTCGGTCTAGTCCAACGGACACAAGATGGCCATCCGAGCAAGCTGAGAGGAGGGCAATGTCCAAAGCATGGCCTCTGCTTAGAGTCTTCACCGAGAGGAGGGGGTCGCCATCAGTGCCGTCAATTCTCGCAGAGTCCGCTAATTCGTCCCATAGTAGATAGTTCATTAGTAGGCGAACAGCCGCCGTAGCGACTAGTATAGTTACTATAAAGGGAGATGATTGATGCCGAATAAAATCATGCACGGCTGGCGGAAACCATGGTTCGTTGGCAGAAAGATCCCGGTCCGATCCTTTAAGGACGAAAATTGTAGGATAGAATACCCTTGCAATATAGCTATGAGCATCGGGCTTGATAACATGAATAAGCTCCCTGGCGGTTTCGTGATCTTGAAGGCCTAACCACGATGCTGGGCTCCTCCCTTGATGGACTTCGGTTAGAGGTGAAGACAGTGATAGACTTTTGTACTTCGGGGAGATGTGGGTGATCCGACTCAGCGCCCTCATCACGCTTTCATTCTCAAAAAAGTGCCACTGAGAAATGAGAACAAAACCTACCATGACAACAGTTCCGGCAATGCGTGTTGACATGGCGATTCTCCCTTTTAGCATCGCATCCATCCATGTTTGGCGCGATTGTATATCAGTAGCGGATCGATGAGATCGAATCGAAGCTTTCGCAAGTGCATCGCTGAGCTCAGTACGTCGAACATCAACACTGAGGACTGAAAGAAAAAAGGTTGATAAATAAAAGAAGTCAAATATCAACGCAATCGCTGTAAAGGTGCAGAATGCCGAAACACCGGGCGACACGATTCTCGAAAGACCCCACAAGATAACCAGATTTTGAGTCACGCTGGTAAGGGCGACGTAACCTGTCTCACCGAAGGCGTGACCGATCCTCTTACTGGTACTGTCTTCAGCAGGCGTGAGAATTACAGCATTGATGAGTCGGAATATGTTCTCGAGACTCATGGAAAAAATGACAACCGGGTATCCCAGGCTCGGGATCCTCGACAGGTCGATCTTCAATATGGCGCATATTGTAAAGCTCGAGAAGACGGCGAGAACGATCTGAGCTATAACCGTGACCATCAACCCCACCTTCGACTTGACAGCTCGTAACTTAGACAGACTTGTCAAGAAGTAGATGAGAACAAGTGAGTAGGCCAGCCCTAAAAGAAGGACATCTTGAGACGACATTGGGCGAAACTGGAACTCATAAAATTCACTAGTTTTTCCGTTTGAAGAATAGTCAAATATGTCCCAATCATCAGCCATGGTGTCCTTGACAGCTTCGACTCTTTCCTGCCATAGACGGCCAACCGGAGAGTTCCGATGATGGACGAGAGTTATGACAAGGGCGTCAGCAGCAACGAGCCGGCGGTCTTGGAAGCGCTTCCCACTAAATACAGTTGAATGTCTCAGGGTAACATTAACTGATGTTGGTTGCGATTTTTTCTCATTTGCCGTAGCAATGATATCATCGTCTTCTTCTATAGTCTCTGAGGAGCACGACCAATACTGAAGCGGGGACTGGAAAAACCAAGACTCGTTGGTTAAACCATTGGCGACATGGTAGGCGTCGCGCTGGGAGAGGGTGAGATCCAGATTCGTAGCATTATCAATGTCGACCTCATCGGCGATCTGGCGCCGCGGGTTGAAATTGACGGTGGGGCCAAGAAGTTCATCTTGAAGTTCTAGAGCGCCCAGCAAAACGTTCCTGTTGAGAGCCTGGAAATAATTGCCGTGTACCCATATCGAGCGCATGATCACATCGGGTTCGACTCTGTTCTTGTCGGCCAGAGGTAGTGTATCGGTCCAGGCATGCTCGGGAAGGATGGACGCGCCATTGGTAAAGTCGGTGGTATAGAGAAACGGGAAGGGATATATTAGGACGGCAGCGACAGCGACGGAGACCAGCAAAGTCGTTACAACATGACTAGCAGCGTATCTTCCGTACCGCGCGAAGGCGCGACGTAACGCATGCGATTCATCTAACACAGGAGCTTCGGTAGTTCTATGATTCTCTTGTTAATCGAGCTGCAATGAAAGCAAATTTAGACCAAGGTGAGCATAGCATACCCTCTAGCAGGATAGAGAAGATACCAGATCATCCTTCATAGACGTAGCAGGCAAATACCAGCTTGCGAGCCGCCCAGGATAACACAGCGCGCCAGACGGTGAGGCAGATGGCCTGTCGTAAGGGCACAGGAGGGGCGCATTCTCCTCCCCAGTTATCACATGCGAGAGTTGGAGAGATGCTAGATTCCGACAAAACTTGACATATATAGTATAGTTACCTAGATGTGTATGTATAGGTAGGATAGGGTAGGGTAGGGTAGGGTAGGGTAATGTATGGTATGGTATGTTATTGGTACTTTAGCAGTCTAGATTTATGTGTCTAGTGTGGGAGACATAGTCGTGACGAAATCTATATATAATATAATAAAGCTTGAGACCGAGAAGAGATCGAGGCTAGTAGGTATTCGTTTTAAAAACCGAGTTAGGACGGATATGACGAATGGGACGAAAGGAGGGAAATCGAACATGGAGACGCTATTTCGAACTTCGTATTTCATAAAACAAAAAAGGAATTGAAAAGGAATGGGATTGAAATTAGTGAAGGTGCCGATTGAAATATGCTAGAAGCGCTAGAAGAGGACTAGAGCGACGCCGCCGTGTTAGAGTCGTTTCCTAATAGCACTATCTCGCCCTCGCACTTGCCTTGACCGAGTTAAAGTAATAAAGTAGTAGGTAGTTAAGTAGTGAAGTAGTTAAGTAGCCATACCCAATCGTGTGCGTAATCGGGCAGACGCAACAGACGCAACGGATGTAAATATACAAAGATGTTAAATATGCAGAAGGTTGGATCGATATGTATGTCGGATGCGCTTGTGACCTTTCCGCCACTTCCACCTGCGGGTAGAGATAGTTTCGTTGTAGGTTTTAGGTACTTACCAATTTCGACCTTACGGGTATTGGGATTTGTATGTATACTTTCTGCTGCTGTTGAGATCGGGAAGAGGTTTCCAAGACTTTCGCGATGCGTCGTAAATGCCAAGTTAGACTGGGTTAGACCAAGTTAGGTAGAGCGTGTATGTCGGCGGGGCGGAATAAGCGGGACATCGCGGACAGCCGGGCAGCCGGGGAAAGCTCCCCATTCCTTGCTAGCCTCATTAGGTGTCGCTCTAGCCCCTCGGGCCCCTCCAGCTCCAAATCTAGATACCTGGACGTTTGTACTCCCCCCTCCATCCCTACCCCTCGAATCCATTGGATACCTAGGTTAGGTACCTAGATAGGATATCCTCTTCGTCCCTTTCTAGTTCTTTTTAGCCCTTTTTAGTTCAGATTGTACCTTGTTTATCTCATCTCTTTTCTTTTTTTTTTTTTTTTTTTTTTTACCACTAAGAATTGTCTCGGACTTGACAATACACCGCATTATCGGATGGGGTTGTCATGTTCAAAATTCGACCAAACCGGGTTAGTCTATATCAAAGTAGGTAGATCGAGATAGTCTGTATATGTACATCCTTCGCGACAGGAAAACGATTAGTAATAGTAAGTAAGCCGCCTAATTAGTAGGTCCGTAACATTATGTAATAATATGTTCAAGTGCTTATCTACCTTGGTAGGTAGGTCATTAGTAGGTCATTAGGAGAAATTTTGCATGTCTAGATCGGCAAACATCGTGAGAAATATAAAGGATGATACGGGTGTCTTTTGAGTCTAGGGAACCGCTGGGTGGTGACGTTTACATATTTATAGATTTCTGTCACTTTTCCATCGACCCATATGGTAGGATAGCTGACCGCTTATATTGCTACCAGATAATCATGACCAACAATAGAAGGCGGGGTTCATCAAGTCAGAATCAGCTCATTTTCTTCTCGCGATGCCTTCGATTGGCGTGCGATAATTGGTGCGCCATGGGCAGATTAACAGATTAGGCAAGGGCTTTCTAATTAGATCTACTCAACCCAGATTCCCGGGCATGCTAAACTGTAAATATGTGAAAAATCATCCCATAAACTTGCGCTAGATCTCTGTAGGGCTGAATCTGAATTCACAAGTGCCGTTCTTGCCTAAAGGGTGCAACCGACCTCTACCTATTCGTATCACATCTCATACAATCTTAGAACCTAATCTTAAGAATTCATGATCTGCCCCAAAAAAAACTCGGAATTGCCCCTTCATCAGGACCCCCGCAAAAACGGCGCTTACCATCCAAGTGAAGATGGAGAGTCTAGCCGAAGATCCCATCGCGGAGCTGATCACAAATTTCAACGAGTTAAACCCCAGCACCGTCGAGGAGTTAGACGAGGAGCCGAGCCCGCTGGAGTTCATGCGCTACGTGGCGCGGAACACCCCCTTCGTCGTGCGGGGAGGTGCAGCTGAGTGGCCAGCTACGCGGCAATGGAAAGCTGCTTATCTGCGGGAGTCACTAGCCGGGCATCATGTCAACGTTGCCGTGACGCCATTGGGGAATGCCGATGCTCCTACCACCATGGAAGGCGATGACGAGCTGGTCTTCGCCAAACCACACGAAGAGGACCAGGACTTCGGGGAGTTCCTCGACTACCTAACAGCGCAAGAGAACGCTGACCGGTCCTCGCCCGAGGGCCGCGGGGAGGTGAGGTACGCGCAGACGCAGAACGACAACCTGCGGCACGAGTACTCCCTCCTCTACTCGCAGGTCCCGGCGTCGATTCCCTTCGCGCGTATCGCACTTCAGAAAAGCCCCGACGCCATCAACTTGTGGATCGGGAGCTCCAGATCGGTGACGGCTTTGCACCGTGATAACTACGAAAACGTGTACGTGCAAATCGCCGGGCAGAAACACTTTGTGCTGCTGCCCGCTCTGTGTCAGCCGTGTGTGAACGAGCAGGAATTACCGCCTGCCTCGTATTCTCGAGGAGAAGACGGTCTTCAGCTTCAGAAAGAAAATGGCGATAAAGTCCCCTTCGCCATCTGGGATCCAGACAACCCAGGTGTGCGAGCTACTAAGTATTCACATCTAGCACAACCCCTGAGGGTTACTCTCAACCCCGGCGATATGTTCTATCTCCCAGCTATGTGGTGAGCGTTAATACCCGTTCAAACCCCGGTATATATATGCCACACATTATCTATAAATACTCATAAACCATTTAACTAGGTACCACAAAGTCTCCCAATCCTGCTCTGAAGAAGGCATCTGCGTTGCTGTTAACTACTGGTAAGATCCAATTGAGCCTAACAGGCAACCCTTAGTTTTCCAGATTAAGACTCATAACTCATCCTATTTTCAGGTACGACATGGAATTCAGCGGGCCGCTTTACCCCTTAACCTCCTTAGTTCGTAATCTTGGCAATCAAACAAACAATTGAGCCACCTGATACATAAAACCACAAGAGTATGTCAAGAAAAGGACTCCTAGCCATGATATTCGTGTTATCATTTAAGCTTCCTAATCTACGGACTAGAGCTAGGCGTTAAGATTTATTAAGCACCACAACGGCTAACCCGGTGTTTGGTCCAACCATTTCCATATCTGTTCCATACTCCAAACACCTTGCCAATCCAACACAGACATTGCAGGGAGACATCAAATGTTCACTTGAACCCCCAGCGGGTGTCGGGAGACGTCCAGAAACCGGCCCTTATCATCGCCAATCTTCCTCCTGAAAAGCGCCAAGTCCTCCAGGAGATCGTGCATATAGTCCTGCACATCATTCGCCTTCTCCTCGTACACATCAGACTCGTACCCGTCATCCTCGCCATAGTACGCCTCATCGACAAGACTCTCGCGTCTGCTCTGATCCTTCCCTCCCTCTCCCACCGCGGCGTTCTCCTTATCCATCTCGTCCTCCAGAACCACCACCTCCGGGATCGGGTTCTTCAGGCTGTCGAGCGCCAGCTTGAGATGCAGCCTCAGGGCCTCGTTCTCCGTCTGCAGGCTGCGGATCTTGCCCTCGGCCACCATGCTGCGCTCCTCCATCATGCGCTGCATGGCCGCGACGCGGTTCTGGTACTCCTCGAGGCGCTCCTCGCTCTCCTTGGTCTCCTTCTCCCTGCGCCGCGAGTCCGACACCGACAGCTGCAGGACGCGGATCTCCTCGGCCATGACTGCGATCTGCGCGTCCCGCTCCGCCGTGCTGATGTGGTCCTGGTTGACCACGGCGCGCGTGCGGATCCGCTTCGCCTGGTCGGCGTATCGCAGCGTCGACAGGGTCTCCTCGTAGTCCGAGGGCGAGATGCACGCGATCATGGCCGTCTTGCTGTTGCCCCCGAGAGAGTCCTTCAGCAGCCACGTCAGGATCGAGTCCCGGTACGGCACGATGTCCCGGCTCCGCTTCCCCGGCCGCTGCGCCTTCGGGTCCGCCAGTGCTGCTATCACCCGGCCCAAAGTCGTCAGAGACTTGTTGATGTTGCTGCCCTCGCGGAGCCGCGCGCCCGTCGCCTCGGTTGACTTGGCTCGCTCGCTACCCGCCAGATCGACCAGTCGGATCCGCGAGCTGCGCTCCGTGGTCTCGTCCGTCTCCATGTCGTGGTGGATCTGCTTCAGCATGATGGTAAATACCGCGTGGCTTCGGCTGCTCGTGTCGTTCATCTTCGTGCTCGCCGTCGTGCGGCTCGCGTCGCCGGCCTTCATATATCGGAGAATCTCTCCCAGGTTGCGCACCGGCACCTCGGTCAGGTCTTTCACGTACGGGCCCTCGGTCGGGGACTCGCGGATCTTCAGGTAGTACGGGGCCTGGCTGGGCACCACGGGCACGAGCAGGTCGCGCACGTGCTCGTTGTAGACTTCGAAGTAGGAGGCGCGCACATGGTAAGAAATATTGGGGTTCTCGTTCTGCGCGGCCTCGATGCGCTGGAACAGGTCCTCGCAGGTCCTCGGGATCAGGCCGGCCTGGTCGGGCGTGCCCATCATGGTGTACGACTTGCCGGAGCCGGTCTGGCCGTAGGCGAAGATGCAGGTGTGGTAGCCCTCGAAGTTGTGGTCGAGGAACTCCTCGCCCAGGCAGTTGTACACGTCTTCCTGGTGGGCGTAGTGCCGGTCGTCCATGTCGTGGCTCCAGAACGAGTTGTCGAACGTGAAGTCCTTCTCCTCGACCACCTTGCGGGACTTGGCTCGCGCGTTCGCCGGGTCGCTGTCGTTTGGTACGTGAAGCGTAGTGCGCTGGGAGTTCGGGTCCATGCTGATCAAGCACTCCGCACCCCGTTCAATTTCTGTAATGGTAGATTCGTCGTTAGTCTTGGCCGCTATGAATTAATCTCATCCGTCCAGCCATTCTTGCACCCCGCAGTAGCAATACAACTAGGTGCATAGCCAACCCCACACAGCAACACGAAGCAACAGGAAGAGAAGAAGAAAGAAGAAAAAAACAGTATATCTAACGTACCTCTCGGCAAAAAAGCCCTCACCCTCACCACAACCTTAACATTACCTCCAGCATCCATTCTCATATGCGGCGGCAGGGTACCATCTCTAGAGCGCAAGGAAGGCGTCGAAGCAGACGAGCGCATAGCTCTCATCATATCCGGCATCAGATGGCGCGGGTCCAACATTCCGCTGCGCACTCCCATTCTCATTCCAGATCCAAGTATTATCGTTCTGATTCCAACTCCAATTCCCGTAGCTAAGAATGCCGATAGCGTCTCGCAGATGTCGTCGACGGTATCCCTAAAACGGTGCTGGTTGCTCGGGTGTGGAATGCCGTACACTGGCATATGGGGAACGGCGAGGAATGTGGAACCGCTGGCTTTTATTTACTTCCCTCACTTAGGTAAGCAGAGGCCCTCTGAGGGGTGGCGCGGTTGCTGGGGAGACGGCGCGCACGGTCGAGGGGGCGACCCGTTAAATTGGCAATAGGTACTACATACCTAGGTAGGTACGGTAGCGAGGACTGGGATGTGATTTGCCCCGCGCTGTGACGTCGGGGTTGGCAGGCGCGTGAGGAAATAAATAAGGAGGGGAATGGAATGTGATGAATTGAATTAAATTGAATTGACGGGAGGAGAACCTTGGGGTGGTGCGTGATGGAAATTTGAAAATTGCAATGATTTGGTATAGCCTTTGAGGAATTATAAAAAGTGATTGGGCCAAAATATAGTGTACCAAGGTACTGTGCAAGCTCTCTAGTGTAGGTAGTGTAATAGGATATCTTCTATTGAAATAGGTGCCTGGGTACGAATTATAAAGACCATCCATGATTCATCTCGTCCTGTCCTACCAACCCAGCCAATCCTAACCGAAATTCAACGCCTGCTTACTATAAAACTAGTTCTAGTGTACCTATCTAGACCTCGATAACGCCGACTAGAAGATGAATAGATGTGTATGTGACACAGCAAATCTACTTCCTCGCAAGGCCTTTTCCCAACAGTTCCTCTCCGACCTCTTTCACAAGAGCATCACATTCAAACTGCTTCCCTTTCGCTATCACAGTCCCGCGCGCATCCATAGATCTCAAAAGGTCTATGAGCTCTCCTTCCAGCGGCATGCAATAGGCCAGAAATCCGAGTGCCATAAACATGCCATTCAACGCATCTTTGGACGAATCCTCCTGCGATATAGCTTCAAGTAGCGACGCTGTCAGTTCTACTTGGTCCTCCTCGGGGAGCGCATCGCCCGATTCCGATCTCTTCTTGGAGTTCGCAGTAGCAACGTTAAACAGGAGCGATGTCGCCGCTACTCGGACGGTGCTGTGCTTGTCGTCGAGGAAGCTAGATGATATGAGCTGCGTGATGGCACTTCGTAACTGTGGATGGCCGAGAATCTGATCTACGTAGAGGTGACTTGAGAATAGATTACTAGCCATGTGCAATGTGACCAGCCGCAGAGCGTAAGGGCAATCCGTGTCCTTATTCACGGCATCCAGGATGGCCAGAACTGTTTTGTGGTCATGTTCTTCCGCAAAAAAGCCACTGACCCGTGCATCTGCGAGAGTGCAGCGGAAAAGGTCCACTACCGTGAACAGGGTTTCCTTGGGCAGATCATTCACCGATGAACATAAGAAGTTGGAAATTGCAGATAGATCTGGTAGATGAGCCAGCGCCGGACCCTGGGCTGCCCTGATCTCGATAAAGCGTATTATTCCCTTTATCGAGTCGTCATCGGCCTTTGATCCTAGCTTAGACAAGAGCTTAGGAATCGGAGGAACCTTTTCGTATATTACTGGCTTCGGCTCCGTAAAGGCAAAGTGTCGTAAATTGAGTAATTGATGCGGATGTCTTGAAACTGCCATTTGAGCTAGAAGGCCGATCGTTCCTCGAAGTTTACCTCCGTCTGCTCCCATCCATCGATCCTCTTCTTTGCCGCGGACGAAAGTAACGAAAGTAGGTGTCGCTGATATTTGGTAATTCTTCGAGACGTCAAATGCTTGATTTATGTCAACCTTAATCAAAGTGACTTTGTTCGCATGCTCTTCGGCTAAGCTGTCGTATAGAGGGTAGAGTGCCTTGCACGGACCGCAGCTTGCCATAGTGAAGAAGACAATCGCGCAGCCATTCTTAGCAGTGTCTAGTACCTGGTTCAACTCTGAGAGACTAGTAACAATCTTTACAGTTGAACCTCGAGGGTTGGTCGTAGAGGCGGCATTATTGGCGTGTGATTGGGCATTGCCCTGAATACCGAGTAATCCACCTTGCGTAGCTTTCCTCTGCTCAACCATCTGCGCAAGTTGAGGCTGCATCATTCTGCCGAACGGGGAATCAAGCACATGTAAAGGCATATTTGCAATGTGGTCTGGTATCCCTTTTCCAACTAGGAATGTAGAGAAGTCATTGCTGAAGTTGTTACAGTTATGACGAAAGAGGTCATATGCCTATTAGGTCAGCACGAAACACATACAGATAAATTAAAATAATATCATTAACTCACTTGAGGTGTAAATATTTCTCTGAGCGAATCGAGATACTCAAGAATCACCTCCATAGGCAGTTCGGACTTCCCGAGATGTATTCGTTCTAGGGGCGGACCTAGATGAGAAGTTCCCGATTGGATGGCATTGATGCCACTGTCGTAGACATACTCCATGCCCTCTAACTCGATTGAAGTATGATAAATAGCATCAAGTTGAAAGCCTAGAAGTCCAAGAGACATCTGCCTGGCTAAACCATTTGATAGGTCGTAGACAAGGAGGTGAACATCCATTGTAGGAATTATTCGGTGAACGAAGGGTTGCTGTCGTTGCGGGATGTTGTGTAAGTCCGTCTTACGAACCAATTACCAATGTGTATTTTACAAAGAGTTTAAAATATTGGTAAGAATTAGGTAAATTGAAGAGTTAAGATGATTGGGAAAGATCGTTGATATAGTCGGTAATCAACGATTTAGTAGATTTGAAAGTGCTAATACATAGGCGGCAGCGACCTGTACGTCAGATGCCGACGACAGTACCTTCTAGCAACATGACATTGCCATTACAGGTAGAAGTGGCAGGGGTACGTACTTTAATGCGGCTGATTACCTAAACCGGGCACCTGGACAGTTGTACGATATGCTGTGTGGCTGTGAGGCTTGATCATCAAAGAATAAAGGTGGATCCACAGCTACCGACCCACCTAAATTCGGCACTAAGAGTCGCGAAGGCCAACTAATTCCAAGTCAAATCAGGGGTCATGGATTAAGGACATTTTAACCTTGGAAATCATTGAAATTGAAATTGAAATTGGTAGAAAATCTTTGAAGACGACATTCTCTTTTTTTTTGTATTTTGTGAAGTGAACAAGTTGCATTGCATCTCGTTCGCCCCCCTTTTCACACATACAACATATTCCTATTCGACAAATCCCCCCTATCTGGAATTGATCATCGCGTCTCGTCTACTATTAGTTAAGGACACTATTTTCGTCTTGCTGCATGTTCTCGTGATCTGTCACTCGTCCTTTTTTTCTCTTTCTCCTTTTCCCTCTCCCCTTTCTTCCCCTTTTCTTCTCCCTTTCAAGTTCTCCAATCTGCTTGGGGATGCATATAACTTGAAGGTTATGAGGAGAACATCGGTCTCGTTGCCTACTAAGCAAGTGCATCACGACCCTCACGAAAAACCAGCGCGATACGACTCGGGTCACCGAGAACCCGGCATCGTGGAGAAGCTACAAACCGCAACAATGAACCAGGCCCAGAAGACGCGATGGCTAAAGACCACAGCCATCGTTGTTTTTATGGTGTTCCTGTTCTACTACTTTTCGCCTAAGGGTGTGGAAGTCTATAATGGTGGTATGTGTCCTCTATTCATAAATATACCGTCCAGCTCCAGCAATCTAATTGGAAATACTGTAGTGTCGCATTCTGGTGGCCAGGTACCCTCTGATTCATCATACGGAACCGACCAGTGCACCAGATCGTATTCCAAGGACAAGCCGATCGTACAATACGTCATCATGGTCGACGCCGGTAGCACTGGATCTCGAATCCACGTCTACAAGTTCAACAACTGCGGCCCGACCCCGGCGCTGGAAGGAGAGGAGTTCAAGATGACCGAGAAGAGCGTGGGAGGACTGAGCAAATATAAGGATGACCCTGTCTCCGCCGCAAAGACGTTGGATGCTCTGATGGCCGTCGCAATGAAGACCGTTCCCGACAAGTTGAAGGGTTGCACTCCGGTTGCCGTAAAGGCGACCGCTGGTTTGCGAATGATCGGCCCGGAGGCTAGTGACCGAATCCTGGAAACCGTTCGCACTCACCTCGAGAAGGACTACCCTTTCCCCGTCGTCTCGAAGGAGGAGAACGGTGTTGCGATTATGGACGGTTCCGACGAGGGTGTGTACGCCTGGATCACCACCAACTACCTCCTCGGCAAGATCGGCGGCCCCGACCAGAGCCCAACAGCCGCCATCTTCGATCTCGGCGGTGGTTCCACGCAGATCGTCTTTGAGCCTACCTTTAAGGAACTTGAATCTGGCGGTATGCCTGAGAAGCTAGCCGAGGGCGATCACAAGTACGAGCTATCCTTCGGCGGACGAAAATTCGAACTTTACCAGCACTCTCACCTGGGCTACGGTCTGATGGCCGCTCGAAACGCGATCCACCTGGCCCTCTTTCACGACATCCTTAAGAAGGAGAAGACCAACGACTTCTTGAAGAAGCCTATCCTCAACCACCCTTGCATCAACGCCGGCCAGACGGACACCATCAAGGTCAAGCTCGGCGACAACAGCCCCCTCGGTAACAACGAGATAGAGCTAAACGTCACCGGCCCCGCGACGCCGGCCCCGGCGCAGTGCCGCGCGCTGGCCGAGCGGATCCTCGACAAGGACGCGGCGTGCAAGCTGAAGCCGTGCTCCTTCAACGGCGTGCACCAGCCCTCGCTGGCCAAGACCTTCGCCAGGGAGGACGTGTACATCTTCTCGTTCTTCTACGACCGCGCCAAGCCGCTCGGCATGCCCGACTCGTTTACGCTGCGGGAGCTGCACGACCTGGCCGCCGCCGTGTGCGGCGGCGAGCAGTCCTGGGACGTGTTCAGCCACATCCCCGACGCGCTCGACGAGCTGCGCGAGCGCGGCGAGTACTGCCTCGACCTCAACTTCATGATCGGCCTGCTGCACACCGGCTACGAGATGCCCATCGACAGGGAGGTCAACATGGCCAAGAAGATCAACGACAACGAGTTGGGATGGTGTCTAGGAGCCAGGTAAGCCAGTCCATTCTATTCCTATCTCTTCCCCGTCTCGTATATGCTTTTGTCCTATCCTGTTCGCACATATGCTAACCTATTCCCACCCAGTCTGCCCCTACTATCCAAGAACTCGGGCTGGTCGTGCAAGGTCAGCCAGACCTACTAATGACACCCAATCCTATTCCATTCCATTCCACCCCATCGCATCCGGTGTTATCCTCGACGAGACCAGGAAAAAAAAAACACGACTAGATAAAAGAACCCTAGAACCCCCTAATGAAATGAGGAAGGCACGGAAACGTGGATGGGCAGGGTAAAAGCCCACGAGGCTGGCGTTTCGGAACCATGAATTGAAAAAGGCGCGCGGCGTGTGTCCGGCATTGAAAGCCGCGGGCGAGGGTACCGTGTCTAATGTGACGGACCTGTCCTACCTACTTAGGTAGATACCTATATATTAGGCGCCTAGGTGGACAGCACGCTTTGTACTGTAGAGAATCACGAATAAAAAAACATACTAGGACATACTTCGAGTCATAAGAATGGCTCTTCGCTATACTAAAGCTTCGTTCTGACTTGATTTTCATGTGTCCGTATTAACATTACTATAACCAAGCTTTGCTGAAATGCGGTTCAACTTAATCTAATTCGACCTGTCTGTACCTATACCTATCTATACCTGTCTATATAACCCGGGGTATCATAACTCGTAACAACTCGAACTTGCCGCAGCAACAACCTACAGCGGCGCCTCGACCATAGCCAACACATCATCGATGACGTCGTCGGCGGCGACGCCCTCGAGCAGGGCCTCGACGGCGGAGAGCTCGCTGCCCCACTGCATGCTGCGCTCGCGGGCGGGGGGGCACAGGCGCACGCGGTGGGCGTACACCTTCTTGGCGGCGAGGGCGACCAGCGAGGGCGTCACGTAGTCCAGGCCGTGCAGCGCGGCCAGGCACTTGACCAGCTGCTCCAGGTGCTTGGTGGCCGCCGGCGTGGCGCCGCCGCCGCCCGGCGCCACCGCCCGGTGCATCCGCAGGAACGACACGATGTTCAGCGAGTACCGCAGCACTTCCACGTCCAGCGTCACCTGCCGCGCCTGCAGCGCCAGCGACGTGATGTCCGGCTCGCCGAGGGAGGGGAAGGCGCGCGAGCGCGAGCTGAGCAGCGAGGCGGAGTCGAGGGTTGCGTGGTCGGCCCCTTTTGTGGTGTGGGTGTGGGTGCTGCGGGCGCGGTGAGGTCGAGGTCGGGGCGTGCTCATGGAATCGACTGTGTTTCGCCGGACTACGCTCGAGGCGCTGTTCTGGCTGTCTGATTCCTCTCCCCGTCTTTCCCTATCGCCGTAATAGCCGTCGTCGTTCCCATCCAGCTCCTCCTCCAAATGCGCAAACCCGTCCTCGGGGTCGTGCCAGTGGGACACGTAGAACAGATCGTTCAGGTGCGGGACGAGCCGCGCGGCGCCGCCGGTCTCGAGCACGGCTACGAACAGGAACTGCTTGGGCGCCGTCTGCACGCTGGTGCGGGTCAGGATCCGCCGCGTGCGGAGCAGCTCCAGGCACTGGATCTGCACGTCCTTGGGCGCGCGGTCGAGGTTCTTGGCGAGCACCACGTTGGCGATGTGCGGCGGCGTCGTTGCCGTCGCCTGGTGGTTGCCGTATGTAGCATTGTTAGCGCGACCGCTGCCCCCGCGGGAGTGGGAGTAGGAGGGATCGACCCCGCGGCGATGTACCGGAGATGCGGAAGGGGTGCGCGGAGTTGGCGGTGGCTGGGGTGTGGGGGGAGGCAGCTGGATGGCGGCGGCGAGGTCGTCGAGCGTGGTGTGCGGAGTGCAGTCTACGACGGCGGACGACAGATAAAAGGTCTGCGAGGCGACGAGCCGTAGCTCGTCGACTAAGTCGTCGAGCTCGGCCGGCTCGGTGCTGACGATGCAGTGCTCGCGGCTGATAAGACAGAGCAGCGCTGCCAGGTCCAGGTCCTCCAAGTCGTGAATCCTACGCAGCAGGTCCTCATCCGCCATCGAGTCTCTGTCTGGTTAGTGCCTCGCTGTCCATGGAATCACATTAGAATACGGGTTGTCGTGGATTATTTGTAATGTTTTAATTGTTGAAAGAGTTGAATGGATTTAGCATCGGAGCTTTTAAATTGGGTTGGAGCTAGTAAACCTGCCGGCTCCACTTTCATAACCTTGAAGACTTATGAAATATACACAAATCAGGTTATTCTAATATCCAACTCAAGTTTGTACCTATGTCAATAGGAGAGCACCTCTTTCGACAATCAAGAATAAAAACTTACTACTACATGTATGGACACAGTAATTGTACAACGACATGTAGTAATACAATATGAATGCCCTTGTAAACGAATGCAGCGCAAACACGATGTCGACTTATTCAGTTACGCATTCCAATCAACCCCCTCCGCTGGATTACGACCGCCTCTATGTCCGTGATAAGTCAGTCAGTGTACTGCATTATATTGAAACGCCGCAGCAAGCAATAACAGCACATGGACGTATCAAGCAAATGTATCAGATATAAATACAAATACAATGCACAGCAACACGCATTACTCACGTCCCCTTCCAGTATTTGGGATTAACCTTGTCCCCCTCAGCGGGAGCGGCGCGGTCGTGGCGCTTCTCGAAGTCGGCGTTATGCCTTTCGACTTCCTGCTTCTGCTCGTCACTCAAGCCCGACTTGACGGCCGGCACGGCCTGGTTGTGGATCTTGGGGCTGGGCGTGCCCTTGCCCTGGGGTCCTTTCAGCGCCTCACCTCCTTTCTGGCTCGCCGCGTTGGCGATGCTCCCGCCCGTAGGGCTGCCCCCCGTCTCCGTAGCCTCCTTCGACCTCGACCCTCCGGACTGCGCGCTGGCGTCCTCGGGGGACTTCTGCCCGGACTCGCGGGCGGCGGCCTTCTTCATGCTCTTGTTCAGGCCGGCTTTGGTAGGACCGCCTCCGGTTCCCTTGCCCACGTCGGGGGGATCCGGGCCGGGGTGCTCGCCCGCATGTTGCACATCGTTTGACGCCGGTTGGTTCTGAGGGTCGTCTCCGACCGGGTCTCCCTTTCCGTCGCCGTAGCCTGGCGCATAGTAGCGAGGGCTGGTAGAAAAGGTGCGGTAGGCTTGGGGAGCGCGAGTACGGACAGCCCTCAAGGCGTTCAAAGTGTTGTGCACGCGAATAGCAACCATTGTGAGTAGCCGAGCGAGGAACAGTAATTGTTAATGCTGAGGAGAGTATAAGGACCTAGGTTAGAGAACAATATATGCCTAAGTTAAGCTTCCAAGGTTTTGTAGATGGGAATCTTATGGTAGTTGCTTAGGAGCTTAAAGTTTGCCATCCATATCTGTGATGGGCACATAAGGGACATGATGATGTATGACATCATGACACGGCATTTTGCTCGAAGCTCTCCTTAACTCTTGCAGGGTTCATTAGAAATTCATCATCTGTACCTAGGTAATTATGGTAAAAAAAAATTGGAGGCTCCTCTGTCCTACACTAAAGATCGGAATAGAGATTAGACCAATTCATGAGACATTGAAACCCCGGTGATGTTCTAGTTAGTACTATGTAATAAATGAGCAAAAGTAGGTGCATGTGATAATAGTTGATGTCCGGATTCGACTATTTACGCAAGGGTCTAGATAGCTCCAGCCTCAACTTAGAACCTACCAGGTACCTAGGTACTAGGTACTACGCTGTAGGCACCTACAGTCGTAAGAAACATCTCCAGGGCTACTCTTTGTTGTAAGAAACTCACTTTGCTTATCGGCCTAGGTAACTAGGTAAGACAGGTGTGTTGCCTGACATCGACTCCGGGTGAAATTCGATACCTTATGTACCTAGGTAGTACAACTCATTAGGCCTCCGTACCTTAAATTAGAAGGCATCCATCAGTGGCATCCATAACTGCGTGAACTTACAGTTTATGTTCTGAGGTTAAATGCATCCGATGTGGCTTTGAAGCATTGGACGGAACTTCCAAGGTTTGTTGTGTGGCTGCCTTCCAGCCCCTGTGATTGATCTCGTGCTACTAAAAGCTAGGTACCTATCTAGGTACCAAGTTACAGGGCCTTATCAGCTCCTGTATCAGGTAGGTATCGGCGAAGGTCCGACCAGCGCTTAATCCACCCGTCAACCCAGAACCAGAACCCGGAACCGAGAACTTACAACTTACAATAACAACAACCAAAACACCACCTCGAATAAGCTCAGCTACCTCCATCCGACCTTAGCTTTTTAAGGCGGCGCATATAATCGAGTAATTCAATCGACCCTTTCATCATATTCTACGGAGTTTTCTTGACCCCGAACCAGTCTACAAGTCGCTCGGCTTAACTATAACCATGGCGTCCAGGAAGAAGGTCCTCTTGAAGGTACGATAAAACCCATTCGGGGAACATAGGATGGATCGTTGCAAGTATTCTTCTTAGCTAACATTCTGTCTACTTTAGGTTATTATACTTGGCGACAGCGGTGTTGGCAAGACCAGTTTGATGAACCAATATGTATGTTTCAATCGTCGGAACTAACAACCTTTCTCTGCGACTCTACCATTTCGACCACTAGACAATCGGGAACTAATATTCTCTATTCATAGGTCAACAAGAAGTTCAGTGCCAGCTACAAAGCCACTATCGGTGCCGACTTCCTAACCCGAGAGGTGCTGGTTGACGACCGACAAGTCACGATGCAGGTACGAGGAGCTCACAGGTGACGGCAGGCTTATCAAAGGACGACTGCTGACAATGAGCAGCTTTGGGACACAGCTGGTCAGGAGCGTTTTCAGTCGTTAGGCGTTGCATTCTACCGAGGTGCCGATTGCTGCGTGCTAGTCTTTGACGTCAATAACTCTAAGAGTTTCGATGCGCTGGATAGCTGGAGAGACGAGTTCTTAATCCAAGCTTCTCCACGAGACCCCGAGAACTTTCCATTCGTAAGAAGCGTCACCAAGCCTTCGAATGATGTTAGATTGATGTCAGCTAACGGGATCGTACAGGTTGTGCTTGGAAACAAGATTGATGTCGAGGAGAGCAAACGAGTAGTAAGTAGAGAGATCAAATCAACTACTAGCCAGATAGATCATGGACTTACGCTCTACAGATCTCAAGCAAGAGAGCAGCAACTTTCTGCCACTCCAAGGGCGATATCCCATATTTTGAGACTAGCGCGAAGGAGGCTGTCAACGTCGAGCAAGCATTTGAAGGTACATATTCGAATTCTATTTCCACTAGTAAACCTATCTAATCACGTAAAATAGTCATTGCCCGGAATGCTCTAGCACAGGAGGAATCAGAGGAATTCAGCGGAGAATACCAAGATCCCATCAACATTCACATCGATAACGACCGTGATGGTTGCGCGTGCTAAGATGCATCGACCGTAATATTCTCAGCAATATGCCAATCTCACTTGCCGTCGTCCCGGCTGCTCCGTCATGGTTCATCCGATCGGACCGAACCTTGGTCATTTGTTTGTAGCACATTGCGCTTTCTCAACCATCGTTCGCCTCTTTGTATGGAAGACTTCGGATTTCAGGGGCTTCTCAGGGAATAGTTAGATGTTTGGGACAGTGGGGTATGCAGAACCACGTCCGTAATGAGTGTATAGAGCAGATGATGCAT
The DNA here is from genome assembly GCA_902806575.1 of Jackrogersella multiformis. Classification (NCBI taxonomy): domain Eukaryota; kingdom Fungi; phylum Ascomycota; class Sordariomycetes; order Xylariales; family Hypoxylaceae; genus Jackrogersella; species Jackrogersella multiformis. The sequence continues at coordinate 743,519 of CADCXD010000011.1, read as the reverse complement.
TGCATTTTGGTTGTCCCGTTGGTACAGTATGGGGCTGTAAAGTCTAGTTTTAGGCGTCTCATCGAGGCTCACTGATCAAGGGGCTCCATTAAGGCATCTCGATATTTTCCAGTTTAGCATTTGGAATTGGTTGTTTATATTGAAGCATTCGTGATATTGACTAAACCCGAACTTCTATTCTTTTCTTATTTTTATTTTTATTTTTCATGTCTCTATCTAAGGCTACCTAGGTAGCAGTCACTGGGCCTACCTATGTAGGTAGGTACTGACAAAGAGGAGCACATGCAATTAATGTATGAAATGTGCTGACATAATATCCGCAACTGGGAACCTTGTTACATTTACGCAACTTACAGGTAGGAGGTACCTAGGTAGTTCATAAAATGACATAAAATGACCCGCTTGTTCCGGATCTTCGGGGTACTGCCAAGGTACGTAAATTGATAATGACATGGGAAAGGGGGGGATGGATCTGAGTGCGTCGGCGTCTGAGATCACCGAGGGCCCCCAGTCCATCTCTATCGCTATCGAATCGAACTTTCGACATGCACAATTCAATGTTCAATGTTCAATCTGATCTGTTTCAGAACCTCCAACTTCGAACCCACCCTCTTTTACTCTTTTTGGATATAGATCATTTTCTTTCATTCATTCTAGCGAGTTGTCTTCATGTCCTTCTATTTTCCTAAGCCCGATCCTTGTAACATTATAACCTCTTAGTGGCCGATCCTTTCGTTCAGTCGGCCATCAGCCATTAGATGATTCGACCTCACGCGATCAACTCCTACATTCCGGAGGGACTCCTATAACTCCCTTCTTCCATCCTGCGCTACTTTGCGCTTATCCGACGATATGGCCAACCAGGAACCACCACCCGTCTATACGGCGACGGCGACGGCCGAGAACCAAGCAGAGTACGAGGCTCCTAGGCGGAGGCTTTCCGAGTTGTCTATACCCTCTGACAATCTGGCCGGCTCATCCGCATCCTGGGGCAGCATCCCAAGCTTGAGGCGGAGAAGTGGGGTGTGGAATATGGCGAGGAGGACTCTGGGTATTAGTCTTTTGCTAGTCACCGTCTTCCTCTGGACCGTGTCGAACTTCCTCGCGAGCGTGAGTATTTTACTATAACGAACGAGCAGGCACATGTATAATGTGGCCGCCGGCTTCGACTCTTCAACTAACTTGCTACGAAGTACATCTTTTCCGACCATACCTACGATAAACCTTTCTTCCTGGTGTACGTCAACACCTCCATGTTCGCGCTCTCCATGATCCCGATTTCCATAAAGCACGTAATACTGAACGGCGGCTTCTCGCGCGTCAAGAACCAGATGATACACGAATGGAGGATGAGATACGGCGGGGCGGAGAGGCTGAAGGCGCAAGAGGAGGAGGACCTTACGGCCGGGGAACGATTGCTAGTTGACGACGAAGGGAGCCTCGAGGCGGCGGACCTACCGAGACCGTCGGACAAGCTATCGGTCTTGGAGACGGCGCGGTTCAGCCTCGAGTTCTGCATGATCTGGTTCTTCGGGAACTACTTCGCTTCGGCATGCCTGGAGTACACGAGCGTGGGGAGCGTGACGATACTGACGTCTACGAGCAGCGTGTGGACGCTAGTCTTCTGCGCGGCCATGCGCATCGAGGCCTTCTCGGTCCGGAAGCTGGCGGGCGTGCTGGCCTCGCTCGCCGGCATCGTGCTCATCTCCACCGTGGACCTGTCCGGCGCCGACAATGACGACAGCCGCGGCAACTTCCCACACAAGAGCCAGCGCCAGATCGCCATCGGAGACGCCATGGCCTTCGTCAGCGCCGTCATCTACGGGCTGTACGTCGTCGTCATGAAGATCCGCATAGGGAACGAGGATAGGGTCAACATGCCGCTCTTCTTCGGGTTCGTGGGCGTATTTAATATACTTATCCTGTGGCCGCTGTTCTTCATACTGCATTTTACGGGGATCGAGCCGGTAAGGTTTCTGTCTATTATGTCTATTACGATGGCTTGTCCAGAGTCGCTAACGTGGAATAGTTCGAACTTCCTCCGAATGGAAAAATTTGGTCGATTATCATGGTATGATTTGCTATGTCCGTGTTGGTCACCCGAATAATGCTAACATCCTCGCAGCTCAACTCGATATCTTCTTTCATTTCCGATATGTCGTGGGCCTACGCCATGCTGCTCACGACACCCCTGGTTGTCACCGTCGGCCTGTCGCTCACCATCCCCCTGTCTCTCATCGGCGAGATGATCCAGTACGCGCAGTACTCGAGCTTCGTGTACTGGATCGGCGCCGCGATAGTCCTGCTCTCGTTCATCTTCATCAACCACGAGAGCCGCGACGACGAGGACGGGGCGAAGGCCGGTTCCGAGAGGGGGGCTCGGGAAAGGGCGGCGGGGCCGTAACCCTGTCCCCGGACTTCTTTTTTTGTTTTATTTATTTTTGTGCATGTGTGTATTGGGCGGGACTACCGTCTCCCGGCGTCGCGGAATGTATGACTGGAATAATTGGGTTTCGCAACCGAAACCGACACACTGGCGCATGGATGCCAGCGAGGACTTGCACACTTAGAGGTATCATAGAATAGACATCGCTAAGAATTGTACCATATACCGTATACGGAACTCAGGGGATGACGCATGTATGTACATAGCCATCAGACCTAGAAATGAAGAGTATCTTCGAAAGGGATGTGTACCTACTTGGGTAACCTACCTTGGGTATGAATGGATATCCCTGCTGTGTAGGTTGTGTTGATGTTTGCTAAATAGGTAGTGTCCGAGTAGGTATGTTTAGGTATGTTTGAAGACCGTCCTTGAAAGCAGCTATCCGAGATGAATAGGACCTGACGAGGCGATGCAGCGGATTAGTCACTGGTGGTGGTGTGGGCGAGTACTGATGGGATGGGATGAGTTACACATCTAGACTTGTTCATTTAGGATAATTACTTGCCTACCGGTAAGGAGGTGCTTACCTACCTGAGGTACCTAAACGGATTCAGTTCTAGCTCACTAGATGTAGTTTTAATTCTTTAGTATGTTATGGCGGGCAGATATGGGTAGGTAGGGTTTCTCTTAATACGCAAGCCCATTTAACCCGGACATTCCGATCTAGAAAACCTGCCGAAACTATCGTGGCCGATACAGCACTAATCCGGGTCTTATACTTGGAATTTGTGGTGAATGACGTCGATGATTCATAGCTAGGTCTGTCGATCTAGGTTACTAGGTTAGGTATTTAGACGTGGTTTCTACCGCATGCATATAATATAATTAGGCACTTGCCGGTTGAAACTAATTAGGAGGTATCGTATAGTTATGATACCGACTTGAGGATAATGATAGATTAGGTAGGTATGTTTCTTTAGAAATACTGTAGTTGGTTTAACTACTATAGTTACATATTTCAGATTTAAGTCCTAATTATTAATACTATATAATCACAGGTTATATGACAAATCTAGCAACGCTACTATTTACCCAAAAGGCCTTTTTCTTCTATTTCATTTCCCTGCCGTTACCACGAACGTCACACCACTCACTTCGCTTACCGAGGTGAGGTGTGCCTGTCTGACAGGCCGCTCTATATCGACCCTGTGAGGTATAGGGGGTCATATGCCCACAACGGAGCTGCAAAACATCTCACTCACATTCACACTCACACGCTCTCTCTAGTCTCTTCGTGACTATTGAATCAGCCGCACGATTACCCGAGCACGGAGGAAAGTAAGAGAGCTGGTTGTCGCGCAAGCGGGTAGTCGCTTCCCGTCGCTCTGCTCGTCCTTGACACAGTCAGGCTCGCGGCGTTGCTCTTACTTGCTGTTTCGGTAGTAGTGACTTGGAGTGGAAGTCTTGTCGGGTCCGCATGAAACAAACATTCATGTAAGTGGTATGTGTGTGTATGTGGGCTGCGACTGCGACTTCGCCGTGGTTATTTATTACAAGGAAAGGTCTGACTGTGACTGTGGTCGGTTGTCCTGACTCGACTGGCAGCTTTGGTCACCCGGTCACTCGTTCCCTGAGCTGCCTTGTTGGTTGGTCAGCCTTCATTCACTTGGCCTTATTTCCTCTGCTCGACATATATTTATCTCTTCAATACCTAGGTATTTAATACCGGAATCATCTTTGTCTATGTATCTACACTTATCTGGTATCCCTAAGCTACCTAAACCAGCCAATCTCCTTAAACTCGAAAAGAAAAGAAAAAGGGGGGAATATCAGATATCCCAGACGCTTTAACAACCTGCCTACCAACCTACCCACCTACACACCTACCTACCTACCTACCTACTTCCAGGTATCCAGCACACACCATGCCGTCCGCAACCTCACAAGAAGAACAGGCAAGCCCGGTATTCCTCACCCTCGGCGAAGCCATCAACAAGGGCACACGCCCGGTGCACACCAACCTCAACAAGCTGATCATCCTGCGGCTGCGGCTGGCGCTGCCGCCCCACGCCGACGACGCCTCCAGCTACGTCCAGGGGCTGCTGCACGTCGCGCCGGTGTACGAGCTCTTCGAGGCGCTGTGGCGCCAGATCCTCGGGCTGCCGCACGCGCCTCTCGCCGCCACCCCCGAGCCCGGATTTTCCCACCCCGGGCCCGGACATGAACTGGACTCGCGGCCGCGCACCGCGCCCCCCCGCATCCGCGCCTTGCTGTCCACCGCGCACACCCCGGCCCTGGAGCGCTCCGCCGCGCTGCGCGCCGACCTCGCCGCCATCGGCGGCTGGACCGCGCGCGAGCTCGACGCCAAGCTGGGCGAGGCCGCGCAGGCCCCGGTGCTGCGCGGTTTCCTGGCGCATATCAGGCGCGCGGTGGGCGAGCGCCCGCACGTGCTGTTCGCGTACGCCTGGGTCCTGTATATGGCGCTGTTCGCCGGCGGCCGCTTTATCCGAGCGTCGCTCGAGCGCGTGGATTCGAGGAGCGCGTTCTGGGGGCCGCTTGGGGGCGGGGAGAGCGACGGGGGGAGCGAAGGAGAGGACGAGGGAGATAAGGATGGGGCTGAGTTTATGTCCAAGGCAAAGAAGCAGACGATGCCCGGCGCCTTCCCGTCTTCCGAGCCGGGCGCGGGCCTAGACACAGACAAAGACACAGACACAGACATAAACGCAGAGCAGCAACGCGCACACCCCCTATCCTTCTTCCGCTTCGCCACGCCGTCCGACGGGCAGGACCTGCGGCAGGACTTCAAAGACCGCGTGCGGGGGGCGACGTGGGAGCTCGCGGCGGTGGAGGTCGAGGAGGTGGTGCGCGAGGCGCAGGAGATCTTCGCGCGGCTCACGGGCATCGTCGGCGAGCTCGACGACGTCTGCGGCACCGAGTACGAGGCGCCGCGCGCCGCGTAGGGAGGGGGCGGCGGCGGCCCGCCGCCGGTGCCGGGCCTGAGGAGCCGCGATAGCGTGGTCGTCGAGAGGGAGAGGAGGTTGGCGGTGAAGAGGAGTAGGAATAGGAGTGGGAATGGAAGTGGGAGTAAGGGGAGTATGGGTGGGAGGGGAAGTGGGAGTGGGAGTGGTGGTGGGGGAAGAGGCGAAGGGGGACGGCGAGATTGTGGATGGGAAGGGGGGTGTGAGGTTTCGATAAATTGTCCTGGCGGTTTATTACCGGGGCGCAGAGTAGAGAACTGGTGAGGTTCATCTTAAGACTAGACGCGGTTCTCACGACGGCGCTGGTGAATACGGTTAGAATGGATAAATAATGCATGGTGCATCATGGAGGGATGGATGGATAGATGGAGATAGAGGCGCTGGGGATTCACTCGGCCGGAATACGAGATACCCTGAATTGTATCCTAGACAGTACCTATACTTTATTAGATCTTTACATTGCGGGTTCCATGTAGGTGATTCGTCTCTTCGATTCGTGTTATGGACTAGAGAATTATTAGTTTGTGGTTTGCTTTGAGCGCCTATTCTCATCGATATATGATCTGGGACAGGAGGGTTGTTAGACCGGATACGGTTGTTCTAACGACGCCGTCGTGCTAAGCTTGGATTGTAGATTAAATATCTCAACGTATAAGGTATAGAAGGAAGAGTGAGAGAACCTGGTAGCGTATGTTTGAGACGAGCCGGTACACTTTCTCTGCGCTTAGCATAGTGTCATCTGAGAGAGGGCATCGCTGCGGCTATCAACCCTCATCTCCAACTACGATTGCGACCAGATACTGAATATACTTTGCTAAGACCTCGAATATCACTAGAATTATTATAGGCGGGACTACAAGCAAGCACATATCCTAGGTTAAACCAATCACGGATCACAGCACGCAGCCGAAATCTCAAAGTTTTACAAAACTTTCTCTTTTGTAAGATTCCAGAACGAGAGCTCTACCAAAATATAGCTCCCGAACTGGACATTTTGCTGCGACTAACTACCTAAGGTATCATGTCTCCTCTGCAACAACGGGCGGGGAGTCCCGTCCGCCCGTCCATCCAGCAGTGCGAAACTGGGTATCATCAAGAACTTTTGTGGGCGAGGAATCAAGGAGTTGGAACGGAGGATGTTTTTGTTGCTTGGTATCGTCCTGGTTCCCTGGGTTGGTATGTTTAGAGGCTTAGAGAATAGAGGGTAGGTGTATGTAGGTATTTAGGTATGGGTTGGTATGTATGTATGATGTATGATGAATGATGTAGGTGTAGGCGCCTAGGTAGGTAAATATCGAGGTGATGGATGGTAGAAGCCTAGAATCCCCTTTTCGAGGCAAGCAATTTTGCACGCATAAACCCGCACTGAATCTTTGAACGCCCTGAAAAGTGTCCAGTCGATTCGGTTCGATAATAAAAGGTATTATGTCAGTTATTCGCCGTGATTAATGAATAGGCGAGAATCGTAGCCCGGTGAGGACCATAAGTGGTGTGCTCGTGCGAAGAAACGTGCGAATTTTTGCTCCGAGCTTCAAGTTATCGACCGAGCCCTGCTGTGTTTACCGAATACGACCAGAACTTCAGACACCCCCGAGTTTCACAAATATCTCCTGATTCGCAAGTCCAATAGTAGGTACAGTCGTCAGCCTCCTCTTCCGGTTACTATCGCATTAGGTAATACACATCGACAGCGTAATGGCGAGGACGGACCAATAACAAATCGACAATATCAGCCGCCGCGGTCTGGAACGGCTCGCGCTCATATCGGATTCTCCATGCCCACAGGCGGCACTGGCGGCACCACCGTGGCGCTGCTCTCGCCTCCGAGGGACACGGTGCCGGTGCCCTGGGTGACGCTCGGGCTCGGGCGGCCGCCGCTCCTGGACCCTCCGCTCCCCAAGCCGCGCTTCATCATCTTGCCCAGCACGGTGACGAGCTCGCACGCGTCGTTGAACATGTCGTCGTCCATGCCCTCGCTGGCCTCGTACACCTCGGCGATCGTGTCCTTGGCCAGCTGGCGGCTGGCCTCGCGGTCGTGCACGCACTCATACAGGAACGCCGCGTACTCCGTCTTCACCGACAGCCGCAGCGAGTGCGAGCCCCAGAGCAGGCTGTCGGCTAGCGTGCACGCCTCCTTGAAGTACGCGTGCGCCGTCGGCAGGTAGTCCACGTACGGCAGCAGGAACGCGGCCGCCGCTTCCGGCGTGAAGGCTGGGGGCTGCGTATGCATGTGCGCTTCGAAGCCGGGAGGAGGCGCTGGCCCGCCCTGCTCGATCGGGTGGGCGGGTTGTGCCGAAGAGCGGGAGAACTCGGGTGGTGCTGTTGCTTGCTCGCCCCTATCCACGCCCTTGCCCTTGTCGACTCGCGGGGCCGCCGTCTCCGCCATCGTCGCCGCGGCGACTGCTTGGGGGGTAACCATGATACCGAGGGGCGACACTGGGGGGTTGTTATGGAACTGCACGAAGATGTGGTAGAAGGAGGCGCGCAGCTTGTACGCGAGGACCTTCAGCTCCACGTAGTCGCCCACCATAGGGATGACGTACTGCTCGAGCATGACGAGGCCCTCGCGCGAGAGCCATAGGATGTGGAAGTACAGCTCCAGGGACTGGGCCACGCGGGTGGTGTCGAGTCGGCGCTGCTTCTTGGCCTGGACCAGCTGCCCCGCAACGTTGATGGACAGGCCGAGGATCTTGAAGAGCATGGACGCGAGGAGCCCGTTGTTGGGCTCGACAGCTTTTGCGAGGCGCCCGAGGAACTTCTGGTCGACCTCGGAGGAAGCCATCGAGAGGAGTCGGGGGAACGCGTCGTCGCCACGACCCTGATACACACGTGAGTTTTGAGCCTGAACGCACGTCATAGAGAAGAAGGAGGGATCATGAGTAGGTTCGAAGTAGGAAAAGTGGTTTTTGGGGAAGTAAGGCTTGATGGTTGAATGGTTGCGTGGTGTACATGAGGGAGAGTGACAACAGGTAGATCTTGATGTGTTGAGATAGCATGATTAAGTTGCTGGATAAAAACACAACAGTCCAGTATGGTTTAGTTCCACGTACCTCAGAGGACCTGTAGCTCCCTCGACAAGATTACTCCAGTGGTTTCGTGATAGTCCAGGTGTGCCCTTTCTCGTCAAGTTCCTTCGAAATCGGGGGTAAATATTAGGGAACTAGTTGTTTGTATATGGTAAACAAACTAGATTTTAAGATAACAAGCAATTCTAAGCAGGTCTCGAGTCTTATATCGTCTCCAACGGCGATCACGTCGGTTTAGAGTCGAGCTTAGTTGTCGATAGATGAGAATTAGATCGGGAGTTGCTGGCTGAGGCCAAGCTATAATCGACGACTCTGGTTGGCAAATCTAGACCAAACCTTTCACAAACTGCAGATAATTCGATAACGAGTGACTAGCAAAGCGATTCGATCTTAGCATATAAGCATGAGATGGAGCCGTTGCTGGAAGGATCGAGCCCACGTGAAGGGCCGTGAAGCGTCGTTTTCCAAATGAGCCGTGACGGTCTTTTGTTAAAACAGGCAACTCTAGTCGATAGAGCTACAGGATTTTCCACACAAAGCCTGGTTCCCAAGAAGTACAAACCCAACCAGAATTAAACATTCGAAATATTACAATAGACTAGCGTTACGATATATTAGCTGGCGCAAGCTCATCGGCCACATCTGCACCAGCAAAGGCCGAACCGCGATGCCATTGGAGGGGGCTACTGACCAATATGATACAGCGAAAGTAATACAAAGCAGACAGACCCAGACACGAGGTCCCTGATGGGGTCGAATGCGCAAATTAAAGATAAAAGATAAAATACTTAGAGAGGGATCAGCCAACGAGGAAGTATGGTGAGTAACGGAGGCTGAAGTAGGGCGGCGGCGGCGGCGGGTGTTCTGAGGCCTGTTCGATCGTGAAGCATTTCGACGTCAGTAGCGCGCGCACACTTTTTTTTCCCGCTGATCTGATCGTGTGGCTGATGATCAAATGTACGATAATATGTATAATTAGTTATATATAGGATCTCCGCCGGGGGCTGCTGGGGCCGGGGGAGAGCCTGGAACTGGCTACTGCTTTCGCGATATCCAAAGGCCAGTTGGCGGTGTGAGGTCAACGCGAGCGTTTCTCGATTGGCAGTTTTCCAGGCTACCGGTTTCGAACTATGTGGAGTTGCTTTTTCCCGCTATACTCGACTGAATATATCGTCGGAAATAAAAGAAAACTCTTGGCCCCCCGCGACTTCTAAGAGGCTCCAGAAGTCGACATTAGCGTTGGGCGGTTCTTGGTAGGTAAGCTCAGTAAGGAGGTCACAATAAGATGTGGTGGTGAGTGATGCATGAGCCTCGCTCGAGCTTCTCTTCTCTTCTCTAATAAGGGGGCACACGACGGATGTAAATAATGTTTTGTGTGCTCGCGCTTATGCATGTATATGCATATGTACGAGGATGTCTGGGCGAGATCCGCGTGGGAGGAACCTTGGGAAATGGAAATAATTTCTCAGGAGAGCTGCAAGACAACGTTCTTTGCATGAACGGACTAGGTAGCCTCTGAAGAGCTTGTCTTCCCCCGTACGGTTGCAGATACGCGCGTCCGCGCAGGTCGTCTCTCTCTTATAAGCGCTCGTCTCTTTTTTATATGCGAACTCGAGGACAAGGGCAGAGTGGGTAGAGAGGAAAATAGAAAGAAGATATTGTGTCAAGAAGCCATATCCAAATACCACGAGCCTTGTGTAGTACTTGTACCGGGTACAGGCAGTTAGTTTCCGATCTCTAAGGGAACGTGCTGTAAGTGACAAGCGAATGGGAGGCCGTTTATCGTGCAGCAGCTTTGATGCAAGATGAGTTGTCCAACTCCCGGGGACCCTTAGAGCTGAAGATCAGGAAGAGCTCTACTACTGGTCCAAACAAGGGAAATTCGGGTCCGAACCGGAAATTCGAGTCGACAATGCTGTGTAACTTATAAATATATAATTAAAGGCTCTCGACTCTTTAAGACGTTTTAGAATTATAGGCTTGAGGCTTTTGCCTATCGAATGGCAGTCAAGAGAGTTGATTGTCCAAAAGAAAGGAGCAATTATTAGGAGGAGTCAGCTAACTTCGAACAAACCCAGAGATTGCTTTTTTTTTTGTGTTCTTTTTTTTTTTTTTTTTTTGGACTTACCTATTATTTACCTACCTACGACGGGTCCAGCCGCGGCGCGCAAACACGTCCCAAAAGGTAAGATTTTCCAGGAACGACAGGGGTCAGGGGACTTTATTATTATCAAACGTCTTTATCTCCAATCTCCCCTCTCCCCAAGTTCCGAGTCTTGGTTGTGTTTACCTATTTGGTCTTTTAGACGAGAGGGCCGTGGAGTAGCAGACTCATCGACACGAAGGACTATCGACTAAGACAACCTATTCCTCGGCTTGGTCTTCGACTTTGATGCTTGGTATATACACTACCTACCTAGGTAGCTGACTAGGTAATCACTCAAGTTTGAGAGGTTGAGGAAATATCGGGTAGTTCGTATCTCATACACTGCTCACAGATTTGCGGTTGCTTAGCCACCTTACCTCGTTACCTCGGTTCTCTATTATACGGTTCAAGTGTTTCAGTAGGAGACCGAAAAAGACGATGCCCCGTTACTAGTATCCGTCCCGTGGCTGCGGGTTTTAGTCTGTGGACTAATGCCACGATATACTGTCTAAGACACCTGAGCCATCCTCATACAGCCTAAGCTGTGTGGCGTAAAGTCACAGAGACCGGAATAGCTCGAGGCAGAGCACGGAGAAACTAGATGATTTCGTCTGGTAGCTCACGGCTAGCGGCGATTGTGTGCCCAAGTGGTACGGGAACACAGTTGGAAATACCTATCCATGTGGTGTATTCACCGAAGATGCAGCCCGTTATTCTGTCCGTCCTACGTACCTAACCTACTATTACACCCTACGATATTCGTCAATTCCAACCCGCAGACGACATTCAAAATACGGTAGGATATGCGCATCGCGAATCCACAGTTTGCTGCGACGCGGATGCTGACAGGGGAGCCCGGCTTGGGGGCCATCCATTGACCAATAGCCAAAGAGGAGAGGCAGATCCCGATCCCCAACCACCCGATTTTCTTATTCGGCGTGGGGTTGTAGCTAATAACTACGCTCTGCTATTAATACCTACCTAATGACGGAGCTGACCTCCCAGTTGACGTAGCTGGTCCTCTGCATGAGGAGCTAAAACGCAAACTCGCCAAATTATCTCACCATATCCTACCATTCGTTATAGACGCTATAGAAACTATAGAGACTAAAGGATAAGAAAAGTGAGAATGTTATATAACTCGCTCTTCGCTCCGGGTCGTCGATTATGCGGCCTGTTATGCTAGGTAGGTATCTATCCACTCGCCAGGTCCCCATCAATATATTTTTGCAGGTTACGGAATCTGCGGCCTCGTCACAATCCTGACTACAGGAGCTCCACTATCACTGTCGACACGCGCAACAAACGGGCTTGCAGAACTGGCGGTGAAGAAGCGCTGCGCGGGTTTTCGCCCTCTACCTTCTCCCTACTGCTGCTAGCACGTATCAGCACGAAACTGCAATCGCGGCACGATTATCATCAGTTGGTATCCGGTTCTGGAAATCTGGCGTCTTCGGGGACAGTGACGATCTCTCTCGAAAGAGAATCCGTCCACGGAGAGGTCTCCGTTCTCAACATACCTAGTGTAATTGGAAGACGAAAACTATCTATAGGTAGAGATACTCAACTTGACAAGTCGCTTAGATATCTGCTACCATAGTATGTATCCAGCGGTCCGTTGGCTGTGCGACTGGGAAAGGCTCTGGTCTCATTCGATAGCTGCATGTCGCAGCAGCTCATACATACGTTAGCTATCTAACCATGTCTGCATGCAGCCCTACAGTAGGTGCTGGCAAGCAGCGTACGAGACAAGAGCTAGCTGGATCAAACGGAATACCCATGACTGACCGAAACTCACTTGTGTTGGTTTTAATTCGTCCGACTTGCTAGAAGCTGCTCCATGATCTTGACGTATAATAGGACATATAATTGGCGCGCAAAGTCTCACCTAAACCTAGGTACGTATTATGAGAGATATTTATGTCCGAAAGAGACAAGCGCTTCGTGCAATTATACATAGAAGAGTTATAAATGGAGTTATTCATAGTCAAAAGGACCTAGTAACTAAGTGAAAGTATATGTGATGCTCAAGGGTCTTCTGGATCTGGAAAGGGGGCACCTTAAAGGTGATGCATCGCTACTCGGGTTTTATATTTCCAATGATAATCTGCAACGACAGCCTTCATTTCATAGGCTTCTTGTAATTGCTTACCTTGCACTCTTCATCTCCCATATCATTGGCCAGACGTCTTTCGGGAGTAACATCCAAATCTAGTTTCTCGACCTCCACGCCGCATCTCGTAAAGCAGGCTATAGACATTATGCAGACCTATCATTTTTAGTAACCCTTTATAACGTCCAAACAGAGGTATTACGCTTATCCTTATATTGCTTCTACTACATGAGGTTCTACTCCTTCCCCCCAACGTCCCATAAGGATGCCACACCACAACCACATTCATCAACTCTACTAAGGCAAGCACCGTAACTAGGTAGGTAGCCAAGCAGGCTTGCGATAAGCTCCGGGTAGTAGCTTAACACCGGCTGTACGGAGCAGAATAAGTTGCAATGTGTACTGCATCGCTACGAACAACATGGAATCAGATCTAACAAAACTCACCCTACCTAGGTACCTAGTTATAAGCAACGTACATATAATCGCTTCTACGCTGTGATCACGGTAGACCAAGTGAAAGCCACCGTCTAGAGCGAGACCAGCTACAAGAAACTATTATATTACTGATAGGTATTAGTATACCTGTAAAAACGTACCTCCTCTCCAACCAACTAACCAACAAACAAAAGCATAACACAACATACTGCATTATTACACGGAAGCAGGCTCACGCAAGAAGCCCATGAACACTAGCCTTTAGAGCCGATTCTCCAATGACTAATAAGCTCAAGAGCACACACAATACAGGTCACACATGCAATCATCACGTAATGCGTATAGAGGGCCATGTCAGTTATAAGCTGTAATTACCATGTTACAAAGGGGGTATAAAGCTCCGATACGATGCTCAACGATGCTGAATCCCTATCCAGCGACTAACGCCTTGCGATGCTATGCTCAAGCTTCGGTCCTGATCTACTCTTTTACTCCTGTACTCTAGTAGTCATCCTCTTCATCATCGGGCAGATCCCAATCCTCCCCGACGTCCGCCCATCCGCACCCCCATCGTCTGCCTCCGGTCTCGCCGCCGGTTCTCAGATCAGCAGCGTTTTCTCTCCCCTCGCTCCAGCAACGAATCAAATAGTCGTCACCAACCGTCGCGAGCTTCCCCTCGTTGGTCCAAGTCAACGCGCCAACCTCTCTCTCATGGCCTCGGATGAGGGCTGTTCCCTTCCGCACGATGGGAATATCATCGTTGAGGCGAGCTGACAGATTAGTCGTGCTGTTAGTCCGGAACAGTGGTCTACGAACTCCGGTAAGATCCATGGGCGGTTTCGGAGTTGATTGCTGCTGAGACACGGCGATCGTGGAGTTCTCGAGGGTAAGAGAACCCATCGCGCCGACCAGGTCATCTCTAAAGTAACGCTCTTGCGTAGGAAAGAGCACAGCGCAGTTATCGCTGCTCCCTACTGCTAGAAGCTCACTCTTGCCGTCACGTGCTGGCCTCACAGCACACTTGACGTAGAAGCTTGCTGCGTGAAATAGAGGATGTCTGAAACCATACATAGGACCCAGACCCTGATGGGCTACAGCATTGTGTCGGCGTCGTGGTGGCTCGCCGTTTCGCGTCGAAAGCTCGGGCGCATGGCCTAGTATTAGATGAGCAGTGGAATACGCATAGACGGTGTTGTCTTTGCACAAGGCGTATAGGCGGGAACCGTCGGTATTAAGTGCCAGAGACGATATCCCGAAATGTCTCCAGTGTTCATGCGAAGAGGGAGGAGCGGTTACCGACAACGGGGCAGGGACTTTCTGGCGAGAGGAATGTATCGATCTAATGTCCCAAAGCTTGATGGATGCATCGGCCTCACAAGCCGTGAGCAACAGGTGTTCTTGCCCAGCGGGTAGGAACTCCAGGGCCGTGACAGATACGTCGCCTACGCGGCTTGGTAGCTCACGACGTGATGGTGTATCCCCTTGCCCGACCGCAGCTACCTGTTGAGCTTGGCGCGATGTACGCACGTGAGCATGATATAGACTGTTCACAGCACAGCCTTGCTTGGGCGATGGACGTCGAAATCCTAAGGCGACATCGCGGTCCTGAGGAGGCATAAGAGAATCCTGTACCAACGGGCCTGCACAACGAAGATCCCATATTTGAACACTGCCATCACGAGAAGAGGTTGAAAGGACGCTACCATTGGCATTGCCCGGTTGAAAACGTACTTGTTTAAGAGAGGCCGTGTGGTGTTGAAGGATGGCGATTGGTGCTTGCGTCATCATGTCTATAACTCGTCCGGTTTGGTCGCCGGACGCAGTAGCTAGACGATTATCATCATCAGAGAAAGCCAGGTCGATGACAGCGTTGCTGTGGGCTTGAAAACACAGGTGAATCTTGCGGAACGGCTCTGATGGATCATCACCGGACGACTCAAGTAAACGTACTCGGCCTTCCTCATCTCCAACTGCAGTGAGGCCATTCCTGTGACATGCGGCCGCGCAAAATGCTATACATCGTCCCGGACCATCGTGGCTGACACATTCATGAACATCATCAGGGCTGCTGTGGAAGTCGGCAGTATCGATTCTCCAGTCGGAAGTCGGAAATGACATGTAAGATCGTCCGGCGCGAGGCATTCCTCCTAGCTGTCTCTGGGCGAATTGACCAGCAAAGCCGCGGCTTGTTAAAGGAACCAATCGCCTCAATGGCCTCGGAGGGGTAGGAAGTTCATCTTCGCTTTCATCTTGGTCTGAGTCGAGATCCTCCTGGATTGCTTGTAGAGATCTAATAGGGCTAAGAAGTGCTGAACGAGTGCTGGGCGAGGGCGAGAGTCCTAGGTGGTTCGGATCGGTGGTCAAAGAAGGTCGACACGGTGAAGAGTCGGGAGTATGTTGAAATTTTCGTCTCTTGGGTAATCGGGCATCCAGCTGATCTATGTTCTCATCCCGCGTATGTCTCGCAGAGTAAGGTCCTAATGGGCTGGATGGAGCGGGAGTCTGATATCGGTTGCTCACATCGGGGACGGCGAGATCCTGGAGTGCCCTTCTGGCCGGACTTATTCGTGATGGTACTCGGGAGCGAGGAGTGAAGAATCGTCTAAACTTCCTCGGTGTTATAGACGGTTTCCTCTTCTCCTTGCCATTGGTAGCTCTGGGAGGTGAGGAAAGATTTGGATTGGACATGTTGTCATCCATCTTAGCTTCTGCTTCTATATATATCCTACCTTGGTAGTAGGTAGATATATAATTCCTGGGTATAAATTCCTAGGTATAAGCTACCTCCACAAGGACAAGGACGGATGCTCCTAATGCACCTGAACCTTTAGCACCCGACCTCTAGTGACATGGATGTGAAGATGAGGAATTGAATATGATGAAAGATAGGATGGGGTAAAGAGATTGGATGGGTATAATATGGAAACAAGTAAGAGTGAACAGTCCGAAGAGTGAAGTAAAGAACTGTAGAATTGTTGTGGGGAAAGGATAAATAAAAGTTAGGATTTGATTTGGTAGTTTCGGATGTAGTAAAAGAGTAGCAAGGAAAGTGGCACCAAGAAAAACACGCCCGCGAAAAGACGCGACCACGAAAAAACCACTTACACGCCCGAATAGGAAATAAATGTTTGGAGCTTGGACCTTTTTCTTTTTTAGCGTGGTGTGTAACTGCTAGTGACACTGTGTCACTACAGGTAGGTACCTTGCAACATCACCTACAAACTGTAGCAGCTACTGAAATTTGTAGTGGGGCAATTCAAGTTAAAGTGGGATTATAACCAATAATCGCCAGTTGTTTTCCCTTCTTCTGTCTATCCATAGCTACAGTGCGAGTAACTTAAATACAAAGTAGAACGTGGCCGGCTTCCACTAACGATCTGGACCCACCGATAAGCTTATCGAAAGAATAATTCCTCAAAAATTTGTAGACTTCGATCAGACCCTGCCACTTTGATGCGGGACACATCAATTTATTGCGACAACCCACAACATAACAACAACCTGGCGCCAATTCATTTCAAGACTTACATTCTGGCCAAGGTGCCACCACTTGAAGCGTGATGGCGATTCAGAAGAAGCATGGAAAAGGCCGTCTTGATAAATGGTATAGATTAGCCAAGGAGAAAGGTTACCGAGCCCGAGCCGCCTTCAAGCTGATCCAGCTGAACAAGAAATATGGCTTCCTCGAGAAGAGCAAGGTCCTTCTGGATCTTTGCGCTGCTCCTGGAGTAAGTTGCTTTCTCATCTATCAAGTGTGAGAACTATCGACTAACTTTGTGTCATAGTCATGGTGTCAGGTAGCGGCAGAGGCGATGCCAGCCAGCAGTCTCATCGTTGGAGTTGATCTTTCACCCATCAAGCCTATTCCAAAAGTCATAACTTTCCAAAGCGATATCACCACCGATAAGTGCCGTGCCACAATCAGACAACATTTGAAGACGTGGAAGGCCGACACCGTGCTTCACGATGGTGCTCCCAATGTCGGTACTGCTTGGGTTCAGGATTCCTTCAACCAAGCGGAACTCGTCCTTCAATCTATGAAGCTGGCCACCGAGTTTCTAGTCGAAGGCGGTACATTTGTCACTAAGGTCTTTCGATCGAAAGAATACAACAAACTCCTCTGGGTCTTCAACCAACTATTCACCAAAGTCGAGTCCACGAAACCTCCATCTTCCCGAAATGTTTCTGCCGAAATTTTCGTCGTATGCCGCGGCTACAAGGCCCCTAGACACCTTGATCCTCAATTCCTTGACCCACGATCTGTGTTTGCCGAACTCAATGAACCAGCTCCGAATAACGAGGCCAAAGTCTATAAACCCGAGGTCAAGAAGCGCAAGAGAGGAGGCTACGAGGAGGGGGAATATATTCAATTCAAAGAACTGCCAGCAAGCGAGTTCATTGAGACTGCTGACCCTATAGCGATCCTTGGTGGCTATAACAAACTCTCTTTCGAACAACCACGTAACGGCGACGTTGCGCTCGCGGCGCTTGATAAGATGCCGGACACGACTGAAGAAATCAGGATATCCTGCGCGGATTTGAAGGTGCTAGGACGGAGAGAATTCAAGCTTCTGCTCAAATGGCGGTTAAAGGCCCGTGAGGCTTTCGGACTGCCGACTAAGAAGACCACCTCGAAACCTGAAGTGCCTGAAGAAGTAGCAGAAGTCGAACCTATGGACGAGGAATTGAGAATCCAGGAAGAGTTACAGGCACTGAAAGATAAAGATAGCACCAAGAGGAAACGTGAACGACGAAGGGATAATGAGAAGAAGCAGAAGGAGATAGTGCGGATGCAACTTCACATGGTAGCCCCTATGGATATCGGCATGGAACAAGACGGTCCAGCCGGTCACGACTCAATGTTTGCTCTTAAACCCATCGACAAACATGGTGCGGCTAGCAAGATTGCGAAGGGAAAGATGGCCATCCTGAATGAGGCAAAGAAGGATAAGGACAGTGGTATCGGGTCTTCGGGCGAAACAGATGACGAGACGGACGAGGAAGAAGACCGTCTCGAACGTGAGCTCGACGGTATGTATGATCAATACACAGACCGGAAAGCGGTGTCCGATGCGAAGTTCCGAGCAAAGAAAGCTAGAAAGGAGCATGATGATGGCGAGTGGGAGGGAGTGTCAGGAGACGAGCAACAGTCTAGTGACGATGGTGAGCTGGAAGAGGATAGCAGTGATGATTCCGATGAAGACTCAGCTCCCTCAAAGCCTCTCCTTACCGATTTGGATAACCAGCCGGGAGGGTCTGGCGGCCTTTCAAAACGAGCTACGAACTTCTTCAGCCAGGACATATTCAAAGACATACCGGGCATTCTCGACGAGCCTGAAGTCGGCGACAAAATGGATGTTGACGAGGACGAACTCTCTGAAGCTGGCGAGCCAATGATTATAACGAAAGAGACGAAAATTAAAAAGGAGAAATTAAAGAAAACCAAAGTCAAGGTGTCTTCTGCACCCGAGGACGATGGTGGCCGAAAAGGCTTCGAGGTTATCAAACAAGACCAAGACGATGACTGGGAAGATCAAGACAAACGCCGGGCTGACGGTAGACTCGGTGAGAAACAATCTTGCCCCATACTATATAACAACACACACTAACAACTCCAACAGACATCGACATCATCACCGCCGAAGCCATGACGCTCGCGCACCAGCTCGCGACGGGCCAAAGGACCAACTACGACGTCGTCGACGACGGCTTCAACAAGCACGCCTTCCGGGACCGCGACGGGCTGCCGGACTGGTTCATGGACGACGAGGGCAAGCACGACCGGCCGCAGAAGCCCATCACCAAGGCGGCGGCCGCCGCCATCAAGGAGAAGACGCGCGCGCTCAACGCCCGCCCCATCAAGAAGGTGCGCGAGGCCAAGGCCCGCAAGAAGTTCAAGGCCGCCCAGCGCCTCGAGAAGCTCAAGAAGAAGTCCGACTTCCTCGCCAACGAGGAGGGCATGACCGAGAAGGAGAAGGCCGACAGCATAGCCAAGCTGCTCTCCAAGGCCGCCAAGAAGAAGCCCACCAGGCAGCCCGCCAAGCTGGTCGTCGCCAGGGGCCTGAACAGGGGCATCAAGGGCAGGCCCAAGGGCGTCAAGGGCAGGTACAAGATCGTCGACGCCAGGATGAAGAAGGAGCTCAGGGCCCAGAAGAGGATCGCCAAGCGCAAGTAAATTAGCTACTTGGAGGTCTTGTCTATCGGCTACTAGCTGTGGGTGTTTAAATACAATATTTACCCTCGTCGTATCTTGCATTACCTACTACCTGTCAATTAGTCACCTGGCATGTCTTAACAAAACACCTGGATTATCTGCATAAGCCTCATCTGTTCATTTAGAGATTTAGAGTCGAATACGAAGATTTTCCGATAGTATGGTATGGTATTGGTATGGTATCTCCACGACTCTATTACTCGCACAAGTCCGAATTCCGTAGTATTTACCAGCCTGCCGCTCCACCACAACTCAGGAAGCGCTTTTAGACCACCCACTCACCCACCTACCCCTTTTTATCTCCTCTCCCTCTCCCTCTCTCCTTTATTCCTTCGGTACCGAATCACCGCTTCCCAGCACTAGCATTCCTCCGATTCTTGCCGAGGCGCGAGGCGGGCGGCTTGCCGCCCCTGCTGCCGCCCCTGCCACCTCTACCACTGCCACCTCTGCCGCCTCTGCCGCCCCTGCCGCCGTCGTCGCCGAAGCCGCGGGTCTTCATGCGGCGGGCGTCGAAGGAGCTGAGGTCGCCGGAGCTGGCGGCGTCGCCGGACTTGGCGTGGCGCTTCTTGCCGCCGAAGCCGTAGCGCTCGTCCTTCTTCTGGCGCTTGGAGTGGGACGAGCTGGAGGAGCGCTGCTCGCCGTCGTTGCCGCGCGCGAAGGCGCGCTTGGCGCTGTGCGCGTTGAGCTCGGCGTCCACGCCCACGTCGAAGAGGTCCGCTTCCTTGGCGCCGACGTCGGTGGAGGATTCTTGACGCTCTGCGGGAGGGGGAGGTTAGCATGGGGGTGGATGCATATGTATGGTATGAGGTAGATAGGATGATGGGAGGTACAGGGAAAAGAAGGGGTTACTCACTCCTCTTGAGCGTCTTGATCTTCTCGAGGGTCTCACGCTTGGCCTTCTGGCGCTCCTGGAGCTTGGCGACCTGGACCTGCTTGCCGAACTTCTTGAGGTCGCGCTGCTTGCGGGCCTCGGCGGAGGCCTTCTTGGCGCTGGCCTCCTCGACGAGCTTGGCCTTGACCTTCTCCATGTGCCCGTCGTCCTTGACCATCTCGGCGAAGTAGTCGGTCGGCCGCGAGAACGGCACGCCCTCGGCTCTCAGCAGGGCGCGGCCGCGCTTCGCGGCGTCCAGGCTCTGCGCGTAGAAGGCGAGCTCGCGCTTGAGGTCGTCCTGGATGTCCTCGATGCCGTCGGCGGTGGGCTCGGCGCTGACGATGGTCTGGTGCATGACGAACGGGACTGACTTGTCTGTCGGTATGGATATTCGGCTCAGCGAGGCGAGGAGTGCGGAGGTGTTGTTGATGGTGAGGCGGGAGTGCGGGACTAGATCTTCCTTCTCTTCGTCCGGTAGGTCTTCCAGGTCGGACATGGGTATATCTTCGTCGTCTTCCTCTTCGTCCTCATCGTCCTCGTCCTCGTCCTCGACGTTCTTCTTATTCCCGTTCGGCGCGGCGTTTTTGGCTTTCAGGGTGGATTTTCGCGGGCGCTCTATCTTTTCCTCGAGATCTACGGAGGAGTCGGAGCTATCGCTTTCATCCAGTGCTGCGAAGTCGATCAGTCCTTCTCGCTCCTCTTCATCATCGTCGACCTCCTCGGCCTCGTCATCTGAAATTGGTGCGCCACCCTCGATTTCGTCTTCATCCTCATCGATGCCTTCCCAGTCGCCGTCGTCTTCAGCGACAGGATCTGATTTGGATGCCCCGCCATTCTTATTATTTCTGTCTTGCCTCTTCTTGGCTCTCTCCTTGTTCTTCTTCTTTTCTTTCAATTTCTTAAAGTCGACACCTTTCTCTGCCGCGAGGGCGACTTTCAATTTGCTCTTAGCCATTGTCGTGGTTGCAATTGAGATTCTGTTGTACTTGGCTGGTTTGGCTGGTTGGTTGATTAGATGTGAACTTTTTTAACTGATAAGTTTATCTTTAGAACTTTTTTTTCTGCCGTTGGCGTGTGGCTGGTACTTGGGGTGGCTGAAAGGCGGTGTGGATTACAGCTTAGTGGGGCTTCATTTCACCAATCAATTACTTACCACAGCGGGAATAGGTGGTTGCGGGGAACGGTTCTCGAACGTAAAACGCACTTTATTTTAAGAACGGTTCAGTTATATGTTTATTATTTTTGCTTTAATTATCGTTCTCGCTTTAATTATCGTTTTCGTTTTAATTATTATTATTTTTTAATTATTGTTTATTTTAATTTTTATAATTTTTATAATTTAAATATATTAAATTTTAATTTATTAATTTTAAATATATTAAAATAATTAATTATTATAAATTTATTTATTTAAAATATTTATTTAACGTAATTTTTTTATTTAACGCGATTATTTTATTTAATACGATTATATTTAAAATAATTTAATTAATTAATTAATTAAATTATTTATAAATAAATATTTAAATAAATTATATATTTTTAACGCGTAAAAAAATTTATTTATTTAAAAAAAAATTTAATTTTTATAAAATAATATATAAAAAATAATTATAAAATAAAAAACGCTTTTTAAATAATAAAAATAGTTTTAATAATAAAAAGGGTTATTAAGTGATAAGAACGGTTGTTAACCTTAAAAGAACCGTTCCTTGCCTGTAAAAAACCGTTTCCTGAAAACACCAATTGCCGCTGTGGTAGGTACCTGAGTACTTAATAATACCTACCTACATAGGTACCTACTCCTTATTCTAACATCTACACTATCACGACCTACGGCCTCCAAGTTGACAAAGTCTTATACTGAACACGTTACTATGACTGATTATAATTACTTTCTGTCACTAGTTTAAATCCTGTAGCTACAAGCTGTCGCTTCAACCCGAGATCCAAATCCCGTCTACCAAAGCGGTCCCGATATCATCTCCTTTCTATCATGAAGCTCTAACGGGCCGATTTCCACAAGATATAGTGATTGCACGATACAATTGAAACTGGAATTCCTATCATGGTTGATCTAATAATGTTGGCATCCTACATGCCTTCAATTATTTGCAGCGCAGAATTTGATTCATATTGGGCCTAATTCCTATGAGTACGATAATGACTTTCAGCAGAGCTCAAATCCGCTTCTGCCTCTTTCCTCTACCTCCTTCTAGGTAGCCATCTCGCGAGTGACTATCTGACACGCGAGCCATTAGATTATCTATCTATTATACGAGGGTGGTATGTCGACTCACCGTCATTACGCTCTCGCTTTCGCAAGTTCCGACTTCTCTTAGTATCGCTGTCGTCACAACACTCAGGATCTGAGGCTGAGATGAAGTCGCTGACGTACAGGCTCGGCTTGTGTCCCTTGGGAGCTGGTTGCTGGAAGGATGCCTTGTCACTAGGCTTTGCCTTGCGATTGGAGGATTGTGCCAGTGCGGATGTTGGTAAGATGTGACGTTGTGCGGGATCCGAGAGGTGGCATCTCGAGATTGAAGATGCTAGAGCGTCTGTATCGATTGATGGATCTATTAGAGATTCCCTTGTTAGAAAATAGTAACCATTTAAATGGAATCAGGGGTTCCTACCGGTGTCAGTCTCGATGCTCGGGATAGGTGTATCTGAAGATCGAAGGGGTACGCGGCCGGACGGGCCAGAATTGCCTAATGAATTTTCCTTTGTTATAACCCCCTTGTCTTCGGTAGGGTATCGAAGATACGTACCTTGGATAGCACGGTCGGCACCAAGTTCGAGAGCATCGCGTTGAGATGCGTAGCGTGATATTTCCCTCTGCCCTTGATGACAGTGGATGACAGATGAAATGGAATCCGTGTCTGCGTGGTCGTCAATAACGATCGGGTTCTCCCGAGAGCCCTGGAGAGGAATAACCCGGGTGTGAGGTTCGTCAATTGTGAGATCCATGGTAAAAGATCTCTTGATATATCTCTGTAAATGGTGAAGATATTAGAAATATCGATGACACTGTTATTGAAGACGGTTTTGTTGATGAATAGGAGAGTTTAAAAAAAAGGGGGGTTGTGCAATGCCGTAAAAATAGTGTGCTTAACAGAAAGGGAACAAAAACGCGTTATGCTTAGGAGAAAATACAATATAAATAAGGCATAGTAAGTATCATAACACCAAACCCAAGTGTGATAAGTTCAGACTATTATGTTCAATTTTCAAGTTCTAGTTAACAAAGCTCGCAATCCGTTCAACCCCTATCACTATTATGCGACTCCACGTTGCCATAAAATGAGGAATCTTTTTCTTTCTCACGTCCTGATATTTGCTTAATTATCGTATCACTGCACTTGACACGACCCGCAATATATACCATGTTATCTTAGCAAGAAAACAATCAAATAAGTACTTAATCCTTGCCTTCGTGAACCAAAATAGGTAACGTCATTATGGAAAGAAAAGTTCATAATGTGGTTTCGGGCAAAACATGTCCATTACCAGTACTGGCAATTCGAAATCCCTATCCATTAAGGCCATGTACCTAGGTATGAAGAACCCCCCTCACCCCTTTTCCCATAGCATAGCCAAACTGTACCAATCTAATATGAAACACCTGTAAAGATTTATAATTCCTACTAGAATTATAGAAGATTATAAGCTTACCTATTGTGATTCTATCAATGCCGCTTTATAAACGCTTCTGCCTCTTTGGCACTCGCGCTCGCACCTTTAAGTATTCCTTTTGCAAAGGATCGGTTGATAATCGATCAAGGAAGTGATCCGTCGCAGGAGTTTGATATCGCAACTTGCTATTGTCCGATTTACGCGTTGGTGGAGGTTCCAGGACTCCTCGACGTTCCGGCTTTCGGTTTTTCTCCACGTCGTCATCATCATCTGTGTCAGAGCCTGGGTATTGGTCGAAGTTATCTCCAGCATGCTGATGTAGGTCATATCCTCCGAGTGCATTTTGCTGTTGAATTTATTAGTGCCACTTTGGATCTGCGGAGATAAGGGACCTAAATATACGCCAAGTCCAGAGGTTGGATACCCTAGATCATCTTCGTTAATATGGGACTGGGACATATTAGGGGCTCTTACTCGTTGTGTCGTTCTCGATGCTTGGTAGGGGGATATCCTCAGGTTTTACAAGAGACTGATGTAACTGAGTGTCGAGTACCGTGCCCGTTCCCATACCTTCTCTCGACTCATAGGTTCTAGATGGTGGCATTCCGGTTCCTTGGGCATTCATTACTTCGCCTACTAAAAATCACACTATCAAAAAAGGTCTGCTTTGATATAGTTGAGGCGTGTTAGGAACACATACCTCGAATGCTATTATCAACTCCAAATGCATCAACGTTGTAAGAGACAGACTGCGTAGGACGTCGGGCGAGACGAGGACGTCGGATGTAAGGCGACTGTCTAGGCGTCGTTGCGGTTGGTAGAATCGATGACATTCCTTCACTTACCTGTCCGTAGTTGTACGTTAGTGAATTGGGTGTGTCGACAATGAAATCAGATTGAAGGGCTGTAGTATTGCAGGAGCCCTTCTTGGGAGTGGCGTAAGCGTAAAGGTTATTAATGTTTGAACCCATCTTAAAGGATTTCTTGATTATTCCTTAATTATTTAGAAGACGGAACGCTGTCAACGACGAGATGGTCGAATACAAGGGTTTAATGGGAAGAAGAGTTTAACTCAGGAAGTGTGAGTTTCTTGTGTTGTTGAGAGTGGTAGGAGAAAGGAGAGATGGAAAAATACCTTGGGAACTGGGAGATATTTAGGTTATATGTTGGGAGGGTCGCTAACGCATAAGAGTAAAATGGTTGCCATGATGGTCATTTTCACTGGCAAGAATTTTGACATGAGTACATCTTTTGGCAATACCACGAGTTGCTCGGAGTATATACGTCGAGGCATGACACACCCCCTAATCATGAGTGGGGCTTGAACGTTTTGACCGGTTGTTGAGCACCCATCTTAAGGGATATGTTCGGTCTTTATCATGCTTAACTGTCATATTTCATTCTAATTAGTAACTTAAGGTCTATTACAGTATCTACTTGTTTAGCAATGGTATTCTAACTCTTATGTAAGATATCAATAGTAAGATTAGGTATTTAGTCAGCATAGAGTCCGTTTTATAAAATTCCGAGTAGAAATTTGTATTTGAAACGAAATTTAACTTATTAGGGACTTAAGAGGTACCTTATATACTTAATTAGTTCTTAGGTAGGTACGTAGTATCTATACATTTGTATTATTTGATGAGATTGGGTAAGAAAACGTAGTCACCTCAGCAAACGCGCCTTACATGCTTCAGGGGTTACACTTATATGTATATTCAGAAAAAGAACAAATTGTTCCTTGATCATAAGGCAAAAAAAACCTGGCCTGTTTGGGAAGGGGTTTAATTTAACAATCGATTACTTATGAGCTGGATAGTAAAGACAGAGCAAGAGGTAAATAGTTCTTTAATTACGATTACCCCTGTTACTACATGTGTTAACCTGTTTATTCAGTTCGGACGTGTAATTCGGTGCCTATTACAAGATCCTTATGTACTACTAACCCCCTTTTCACTCATCTGATCACGGTGAATGTACTATGTAGTGATTCACTTATTAATAACCACAGAAAATTAAGAGATGGAGTTCGTTCTAAAATCTTAGTAGGGTACCTGAATTCCTAGAAAATCCCATGTGCTGTCATGTTCTTTGCATATGTTTAGTAGGCTAGGCGGTTTCCATGAAACAAGTTGGCTTGATAGGGATGATTATTTAATCCGAACTAAGATAGCTGTCCGCTCCATGGTGCCCGTGAAAACCGGCATTGTCGTCAGCATGTTTGTGCTTCAGCCCCGCTCCCTTGGGTGATTATGCGCAGCCGTCATGGGCTTCGTAGTCAGAAGGTTCCACAGACAGAGAGTCTGGATCATATGAGAAAGTTGGCTGCAATGTAGATAATGGTGTGAATTCTCTGAATAATGGATCTCCTGTCGTGCCGTTAGCGTATGGGAAAGATCCTCGTAGACTAATACACGTAAACTTACCCTCAACGTAGAAGTACCCTGCCGGTATGAAGTGGCCCGAGTAGTACTCGCTCAGCGTAGGATCATGACTTTGCTTAGAAGCTGGTCCGCTGGTGTCGTACCTAAAGTCATTCGTGATGGGGAAATCAGAATCCCGGTTCGCTAGCGGCGTCCCGTAGGACTGAGTTGGAGTTTGTAGGTCAAGAGAGCCTTCGTGGGTCAACGAGCAGGTTGGCTTGCTGGTATTGGACGTCACTGCCGGCCCGTCGACCTCGATAGAAGGGAAGTAGCCATAAACCTGCTCTAGTGTGATCTCTGGTGCAAGGGGCTCAACGGGAGAGGGATCTGAGTGAGATTCGGCGTTCAGGTGTTCTCGGCTAGCAGATAAGTTACTGAAACCCATAGCATCCGAAGTACGGGAGAGAGTCGAAGGGCTATGGAAGATCATAGAGCTGGAATCCCTGGCGACGAGGCTAAAATTAACATCGACACCTGGATAACGTCGATGGGTAAATCTCTTGTTTGTGTGGCTGCCTGATCGCTTCTTAGGCGTCATACTTCCTGTCTTAGAGTTTATACTAGGATTTAGATAGTATTGTGTCGAGTAAAGAAATTCAGTGTTTAAAATTTCGGTAATGACCTAAAAGTAAAAGAAAATATAAACTATTAGGTGTGCGAAAGTAGTGCTTGTGGAAGATATTGAAAAGGGTGTGGAGAAGCGATATTTTAGACAGGTACGTACTTTTGTTGATAATTTATAAGGTTTCTTTTCTGGACTTTCATGGACAGGGTTGAAGATGATTAGAAGTTGTTATAGTTAAGAATCAGGAGAGAAAAAGGGTTTGGTGAGGAGTTCTCTGTAAAATTGTCCCGAAAAAGTTGTGCGCGGCGGCGAGAGAAGATGGATGAGGAGGATAATATATTACACTGTCTCGGCAGGAATATATATGTAGGAAAGACTTCCCTTATCATTCATATATCTAGTATAAGTCTCGTATATGGTATATTTAAGTAAACCTGTTCTGAGAAATATCGTTTACCTATAGACTTTCACGTATGTCTTCATCGCTGGATATTAGCGAGGAAAGGGGCGGCTGGTCTTTAGCTTAAGCCCGTACAAGTTTACATAATCATTTAAACGATGGTAGCTAATGACCTTAGGTTGAATGTTATGTAAGTATCGATGGCGTGAGGTATATATATGCGGGAAACCTTCAGGTCGAAGAGCGGCGATAGATAGTCTTGTAGTGCTTAGGGGATAGGGAAGTAATAACCTCCGTGGGTTACCTGTTTTCACACCTATATCCGTAGAAACGAAGCAAACTAACATCATTAAAGTATTAGATACCTAGGTAGCTTAGAGCTTTTTGCGGCGTAACTATACAGAACCGCCTTTTTATCCTCGTCATGTAATCACGATATGCTACCTGCTATTAATGGTGCTGTTTCAGTCGCCAAGTTGAGGATTCTGTCTTCGGTAGGTACCTAAGGTTTACGTATATCATCTTACTGGCCATCGTGGAATACCAAGTTATATATCACCAAAGAAGTTTTCACGATACAAACCAGGTATAAATAGTAAAAATAAATTGAATTAAGTCTGATAGTTTTCCTCATCTCCTAACCATTACATAAACCATCCAAGAGACATTATTACACGTGAAACCCTTCCTACTATGTGTACCACATGAACATTACCTACATACCCATTTTCATTCATCAAACTCCAGTCTTATATGCGAGCTTATCATACAATCTTCGCGGACTGGCTCTAACCACCATACCTTACTTCCGGTTGAACATGCCGTTCCCCATGAACTTCGCCTTGTCGAGGGTATTCTTCACGCCGCCGGCGAAGAACGACGACCTCTGCGTCTTGAGCGGCGGGCGCGACTGGTCCCAATCCGCTCCGCCGAACTGGTTATCCGCGTACTGCTGCACGGGGGCGTTGTCGTAGAACCCCTGAGGCTGCTGCTGCTGCCAGTCTTGCTGCTGCTGGAACGACGGCCCGTTATACGCGGCCGTCTGGCTGGGCTGCTGCTGCGGCTGGCTGTACGAGTTTGGGTTGTAAGGGGCGTACGTAGGTTTCTGGGCGGGATACTGGCTCTTGGGTGGCTGGTATTGGGCCGGGCCGCCGTAGTCCGAGCCGTCGTATATGGTATTGCTGTTCTGGTACTGGGACGAGTTTTGATACTGTGTCTGCGGGATCGACGATTGATTTTGCTGGTACGAATGCGCGTTTTGGTAAGAGGCGGAGGGTTGAGGGGCGGCCTCGTTACTCGGCCGGTACGGAGCTACGATCTGCTCGCTGGTACTAGCTGGCGGTGTTGCCTGGAAACGCCCGGCGGATGATTCTGACGGCTGCGGGGAAGGGGTTTGATTATATTGAGCCTGAGAGGCGTAGGGAATACTTGGTGCTGGCTTCCTCTTGATATAATCCTGTGATGGCAATTCGACAGCCAGTGAGACTGGCTCACTCAGACCTTGGGTTATTTCTTGTGTCCACGTCCCAATCCCCGTGTCTTGGGGAGGTTGTTCATTAACTTGATCGTGTACCACTTGTTCGTCGAGTTGATAATCTTTTTCTCTCTCCCCTTGCCCACCTGGTTGGTAAGTTGACTGTTCAGCCCCGACGGAAGCTTCCGTTGGAGACTTGTTTGTTAAATTATTCCACATCGCTGCCTGGGTGGCTAAAGCGGTTTTGAGCTGATCAGAAATTTGTGCGAAGCCCATGGTGTCGGTTTCCTGGGGGTTGTTTTCAGCAGACCTAGAGTCGAAGAACGTCCCTTGATGCCCACCATTAGAGGGGTTTTCGGAGACGCTTTTATTATTATCGGGGGCTCTAGAGGCTTCTTCGGCATTCTCACCACCATGATCGTCTGCACCGTCATTAGAAGGAGTTTCTTGCGGTTCATCGTCATAGTTGAGCTCTTGCGGCTTGCTGAACGCGCCCCGAACAACACTGGCGACTTCAGCGTTACCGGAGTCCATGGAAGTCTTCAGGGCCCTTAGTAGTATCGAAAGGCGGTCGACGAGGACTTTCGAAGTTTCTATATTATTTCTCTCGACTGCTTGCTGGATAGCATTAACTCCATTTTTATTCGAATGCATAATGTCAGCCCCGCTATCAAGCAAGAACGAAACTGCTGCTTCGTCACCCCTGAATGAGGCTACAATGAGAGGAGTATCCCCATCGATATCCGGGAGATTGATGTCAGCGCCGGCATCGAGCATTAGCTGTAGCGACGACAGGGGCATATATTGAGCGACAGAAATCAACGGTGTACCCGAAGTTTCTTCGCCCCCTAACACGTCTAGGTGCGCTTTTGCGTTGACCAGAAGCTTGAGGATCTCCTCTTCTGCCCGTATTGTTGTTGCCAACACGGGTGGTGCATCACAGCCTCCGCCGAGGTTGGGGTCTGCATTGTGTTCGAGAAGCAGGGCGACTACATCTGTCTTACCCGCTTCGCATGCCCCCTGAATCGCAGTCCCTGCCTCGAAGTTTTTGTTCTCGGTGAAAGCGTTCACATCGGCCCCATGATTGAGAAGTTCCACAACGACATCATAGTGGCCTTCGGCGGCGGCAATCTGAATGGGCCATCCCTCGGGTGCGTTTACATTGGCACCAGCAGCCAGGAGCATTTGGATGATACTCATCGTGCCATCGTATGCGGCGGCAGTCAGTGCATTACCGTATCTTTGACCCTGTTAGTAACTCTCCATGTAGAATGTTTATGATGTATCTACTCACTCTTCGCCGGTAGCATTGGGGTCCGCCCCGAACTTTTCTAGGAGCACCTTCACCGTAGATTCCTTTTCTCTATCGGTGGCATCGTAGAGAGACTGGTTGAGCGTTTCCTGACTTATCGATCCGGCGGTGTAATCCCAAATTACCTCAAGAAGTTTATCTTGAAGCTCGGTACATGTAGCCGCTTTGTAGAAGGCATCATCGCAGTTAAGTCCAGTATGCTTCTCTAGGAGGATCGTGACAATATCCCAGTTCCATTCTTCAACAGCCGCGTCGAGAGCCTTCTGGAAATATTCTTCGCTGTGCTCGAACTCGAGTAGCTTATTGAAAACTTCAATCCGGCCTGCCTCCCCAGCCTTGACAAAGGCTTTGCTATACTCTTCGGCGGGTAGCCTGTCCGCATACTTTTCAATTAGATATTCAAACATGGAAATGTCGGACAACAGTGCGGCGAGTGCCAAGGGAGCGTCGAGGTCGTCTCGATCTATCGTCAACGAGACACCGCGTTCGACAAGTAATTCGACACATGCTCGGTTGCCTGAAGATATCGCCGCGTTTACTATCGGTCCGATGTCGTTCGATGTCGCGTTAGCATTCGCTCCTCTCAATAGCAACTTTTTCATAACTTCGACATGACCTCCGAAAGCAGCCATGTGCAGGGGCGTCTGATTTTGAATTTCATCTCCATCGTCGATCACGGCACCCTTGTCGAGTAATAGCTCGACGATCTTTGGGCGCCCGAAGAAGGCCGCGAAGTGTAACTAGATACGACAGGGGTCAGCAAGTAGCTGAGACAAGAGTTCCATACATTCTTACCGGCGAGTTCACCAACGAGTCACGTATCTGGACCTGGTCCTCGTAGCCGTTTCTAATTAGCGCTGCGACAAGTTCCCTAAACCCGACGGAAGAGGCAATATCTATAGGCTCATGAATCAGCAATCATGAAATATAGGATGGGCCGGGTATGCATGTGAATCGTGAGCCCTGTCCCACAGGCCCAAGATCCCCAAGCAAAATCCGTATATGGTAGAGGTATTGAAGAGAGTTAATCAAACATACGTAAACCTGTTAATGTCTTATACTCGAATCCGTCGTAAGTACTAGTCATGCGGGAATACTCCACAAGCCAACGATGTCGTATCATTGAATCGGGCTTCCAGAAGGCTTCTTCCAAGCTCAAGTCTTCAGCAATCTCACGCGTAGCCTTACTAGCGTGACGAAGCCAATACTTGACTGTGTAGGGCACTGTAGTAGTCAAGTCAGCGTTTTCTCGTCAGAGAATAAGAGACACTAAGTGTCCGAGTGAAGACTGAACCCCTATCCCAAAGATAGGCTCAAATACAGTGTTTCAAGATTCGACTTACGAGCTAGGTCTCGAAGGACATCAGCCTCAGGGTCCCCTTCTTCATTTTCTTCATCGCTAGACCATTCGGTGTCACTTCCATCGTCTTCTCCCTCTCCCTCTTCCTCGTGCTCCCCCTCTTCCTCATCACCATCATCGGCATTTTCTCCATCCTGGCTAGCCTCGCCATCTTCGTCGTTCTTGTCTTCGTCTTCATTTGCAGCCTCCTCGCTTTCCGGTTTCTCCGCAACAGGAAAATCGAAGACTTCGTTCAAATGTGAGAATGACCGAAGCGCGAGAACACCGTGTTGCCATTTCTTTTCCTCGTTTGACATCCCGAGAAGTTGTTTAGCATTTTCAAGGAGATGTGTCTTGACCACGATGTTCATGAAACTGATCGTATTATTCGCTCGCTTGATAACCAACAGCGGCTTGCACTTCTCGATGAACCTCCGGAGCTCCGCCTTCTCCTCCTCGTTCGAGCAGAGCCCGGCGAGAACGCCCAACTCTGCCTCGGTAGGATCTTCGTATGTCAAAACAAGAGCTCGTAGCATCTCCTTGATCTTCTCGACATCAGCTTCGTTGGCCTTGAGAATTGAAAGCCACGCGTTGTTCAAAAGCGTTGTCAGATCTTGAGGCATCTTCTCGAGCACTCGTCGCACATTGAGATCGTTGTCGGCTTGCGGAAGCTCTTGTAGTTGGACACATGTGATATCGATCCACTGGGTGTTCTGCGCACGCTTGCCAATAAGACTGCTGGCGAAATACGCAAGCGCTTTGTTGTAATTCTTTTCCTTCTCCAGTGTTGCGACCTGCTCTTTAGCACGTTTTCGTAGTGCCATCTGAACCTGGTCGCCATACTTCTCATCTTCGAGATCGACAAGGCGGACACCATCGATTTTGAGTGCTTCGCCAATGTTGTGAGCCTCCCTGCTTGTGATCATCCATCTCGTCGAGACCCGTTTCGTGTCCGTGTTGTTTATGCTGCTTCGAAGCTCGGCGTTCAGGTACTTCATCAGCTTGATAGTAGAATCTGAGTCCTCGGGAAGTACATGTAGGTTATTCAAAATAAAGATAACCTTACTCCCGATAAATTCATCCGTAAGCATGTCCTGGAGGGTTTGCCACAGATTTTCTACAGTTACCTGCGCTTGCGACTTGCTCCCTTCACCCTTCCTCTTGGAGAATATTTTCGCATAAGAAGCGAGCGACTCTTGCTGGTCGATTAGCTGTGTGATAAGGCTCCTGAGAAGATCCTCAGCCGTAGAATAATCTGGCGCCAGATCACAGAAGAAATACGCAAGAAGGATTGAGTCCTTCTCCTTAACCTTCTCGATCTCTTCGATGGTAGCTAAGGAGGCACTGGTCTTTCCTCTACCTTCTGGTCCCCGAATCCACAGACAATCCCCGTTGCGGATTACGGAGGCCTCGACATTCGTTTCGGGATCGTGTAACCATTCTTTATACTCAGCTTCCTTCGTGATCCAAGAAGACAGCGTAAATATCTGCGCGAGAGCCCTGCGCTTCTTAACAATCTGTACGCTATCCAATGTTTCCATGATACTGGTGATCATTGACCGATCGATGTCACGGACGGAATTCAACCGATTTTTAACTGCTAACTGGGCACCGTGGATTATTTTCTTCAGAGGGTCTTTGACATATTGGGTCCACTGATCATCCTTTGGTCCCTCGAACTTGACAAGATCCCGATGATTAGCTGCTAGGCCTTGTTCTTCAACACCTGGGAGCGTCGCAGAGTCACGGGTAACAAACTCGGCGAATGATTTCGGGATTGCAAGTTTGCTCAAGCCGAAGAGGCTAGGTAGACCAGCCATCTTGGAAAAGTCGGTCGGTTGCTCTTCGTAAAAACACATCAATTCGATCTTGGGGCTCAGCTTCACTACCAGGCGCATAAATTCGTGCTTTAGTTCACGAAGCCCTTCGTCTCCGGGTTTCATCAGGTCCAGTAGTTTGGATGAGTAGGCTGTGCCAATCTTCTCGGCGCAAAATGCGTACATGGCAGCTGCTGACGCAGCAGGAGCTCCGTTAAAGGGTGTTCCGAAGAAGATGGCCGCCGCGATAGCCTCGAACATGACGGGGAATTTATCCCGTCTAGAGTCCGCGATGGTTATCGCCTTGGCAATTACGAGTCCACCCATACTATGGCCAATAAAGACGATCGGGCGTCGTTGTATGCGGCCCTAGTATAAGCAGATTAGGATATGGAACACGACGGTGAGTCCTTCAGGATTTGCATACCTCTCTCTTGCTACTCAGCCCATTAAGCAAGGTCATAGCAATATTGCTCATGAACTGCTTCACCTTAAGAGAGCCAGTCCATGCTGATTCGTACATGTACAGCAGAATACGCGCTCGTGGAAAGTCTCTAACTAGACCGTCTGTTGTCCAGTTGAAACCGGTGCTCTCCGACTTCCAGCTATCCTCCGGATGAGCTCCCAGACCGGGCACAAAGACAATGCTGTGAGATGTCAGAAATAGGGCGTTCACGTTGCACGCCGCCACCTATATGAACTTACTCGATTTCCGGCTCGACACTGGACTTGTCAAGTGGGTAAAGCTCTTTAATTCCCTGGTGGACGATATCGTAGTCCTTCTTCCGTTTCGCAGGCCCCGATGGGACTTTCCGCGTCGTCACTGAGCGATGTAAAGACATGGCGACACGATTACAGAACCAAAGACTCTTCAGCAGATTTCTAACCTAGACTATCCCGCGATGGGACGTCACGAGTTATATGCCATCGACGGATCTACACAATGGATAACCCAATGTTAGGTAAGCAGCCAGGACTTGCGGAACGGCCCCCAATCCCTTATTCCTCTAGGGGATGGGCATTTTGAGAAGGTCCACCTGTAACAAATCGGATGGCGCGAGCATGGTTTCATTCCGCGTGCGGCTGACCGTTTCGTCCTAAATTATCACGATTGCCGCAGTTTTATCAGCCCATCAGCACTAAAATATCCCCTAGATCATTTAAGCCATGTCAGGCCGGTCCGCTCTCTTAGCTTCAATTTTAACTGGAATAGCATGGATGATGGTGCTCAATATTTGCCTAATGCTACGCAGCTGATTACCTACATAGTAGTAGGTAAGTAATCATTAGTATACACATACATACCAGGTAAGTAGATGTTTTCCGATTACTGAGACTCAGCCGATTAGTTGTTACATGACAGAAAGCATACCTCTTACTAACTTAGGTACCTAGGTACCTACCGGTAGGTAGATAAATAAGTAGGTATTATTTGAGACCTCGAGGGTTTATGTAAAATGAATAGACTGGCTGTACACATCAGCTTGAGATGGCATATCCCCTTTTAGAAAAGGTGGTAGGTATTATGTATGTAGGTACCTAGGTAGATGAAATGAAACTGGCAGCTTTTGCATAGTCGGGGTAGGCAGGTAAGGTTTAAATCTGGTAGAGATTTCCGGCCCACTATACTAAAGCCCAAGCGTAACGGCTAGAGCTTCGGACTAAGTGGGGACAGTCAGTCATAACGATACTATTTTTAAACTATGCTGTCAACAGGCTATCCCCTGATTACTTAATCAGCACTTATTACAAGCTATAACGCGTATAAGTTACTTAAATAACTGTTTGAAAGGATATAAATGCACAGTATAAACTACCTAGATACATTGTTTCTACGGTTTAAGCATTATGTATTTAGTCCCAAGATTCTCAACCGATATTATGCGATATTTAACACCTGAATGACGTTCTAAAAAGCAACGTTCACGTAGCATAACTCATTCTCCGCTAGGATAAGGCACAACATAAAATTAACCAGCGAATTCACTAATAGGTGGGCTCTCGCCTACCTACCTAAGTACACTAGGTAGTCATAAATGGGACTTTTCATTTATCAACTCCACCATGATGAAGATATATTAAGCTATTAAATACCTAGGTAGGTATGGAAAGATAAAATCTTAATGCTTACACAGTACCGGTAAACAGCAGCCCTATGTTCGATATCTCCATAGGTACCTAGGTAGAGTGGATACAAAGTCCCATTTCCCATTTATGCGTTTCCCTCTTGGCGGGAGTGTGCACTACACTAGTGTACACTAGGCCGTGACCCCTGTCGCCGACGATATCTAATCTGAGTGGTCATTCGGGGCCTGCTTCACCCCATTGGAGACGGAACGGCCCTAGGTTAGGTAGGGTAAATTAAAGGTGAGGAAGTCCTATCAATATCACATAAGAATTTAATACACTAGGTACCTAGCTGAACACATCCATGTAGGTATATGTAGGTATTTTAGGCAAGCCACTATTATCATATGAGCAAGAAATGCAAGACCCAACTCCTTCCCGCTTCGTATTGAGGCTCAAATAGCTACACCTCTCCAGTATTTTTGAACCGAATATCACGATCCTCAAAAGCCGCTTGCGCAGTTTATAATTCATTAATTGTGTCAAAATGGCTTCGTCGCCTATACCTTTCACGACCCGAGTGCTTAGGCCGGAATGGAAATCAGGCTTGGCAGACTTCACGGAAGACTTCACAGTTCTGCTTCCGGCTTCTCATCGCGAAAAATATGACCAGATCATTGTCCCTCAACTTGGACCAGAGTTCCTCGCACAAGAACTCGTCGTTGATAGATTAAACAAGATCCAGGATTGGCTTTGGGTATGCGGTCGCCCAATGCCACCCCGGCAACTGCGGTACGTACATGTCGCTACCTTTTACTCTCTGTTTAGTATGTATGCTAATCAGTGCGCAGTGAGTATCACCATCTGCTTAGCATATTAGCGCTTTTTGCCGAAGCGCAAAATTTATATCAGCGTCTCAAGTGACAGCATCCAGTGTTGCGCTCAAGATACTAACCCGAAGTGCTGCGCAGACCACCAGGTTCTCATGTCGCGAGACATCGCCATCACCGAGGACCCGGAGCTCCACCTCGTATGGTCGAAGAACCGCATCTTCCTCAAGCCCATCCCGCTCTACCTCCTAGACCCGGATTTCTGGAGCGCGCACATCATCCCCGACCGCAAGCTGGCGGACTGCGCGCGAGGCTTCCTGTTCTCGTACGCCGCTCTCGTCGCGTACGAGAGCGACTTCAGACTGGCCAAGGATAAGGGGCTGCTGCCGTCGTACCTCGAGTGGGCGCAATGGAAGGCGGTCTCGGGCGAGATCCTGGAGAACCACTGCTACGCCACCGTCAACCCGCGGTACTGGTACGGCGAGCTGCGCCTGAGCCGGCTGAACAAGGTGTACCGGATCCGCAAAGGCTACGTGCTGCGCGGGTACTCCAAGGTCGCGTCCCACGCCATGTACGGCGACCTGATCAGCGACAACTTCGGCGCGCTAGCCACGAT
The DNA here is from genome assembly GCA_902806575.1 of Jackrogersella multiformis. Taxonomy (NCBI): domain Eukaryota; kingdom Fungi; phylum Ascomycota; class Sordariomycetes; order Xylariales; family Hypoxylaceae; genus Jackrogersella; species Jackrogersella multiformis. Next base: position 706,868 of record CADCXD010000011.1, on the reverse strand, counting down.
CCTGGGTTACGTGGTGATCGTGCTGACGGCGATGCAGGTCGGCCTCGGCGTCGAGAGGCTGCAGCAGGACGAGTCCTTCCAGAACGTGAGCTACGGGTTCACGGTGTTTTCCATCATCGCGCCCCTGGTGGCGAGCGTAGGCATCGCCTTGGTGGTCTTGGTCATGTTTATCAGTAATTGGGCCGCCACGAACAGTTACGAAGCGAGGAGGTTCCGGGAGATGGGCGTGGAACCTTTTTGGAGAGGAGCGCCGGAGAAGGATGCGGCGCCTTCGTCTGTCAATTTAACGATTTCCAACGAGCGAAAAGTCTAATCTATGGTTATGATATATCATATACTGGTTGGTTAACATAAAAAGAAAAATTTCAAATACAAAGTGCAATTTAAGTAGCTATTTGTTAATTATAGTCTTGTAAGGGCAATTGGCAACTGGAATGTGAAATCTCTTATGCATTAAGTGTGTACGTACAGTGTATCAGTGCAATGTTTTCGCTTTTAGTACCGTGGGCTATTCTACCCTACAGGGTCCTAAGAATACCCCAGGTTAACCCAGAACCGACTACATTAGTTCATATTTCATCATTTTCATCTCATGGATTTAATGATAACTGATGTTGTCTCGTCCAACTTTACGTCCGTCAAGATCATAGCACTATTCCTTTTCCCGTCCTTGTCTCAAGGATACTCAGGGGTTGGTGGAAGCTTCATTGTATCCAACGTATAAATTCGTAGAAAGCGTTCCACGACATCTGGCGAATTGCTAAAACATCCGTGACCATGGAGCCAATCATTAGGTACAGATGCGAATTAGACAGATTATTAGGTGTCCTAACAGCAGCAAGATATCATTTTCGTCACCCATCCAGCTACCCCAAAAGCTACCACTAATAAAACCGACCTAGTGTAAGCTGTTCCCTGATATCTCCCCAGCCATGATCGACGGCACCTCCACGGTCTATATGAAACTGTTTGTACGCTAAGCCTTGAAAATGGGCCCTTAGAAGAGCCATCGGCGTACATAACTATGTGTGGGTAGATGATATCCATACCTAACCTAGGTAGGTTAACCTACCTAGGACAGTTCCATGATACATTAGGTATGAGACTACCATTCTGGCATTCTCATTCTTGTCTCATCTTCGTCCTTTATTAACTCCTTTTCTTCGGAATTATACTTGATGGACCTCATCTTAGTAAATTAAATATCAGTTACACAAGCGTCATTTCCTTTGGAGTTTTCCTCTTAATCATTCGCCATTTATGTGCCCAGGTGTGATGGTGTGGAAATTGGAGATGAGATGTGATCAACCAAAAAATGCAAAGGCGCATGTTTGGGACGCTTCTGAAGTATCCTTAAAGAATGCTCAAGCTGTGTTATACCTACCCCTAACCTACATACAGGTACCTGCCTACCTAACTAATACTTAATACGTGTGAGATTTCTAAAGGGTTTCCAGCGGTTGGGTATTATAACCTTGGAGTTATATATTATTATATATTACGGATGTTATCCCTTACTTCTTCGCACAACAATTGTGATTTCTTCCTAGCGTCAACGAAATATGCTCCTTTCATTCGGATCGCGACTAATAGCACTTGAAACCGACTAATTACGAATAAAATTCCGAATTGGAAAGCATTAATTCTTACCCGGAAAGGTCTTAAGTCGAAGAAGTAGACTCACATTATCTATATAAATGCAGCATGTAGCCTTCATTATTCCACTATTTTACTCTTGTCTGTCACGAATAATAACATCTTCTGCTATAATATCATATTAAATCTTTCAAGCCATCCCCTCAAGTCTCAATAATGTTGCCATTTACTCTTATTCTTCTGCCTCTCTGCGTCCTCGCCATGCCGTCTTCTCACGGCCAGATTCGCGATGTATCCTCCAACCTTCCTGGGGCTGCCTGGACTCCTGCCAACGAGTTCCAAGTGAATCATTGTACTACTTATACAAATATCGTGACGGCTGTCGACAATCTCGCCCTATGGGACGATTGCTTGAAGATCCGAGACTTCGCTCGGGACAACAACGGCTCTTGGACCTGTATGTAAATTATTGAGAGATGGCACTAAGAGGTTAGGATATTCCGCTGTCATAGATTTACTAACTTGTAGCGACATAGTCAACCAGGTATCGAAGACCGAAGACAACTTTTGGAACATTCTTGGTTTTTACGGCACTTGCGTTTTCATGGTGAAGAATCCGGTACCCGCCACTTTTGGAAACACAGATGTCAGCTTGTTCATAAGCTTCATAGACGTGTCTTACTCTGGTGACAGCGACTACATCGAAGCCAAGGCAACCTGGCCGGACTGCAATAACGAGATGAACAATATCTGGGTTCGAAGTACTACTGGAGTGGCACTTTCTTGATAGTCATGAAATATCAGCCGAGTACGAAGGGTTTCATTCAGTATTATGTTGGCATAAGTGTCAAGTTTTTTATTTATTCTTCTTTCCCTACCTTGTAACTTATAAATGAGTAATTTTTAGTATGGCGAGCTTAGAGTATACTTGTGACGAGAAGGCGTGGATCGCATATATTGGCATTATATAAAGGAAAAGTCATTATCAAATTCAGAAAGCTATTTCCTGCGTGCACAGACAAAAATCTGGAGATAGTACCATATATAGTTGGCTTAAAATCGAGTAAATGGAAGCCTGCTAAATGTGAGTTACATATCCAAAGAGAGAGCTATTTCTTTAGTATGAAATAACTTACCATTTCCCTCGCAAGGTAATGTTAACCCAGCTACTTTCACGTTAGCTTCCAGTCTCATAATCTTCAATGCCATAGGGAAGCCACCCACGTAGTCCCGTCATTATCAATCTCCTTCTCGACCTTAGTCGAGAATGCAATGGCGCTCATGATGCCGTCGCCAAATTTTTCGTTTATCACAGCTTTAAAAGCGTATCCATAGTTCTGCACGATCTCGTACAGCCTATAGACGAGCGGTTCTACGGGCGGCATCGGCCCCGCGCTCCCTCGGTTGGGGAAACTCGTAATGGAGGAAGCAGCTAAAGCCTCCTTGGGGATGGAAAGTATTTTCGACAGCTTTTCCACATCTTCGTCCGATGCCTGGGCTTGGCCGTAGAATAGAGCGGCGACGGCGACTTCGCTGCGGCCTAGTTGCTTCGCGATTTCTTCGAAGCTGAGCTTCTGCGTCGTCTTGGCGCTGAAGAGGACTTGTGAATACGCCGGTAGTTTCTCGGCAAGCGTCGCCTGCACCACAATTTAATATTATCACCAAATGTTTAGGAGGTCATGAATGCTCACATCGAGAGTAGCGAGGGTGGTCATTTTGACAGTAATTTTCTGGTACTCTTTCTTAACGAGATAGTGATGTGTGATTGTTCGGTAGTAGAGTCTTTGGGAACCGGCTAATTAGGTATTTATTCAAAGATGAGGAGTTGCAAGAGCTTACTGAGATCCATACGCTACGTACGTAATGGATATAATAGTACACATTGGCAAATAACCCCGCGCAACCTCCAGCTCTACTAGCTCTGGACGCCGTCTCTTTGATCTACCCGATAGCTCGGCACGGGGATAAGCCGGGAACTCGGGGTCTCGTTCGAGACGAGGCGCCGCTCATAATAAATTCGCCGACTCGGCATCCCCGAGTGTAGTTCAAATGCCGTCGAGCTCATTGCCGTATTAGACCGGGCCGGAGTCAGTTGTTTGACGCTGACTAATTCCGAGGACAAGTCATTTTGCGTACAAATGGTGCCTGTGCGGCATTGCAATGGAGCTGGACTGAAGCTGGGATATAATTGGGTTTCTATGTCCTTGTTCGAGTCATGTCGCAATTGCTATTTGGTGTGACGAGGCCTGCTGAGATGATGAACCCCTATTATTAAAATCAGTCTTGCGACTCGTTCGTGACGGGAAAGCCCTATGATCTCGGCAACTATGCTGTTTACTCGGTCGACGTTACAAGCCGGGAAGATGTTCCTTGACACCATCACATTCGCCAAAGAGAAGAAAATCCGGTCGATCATTATATATACTGGCCGCGAATCCTCTTCAGCACCCTGAAACGATTCTCGGGCGAGAAGACCCCATGGGGGAAGAGAGTATTTCATATTGCATTGTACTTACTGAGGTAAAGCTGGCTAGTCGATTAAATAGGGGTAACATTAATAGCTATTATCATATTGGTATTATCAATTTAAAGAGTTTTATTACGATAATAGATAAATATTATTCATTACCTAGGTATTCAGTTGATATTGTTATTGAATAGGTATCAATTATTTCTATGTTAGGCACCATATATTTAACCTAATAAGCCCGTGGTATTTAATAGTCCATCCGAAGGCTAGAATCCAACCCCTATATTCACATTCTAACTCCTAAACAGCACAATTATGAGCCGAGTATATCATATTGGTATTTTAAGGCATGGATTGGATCATCTTTGTTCGTAGTGTCTTTATTCCCACCGGAAGCAGCCATTCATTGTACTTATTTACTGTGCTAGGCAATCCCAGTCTCATAGACAATAGCACTTGTATTAGCGACTAGGTAGTCACTAAATTCCGCTCTTCAGACATGCCGTGCTTCAGTAATTTTGATGTATACAATTTCAGAGCATCTATATGGAGCCATTTTCTGCTCTTTGGGTTAGAGCATTGCGAAATAGTTTTTGTGTTAGATTAATATTATGAGTTCACCTTACCGTATGTCTACCTGGCCTTAATGTTTAATAATAAGCAACGATAATCCTGATATGAACAGTTCGACCATTCGTACGCGGTAGAGCGGGAGAGCCAACTGAAGACTTTTATGCTGCTAAGGGAGCATACCGCTATACGAGAGACTTCTTCAATCATAACTCGAGATGGTTACATTATCAGAGAGTCTTGGGGTTTGGAGGCTCCGGAATTGTTACTCTATGGGCTGAAAAGAACCAGATGGGGCAATTTGTACGAGATGTTGCAATCAAGGTACCGACGGTAGAGGATGACCCATACTTCCGCGTAGAAACGCAGTGGATGACTGTGAGTATACTGCTTATATTATATTACTAAATAATCATGAATAGTGATTGACGATGACCACCAGGAAACCTTTAAATCCGCTGAACACTTTGTCCAACTTGTCGATCTCCCATATTATAACTTAGACAGCAGCCTCTATAACGATCCCTACGCCGAGAATGGTTCTCCGGCTATATTGATAATGGAATATTTCGAGAGATGCGAACTTAATGAGCTTTTAATCCGTGTGAACGAGACGGTTACAAACAACCAAAAACTTCCCGATGATCAAAAACTGTTAGAATATATACCGAGTCGAATCTTATGGAGACTATTTCTTTGCCGTGAGTTACGCGATCCAATATGAAACTCGTCTCGCTAATACAGGTATTCCAACAATATCAGTTGTTAGAGCTTGTATAGGATTGGCTTATCCGCCAGAGCAATATGACGGCATGCCAGATATATACCGCGAGGAGGTTTGGCCAGAGGAATATCCCCAATTATTCATTCATTTTGATATGCATCCTCTTAACGGTATTTTCATACACACGAATATGGGTTAGAAATATACATACTAAATCCCTATATTTTAGTATTCATAGACAGCCCTATCACCACGTACAACGATATACCAGAGCATGGATGGGCACCGCGATTTAAGGTTAATTTCTTTCGGAGCCCAGAGATAGCATTATGTTCTCTGCTAATATTAGTATCAGTTGGGTGATTTCGGACTCACGACGATGTGGGATGACAATGTAAGTTCCATATAGATATATCTCATATTCTTCGCCTATACCTCTTTTATTATTCTGGCTTAAGTAGAATTATTTTTCACTTCCGCAACAACTGGACCACCAGTCCCACTTTGATCACACTAGAGAATAGTTACTAACCATTTGAAAAATTAGTGGGGAGACGAAGAGTAAGATGCTTAATAACTATATGTTGAATTCTTTCTGATATTCTACTGTAGGAAGATCGCTCAAGTTACTGTTGGAAAACCAGGATACCAAGCACCTGTATGTCGTATCTGCAAAACACGAAAATTGGGATTATCAATGCTAAGAATCAAAATAGGAACAGCGTGACAGACTGAGACCCCTAGAAGAAGGTGCATTTGGACCGCACACTAATGTATGGGGTGCGGGATTGGTATGTTTACACTTGATATTTCCCAGGAGGTTAAGCTATTCTTAAAATAGATAAGAGAGCACAACGTACATTATGAAAATCGATACTGACTACTCTTGGAATAGCTCATGTTCAATGCTTTAACCCTTTACTTCACAGAAGACGAAGATTGGCAGCCGCGAGTGTGCCCCATAACAATGCCGGATGGCACGGCCAAAGACCTCAACACATGGGCTCCATTCTTAGTCGGCAACGAGGTATACGATGACTTCCAGAACTACAGCATCGAGCTGCGCACATTGATAGCCCGCTGCATGGCCGACCGCGGCGAAGATCGGCCGCCCCTAGATGAGCTCCTTCACATTATCCAGGAGAACATTACGGCAGGAGACGCGGCAGCTAATGAAGCACGGGTGAGGTGGGAAGGGGAGAAAGCGGCTGACCCCACCAGACAGAAACCGCTGCAGGATGTCAAGAGACCGCCAGCAGTTGAGGACGATGACTTATTAAACAGATTCTTCCGTGAATATCTCTACGACCCACCCGTGAGAGAAGACCCTTATCAGGATTTATGGGATCAACCATAGGTAATTGGCTTAATTGTTCACTATTTAGCTTATGTAAACCGTATTGGGGATGGCGTTCTTGGATTTTAAGTTAAAAGACGACCGTTGGATTGAGAGGCTGGTTGGAGCATACCAATTGTGATTTCATCGTGGTGAAGCTGTTCATGTCCTTTGTTGTTTAGAAATAGAATCTTGGATTGAATTGAAAAAATACCTGTACTTTAAGTCCGCTCTACGAAGCCTTATAAAGCCTTTAGCAACTTAAAAAGAAAAGGGGGGGAGAGAAGCTTTACGCCATCCGATCGGATTGTTAATCTTATCTAATCTAATCTGTAAATATAAGATAGACTACGATAAGATAAATATGGGGCATTAGTAAGCCCATCTGAGATCTTTTTTACTAGCATCCTACCTGGGCTGCCTGGCAGGTACACTGACGCAATGATTTATTTGTTCCACTATTTCATTCAAGAACTTATGATCTTTTAATTGTTAATAATTCAAGCTTTTCCCTTTTCTTTGCAAGATATCTCTCACATAATTGTAAATTCCGGATAGCTACTAACTGGAGGATATCTTCGTCATTGTTGAATTGAATTAAGTAATTCCCCTTTTTCTTATTCAATGCTAGAAAATGAACGGGATCGTGGATACCAACGAATCGCAAAGCGCGAATGAAGACCAAGACAGTCAGTACGATGATCATCGCTCAAGCGCAAGCGATGATGACAACGATGCAGTTGAGGTACGTCCCACAGCTCATTCTAATATAATATTATAATGTTATAATATTAGGAGGCATAATTCTCAAATTTAGCCTGCGTAGGTCACCTTTGATCCTGCAAACCCATACCGACGGAAAAGCTCCTTAATATATACTGAGGCAGACACCCCAAAGTTTACAGCGTGCAAGTCGAAATCATCGGCAACTCAGTGTTTGGTCCACCAATTACTTGAAGGCTATAGAAATGAGAAGTCTAGAAGTCTCCATCGAGAACCTGATGAAAATAAACATAGAAATGGAACCGAGGCCGACTTGGATCATTATGTGGAGCCAAAGGGAAAGGCTGCTAGTCTGCATGGAAATACGTCTGCTACAGATCCGGATAGCGATGCCACCGAAACAGGGCAACCCGATCAGATATCATGGAAAGATGCTATTAAGAAAAGCAGAGTTCACTTAGATCACAATGAGGGCCTCAATAGTCGGTTGCTTACAAAGAAACAACTGACTGATATGGCCTGGGGAGTCCGGGAGCTGAGCAGAAGACTAGGAAGCATACGACTGAAGTTCAAAGTCAGAAGTATATTCCTCTTAACGAAGATTTATGACCGCGAATTGATACCAAAGACGAGAGAGGTAGCAAAGTGGCTGCTGAGTAAAGATAGAGATGTTCGGTACACTGTCTATGTGGAAGAGAGCTTACAAGGCAGCAAAGAATTTGATGCGCCTGGATTATTACAAGAGCTCCATCAAGAATACAGCGATGCCACCCACCTAGACGGCAACTCTCCTGAAACAACATTGGATAATCGATTGCGCTTCTGGACCGAGAAAATGTGTCGCAAGCGGCCGCACACATTCGACTTTGTCATCACCCTCGGAGGCGACGGAACAGTCCTCTATGCTAGCTGGTTATTCCAGCGTATAGTACCTCCCGTCCTCAGTTTTTCTCTTGGAAGTCTCGGGTTTCTTACTAAGTTCGAATTTCACGAATACGAGGAAATTCTCGCCACGGCTTTTAGAGAGGGCGTAACCGTGAGTCTACGCCTGCGGTTCGAGGGAACGGTCATGAGAAGTCAGAAGATGAGAAGCCAGCTTATACAGAATGAGGATATGGATGATCAAGAAGCTCATAGCAAGCGAGATCTAGTAGAAGAGGTTATCGGAGAGGAGCGTGAGGACGAGCGCACTCACAGACCAGACGGCACCTACGAGATTCTCAACGAGATCGTCGTAGACAGAGGTCCGAATCCAAGTAAGTCGCCATTCTCCACTAACCAAACCCGCACGAACTAAACATCGCTAGCGATGTCGTACACCGAAATCTTCGGAGACGACGAGCACTTCACATCGGTGCTCGCAGACGGCGTGTGCGTGTCGACGCCCACGGGGTCGACGGCGTACAACCTCGCGGCGGGGGGCTCGCTATGCCACCCCGACAACCCGGTGATGCTCGTGACGTCGATCTGCGCGCACACGCTGTCATTCCGGCCCATCATCCTGCCCGACACCATCGTGCTGCGCATCGGCGTGCCCTACGACGCCCGCACCAGCAGCTGGGCCAGCTTCGACGGCCGCGAGCGCATCGAGCTCCGCCCCGGCGACTACGTCACCATCAGCGCCAGCCGCTTCCCCTTCGCCAGCGTCCAGCCCCAGCGCAGGCGCGGCGAGGACTGGGTCAAGAGCATCAGCGCCAAGCTCGGCTGGAACACCCGCCAGAAGCAGAAGAACGACGGGTACAATCCGTGGAATAGATAGGCGGATTAACGGGCGCGGAAGGCTGGGTTAGAGGCTGGAGTTTACGGAATGCGTGGGTAAAATGGATTGGCCCTAACCTAAGGATATTTTAGGGGGATCTAGGCTTTGATTGGGTTCTATTATGGAACCTTGAGGAAACAATCGCGGATGTCGCGCCCCGTAAGGGCAAGGCAGGGCAGGGCAGACATCGGGTGTCTATGACTACGCTGACTCTATTTCTCGATCACCGAACTACTTCGAGGGAGCTATACATATTCGAGGACTTCAATAAGCTCCTCCACCTAGAACGATCCGCCAAACGTTCGAATCCGTCTTCAGGCAATGCTCTCTCCGAGTCTAGCCGTTCCGTCGAGGCTTTATGGGTTATAAATTGAGACATGAGTTTTCCATAGCCATGAAGATTACAACTCAGGGTGCTGTTGTATTTCTAAGGTTTCGACTTTACTTTCAAAACATAGGATCTCACTTTATCCTTTGATTACATAATAGCCCTCCGAGTGCGGAAGTCTTCATGACTAAGCCGAGCCTTGAGCAAGACTCGAGACTCAAGAGCAGCAAATGCGCTATACCCGATTAGCTGGGAGCTAGGCTAGGACCCCATGTCGGCGCTCTACAGATCTAGCCAAGAGTGGAGTTCTGACCCGAAGATGAAAACAGAGGGGCGACCAAGAATGTGCTAGGTACCTACCTGGTACCCATATGCAGTGGTACTCGGTAGTTGTGGCGCGCCGAGAGATTCGGCGAGGCTCTCGGTGATGCTTCTTTTCGCATCCTGCGCATCTTGGGCCTTGGCCTTGGCCTTGTCGCAGCATTGGCATTGAAACGCCCGGTCCTCCCCTGGGGTACGTACGCCCTGGTGGCGGGATTGGAAATTCGCGCATCGCAGCGCATTGCTTTAGAGGTTTTGCGAGAATTTGTTGAGAATTGGGTGCAGGTAGGGAGATGGAGGCTGGTAAGTACCGATTTAATCTAGGGTAAGGCACTGCTTGTTGATAGTTAATTTTACAGGCTCTCGAGTTTGGCGGCACGGAACAGGATTTGAATCCATATTAAGCATTAATAGAGAGACTACTAACATACAGATTCACATTTGTTGAAGACAATATCAAGTCACTATAGGCACGAAGACGGATGTATATGATCATTTCGCCCGGTCTCAACCTGATATAAACAGGCCGGTCGTTTTGAATTTTACACTGCTGACTAACGTAGATTTTATAAACCAAAGCAATCGTCCGAAGAAGATTGCCGCAGCCAAAAACCAGATGATAGGAAATTATAAATGCCGCACTTTTGTATGAGATGATTCGTCCCAATCGTCAACCCCCTGCCCCCGAAGACTCCCGGATATGGTATCAAAAACGATGATGATGAAAATGCCACATTGTACAGAAAGCAAATAGAGTGAGTACTAGGTAATAAGATTATATAGTATTGTCGGATGTTGGCGACCGTCTTGCTTGCTTGCTTGCTCTCTCTCTCTCTCTGCTTAGTCTTCTGTCTCGTCTGCCGCGGCATCGTCATCTTCTGTCGTCTCGACGAACGTCATCGTGAACCCTTGGCGGTCGTCGACGTTTAGGTTGATGGCGTCGATGACGTCGGAGGAGGTGGAGCTCTGTCGCTTGGCCACCGCGGGGACCTTCACGACGGGGAGGGACTCGACGGAGCGAGTTTCGAATCCGCTAGATGTCTGCATGGCTTTCAGCAGGGTACTAGTTAGCATGCTATGTAGTACATAGGTTGTAATAAGGAGCGGGTGTATATTTTACTCACCGGCAGGGACACCGCGCCTGACGTACATGCGGGTGACCTTGGTTCGTCGGCGTGGCTGCGAGGAGGACTCGTCACGCTTCCCAGCCGCGGCGCGCCCGTTGCCCGCGCCGGCAGCGCCTGCTTTGTTGTCGACGATGATGCCGACGCCGGCACCACCCTCGCCAGTACCGAGCTGGATCAAGGGGCCCTTGGTCAAGGCCGCCTCGGCGAAAGTAAGAGCTCGGTCGAAGCCGGCAAGGTCGCGCTTGGCCTTGGGGGCTTCGGAGTCACGGGGAGCGATCTCCTTGCCCATGCCCTGAAGACCGGATATCTGAGTAGCTGAAGACTTGTTAATATTTGCCAGTTCAAGATGTGATGTTATGTCTTACCTTGCTCCTGTAGGTTGGGGTCTACGGTAGTGGTGGCGGCTGCCGCGGGAGTCTCGGGAACGTCGGCGGCGGCGGCGGCGGCGGCGGCGGCGGCGGCGGCGGCGTTGCTTTGAACGGCTACAACAGTGTCGTCGACCGGGGCGTCGGCTGGCGTAACGGCGGCGGCGTTGTTGGTGTTGGCTACAGGTACGGCGGCGGCAGCAACATTATTATTATTGTTGTTGTTGGCTGTTCCGGTAGCGGCGTTGACTGCGGCACCCTCCAAAGCGTTCATCAGACTCGTCACATCCTGACCTCCACCGAATGAAATTTCACCATCACCGACCACCCTGTATATTGGTTAGATGTCTTGAATAGCTATATATCCGCACAGACCGGTACGTACAATGCGGGGGAGTAGGCGCCAAGGTTGATGTTCAAGGGAAGGGCGTTAACGCTGGCGAGGAAGCCGGCAACGGCAATCATCCTATAGCTAACCATCTTGGCTATTTGTTGTTGTTTTTGGTTGTTAAGTTATAGAAGAGGGAGGAAATAGCTATTACGGTAGTATAAAGCGACCAGCGGAAAGAAGCAAAAGGCAGAATTAGTTCTGTTTCTAAAGAAAGAATATGGAAGAGACCGGAAACGAAAAGTTAGGACGATTGACTTGAGCACAGCTGAGTGATTCTAAATCTTACTCATGTCGGGGGCCGACGACGACCTTCATATACGTCGAAGGTTCAGCATCCTAGATCTTCGGGTATTGCTAACGATCGAGTCGGGACCTCGAACGCCAAGTAGCCAAGGAAGGTGAACGACATGGGAGACCTGTTCTTCCTCCGATGCCAAGGTGTTTCTCCTTGGGATATAGATGTTAAAAATATCTGTTTGGTGTATCATGTCTACGGGGAGATCTCTTTTGCTCTCTCAGGCCTACCTACTCCAGCTGCTCCAGCTCGCTCGTCATTGGAAGCGGAGTCCAAACAACGTTATCGACGCTTGAAACGCAAGACCAACTGGGGATAGGAGAGAAAACAAACCGCGGAAGTAACTAAGACCGTTCTAAGTACGTGACAGTGAGGCTCTTGGCTAAACCCGCCAAGTGCCGTAGATCGGTCAATGCGACAGCGCGCAGAGCGTGGAGATTCTTGCATACTATGGTAGTGTAGTTACAAAAGGCAAGAGGCGTTTGTGTGAGATGAGTATCAATCTAGGGCGGGTCAGTCAGTCTTGAGACCTGCCAAGCGACCAGGCACCCCTTCTCCCCACGCCCAGCACGTTCAAGCTTTGCCGCCCAGTGATTCGCTAACTCGCCAGTTCGCTCATCTCATAGGATACCAATGACGATCTAGATTAAGCTCTCAGACGCTTTGTTTTGATAATGAACATGACTAGTACAGCCAAGGCTGCAGGTTGGGCGTCCTCTTTTTAAATTGAGAGGTAGGATTGTACGTGGAAGATTCGAAAGACTCACTACACTACCTACTGGGGAGTGACTGACATTGTAGGGATTAAATTAGCATGAGGCTTAATCGCTTCAAGCCTTTAGTCTACCTAGTACACTAGGTATTCGCTAGCTCATTCTCACGGAGAAGTCAGCTAGAAGAGTACTTAGGTAGTAATACGAGCTAAAGATGAGAACTATTATAGGCGTTCAAAAATACATACAATATCATGGATAAGGAGTTGTAGATCACACAACGTGAGTTGCTATGAATAGCATCGGGAGTTTGGATGAGAGGAGCAGATCGCGGACCTGGCCAAAAGAACCAAACCCGAGAAATACCAAAATGACCAAAATAAACCAAGAGATGGGAGATCTGTAAATCTAGAGCTTGATTCATGCTAAGGACGATTGCCAAGTTACATAGCGAACGGCTCTTATTCGCATTACCCCTACCACAATGGGGACGTTTGATGAAGCAAAGCCAAGAGATGGTTGGAAAACTAATTCAGGACTGCTCAGGGACTAGAAACGCTTAATTTTCTTGGCCGGATTTTAGCACATCTCCACGTGCGTCTCTCTTTTTCTTCTAATAGAGATTCGATGCTTTAGGATTCGATGCCTAAAGCATCCGTGGTGTATGTCATCCCATGGCTATGGCATCTTAAGCTTCCGTGGACGTTTTACTAATAACAATTAAAGAAGCTGAGAAGACGGGGTAATTGGGGTAAACTTGGACCCCTTTTATCTTTATATAGTATTCACACAGTGCTCGCACGGTAACCATGTCCATGGATCTCTTCGTGTTTGCAACCTCCAATAATAATATCGATTAAGCCACTAAACTACTTTGGTACCTTACGTTGGTACCTAGTCGTAGGGATTATTGGTTTCCGTAAAATCCAACCTTAGCGGCTCTATCACTGATATATTCCACTAATTAATTAATTAATTAACTCCAACATCTCGCCTTTTTTATTCTACCTTAGGGTTATAGATGTCACCTAGCTTTGGTTGCAGTGGTGGAAGTGGCTGAGAGGCACAGTCATTGGCGAATCGGTTATGATCTACCTTATCTACCATGGATAAATGAGGCATACTATGTTAGGCTACCTACCTACACTAGGTACTCGCCAATACCGCCAATAACTGCTAATAACTGCCCAGCCAGCCAGCTTCCTTATTCGCTATTGCGTACCTATCGATCAGAACCGGTGGTTGCCTGTCGATCCGAGTCGGTGGCTGTAGGATGCCCGAAAAGCGACATCCTAATAAAACAACAATCATAATTCATTCAATGACCTTTCAACTGCTCTCTAATATACGATCTGTGGATGCCTGAAAACAATGTCGTCTCTGGAATCGTCAATCTCGCCTCTCCTCAAGGAGAAGCAAGATGATATCCTTCGGCCAGATGTTCGACTACTGTCGTCAAGGAAATCGAATTGGGGCTGGGCACGACTAAGTTTAGTATTTGTGGCCATTATATCCGGTATTGGAATCGTCAGTCATTTTGGTCATGGTCGCATCTACTACGGTATTCATACTCTGGACTCGGGATACCAAACGCCGCCGTCGTCGCCATCAGGGTTTCCCGAAGGATGGACTGAGTGGTCAGATGTAAGCTCTCCTAAAGACGCCGCTGATTCGCGACAATGTATCCTAGGTACCCAGTAGTTAACATTGGCATGGCTGGCCTTGCGCGCACTAGATTACACCGAGCGAGAAACTCGTCTGGCAGCCGTGCTTCGCGATATTTGGCAGTGATTTCCGATGTGCTCGATTAACCGTACCTATGGATTACCACCGGCCGTTGAACGAATCAGGGGACAATCCGAAGGTCCACATAGCCCTGGTCTTGAAACCTGGCATCAACCGTAACGAAGACCCGTCTTCCTTTTCGGTGTCCCCCCTGCTCGTTAACCCCGGCGGCCCCGGAGGTAGCGGAGCGAACTTTGCCCTGACTGCTGCTCAGTTGATCCAAGCAGCCGTCGGTAGGGACCGTGACGTTATCGGTTTCGATCCACGGGGTGTTGGGGCTACTACGCCTAAAGCTGATTGTTTCGCGGCGTCTGACGACCCTTACGGGGTCGATGGGCGCAATGTTGCCTATTTGAACCGGCTAGGCTGGCTCACATCTGGTCACGACGTGGGTATAGTCAACTCCAGCAATGTCGCTCTCAGCAAGCTTAACGCCAGGTCGAAAGCGCTCTCCAAGCTCTGCAAGCGCGTGGACGAAGCTGAAGGCGACGGTAGTATCCTCAGGTACTCTAATACCCCGAATGTCGCACGGGATATGCTCTCTATCGTCCATGCCTGGGACCAGTGGAGAATAGGCTCCGACGTCAAACCTGCCAAGTCCACGCATAAACTGGAAACTACAGATGAACTCCAGCCCGTGGCAAAAATAGAATCTACGGATAGCACTCAAGGAAAGCTCGTCTACTGGGGCTTTTCCTACGGGACTTTACTCGGAGCTACCTTCGCCTCTATGTTCCCGGACAAAGTCGGCCGAATCATCCTGGACGGTGTCGTCGACGCCGATCACTATGTCGGTCCAGTTCTGGATAATGCCATCATCGATACTGATGGAATTTGGGAAAAGTTCTTCTCCTATTGTGCCGAAGCAGGATCGCGATGCCAGTTCTCACAGCATGGGGACAAGCCTGAGGATATCAAGAAACGCTTCAATGATATTATGGCCTGGCTAGAGAAAGAGCCTGCCATTGTTTTGCCCCATAACGCAAATATTCCTCTCTTGATAACGGCCAGCGACATTAAGATGCTCATTTTCTCAGCCCTGTATACGCCTATCCCTGGTTTTCCTGCCATTGCTATACTTCTTAAAGCCATCGCTGACGGCCAGTTGGATGGCCTAACGGCTGTTTCATCTCCAACAATATTCTGTCACAATATAACCTTACCCCAATGGCCGGATGATGCCCAGAAGGTTATCGGATGTAGTGATAAACGATACAAGGTACCTAAGAAAGCCGCAACTCGGTGAGACTTTGGAGGTTAGTGCTAATGTACAGCAGCTCAACGATGATCTCGAGTCGCTTCAGACACGTTTTGAGGCCATGGCCAATTTTTCCTCATTTGCGGATGTTGTAAGTACCTAATGTAACGTCTCATCTCAACACGTAAGAAGTTCGCTAACGATCTTAGTGGATGAACGTTGGCTTCAACCTGGGCTGCAACGGGTGGGATATCGAAACAAAAGACCCGCCGATGCGCTGGGACGACAATCCAGCTCATAAACAAGAACCCATCGAAACCAGTTTCCCCGTCCTATTCTTATCCAATAACCTCGATCCGGTCACGCCTCTTCGCTCCGCTCTGAAGATGACGCGCAAGTTCTCGCAAGCCAGCATCGTCGAGCAGAAAGCGGAGGGCCACTGCACCTTATCGTGCATCTCGCTCTGCACGATCGGCCACATACGAGCGTATCTCGACGAGGGCGTCATGCCACCCGCGCCGAATTTCGACTCGGAAGGCGAGGGCGAGTGGGCGACTTGCACGTGCGCCGAGAGGCCTTGGAAGTCGCTCAACGACTGGGTGACAGTTCCACACCCGAACGGCGAAACCAAGGTAGAGATGGAGAATGACATTTTGGATGGCATGACAGCCGAGGAGGCGGATATTATGACGGCCTACGGTGGCTTACGAAACCGCTTCGCCGAGTTTACGATGGAGCGGCAGCAGTTCGAGTACCGCAATCCGATTCAGATGCCGCATTTCAGCAGCTCTTTGTTTACGAGGATCGAGAAGCCTACTTGTGGCAAGCCGTGAGGGATATCGGGTCGGCGTTTCTTACCTAATGGATGAAAGCGAGCGAGCAGTAATTTTTAAGGGTATGTTTATATGGGACAAGCAAGCAAGTTATTGAGTGTTTTAAACAGTTGCGACAATCTCAACTCGTAGAGTATTACCGAGTTTATTATCAAGCGGGCTACGCGTTATGATTGGGATGACGATGGGTGTCGACTCTATTCTACAGGGTCAAGATGGGATTCTCATCGAAGTAGTTAGGCTACAGTATCTATCGACCTGGTATCTTGGAATAAATCGTCTACTCCGTGTCTTGAGTAGGTATGTACTGCTTCCGTACTAACACACGATCGTGACAACGATACGTATGAGCCTTCCCAATTATTGACTCCCAATAGTCTGAGATATTTATCAGCTTCGGCGATCAGCGTAAGTAAAGCGATTGGAGCTGTCGATAGTTGCTGACGTTAGCTGTGCCGCACACTACTTAATGCACATAGCTCGGACCCAGAGCACTTCTTCCCTATTCGTCCTCTAACTATAGATTATGCGCAGGTTCACTCTCACTAGCCAGCTGGAACAAAAGAGATCTTCACTTACAAGACCCCCCGACTCCTCGATTCCCCGGGACGTCCTATACGGCAATTACGATCTGGCCGATCAATTACTTGCCTACCTACCTAGGTAGGTACCTAAGCATATGATAGGTAATAAAAAGCACCGATCTATATGTAACCATCCGTACATAATATGACACATCATAGTAAAAGCCTTCCGGCCCATCGCACGCGACGAGAAAGGAAGACAACCGGTGATTTTAAGCCGTTCGGTGTATGATTGCAGACGAAGTAGGGTGCATAGCGCGCATAACTGCTGCTTGGTCACAATGCTGGCTATGTACCTAACCATCAAGGAGCTATCTTTTATTTTTCGGCGGGCCGTCCCCTAGGTACTAGGTACCTAGTCGTATAATTCCGTTATGATGCTGCTGTAGTATCCAGTCATCTATCCCTATGATGTCAATAATTTCATCTTTGAGCTGAAGAGGCATGTGTGACATCGCGTATCTACACTATATGTATGTCAGATCTCCTCTACCCAATTACCGCATCCATGGCATTCAAGTTCGAACGATTAGGGGAATTCTACGATCGTTCTCCAAATCATCTAATCTTGGCTTCAAGTCTAGACCTTGGCTCTTGAGGGTTAAGTACCTAGGTAGGCGAGAATGCACGTTGGTGCAAGATGCATTCTAATCGCAACACTCATGCGTTCTTAGTACAGGCTGGTTCCGTCCTCTTGGTACTAACGAATCCTTGATCTTTTCTTAGTTGCGAGCTTGAAAAGACTATAATACGATGAAGCATCCTGCCCATGTAGGCATGCGCCGCAACTTGCGGTCTCCGTCGCTATCGGCCGCTCTACCGAGTTGATTGGACGACTCGTACAGCAAAGTCGGTTATACACAAGTAGTCAGCGTATATGTAATACAAACGACAAGGTCCGCCCTTGCGGCGACAATTTATACGACATATTAGTTATGACAACCGTGTCTATACTGACCTACCTATATATTTGTTACGAAACAGAATAGTTTGCTCTTTGCGTCAGAGTGCCATCATCATTCAACCTCCCAAAACCTACACCTACTATTCTCATGACTAGTTAAATTCTTCTTCCGAGGCCAGCCAATAGCATTACCTAACCTATCAGAATTGCAGATTTTGAGCTTTCGGACTATAGCTCATACTTATACAAGTATAAGGAGATAAGATAAGAAGAAAAGAAAAGAAAAACAGGAAGAAAAAGGGGAAGAAAAAGAGAAGAAGCAACAGGGGTGGATGCCACGATGACCACGCTCGACAACCTCGTCATTTTCTACAACCGGGACAAGGTCGCCGAGGCCGAACCGCAGGAGAGCCAGACGTTCTCGGCGCGGTGCCACTGCGGCAACGTGCAGTTCAGCATCACGATGCCGACCTCGTTCCTGCCGCTGAACGCGTACATGTGCAGCTGCTCGCTGTGCCGCTACTCGCACGGCACCTTCGGCAGCTACCACGTCTCGCTGCCACAGGGCATCGCCCCCGAGTGGACCTCCGGCTCCGCCAACCTGTCCGTGTTCAAGACCCCCGGAAGCGGCCCCGGCGGCCACGGCCAGCGCCTCTTCTGCCCCACGGTATGTCTTTTTATATATACTTAATTTATATATCTGCCTAGAATTACGAGATTTATACAAATGTTACACCGTACCTCCTAGCGGAGATGGAAAAGATACCTAGGTCTAATAAATACGCAGTGCGGCGCGCACAACGGCCACTACGAGGCGTGGGCGGCGCAGTGGGTCATCGACGTCTCGCTGTTCGACGCGCCGGTGTTCTGGCGGTTCCGCGGCGTGGGCTTCCCCAAGTCGGCGGGCGACGGCGGCATGCTGACCTGGCTGCCGAGCGTGGGCGGCGAGAAGCTGACGGAGGTGAGCCTGGACCACGACTTCACGACGGAGAGCGCGCTGGCGACGGGGGCGGGCGGCGAGGAGCGGCTGCGCGCCGAGTGCCTGTGCGGCGGGGTCTCGTTCTCGATCCCGCGGCCGTCGGACGCGGTGCGCGCCGACCCCTACATGGGCCAGTACGTCTCGCCGGCCGACCCGCGCAAGTGGAAGGCGTTCCTGGACTTCTGCCGCGACTGCCGGCTGGTGACGAGCGCGCACGGCGTGCCGTGGGTGCTGCTGCCGCGCGCGGTGCTGCAGCCGGAGGTGCCGCCGGACCTGCGCATCGGCACGACGAAGATCTACAAGTCGTCCGAGGACGTCACGAGGGGCTTCTGCGGGACGTGCGGCGCCACCGTGTTCATAAAGTGCACGCACCGCAGCCCGTCGGAGGAGACGGAGGTGCTGAACGTGGCGCTGGGCCTCCTGAGAGCGCCGGAGGGCGCCAAGGCCTTGAACTGGGTCACCTGGAGGGCGGGCAAGCCGGCGTGGGTGGATGACGCGATGGAGTACGACCCGGAGTTCGTGGGGGCGGTGGTGGAGGGCCACAAGGCGTGGGCGATGGAGGAGTATGGCGAGGCGCCGGACTTCGATGTCATTTAGACCTGGGACCTTGCTTTCCGATTTTATGATCTTTTTACCTAACTACTTGGTGTAGTTTGGGGAGCATGTTAGAGGTCTGGTTATGCTGTTTCGTAGTTGGCCTTCTCTTAGACTAAAGTGTATATAAACTTAGAATACTTATGTCTACTGCTTATTGTTAGTTTCCTCTTGAAATTATCTACTCTTACTTACCTCTTATGCGGACCCTCTCAATTTCCCCACCAAAAATAGCCAAAACTTGCCAACTTTATAACGAAATTAAAATTGAAAAAATAATTTAAGTATACTACCCTTATAGTAAATTGAATTAGAACAGTAACTTGAAAACGGATTAAAAGGGATTGCGAATTGTATGTTTTATAAGGTTATAAAGTTAGCATATTATTTTCCCCACCAAACACTAAGAAAAGGGTGCCCGCATAAGATTCGTAGGTTATTGTACATATGTCAAAGATACGTATATTCTCGCGGTACTTTAAAATTATCAAGAATAAGAATCGATTCATTCTAAATTACCTAGGTACACTCGTACCTCTTAAAAGCATTAAGTTATTTTTACTTTCTATGTTACTAAAAGTTATAATATGTTGTTAGGAAGGTGTTCCTAGGTTGTTATTTTGATACGTAAAATGTGGGTTTGAGGTCTCTCATTTAGCGGGGTAACTCCTCTTATCGAGTACAAATAATGATTAGATAAGGAATTGCGGATCTGCGTGACCAATGAGCGTGGCACAGTAACTTTCAATGAAATTTTTCTAGTAGCTATTAGGAAACTTTTAATTTTTATTATCTCTATACCGTAAAGTTGTCTATATCCCCATCCCCCATCCCACGACATCCATCACTAGTCCCTTCTTTTCGTCTCAATTGGAATATTCCTTTGGGCTATAAGGGGGCATTAATCAAGATGTCGGCGTTTTCGCGATCACTGGCGCCATTCTTGCGAGCCTCTCGTCAATCCCTCAGATCCGGCAGCGCCACCAACCCGTTACAATTTGCCGTGCGGCGACAGCAGAATGTAGTCGCAGCCCTCAACATCACACGATCATACGCAGCAGTATTTGAGAGGACGAAGCCTCATGTTAACGTTGGTACTATTGGTCACGTTGATCATGGCAAGGTATGTTACAGACATTATTTGCGATTTATTATGTACGCATTATTACGGCATAGAACTGGAGTGTTCCATCCATAGCATAGCACCTTGGATCTGACCATTGCGTCCAAATTAGACTACCCTATCTGCTGCTATCACAAAGAGACAGGCCGAGAAGGGGCTGGCGAGCTTCCTCGAATATGGCGCTATCGACAAGGCGCCCGAAGAGCGAAAGCGTGGTATCACTATTTCTACTGCGCACATCGAATATTCTACAGACAACCGGCATTATTCCCACGTCGACTGTCCTGGTCACGCCGATTACATCAAGAACATGATCACTGGTGCCGCCAACATGGACGGTGCTATCATTGTCGTTGCTGCTTCCGATGGTCAGATGCCTCAGACGAGAGAACATCTTCTTCTCGCCCGCCAGGTCGGTGTTCAGAAGATCGTCGTCTTCGTCAACAAGATCGACGCCATCGAGGACCCTGAGATGTTGGAATTGGTCGAGATGGAAATGCGCGAGCTGCTCACCCACTACGGATTCGAAGGCGACGAGACCCCCGTCATCATGGGTTCTGCCCTGTGCGCTTTGGAGGGCAGACGGGACGATATCGGTAACACCAAGATTGATGAGCTGTTGAAGGCCGTCGACGAGTGGATCCCTACCCCGGAGCGTGACCTGGACAAGCCTTTCTTGATGTCCGTCGAGGATGTCTTCTCCATCGCTGGCCGTGGAACAGTCGCCTCCGGTCGTGTTGAGCGAGGTACCCTAAAGAGGGACCAGGATGTCGAGTTGATTGGAAAGGGTACCGAGATCATCAAGACCAAGGTCACCGATATCGAGACCTTCAAGAAGTCCTGCGAGGAATCGCGTGCTGGAGACAACTCGGGTCTGCTCCTGCGAGGTGTCCGACGAGAGGACGTTAAGCGAGGTATGGTCCTCGTCAAGCCCGGCACCATGAAGGCTCACACCAAGTTCATGGTCTCCCTCTACGTCTTGACCAAGGAGGAAGGTGGTCGACACACCCCCTTCGTGGAGAACTACCGACCTCAGGTCTACCTGCGAACCGCCGACGAGGCTTGCGCGCTCCACTTCCCTGACGACTGTGAGGACAAGAGCAAATCAGTCATGCCTGGCGACAACGTCGAGATGGTCGCCACTCTACACCACCCTATTGCGATCGAGGTTGGTCAACAAATCAACGTTCGCGAGGGTGGTCGAACCGTCGCGACCGGTATCATTACGCGAGTCATCCAATAAAAGTACCACACGGACTTTTAAGACTGGTCAGTGCGTGCAAGGGGGGTGGGACGGGCTCGTCGGCTCTGCTTTTCAAAGCCGGCATGGGGAAAATCGGCGTTGCTTCCTCTTGTGTATAAGGGAATTCGGATTATGTATTATATTTTGAGCCCATGTACACTTGGCACGGCCCCGAGGCTCGTTTTCATCTCCCCTCTACTCCAACGCGTCGTTCATCTAGTCTCTATAGAGTATGATAAAATGGTAAAATGTCTAAACTACGAGTTGCTCGCATGCCGTTGCATTTCCGATGCTAAACCCGGTCTTAGGGTTTTGGAAATGGATCTCGATAGTTCATATTGGCCTGCTAGTGCGCTCCCTAATATAGCAAAAATTTATCTGGGTATACATCGTAAGGTAACTTGCAACATAACTCCACATCTTTAAATAGGTCATAGGTAATTTGACCGGCAAGCTAATTATTTCCTCTGAATGTATAAGCGCTTTTCAAGTAGAGTAAGTACTAAGCATCCTGGGTCATTGAGCAGCTCATACTCAACCTTAATGAGCGGTACTAAGCTGTATGCGTAGGTGCTCTTACACGAGATTAGAGAATATGCCTTCATTCTCAAGATCTATATGCCTAAGTCCTCTCACATGCTTATAAGGCTCTCCACGTGTATTCATGGATAGTCTGTTGACTCTTGAAACTAAAAGGGGCCTCGATCCACCTGTCAATGTCGAGTATTTCCTGTTCTAGCGTCACGGCTACCCAACTAGCTACCTAGGTAGGGTTCAGATAATAGCCCAAATCGTCGAATCCTGTAGCTCTCCTACCGAGGTACTTATGATCCCCCCTAACAAGATTCCTCCTTGGATTCTGGTATCTAATTCCTAATGAGAGTTCTTAACAGAAGCGTGATCCTTTGGTCTTGCTTTGTAAACTGTAACTGAAATGACAAGATAAGTGACGCTTGCGTTGTAATGTTCTTGTAGTAGAAGACCGGCCATTGACGATTCATAAGTTAGGCCTCCTGTGATTAATTATAAACCAGGTAGGTATATAACCGAAAATTTGCATGAAATATTGGTGCCCGATGAGTTGTTGGACAGCCAGCTGGTGATAAACAAATATTCAAGCTTTTTGTATCCATGGTCAGATCGCGCTCTATGCCGAGGATACAAGTCTCCGTCCATCCGTCCGATCTAACTAAGCTGGTCCGGGCTTCCATACCGCTCGGACCAGATAAATAAAATTCACGGTGACAAGGTTCAGCGGTCAACGGGGAGCGTCACCGAAAGCACGGGATCCCGCATCGTGGCTGAGCTAGACTTTATTCGATGATTCTATCGACCTTAAGAGTCAAATCTCGAACACAGAATGTCATGTTCGGTGGCGTATAACGTTGAGGTTTCTCCATGACAGACTCGTCTATCATGGGTAATGTAACATGGATTAATTCACCAAAGGAGCATTAGGCATGAGGTCATATCCAAATCGCAATCTCTTCCCTTCCAGCCATGCCACCCGATGTCGCTGCTCAAAGAAGAGAGGTATTTTAAACTGCCAAGACTTCTAACATCAATATTGTACATAAGTAGAATGTTATTAGGAGCACACGCAAGTCAGTAAAGGATCAACCTAGTGTAAACCTAGGGTACCCGGACGAGGAAGTTGCTGTCTCGTCATCGTATTATCAGGGGCCCACAGGAGATAATTCGTTTCCCGGTTCAGCCCGCGCTCTACCGTTGTCGATAAGATATCGTGACCCGCTTTTCTCAGTAAGCAGCATTGTTTAAAAATTAAATACCTTAAAAAAAATGAACCAGATTGACATTTATCTACTTACTTATCTACTTACCTAGAGTTGTATCTATTATAATTATACTCTATATTAAGTATTAATGACTGCATTAGAGACTCCTCTTTTGGAATGCTAAAAAGGAACCAGAGGAACACAAGGCACAAAATGAAACGTCAATCTACAAATGAGAGTTAACAAGTTGATTCACTGGCTTCCGTCTACTCGGGACTTACCGGATTAGGTAAGTATCACACCTAGCTGAATTTTCCTGTTTTGTGGACCCGCCACTTAAAATCGTAAGAGTGGGACCCCTGGGAGTTCTGATGGACCCCTGAGATCCCTGAGAGTTTGCGGCTCGAGGACCCATAATCGAATGTGGTTCAACTCTTCACAACAACACCACTCAATCTCCTTCTCAACCATCTCCTCATAATGTCGAGCAATTCAGGTGATGTTTAATTGTCAAAATATATCATTATGTAGATCGTTGTTGAATTAATGGTTTTTTGTGCTTCTCAATTAACATCAACCTACTCTTAACGCTGTTAATTGTCACGACCCGGCTCTCGAATTCGATCCGTGTGGCCCCCGATTTTACGGGCCCGGTCCTGTGGGTCCTCGTGAACACCGAGATTCGCCGAGAGAGCTCCTGCGTCTAAAATATTTACTCGACTCGCGCCCTCGCGCTTTGAGAAAAAAAACCGTGTAGATTAAGCTTTATTTGGTTTCCAAATTTGGTATTGCCAGGCTTATCCTACTTCTCATAACAATGGAGTTTAACTCGAATAGGAAATCAAGGTGGTTCCGCCATCGGCATCCATCCAGTGCCTTCTCGACTTCTCGACTTCTCAAACACTTCTACCATCCTCGTGTTAGCCAATGGGACCCCTTACCAGATTAGCTTGTTGCCGATGACAACTGGGCTAGAGCTTCAAGGATGATTTTCCATCTCTTATAAAAGGGATGGATCCCGCCCCTCACGCTTCTACACTAGCTAAGGTTCCATTCACACTTAATCTGTAACTCCCTGAGAGACGTTTCCTTTTAACTTCCCTCGAGGATTTAATAATAATATTCCATCCAAAATGGATGACTTCAATGAATCATCCAGTACGGAACGGCCATCCACCGAAAGGCCATCTACTCAACATACTAACCACCAAGTCAAGTATGGACCAATATCGCCTCCATCCTTAGCTCGCCGTCCTACGAATCCGTTAACCCGTAATGCCACAAAAGAGACAATTCGAGATCCTAACCTGGATGTGAACCTACCATACCGAACACTATCTAATGAAGCGAACCTTACCGAGTACACAACAGAGACACCAGCTGGACAGATACCCGGGCCTGTAGAACCAGATGGCGAGCATCGCTACAAGCTTGTCACCTTCCTCCCGAATGATCCTGAAAATCCTAAGAACTGGCCTAAGGGGTATAAATGGTATTGTACCATGGTCGTGGCTGTCACCTGCTTCGTCGTAGCCTTCTCTTCCAGTGTCGTCACACCTGATATTGTAGGCGTGGCCGATGAGTTCGGCGTTAGCGAAGAGGTTGCGCTGCTAAGTATTAGTCTGTTCGTGGTGGGATTCGGAGTTGGTGAGCAAGATCGTATAAAACACTACAAGTAATTCAGGTGACTAACCGTTGACAAGGTCCGATGATATTTGCCCCACTGTCTGAAGTTTACGGGAGGCGTATTATCTATGGCACGACATTGTTGGTCGCCGTGGTTTTCATCATTCCCGGCGCCGTCGCGAAGAACATCACGACCCTGCTAGTCGCTCGAGCTATCGATGGCATTGCCTTCTCTGCGCCTATGACTCTCGTCGGCGGCACATTGGCTGATCTCTGGAGATCCGAGGAAAGGGGTATTCCAATGGCTGCCTTCTCGGCTGCCCCTTTTATCGGTCCTGCTAGTAAGTACTTACCCCACTCAGATACTTATCACGATACCTCGACTATTGACACACTACCGTAGTCGGTCCGCTTGTTGGTGGCTTCTTATCCGACGCCGCCGGCTGGCGCTGGTTGTACTGGGTTCATCTAATCCTGGCCTTCATCGTTTGGGTTCTGATCACATTCACCGTGCCCGAGACATACGCGCCCACGATCCTAGCGAGGAGAGCTAAGAAGATGCGCGAGCAGACCGGCCAGGACGACTACGTCACGGAAGAGGACATCGACAAGAGACCCTTCGCCGAAAGACTGGGAATTTTCTTGATCCGACCTTTCCAGCTGCTCTTCGGCGAACTGATCGTCTTTCTGATTAGCCTGTACATGTCGGTTCTCTACGGCCTGCTATATATGTTCTTCGTCGCCTTCCCGATCATCTTCCAGGAGGGCAAGGGCTACTCTGCCGGAATTACCGGGCTCATGTTGTACGTGCCACCCCTTATTACCCCTCAAATTAACTATTATTAACAAAACCCAAGTATTCCTCTGGCAGTAGGCGTCGTGTGCTCGGCCATCTGCGCCCCGCTAGTCAACGCGCACTACAGGAAGCTCATCGCGAAGCACGACGGGCTGCCCCCGCCGGAGCTGCGGCTCATCCCCATGATGTGCTCGTGCTGGTTCATCCCGCTGGGCCTGTTCATCTTCGCCTGGACGTCGTACCCGCGGCTGACGTGGGCGGGGCCGGCGCTCGGCGGGTTCCCCATCGGCTTCGGCTTCATCTTCCTGTACAACAGCGCCAACAACTACCTGGTGGACGCGTACCAGCACCAGGCGGCGTCGGCGCTGGCGGCCAAGACGTGCATCCGCTCGTTCTGGGGCGCCGCCGTCGTCCTGTTCACCGCACAGATGTACGCGCGCCTCGGCTACGAGTGGGCCAGCACCCTCCTCGCGTTCATCAGTCTCGCCTGCTGCGGCATCCCGTTCCTGTTCTGGACTTACGGCGAGCGCATCCGCCGCCGCAGCAGGTACGCGTACGCCGGCGAGGACGACGAGAAGATCGCCGTCGCTAGCGACGGCCAGGGCCCTGTCGTCAGGCAGGACGATGATGAGGACCAGGATCTGAGGCGCGCTAGGAGTTATGTGAGTACGCCTTGAAATCGAGTGGGTGTGGCCGCGAGGGTTCAATGCGTGAGACGTGGACTCTCTTGACTGGGGACGTATAGGGGACGTATGAACACCAACCTGCAGTGTGCCGTGCCAATGGTGGTAGCGTCGCATCGTACCAGTCACCTCGAAGAGTAACCCAGCAGCCCGATCGCAAACATCATGAATCGGGCTCAAGGTCTAAGGAGCACAATGATACAAGCGTTGTCAGCATTATGCATGAGGTCAGGTATCAGTTATAGACGGAAGAAGCAAGGCGCTCTTTGGATATAAGAAGGGAGCCATCGGCTTAGAAGGCTGTCTATATCCGGCGTATCTTAGACACAGGTACAGATATATGCCTTGGACACCTGCCATTAATTAGACTAGACGCCAGATACCTTTAGATGGCTTTGCATAATAGAGTAATAGAACGAATTTGAATGGATTTTACGATGACCAAATACGAGCTACTTATATGTAGGTAACCTTGGAGCGTCTGCATAAGATTGGTAGGCCATTGTATCTAGTCCGATGTTTCTACGAATAGGAGAAGGTTCACTAAGTATCAGATATATCGAGTTCATTCTGAATTATTTTTCAAAGGCGACGGAACCTGTTATATACCTAGGTACGCTTACATATATCATCCCACAAACACAGTCACGAAATCCCCCTTATCCTATATCACTACCTAGGTAGGTAGGTACTTGATCACGACAGATACATCAACGCTACCTCATCATCAGAACCCCCACCGATCAACCCACAGCTTCATCCACTCCGTATTGACGGGCTTCAGAGCCCGCGCCGTAGGACTCGCGCGCAAGGTATTATCGACGTCCCATGTGTAGTCGTCTTCTCCGCCGCCATCCCCCGTACCATTTACTCCATCGCCATTCTCTGTACTAGTTTCGTTCTCCCCATTCTCCCCCTTACCCTTACCCTTACCTTTACCCTCGCCCTCGCCCTCGCCCTCGCCACTCCCCGGCACAAGCGACCTATAGAAATCCGTCAACTTGACCGCGGGATTGTCCTCCGCGGCCGTCTTCCTCGCGGCGGGGTCGTGGCTGCTCTGCTCGAGCGCGTCGATCCACTCTTCGAACGACGTCGTCTCGGCCGCTATGCCCTTTTCTTGCAGGGCCGGGAGCAGATCCGCGAAGGCGACTGGCGACGGGTTGACTAGGTTGTATACCCGTGCGCCTTTCTTGGCGCCCTTCGGCGTGCCATCTGCGTAGCGCGTTACTCCGCCGTTAGTACTGCTTCCGCTCCCACTATCACTCCCACCACCAATACCATCACCATCACCATCACCCCCATCATCACCATTTTCGCCTCCCTCCCCATCCCCATTCTCAACCCCAGCACCCCGAACATCCTCCACAACCTCCAGCACAATCCTCGCCAGCTCATCAACCGGCACCCACTCGACGCGACTACTCGACCCCAGCGTCCGCGGCAGCTTCCCCAAAAACTTAGAACTGCGCACGAGGCTCGGGAACCACTCCCAGCGGTTCCAGCTCCCGCCGAGGCGCACAGGGCCCGCGACCTGTCCGACGCGCAGAACCGCAGCGCGGCGCCCCGTCGCCGCCGCGTACGCGTCCAGCAGCCGCTCACCCACGTACTTGCTGCGCGCGTAGCCCTGTCTCAGCACCAGGCTCTCGGGGTTCCCCAGGACCTCCTCGGGGACGCGGCGGGCGGCGGCCATAGCCGCGGAGATGGAGCTGACGAAGAAGAAAGCGGGGCGGCGGGCGCCTGCGCGCGCGAGCTCCAGCAGGTTGGCCAGGCCGGCGACCGAGGCCTCGAAGCTGGCCAGCGGCAGCAGGAAGTTGACGGGCCAGGCGTTGTGGATGATGGTCGTGGCCTGCGACGCGAGGGCCGCGTAGTCGCGCGCGCCGAGCCCGAGGTGCGGCGCGCTGAGGTCGGGCGCGCACACGAACGACACGCGCGCGTCGGGAGGCGCCAGCCCCCGCGATTTGAGGGCTGACGCTTGCTTGCCGGCGGCGTCGGGCGCGCGGTTCACGCACACGATGCGCGCGATCTCCGCGGGCGGGCGCGCTTGCAGCGCCGACAGGAGGTACGTGCCGAGGGAGCCGGTGGAGCCGGTCAGCACGACGGTCTGGCCGGTGTGGGGGCCGGGCAGGGGCGGGAGGTATTTGTCCAGCATGGCGTGCACGCCGCCGTCAGTGTTTTCCCGCTCCGCCGTGCCGTCGCCGAGGCACGCGGACAGCGTAGCGGCTAGGGACCGCGCGGTCGTGGAGCTGTACATGAGCCCGATGTTGACGCGGCGCAGGGCCTCCTCCGGGACGCCGTAGTTGCGCAGCGCGGCCTTGAGGCGGGAGATGGTGATGGTGACGCCGTTGGAGTCGAGCCCGGCGGCGAAGACGTCGGTCTGGGCGTGCACGTCGCCGTCCGGCGCGTCGAGCGCCTGCTGGAACAGCTGTGTGAGCACGGGCTCCAGCCCCGCGGGCGACAGGGAGGCGACGGGGTCGAGATCGCTGACCAGGACGCCGCTCTCGACCCTCTCATACAGCGCGTCGATCTCGTCTTCGTACGCGCGCAGCGTGAGCTGGCGCTGGATGGTGCCCTTGCCCGCGCGCAGGAACGGCTTGTCGCGCGCGGTGAACAGCACCAGCTCGCGCGGGATCTGGCCGAACTTGGGGGAGGTCTGGTTGGCCTCGCGGATCTTGGGCCAGAGCTTCTCGAGGGCTTCGTGCGCGTCGTCGGCTTCGGCGTGCTCGTGTAGCTCGATGAGCAGGCACAGGCGGAAGCGGTGCGAGCCGCCGACGATGACGCCGCGCACGTCCGGGTGCGCGGCCACCACGGCCTCGAAGTCCGAGGGGTCCATCTTGTACCCGTTGGCCATGGCGACCCAGTTGTCGGTGCGGCCGCGGAAGCGCCACCACCCGGGCTGACCGGGGACCGGCGCGAAGAGGTCCTTGGTGCGGTATTCGTCCGTCAGGTCCGGGTACGAGCGGAAGTACGCGTACAGCCTCTCGACGGCGGGGGTCTTGGGGAACACCAGCTCGTACAGCCCGGGGAACACCTCCTCCATGCGCTGGCCCACCTCAACGAACCGCAGCGCGTCCCAGTTCGTGCTGTCGGGCGAGTAGTCCATGTGCAGCAGCGCACCCTCGGTGCTGCCAATCAGGCTGTACAGGTGCGGCGTGATCTGCGCGATCTGCGCGCCGAGCACCGGGTTGATGGGCCCGCCCACGTACCCGACGTGCTTGAGCCGGGATAGGGCTTCCAGGCCCGGCGGGAAGTTGAGCATGTTCTCGATGGGTACCGGTGGGCAGATGAGGCTGTTGGCGCCGGATTGGTTGATCACGGTGGCGATGTTGGCTGGGATCACCGGAACGTCCGGGTGCATGAGGATGGCGGTCATGTCGGCGTGCAGCGAGATCATGGTTATGTACATAGCGCCGGCCTAGTTAGTTAGGATATGTTTTAATCCGGATTTCTTTAAAGAAAAAGCGAAGGGGAGTAGGGTTTTAGGAGTATGGTGACTTACATGAGATTGCGACCCGACGATGAGCACATCATGGTTGGCGAGCGTACTGCAAGTATGCCTCTCTACTTGAATACCTCCAGGAAGGACACCCTCCTCTAAGGGCGAGAATAGGTTTTCGAAGTGAGCGTGTGTCCACCATATTGGCTTCGGATGACCTGTTATGTGTGAGAATGTTATTTAGGAGGTCCGTTATTTTTTTTATAAGAGGTCCATCTTCAATAAACCCTATTTCACAGGAGCTACAATAGATGATTTGAAATAATGAACCGATAAGAACAAGAAAATAAATTGAAACTAAATAATATCTAACCTGAAGTTCCAGAGGTATGCAGACCCATAAACCGCTTGTCCTTGACCTCATCGAAGGTCTTGTTGAAGGGGTAGTCCGGAACAGGTTCAGGGGATAGAACATCCTGGAGCAACAACCCCGGCCGGGCCACTACGGTTGGGCCAGCCTTGTTGATCAGTTCCGCGAGTGTCCCCGAAGATTCGGGCCCGTAGAACATATGCTTAGCTCCAACGGTATCAAAAAGCCGGAGGTTGGCCGAGACCCGGTTACTCAGAGACGGAAATACCACTACCTTGCCGGTCTTCATGGCGGCGATAGCCCATATTATGTACCGGGCGTCGCTTTGTGACATCCATATGAACGTCTCCTCGTCTGGGGCGAGGTTTTCGGTGAGGAACCAAGCTGCCCTGTTCACGGCATTGTCGAGGATAGCGAATGTGACATCGATAGGATCGCGATCGGGATGACTAATTTTGATAAGAGGGCGCTTTTGGTTTATCCTCTTCTTCACCACGTTCGGGATAAGCTCGTGGAAGCCAGCCATAGTTAGAAAAGTATGTGGAAGTTAGATAGACGTAAATGGCTGGTTCTATTAGCTACAAGATGCCATAACTGGCTATCTCTCTGTCGCTCTCTCTTTTCGTAGTAAGGATCTGTGAAATCCATGGTTGCATATTATATCCCTCACAAAGCAAACAAAGTTCCACTCCTTTTACTCGAAGTTCGGGTTAAGGATTCTTTGTTAGAACCTCGGTGGTGCCGTTCTTTCATCTCGTAGGTAGGAGTCAGATGCAAGGGAATTATTCCTTCTACTACGTACCAGGGTGATGTTGCATGTAATAACCATGCTTTCTAATCACATCTGCTCATATATTGACATGTACTGCATGTACTGACAGATATACGAGTCGCGCTTATCATATATACTATTTCGGCATCGCATGTGACGTTGTAATGGTTATGCGAGCTGCGCCAACGTCCGCGTCTGCGTGGCTGGTAGGCTCCTGGATATTAAAAGCCGAGTGATCTCCTGAACTTACTACGCTGGACGGCCCAATCAGCTTCGAGTCATCCAACTGGTGGTTATATGTCAGCCAATAAGGATCAAAATCCACTTCAATATAATACCTAGGTAAACGTCGATGGTCTCTGTGCAACATAGATCTGGGATACCCTATAAAAGCAGTGAAACGACCACAATGAAACATAGAGATCCAATGCACATGGCGCGGGTATAAAGGGGAAATAAAGAAAGGGAAATATAACCATGGAAATAACGGGTAAATAAAAGTGATGTGCTATTTATAGCTTCATAAATCAATAGCAGACCATCATCTCTCTCTCGAAAAAAATACCCTTTTTCGGGTTGAATGATGAATGGGGAGACACATGAAGTTACGTCAACAAATACCTACCTACCGTATGTATGATTCCCCTAATAAGGCACTCAAACCAGCTTGATAGCTACAGCGAATATACGAACCCGCAGCTCGAAGCCTTTTGAACATATATCGGTATGCGACGTAATGCTTGGGCTAATAGACGATATCGAAGCGGAAACCACAATGCGTGATGGTTGAGAATACAAGGACATGTGATTTCTCTCTATTCTCGAATAATCCTTGGGCCTCGTTCCCGGCAGTGGGTTTTCCTAATTAAATATTAGATAGAAACCTCGGGGTCTGTTTACGAATTCCAGCGAAGTCTCCAGTACTGGTTATATGGGACCGCAGCTATCTTCCATGAGCACTGGCATCCTCAATTCACAGGTACTGGACCTCCATCTAAACCAGTCAGGGGGTTCGGCGGGGAAATCGTCACAATTAACAAGGTGCGTAAAAAAGGAAGATTGTCATCGAATTCTCGTAAGCATTGTCGTGGTGGCCTAGCTGTCTAGTCGAACTGAAGAACCATCTTGCTCGTTTCCCTCCACGCAAGCCTGTACCGATGTCTCAAGGCAAATGCGAAACCATGTTCCTAATAAAAACCCAACTCCATTTCCGCAGTCACGTCGACGATGCTTGACGAGAGAAATCGTGGTAGGAAAAAAGCGACGACCCTAAAGGCGTTTATCGGTGCTAGGTAGAAGGTGTTAGTCTCCTCGCCGTTTATGTTCGTGATCCGAGACATCATCGGTATAATGTGTAATTCGTACCTTGACGAAACCGATGTCGGCTGACTTCTCACGGAAGCATTGACGGCAGATGTTGAGGCCGTACTTGCGGATCAGACCGGCCTTGTGAGTGCAGACGCGGCTGTAAGGCATCAAATCGCGTTAGCTATCATTCCTTCGCTTTCAACAGAGCACCTGAAAATATTAAGACATACCATGAGCGAGAGCCCTTGCCGTATGTGCGCGGGCGCGAGTTCCAGACGGATTCGTGAGACATTTTGACGTATTTGTGTTGTTGTGATATGCGATGTCGATTATCACGGACGGTCGGTAGTCGTTGTGGTTGCTGGAAAGCTGCTGCGGGCGGTTTAGGAAAAGTTTGGCGAGATTTTAAAAGTTTTGGTGTTGAGTGAGAAATTGTGTGTGGTCCACTACTTCGGTCAGGGTTGGCAGGGGTAGTTATGAGTACGTAGGTACCTGAAGTAAGGTTCCGAAGAATTAGCGCATCAATCAATAAGGTTCCTTAGGGGGGGGGGGGTCAATCATTTTGTGGCGTAAACCTTACTAGGTACGTAGAAGTCCAGGGTTCTTGCATAAGTTGCATTAGAAAAGCCACATACACTAGGTACCTATGTATTAGTACCTAGGTACCTAGGTAATTACATCTTATCGATAGGTACCTAGGTAGATATGATTTTACCAGGTTCTGCAATCCGAGCTAGCAGGTATGATGCAAAGTGGCATCTTCTTCTTCTGCTTCCATCTTCCGTTTCCATTGTATTTCAAAGCACTTACCGTCTTCTTTAGCATCACTCACGGCAAAATCACAATACCTACCTCTCAATCCCTTCCGCCTTCGTCTTTTTCATTACCTAACTATATAACCACCTCCTTCTTTTATATCCTATAGGTACTTGTACCATTTTTCCAACTGTAAAGACCACCCGTGTGGCGTTATCACTTGTTATCGTGACTGAAACAAGCAAAAGCAATAATGGTTCTTGTCAAGAGCTTCGTGCTCGCCGGGCTTGCTACTGTAGCAGCAGCCAAGTCTGCAGTCCTCGATCTTATCCCATCCAATTTCGACAGTGTTGTCCTTAATTCCGGCAAGCCCACTCTTGTCGAGTTCTTCGCTCCTTGGTGCGGACACTGCAAGAACCTTGCCCCCGTATACGAGGAGTTAGCCCAGGTTTATGCCACCTCTAAGGATATTCAGATCGCTAAGGTTGACGCCGACGCCGAGAAGGACTTGGGGAGAAAATATGGGGTTCAGGGATTCCCTACTCTGAAGTGGTTCGATGGCAAGAGTGACAAGCCCGTCGACTACGACGGCGGCCGAGATCTAGAAAGCTTGACCAAGTTTATCACGGAAAAGACTGGTGCTAAGGCCAAGAGGAAGCTCGAGATGCCCAGCCAAGTCAACATGTTAACAGATGCTTCCTTTAAGGAGATCATTGGAGGCGATAAGAACGTATTTGTTGCTTTCACCGCTCCTTGGTGTGGCCGTACGTACTAGTCAATTAACCAATATGGTCACTCGAGTTGCTAACATACATTTATTTACCAGACTGCAAATCTTTGGCTCCTATCTGGGAAACCCTGGCTGAGGACTTCATCAACGAACCCAGTGTTGTTATCGCCAAGGTCGATGCTGAAGCCGAGAACAGCAAGGCAACTGCCAACGAGCAAGGCGTTACCTCATACCCGACTATCAAGTTCTTCCCTAAGGGCTCAACCGAACCCGAAGCCTACTCGGGCGGCCGGACCGAGAAGGACCTTGTCAGCTTCCTCAACGAGAAGGCCGGCACCCACCGCGTCCCCGGTGGTGGCCTTGATGCGACTGGCGGCACTATCGACGTCCTGAACCACATTGCCCTGAAATATGCCGCTGGTGCCGAGAAGTTGGCTGATCTTGCCGCTGAAGCTAAGAAAGTTGCGTCCGATCTAGCCGAGGACGCGCAATTCAAGTATGCCCAATACTACCTTAGGGTGTTCGACAAGCTGTCGCAGAACGAGGGCTATGTTGCTAAGGAGTCAGCCCGTCTGGACAACATCATCAGGAAGGGTGGTCTAGCTCCGTCCAAATTGGACGAGTTCCAAAGCAAGACCAACATCCTGAAGAAATTCGTCGAGGAAGCTGCTGAGAAGGTCACCGAGAAGGTCACCGAGGAGGCCACCGAGGAGGTCACCGGCAAGGACGAGCTATAGGATAACCCTTAGATGAAAGAATTGAGACGCAGGCGTTTGTAACGAGTAACGAAATAAGTTTCTTAATTTAAGCTGCGCACTTTGTCATATTGGCCTAGGCCTTAGGCCTTAGATACCATATCCGTCCATCCCATAAAATCATCGCAACAGTGTATCAATACTTCCACAACGCCTCGCAATGCCCTGAATGATGCTAGTAATTCCATGTCCGTTCTGCCCGCCCTTACTGCTTCTTCGATTCCGCGTTCAGCTTCTCCTCAGTGTTCTGGAGCGCGATCTCGAGGTTGTCTAGGCGTCGTGTCATGTCGTCCACTGTAGTGATGCAGGTGTTAGTACCTATTAGGTCTTGATCCGTCGCGCTCAAATGCACGCGGTATGTATGCACTTACTCTTGGAGAACATCTCGGTCGACACAGTTACGAACTTGTTCTGCAATTGGTCTAGCAGCTCTTCGACAACAGCGGTGAGCTCATCCGAGCTCTACGTGGTGTTAGTGAAGCTAGAAAATCTACGATGGTCACGACAAGTCGCCGTGACTGAAGCACGTACTTTGCCCGTCTCCTTGCTCTCCTTGCTGGCGGTCTCCTCGGTCTGGTTGGACGGCATTGTGAAGGGTTACGGTGCACTTGCGATCGGAAAATTGATTGAGGGATGCAAGGTGAATGCGCGACGGGTTTATATTTGTTTAGACGTGTTTGAAGGTGTTCGCGATGTCAATTGCGCGGCGCGTGTGGTAAATACTTAGATAGGTGTGAGCATAACGGTTTAAAGAGGTAACCTTTACGGCAGGTAAATACCTAGTATAAATTGGCGATACAGGAACCTTACGCTTATCGATTAGTTCGAACCGTACCTACCATCTGCCAATAGGAGCTCCTTCTAAGGTTCTAATGTGGTGCGTGCACTGTAGCGCGATAGGTAAGAGCTCTCCAACTGATTCAGCTGAAAGGGTCTAGATCCTATTAATAACAGTAGCCTTGGAAGCTACGTAGGCTAGGTACCTACCTACTTACCTTTTACCATTGCCTTTTCCGGATAACTTGATCTTTAAACATCTACAAACTTTTACAAGATACCGACATCAACTTCGCTCTCTAATAGAGCATTTCTACTAGAGATACCTAGGTATCAGATACCATGTCAACTATCGAAACACGATGGAAATAATAATCTGCTATGCCTCAGCCGCAAGATAACGTACGCGCCATCTTCCTCATCATATTGATATTCTGGCTCGCCACAAGTCCGGACTCAGGGCCGGGACTCATCGCAGGCCCGACATTAATAAAGAACCGCCTCGTGCGCCAACGATATGCGCTCGGCATCTTGAATAGTACCCAATGGGGTGACTTCTCACCACGCCTTACCGACGCTCCGCCCGATGATAAACCTGAGGATCAACCCGAGAATCCACCCGAGAATGAGACCGATGCCAAATATTTGAACTTGACGGGCTTCCGGGAGGAGGATAAGTACGTTTGGGAAGACCTCCAACGCTTTAAGGACCGATGTGAGGAGTGGAGCACAAATGCCGTAGGGATTCCCGAGACGGCACAGCCCGTATGGCAAAATGCGACGGGCGTGGTGCACGGCTGGTGGCAGAGGACGAACACATCTTCGCCGAGATATCATTCGAGCTATAACCTGACCGAGATCAGTCCAGGGGTTACATGGACCGGCTCGAACTCTGACTGGGGCAGAAACGCCACCGGTCCGGAGGGCAAGATTATGGTGCGCCTCGAAGATAACGAAGATGCTGCTACGGAGCCGGAGGAAATAGACAGAATGATACTGGAGAAAGCGGTAGTCAAGGCCCGAGAAGTATCAGGAACAGTCACTATCGACGATCTCGAAGGCACCGGGAGTAGCTGGGAAATGCGCCTCCACGGTGTTCATTGGCCTCGTCAGGGGGCGATGCTTCTCACAACCACCAGCGAGAAATTCGCCGGTATTTTCGGGCTACCTCATCTTACCACTCGACCGGATTTCTTCGAATCTAGTCGGGCATTGCTCAACAGGACCCTAGACAAGGCGCTCGAGAAGAAAGAACAGCATACGTTTACTGATCAGATCGACCCCTGGACCTCCACTCTGGATGCGCCAGGGGAAGCTTGGAATCCTACTCCGCATTGCGAGTATCTGATGTATATTCAGGTTCATCCTCTAGATCAGGACATATTAGGAGTGCAACCCAGCCTGACGGGTCCGGAAAATGTAATCAAGGCCATCCAGGATATCGAGGACGAGCTTCGTTTTCCTCAGGGCACAGGTCATCGGAGAATACCACGGCTTCAAATGTCGGCCGTTGTATACTCCCCTGATTGTGCTTTCTTCCTCGAGACGAAAGGTCCCCCGTCATTTCCGCCGGCCGACTGGAAGCATATGGTCGGCGTAAAACAAGAGATCTTCCTCCGCAGCGTCAGCACATTTCTTCTGAGTCTTATGTTGATCGTGTTTGGACAACTCCAGCTGCTCAAGTTGCAGATGAGAGAGACTTCTACGCCTTCAACATTAGGTCGTGTGAGTTTCTACACCGGCTGCATGATTCTGCTTGCCGATGGCATGCTTTTCACTGGCGCGGCTGCGTGGAGTTTCTCGGCATCGACTACGTTACTGCCGTCTCTTGGTGTTACATGCGTATCATTCCTATCCATGACTGTCGGGACATTCTTTCTAGCTGAAATACACAAGGTGCAAGAGCCCGAATGGCGACGGGAAGAGCGGGAGAGGGAACGGCAGAACGCGTCCGTAAATACGACTCCGCCCAATCCCCCTAATCCTCGCCAAACCCCTACATCTACCACTCCTCGTCCACTAGCATCTCCCCCGATCATCATCCCGTCAGACCAGGACGTTGATGCTGAAATTGACGAGATCATGAATAACAACAATAACGCTACCCTTCCCGCCCCGGCAACTGCAGGGACTGCCGCCCCAACCGCCCAAAACATTAGAACGCAATTAAGTAACATCTTCGGCCGTTTATTGTTCATGGGCATCTGCATCCTTTTCCTCAGCCTCGCCGCCGCCAGCTGGCGGCCCAACATCCGGTCCGCATACTTCAACATCCTCCTCTTCGCCTACCTCTCCCTCTGGCTCCCGCAGATCTACCGGAACGTCTACCGCAACTGCCGCCGCGCGCTCTCGTGGCGCTTCGTCATCGGCCAGTCCGTCCTGCGCCTGCTCCCCATCGCCTACTTCTACGTCGTCCCCAACAACTTCGCCTTCGCCGAGCCCGACTGGACCGCGTTCGCCGTCCTGGCCGGCTGGCTCTGGATCCAGATCTGGATCCTGGGCGCGCAGTCGGTGCTCGGGCCCAGGTTCGGCGTGCCCAGGGGCTGGATGCCGGAGGCGTGGGAGTACCACCCCGTGCTGCGCGAGGACAACATCGAGGCGGGCGGGCTCCCCATCGGCCTCGTGTCCACGCCGAGCAGCCCGACGTCGCCGGAGCGCGGCCGCGCGGGCGAAGAGGGCAAGGACAAGGATAGGGACGGGAAGAGGACCAACTCCCACTTCATCGACTGCGCCATCTGCAGGGAGGTCCTCGAGGTCCCCGTCGTCAGGGCCGGCGCCGAGGATCCCGCCGCCGGCGGCGTCGCCGGCGTCTTCGCTCGCAGAATGTACATGGTTACCCCATGCCGACACATCTTCCACAGCGCTTGCCTCGAGGGCTGGATGCGGTTCAGGCTCCAGTGCCCGATATGCAGGGAGGAGTTGCCGCCGCTGTAGGGTTTCTGGGTGGTGTGGTGGGTGCGGGTAGAAAATAATTGCTATGTGTACCTAGAAACCTAGGTGGGAAATATTAGGTGTAAAAAGCAAGAAAGAAATAAATAAGGAAGGAAGGAATTTTTATTGAGTGTAGAAAAGAAATATCGTGTGTAGAAAAGAAATTATGAACATTTAGGAAGAAAGAATATTGTGTGATATAGACCTGGCGTGAGCGAGGAGTTCGAAGGAAGGTTGTCAACATACGATGCTGAGAATTTGCAGTGGAGAGGTCATATACCTTGTTATATATGCGGGTTTACATAGGTAGATGAACAGAATTTACTTGAGAACCGTACCTGGGTATGTGAGAGGGTAAGTTATATGGTCATTATAGGCTTTACGACCCCTTTCTTTTTATATTGTATGATGGAATGCCTACCTAGGTGGAACTGATGCTGTTAGCTGAAGGTTGAAGTCATGGCGAGTAGCAGGCCACCTACCCATCATGAAATCTGCACTTCTTCTACTGGTCAACTTCCATCGATAAGCTGCGTTCTGTGCCGTCGTAGGTCTCATGCGATACAACGTAGACCGGCGAACGGCACCGCGGATACGGAAGGGCTCGGTCATCCTGGCAAGCCGTCTCCTACTGGCCAGCAGATATTCTCCTGAAGCGAGTACGGTGGTAACCACCCTTCCGTGTCAAAAAGGCGATTCGCGCGCGATGGCTAGCTGAGCTCGACGTGGCACCTCCTAGGTTGGCCATATGGGCTTAATGCCCAACGAGTTGTCGCTACGGTATATCATATGCGGTAGGTAGCCTTTAGTTGATGTTCGTACAGTACTCCGATTCTTTTGGATTTCTTTTCTATTTTAACTGGAGATCAGTTGTGGTCATATTCTTTTATACGGTATATTTTAGCCATCCTCTATATTATCTACCTCTAGCGGAAATATGCTGGACACAAGTTGGGAAACCAGCCTTCCAGATACCGGCTTCACCATCGTCAACCCGCTCATCAACCAAAACGGCGCATACGCCGGCAGCAACGGACACGTCGTGCGCCTAGACCCCATCGATGGCACGGTGCAGGCGAGGAATCCCCTGGCAGGATATCGCCAGCGTGAAGTGCGGCTTGCCGCACCCGTCGATGGCTCGCTGCTGGTTGTGGGAACCTACGGGCACGTTCTAGCCCTACACCCCGCTTCGCTGAACATCCTCTGGCATGCCGGCTTGCCGTCGTCGGGGTTCGAGGTGGTATCCGTGCTATGCGGCCCAGGCGGTATCTACGCAGGTTCGGATGGGTATGTGTACCGCCTGGACCCGAAGGTGGGAGCTGTCCTAAAGGCCAACTATCTTCCTGGGTTCGGACATAATGAGACGCGTCTGGGAATACTTGCTTCGGAGAGTTATCTGCTGGTCGGAATCAACGGATATGCTGTGTGCCTTGACGCATATACCCTTGAGATGCGATGGCGCAGTGACATGCCGGGTTGCGGCCACGGCATCACGTCTGTTGTCAGTGGATTGGGGTTTGCCTATGCGGCCTGCAATGGAAGAGTCTATCGGCTTCACGGAAAGACAGGGGAGACACTGAACGAGAACGGTCTTCCAGGTACAAAAAGTTACGAAGTCCGCATGGCCCTCGACCTCACCACTTCCCGCCTGTACGTCGGGACCAACGGCTACGGCATATGCCTGGCCGCAGACACTCTAGATACGCTGTACTCGACGAGCCTTCCCGGATGTGGTTTCCACGAGACAGACGTGGCCTTCGGGAGCGAGAAGGTAGCATATTTCGCTCGCAATGGGTACGTCTATCGACTGGATCCATCTGGTCAAGTGTCAGGGCAAAACAATCTTCCCGGGCGGA
Organism: Jackrogersella multiformis; assembly: GCA_902806575.1. Classification (NCBI taxonomy): domain Eukaryota; kingdom Fungi; phylum Ascomycota; class Sordariomycetes; order Xylariales; family Hypoxylaceae; genus Jackrogersella; species Jackrogersella multiformis. The sequence goes on along the minus strand of CADCXD010000011.1, from coordinate 666,378 downwards.
GAGAAAACGAAACACGCCTGGCTACTAGCAGTAACGGGGCTTGCAAACTCGTTGTCGGCATCGATGGATACGCACTCGGCATCGACATCACGCACAACCCACTCCCGGTCGACTACGCGGGCATGACGTACCCTATTGCCTGGATGCCTTGCGTTTCGGTAACATGACAATTCTCCCCCCCTCCCCCACCCTCCCAACCTCGGAGACGCTAACCCCCTGTTTTCAATTTTCCGCAGGACATCGTATGCTGGCGACCATACAACCCGGCGGACCTCGACGGATTCGGCATGCTAACCGGCTTCCTCGACGGCAAGCTCATCGGGTGCGAGCTGAAAACCCGAACCTGCGCTCTCCTTCCCCCCAACTCGGAAGGGAACAGCTACACGTGGGTCCTCACGCCCAAGGGCGCCTTGATCTACAAACGGTGCGGTCGCGACGACAGGGCTAGCTACGCTCTTCACAGCTAACCGGGCAGCGGGGAACCCGTGGTCTGCGCCGGCGAGTTTCGCCTGGGCCAGAAGCGCTGTGTCGAGTCGGTAATCGCCATGGTCAATGAGGCGGGCGAGCGTTACAGGCCTGACGGGGGCGCTTGCCTGGAAAATGTCGCTGGGAAGCTGGAGAAGCTGGGGGTTGAGACGGCTGAGACTGCTTGGTACTGGAGTGACGGTCTGTAAATGGAGGTAGATTACATGTCGGATGTGTAAGGTGATGGCTTCGTTGGTATTATCTAAGGGCGGCAGGGTTGGCGGGCTCTGTCTATGTGCGTGTATGAGAATACGTTACTGGTTTAACATAGCCATCTCGAGTCTAGTCGTGAAACTCCATCTACGACTTTTATTATGGCATAATGCGAGTTCTCGGTTAGATGTTTCCGCTCAAGAGATTCTACCATTTTTCGAGTCTCGCCCCTATCCTTCTAAAAGGCATCATAATAAAAATTAGGTAACGTCATTTGTTGCGTGTTGTTGCGTGATGCTCACCGAATAGGGGCCCAATACGATACCGAATCTCAATTATAACCTAGGTAGAGAGTAAGACCGCATCCTTCATAAGACAATCACTCGTATTACTCTGTTATTCTATCATTTTGTTATTTTCATTTCGACCTTAAACTGTTATGTTGGTACAATCCCGGATCCTGTTCAAGTCTCGCCCGGCTACTCGGTCATCTTCCACATCGCCTCCGTAGCGCCCAGGAAAAGGGGTACCCGAAAGGATCCCAAGCCTATTATCACAGCTTAGCTTACCTATCTACTTAGGTAGGCATTTAACTTGATCACCAGGTAAGTGAACCAACCAACCAACAGGTAGTAACATTTGCCTTTCCAATTCGCACTCGGTCTTTCCCCACGATTCCGCGAAAAGCGAAGAAACTAACACGAAAAGTTTTTCCTTACAGAAATGGTTAATCTCTTATCTACCTATTCTAGAAGCACTAGCAACAAGTCCTCGTCGTCAAAGCAACTGCAAGTTTGCGGCGGCGCCACGCGCTCTTAGCGCACCTCGGCTCAGCAGTTTGTTCGTAGCCCACTGAACCAACATGCCAAAAGAAGAACAAATGAAATCTGTAATAAAAAAGATATGAAGCCTATCGCTTGCTCGCTCTCCACATTGGCAAAAGTGAAATTGGACGAGCAGGGAGTCGAACCCTGGGCTTCTCGCATGCAAAGCGAGCACTCTACCACTGAGTTACACGCCCCAATGGGGGATTGAAGTCGTCACCCACCCGGCTGTTTGGCTAGGCTGGTCAGATTTGCCTATGAAGGGATGGGTACAATTTTCCACTTCTCCAGGTCCGAATGACTGGATAAAATTTAATTTGTCTAGCTTGGTATAACTACCAATTGCCATTGAGCCCTGATGGAGACGCGCTACTGAGCTTGCGTCTTCAATCACAACAGCTCATGGTATTGCGGGCCTCTCTTCTCGGTGAAGCGAACGTACGGAGTTCGCTTTAGATTACATAAGCACCTCTCTCGGGAACAATATTTCGAATTGACTCGATTTACTGTCCAGTCAACTAGGCAACCACCGATAATCGGAGACGGTCTGTTTGGGATAGAAAGGCGTATTGCGATGCACAGAGACACATCAAGGCTGAGACCTGCGGCGAAGCATTACATCCGCATGCGATGTCGTACTGTAGTACAACCTCGCAACATCGGAACCTCACAAGCGCGCGCCCTAAACGTAGTACCAGCGCTAAGCCGTGATACCATCCTAGAGTCGACTGCGAAGGATGTGAAGGCCTCAATCACAGTTCTGCAAGATATCTGCACCAGCTGCCGAGACAGGACACCTAGCCAACTTCCTATGTTAGAGATTCGAATATAGATACAGTTGAACTGTTGTGGAAGGTTACTTCTACTTCTGCCAGCAATTAAGAGGATTTTCGATAATGAAGATACGAGTTTGGAGATGTTTCAAACAAAACAAAAAAAAGGAGTGTTGCATTCACACCTTAAAATTACTCATGTGTTCTAGATCCAAACCCCCAGCAATAGCAAGTAGGACATCGGAAGGATGAGGCGAAGTGATGCTTCCGTAAAAAATCAGCACTTTAAGAGACTTAAAACATAATGGATTTTCTTTGATGGTGGCTAGCTGCACGTGGTGATTTAGAGTCCTCCGTACTGAATAGGATCCAAGTAAGGGGCTGTATGCGAATAGAAGAACGGAATAGCAATTCTATTTCAGGATATATGCCGGGAGCAATGAAGCCAACAGGAAACCGATAGTGGTTCGATGCGACTTAGCTAACAAGCCCGAATCGTCGCTTGTTAGCTCTTTGGTATTCGGATTTGTGCGCGCAAATGGCTGAATAACTAGCTAATGTCGAGTGAGATTTAGACATTTGTAAGGGGAGGACAAGATACCAACAATTCAATATCCACCACAAGCTCCGTTTCTATATTGGTGAGTATGCAGTCCCAGGTACCTGAACTATTCTTAGAATGCGTCGCTTCGGGTTCTCATCCCGACCCCACAAAGTTGAAGGTCCTCTTACATGCGGCCTCCGGCCTCGACGAGACCATTCTTACCTACATACCTATCTTACTGCGAAGATTCCAGGTTAAGATCTAACCGGAGATAACTTCAATCGATTCGTGAACTCTTCTCAAAAACCGAGGGGCGCTTATTCGCCAATCGGCTTTGGCCCCCGTTTCAAATTCATGATCCATCCTGCGGCTGAGAGCTGACTGGCTGACTACTAGATAAACAGTCACCTTTTGGCTTGAGCACATCCGGATTTGGACACACACATAGCCTTTAAGTCAGTTACGAATGCAGGGACCATATTCTGGCACGATGACGCTGGCGCCTTTCATAGTAAGCAGCTCGTAGATAGACAGAATGCTGAGCGCAACTCGCTCGAAAGTTTCGATTTTGAAAATGAACTGCGCCTCACACCGGCACGTGGTATTGGTACCAAGGGAGCTTACAGAACTAAGAAGCTCGGCACCATCTCTATAGACGAAGTCAGCATGGAGAAAACTAGGAGCGCCATGTGCCATGCAGGGGAGATATTTTAAGATGATGTCCGTAGCCTGGTAGGTAGTTTAGTAAGGTCCGGTCGGTATCGTCGATATATTATAAAGTACGTGCAGGGGACTGTTTCTAATATATACAATGAGGCGCCATCAACACCGACCTATCTGAAAATCCAGCTCGCCGGTTTGCTAGAGCGAAGCTATCGGTGCTAGTAGGTATTCGACGTAAGGAATATGATAATAGAAAAACGTGGGTTGTGAAATTGTAGTCCAGGTATCCGAAGCCCCGACGATATTGTCGATATCATTTCCCATTAATTAAGTGGCTGGTGGATGTCTTTGATATACGACAACAGCAATCTTAGTTAATAAGCTAGACCCGTAAAATCTATAAACCGGTAAACAAGACTCGAATAACGAATGTTGGTAATAGAGGTATGGCTTTCCTGTTTGGTGCCTCAGGGTATCGATTCCATCATGATGGGATGAAATCATTAGATTTGGATGGTGTAGTGGGAAATAGTTGAAGAAGCTAAGGTTACGAAGTAGTAGCTAGTAAGCTCGGAGCTAGGCTTCAATGTCACGCAGTCACGTCAGAGCTCGTGGAATGCATTTTTAGATCAGGAATAAGGTTGTGGGGTCTGTACTAAGCTAAATAAAGTTTAGTACAACACTGACCCAACAGGGAAAGAGAACGACGATTTCTCTCGATACTATTGGCCAACTCGACAATAGAAAATGTGAGTGGATCCCGGAAGTGACGCCATAAAATGTTAAGCATGGATCACATCTGGAAATGATACGAAGGTACTTACACTACTTACGCAGTTACCTAGCGTAGAATTAGGTATAATAAGACATTTTGAAGGTTATTTCTATATGCCAGCTATATTTCATAAGATATCTGATATATACTTAGAAACCCGAGACTGTGTTGATAAAAATGTCCTGTGATAAGGTCATATGGCAAAATAGTCTAGAACAAGTTCCGGTAATATTTGTCGCTCAAGCGGAAGATGATGCATAGCGAGACAAAAGATAGATTATGACAGGTACCAAGCCAAGCGCCAATAAAGAGTGAAGGTAAAATTCAGGCTATTCTGCCTGAACAGCTCGGCAGAGCGAACAGCAGAAACATCCGGTATCGTCAAACGCTATTATCGCATAGAGAAGTTGATCAAATGGTAGTTGAATTATGCACAGGCCTCTTTTTAAAGCAACTTTGATCTTGAACTAGGTACCTAGGTATGTTTTGATTTGACCCTATCAGCTATCGGAAACATGTTACGCTACCTACCTGGCGTAGATCAGACGAAGCACCAAACAAAGCACTGGCTCTCCGAGTGCGAGATCTAAGTAGCATCGTTTCATGATCTCGATATCAATACGCACAGCATTCGTTAGAAAATCTTAATTCAATTCGGTATAGCAGGCCAAAGTGTCCTTATCATTGGGATCGACTATCTTCAGGATTCAGATCATATTTGCCAAGTTAATCGAGTAGGTACCTAGGTACGCAGAGGACGAACCCGGGGAAAAGGATTCAAATGCGTTGTAAGGATGCATGCTACCCTCGGTGATTGAAAATGATGGGAGTTTTCCTTGATGGAGAATGGATTGATTTCTTCGCACATAACGACAAGATGACCGAAGTCCTCATAATAGATTAGGGGGGAATAGTAGAAAGTATATAGGGTTTTGGTCTGATCTTATAGTACATATAGTCTGTTCAGTATAATGGTGAGATTCTGGACTATGATTCGCGAATAAGCCCTGACGCTAGCTTGAACACGGAGAAGTGTGGATGGGGAACTGTCGAAAAGAAGATACCGAACTACATAGATGCAAACTAAAAGAGCCAATCACTCAGCAGCCACAACTACCAGCGTTGCAGCATGCCTAATGCAGCTTGCCTATTCAAGATTCTGGTTGGTTGTTTCGAGGCATACCTCTCCCTCTTTTTTTTTTTCGCACCTGACTGCTTTCGCATTTTGATATCCCTTCTCCTGAATCGTGTGGACGAATTATATAGCTAACTCAGCCTGCGTAGCAGATAGGCTAACCACGGCAATAAGCCAAACAGGTTGCCTCGAGATCTTAAGATGTATTTCAAGATAGATTTTACATCGACTACCGGCTGCAAAAAGGGGATAGGCTGAACAGCATCGACGAGCAACCTTGTTACCTGCCTTATTCGACTGTCAATTGCCCGTAACGCCTCGGCGGTAGTCGGCAGTAATGCAGATCTCTATATAACACCTAGTTATGTACAGAGCGCAGAGACTTGAGCATGGTGTCTTGGAGGCTCGGTCTGAATATAAACTTTAAAGACAGCTGGCCATTAGCAATGCATGATGCTGCTTAGGAAAAATGCCACCATAGTTTGTTATTAGAATTGAGGTTCTTTATTTCAACATCTAATTATTTGTTGATAAACGCCATAGATAATAAAAGAACGGGTTCTCTGTGACCCGTCCAGCAACTCACACGTCTTACATAGGTACCTCCTAGGTACACTACAGTTAGTGGGGTCCGGTGGATTTTTCTAGTTGTTTTCTAGGTGTCAACGTTACCGAGCAGCCAAGTTACTCGGACTAGCCGCTATCAAGACGGTATACGGTACGCTATCACGTACCGACATCATTAGAGCGGACTTGTACTGTGTACCTAGATAGGTAGGTATAAACCGGGCTGATGTTGTGCTCCAAGGTTCTATCTGTGTAATGTATGTACTTAGGTACCGCATATGTAGTCACAACAGCTACCTACCTACATGTAGTATGTACATAGTAGGTACCTAGGTAACCCACAAAATGTTCCAACCTCCAACGCCGTTGAATCGCTGCCGGTGATGATCTTCAAGGGTCTCGATCCGTCAGGCCAGTGTGTAAAGTGTAAAATAATAAAAGTTCCGCAACATAGATAAGCCGCTTATGTGTAAGTAAGCCTTGTCTGCTGTCGCCACCTAAGGTTGACTTCAAGGAATCTTGGCTTGCGATCTGGTCGCGAGTCCACCGTCATGAAGGATTTCCGATGAACGGATCTCCCGTAGAACTCAATCCTTTCTGCGGAATACACCACCACGGACTCTACTTCGTAATAGGCTTCTATGATCTATCTCGAACTGCCCGGGTTGACCAATCTTAATCTTGCACCCTTGGACGATCATGCCCTTGCGAGGAAACATGTAGGTATGTACGAGTCTGCTGTCAGGATCCACCGTGCTAGTCCGTCTGCAGTAAAGATGTTATCCTCTCCATAAACTCCTCAAGCGAGTGCGGTACCGTACACCGAGGAAGAGTAATGGGTAGGTATTCCTACTCGTTGACAATTGGGATGGTATTATGGCTTTTCTAGAGCGGCGAAGTTGGGGTCGTTTATTAGGTAAATTGTTGGCTGACGGACGGAGAAAGAAAAATAAATGTCGTAAAAAAATGTGGTGGTTATGATTATGGTGGTGGTGGTGGTTGTGGTGGCTATGGGACCAGGTTTTCGGGCTGCTTCTCTACCCAGCCGCTTAATTATTTTCATAACCCGCCCACCCCGAGTTTGCTACTATAATATGACCGACGATCACCTTATGAGAAAAGAATCTATATCGTACCATACTTACATACATATAAAAAGCAAAAATACAGAAACACAAGAATTCCCAAAATTCTACCAAAATTCTAGTCCAACGGGAAGCCTTCATTGCAAGCCACGCCGCTGCTCTAGATTCCCATGTTCTATTTGAAACAAGTCATATTGGTCCAATGAGGCCAACAGCTTCCAAATCGAACGTCTACTACTAATCCTCCCGAGCCTAACTGACTTTAACTACTTCTTATTCAGGACGGTCATTCATTTATTCGGTATATTTTTACGTATTACTGTAATATCTACATCCTATACACATCCTATACACATATTGCACCGTTTCCCCTTGAACTGGGCTGTGCTGTGAACACTGCACACACCTAAGAAGGGGACCGTTCCAACTTCCAGGGTCTGAAGGCTTGAGAGTTACAACACCCGCTAAGACTTTAGTCCCAGTGTTCCAGATTTCCAGGTTCAGGGGAATTATAGGGAACCCCTTGTCTGCATGGTACGTACCTGGATACCTACCTAGTGTACCAAGGTACCAAGGTACGTCTTCTCCAAACCGGGGTCACTTACACGCAGAAGGAGGGAGTCTAAAGAATATGTAATGCCACCCACTGCCCAACTTCTTTTCTTAAGAAATCTCCTTATACCTACCTACAATTAATTCACTTCACCTAAGATGTGCTTTACCTGAATACATCCAAAGAAAAGAGCTAGCCTCCACTTACATTCTAACGCATTGGACAGGTTCACTTCCAGTTCCCATTATACCATCTCACTAGTTCTATACGACGTCTTAGCATCTAAGAGCGTCCCCACAAGCGGGTCAATATCTTGGAATACGAAAGACGCCATGTCTCTAGAACAATCACGACTATCGAGCGGAGTGGACGATTCTCGGAGGACTGCAGCTTCAAGAATAGCTACCAAGGAGTCCCGCGAGAAGGCCAGGCATAGCTTCGCCTCATACACCAGCCCCGAAGAAGACCTGACCGACGTATTTACCGATATGGACGAGCCATGCGTGGTCGAAGAAGCAACAGTCATGGATGCTCGAGAGGTTACTATCAAGACCCCAACACTACCGGAGAAGAGCGCGCTCAGGAACTCGAGGTTCCTAGATTCTCTAAAGCGCAACTCCATCGAACCGATCAGCGACCCGCACGATATCTACCTATCCTCGGAAGAAGACGCCTCTTCCTCTGCGGACGACTTCTCCGACTACGACTGCGACTCGGAAAGCGAAGAGTCTGAGAAATCACCACCGCGGCGTAGGAGCCACGAGGAAAGCGCAAGAGCCGTGTCGGTGATATTCGTTGGAAGACCTTGCATCGTGGACTTGGCCAGCGGTAGAAGATCAGTTTCTCCTATACGGAGACCTCGATCCATACCCTCTTCGATCCGACCAGACTCATTTGCAGGCCGACCAGATCACCCTCCCCGAAAGAGCAGCCTTGCATCAACTATTGATTTACCTAAGGGGGTCCCGGCGTTCCTCAGCCAAGATCCCTTTGCCACGAACAACTACAGCAACAACTACAGATTAGAGTCAATGTCAAGGGTAGCGACACCAGCTATCGCTAGTCCTCGAGTCTCGAAAACCCCAACAGCAGCCTTCCAACGGTTACAGAAGTCGCTTAGTTTAGTCAGGAAGCGCAGTCGTCCGAACCTCAAGGACACTTCTAGGGATAGCTATACTTGGCCACTCGTATCAGCCTCGACTACGGATCTCCTCAGTTTAAATTCGTCACGAGCGTCCGAGGAATCACAGCAGCAACCTATGAGACCTCGAGTACTATCGTCTGCCACTCTGCCACCCCAGATATCGACAACTTCTAGCGACAGTTTCAGGTCTAGCCGAAGGGACTCGATGCCGCGGGTACTCACCAAGCAGCCTCCGTCACAACCTGCATCGCCGAATCCACTATCTGCGAAAAGGGGCATACTAAGTGGCCTAAACATGAATCGACGACGGAGTTTACGAAATTAAACCATAAACATCCCCACTCAACTATTTTTTTTATATCAACATTCATTAATCTATGGGCAAGGCAAGAGGTCTTTGGGAGGCGTTACAAGCACATCACGGAGTTAGGTTCTACGGCGCAAGGTCACAACAACTACAAACATGGGTGCATTTGAGTTTTGACGTTGGAGCAATGGGAGAGAATAGTATTGATGATACCTTGGGCAAACCCTGTTAATGAGCCACGGCCGCCAAGTACAGGGTTATAAGGAGCTAAGTCAACAGCAATTAGCTGAAAAGAGGATTTTACATGGGGTTCTCTATATTGACGTTACTATAGTGAGCATCATAGCTCAACATGAATGATACCACGCTACGATTTTTTTCTCTATCTCACTCATTGAGTTTTTTCCCTTCGCATGGTTTACAAAATGTGCTGAAAATGTTATGACAGATCTGTGACATGGTTGTTTCTGATTCCGGCTTGGTAAGAAGTCTGTTTCGTCTGAAGTCGAACTGGACCTCGATAGATGTTTCACTATAGCATGCACCCCTTGTCAGCGATTGGCGAAACGAAACTTTGGCGATGCTATGTACAATCTATCAACGTAACTTGGTTTTCCTCAACACGGCGAGTTTCACAACCCCCTAGGAAGCTCACTACATCTCCAATCGCAATATTCGCTTTCTGTGTATAGCGCTTCATGCCCCTCCTTAACTATTTTTTGGGGGGTATATTTTTTTTTTAATGTTCTTGCCGATAGCGGGCGGGCGGGCTTAGCAGGACTCGCGACACCATTCCCGCCACAAGATTTTGATTTTACACGTACCATGACACATGCAAGGAACGAGACTAAAAACATGGCATGGCCTATCATAACGACCTTTCGCCACACCCCCAGCCAACTCACAGAACCGGGCTTGAACTCAGGGCTTGCACTTGCATATCCATCGTCTTCGAGAACCCGGCTTTTTTCGCTCCTTCTTACCTTGGTTTGGGGGATAATAGCCGTTATCGATTCAGGGAAGGGAAGGGAAGGGGAGAAAAAGGGTTTCTTGCTAGGTAGGCGATTCCAAGAAGCAAGTATTTTGACATCATTGTCTTACTAGCAAATACGAGAAATGCATATGCCACTATCGTCAACACTAACTATAGGTAACTAACTAACCATTTACCAACCTGCGACTTTCGAGTCTCGACCTGCCGAATAATACCCAACCCTCCTCTTTCGTCATCACGTCGAAGCGAATGCACACCTACCTACCGTCCCGATGGGCGAGTGCGCCACCCACGGAGTATAGCCACCGAGAGTCGTTTTTTTTCTTTCTTTTCTTTGGTGGTGGTGGTGGTGGTTTTTCAAGGCAAAGCTTGGAAACCTAGGTAAGGCGTATACATGGATATTAATGGGCACAGCCTAGCCCACCAATCCGCGATCGCGACCGCCTGCCACCTTGACGTCGGCGTGGTGGGGGGTCTCAGGCAGAGCGTCCTGATTCGACGGCTGCGTGCATCGCGACTTGCATAGTACATAGGTGGTATAAGGGGTGGTGGGTGTGTGTGTGGGTAGGTAGGCTGGTAGGTAAGTAGATGGGCTCGATTTGAATTTGAATATTATTATCGCATCCGAGCTTGCTATATCGAGGAGTGTCGCCCGCTAGAGGTAACCTATAACGGATAGTCGGGCGTTGAGGTCTGTCGGAGCTTGACCGCCACAACGTCGGAGACTTATTACACATTGCTACCTTTCCATCTCTCTCTCTCTCCATCTCTATATCTCTATATCCACTCTCTATCTCTATATCTCTATGCATAGGTAGGTACATACAGGATTACGCACGGCCGCCCGGTCGCTTAAGCAGGCCGCGTTGAAGAGTCGTCAATACCTAACCAACTCCAGGTCACAGTCACACCTCGCTACCGCTGCTGCGTAAGGTGTACACATACGCATACTATGTAGAACCCCCAAGACATATGCCGTCACCTCTGCTAGCACTGATGTGCTTCGTAAGTATGTAATGCGCGACCCTAGCACGGCCTCGCGACAGCGCAAGGGGCAGAATTCTCCTACGTCGTAGTACTAGTATACTATGTAGTACCCAGGTAGGCGAGGAACACCCAATCCAATGCGACATGCTCTCACTAGCGGCTAGCGAATCACCGGCCGCGACGCCTTAACGCCTATGTACGTACGTACAATAAGTCGAAGGGGGGGGTTTCCGACCCCCCCTAATAACCGATCGCCTATCTAGCCTTATCCTTTTTAAGTATAGCGCGGTATATATAAAAATTAAAAATAAGCTTTTAATTTATAATTAATTAAGAAATTTTAATTATTATTTTAAATATAATTTTTTAAATTAATTAATAATATTATATTATTAATTTTATTTAATTTTATTTATTTAATTAATTTTATTTAATTAATTAATTTTATTTTAATATAATAATTATTTTTAATTTAAATAAAAATATTATTTAAATTTAAATTAATTTTTATTAAATATTAATTAATATATAAATATATTAATATTTTTCTTAAAAATAAATCGTTTAATTAATTTATTAAATTTAAATTAAAAATATTTTTATATAATTTTATTACGTAATTTTTTAAATAATTATTTAATTAAAAATAACGAAATAAATTAATATATTTTTTCGTATAAATTAATTAATTATAATTAATATTATAAAATATATCGATAAAATTAATTATTTAATTAATTAAAAATAATATATCGAATTTTTAGTTTGAAAAACGGGCCCTTATAAAGCGCTTATATCTGATTGGTTAAAGGGATCCACTATTGACAGGCGGTCGGTTACTAGGGAGTCGGAAACCCCCCCCTTCGACTTAGAGTGCATGCATGAAAGAATTTGGGGTCTAGCTCGTCGGGCTCTTAACTCAACTCGGGCGTTGCTTAGAGTGCTTGGGCCCCAAATCGGTCTGGGCGGGCGATCAGCTATCTCTAATGCACCCGCGAACTTCGAAAGCCCCCCCTGGCCGCTCCCGAGATCTTAACGCTCGGCTTAAGTGTTCTATCTGGTTAAGCATGTACGCATGTAATATTGTATGGAGAGGATTATTACCCGTTCCTGTGCCGACGATGCTACATAGTACCTAGATAGGTAAGTAAAGGCAGTAGTGGCACTATATCCTACTTATACTATTACTAGGTATGTAAAGTTAAAGATAGGGGGGGAATAAAGATATAGGGGCAACCTCTTAGCACGCCGTCCTGGCTTATCGCTGAGTTTAATTAATAGATTAAACTTTACGGCATCCCAAGCTACTGGGCGGGCGCGGACCGCGGGGCGCGATCTCATCCTTGATGAAACGGAGGGCGGACGGGTTATCAAACGGCAGCTCTGAGCTTATTTCTTGGTATTTGCCTCCTACTCGTCAGGATTTTACGTATGTAGGGTAGCTATTGGGTGTACGTTCTTAGGCGGTACATACTATAACTGACTATAGTAGCAAGAAGCGATGAACGGTTCAGGGTCGACCTGAACGCGAGGGGTCCATGGGATATCCATGACGGACCTATCTAGCACCTACATAGAGTTGCACTAGGTAATAGGACACTAAGAGCTTCTCAGCGCAGTTGCAATATGTACATCATAGAGGGGCTCTAACGGTGTTGCCTATTGAAACGTCGACTCTACCTTCCCTGTTCCAACATCGCGCCTCTTGATTTGGTCGATTCGCATCGAATTAGGTCCTTTAGCACTTACCTTACCCTGCACACACCTGTATCTCTCTCTAACCTTGGAAGTCTAAGTTTTCGTCTCATCACTAGGTACCCGACGAACCCAAAAGCTTGAGATTATGTGACTACTAGTCTAAGCAGGCCGGTGCGACCGCATACACAAGTCCCGAGAGGATCCCGGTCTCAGAGCTGAGTCGTGCAGCACCTACCGTCTCTAACCTACCTTATAGTAAGACCTATCATACATAACAACCGTACAGTTCCGTACACTCGTCCACCTACCTAGCTACTTACCTACCTACCTGCGCAGAGTTCACCACCCCGTCGGGACGGGCAACGGCCAGCAAACCGGCCAGACATACATAGACAATGCAACATAACGTGCCCTCTCCACCTCGCTCACGAGGTATATCTGAAACTCGAGGCGAACAGACGTCGTCGCGCACAGACGACGGGTCTACGTAGCACCCATACGTAAACTCCCCTTGCGCCTCATTCTCCCCTACGCGTTTCACCTGTCCGCGTCCGGTATAGCTGTTCCTGCATATGGACCATGGTACCTAGCACCGACGATAGTACATATCTACATATGTGCAGCTCCTATCGAGAGGGATCTACGACTCAATATGATGGGCGCGTGCGGATGAGGGCAGGGGCCCAGGGCACGTGGCGGAGGAGGCGAGATTAAGGGGTCGATCGAACCTGGAGATTTCTACTTGGTTCTGGTCCTGGCTCTGGTTCTAGATTTGGTCTGGGAAGAGGGGTCTAGGTGGAGAGACGTTGTGCGATAAGCTGCGGTGCGGAAGGTGCCCGGGCTTGAAGTGTGAGTGCTCCGGAGTCGACGGTCCATCGCCGTTCCGGTGGCCCCTGTTGGTCCGGCCTGATGTTGGATGGGTCTTCATATTCGAGATAGAGACTTAAAGAACTTCGATTGTTCATCAGCGATATATATATAGTGGTAGCCTTTAATTTTTGGTTCGCGGTTACGTACCTGGTAGGTAGGTATATCTATATTGCTTCTCGAGATTCAAAAAGCAAACTCTAAGATTCGAATTATCCCCCTTTTCACTGTGCCCATATCACGATCTACAGCCAGCATCGTTGGTTTTAGTTTTATATGAACGGCAACATTCAATTTAATTTAATCATTGCTTAACAAGAAACCGGTCGTTTTTATTTACTCGCGAAACTCCATAAAAAACAATTATCTCCTGTTTCGGTGTTTCCGAAATATAACGCCTCCTTTCTTCTTACACCACCAATATTTGCTGAATAAACTCTCGTCTACCGAAACCTTATAAGAACCCATCAAATCCGTAACAAAGCCATATACGCCTCACATTCCGATGTTTAACCCAGGTCGTTCCACATACCAGCACAACTTTGAAAGGGGGTATATAAACCAAAATTAAGCCTTGATCTCTCAAGAAACACAAAATGGCCGTGTTGGTACGGCCTAGCAATACAGATTTACATTTGTTTGAACTAGTACTCTTACGAGCGTTCTTAGTATCCTTATGAAATATCCTTACGAAGTATTGCTAGGCCCTAGGGTTCGATTCCCTAGATGGCCATCTCAACTTTTTTTTTTCCTCTTCATTTTGTTAGAATCGCTTTCACTTTTAATGATGATGATGATGATGATTTTGTTTACGTCCGGAGGACGTATGTAACCTAGGTACCTAAAGAAACATACATCAGGCGTACTATTACGCATAGGACGTCTAGAGTACCCCCTTGCAGAGAGGTATAGCTGGTTGGCGTCGGCGCCAGCTACCCGACTTTTCTACCGTAACAGGATATTCGATATATCTCAAGTATATTTTTTGTCATAGTAGATGATAGAACTTATTATATACAGGTACATTTATAATAACATAATGGTAGGTATTTATGTATCTAGCTTATTGCAGCACAAATACTATCTATCTATTTATTGTTTAAGATAATTAAGGAGCCAATAGGTAGGTAGTAGTAGGTATCAATGGAAATCAATTACATGCCTTCTTCCCGATTACAACCCTAATTGTACACAAGTAAGAAGAAACAATTGCCTAATACAATAAGATAAAGTTGGGTAAACCAAAGTTCTATATAATATCAACAAAGACTGGTCGGCATAGTTTACAGCACCTGGTTAAAATTATCTCTAGAGGCTTAGCTTTACTCGTTAAGAATACATCGCAAAGAGGTAAGTGGCCTGCTGTTTCACTTCTAGATCGCCTACGTCTACGTTGTTTATTTAATACAATGTCCGCTCGTCTAATATGCACATGATCCCTTAATACACATACTACGGCCGCAGTTGCTTTATTTAGATTTCGAGAATTGACATTAAAATCTCTGAATGATCTTGCCTTCCTGTCTTCTACCCCTTTCCACGAATATCACTGTCATCTGCTAATCGATACTCCTTACTCGCTGTTTCTGCTCATTGGTATTGGCATCGGGACATTGTTCCCCTGTGTTCAGTAGGTATTTACGTGCGTTGGTCGTTTCACGGCTAACAAACTCCCTGAGATCCACAAACAATATATCCACCCACGTAAGAGCTATAAAGTCGGTGAATCTCCAACTTGAGATACCTTCAAGTTGGAGATTGGGGGCCCTCTAAAGCTTGAGATCCACGTCTAGATATTAATGGTCAGTATTGCAACTCCGAGGTATCCCAACAGCTAACAAGCTCGGCAAATATAGTAGAAGTCGCCGCTAACTCACGCAAGGAAAATGGCCGTCGTCTATCCCGCCTCTTATGGACCATGAAACGTTCTTTATACGACCTATAGAGTACTATAGATCTATTCGAATCTTTACTACAGATGAAGTATCTATCGGGATTAGATGTCGAGCTAGGTAACACAATGACTCTTCCATGAGCAAGATCCACCACATGTCCCAGTCACGATATCGATTCACCGACTCATCAGCTCATCAGGCCAAACGCTCAACTTTCAGCGATGGGATGAATAAGCCTACCTGACTAAATACATAAGCGTCGATCTTCCCAGCAAACGAAGAAACCATCTCCATCCAACCTCCCTTCCTCAACCTGACTTCTCTCTATACTCAGTTACTCGTATCACCCATCTTCCTTCAATAAGTACCTAAGCAGTAGATACTCACAGCTGAAACCACCATGCATTCCAAGCTCGCCTTCTTCGTCATCCTCTCTATCGCAACCGCGCCTTCCATCGCACATCCCACCACTTCCTCGAACTCGACCATCTCCTCACCGGTTCTCTCCTTGCCTTCAGCCTCGCTTGGCAACGGCAATAACGGCAACGAGGATAAGGACATCAGCGTAAGGTGTCCTGATACTAACACGTACCAGCGCTGGTTCAACTGCTACAACGTCAACGCGGCGGTCCAGTGCGACCCGATGGATATCGCTGAGAGGAAGGCATGCAGTAACCTCTGGCAGGCCATGTGTGGTATGATATATTTATGTCCTTCGATCCCATTTCTCATCGACTCCTTTCTCTCTCGTCCTAATCCTCGCCTATACATATAAAAACTTTCCCCTATCCATCTACGTGCCCTTCCTCCCCTCTTAACGAAACCTTATTCCCACCACTACCGCCACCGCCACCAAATGAACAAACAAAACAAACTAACCCCCACCCAGCCTCACGCATCGGCTGCACAATCTCCTAAGCCTCCCCTTAAACACCACCACCCTGTAGCCGCACGACGTAGAACGCAAAACTTAGAATCCGGGCGCTGGAGCACGACATGAGGTCTTAAACGAGGTATAGCTTCTGGATATGCATGGCGGAAAGCTTTACGCTTGTCGAGTCTTGGACAAACTACGATAGCGACGACGTTAATGTTGATTACGAGGGCGAGGATGGGTTGTTTATGGGGTTGGATAGGGAGGCTGGGACGTAATGCTAGGTAGTTCTTTACGTCTACCTAGGGATCGACGGCGAGTGTGCCTAAACAAACAGTTCTTTGAATAAGAGCATTCGTTCATTATATAACTATACACTTACATAGGAAGCAATAGCCACAACGACTTGTACAGGCGGACACACACACAGGCACCGCAACAACCAAAAACTTATGGAAGAGGATTAAACATTGTCATTACTAATAGTCTAGTTCCTAAGGTCTATCTTAACGTGCCGCCTATATATCGCGACAAGAGAATACTACAATGCATTTATACTCCAATCAAATCGAATCCCACCCATAACCTACAGCCCGTACGCACTCCCATTCCGCCCCTTTTCCTTTTAGATCAACGCTGTAGCAAGCGCAGACGGCTGCTCGAGGATGATCCCGGGGCCAGCGACGACGGTGTCATCGGACGGGGCGCCGGGGGTGTCGGCGATGACAGCGACGATGACGCCCTTGGTCTCGAACTGGGCCGGGATGGTGACGCGGATGATCTCCTCGGGCCAGGCGGCGGTGTCGATGGGCACGCTGATGTTGGCGACGCCGTGGAAGAAGACGGCGTAGTACTGGGTGTCCTCGGCGAACTGGGGCTGGTTGGCCGGGTCGGTGAAGTTGAGCCCGATGTAGGACCCGGGCGTCAGCGACTTGGTGTCCTTGGTCGCGCTCAGCGCCGGCAGGTTCTGCCGCGGCGACGGGTAGAGGGGGTTCTGCTTGGGGCAGCTGCCGGGCACGATGAAGGCGTTGGTCGTGTCGAGGATCTGGTTGGCGTAGGGGAAGGTGGTGTCGGCGGGCCCGGCGAACGGGTTCTCCTTCCAGATCTCGATCAAACTCCAGACTTCGTGGCGCGCCTCGGTCTCCGCGATGGCGATCATAGCCCCCTGCGACGACGGGAGCGTGGCTGCCTGGACCAGGCCGGTCAAGAACGCCATGCTGGAGATCTCGAGAACTGTGACGAGGGCGAGGAATGAAGTGGCGTCATAGAAAGGAAATTGGTATTCGCATGCGCCGGGCTTGACCGACGTGGGGGAGATCTGGTTCTGGAAGATGCGCAGGTGGCCGGCCTCGTTATTCCTGATCTCCTGGATACGCTGGTACGTGGTATTGGGCATCCCGGCCTTGATGAAGGCTGATTGGTTGAAGGCCTCGACGGCTTGCTGGTAGAAGTCGAATATGACCCATTCGGCAGAGAGCAGGTTCTGCCAGACTACATCGTCCGCTCCGGGCGGTCCAGCCTTCGTTGGCAAGACAGCATCTTTTAGATATGCGGGGAAGGGTGCCTCTACACCGTAGTATGAGCTGAACAATGGGTCCTGGCCCGGCTTAGGGCCGTAATTTGGGTCGGCGAGTTTCTGCGTCTGCACGAACGAGCCGACTTTGCCGTGTATGGATCCCGCGGTGGCAACAGAAACGAGAGGGCTCAGCAGGCAAGCCTGGAAAAGAGATCGAATCGCCATTGTGAAAGGTGGCTCGTGGGAATGCTTGTCGGGAAGTAAAGAAACGAGTGTAGCAGATTCTCGTAACCCTTCTAATGATCAACTTCGATCGAGGCAAAGGGCCTGTTTATATTATGTTGCCAGGTCACATTTTACAGCTTCCAATAGCGCGTCTTCTGGAACGCCACAACATTTCCTAGCACCCAACTGGCCGGCAATCAAAATCTCGCTTGATGATATCATGATGCGAACCATTGAGATACGAGCTAGACTTGCAGCAGCCACGCACAAAAGAAAACTTGATCGAGACCATCGAGACCTGCTCGAAAGGCAGAGTCGAACCAATTACAATATTGGCCTTCCGGAACTAACGGCTCATGCATTCAGATCGACAGGCCCGTCTTCCGCTTTGGCTGCCACTAAAATGACGGAAGGGCCCAACTAATCGGGCGGGATTCAGGCCAGCCGAGAAGGTAAGTTCGAGAAAGGAAAAGGGTTGCCTAGTTCCAAGCTGGCAGCCTCCCACGTCGCAGACTAAGGATACTAGTGCTGGAAGCTGAAAAGGTTATCGTCACGTCCTTGAACAAGACTGCAGAGAATCCACAGTGATAGTAGCTAACCTGCTGGTGTCCAATTTCGGATGTGACGACAGAGCGGTGTTCGCAGCAAAGTACCGTAATGTACGATATGCGGTTTGATGGTCTGGGTAGGTACAGACGAGCTGTATCAAGGGCTGGTTGGCCATAAGCCGGATATTGAGACAGCCCTAGAGGCCTAGAGGCCTAGAGGTGTGGTGGTGTGGTGGTACAAAGTAAAGGGGGCCACATACACTGCATCGGCATGTTACTTTGTGTAATTATTCAGCATGTTTTCCGATACGGTGGAAATTCGAGAACCTGTCTATCTCGTATTTGGTTATAAACGACATAATAGATAATATCCCTATGGATTTAGAGTAGCGACACTACAGGAAAAAGGGGAGGAGAAAACAACCCATAGAGAAAGAAAGACTTATTATTCCTTCCCTACCTAGGTACCTAACTCAGCTTAGCCCACGGATAGAATCGTTGCCTTGATAGAGTACGTGTGCCAAGTAGCGGCTCCGCAGTTGAAGAGATCTAGCGTAACCTCATATCTCGAACTAGCGGAGACTAGTACGAGATGCCGGGACTGTTTTCAGATACCGTTAACTTGATGTCTTAGCATCTTGATAAGTTTAAAATGGGTGTGACAGTCTTACATCTGGTAATCAATTGACTACCTAGGCAGCTAGGCAAATCAACCAAGGGAGTCAATACGAAAGAAACATTCGATCATGCAGGCTGATAAGTGTCTTCAGATTCGTTGGAACACTAAAACAATGTCGTATTGTGACGAAGTCTTAATTAAGTTGAGGTTGTCATCCTGATCTCCTACCTCGACAGCCAAAAGTACCTAGGTATTGATGGTTTATGATTTGTTGATGGTTCAGCTTCCGGAGAATAAAGGCGTTGGCATTGCATTGGCTTGGCACGGTACGGCCTCCGGTGCTAACTTTATCGCAACTTCTTTCCGTAATGATCGGCAATTTCTAATTAGCAGGCAACCGCTAGGCACATTATCGGAAATGGTGAGGTCGAATTTACCTACTTAGAAGGTACCTATCCCTTAATAGATATGCACTTACGAGACATGCATAAATAAATATCAAGTGCATACATTAAATTGACCTCGACAGCCGTCATAATACCTCTAGGTACCTACCTGGTAATGAAAAGGTTACATTTTGCAACGTATAATATAGGTACCTCAGTCAAATGTAGAAACCCCTTTTAACTTTTTATATCCCCCCCGGTATCTAGTGGTAATAAAGTGACCAGATCCCCAATGCCGTCCATCTCACTGTCGTCGGCTATATCACATTTGAGTGACCCAGAACTTACCTTTTTGCTTCTATTTCAGCATCCGAGATATAATGAGTTCCCCCTTCGCATCGGTGCCCGCATCCTTCTCTTTCCCAACGATATCCCATTTCGCAGGTTTGGCTTTCAAGCACTTCTTGCACGCTCCTGGTCTTGTCTTCCTTTTCGCTATGCTGTTGCTTATGAGCATGCTCGCGGCGAACCTCGTGTCGGACCTCTAGTGCTTTGGATTCAAGTTTTGTAGCGTTGCTATCGGCCTTGGAAGAAGCACCTGGGCTCGGCTCCTTGCTTTGCTTTGGCCTGTGTCGCTCACTGAACATCTCCCGAATGCAGGATAGAGCAATACCTTCCGAAATGCACAGATCCTCCTTTTCGTCCTTGAATATGTCGGGCTGCTCTACTCTATACACCTTCCAAATCATGCGAGAAGCCAGCGCTCTAATATCTTTGGCGTTGCTCCAGTCCAACAGCTTAGTCAACAGGAAGAGCCCCTTCTCAACCTGTTTGGACGAGCGCCACGTCGACTTCATTCCATTCGCCTCCAGTTCACTCTCCAAAAGAAGCAAACAGTCTGGAAGCTTGAGATCCTCGAATGTAAACTTCTTCGAAAGTAAACTCTGAAGATCTAGCCGATCGCGCAAGAGCTGGTCCATCTTGTCGCCTTGCCCTACTAGAACCATCACCATGTCATTATAGTGTTGGGGTATGAGAGAGACGAGTTCGTCGATCGCTTCGTTGCTGTATCCGCAATCTTTGAGTCGATGAAAATCGTGCACGATGAGCACCTTCCCAAGGCCTCGGCAAAACTGGGCGCGAGTCTTTGGGGCCATGTGGCCTACGTGCTGGCCGACCAGGTCCGCTGCCGAGCTATAATAAATCTTAAGCTGAGCTGAAATTCCTGGCCCTTTTTCCTCCCTACTGTTCTACAAAGACGCACATCAAAATCTACCAGCATCATTCCATCAACCTTATTTAGCAGCAATATTTCTTCATTGCCTACATCTGATATTGTTCGTTCTGGGACCTTTGTAAACGTTCCTTTTTGGTAGAGAGGTATTAGTAGGTTATCCGGCCACGCAGCTTGATTATCACATAGCCACAATTTTGATTCAGCTCATGAGGCCTAGATGCTTGGCCAGGCTTTCGGGATTATCTTTAACAAGACGATTAATAAAGTGATCAGCTACGTACCTAGGTAACAAACCCTCGCCAAAAGAAAGCCTAAATTCATCAAGCATGATACAATACCAACGGTAAACGACGAAGCTGCGTCATATTCACTGACCATCTCAGTAGCAGTCAGATACCTACCTAGGTAAGTAGGTATTAAACAAATATATAGCTCGTCACTTTCACTGTCGACTTAATGCGCAAGGTCCGAGTTAAATAGGTAGTGTTCAGAATTTCAACTTGAAATTCGCAGAGTTAAGATGCGAGTATATACTTAATTCACTGATCCGCCGCCCCTATGAATTGATATATACTTTCTTAGGTATGTAGGTCCTTACCCCTATCTAGAGCTCCCAGGAGAAAGAAAAAACAAGCACAAACACGCTCACTCAAACGCCGTCCAAGAACCCCCCCACAATCCGCGCCGCCTCCCGCGCCAACGCGCAGACTTCCTCTCCCAGCTCCTCGCTCAGCGCTTCCTGCTCGAACCTGCGGCGCCAGAACTCCCACCTCGCCGTGCAGAACATGGCGTCGTCGCCTAGTTTCCACCACGGCAGTTTCTTCTCCCTGGCCTCTAATCCTACCTCCTTGCCCGCTTGCCTCGGGACCAGCACTTTGCCCTCTCCTTCTCCTTCTCCTTCCCCTTCCCCTTCCCATCCTCGCTGCCATCCCCCCTCCTCGCCCACAACCCTGCCCCCGCAACCTTCACCCACACCGCCGCCACGGTAACCGCAACCCTCCTCTGCACCAGCACCGGCGCGGCACGATGCGACGCCATCGCGCCCGCCCTCGCCTCCAGCGCCTCCACCAGCGCCCACGCGCCATAGCGGGCGAAATCCGCGACACCCCGCGCAGTCAGACGGGCCACAAACGCATTCACGCTAACCCAGGCGCGGACCTCCAGAGCGGACCACCCGGCGCCGCAGCCGCACGCGTCGTTCCAGGCCTCGCGCGCGCTGGGCCCCAGCATCAGCAGCGCGGACCACAGCGCGCCCGACTCCCAGATCCAGTCGTTGCGCAGGGGGATAGTCACGGTGGTCGGCGGCGGCGGGTCCGGGCGTGCTTTGAGGGTGGCGATTAGCGAGACTAGTTGGAGCTGCCGTGCGCTGTCCGTCCACGGGATGCGCTTCGCCGCGTGCAGGATCGAGTACCATAGCTCCCAGAGCGCGCCTTCGGCGCTGGGGAGGCTGGAGGTGGAGGGCGAGGGCGGCGCGATGGCTTGTTCGGGGCCCCACTGCGGTCGGTGAGTAGATGTTTTGCTGGGTGGATTTAAAGGGGGTTTAAGGGGTTGTGAAATTGAAATTGTTGTAGTTGTAAAGCGGGAAGTAGTGCAAGTATCGCCTGCTATCCCGAAGAACTAGGTAGGTATCTAAGGCTAGGTAAGGAACTCACCAGCTTGAGCGCCTCCTCCGGATCATGATACGACCTCTGCTGCCTGGCCGTCATCTCCGCCCTGTACAGGGCCCTCCCGTGGTTAGCAGTCGAGTACGCCTCGTCGATCGGGGCGGCCAGCCTCTCGGCCGCGGCCGGGGCGTCGATCTCGCCGCTCATGAACGCGTCCACGACATCCGTGTCGGCGCGGAACCACCCGCGCGCCGCGGCGATGCGGTCGATTTTCTGCGCGTCGTCGAGCGTGTCGTCGTGCGCGATGCGCTCTACCTCCTCTTCCTCCTCCCTCTCGCGTAGCTCGCGCGGGGTCACATACGGTGGCGCTTCCGACAAGGAGCCTCCGGGCTGCAGGTCTTCGTCTGACAATGCGGAGAAAGGGAGGGTTGTGAGATCATCGTGGTCTGTGGGCGGCTCTGAAGACATGGCGCGCAGGGTTTGTAGAGGGCCGGATACCTTATGTAGGTATATGACGATGATATATATCTAAACGCCGAAGGTGAAGTTCTCGAGCGGATGAGCTCATGTATAAGTATATATCGGATAGTTATAACTAAATTTAATATAACTTAGATGATGATATTTTTAACTGAGATATAAGTGAACATCCTTGTTTGTTTCTAGCCAAGTCTTAAAAGACATGTTATCCCGTATGACTCCAATCGGTGAGAGACTTGGCCTCACAAACGGCGCAGGCTGACAGAGCCACAGTGGAGTGCGATCTTCGCTTGAATAGGCAGAAGTATTAAAGCAGCAGTGCTGATCAGGTAAAAGGGCTGATGTGTTACTGTAGAACATCATTAGGAATCTAGCTAAACAAACCTACCTGTTTAATATCCGTCCATTTTTATTTTTATAACTGATTCAAACTCCATAATTACCTAGGTGTCAGGTATGAGTGTGGATGAAATGCCGAATGGTTATCGAAACTGCTCCGGTATTAAACCGGAAAACCGGGTCTTTTTTTATATACCGAGACCCGAAGCTACGGGACGGACAGGGACACCTGATTTCTATTTCCACTTCCAGCCGTAACTTCTCGGGACTCTTAGCCCATACTAAGGTTTCGACAAATTGCCTATTCAGGAACTATTCGACCCCGCAACGAGAAGTAAGTAACATCATCGAGCAACCCTTTTCAAGACAACAGCAGTCGCTCCTATCATAATTTCACCCATTCCCATGGAAACCGAACCGTCAAGGAAGAGCCTCAGGTGTCTCGCTCTTAAGATCCAATGACTAGAATTAAGAGCCCCTGATAGTATTTTCCAAAGATACTTTAACCCCAAACGAGTCTAAATATTTTGTAATTATATGTACATATATATATATGAATTAATAGGAGTAAGTACCTAGGTAAGCAAGATCGCGCCGGCTCCAGGCAATGGTGCATTCCATAATCAACAAGTGCAGTATAACACCTACACAATCAGCAGTTCAGTTCAGTTCAGTCCAGTTCATTTCATTTCATTTCATTTCAATTCCCTTCTCTTCCATCCGCGCCGCCGGCCCGGCCCTCACGGATACACCCTATCGACGTACACATAGGCGTATATATCGGACTCGTGCGGGGCGTACTGCAGGACCTCGTCGTTCGATATGGCGTAGATGATGCCGTCCTCGCCGGCGGATATGGCCGTGAAGTTGACGCGCCGCGGGCCGCCGCGAAAGTCGATCGTCGGGATTGTCTTGAAGTAGCCTCCCCACCACAGCGCCGTGACGGTGCCGTTGGGCAGCAGGGCCAGCGTGTTGGTCACCGTGAAGTTGTACGTGGCCGCCATCGCGAACTGCAGCGTCGGCGCCGGCGGCGGCAGCATGTCGATCAGGTCGCCGACTTGTCCCGTGTTAGTCGCTGGATGTCACGTCCCCGACATGTGACGGGTAGGAGGCTAAAAAGCTAAAAAGCTATAAAACTTTTATGACAGGGCAGAGGGAGGGGGAACATACGGGATGCCCATGTGTCCGTGTACATCGTCTTCTGCATAACGCCGACGTCTCCCGAATACAGACTCTCCGAGAGGAGAATCACCCGGTCGAGAGCGGCGCCTTCTATCTGAGGTATCAAGGCCAAGCTGGAGTTGTGCGCCACGGCCCTCGCCTCGACCACCCGGGCCGGGTTCTTCCAATCCGTCGCGTTGGCGACGTTGATTCCGCCCTCGGGGCCCTGATATGCCACGAGCCAGACCCCCACGCAGTCGTCGCTCCAGCACCGCTGCCACGTCGCCGCAATCTGGGAGCCCGGATACGTCTTCAGGTCGGCGCCGTCGAGCGAGTCGTACGCCCAGCCGTCCGGCGTCACGTCGGGTTTCGCCAGGCGGAGCGAGCTCACGGAGTTGTCCGGGACCACGAACCAGAGGTGCGTCTCGGTGAAGTCGGTGGAGTTCTTGTAGTAGCACGAGGCGCTGGCCATGGGCGCTCCCGGCAGGGGGTTCAGCGGCGTCGTGGAGTCTTTCATGATCTCGGTGAGGTTTCTCGTGGCCCAGGTCTTGTTCTGCGAGTCCCACTGCCGCGCTATGATGGCGTTGTGCGGGTCTTGGAAGAAGACTATCCGGTGGGCGTTTCCGTTGACGTCTGTCCTGTTCGAGGACGCTAGCTTCGATATGCTGAGCACGTTGACGTTGGAATTTGCTGACGAGCCATTGTTTGCGTTCGGATTGCCTTCTGTATTCCCCTGAGAACAATCTGACTGTTTAGAGCTATAAGTCTGTTTGCTCGCGACACCGCCCGCGACTCCTCCAGCGACAGCACCGATGATCACTAGCAGCGCAACGATGAGGACAATGTAAAATCTTCGCTTTGGTAATCCACAGATCGTACGCGTAGGTTGTTCATCGACAGCTGGTGAATTACTCGGGGGTTGCTCTCTTTCATAGTTGATAACCTCCGGAAGATGCGTTCTTGATCTATCAGTTTCGAAGGCAGCTAGTTGAGGGTAGAGTGCATCAGGGTGAGTAACAGCCTCCTTATTCGTTCCCTCGGGGTCGTATGGATTGTAACTCTCAACTCTTTGAACCTCTAACGTGCTATATGGCGACATAGTAATAGGTTTCGCCGCGAGCAGCACACCGTAGAGGATTTATACAACACCTAAGTAAGGATAGAAATGCAATCATCGTTATGATTCTGATTAATCGTAACCATCGGGGTAATTCGCATACGTTCGGTGGTGGCGCAATATTAGCATCTCCCCTTTCATCTAGCGTCGTTTATCAGAAAAACCGGCGTTTGAACCAATCATGAATGTAGCTGCGAAGACATGTATGTCGCCTGTGTTACCATCCATATTCTTATTCTTGGCGCGTTCGTAATGCAGAGAGGCCCTTGAGTCCTAGGTTCAGGATTTCAGAAGCGTCTGACCTAGGTGAGCCTCTGACTTTGATACCTTAGTAGGTAGCTGAGAGCCTTCATCATGTGATCTTTTATGTCCTTCTGTGAAGCAGAATCATAACACAGTGTATTCTTCATCAACGATACCACTTTATTATATGTACTTATATGTCCGGATGGCTGAAACTCTTAGTGGCGGCGGAAATGAGACAAAAGTAATGAATATTGAACGGTGGCTGACGGGTAATATCCAAACCGCTTAAGGAGGATTGTATGTAGATCCGAACTGCTACTAGCACGCGGTGATATGGTTGAGGTTGAAATACCTACACAGATAACTTGTAAGTATATCGATCACCTCTTGGATCCGTCTCGATAAATAGATATTTCCTCTATTGATTCCGTACCTCCTGATCTAATCCTCATAGAGCCCTTCGTTGGTCTTGCCGAGGACACCTTATACTTGTAGCGAGTTATTTTTATTAGTATATTATTATCAGCCATCAAATGTGACTTTCCTTTATTTCTGTCTTGAAGCGCCGGCCCTGATTATGCGACACGAAGGGGAACAAATGTTGAGGGTGACATGACAAACGTCCGTCCATGCAGTCCTATATCCTCAGATGCTTTTGTCATCACCCAACCGTCCAGAACGCCTCTATGTGATCATACAATATCTACGTATAGCCCGCTCCTAGCACCTCCAGCCCATTACCCCGTCGTAGCGTCCCTTTTGTAAAATATCTCATCATCGATTCAGGGGTCAGTAATACAATGCTTTGAATCGCGTCGACGAAGGCAGCCCGTAGCACATGAACCCATCGTTTCCGTCAATATCGGAACCCAAAAAATCCCCAAACGTGGAGCAACGATCCAAATCTTTCAACTAGTGAAAGCGACGCCAAGGCAGACTAGCTAGCACTAATCAATGCCATTTACGCCTTCCGAGAGCGTGTGGTGACACCGTTGGTCTTGATACCGGTGGCTAGAACTGGTGTGGTGCCCGTCACTGCGTGATGGTCCGGAAGAGGCGCCTGCGACATGCGTCGAAGAGTCTTGCGCGTGCTAGGCGCCTTGTGGTCCTTCTTGTATGTAGCGAGGTAGAACGAGATGAAGAGAACTAAGTACGACGTTAAGGTGCCGATACCAGCGAAGGCGGCGAACTCCTCTCCGGCACACCGGCCCGTGCTTGGCATCCATGGGAAGTACGTAGACGTGAAGTAGGTGTACGCCGCAAAGTAGACAAACCCTATGAGGATCCGTTAGTTTTCTCGAAAACTGCCTGGGAAGGATTACTACCAAGAGGTCTAGCTTACCAAGATCGATGATGAACTGGGCGATCTGGAGACGAGTGATGTACTCCTTCCACCAGATTCGGATACCGCGGGCACTCTGGAAGTAGTACCAGTACATGACCACGTGGACGGTCAAGTTGAGAGTGATAACAACCCACGACACGGCGGTAGAACCAATCAGCTGAGTGTAGCAAAGGAACGCCGTCGCACCATGGTGGTAGCAGTGGAGGAAGGCTATAATGGACTGTTAGACATCTAGGATTTGCTTGTCGGCTTAGGGCTTGCACGTACTCAAGGGCTTCTTCTTAAGGAACAAGAAGACGGTGTCTAGAAGCTCGAGGTATTTGGTGAGATAATTCAACTGATCCAAGCTAGTTAGCTTTGCCTGTAGGAACAACGAGCTGCTAGTTACGAGGTAGGCTTACGTAGTAGAGTACAACCAACGGCTGTGTCCAGCCACCGGCGGTGTCGCAAATAGCATAGAAAATGCCATGTCGAACGACAGTTGGCAGCAGCTGCTCGACGAACAGTACCAGAAGGATGCCACTAATGGCGGTGAGATAGAAGTTGTGAATCAAGAATAGAGCCCTCAGCTTAAAGGGCTCACGATTCCGCATGAACTCCCTGCCGCCAAAGATTATGCTATAGTAGATGACAATGAATACCAACGTCTCTTTCAACGTTGACATGGGCGTCTGTCCGGCCACGAATCGAAAGTCGTCAGCGGGAAAGCCTACTACGGCCTCGAAGGCTTTGCTGAAGTAGGGCCATAGTGGCACGCCGAAAGGTCGGTCGAGGGTTGGAACAGGAAGAGACTCCCAGAAAGCAGGAGGAGCGGGAGAAGCCATGACGGAGGATATTTCTAGTCGATTGTTCTAGTAGTTGATCGTAGACATACACGCACACGCACACAATTGAGCCACGTAGGCAAGGTCGCGCGCAAAGATATGCGCTTTTAGTTGGTGGGAGGGAGGAAATAAACTGAGGACGAATCTCTACGACAACCAGTCTAAAGGAAGTAAGTAAGAGAAAATGGTGGAATGAAGGAGCGACGTGAATAATTAAGAGACCCTACGCGATTTTACTCGCCAGGGGAGTTGCGCAAAAAAAAAATTTGGTACAGAGTGGGAAAGAAAAAGAGAAGATTTGGGAATTGCGAAAATCACGATTGACGAATCCTCGTGAAGATGAGGAAAAGTTGAAGAGCCCTGGACTATGCACTATGAAGGACGGACTTTTTAGGTTTGATTTTTTGGATTCATTAAACTCCACGCCAACAAAAGGGGACGCGACTAACACGCTTTCTTATTGGCTGATTGGTCCCTAAATCCTGTCTTGCAAGGATCATCGATCGGTATTGGCGGGCTTCTCGGGCAGCCGGTTTCCCAGTTCGAAATGAATACCTAGGTAACTTTTGGAAGCAGCCTTAAGGAGGTATATTATATGTATATATAACGTACATAAGGTACTTATGAAGCTTATTAATGAAATGTATCCTTTATCACTACCTACCTAGGCAAGTACTTCTTGAAATACATATGTCAAGACTCAAGACCTCGACTCAATTGCCTCGAGGCTCGAAGCTCCGCAAAGGTAACCTGCTGTACCTGCATACAGTCTAGGTATGTCAACAATGGATATACATTACTAGAATTATGCTCTCCGTAATAATTACTAGGTATTTCTAATGGGGATTGACCGATTTGTTGAGGCTATCTTTTTGTTGTTTGCATAGATATTCATAAGTAGAAGTCAGATTGTGTACATATTAACATAAAGTGACATGTGTCTGGATTTAGGTACAAGATTAATCAGATCTCGGATATGACGGACTTACCATTGACCATTGATTACAGGTGTGGTAATCCATATGTAGCAGTGTGGTACAGTCAAATCGAGGAAATAGGATGTACCTAGTTACTTAGATAAGTACATATCTAGGTACGTGGGTATGCTTAAACATACCTGTAATCTAACCTCGGGCAATCTCGAAATATGGGGCCTTTTGTATTTCCTTATACCGACGGATGCCCATTGAACATTCATGTGAGATGTGAAATCTAGTGTATTGTTTAATTTTAAGGATTCAATACTTTTCATCATCCGCAGGTAATTTCTAACACTTGTCTTTAAGCGGGAGATAGGATAGCCCTATATAAATACTACCTATGCAGTGATGGAACCAATCAGAACTCATGTCAAATACAATATCTCAATTTTAATTGGTGAACTTGTCTGGTGAGTACATTGCGATCTTTGTCCGTCATGATAGAATTCCTAATTGATTACAAGAATGGGTTAAGCACTACTTCTACATACCTAGCTTGCTTACATATTTACCTACCTAGGTTGCCAGTTGAGCTACCTACCTAGGTAAGCTAGAAAGTAAATGCATAAGCAAACCTCTAACTCTTTATTTCCTTGGGGATTGAGTGTTTGTTAATGAGTGAAGGATCGGTATTAAGAGCTATTCGAGGTTGGGCCGCATATCTCTAAGATTTGATGGTTAAACACACTAGTGGCTAACGTGTCGTATAGTCTAGAGGGGTAGTTGACATTGGAGTTGTATTGCTTCTAGTGCAAATAAATGTAAGAACATGTAAAGAAGGCATCCGTGGTTGTTGGTTTAACTTCAGATGCCACGATTGGCTCTCTTCAGGCTAACTCACATGTTGTAGTTGCAGATCTATAAGAAAGGGGAAAACAATAACGTGATTCTTTGCCGCAGGTGCCCGATCTACTTGAACTAAACTATACCAAGGACACTGTTGGCATATGCCTAGAAGATGTCATTTTGAGTATAGACAGAACTGTCTTTGCCGTTTAGTCCTTCTCTGCATATATATAGAAAATAAAGTTGTTAACCGCCGAAGCGAGGTTAATATAAGTAATAAATAACACGTATGAGTCTCTAGCTATAAGTCAACAATATAGTAGAAGTTGGGTAGCAAAAGGTTAGGAGGTTCTGACTAATGCCATGCTAGGATAACTTGCTAAGGCTGCGGGATGCCAAGGGGAGATGATGGGAATTATCGGGGTAAGATTGAATGCGGTTTTGGGTAAATGTGATGTGTTTAGTTTGATGCTATACCTAGGTACCTAGGTAGTTATCAACAATGAGATTTTCTCTTCTGTCTGTTCGAAATAAAGCTATCGGTAGTATCGGAACTAGGAACATACATATGTATCTACGTAAATATGTAATATCGTACTACGGGGCGGATGAGTATTTTTATAAACTTTGCCTACCTAGGGAAATGACGTCGAAAGTCAAGGTCGAATTTCCCCCAGATATCACTGGGCCGTTCCGCTCTCGGTAACCATACACTGCAACAATAGTAACCTTGGAAGGAGCTCTCCGACAACTCGGCCAAAGCAGCAAGAGCCCGCATCCAGCTAAACCTAGATCAGCAAGAAAGTGAGCTCACTGCTGTCACTCAAGAACTTACTCAAGCTCATGATACCTGCCTGCCTGCCTGCCTGCCGCTGCCCGCTGGACCTAACGAACCTTGGAACCTTGTAACTTTGGAACCTAACAAACGCCCATGCACAGGCCCCTCGAGCCCCACTGGACGACGACATACTGGCCAATTAGGAGATTCCCTTTTGTGAGCCGGCCTCCATTTCTCCTACCGGGCATCATTCGATTGTGAGAAATTCTTTCCAATCGAGAGAACGGGCACCAAATCAAATCAAATCAAACCGCCGCCGCCAAACCATAAACCACCACCACCCACTACTGCCACCACCAAATCCATATCTTCGCAATAAATCAACATCCATATTTTTTTTTTCTTTTACATACTATACAACTACTTAGGTACCGGGAAAAAGGCTTAACACCACCCCATCTATAAGTCCCATCGCCGTACCCGCATTCGCGTTCATCTCCACTCTAGACTATTCTCTATCTTTTTTTATTTCTTTCTTCTTTTCTTTCCTCTCCTCTCTTAATAATTAAACCAGATACTATGTCCTCGATGTCGCTCCTCAGAATTGCCTCTCGAGGGCCCGCTTCCAAGAGCTTCTTCCGCGCATACCGACCCATCGCACCCACCCGATCCAGTGCGTCCTTCGTCCCGGGCCTGATCGCCGGCTCGAGCCTTGAATTCAGCACCACCGTGTCCCGGAAAGCCGCGGCGCACCACGAGGAGACGTTCGAGGAGTTCACTGCTAGGTAAGGATTGCCTATTAGTCGCAGCTTTGGGGTTCGGATGAGTCTTTACGGAAGGCATATGAAGAAATGAGTTTTTGCGTCCTAATTGATCGAGGTTATTTATATCTAAAGAGTTCAATTGGGTCTGCAATTGGATTGTGGGAACTCAAATATCGCTCAATTGGTCTTCGCATGGTTGCGAGAGGTGCCGATTCGGATCAGATGCTAACCCGAGCTTCTCCGAATAGGTACGAGAGTGAATTTGAAAAAGTGCAGGATGCTTTCGAGCTCCAGGTTCGTCAATTTTTTCCTTTCTTTTATATATATACCTTACCCAGGGCCTCTATCGCGATCATCTTCCTGCCAAAGACGCCTACCAAGACCGACCCACTCCCCCCCACACGTCTTGAATCATAATATTTCATCACGACGTCAGACATTCCGATATGAAACGAGATAACGCACAACACGGCAAAATCAAGCTGACATAAATACCCCACCACAGCGCAATCTAAACAACGCTTTCGCCTACGACTTGGTACCCTCCCCTTCCGTCGTCGAGGCCGCCCTTCGCGCCGCCCGCCGCGTAAACGACTTCCCTACCGCCGTCCGCATCTTCGAGGGCATCAAGGCCAAGGTCGAAAACAAGGACCAGTACCAGCAGTACCTAGACGAGCTGAAGCCCCTGCGCGAAGAGCTCGGCGTCGTGCTCAAGGAAGATTTGTATCCCGACGAGGCCAAATAGATGATTTCCTTATTTCTCTTACATGAACCCGAAGAAACTTAAAGTGGCGGCACCGCGAAGAGTAGAGATCTCGTTTAGGGGGTGTTCGCTTTGGGGGACGGCGGCCGGGAGGGACGAGATTTGAGGCTTGGTAGGGGGCGCAAAAAAAACGAAAGGCGAAGGAAAAAAAAAAGTCTGGCGTTACGTTGGCCTCCGCCTTGATCCTTGGATGATGATCATTCTTCCTTCCCAGGGCCGCGATGTGTATATGTCTACATACTACCCTTTACTACAAATACTGCATCCCAAAAGACACAACGAATTTAGAAACCAAACTTGTTCTCCCGGGGCGCAAAGCGAGGATATATGTTGCCTTGCATTAAGAAGACGGCCGTGTTATGAAGCCGAGGATACAGTCGAGAGGATAGATGCTAAGCTTCAATTTCCTCTTCTCACCTACAACTATATCCACCCCATCCTGCGAAAATAGGAGCAGTCGATCGGACGTGCGTGTGATGCGTCCAGTTCCCAATTACGATGCTGTTGCTGTTCTAAGTGCTACCGCCGTTGCGATCACGCACCATAGCCCGGGAAATCCAAATCCACATCTGGTTGTAGAGAAATAACACGAGTAAGCTAGGTAGCTATGCCGTGCCTTAGTAAACACTCGCACGACAGGACACGTCACAGTAATCGCAGCACGCAGCAAATCACGTCAGTTCCGTACTGTATTCACCCTCACCCACCGCACGTTGTACCCGGTGACAGTGGCAGTGGCAGTAGCAGTAAATGTACATATCTGTAATCTCCCTCTCGCCCTCCTCCATCTCTAATCCCCTATCACCCCTTACTTCCTTTCCCCCTTCCTCCTCCCTTCCTTTCTTCCTTCCTTCCTTCCATCGATTCTTCCTCGCGTCTGCGCATCCGTCATCATCATGCCGTGTCAACCGGCAGCAACAGAGCCCCCAATCCCCAATCCCCAATCCCTAATCCCTAACCCCGGCGCGGGAAGAGGTTGGGGTTAAGGCTAGATTAAGGCTGCGGTTGCGGTTACGGTAGGTAGTTCCGGAACCCCTATCCCGTACCCCTATCAGAGGACACACGCAACAGAAGAAGAAAACCTGAAGGAAAATAAAAAGAAGACAAGCTTCGAAAAGCCCGACTCGGCTTATGAATGACCTGACCTGACCTGATGAACTGAACCGAACAGAACTGGGCTGATGAACCGAACTGAAAAAAGGGGGGGAGACGGAATACCGTCCGCCCCCGCCCCCCGATGCAATCTCTACCTAGTACGTACAACGCAATGCAACCGGAGTGCGTCCGACGGGACCGGGGACTAATATAAAAAAAACGGGTCGGAAAAAAAGGAAAAGGAAACAAAACAAAAACTAATCGAGGCCCCCTTCGTCATTCCGTGTACGGTGCATTTCGGTGACGTGGGGAGAGCCGTAACGAAATCGTAATACGTCGTCTAGGATGGTCAGGGAGGCATGATTGCCGCTCCCCGGCCTAAGTATGTGTGGGTGTGGGTATGGGTGTGGGTGTGTAATAAAGGGGTTACCTAGCACATGGCGACTTAAAACCGTGACTCTCGCAGGTGCGAAGCTCGATTGTTAGGAGCGGGCGCGGCACCTCCGACGCCGGCTTCGAAGAGACCTGACGGGGGCGGGGCAGGACTAGTGCCCCGGCTGCTCGACCCGCCCTTAGCACGGGCGCCGTTCCGCGGGCTGTTGAAGGCGCTTAGTCGAGGGCTGCGCGGGACGCTGCTCTGCCGGGTGCCCCTCCGAGTCTCCTTCAGCGTCCTGAGTTCGTCTTTGAGTCGGCCGAGCTCCAGGTCTCGGTCTCGGACGATGCTCTTCTGCTCGTTCAGCATCCGTAACAACTCCGCGCTCTCGCTCATGACGTGGATTCGGTTCACTTCGACGACGTTGGCGTTAGCCCTGCGGTCGAGCACCTCGATTCGTTGTTCGAGCACGCGATTCTCTGCCCCGAGCTCCCCGACCTTCTGTGATGCGGACTGGTATGCGTTCTTGGTGTACTCCATATCGCTTCTATCCACAGAAGCCCTCCTCTCCAATTGCTGGATCTTGCTTCTCGCTTCCTCGAGGTTTCCCTCTAGTTGTGCTATCTTGGCAAGTTCGGGGTTCGCAGAATTGAGAAGTGTTTCGTTCGCCGAAGCCAGTTGCTTCTGAAGCTCCGCATTCTTCTGTTTCAGCTCGGCAATTTCTTTCCAACGTAATTCGACGGTGGAAACGATCGCTCTCGTTTCCTCCTTGGCCTTGTAGTAATCGTCCTCGAAAGTACCTCGGTCCTTCAGAGCGTCCATATACTTAGCTTGGTAATTGTTGATCGAGGAAATGTACTCGTCGACCTCCTTTTTAGATCGGTTGCTAAGCTGGCGGAATTTCTCCTCTCGCTGTCTGCTCTCCTTCAGTTTGGTCTCGAGGATTGCGATCTACAAGACGTTAGTCCTAAATTGATGCGGATATTTAGCAGCGGAACCAAACCGACCTTGGCTGATAGCGTTTCCAGCTTGCCGACTGATACCGAGAGCATTGCCTTTGGAGAATTGTGGACCGAATCATCTCCCAGGAGGTCTTTCAGCGAGTCGCTGATGTGACTTACGGCAGTCACAACAGTGGGTTGAGAGACTCTAGGACGCTTAACAGAAAGCTCGTCGTCGTCATCATCGACCTATAACTTAGTTCAGTCCTTGTATATGTCAATTATAGTAAGTAGACTTACTTCGTGAGATCTCTTACGGCTGCCAGGTGGCTGATCGATTCCAAGAATGCGAAGTTCGGGTTGTAATGTTTGCCCTTGGGAGCTAGCAGCATGCAGATCCTCGAACACATCTTCGGGCACTTCCTGGGGATCCCAATAGAAATCATCGTTATCTTGATCCTGGATGAAATACGAGAAGACCTCGGCCGCCCTATGCAGCTGAGTGATCTGAGTGCTGCCAACGTCCTCTATGTACCGCATTGCTTTGACCAGCGCGAGTACTAGAACATTCTTCCGTTCTAGCAGCTCCAGGTTATCCGAGACACGCATGTTAAGGTGCTGGATGGAGCATGTATTGGTCAAAACCAATAAGACAGGAGAACGTTCCCGAACTGACGGTGGGAGCAGCTCTGGCCGGTACGTGTGATCAAATGCTATCACTGCGTCAACGTCATCGGGCATAGATGATGGTTCTTCGAGCGTCGATGAAATGGTAACGAGTAGAGAATGTTGAGCAGCCGATGGGCCGACAACTTCTACGCCAGATCGTATGTAACGATAGCCTCTGGTTTCCACAATGTGACCGAGAAGGTCCATAGCCTTTCCGGGGCGGACTACGATAAGAATCTTCTTATCCGACTTTACATCGGCCAAGCATGTGAGTAGCTCGTCAACAAATGCGAATTTAGCATTAGTGCCAATGACATGTTTTGTTATCTCAGCGGGGGTCATAGACGAAATCGTCTCCATGAAAGGTGGCAGATCACAAACGTCGAAAAGATTAGAGAACATCTCATTGAGCTTCGACAGCATGATGGAGTGCGGCTTCTGGTGAGGTGAAACATGAAACAAAGCACTATACTCGCGAATCAACTCCTCGTTTTCGCGGATAATGTCATTGTACACAGGTCGGCTGTTACTGTAAAAGGGAAGCGTGACGAGATGCTCGTTAGGGCCTGTAGGAACGTATGGGAGCAGATTCTTTGGGTAGTTGGGGGGAGACACTTCATCCTCATCATGCGGAATAATGAACTCGTCTGGTTCTGGTAGTTGTAGAATAGGTTGAGTAACATCGACTACCGACATCGGTGGGAGAATGTCTATGTCTTGTTCGATGGATAGCGTAAGAGTAGACGGATCCAAGGTTGCAGGTTGCTCTTCACTAGTGCTAAACCCGACTTCAGCAGGGTTAGTCTCTTCTAACCCTAACCCGCTTTGCTTCTCTTGCTCAGCAGGCACTTGCGTGGTCTCGGGTACTAAGGATTGCTGCTCGTTGGAAGATGGCTCGCTCTGAGTTACATCTGGGAGCTGGGTTAGGAAAGTAGGAGATCCCAACGGCGCAGGAGTGATAGGGCTGATGTCAGGTATAGGGGGGTCTTCTTCGAGTGGCCGCGCATCTTGAATAGGTGCCTGAGATACTACCCGAGTATCTACTTTGGCGTCAGCTTGATCTGTATCCGCCGGACTTGTTGTGAGGGCTGTAGGAATCTTTGGTAAAGATGCAAAGTTTCGTTCTCTTATTAGTCTCAACCTCTCACGTGCCGACACCGGGGCGGCGGGGGTCTCGGCGCCATCCATGTTCGTACGTGCGGCTTCCTGCCGTGGTGTACGCGATGGGTTGCTAGAATGGCCTGGATTTGCAGTGTCAAGTTGCCTAATGGATGATCTCTCCGGCTCGATAGTATTAGTCGGTTTATTAAGTTTGCTCTGCGATACCTCTGGGTGAGTCGAGACAGGATGTGATCCGAGCGGATGACCCAGTGAAAACGATGTGGTCCTGGTATTGGCGTTTAATTCGCTCAAGGCCTGACCCGAACCTTGCGGGTGGTGATAAATATGAGAGTTTCTTGATGCAGGATCAGGTACAATAGAATTGTCGTCATAAACAATGAAGTTGGAATGGCTGTGGGTTGCGAGTCCACCCTGTTGGCTACTAAGACGAACCACAAATTGAGCTGGCTGGGAGTTGCTTTGCTCGGCAAGACCCCGAGAGTTCCAATTTGAAATTTGGGAATAATCTCTCTGCTCAGAATCGTATTCTTGAGTAGAGAGGCCAGGTGTGTGCACAGCTACATCAGACGTGTGCTGTTTGTGTTTGGCCCTAGTCTTCCTATCCGTCCAGGAATTTACTGCAACAAGAGTCACGTTCTCTTCAGGTTCCTACTCTCTCTTTTAGCTTGTGCTCTACCAAACAAAAAGAAAGATTTAGCCTACCCAAGAAGGTGTGTGCGGTTCACCGCTCTTATCGGTGCCTTCCCAGTCTACCAAATAGAAGGTGTTGCCCTGCTTGACCTTCTCGTCAATGATATCCTTGATCGCGAACCAACTTTCGTCGTCGTAGTATTCTTCGTTTTCGGATGTAGCAAGGGTTGAGCTTTCCTTCTTATTTGGCTTCGACTTGGGTCGTGAACGTGATCGTGAACGTGATCGGGATGACCGTGATGGTTGTGATCGCTGCCTCGGATTCTGTGGTATATGTGACTTGGGGTGTGCCGCGCTCATTGGCGGTAATTTCCCTGAGGAACTATCTGGGATAAAGCAAAACCCATAGTTAGTTTTATCAGATTACCTAGGTAGGGAAGATGGTATATGCAGCCGAATATATGTATATGCGCAATAATGCTAATTCTCACCAAGGTGGTTGTCCCTGACCATGATTATAGAGAAGCTTAGAAGTAGGAGGCTTAGAGCCTTGAACTGAATGCAGTGGCAGCCGTGCGACGAGGCTCCGGTGGTAAGGTACCTGCTATCTCGGCCTGCTAGGGGCTAAGGTCCGACGACAGGGGGAGATCGGGCTCTGTGGCACCATATGAGATGCTGTGGACTGTGGCTCAGTGCAACTATACCCACGTAGTTCCGGCGCACACGTGGCTAAGCATTTAAATCGCCCGTCCACTATAACTTTTTAGGGCCAAACAACTTACCTATAAAATTAACATCTGACAGGAAGGTTCATTAGTCCAAATAAACAAAGGTTATGTGAGTGAAGTCCAAAGTTTAAAGTCTAAACTCTAAAATATAATATAAAGGACGAGAACTTTAATGAGTCGAAAATAAATTTAATTCTAGATACCTCCTACCTAGATATTTACCTAGGTACGTAAATAGAGACTCTCCAGGGACTAAAGGCAGTTACCTAGGCACCTATTCACAACAAGCCCCAAGGTGAAATATGCGCCACCTAGGTAACCTTTTAGGCTCCAAGGTTATAAAATCTCGGGTGTGAATGCCTTACCTAGTTGACTCTACATATGCAATTTTAACCCTACAATGACGTGACAAGTATAGCAGAAGATATGGGCAACTATCATTGGCTACCTACCTAAGTATTTCAAGACGTGCCTAAGTGCCTATGTGCCTAGATATCTACTCGAGGCAGATACTTGGGTAAAGTAGGTAAGTAGGGATAAAACTTGGAGAGTTGGTATATGTTGATATATGTTGGTATAAAAACAAGGAGGTTGACTGTACTATTAACTACTAAGAACATACCAGTAGTATGCCCACATGTAGCCTTTGACCAGTGCTTCATATAATATAGATAACAAGTTTAATCGAGGTATCCGGTAAAAGGAGGATGGAAGCCGAAGTCTTATGATACCTTAGGTACCTACCTGGCATCTAGAAAACCTATACCCAACGCAGTATAAGTCCACCTACAAGAAAGGCACAACGGCACTCCAACAAGAAGCATTTCAAGATGCCTAGGTAGATAACGATTCCAACAGGTAGAGTATAGGTAAACAGTCATCCAAGTAGAAACTTAAAGACAGGCATTTTTACCTTAACTACCTAATACTAAATTGCTCAACATATCAACCCCCTTACAATAACAAATCTACCAGCAAAATATGAACCAGCAAAGATCTACCAGCGCATAGCAGCAGCAAAACAGGAGTCGCCCCCATCCAAGAATATATATCGAAGCCAAACAGGTACGACAACGAAGGCAGAACCGAGCCCGCCGCTAAGGAACGCAATGAAGGGTATACCGTCCTATCCTCCTTTCCCATCCTCCAATCCATCCATAAGAAGCCCAGGAAACCCAAGAAACCCAAAGAAGCCCACCCCTAACTCCGAAGCCCTCCCGATACCCCCTTTTAAACAAGGACCCAGTCCCTCTTCCGCACCTACCTATCTTATATCCTATCATTCTTTCCTCTACCTAGGTACCAACCCCGAACAAACCAAAACCAGAACCAGAACCAAATCTAATACAACAACTTCCCGCTATCAACCAACTCCTTAAACCGATCCATCGGCTCGCGGAACCTGTACTCCTCGCCCCTGACCACGCGGTCGACCTCCTCCCTGACGAACGGGTACACGTCCTTCCACGCGTTTCGCCCTATCCAGCAGTCGAGGTGTCCGTAGCCGGGCACGACGCGGCGGCGGTACTGGACGCCGGCGGCTTGGTCGCCCGTGCCGAAGGCGTCGGTCAGGATCTCGTACGTGCGCTCCGTGCTCTCGAGGCTGAGCACCGCGTTGTCGCGCCCCACGAACAGCAGCACCGGCACGCCCTCCAGCCGCCGCACGTTGGTCTTCGTATCCAGGCGCTCGAACAGCGGCGCGTTGCCCGTCACCCCGCCCTCGTACCCCTGCTTCATGAGCGCGTGCATCAGCGTCATGCTCGCCCCGCCGAAGAACCGGTCGATCTGCCGGTGCGTCGCCTCGTTGAGGTTGTGGTGGTTCCAGCACCGGCCCAGCGCCATCGTCACGCGGTGGCAGCTGGCGTTGTTGCAGATCTCCTTGCGAGAGTCCGGCATCAGCCGCAGCATCTCGTTGAGCCCCCTCTGCAGCAGGCTGTCGTTCTTGCTCGTGCTGAAGCTAAACCAGTCCCCGGCCAGGAACCGGTACACCCGGTCCCCCGCGATCGGCAGCGCCATGATCTTGAGCATGTTCGGCGTGTTCCAGATCGGGTTCATGAACACCTGGCTGCAGGTCAGGCCCTTGACCCACTCGGCAGGGATCGTGCCGTCCAGCAGGCCCGTAGAGAGCGCCACGCTTCCCATGCAGTGCGCGATGGCGTATATCTTTTCAGGCTCCTTGCCGGGTCCGGAGAAGTCCTCCCGGATCTTCTCGAAACAGGCCTTGAAGTCTAGCCGCACATCAAACGTCGTCCAGTCGTCCTGCGCAACCATCAACATGCCGATACGGTGCACAGGGACGAACACGCGATACCCGGCCCGGCAGAAGTAGTTGACGGCGTTGTAGCGGATGGTCGGAAGCGCAAATATCTGGTGGTCAACCGAAGCGCCGGGCACCATGAACAAATTCTTGGGCTCGATATCCGGGTTAGTAGGCTCCCACATGTGCAGCCTAGTAGCGACGCCGTCAGAGGCCCGGATCTTATACGTCTTAGTCGGAGGCGTGTTGTTGACGAAGCCTTGATAAGTCTGGGTGGGATATTGCAGCGGAGTGAACGGCGCCATGAGAAGCGACATGGACTTCCGCGTGAAGAAGGTTAGGAAGTTGCTTGCGCTCATCACCTTGTTCAAAATGCTGCTGCCTGTAGGGGTGAGGGTCAAGACTTCGGATAAGAAATCCTGAGGCTGGATACGCATAATACCCTTCGCAACGATTTCTCCCAGAAGACCGCACTCGTCGGCGTCTGCACATATCCGGTCAGAATCCGGCATGGTCTCGGTGATAGTGACATATAGGGTGCTAGTAGATTTCCAAAATTGGACCGGCGACAGCGCGACAGACGAATCGACTACCTTATAGCCATGAAAGTGGAGTTTCCTCCCGTTAATACCGCGCATGTCGAAGTCATAGGTAAGGTTGCGAGTCCCAGGGGCTTTGCGGTCAAATAGGAACAGGTTGAAGTTGCCTCGTTGTACCATGAAGGGAGAACCCTCGAGGGTAGGACAGACGAAGGTGCCGGTTAACATTGCTTTGTGGCTAGGATCATGCACAATAGACCTTATGTTGAAGGATTGTACACTCAGGAAGAACCGCGCCGTTTCGCTGAGGGATTTCGCCGTTCTGGCGGCTAGCTCGTACGTGTCGACGTTGTCCCGCTTAAGGCCTTTGTCGCGGTGGATATATCCGGACATAACTTCCGTGAAACCAAAGCCGCTATCATCCATGCGCCGAGCAGCTTTGATGGCGCTCCCAGCACTATCTATTTTGGCAGTCTCCAATTCGTCTTCGGCGTGCTCCGGTCGCACGCGACTCCTACGATGGTGTTTATGTTGAGGGGAGCCAAAGAGATCAAGGATTCCGTTTTTTGTAGTGTCGATTTCGAGGTCCTGCTCTTGAAGGTAGTGGTCAACAGACCTCTCCGCCAGAGCAGTAATCGTCGCAAATGGATTGGCGCCGAGGGCAGTCGGGATAACTGCAGCGTCCGTGACAATGAGACCGGAATGGGTCTCGGAACCGGAGCCGGTGAAGACCTCACCCCTATGATTCGTAACACCGGTCGAGCCGGTACCATCGCGAGCCATGCAAGCGCCACTAAACACAGTAAATATTCAAGCCTAAGAATAAGTAACAATGGTAAATAACTCACCCAATCGGATGGACAGTAATTTGCTGCTCGCCCAGGAGAGCATACCAGGGGTTTTGGACCAACGTCCCCCCTACAGCTCTTGTAGCTTTCTCTAGTATCCCGTTCAGGTACTTGACGTGGTCACTACGCCCGACGCCTACAAATTCTAGGATAGGCTTGTCGTTTTTCAGCGTCAGGTATGCTTGATTACCTGAAACAAGTTAGCAGTTGGTTCAGTCGAGAATAAATCGACGGCGGACCCACTGTCATGGGACATAATCAAATATACTTGCGTCCTCTCAATAGCCCCTTTCCTAAAGTATGGGCCGAGGAATGCGCTTCCCGCGCGAGCAAGATTCGCCTTGAACCTGTCAACGAGACCCTCACCGGCCGGGTCAATGCTTCCAGGCATGAGCTCGAGCATGGCTTGCAGGAATGGCGCGAGAGCTCCTGGCATGGTGCCTTCCTCGATAACATAGCCATCTAGAGGATTTTCATGACCTGCTCTGTTATCGATGATGCCGTTTATGCAAGGTCCAATGGGATGATAGGGAGACGGGAACGGCCTTCCCACTGCGTTCACCAAAGAGTCTGTGTTGTATCTGTAGATACCGTCAGCTGAGTTTCCAGCAGTAATGATGAGATCACATACCCAAACCCCAGGATATCACCATTGCCGCTCATGTTCTGGCCTACTTTCTCGCTCAACTCAAGACCCATGTTTTTGCTTCTGAGGAGGATCTCGGTTGTGCCAACAGCACCAGCACCTAGGAACACAGCCTTTCTTGCATGGACCCACATAAGGTCGCCGTGTAGATTCGCTCTGAAGTGACCACGATTCCGTCCGTGCCAGGCGAAATAAACGATGTACCCGGTTTGGGGGTCTGGGGCTTTGGTGATGTATCGAACTTCAGCCTCACAGAACATATCAGCGCCCCAATTCCACGCATCGGCCAAGTATGTAACCAGCGTGGTGTTCTTGGACCCATCGTTTACTCCAGTACAGTCTTGACCAGTAAGTGCCGAGGGGAACATTTCTACGCCACAGCTATTTGGTCCATTACGAAATCGTGTGGTCTGCTTCACCCGCCGAAATTTTTCTCCCATGCTAAGGCACTTTGCTTGTCTCTCTAGTAGCTCAAGCTTCGGCAGTTTAGGCCAGTCGTCGGGGTATTCTTCTGGCTCTAAAACCGCGGCTGCTTTCTCGTAGTCTAAATGACCAACATGTCAGCCTCAAATTCCCATGGCGAAGTTACCCTTGTGTTGAGTGAAATTGGGGAATTGCCTTCCTCAACACACGATCTCCTAATGGCATCTAGGGGAAAACGCTTACATTCATCTAGGCAGCCGGGATTCTCCCTTATCTCCTTCGGCCATGCCGCTAGTTGTAGTGTCTCTTTGTCCGCTTCCAAATACACATTGGCATTCATCAAGCTCGTTCCACCAAGACCTAAGTTGGTCATAGTCAGCTTCTCGTAACGTACTACAATTCTCGCATGACGACTCACCATTGCAAACGACCGCGTTCTGACAGTTGCCGAAGATCATGTGATACATGCCAGTAGGATTTCCGCCGTCGACGACTTTCTTGGGCAACCATCCGGGCGCGATCTCGCCAGAGAAGTGGACTTGCCCGACCGCATCAGCTACGCCATCGGGATACTCTCCAGGCCAGCGCTCTTTGCCACGCTCTAGGAGGCAGACGGACTCGCCGGCGCGAGCCATGCGGGATGCCGCAACACCACCGCCATATCCGGAACCAATGACAACGCAGTCGTACACAGGGCGCATAAGCTCCATAGGTTTCGAGATGCGAGGGAACCGCGCCGTTTTTGGGTCATCTCCCCAGGACCCTACCCTTGCGTACGGTCGAGATCGCGGTCCGCCCGCTTCCGTCTCGTGGTATTCATGGTTAGGTAGAGTTCGAGATTGGTTCCAAGGGTCGCAACGGATTGGCTCATGGATACTCTGATTAGAGGTATCGGCCGAGCTCACACTGCTAGCGCGAGCATGACCGTTGGTGGGCCAAGTTGCGACGCCATTGGGCTTTCTCTTGAGCCCGTTGACGGACGGCACTTCTGCATTTGTCGTTTCAAGATTCTCAGCACCGGTCGTCGTTATATCAGGAATTGCGGACGGCATTGTGACTATGAATACGGCTTGCCGGAAGCAACGAGTTACCGAGACGGGCCTTGTTAGGGGCCGGGGTCGTAGGAGTCTACCAGTATCCCTGGGATAGGGATGGAAAGAGTAAGTGATGATGAGTAAACGCCTCTAAAGTAAGAGTAAGGCGTGATGAGGACCGAGAGACTGAAGGATAACTAGGATATGAGAGTATGTGTAGGATGTGCTAGAGTAAGATTCTAAATAGGGGAATAAGGATAGCCATATCGTGTCTTGCAAGACCACGGCTTCATATATATGAGGGCATTGACCCTTTGTATCCCGAGGCCTCTCTGATATTGTTCGGTGTTACTTGTACATCCACTAATAAAGAGTAGGTACGTGAGGAATTACAGACAATGAAGACAGGCAGCAGGTCGACGGTTTACGACCAGATGCCCCACGACTACTACATAATAGTAACCATAGTAACGTTCTTCTCTCATCTTACAGAGCTACTGCAAGTGCAGAGAGACCAGGGGCGGCGCAGACCCTTGCTGTTGAGGCAGGGCTGAAAATAGAGCAACGATCGTCAGCACATATTAGGAACCCCAAGTGGTAACGGGCCTTAGCGAGTCGTTTGCCGAGTCTAGCGTCCATAAACGCCATTGGGCGACGAATGTTAGCTCGGGTGAGATCCAATAATAAAACGATAGCGAGCTGAACTGCAAAAACGGAGGAAGCTAACTGGAAACGTGATTTTCCCCTACGTATCGCAAACCAAAGAGACAAGGATGGGCCAAGACTCCAAAAAAAAAGTGATTTCGATGAGTTAGAGCTGATAACCCTTGTCTGGCAGACTTCCACAGTGCCAAGGTAGGGAAAAGATCTACTTCGTATGATGTGCTGCAGTATTGAGGTCATTGTTAGTCGAGTTGTGGCTTGCCATTGATAGAGATTATCTTGTTGGTTCTTTATAAGGCCTTGCTCAATTTGGCCGTATGGAAATACCTAGATGCCGGTTTGGTTCAAGCGGCTCATCCCGCCCGGGTCTATTCCAAACCCCAGGGCCGCGGTATTCTTCCCAACTTATTAGATGAACCGTGGATCTCGAGGAAAAGGTGCAGGGTATTTGTCTGCAAGGGAGGGTTAGGTTCGAAACATGCGGCATCGCTATCAATAGTGTACCAATGGAGACTAGCCAACCCAGTTATTTCTTTTTCGTCATTGACATATCAAGTGCGCAAAAGCTGATTGGCTAACGAACGACTTAATTCGGAAGAGCGCTTTCGTTCTGATAGGCACCTCGAATCGGTCAATTGGTAAACTTGCAGACTTGTAAGTCCTTACACGATGCTAAGTGTCCAGGTATGTGTTCGGTGAGGTAACTCCAACACCTTATCTCTTACCTGCTGGGCCACGTAATGCCTAGAAGGACGCGGACTAGACGCGGAATGTTCTAAGGCAACACAGAAAGCATTGACTA
Organism: Jackrogersella multiformis; assembly: GCA_902806575.1. Taxonomy (NCBI): domain Eukaryota; kingdom Fungi; phylum Ascomycota; class Sordariomycetes; order Xylariales; family Hypoxylaceae; genus Jackrogersella; species Jackrogersella multiformis. Next base: position 621,527 of record CADCXD010000011.1, on the reverse strand, counting down.
TAACGACTTACCTGCCTGGCCGGTTAGAGTCTACGCCTAGGCTCACGAAAGTATGTGAAGGATATCTCTCGCTACCGGCCGCCCTAATTATGTCATCGACGACGGATGTCGTAATATGTTCTTTGACAGACCGTAAAACCGTTTCGAGGTTTCAGCCACGCAAGGTGCCGGAGATGGGTTTAAATTTCGAAGGCATCCAATGAAAGACCAAGACGGGCAAGTTCTATCATTGTGTCAGCTGCCGTAATAACGGTGTAAGTATACCAGCAAGCTTACATAGTACCTTTTAGCCGACTGCAGTCTGCATTCTGCAGATAATATTAATACCAAGAACAAGCGCTATTAGGGTGGTATAATAATGGCCCATCTTAAGACCCCTAAAGACCCTGTAGATTTAGGGCTGAAATAGACGATACCCAATTGGGGTTGACACCCATAGAACAATTGGGATCCAAGTCAAATGGCCTGAGCCACTCGGATTGAGAGCCATACTTACCTAGGTAGGTATGTATGAGAATCGAGATTAAAGACCTTAATTTGCTCTATAAACAGACACTCACGTGCATATAGGTATGTAGGATTCACAGAACCGATCCTGGCCCCAGCTAAGGGAGTTGGAGAAAGGCCGGACAGACATCAGGGCTGAAAAGGTCGAACGATCAGACCGGCAAAAGGATAGTAGGAATTGTCTACACTAGGTAATATCAGAATGGTCTTAATATCCATAGCCTACCTACTATGAATATATATAATGTAATGTAATGTAATGTATGTTTGCATGTCAGCTAGATGCCGGCATTGTCGGAGGTGGTGGTGGTGGTAGTAGTAGTAGTGGTAGATGTAGATGGTAAGTAAGTAATAGTGGATACAATTCTCGGATTCCGATCCTATTAAAAGATTCAGCTAACAATTGTGGAGTCTGATTGGTTGCCAATCTATCGTTATAGGCACTACTTATCTAACCTAGGTACTTATCTATTTTCTATAGTAATATCAATCAAGTTATCCGTACTTGTATTAATATCAACCCTTTCAAAATGGATAATTGGTCAATTGCTTCAATACACCACATGTACCTCCTAGGCAAGTACATAATGTATCTAGATACCTGAGTACATCTCGTAACCTCCGAAGATCTAAGTAGGTGCATACTATTTTTGTACGCCACCACCCAATCCAGGTCCGGTATACACTACACATATGTAGGTCTTGAACTGCAAGGTACAAAAGAGGCTTGGAGACATGAGACTCGAGCTAAAATATGATAAAAACCCTCCCCCCCAAAAAACACAGAGATAGAACTGCCGTATCACCCACCTATCTCAGTACTTGCGAAACCATGCTGCTTTTCCATTCAATCAGCGGCGATACTGATACCGCCCTTTCTATCTTCAAATTCTTTCCATGCCGTGTTCCCCCCCGCTGTCTCGTCTCATCTCATCTCATCACAGACGGCCTGTGGATGAGTAGAACAAGGAGGGAGGGATTCGTTTCTTTTTTCTTATTCTTAACCATCCTCCGGAAGATTACTCTCACACGTGCCTCTACATTGTATCACCACGCATGCCGGTGCAAGATCCTGCTCTGCACGTAGCCGCGACGGTATACACCACATACCGTACCTCCGCCTGCCTACCTACGTACCTTACACCAAAGTTATATATACGGTTCCGTCAGCATCAGCCCACCCAAGCGTGTCAACGAAGGAGGAACGTTGTCTTGCTCCGTCACCACAGTCTCAGGATCCGGCTATGTTTCCGGTCGGAAAGGATTCGAGTGCCTAATCATGATGGCAGTACCTGGCTCCAGTCTCGGAGATTTTTATAATTCGTCGTAGACCCCACTGCCACCACCACCTGCGACTCCTTCCCCGCGGCCCGAATACGTTATACGGGGGAGCGTGGAGTATAAGACGGAACGTAGAACAGCTGGAAGGTGAAAGAAGGAAGAAAAGAATCGTAGCACAAACGACGTTGATAGCGCACCTTGGTGCCATGTAGCGACGCCTCGTAACGCCACGGCGGTAAGAAGCCTCGTATTGACCTATAGGGGGAACTATCCGCTTGGTAAGAGGTATGTAATAGCGATAAAACCGCTCACCTAAACTGCCCCTAATATTTTTAATCGAAGGCAAATCAACTAATTCTTAACTTGATTCCCTCAAAAGTGAATGATATGCTATTTCGAGGTTTAATTTCGTAACAGCATTTTTACCGAATTTCCTCTGGTGTATTTTGTATTTTCTCTATGAAATGAAGTTTCTTCAACGTAGCCCCTTTTAAGCTGCGCAGCTTCCAGTGACATCATTCTAATAGGCACTAGTAGGTAGGTATTTATGCAGCTCTGGATCTAGACCCTACCTACCTACCTACATCTAAGTATATCCTTTGAGTCCTAATCCCAGGACCTAGCACCTATAGCATCCTTCACCTTAGCAAGTCCGATATATAGCACTAGCAAGCAAGGGGGACCCAACAGTTTCCGTAAAAAGGGGGGGCTGAGACTTTGGGATCCAGTAGAGTGCGCTGTACCTACTTAGGTATCCCAAGCTCGACTCCCCTTCTCACATGGCAGCCCTGAAGAGTTCCAAACCCCAAACCAAATTCCCCGGTTCCTCCATTCCCGCCCGCCCAGAGCTCCGGGTCTCCCTTGCATGAGGGTAGGCACCGCATACGAGCCGACTACCTACCTGCCCAGCCCGCCAGCCAGCCACTGCCAATAGCATCACCGCCGCCACCAACCACGACGTCTCGGAATATTGGCGAAGGGGATGACGGCGATGGTTTTCTGTTCTACCTAATCCAATATACCTACGACGAAATGTCCCGAATCCCGTATTGCCCGGCCACGTAGGAAGTAGGCAGGCACCCAGGCAGATTGCCTACCTAGGTATGGTCACGGCACGGCAAGGGGGGCGAGCAGCAGGCGTGGCAATGATCCTCGGTGAGCGTGTCCGTCCATACGAAGAGCACCACTGCCAGCACATGAACGGACGGCATGACAAATCGACGGGAATTGCGGAGTTATGAACGGGAAATATCGATGTCGGATGCTGCCTAGTTTCTTATTCACTTACACGCGACCATCCCCTACTTACCTGTCTACCCGTGTTTCCCTGCCCAGCAAGCCCACGCACCTCATCTCCCATATCAACCCCCCTAAACCCTTGGAAGCCTACGCATCATGACCTCACCCCTTCACCCCTTCCCCCACCGACCAGCTCACGCCATGCCCTCCGGTTCGTTCGCTTGCGCCAGCTGTCAGTCAACCACAATATACTGCAAACCGGCGATCTGACCTGGCTCCCTCTCGTCCTCCGCCCCCGCGAGGAACAGCGTAGCATCGTAACCTCTGCGCGCCCAATAGCGTCGAAAGTGCCTCGGTGGTGGATCTGCGCATGCTACTTTATACTGCTACCCACATGGCTGCCGTATGCTACTCCATACTACTACACACCAGTACCACCTGCCACCGCGTCTGCGAGTCTGCGTCTCACTTAAACGCCTAAAGTTAAGTGGTGCAGCATATGCGTCCATTCATCTAAGTTAGCCGCCGTAGAGGTAGACATGGCTCCTCTCCATAGCATACATATCATACCATGCCGTAACCTCTCTCTCCTCCCCGCCGTCACCACTGTCCTCGTCATAACAGCGACACAATCACACCCAGGAAATCATAGATACCTATCTAGGCATGTAGTCGAAACCAAAAAAACTAGGCCAATTAGGTACCTAAAAAACAATAAAATAAAGTAAAATTTTAGTTAATTGATCCAAACATGTCTGTCACCCGCCCCCCATCCATCCATCCATCCATAAAGCCCCCCTATCAGGCCGACACGCTTGCCCGAGGAAGGCTCACTCGTTCGTAGGTATCATCTCGTAAGTACATCATAGCCGGTGCGCCATCGACCGGCCTAGCCTCCATTTTAAAATAGCTAGCTATAGCAGCCAGCCCCAGGTAACGCTCTTCGGTAGCCCGCGATGATCCCGGGTAGATAGCCCCTACATATCTTTATGTATGTAGGTCGCGGCCAACCCTCAACCCCTTAATCCCTCAATCCGCCTAGCTGTCTGCCCCCACCGACGCAAGCACGATCCATCAAAGTCGCAGCCGCCCGCACCAGCAGCCGCGCTCACCACCAATCGCCCTGGTCGTGCATAGCCTGGACGACCTTGAGGAAGCCGGCGATGTTCCCGCCGGCGACCAAGCTGGGCAGCACGCCGTCCTGGGTCTTGACGTACTTCTCGGCGTTGGCGATGCTCTGGTCGAAGATGTCCTTCATGATGACCTTGAGGCGGCCGTCGACGTCGTCGCGCGTCCAGTTGAAGCGGCTGCTGTTCTGCGCCATCTCCAGGCCCGACACCGCCACCCCGCCCGCGTTCGACGCCTTGCCCGGCGCATACCAGATGGAGGACGACCCCGCGTCCGTCGCCTTCCTGGCGCCCTCGAACACGTCGATCGCCGCCTGCGTGCAGCCCATGTTGGAGCCCTCGGCCACGAACTGCGTGCCGGCGGCGACCAGCGCCTCGGCCTCCTCCTTGCTGACCTCGTTCTGCGTCGCGCACGGGAGCGCGATGTCCACCTTGCCGACGTGCACCCACGGACGCGCGCCCTCGATGTACTTGAACTGCGACTTGGCGCTGAACTCGGTGATGGGCTTTCGGAGCAGCTTGATGGTGGCGATCTCCTCGATGTGTTCGGGGGTGAAGTGCGCGTCGCCCTCGGCGATCAGGGCGCCATGGGAGTCCGACAGGGATACTACGGTGGCGCCTAGCTCGATGGCCTTCAGGGCGGCGTACTGAGCGACGTTGCCGGATCCCGAGATGGCAACTCGCTTTCCCTCGAAGCTACCCTTGCCAACGTGCGCAATCATGTGCTCGACATAGTAGATGAGTCCGTAACCAGTAGCCTCTGTTCAGGGACCGTTAGCCCGAGACACATTTCTAGGCGAATTAGCAGCGAAATTGATGCTTACCTGGTCGGATCAAGCTGCCACCCCAAGTTAGACCCTTGCCGGTAAGAACGCCTTCCCACTTGTTTCGCTCCTTACGGTAGGTACCGAACAAGTAGCCAATTTCTCGGCCGCCGACACCAATGTCGCCAGCGGGCACGTCGGTCTCGGCACCGATGTGCTGGCACAGTCGCTTCATGAAAGCTTCACAGAATCGTCGGATCTCACTGTCACTCTTGCCCTTAGGGTCAAAATCAGCTCCTCCCTTGCCGCCGCCCATGCTTACTGCATAGATATTCGTCAGCAACGTCTCATTTTCTTCAACACGGGATGAAACTTACATCCGGTCAAGGCATTCTTGAAGATCTGCTCGAAGCCGAGGAACTTCAGACTATTGGCCAGGCATATCAGCAAGGCTAATTCAGATCGAATGGAACGATCGTTCTTTGGATCATGAATTTTCTCACATTGATAGGTTGACAGTAGGATGGAATCGCAGACCACCCTTAAAAGGGCCAAGTGCGGAGTTGAACTGAACACGGTATCCACGATTCACCTGAAGGTTACCCTTATCGTCTTCCCAGACCACTCGGAACTGGATGATGCGCTCAGGTATAGAGACGACTTCTAGTGCAGTTCTGTACTCAGGATGTTCCTGGAATAGAGAGCTCTCTTCAAGAGTGGCCACAAGCTCTGTCCATGATGTTAATCTAGGTTTGCATCACAAGCTATGTAATATTCATTTATTTACCTGTGTAGGCCTGCTCAAACTCGGGTTCGAAAGGAAGATTGGACATTGTCTTGTGGATTGTGGAATGTGGATCAGATATGGATGTTATGTGGTGGTTGGTATCGATGGTAAGTAAGTATGGGTATCTCAGGTTGTGTCTCACAATGTGCTAATGTAAAAAGTGAAGATGTAATGGACAGAAGAGGTGATGGGTTTCAAGGGTATCGTTGTTTGTATTAGGGACGTTTTAAGGTGAGCTTATAAACTTTATTTATTCGGGGGACGTAACGAGGAAGATACGGAGAAAGGCCGAGGAAGGTGAGGTATTATATACCTACCTCCTAGGCAAGTATATCTAAGTTGTCCGGCCTCCTCCGGGGAAGGAAGGACAAAGGAAGGACACCGTCATCGGTCCTCCAGGTGACTACCTAAGGAGATAGTGGTGAGCAGGTAGGTATGTGCCGATCAAAGCTTTCCTCCAGGTACAAACAATACAAACATACAAACACACCTAGGTAGGTATGTATACGTATGCTACGGCGTAAAGTGGTCCATGAAGCATGGGATGATGGGATGGAGTATGGGTAAGTAAAAGGCTGTGACTTCAATGACTACAATTGTTCACTAATGATACTAGGTAAGACTGTATGCAGCCTCGCCTATCCAGGGTGAGCCGTGTGGGGGCCCAGCCCACGGCGAGAATCCTGGCTGATTTTTTTTCTTCACCTTCATAGTATTTTCCCGAGCTTCCCCTGTCCGGCTGAGGCAATTTTTGTCCCGTCATGCCAGATCAAAAAATATACCTCAATCTTGTTTACCGCAGATCTCATCTCATATGATGTTGCCAGCTTTCGACTTCAGAGCGTTGTCGGCGACCCAGGACTTTCACTAGTGTAGTGGCCCATCGCTTCTTCCGAGATAATCTGGCATTAGATCTGAACGGCAGGGGTGGATCTGTTCATATGTTATCTGCGTAACATTTTAATAAGCTGGGCACTATGCTAGCTACATAAGCGTGGCAGCCTACTCGTTTCGGCCACCGCGAGGCTAGCTAGAAAACGACACACCACACTGTGAAGGCTCTTGATGTCGAAATGAACATGTGAGCAAGAAGCAAAGCGGTGACGAACATTTTCGTTACCACAGGGCCATGTGCTGCATGTGGTGCTTGTGTGGGGGAACAGGGAGCTGAATCGTGAATCTGAAGCAGAATCAGCCAACTACGGAGACTAACGGAGCCGCCTCACGGTAGGGTAGGGATACGGTAGGGATATTGACCCGGAGAAGCGAGAAGCTTAAGTTCGTCACAGCTGAGCGGCATCTTATCACAGCTCGATGATTCGTCAGTTGAATTTGCGACGACAACAATATTCACGTCAATCCAACATTTTTACAGGCATTCCACGCGTATAGCCTTCTGAAATATTGAGTCCTCAAGTCGCCGTTCGCGGAATGACCCTGCTAAGGGCTCTGGAGCTTGGAACCGGCAGGACGGACCCTGCAGCATATGCATCTCATGGGAACATTGGACCAGTAAAAGCTCTCCAATGCGTATGTATTGCGTAATGGAGAACCATTTCCCCCCTACCGTCTTCCAGGGGTCATTGGACCGGGAGGTTCCGGAACCGGAGCAATTCGGACAACACCGTTGGGGGACATGAAAATATTCAAACACTCGCGACAAGATAGACCGGATGAAACCAGCCGCCTGAATTTTTTATTTTTTTTTGAAAAGTAACGTTGATATTGTATGGCATATTCTTCTCTCATCGTGCTCGAGTCCCTGCAGAACTATTATGACATTGTTCATATTTCCTCCCAATAAAGAACTGACCTGTACTCCGTGCATTCGTGCATACCTCATAACGCCAGTGGATCGACGGAAGATTTCATTCTAGCCACTACCATATAGCAGACTGGTCGAAATCGAACCGCTTTAGCTCTTTGCTCCCATCCTCGACGTCCTTTTTAGCCTTCATGCGCATATAGAAGATGGGACAGTCCTTGCTACTGCAGATGACCTCGCAATGCATACTGCCTTGGCATCGTTGGCATTGCGTCCACAGCCGTCCGAATCGGACCTCAAGGTCTGATACTTTGTCTAATGTCTTCTTGTAAAGCTCACCCACACGCGGCGCGCAGTCTGAGCAGACGGCACCGCCACTCTCCTCCTTGCTCACGAGCGGCTTCTTGCAGCCCATGCACGTCATGGTCTTCTTTGCAAACTTCATGAGACCGCCCACTGTCGGTGCCGCAACCGAGATGGCACGCGTGTGGTCTCCATGAAGGAGTGACTTCGACTTGGTCTCTCCTAGGATAGGATCGAAGATACGCCCTAGCGGCTTTGCTAACTGGTTGTCTAAGTAGTATCTCGTGTCGATAGGGACGTTGTTTTCAAGAACGAAAATGGGGTCTTCGGAACGTTCGAAGTTCTTCGATCCGCTTGCACCTTTAACCATGACGTACGCTACTCGATCACCCAACCCAGGCGCAGAACCGGCATCTCGTTTCTTCATGCGCTCCGCGAGCTCGACGTGAGCTTGCTTAGCATCGTAATCTTCGCTCTCCTTTGTAAGGGCCTTTGTGATCACGAGCTTAGACATATCTACCTTGTTCTGCAGCAGATCGGCAATTGTATCCTTGACGTAGCTGCAAAATCGGTCAACACAATACAAACTCAAAAACAGGGGTGGATAGACATACTCTTGGGCTCCTTGGACATCCTGATCAATCAGGATCATCCTGAGAACCTTCTCAATGACTGTCTGCACTAGCGTACAGTTATCTCTCCTGACTGTCTCGATTCCCTTGGTGTCCATTTTGTCGTATTTGTCAGGTCTTGTCCAGTACAAGCCGGCATAGCGCTTCTTGTTGATCAATAAATACGGGAAATAGACCTTCTCGAACTCTAGCTTGATGGGTTTGGTAAATTTTGACGAGACGTAATTAGCTGCCTCCTCGCCAAGTTTCATCGCCTCAGCAAGATCCTTCGTTCCGAACTTAACCATGACGGAATCTGTGTCGCCGTAAATGACCTGGGCGTCGTGAGAGTAGCCGTTGGCTATGTTGTATTTATTCTCCACTTCTGCTTTCGTCTTCTCGATCATCTGTCGACCATAACTCGTGGTACTACTGGCGATCTCTAGACAGGGGAGCTTGCCAGTTGTCGCACCTGTCAGACCGTACACACTGTTTGCGCTGATTTTCAAAGCAAGCTGACGACCATTCAAGACAGCCTTCTTGAAAGGGTCGGTCTCGACCGCCAATTCCCTTTTAGCCTGCTTTCTTGCGGAAAGGAGTTCTCCGAGAATCTGGGCAAGAAGTCCTTTTCTTTGCTTGGTTGTGACGAACATGTCCCCATTGGGTGTAACAATATAATCTTCGTCTTTAACGAGGTTGAACCTCTCCACAGCCTTCTTATTCACGAGAGTCGTGTAACAGAGGTTATGCGCTTGCATGATGCTGGGATATAGCGATGCGAAATCGAGAGTCGCGATGGGCACGTCGTAAAAACCGCGAGTGGGTTCGATGACTGTAGCGCCTTCGTATTGGTCATCCGAACTTTCCGACTTCATATTTGGAATAACAAGTTTTTGCTCTAGAGCTTTTCGGAACAGTTGACTCATGAACTTGACCTGCTGTCCACGTGAGAGAAGGAAATTGAACGGAACTCCTGTGACTCTGGCCATTTCCGTATAGTTAGCGAGACAAGAAAGCTTGTCCATCAACCTCTGAGGCAAATAGGCGTCCTTCAAACAGTAGAGAGCTAGACGACGTCTAGACTCTGGTGTACCGTTGAACAGCTCGGTGATCATCGTGTAATGAACATCTTCCTTCTGTTCTCCTAGAAAGTGAGAACACACCGAGTTTAGAGTATAACTTCTAAGATGATGATCTCGCTGAATCAATTGCAAGAGGTCGAGTTGTAGTCGTCCATTCGTGTTCGTGGATTTCGTATCTCGGTTGCCCATCTGCTTGCTGGATAGATTCGTTTCCTTGGCAACTGATCTGACGCCGTGCAGACGAGTCCAGTATTCGAAACCTTGGACCTTTAGACATTTTGCACGGTCGAGCAAGTAGGGGAAATCAAAGTTGGCAATATTGTAGCCAGTAATCAAATCGGGATCGACTTGATCGAGGAATCGCTTCCAAGACATGAGCATATCTCCCTCCCTCTCGAACTCTAGGATTTGTGTTGCTACAATAGGACTTGTCCTGTCGAGACAGAACACGTTCCGAACGAAGGGCTTGCTCTCTCCGTAGCGTGTAACAACGTTCGCAATTTGAATCACCGGATCTTTATCCGCCTGAGGGAAGATGCCCTTTCGTCCCGCACATTCGATATCAAAGGATAGAATTCGTAATGGAGCCATCTTAGACCACTCTCCTTTCGGCTCGTGGGAAATCAAGTCTCGGTAGCTAATCTCCGCTTCTATTTGACAGCTCGACTGTCGCTGGTGCTCCGTAACGAGACGGTATGTTTTAGCGGGTGCTTCTACCCATGACATACCAGGGATCTATTACGGTCAGTATCTTCTGCTGGTGTGGTAGGCCTTAGTGCATACCTTGCAGTCAACCATGAATCGCAGGACATATTGCAAGTTATCAAACGTCATTATGCCCCCCTCGACTCCCTTCCACATTCCTTTCCAATTCGCCTCATTTCTCTCAAATGCCGAGCGGACTCTCGGGATAAACTTTGGATCGGTGACTGTAACCTTGATATAGGGGCTTTTCGTGTTGCCTTGAAAACCGTAGATATTCTCTCTAAGGAGGATTTCACAGGAGTGAATAACAATTTGATTTTGGGCCACCTGGGTCTCGAGGTAGGCTTTGAAGGGTTCGCAATCTTTAGGCGTGAAGGATACAGGGGCGGCAACATAGAGGTAGTGCTTGAAGTCGGTAACGTGGAGCATGACAGAGTGGCCAATATCAGTCACCCCAAAGAGCTTGACTGTAGTTGATCCTCCATGAAGGCTACCTTCTTCAGCATCTATCTGTTGGAAGATTAAGTTATCCCTCTGGGGATTGAAATCAACGACGGGGGGACGACCCCATGCTTGGTCCTTCTCTGAGTTGGTCTGCTTGAGCTCGGAAATATCTTGGCTTAGCTTCTCGAGAACTTCGGATTCGAATTTGCTTTTCGGCTGGGTCGATGCTAGTTTTGAGCCAGGACCCCTCTGAGAGCTATTTAGGCGCGATGCTGGCGATGAAGAGAGTGGTGCTAAACGAGGCTTTTTCGCTACGAATTGATCTGAAGGGAGATTTCGGCGATTAGAAGCGTCACCAAGGGCGCGCTTCTGGGGTAGAAACTTGCTAGCCATAACTTCGTCTTGTGAGGACAGAGTGTATGGGAAGCAGAGGAAGAACAATTCAAAGCATCAGTCAAGGTGTCTGAGTATAGTAGGTAGTTTTAGATGTTGATGTATAGTATGTAAATGGGTGCGATGGGGGATAAAAACATAATAACAGACAAAAGAGCTTTGTACTAGGTTCATTAAGTGGTTTTAAGGAAAGCGCGTTCTTGTCGCGTCTTTAAAAAGTCGGCAGGGGTATCTGGCGATTTTTGGTGACTTTTTAGCGGGGACACGCGTTGAAACGTCATAATCATCTAATTTAATTGGTTGAATCACGCTTTGGCACATATGTGGCTAATGCATAACATGCATGCTCTTAACCGAAACTCACACATCATTCACATCCTGGAACTTTGGAAATACCTTTCTAGGGGCCCGTAAGGGATAATCTTCCTGGCGAGTAGGTTAAGTTCATTGAAAGAAAGAAAAATAATAATCTGATAGATTAACAAATTCATGTGGATCTAAAAGGGGTATTAGGACAACAGCACAAGGCATGGTATGTGTTCAATGGAAGCCAAATGAAATTCTCTATGGGATTCTATTCGTACATTTTTCTCGGGATCCCGACCTTAGATGGCATGGATGTAATCTACAGTTCCCGTCCGCTGGCCTTTTCAACACCACTCTTTTCTGCCTTCTCCTCCACTACCTTTTCGGTAGCCGTCCATTCTAGAGCCTTCAATCTCTCGGAAAGGATAGGGTGGGAGAAGTGGTAGCTCGCATACATCCAGTCTGCATCCATCGTGCTCAGATTCTGGAGTTGGAGCTTGATAAGAGACGAAGCCAGTTCAGCCTTATAACCTAGGTTGTTGGCGAAGGCATCTGCCTGGAATTCGAATCGGCGGCTCATGATGTTCATCAGCAACTTAATTACGAGGTCCATTGGTGCCAATGCATCCGAGAATAGGATGAAACCGATGATAATGGGGTGTTCTTGAATGAACCCGAAGTCGTTATACAACGAGTTGTTGTTGACGAAGACCGAAAACAAGGTGAAGATATAGAACACATTGAGCTATTGGTTGTCAGTACGAATAATTTGGTTTAACTGGACGACTCAAGCATACCTGTGAAATACCAAATAGCTTGGTAGTATGGCCCAGACTCCAATGGCCAAGTTCGTGCGCGAGGACAGCGACGACCTCTTCCTCTTTGCTCTTCTCGATCAATGTGTCGTAGATGACAATGTGCTTCTTCCACGGGAGACCGAAGAAATAGGCATTGCTATGGGCGCTGCGCTTGCTGCCGTCAATGACGAACAATTCATGGAGAGGGAACTTCAATTTCTTTGCCAACTCCTCGGTTTCGGTCTTCAGTTTGCCTTCTTCCAGAGGAGACAGCTTGTTGAATAGAGGCAGAATGAAAATCGGATAGACAGTGATCAAGAAAACCTGGAGAACAGCAGTGAAGAGCCATAGATAAGTAACAAACTGAGCGCCCGTCTTCTTCACGATGGCGAGGAACCCGGCCAGGATGGGAGGCGCAAAGGCAAAAGCGAGTAAGTTCGACTTAATCATATCCGTAACGAACAATTTCGGGGTCTGCTTGTTGAATCCGAATTTCTCCTCCAAGACGAACGTGTGGTATATGTTCGCAGGAAGAGACAAGACTTGCTGGATTAGGATGAACGTGAGGACGAAGACAATTGAGTGCGAAATTTCTCCAGAGAACCGAGCGGGAGCAAAACGAAGAAGAGTACCAGTCCAAGTCCACAATTTCGGAAGGACGTCGAACTGAATGAAAGCAACATTCTGGATCTGACCCCAAAGACCTTTCACAAATCCGAACTTCGCTTTAGCTCGACCATATTCCTGACTTTTATCGTAGACATCCTGAGAGACCTCCTTCTGAAGTACCTTTGGCGGCTTCGTATGTTTCAGGACGCCGTACTGTCGAAGCGATAGGAATTCCTCGAAACAATACTGGGCTATGGAGAAGCCCATGATGAGCTTCTTCCATGGGAAGAGAGGCCGGTCCAAGAACCGAGCCAGGCGCTATTCACACCACGTTAGTGAATTGTCAGACCGTCAATAATAAACATTTGCGCATACCTGTAGTACGTCCATCTTTCCGAAATTAAAGGTTTCGGTGGTGATGGAAACGTAGAGGTCAGTTTTCTCAGGCTAGCTGGAAAAGACCTATGTTTGTCAAATAAGCGGGATGTAAGATGTAAGCTGTAAGCTGTAAGCTGCTCTCAATGAGAAACCGTGTCATTAACGTGGCTAATGGTGGTACACTAATACCAAATGTGGCATAGTATGTTGCACCGCCACACTACCACATCATCGACGTAGGAAGCTTCTATTAAGTTTATTATGTATTAGGCATCTATATTTCTAGGTGACTTTATTTCCATTTAAATTTCGAAGATACAAGTGCGGTTTCATGGCAACTAGTGTCTTTAAAGGGTCGTATTTGCCAAAGACAGTCTCGCTATACTTGACTTGGATTCTTTAGATACTTAGACTACCAATAGTAATGACACAGCTGCTTTCCATTTCTTGTTTCTATTTAGCATTGTATTGATAAAATAACGGTTCCCTAGGTTTGACTATGGCTATAATAGTCACTAAGGCGCATTGAGTCAGTAGCGAGACTCAGTGTTTTTTTCCATTCTGTCTCTCGTCAAGTCTCGGATAACCACTGACTTTCCATAGTTACCTGGTTTCACCATGATATTTCGTCATCCAAGGTGAGACCAAGCGAGTTGCAGTAAGCTGTCTTATCTCATATTCGCTTTCACTCGTTCGAGTAGTTGTTCTCGAGAGTCTTCCTCTTGAGGGTGGAGGTTGCGCTAGAAACATTAGTTAGATAACTGATTAGATTCGGCGAATATTATGAGTCTATCCTTACAGCTGCTAGCCATCGTTTAAGTTCCTCGTGTGTCCATTCATGAGGGTCGCCTTTTGGGTCTGCCGGAGCAGGAAATATATTTCCACTCCACATAGACCAGGCGAGGGCGGCTGTGACGAGCCCAGAGAAGGCTTTGAAATAAAACTCCATCAGTATTGAGAGAATGGAAGAGACCGTAAACTGCGGTTGATAAATGTACCTAGTGTAGCGTTCTGCTCACGTTCGTTAGCTTATGGCGAATAAATATGGAGGATCGAGATAGGTACCTTAGACTTCATAGTAAGTCTGTCAAGAGGAGTAGGCATGGTTGATGGGTTTTTTCAATAGGATAAAATAATATTTCTATGATTTACTTCCATCCTAGCTTCTACGATGAGGCAACTCTGTCCCTTTTAAGATCCCGTCCCAAGGAATCGAATGACGGGCTGTACCTGCTCTAAGTAGGCTGGTAGGCTGCTACGTAACCTACCTAGGTACCTAGGTAAGTGGAATGGTCTGAAGCTAACGCCACGTCATGCGCCACACACCCATAAGTTTAAGTTGGTGGAACGTTTTATATGGCCCGTGCAGGAGCATGATCTTATCTCTTATCAGCCCACCTTGAGAAATCGCTTAGAACCCTGCTACAGAATTTCGCCCACACAATTTCGCCCATACAATTTAGTCGCATCAATCTCATAAAATCATCAACTTCTTAACTTCTACCCATACCGAACACCAAGTCCTCTATCAACCAGCCAAGATGCCTCAAGAAATCGCAGACATCAAGAAGGTACGGTAACTATATTTAAATTTATTTCAAATAAACTATAGCTAACAATTATGTATTTAGTTCATCGAGATCTGCCGGCGAGAAGATGCCAAGTGTATGTAACGAGAGAACGCAATGACACTTCTGTGCGCCGCAGCATTAATTCTAACGATTACTTTCTGTAGCCGCCCGGATCAAGAAGAACAAGAAGTCGTCCCAGACCAAGTTCAAGGTCCGATGCTCTAAGCACCTCTATACCCTCATCCTGAAGGACTCCGACAAGGCAGAGAAGCTGAAGCAGAGCTTACCTCCGAGTACGCATCGATTTCCAGTGCGCTGAGGTTTTTATACATCAACTGACAATTTGATTCGCAGACCTACAAATCAAGGAGGTCCCCAAGAAGAACAAGAAGGGCAAGCACGTGGCATAAGTTCTCGCCATGCTTCGGGAGAAAGGAAAACTACCAATCGCCACTGGGGAGGTCTCAGGATGATGGATGGAATGGCGTCCACAGACGTGGTCATCGAGAACCGATGAGGTGATCATATGGATGGGTTGGCATGTTCATGAGATGGCGTCTAAGGATACCTTCCGAATTGATAATTCACAGGCACGATAAGCTTGTAGACAATTCATAACAATTGCACAAAGACATTTGACAACTAATGGCACTGTTCTGGAGAGATTCTTACATATTATCACCTAACCTTTCACAGGATTTTCCGGTAATGCTCAGTATCCCGGGCCTTTATAAAGGGCGATATAACCGATGAAAACGTATCGAATCCTTTCGTCGTTATGAATTCCCCATGTCTCTCGACACTCGTCCAGCCACAGGCTAGAACGAATTGCTCCAGGCCCTCATCTTCCTTCTCGATGCGCCAACCAGCCCTCACTGCGTACGGCCTCACGAATTCCTCTACTACGCTCTTAACCTCGTTCCACCCTTGCTCAAATTCTTGCCGCTTCTCAGCCGCGATAGTAAGCCTGCTCATGCTGACGATAGGACTCTGCAACAGATAAATCTCTCCATCTACTCCCGAGGAGTTGAATAGCTCGGTGTCGAAGTGGGAGAGAATTGTCTTCTCGAGCTGGAAATGGTCCTTGAGTCCCGGGAAGACGGTCTTGTTCTCGGAGCTCTCCAACCAGACACCGTGCTGGTCGACGGATTCCCAATGTGCCGTCAAAAGATTGATGGATGGGTCTTCGACTTGCTGGAAAAGGCCAACACCGCGGGCTTCCCTCTCCTTCGGCAGCGCCGGCGCGTTGCGAGCGAACCATTCGTCCTGGACGTTCAATGCGTGGTTTGTGGCTTCCTTGCCCTCGGTTGTGATTGACCCTGAGGCTGCTGTGAGCCATGCTAACTCCGTAACTGCCATGGCGACTTCTTGTTAAACAAATTGGTAGTGGCTTAAAAGCTGATTGACAACCGGTCGATTCGTGAGGTGTCGCCGAGGTACCGACTTTTTATTATTTTGTTTCCACCTAGGTAGTCTTACGTCGGATGTGGTAGCCCCCTGTATTGTTTCGCCATTAACCGCTTAGCGAATCGTTGCCTGCCTCCTACCTATACTTGTCGGATAATGTGCCAGTGTCCAAGTGTTCCACATGTGGATTAGGTATTATGATGCCTTTTACTCTTCTGGACGTCCCCTGGGTCAGAAGATCGATGCTATTTAGGTAGGTTAATTCTTCTTAATTTCTACAACATTAATACCACTAACCAATTCCACAGGTATTCTACCTTATAGCAACCGACTCAAAATTTACCATCTACTTTCATCGCCCTAGCTTACCTAACTGTTCTATAGAAAAACAGGAACCTTTCTTTACGGTAGTCGTTTTTCGACCGAGGTAGAAGCGTGCAACCCCCCTGAAAATGCATGTTTACCTAGGTATTCACATTTCGACATTGAGCTTTATCGTCATGGAGAGTAGACGGTAACACAACAACCTCTACACCCTCATATATACCTTACAGGAAACCTCGATGAAATATGTCAAGGATCGAATCTAATTCGGCAACGCTGCGGACAGAAAAAGAGTACCCCAAGTCATTTAAAAACACCCGTTGGGGGAACCTTGATAGGTATATATGTATGTATGTATTCAATATGTACTCACATGCCTAAAAAGCGCATGCATAATCGAAAAAGGCTATCTACAAGCTTTCAACCTTAAAATGCCCTTCCCAGAGGGTCGCAAGGCACGAATTTCTAGCCTACCATTAAACGCATCAAAACCAAAACCCGCGACTCATGTCCTCACTCGTACGCAAGCAGTCTAGCACTCGCTTACAAGCCAAGGTAAAAGAGTCCGCTGACGGCAAAGAGGGCCGCGATACTCGCGCCGAGGCGTGCATCGGTCTTAGCGCCGGCACCCGGGACTGGGGTCGGGCTTGGGGTTGAGCTTGGAGTTGAGTTCGGGGTGCCAGTGGACAACGAGGAGTTAGGGAGACCTGATGAGGGGCTAGATGGGGTGGCGCCGCCGGAGGACGTAGGGTAGGAAGCAGACGAGTCCGAAGAGGTTGGAGAGCTGGGGTAAGATGACGAGCTGCCAGGGGCGCTCGGCGTGGAGCTAGGATATCCAGATTCCGAAGATGAGCTGGCGGAAGATGATGGATATCCAGGGGCTGAGCTCAAGCTCGAAGGAGTCTCGGTAGGATACCCGGATCCGGTGCTGTCGGTTGGGCTGGCGGTATCCGTTGAGCTAGATGATGAAGGCGGCACCGACGATGATGACGATGGCGTGCTCGTCGGGTAGCTGCTTGGGGGAACAGTGCTGCTGGTAGAGGCAGGGCTGCTAGTAGAGGTAGAGCTGCTAGTTGGGCTGCCAGTTGGGCTGCCAGAGACGGCCGCGCAGAAGAGGTCGATGCCAGTCATAACGCCACCTGTATTTCAGAATTAGTCCCTTTCTTCTTCTCCTTGGCCCTAGATGATAGATACGGAAGTATGACTAGTGGAACGAATGGGACATACCATAGTCGGTGGTAGAGCAGGCATCCCGTAGGCACACCTCGCCATCCCGCTTGACGGTGTATACCGAAGCGCAAATGCAGGCATTATCACTGTCGCTGCAGGTTGTATGCTTACTCACGGT
This sequence comes from Jackrogersella multiformis, assembly GCA_902806575.1. Classification (NCBI taxonomy): domain Eukaryota; kingdom Fungi; phylum Ascomycota; class Sordariomycetes; order Xylariales; family Hypoxylaceae; genus Jackrogersella; species Jackrogersella multiformis. The sequence goes on along the minus strand of CADCXD010000011.1, from coordinate 603,779 downwards.
GTCCGTGATACATGGCGGTCCGCAGGCCGGCACGTAGTCCGAGATGCTAATCGCCGCTGCGGCAAGCACAGCGAAGGTAGGTAGCGCGAGTAAACGAAGGGGAGCCATTTCTGCTGTTTGTTTTTGCTGTTTTATGGATATTATATTATATCTTGGGTAACGAACGAACGGATCGAGTGTGCGAGCGTAGACAACCGATCCTTTGCGAGATGAGACAACTTTACTACTACTGCATGTGAATACATGGAGAGGGGGGATGAATGGGGGTCAGTTCTTTTATAGATGTTAGATGGTCTTTCTAGTTAGAAAGTGGTCGGTAGACACAAGATGATCGGCATGTTGTTGGTGATAGGTGATACCTTACGATATAAATATAGATGATCGACAAAAATAGAAAATATCTAGATAGATATTTTCGTGACAGGCCTAATTGCCCGAAACTTCAAACTGACCCATGTCCTTCACCTTTTTCTGTGGCGTGCCATTACTGGGCTTGTACGGCACAGCGCATGGGGAGTGATGGTTTGTGGTTGTGTTATGGTTGTGTAATTGTGTGCAATAAGGTAGGGAGAAAATAAGGAGATGATGGATTTTAGAGAGTGACCAGTGAACTCCTGGGCAGCATATCCTTGGTCGGGTTAGAACTAAGGTTTCCTAAGCTGCGTGACAGGTAGTTCCTACGAGCGTGAGTGGCCGCAGTTACAGCGCAACCTCCTCCGTATTCTATCTCAATCTTATGCGCGGTTGCGTTTGTTAACATTAAACTTTTTTTTCTTTTTCGCCCTTCGTCCTTGCATTTAGACGGCTGAACCAACCAGAGCACATATACGAGCTCTCAAGGCTCACAAGGCTTGTTTCACGGTCCCGATCCAGCAGGTGGAGAGCTTGAAACGCCCGAAGGAACACGCTGTGCATTGCCGTACCTTATTTCATTGGTCCGGTGTAACGTGCCATCGTTTACCCCAGACTCACTATATTACGTCGGTGCCTGCCCTAATACCTACCGATCGACCAACTAGTTACATCATCTGCCACTCCTGACCTTAATAAGGGAGGTACTAACCAATATCAATCCAACAATACCTAGCAATTGCGTGCCACGATCGTCGAAGGGAAACAATATCATATCACTGGCAACTATTACGGCGCGATGGGTTGGGTGTTACACACGTAAAGTACCCAGGTACGGTGGTGACCGGACTTACCCTCCAGCTCCTACTCTAAAATTCTGCCAGCCCCGTAGAGCAGACTTTTTGTTATGTCCTCCGTTTTACAGAACCTTAAACATAACTATCTAGAACCATCTAAAAGTCCAGGATAACCTAAGTCTAGGTTAAATAGTCTCAAATTCCCGACATATTTACTTCTACGAGGAAGATAGGAACAGGAAGTCATATAATTTTATTCTATTCAGACACTAATTAATAGGTTTTATCGAATACCATACATCATTCGATAAATGCTAGTCTACGGACTGAAGAGCACCGTCATCATGTAACAATCTTTTCATTGTCTTCGACACGCTGCAACAACTCTTTAAGAGCAGACATTGGTTTCCCCTCGGCTGCACCATAAGCAAGGCAGGTCCGCAGATGCTCCCGGCCCTGCGCCTTAAGCTTTTTGCCGTGATGGAAGCGGTTGAACGCCTGCAAATCGAGCGGAAGCATAATCTTCTCCCAAGCCGCCAGCGACGCTGCAAGTCCAGCCTCGGTCATCGTCTTTGCCGCCTGCTGGCCCAAGTCCCCGTGGATGCTGAGCTCCTGGATCTCCCTCGTAGACGCCACTACAAGACTCCATAGCTCTCCCTTGTCGCTGATGTCCTGAAATTTCGGCCAGTCCATCAGCTCGCATGCCGCGAAGACGGGGAACAGGGGGTTGATGGCCACGGCGTTTTCCAATGCGGGCTTGACGGCGCAGTGCGAAATCCCACTGGCGTTGAAGATCTCCGCAAATCCGTTTGCGACAGCAGGAGAGCTGTCGTCGACGCCGAAACCTTCTTCTAGCTTGTCAGAGTAGGCGAAATCGCTCTTTGCAATCAGCTCTGGGTCCGCCTGCGTGGCCAATGGTAGTGTCAGATCCTTGGGCGCATAGACGTGAATGTCAATATGCCCGTTAGTCACTTGCTCGCCCGCTAGCCCTGAGACTTCGAGAAACCAAGCTCGCAAATCCAAGAATACACTGCAGAGGAGGATCTTGGTGCTCGTCTGGCGCGCTGCCTCCCCTATCGTTTTTACCAGGCTCAGTCCTGTCTCAGTCCGCAACGTGGCGCCGTCGAGTGCAATGACGATATAGTCATAGTTTGCGCCAACCATGTCTTTCGGATTGGTGATATAAGTATAGCCCTTGTACTCCTTCAACGTGTTGTCATCATGGCAATAAAGTATTTGGGGACGGCTCAATGACTCCACGCGATGCGGGCGGACGAGGAATGTCACATCTGCTCCGGCGAGACCAAGATGATATCCGGTGACGATCCCCATGGACCCCGCGCCGATAATGAGAATACGGGTTCTGGAATTCTCGCTCATCTTCGGCTTGCACAATTTCAATTGACTAAAATGCTGAACTGATAGGATCCGAATGAAATGTAGGTTGTTGCTTATTGCCCCTATCATCTGCTCCAATGATAGACATTATTTATTTTGACCTCAACGAGAACTTATATATCAACCTACCTACCTAGGTACTATAGCATCGATGATTATATCAGCATTCTCAAACGCTGCTTATAAATCGACATGGTTAGGCCTCCCACCTCAATGACTTCCAAGGGTTTTAATTAGTATCTAAAGCCAATTATAACCAATTGCGTCCGGAGAATTCACCGAAACAAGTATTAATCGGCTCTCTATTGACCCATATCATTGAAATGCGCCTCTTCCTCGGACATATATTGAAATCAAGGCTAAATGTATTGTTCCGGCTCGCAATACCAACATGAGATCCTTGATCATAACGAGAAGGGGAAATCTAGAGATGCGACTCATACGAACTGATAAGGATGATCGAGGGAGAGGATAATTAATTAAACTATGGGGCTATGACTAGACCCATCGCTACCCTCTGGAGAGGAGTCGACTATGATAGCTCTTTCGGATGCAATGAAAGATAGCTACCGTCGAGTGCACGAATAGATGGTCCGAATTCACAGTCGCGTGTCTCTATCATCTCGCGGCGGTTTCTTGGGGAACGCGTAAAGGTCCACTAGGAGTATCACGGTATCACGCGGGTGCTATCTCTAATAGAGGTAGCTTAGTAATATATGTAATATGTACCCTAAAGCAGGTATCGTAAACCTTGCTGTCACCCCTTGGCTACCTTTCCTAATACTACTAAGTTATGCTAGGAATGGTATATGAGTATTACTATGCTTTCATGGGCTCCCTTTCTCGAGGGATTTGTCTAAGCGGCATGGCTGTTGGTTATGTGAAGCTGCCAAAAATCGACCAGGTTACCTCGCTTACCAACGGTTTGCGGATAATTCGCACTACCGAGTCACAACGCTATTTTGGGGGACTTACAGCCAGCTTTACCTAACATTCCGGCAAGTGGTGCTAACCCGTATTCATTGTAGATAATAACTAGTACGGTTAGGTTTTCCGAGATTTTTGTGTTAGCTCAAAGTACACTTCAGGATGAAATACGACAAACGTTTATGCTTCCTAAATCTCGAGTCTATAAATTTTATTGCCACAAACCGATTAGAGTAGCCTACCAACACCATACAATGAAATCGGTTACTATGATTCCATATTGATCGTTCACCTGAGTCTTCACCTGCTACAGATACAACCTCGCCTTTCGTGTATTCCAAGAGCTGTACGATAATATGGAACATAAGTCTGGCACCCCCTTTTACCGGTGCTATTCCTATGCTTATCGATTTAATCGGAATAATCTTGATCTCCATCCCATCTCACTGGTGATCATCAGCGCTCCTTTCTCCATAGCCTGGACTACGCACTTTTTACCGCGTTGGATTTCATTTTTGGCGTCCCCCTGAATTTAGATTTGGCACTTCGAGCTTACATAAGGGCTCTAGGTTCCGCTCACCGTGTACGGCTCCACGGGTGTCTCGCACAACCCACTCATATATAATTATATGGTCTGTGGGATGACTACGCTAGTTGACACATTGGTGGTACTTTCATTCGTAACACCTAGTAAGCATGGCGTGGCTGTCCTACAGCATGATTTCGTTGATCATGGTAGAGCGGTCGATAGCGTGTTGCTCATTGCTGCTAGTGCTGCTGTGTTTTGTACTTAGGTCGAGATTATGGTTGAACCCGGCAGGAAAATGAGTTCGAAATAGAGGATGTAGTTATTTCCAAGATATAACCTTCTATATTTGTCTAAGACTTTTATGCTCTAACAGTGACTTGTCATCCCTCCCCCCCTATTAAGGGGTTGACTCGCAAGGAGCTAAGGCTGATTATATTCGTGATTAATCTGTTCATTATGAGTAAGCTTGGAAGTATACATGATAATAAACTTCCTTGAATTTTGAAGAGTTAAGCCTTATATACAAGGTAAGCCATTTGTAATATAACTCATAACCTTTTTAGTATAACTTAGTTACGTAGGTTATAAAATCTAGCTGAAGCTATTCTCTGATATAAAGCTGACCCACATGATGCTCGGGTACAATTAAATATGGATCTAGTGTAGGTCTTCAAGGTGGAGGATTTATTTGTACGACTTTAAATTTCCTATTGGTTGTTTAGTGCATATAAAGTTGAAATGGTGGTTATGTTAGCGCCGGTAATACCTATGAACACTTGCCACGAGAACTTCGAAACTATTTTGACTTAGTTGAACCAAGAAAATGACAGGGCCCTCTTTGTGAAATTATATTATATTCTCTCTCGTAGGTTGAGTGTTCTAAGTAATGACTCAATGGATGATGTTAAGTACCGCTTAATTACACCAAGATGCAAGCTCTATAACTTCTCAATAAGGCATAGACCTAGATACTCGGTGTCTTGATTACAAAGCGTCTAGTTACTCGGGGCTATCCGGTTTAGGGAAAAGCCTGAGCTAAAATATAAAATACAAGAGGGTGGATGGTCATCGGAGGCATGGCCGAGCAGGGATTCTTCTTCGGGGACGAATGCCAAGCACCTGACTGACAGCCAATTCTCCATATTGTGTTCCAATTGGTCGGTTATGACTGGCTCAGCTCAAAAAGGCTAACACCGAGGACCCCACTGATTCCCATTGCAGAGGAGCACGGACCACTATACATGTTTGCTGGTACCTTATGTGGGAAATTTGGAGATCGATTTTAATCAATTGGACAAATTTAAACAAAGGGGTGGAAATTTCCCACTCTTTTACTCTTCGCCAATGCTTCCGTCGTCTTACTTGCGTTGATGTCCAATCCTTATCCCGCTATCCCATTGAAGGATCAATCCATCTTTCTATACGCATATGCCATGCAGTCAATCTCCTATACTATTATATTCTTTTAATTCTTTTAATTCTTTAGGTGGCTATACTTCTGTACTTCTGCATTTCTGTAATTGATTACTGGTTGGACGTGGTGTGTGTGGCTGAGCTGGGTGACTGACGGAGAGGGTATCGACAAATCATCGACAAATCACCATCATCATCACAGCTCCAGTAACACACAGGAAGAACCCTATATATCCTACCTAGACCTATCGAATTCCACAACACGACCTACTAATACTAATACCACCCTCGTTTATTTAATCAACAATACCGGTTCATCCCTACGTCGCACGATCACTATACTCAATTTTTACCTTTCTCTTTTTCTCACTTGCTGTCCTGTGTAATCTATTAATTTCATTACCATTCGTCGCTACACTACAGTGGTCTTTCTCTACGACAACCAACGTTATCTTGAAGTTACATTGTTACGTGGGGTCTGTTCCTGTTGGTCAGACAGGTATCGTTCCACACAGGAAATCTGCAGCAAAAGACCTGGTTAAAAGTGCGAGGATTTTACAAGAATCTTTCCCGGAATATATTGCGACCGTACGGCTTCACGAATGACTCGTACTCCAGCTACTCCTGATAGCTCGACCTCGGAAATGTCTAACGGCACCAATGGCTTTCACGAGGCCATAGAGGATCTCCAACTAAATGGCGACACGACCGGACGATCGTCATCATCAGAGGATGAAAGAGAGAAGAAAAAGAAGATGAGTCGAAAGAATTCTAGCCCAATGATGCCCGCCTTTATGGTCTCTGCACCAGGAAAGGTAATCGTCTTTGGCGAACATGCCGTAGTGTATGGAAAGGTATGATACGATCGCCCTCTTGCAAGCTCTCTCTTGCGAATTCTCCCCTGCGCTTGTGTTCATGTGTTCACCATATATACGTAGGCTGCCATTGCTGCCTCGATCTCGCTTCGTTCCTATCTTCTAGTTACCCACTTGTCCAAATCGAAACGCACGGTGACCATGCAATTCCCCGACATCGATTTGATCCACACATGGAATATCGACGACTTGCCGTGGGGCGAGTTCCAAAAGCCAACCAAGAAAAAGTACTACTACGATCTAGTCACAACCCTCGACCCGGAACTCATAACAGCCATACAACCGCATCTAGCAGACATCTCGCCGGAGAAGTCTGAAGCCGAACGTAAAATACACCAAAATTCCGCTGCCTCGTTCCTCTACCTGTTCCTATCACTGGGTTCGCCAAGATCTCCAGGTTGTAGGTACACTCTCCGCTCAACAATACCAATTGGGGCCGGTGTCGGAAGTAGTGCGTCAATCGCTGTCTGTTTGGCCGCAGCTATGATGTTGCAGATCCGGACATTGTCTGGTCCACATCCTGATCAACCTCCCGAGGAAGCACGCGTACAGATGGAGAGGATTAATAGATGGGCTTTCGTAGCAGAGATGTGCATACATGGCAATCCCTCTGGTGTAGACAATACAGTTTCGACACATGGCAAGGCCGTGGTATATCAACGAACCGATTACAAGAAGCCACCTACTGTGACCCCATTGTGGGACTTCCCCGAACTGCCACTGCTCCTAGTGGACACCAGAACGCCAAAGTCTACAGCTATCGAAGTTGCCAAGGTTGGGAAGCTAAAGAACACACATCGGGAGCTAGTTGGTTCGATCTTAGATGCAGTGGATAAGATTACTAGAAGCGCGGAGAGTCTCATTGAGGAGGAATACTTCGACAGCGAGGAGCCGGAAAGTCTACGACGTATGGGGGAACTGATGACTATCAACCATGGCCTGCTCTCGGCTCTAGGCGTTTCACATCCCCGTCTCGAACGGATACGAGAATTAGTCGATCACGAGCAGATCGGGTGGACAAAACTTACCGGAGCGGGCGGCGGTGGTTGCTCAATATCGTTGATGAAACCCGGCGTCCCGCGAGAAAAGGTAGAGAACCTGGAACGACAACTAGAGAAGGAAGGATACAGGCAATTCAGGACGACACTAGGTGGAGACGGTGTCGGTGTCTTATGGCCGGCTGTGCTAAAGAACGGTCTGGACGAAGACGAGGAGGGTGGCATGGAGATCGACCTCGAGAAGTTCATGAACGCGCCCGGTAACGACGGCGTCGAAAAGCTTGTCGGAGTCTCTGGTGGCCTAGGGGGAGCAGAGAGAGAAGGATGGAAGTTCTGGAGGGTTGAGAGCCAGTGATGAGATAGGGGAGGATTTGCCAGTCGGACTTATAAGCAAGGTGTTTGCTCTGTGCGTTGTAGGGCAATGCGGTCAGCGCCTGGCGGATTCAGGACTTCCATTCTGGCTTTGTCTTACCTATAGTCGGGTATCGTTATGGAATATCCGCAACTCGTCACTGATAATTAAAATTAATTAAAGTAATACCTACGCTTAATTATGACTTTGCATAACGAGCGACTACCAGGGACTTGGATTTATAGCTTAATTTAAAGTTATCCACCTATAGGAATAAGACCAATCGATAGCCCACTGTAGTTACCTACCTAAGGCTAGGTACCTAGCTAGATCATAGTAGTTGCATCTTAGAGTAGAGCTAGGTACCCCTCCATATGCGGCAATGACGAATGGAATCTTTTGTCATTTTGTCCCATTCCTTAGACCCTTAAACCCTTAGTATTCTAAACCCCACTATCCGCAACCTTCGCAACCTTCGCAACCTTCGCAACAATGCCCAAGAACAAAGGAGGAGGCACTCGAGCCAAACCTGTTGAACGTACATATTATCATTCAAATTCGGCTTTTAGGTACGATAGGATTATTGCTAACTATTCGATCGGTCAGCAGCAAAACAAGAACCGCCGAAGAAACCGCAGACCATCAGAGAGCTCGAGTGGCAGTGGTATTACGACACCAACCCTTACCAAAAAGCCTATGAGGAACTCGGCCTCGATGGCATGACCCCAGCTGACCGACAAGCCTACCTTAACCAGCCGTATTTGAAACCCGGCGCCGCAAAAACCCTCTCCAACAAAGCCCAGAAGGAGCTGTGGAAGCAGCTGAACGAGGCAAACGTTCCCTTACGCAGCTTGCCCCGGCCGCGCAACAATCAGTGGGGTCGCGACAAGAACGGCCGCGACATCGGAGACTATACTGTCGAAGAGTACGAGGCGCACGAAGCGAAGGGTATTAAGCTCTTGTTTCTGTCTGAGGAGAGCTGGGCTTTCAAGCGCAAACACGCGAAAGCCAAGAACTCAGCCCGCTTCCCTGTTGGCAACTCCGAAAAGCCTTTCACCTGCACCGAAGAGGAAGTAGAGGCTGAGATATCTAGGCGGAAGGAGATGGCCCAACTAAGGCAGGACCTGTATGGCGAAAAGATAGATTCGTACGCGCAGGATCCGGAATGGGACGACGTCGTACCGATTCCTCAGGCAGAGTCAGATGGAGCGCTAGCCGCTATAGCATACCCGGATGAGTATGCTGAATGTATGTATATTGTAACACGGCTGGCTTAAGGCTCATGGGGTGAGTGTACGCTGACATGTTTTTAGCAATGTCCTATCTTCGTGCCGTCATGGCAGTGAAAGAATACTCACCACGTAGTCTAAGGCTGACCGAGCGAATCATATCGATAAACCCAGCACACTACACTGTCTGGCTTTATCGATTCTCGATTGTCGAGGCCTTAAATATATCCATCCCAGACGAGATCGACTGGCTTAACGACATCTCACTCACGTGGATCAAAAACTACCAGATCTGGAATCACCGGCATCACCTGATAGACCACTACTACCCGGGAATTGTGACGTCGCCCGCGGAAGTAGCCACGCTAGCTAACAGCGAGCGGCAGTTCCTAGAAGAAATGCTCAGGCTAGACACCAAGAACTATCACGTTTGGAGCTACCGGCAGTACTTAGTGCGCAAGCTAGGAATGTGGGACGACGCCGAGCTGCGCAGCATAGAGAACATGATCGACGAGGACGTGCGCAACAATTCGGCCTGGTCGCACCGCTTCTTCGTCGTCTTCTCAAATCCTTCGTACTCGACGCCCGATTCTCACGCTACGGAACACGACCCCAAGATACCAGCCGACATTGTCGATCGCGAGGTGGAGTATACCCAGAAGAAGATCCTGCTCGCGCCACAGAACCAGAGCCCGTGGAACTACCTAAAGGGCGTGCTGGTGAAGGGCGGGAGGAAACTCGGCACCGTACGGGGTTTCTGCGAGCAGTTCGTCGAGAACATAGGCGGCCCCGAAGACGCGGAGAAGGTCCGCAGCTCCCACGCCCTGGACCTCCTGGCCGACATCTATAAGGAGGCCGGCGAGAGGGACCTGGCGGAGCTGGCCCTGACCCGGCTGGGAGACAAGTGGGACCGCATCCGCCGCGGGTACTGGCAGTACAGAAAGTCGCTGCTCGACCCGGACCAGCCCTAGAGGAGGAGAGGCCGGGCTCTGGGTTTCGAAGACGTGGCCCGGCTCTACAGCGTGCAGTTCCTGACCAGCCTGGATCCCGAGGAGATGGACGAGGTCAGGGAGATGATACGGGCGAGGGCGGAGCACGAAATTGGCGAGTTGGGCGTGTTGCGGATATTGTGATGCTCGCTCTCTGGGCTGAGCGGGAGGGCGGGGTTCGTGATGCGGGCTGGGTGGCTACAGAGAAACAGGCAGGCAAGCAGCTATTAAAATAGAGCAAATGATTTCTAGCCTCATCTTACTGAGTAATTTTCGGGGTGTTAGCATGGCCGCTAAGCATATTCTTATTTAAGCAATGTTCACTCTGGTCTAACTCAGCACAGAATACCCGACAGTTCCTAATTAGATTCGAGCCCATGCCTTTATATATTCGTTGCGGAGTTTATCGTCTCGTCGGGAATAACACTTGGCCTTTTGCTACGAAAATGTCTGGTCTTTTTCCTGCTGCAAAGATATGGGTGCCCTGGTTAGGTAGGTAGATGCATGGTGACCTGGTATAACCCTTTTGAGTGAGGATTGTGAAGATTGGAGCAGATAGGATGGAGTGGGATGGAGTGGGATGGGATGGGCTAACTCCTGAACTACCTAGGTACCTATCAATGGTTGTAGTTGTAGTTGTAGTTGTGGAGAGGTGTTGATGGTAATATCGTAGACTTGCTGATAGATTTGTGTCTTGCGTCTTGTCTGGTAATAGGTGTTCGTTTAGGGGGGTCTGATACTTGTGTTCTAATTATCGTTTGTTGCTTGTGTTGTGGTAGTTTTGTTTGATGGATTGGATTGGAATAGGGTAGGAAGGGAAGGGATGAAATGGAATGGGATGGTGAAGTTGAAGGCTGACATCCTTCCTCATCGTTTCTGTGATGAAGGTTCTCTGACGCATTCACCAATTCGTCCACTCTCTTGCAACCCACCCTCCTCCCTTCCTATCCTCCCCTGTCTCTTTCGCTTATTTTCTCTTCCCTTCCCTTACCTTCCCTCCATCTTCCTCCTTCCCCTCAGCTCACAGAGCACGGTAGTTGTGACTGGCGATAACCCACTTGCGCAGGTTGCGCGGGGCGTTGCGGGCCCAGGCCTCCCAGTGCGGCACCAGCAGGAACGCCTCGTTGAAGAACTTGTCCGGCACGTCGTCGGGAGGCCCGGCGTCCACGGTCGCAGAAGCCGGGGCTGCTACTAGGGGCGCGCCGCCGAATGCTGGTGCCGGAAGTGTTGCTGTTGTTGTTGTCTTGCCGTCTCCTGCTGCTGCTGCTGCTGCTGTGTGCTCCCGGTTGTACCGGATCATCCCGCTGACTTGTACTAGGGGCGGGTGTTAGTGGTTGCTTCTTTAGTTTCTTCTGGATGCCTTGTTTCGTAGGGTTGTTTTTGCGCTTGATTGCTAGCTTCCCTGACTTGGGAGAATAGGAAATGAAGACGGCCCAAAAAAGAACAAAAAAAGCAACAAGGAGAAAATAAGACAAAAAAGGGGGGAGAGGAAAAGGAACCACATACACGCAAAGCTTATACGATCACCATTGCGGACGGTCGCAGCGACGGCAGTAGCGTCCCTGCTATTGTCCACAGCACCAGCACCTGGGGCAGCAGAAGCAGGCTCGGGCTCGCCAGCGCGGAAGTGGGCGTTGACGGGCTGGGCGTCGAAGGACAGGATGTCGTAGGTGACGGGGCCGCCCTGGGCCTCCAGCACGGCCTCGTAGGCGCCCACGTCCGCGCACGCCAGCCCGTTCACGCTGATGTCCGTCTTGATGCCGGCGCCCGACAGCCGCGGCGACGTCGACGCGTAGAATATGTCCAGCGGCCGCCGGCGCGTGCGCGACTCGTAGAAGTGGTCTACGAAGCTTTGGGCTGCTGGGGTTGGTTGGTGGGTTGGTTAGTGAGTGAGGCGTGGAGAATGGCTGGGTTGGCGAGGCTTACCTTCGCTCGCTACTTTGAGTTGCGTCTCTGGAGTCGGGAGCGACATTGTGGTTCTTGATGCTGTCGTGTCGGGCCTCGCACTCTGCTCATGCGGGTTGTGGGGGGTTTGTGTGAGCTGTCTAAGCCCTGTAAAGGGATGGGCGGGCTGGCGGGTATATGCGTGTATCTTTACAAGTCCTGGTTTTGATCGTCAGAATGAGAACGCGAAGGGTATCAAAGATGGCGGTTCACATACTGTATAACGAGAGTGACGGTTGTTAATAATGAAAAAAAGGTATGTAGACAAACTCAATGAGATATCGTTCAAAACATGAAATGTGAAATCAGATATGAATGAACTTCCGAAGTTTGAGATGTCTTATTCGCACTGTGTAGGCTATTCCTCTTTAGTCGAAGCTACATGTAAGTACCCAGAATACAGTGAGACAAGTACCTAAGTACGTACCGTACATGTAAATAGGAATATCAACGCCTCTGTTACAGGAGGTAATTTTTTATTTATTTATAATCTATGTCATTAGAACGTGTATGTACGAATTAATAATATATCTTAGCTCCTGGATAGACACCAATCTCTTTCCTAGGCCAAGCCATTAGAGATCTATATTCTAGAGGCACCAACTCCTCGATCTGGAGCAACAGTGGCTTAACCCTGTCCTTCAGCCACCACCTATCCTCCACTCGGTGTAGCAAGACGCACCAAAATGCCATTATTATAAGAGCTGCCGGGTGTTTAGCGGCAAGATCTATCCTGAAATGTTGGTCTATGAGGGGTGGAAATCTAAGAGCGGCGTTTTTGCGATTCAGTATCGTGTCCGCTCGGTCTGACAGGTAGAAACACACCCGTAGCTTTACCATCGTATTTGCGTACGTCTCTCTTGATTCAGGCGCTATTGGTAGTGTCGATTCCAGGTCGCGAAGTCTCGCATCTGTTGGCCCGCCGCTTAAGTCATCGATCTTGGGTGTGTAGAGGTCGCTCAGGAGCGCCCGCAGAGACGACTGCATGATGGTGGCGTTGTGCTCCATCGTGATCGCCGCGCAACCTTGAATTAGAACAAGCCATTCGGCTAGAGTCCCGGCTTCCTCGTTGAAGAGAAGCGACGAGGCATCCTTCGCAGCGGCGAAGCAATACGGTATAAATAGGCAAGAGCAAGCGAATAGCGGAAGGGCGGTCCCTGCTGAACTAGATGCAAGAGCATCTCGAAATAGCGGGATAGCTCTTGCCTGATGCTCGGCGGCGGTACGTTCGAGAAGGCAGGTCCGATCCGGAACGGTTGATCGCATATGCAATGCGGCGATCGCGAGGATTTCGTGCAGCAGATACGGATACCGCGTCGCCAGATCAGCGATAACTTCTTGCCACACCGTTATCGTTGCGCTATCGTCTGCTTGTGCGATAGCCGTGGACACGATAAAATGACGGTATAAGCCAAAGTCATCAAATGTAAAGAACGGCGCTTCATACGACCGAATATCTAGAATTATTGAGTCCTCCTCGGTTCTGGGCAATGGCGACGGCGCCAAACTGCACGGAAGCTGCCTCTTAACGCAGTAGGAACATGGCTGCTCCTCGTCGCATTTCACCTTCTTAGCCTTGCATGTAGAACACCCTGCCCGGCTCTTATGGTGCGCTCTTCGAGATGTTGACATTTTCGGTGATTCTCGTTTTAATTAATCTTTCGCTTGGGAGCCCTCGATTAGGATTATATAAATCATAGTAGTATTATAGCTGAGGGTTTGCGCAGATCCCGCAGCACTGCCTCGCTGTGTACATACTAGATACCTGGCGAATCAGCTTTCATCACAAAAGGTCAGCTATTGTCTGCTCTAATGAATCTAATCAATCGCGATAGGATTTATATACCTAGGTAGTTATCTAGATATTTGCGTTATATATGTTATTACCTCATGTTATATACCTACCTATATATCTACCTGATAAGTACATCTAGGCATAGGACATTGTCGTGTCCTTGGATACCTAGGTACTCATGTTTAGACCAAACCGAAAGTTGTCTCCCATAATTAATACATATTGTTCTTTTTTACTGCATGATAAAATAGCCTTAGTAGTATCGAGAATAGTAATTACTATGCTGGCCATCCAGATATATTGAGTAGTTTCATTGAGGAAATTCATGTATATTCCCCCCTGACTTAGTAGACCCCAAGGAGGATGTTCTTTCACCAGTATACCTAAGAAGATATTCTGGTTCCCGGAGGACACAGCTAATATCATATATAGGTATTAAGGATGATCGATCAAAGATCCCTAGTTATAAAAATCCATCATTACGTGTCCCTAGCTTAACGACGTTAACTAATGTCAAGTTTAAACGGGCAGGTTGATATCCGAGGAAATAATATCATTAGGTAAGTGCAATTATTGACATTACACAACGTCAGATAATATACTTAAGGAAGCAACACATCTAGACCAGGTGGTGATCACATAGGTTAGGTTAGGAAGCTTTAGATAATATGTGAATATCGGGTCTACGGGTCCTAGATCTCGAGTAGGAGCTAGGTGTTAATATTCTTCTATTTACTAAATCGAGTACCTAGTTAGCTTCAAGGGAACCTCTGTTTGAGCTGTTCTTGCTATATCTGGCTCTGTATCTGCTGTAATAAAAAGGAGACCATCATGGGATCGAGAAATCGAATCATACATTGCACCTATAGATGAATATCGATGAACATTGCATGGGTTGCTACATATAAAGGTACGATGTACCCAAGTAGTGATTAACATGAGGAAACAACGTCCCCTAGCAGTGTGTGTACCTAGTGAGAAAGAGGACGGTACTGATCTCTAGCTTTTCTGACTCATATAGGGGTACATACCTGCCTAGGTAGGTAGGTACTATTCCTTTCTTGTACGAGTTTACTGATTAGAAAGACGCGGTACACTTATGACAGCATTATTATTCTGCTTTTGTCGTAATCAGTAGTGATCCATGCACCGTCAAGCCAGTAATAATTCAATGTTCGATCGAAAATAAAATATAAATTTTTATTTTAATTCTATGTGTACCTAGGTTTGTCGTCCCTAGCCAGGTGATGAGTCGTCCTGCTGATTAGTCGTCTGGCTGATTAGACGGCCGTCAAGATTTTATAAATACCCTTCCCTTCCCCACGAAACTTTTCCTTCCTTCTTTCAACTTAACATTCTACTCCTAACTTTCGATCTTCAGACAAACATCCACCTTGCACTCAGCCGGACGGCAACATCCACACTGCCATGACTTCTCACCCAACATTCTTCGATCCTTAGGTACCTAGGTATCTTACATGACAACATCGTCATGTACCTAGGTACACTTCACCTTCACACACCACATCTTTCCTTTACTCTTCAAACATACATACCTAGGTACTTAGTACACACTACCTACCTCTCTAACTTCACAAACAATGTACCTACCTCATCACCATCTCGACCCATCGAGTGAGGTATATGGGAAAGAACTACAGACCAGGTAAGTCTCCATCTTTCTTTGTATCTTTTTTACTTCTAGTCCCCGTCATGTATTCACACACATCGTATTCATACACATACACATCGTCCATACGCATTGATTCCATACAAATCGCGCTTATACACATTGTGTTCACTCATATCACCTCCAGGCACATCGTATTCATACACATCGCCTCCATACACATCGTAATCATATTTTAATTAGGTATTCCCACCTCTTGTAACATGCTTCCTACCCTTCCTTGTCTACTTGTCCCTATTCCTAGTCAGTCGAACATCTCCATCGTCTCCTAAGCCTTCTATTCACTATTACTCACCATCCTCGTTATATGGAAGATCAGCAACTAATAGCTGTTGGGAATGGCCTCACCCACAAACCCTTCCACCCTAAACCAAGCGTGGTATAACCCGCTGGGTAAGAGTTAGCCTTAGGGGCTGCATCGCAGATGCACCCAGAGAAAGAAGACAACTGAAAAACAACAATAATACGGCGGGGATAACAGAAAGAAGACAAGGCGGGCGGTATCCCTTTGGGGAAGAACAAGCTACAGATAGCGCCGACGCTACGTGGACCTCCACGGTACCTAGCAGTACCTAGTCCCTACCTGGTATATCCAGCGTAGCAAGAGAAGAAGCTACTGCGGAAGTAAGTAACCCATTTCCTATTGTCATTATCCCATGTACACAATCTCACAGGAGAACAGATTCATCAATCCGCACATAACTGCGTCGATGGATGAAATCGGGTCCACTGGGGACCAACACCAACACCCATTCCCACCTCACTTGACACCGCAAAGTGTATAAACTACATACCTGGGGGGGAGGGAATACTCCCCTTCCTTATGGCCCGTCCTCGCGATATCACCAACTACTTATGAGGACGTGAAAGGGCCAATCTGGGGAAGTTCCATGCCTGGGGCATAACCCCCCCCCCCCTTTGCGGTTCGCCCGCCAAACCCGCCAGCGAGTAGATGTGGCGACAGTACGCAAATACAACTCGCTGGCTGGGCACATTCCCGCCCTTGACGGGTTCGTCCTGGACCTCCGCCGGTGGGGAGGAGACGCCATTGCAACCATCCCCACTGGCGGGACGTCCAAGGGATGGGCCCCTAACATGGCGAAGTTCAATGGCTGGCTTATTGCCACCCTGGTAGCTTGCCCCCCCGGGACGTCGCGCCACTAGGTGGCCGTCAATATTATACCCCCCTGACGGACCGTCCCGGGGGCGACGAGACGATGCCCTGCCAGTGGGGTTGCGGTTGCGGTCGGAAGACCGTCGCAATCATACCCCACTGGCGGGGCGTCCCGTCCTGGGACCGTGTAGGTGGCGAACCCAGGACGAAGAGTTTCATGCTTCTTCCTGGGTTCGCCACCTGCAGCTCCTCATCGACGGTGGGGAAAAGATACGGCCCCTTCCAACCTGCCCCAGTAATGGCGTGCCCCGGTAATGGTGGAATTGCCTACTGGCGCGACGACGACAAGGCTCGGGACGCTATATGCTCCCTTCGGCCTTCCCCCTCTTCACCCCTGGGATCGCCTGCCAGTGGGTAATGGTTGCCGTCGCAATCATACCCACTGGTGGGCTGTCCTGGGAGTATTGTGCCGGCTTCATGGGAGTTCCCGAGGCTCGCTCGGCCCCCCTGAAGAAACCGAGCCTACCGACGACTACCTAGAACAAGCAATGATGGATAGGCTCGGACGACGACAGCGACCCCAGGGAGTAATCCCTTTACGCTGGGTACATCGTACCCCCTCCCCGAGTGGGGCTCCATGGCTGGACCTGACGGGCACCCACTGCCACGTAGCTGCCAAGTGCCTATGTGCCCATCAGGGGTGAGCAGTGGAGGAAGCAGAAGAATCAGCTGAACTATTAGAAGGAACCCGCAGCAGCTGAAACGCCACTGTGATTGTTAATGGGGAGATTGATTGTTTGTTTGTTAAGGCTTAGACATGGTCTGATAGAAGGGAATAAAGGGATGAGTCTGTATACCAAGGTCAACAACATAGATAGTACAAATGCACATTAACACACTTTTGAGGTTCACATCGTGACATAGTAGTAGATGTATGCAAAATTTCACAAGTTGTACCTATAGACGGTGGTTAGCTTTTACCACCCAGCGTAGTTGCCGTTGTCTTCTTCGTCGTCGTTATCTTTTTCCTTAATGAAATTTCAACTATATTTTATTTAAACGATAATCATAATATCCTTAATGACGGCGCGCTTACCGAGTATGCTTATTTCCCTTTCTTTAAGAAAGACAACGGCGTGCTTACCAGGTGTGCACATTTCCTTTTCTTTAAGAAAGATAACGGCGAATAATTACACCGTGTTTATATTTCTTAACAGCATCGACGTCTTTAAAGAACATAAGGGCTCGGCGTAATTTTCAGGTAGACGCAATATGTTGTTCGTATTTAATGTTTACCCAGCCCACTCTGTACTGCTATCGTCATCTCTTAGCCGTCTTAAGTGCAGCATATCCTCGAGGTCCTCTTAGTAAATCCGTAACCATATCACCGTTAAGTCGGCGTTATCTTCCTCCTCTTATTCCACGGCGTTAAAGCCAAACACTTATGGTTACATCCAGAGAATCCTTATGTTAACCCTCATCACTTTTAAAGGGCCAAGGGAGGTGTTTAAACCAAAAAGTAGTAACCATCTGCCGGACGGGCTTAAATACCGTCCACAGCTCCTTTCTTTCTTGTTCTTTCTTTTGGCACCAATATCATGGTTATCAGCACTCTTAGCCTACCGGCAAACGACATTCTCATTGCGGGAAATACCACAGGCCCAGTCTCTCAACCACACTATATCCCAAGCCCAAGAAATCGCAGAGCTGTACCCAGTTTTCCGCCTGCACACCTCTATCTGAGGCAAGTACGTCTAACTCCAGAATTCCGTCCTTGCGCTTTTCCTCGGTTAAGAAAATTTGGTCCAGCCAAAAACGATCATCTTCTCTCGCTTCCAGCCGGGAGCTCTCCGGTTCAAGGCCAGCAGCACCTGCCTGTAACAACCCATCTCCTTTAGGGTGCGGGCTTCCTCGAGGTATTATGAACTTGGCCTCGGGGCGCAACTTGGCGAGCTCCATAAGCTGGGCCTCTGAAGTGATCTCGAAATAGGTGTTGGATGATGGCGCTCTTTCGTCATCTGGGCCGTGGGGCCTGTAACCTAATGTGTTCAACGCTTTGCTCAGAGATGTCGTTGCAGGCTCTGTCGTCCTGATGACATAGATGGGTAATGACATGACGGTATGTGTTTCTAGGGAGTATATACCAGGTGCAAGAAAGCTTAGACTGAGAAGCAGCGAGATTTTCATGATTCGGTGTTAACGTGAGTGGACCAAAACTCGTGACGGTGCTGTGGTTACCCGATGTGTCTTTTGCGAGGCATAAGTTGACAAGGAGAGGGTATCGTCATTGAAGCAACCTGAAGAAGTCCCCTTTCTATAAAGAACAGTGCGTAGACCGCCAGATTCAGCCGAAAGTAAGACGAAGAATAGTCCCACGGAACGGTAGTGTCTATCCTCGTGTTGGATCTCTTGGCATATACAGCGCAGCACTGGATGACGCGCCGTAGTGTACCTATATCTAGATATTAGGCAACCCTATTCCAGCTCGACTCGATCCGCGTATATATTTCCTTAGGTTCTGCACGACACCGCCACGATCAGCAACATTAAAAGAGAGTTTAAGAGCCAATCAACGAATAAAGAAAAATTCCCATTTTTTTTTTTCATTGGAGCATTGCATAGTCGGTTTCAAGATGATTCCTGGGGATGGCGTGGATCTCATCTTCTCTTGATATTTTCCCAAAATGGACATTATGAGATGTGTCATGAAACTAAGCCTATTGTGCGTAGCGAAAGGATCAGGGGCGAGGCCCAACCCGAATTGACTTGGCTCAGCCTCATTTCTTGGTGATGCTAGCGGCCATAAAAAATTAATAAATCTCATTAGGCCCGTGGGTAAACAGGGAAATTCGAGTTACAACAGGGCCTTATCGTTTCTAGAAACGTAAAATGAGGTCTAAATCTGGGGCGATTCTGGGATCGTAGTTGGTTAGATCTTAGCTAATAATACAAGCTAGCAGCTAGTAAGAATTAAGGGAGAGTGGGGGGAGGAGAGAAATGGAATAGGGGTTGAGGCGGTGCCATAAGCATGGGATAGAAGATGGAGAAATAAAAAATCCCGTAAATAAGCAACTTATTAACGATTTATTAATCAAAAGTATGTGCGGACTGTCGAACTTTAATGTCGCATTGTTCAGTTCTTAATGGCCTGCCTAGAGAAATGGGATCGAATAATCGTATAAGTTACCAATAATAGGATTTGTACAGCACCCCTCTATATCTTCATTACCTGCCTAAACATGTTGATAATAATTCCCTTTGGATCTATTATTATTCCCGATTGCCGTTACTTGACTACTTTGAACGTCCAACCTTGTAAGGCCAAACTGAGGTTGGTAGATGATATAAGACTTTGCTTGAGTTTTATTTCGAACGATTTAAGGATAAAAAATGTGCAAATATGACAAATCGTATCTATTGGGAAAGATTACTTAAGCGGTTAGGTAACGATTACCTACCTAGTATAGCAGCGGCCAGTATCAGAAAACGACGGGCTCTCCAGGGCTATCTTAAGAACGGCAGCTTGCATTAGTTGTGCAACCGGCGATCCGGTCCTTATCAACGGGATCTGCAGTGTTACCCTACCCCCAGGTACATAAAGAAGTATAATACTCGTACCCAGCTGGAAACCATTAGACATAGTTACCTAAAATATACCTGGCGCCTTAATGTCATAATCATGTACAACTTCCGATGAAGGAAACGTAGACCGGAGATATCTAAGTCTCGAAAGGAGAGATATAGACGGCAGCCATACGGGCTCGTTCCGCGTTTGCGGGGATATTAGGACGGAACTTCAATTATTCACTTTTTGTTTGTATCTTTCTTAATCTGGTTGTGATTGCTATTGCGAACATCGGATCGGATCCTCGCGCCAGACTCGATGAGCATATATATCATACTTCATTAAGTACCGAACATAACATTACCTTATAAATGTCTTAGAAGACATAAAACTCATATAAATATAGAGTCACTATTTGGTTATATTGAGACGTATAAAATTTATAAAATTCTTATTACCACTTAGGTAGTCGTGGTTCGGAATAACCCTCGATCCGCCTGTCCAAGTTCACTTCAAAGTCACCAAAGACAATGGGTTCTTATGACCCAGAGCCTCCGAAGCTCTTCATAGAGACGCCATGCATTCCGTCAGCACCTCTGTCGCGGGCGGCAGGCTGGTCAGTGTAGACTCCAAACGTCCCTCCCCACCCCCCTATTCATCATCATCTCTGCATGAGCTACCTACATACCTGTTCACAAGACTGATACAGAAAGACAGTAACATATTCCTCAAGCTAGAAAACCTCCAGCCTTCAGGATCCTTCAAATCGCGAGCTGTCGGGCATATGATGCACCAGGCCATTCTTGCGAAGCCGGCCGGCAACGTGCACTTCTACTGCTCGTCGGGCGGCAACGCGGGCCTGGCATGTGCGACAGCCGCCAGGGTTTTGAACCAGCCGTGCACTATCGTCGTGCCTCTGACTACCGCCGACCACATGATGGATAAGATGCGGCGTGAGTAATATATCCTCTGTCGTCAACATATAATTCCCCTCCTCCTTATCTCTCGGTCTACCTAAATCCCAGAGGGTCGACTTGTGAAATAGGGGGTCGCCCCTTTTGCCAGTAGAGCAGAGAAGATATACTGACTCCGGCTCTCCTCCACGCAGTCCTCGGCGCCAAAGTCCACCAGGTAGGCTCGCACTGGGCCCTGGCCGACGCACACCTGCGCTCGGAGCTGCTGGCGCACGACCCGGCCGGCGTGTACGTGCCGCCCTTCGACCACCCGGACATCTGGGAGGGCGCGAGCACCATCGTCGACGAGCTCGTCGCGCAGGTGAAGCCGTACGATGTCTCGCAGATCGACGGTATCGTTGTATGTAACACCCTCCCTTTCCTTCCCCTTTTGTCTGCCCCGAGAGTAGGGATGGCCAACTCGATACGGAATGCTTGCTAACGCACCCGCAAGTGCAACTGCGGCGGTGGCGGCCTCCTCAACGGCATCATGGCGGGCGTCGAGCGGCACTTCAGCTCTCCCCCTTCCCTTCCCCCCTCCCCCTCCCCCTCGCCATCACCCCACCACCCCTGGTCCTCGCCATCGAGACCCTCGGCGCCGACAGCCTGCACGCGAGCATCGCCGCGGGGCACCTCGTAACTCTCGAAGCCATAACCAGCATCGCGACGAGCCTAGGCGCGCCGCGCGTGTCGGAGCGCGCCTTCCGGTGGAGCCAGGAGGCGGCGCACCTGCGCAGCATAGTGGTATCCGACGCGGAGGCCGTGATGGGCGCCGTGCGCTTCGCCGACGACGCGCGGCTGCTCGTCGAGGTCGCGTGCGGCGCCACGCTGGCCCTCGTGTATAACGGCGGGCTCAGGACGGCCATGGGGTGCGAGGGCTTGGGCGACGAGGACTGGGCGGCGAGGAATGTCGTAGTTGTGGTGTGTGGCGGGTCGAATGTTACGCTCGAGAGGTTGAGGGCGTGGGGGGAGCAGTTTGGGGTTAGGTAGGATATGGAGAGAGGAGAGTGATAGAGAGGGAGAAGGAGAGGGAGATGGGATTAGGGGACGAGAAGATAGAGAAGATATGGATGTCTAAGGCGGTGAAGTTAAGAATAGTGTTTCTTTGGTCATATAGGAGAGTGAAATGAGTAGATAGCTTGCCATACATCTGTTGGGTTTCAACGATGGCTGGGCCTCTATACGGCCCCTTTTGCCATTTGCAGTAGCCAACACGTCTATAGAGCCATACTTATCAAGTCTACATTCCACCACTGTTGCTCATCTATGCTTCTCCTTTTCCCCTTTCCTCCCCCTCTAACCGCGACCTATCGTACACCACCTCCTCATACCCACCCTCCTTCGCCGCAACCACCCAAGCTACGTCCCCTTTTCCCTCTTCACCCCCTATCATCCCATCATCACCATCATAACCACCACCCCCCAACCCGAACCCCTCAAGAACCATCTCTATCTCCCCAAAATAGTTCTCCCCGCCGCGCTGCTCGAAACCCAGGCTCTTGAACAGCGCAATGCTGCCCGCGTTGGTCGCGTGTATCTTCGCTACGAGTTCTTTCAGCGTGGGTTTGCTGTAGCTACCATTGCTGTTGCTGTTGTTACCACCACTAGTCCCGCCGTCACCATTCCTACCAGCACCAGTGCCGGCAGCAAGTCCCACACCGCCGTACTCCGCCATCACAGCCTCCAGATTCCGCCTCACGAACATCAATAACGCCGCGACGGCCGCGCGCCCCAGCCCCCTGCCGCGGCGCGCCGGGTCCGCGATCATGATGTCGACCTCGGCGGCGCACCACGTCTTCATCCTCGCCTCGCCCTTCTCGCTCCCATTCCCACTCCCACTCCCACCCACCTCGTCAATCTCATCGGTCCCATCAGGCTCGTCCCAGGGCGTGAGGAACAGATTAACATCCCCGACCATCCTGTGCGGCGCATCGGCTACGCCCGCGGCGACTGCTACCCGCGAGGCGGCGCATCGAATTTCCGGCGACGGCAGCGGCTCGCACGCGATGAAGGTCAGCTTGTCGCGGGCCGCGCGCCACTCGGCCTGGTTCTCGTGCTCCGCGGCGAGGGTCAGGCGCTCGGAGGCGGTGGCTTCGCGGATGGCCTGGTGCTCTGTCAGCTACCTGGTACATAGTCTGGCACTCCGCATTCCATCGTGTTGAGGTGTTGAGGGATTATTACGCATGCGCTGATGTGAAAGGCAAACATACCGCGTCTTCCATCCACTGGTGGTACCGCGGCACGTGGTGGGCGTCGTAAGGCACGAGGAGCACCTTGCTGGTCGAGATGGCTAGTTGCGTATGTAGGTAGTATTAGCGAGTCGTTTGTTGCGTAAATTGATGAAAGGCTCTAGTTAGAGAAATATATATAGATATATATAAGTGTATGTGTATGTGTATGTGTGTGTATGTGTGTGTATACGCTCTGAACCATCTAGATCCAAGGCCACCCACGAAGTCATCGCAAGCTCCGAGAAAAGCCAAACAAACTAACCAATATTCTCATTCAATCTCATCGCGGCGTGAAATATATATCAAATCGCATACACGGCCGGTTTTTCGTATCCCTTGCTTTTCTCCCGTCTATGAGATGACTTCATATAAATGTCGTTGTGTTCTAGAAATGTGAAGTTGGAAAATTAGAATTATTATTCTGACATTCTAGGCGGGTTTATTTTTTATTTGTCAAATGCCACACGCTATTAGCGCATCCTACAGTAAGAATTCTACGCTCTACTATTGATATTTACTATCACTGCCAGGCTTCGAGACTCTGAACAGTAAAAGGGGAATTCATCCAGGGTATCATTTTTTGCAATTCGTTATCATACACTTGTTTACCTGCCTAGGTACCCTACCTACCTACCCAAGGTAATTTTTCATGCGTCATTTACACCACCCCCTTCCCTTTTCCTTCCAGCCGTCCCTAGTCCTCCACAGGAAGATGCGGGAACAAACTACTCTGCGCGCCCTTATTGATCGGCACCATAGGGTGTCCATACGCGTCATCGCAGTGCAGCCTAGCATCCTGCAGCGACCTTCGATCGATAGAAACGCCCAGCCTGTCCAGGAGCTCTCTCGCCTTGCCCGGGATGAACGGCTGCAGCAGTATGCCCGCGATGCGCAGCGACTCGGCTGTGTAGTAAACGATCTGGAAGACGGCGTCGTTATCGTGTTTCTTGTCCCACGGCGCTGCTTCTCCGAGGAACTTGTTTGTCTGCGATACGAGTTAGGAGAGTTGGGAAGAGGGCGGTGGTATGAAGGATGCTAGGTATATGAATATGAATGTGAAAGAAAACTTACTTCGAATACAAATTCCATAACTAGCCTCAGCGCTTTGCTGGGATTCAACAAGTCCATGTTGGATTCCACATCTCCCACAAGGGCTTCCAGATGCTTCTTATGGCTTTCGAGACCGACCGGCGCCAGTATTTCAAGAGGCTCCTCGCCGCGCATAGACTTCACGCAGAGCTCCACGCTCCACTTCTTCGGCCTCGTGATCCTGTTGAGCAGGTTGCCGAGGCCTCCCTGCAGCCCCTTCTTGTATTTCTCGACGATGAACTCATTGCTGTAGTCCGAATCGTTTCTCATGGCGCCGCTATACGTCAGGAAATACCGCATGGTGTCGACGCCCCAGCGGTCGATGGCGAAGAAGGGGTTCACCACGTTTCCGACCGACTTGGCCATCTTCTGCCGGTTCATCAGCCAGTGGCCGTGGCAGAGGATAGATTTAGGTAGGGGCAGCTCCAGCGCCATGAGAAGCGCAGGCCAGTATATGCCGTGGAAGCGAATGATGTCCTTCCCAACCACGTGGACGTCAACCGGCCAGCCTCCCGCGTGTTCGGAACCAGGCGTCCACGAAGGATAACCAGCGACCGTGATATAGTTGATCAAAGCGTCGACCCATACGTAGA
Source organism: Jackrogersella multiformis (assembly GCA_902806575.1). Taxonomy (NCBI): domain Eukaryota; kingdom Fungi; phylum Ascomycota; class Sordariomycetes; order Xylariales; family Hypoxylaceae; genus Jackrogersella; species Jackrogersella multiformis. The sequence goes on along the minus strand of CADCXD010000011.1, from coordinate 578,947 downwards.
TGGTCTGGCTCGGATCGTCCGGCACGGGGATGCCCCAGCTAAGGCGGTTCGCAGGACGGGAGATAGACAGATCCTCGAGCTTCATATCAACCCAATCGATAACCTCGACGTAGCGATTTCTAGGGACGATCCAGTCCGGGTTATTATCATAGAATTTCAACAGCCTTTCTCGAAAAGCCGACAACCGGAAGTGGTAATTTGTCTCCTCGGTCCACTCGACCGCCTTCCCCGTCTCGATGGACGCCTTGTACGTTTTGCCGGTGACGAGAGAGATGCGCTTCTCGACCATGGTTTCGGGATAATACGTCTCGTCGCTGACGCAATACCACCCCCCGTGTGTGGCCTTATATATATACCCGCTCTCCCTCAGCTTGGTCCAGAAATGCTCGACGGCGTCCCTGTGCTCGGGGTCAGTGGTCCGTATGAATCGGTCGTAGGAGATATTGGCCTTCTTCGCCAAATCTCTGAAGATCTCCGAATTCGCATCGCACATGGCCTTGGGATGAACATCACTCATGTCGGCGGCGCGCTGGATCTTTATGCCGTGCTCGTCGGTGCCGGTGCTCAGGATGGCTGGCTTGCCCTTCAAGACCTGCCACCGCTTCAGGGTGTCCGCTATCAGCATGCTGTATAGATGGCCGACATGAGGAGCTATAGAGGGACCGATTAGACCACACTCGACATGAAATGCTTCATCTCTGAAGACTCACAGGCATTGACGTAGAAAATCGGTGTTGTCACATAATACGGTTTGTCTTTAATGTCCTGGCGAGCTGAGCTGGTGCCGGTGTCGGTGCTGCTGGTGCTGGTGCTGCTGAACAGCTTGCGCCGGGTCTGGCTGACGATACATGATTGGTATAGCCATCTGTTGCGCAGTATTTGACTTGCCCTAACTGTCGACAATTGTCGGTTTAGCACCCCCAAGGAGCTCTTCATGACCTAGAGAGTTCCCGTCTTTTGCGACACGGACCGAATGGCTGTGGGTTGCTCAACTCCGAAATCTTTGGTGGGATGTTTTTTATAGATTTTTTATTCATGTATTTATTTATTTATTTAAGGAGGGTCTAAAGTCGGCGTACAATTTCATTTTTTGCCGACTTCCAAGGTTACAAGGACCAATCCAATTGGCTCCCTCCATACTACCCCTCGGGGTAGGTACAATGCTAAATATTTAGGTACCTATTCTAGGAGGTATTCATCCTAGGTATCCATCCATATCACAAATGCCTATGCCAAATGTTATACCTACCGGTAATCAGAATAATGGATAATCATATCCATTTGCTACCTTATTCACAAAAAGGTTAGCTAACTAACAAATTAACTACCTACCTACCTACCTAGGTAAGTAGGTAGTTAATAAGAACAAAAACTGTCAACCTGGGTAGCTAATAAGTACAACCCTTATAAGCAAACAAACTGGTCTCCTAGTATCATACATCCATTCTTTTTGTCGAAATCCTTAATGCAACGCCGTGTATCAGCGTCATCTTCCAAGAGACAGTCATAACCATCCTCAGAGTAGAAACGCCAAATAGTAAAAGGGCCACTCTGCCCTTTCTGATTTCCCTTCCCACCTAACTTCCCTAACCATACCCCTTTACCTCGGGTGGTATCTGGTACTAACTCCCCGGCCTATTGTACAAATCGAAGGAAAGGTATCCCAAATAGAATTAGCTGCCTCTGAAGAGGAACTCGAGATCCTGTGATGAGAGAGCTTCCATAGCGGACCGGTCCGCATTCACTGTAGAGTTGATCATACTGGCTTTCTTCTCTTGCAGAAGTACCATGCGGCTCTCCACCGAGTCTTCGATGCAAAGGCGCGTGATGATACACGGGCGAGTCTGTCCAATACGGTGGCATCGGTCAGCCGACTGCCACTCTGCTGCGGGATTCCACCATCTATGAAATCAATCATGGTTAGCACTTCGCCTTCTGCGAGGGAAGGATCGGCAACTTACGGGTCGACAATAAATACGCGCGAGGCTTCGGTGAGGTTCAGTGCAACACCGCCCGCTTTCAGGGATACCAGAAAACATTCCACGTCAACGTCGTTCATGAAATGGTTGATCGAAGCTTGCCGCTGAGCAGGTGTCATGCTTCCGTCGAGCATGACCGTCGTGATACCCGCTCGTCGAAGGCGCCATTCGATCAGCTGGAGCATCGTGGTGAACTGCGAAAAGATTATGGACTTGTGCGATGCGTTGTCCGATCGCAACCTATGGAGCTCGTGCACAAGTAGCTCGATCTTGGACGACGATGTCCAGTTCTCCATCTTGATGCGATTGATGATAGACGACTTCTTAACGAGGAGTTCGTCCTGCTCGATGCTGGGCTGCTCCAGATCGATAGATAATGAGATGTGACACTGAGGACAATCTGGTGCGTCCTGAGAGTCGATATAACTACTCGCGCAAGAACGGCAAAAATCATGATTGCATTTGGACCGAATCGCTTCCTCGGCAGGTTCGTCACAAATACAGCATACTAACACGTTCTGCCCACCCTGGGTTGTCTTCTTGAGGATCAGGTCGGGATGGTCGGCAACTTGACGCATCTGCATGATCAGACCAAAGATGTTGGCATAATTCTGAAGCATAACTCCTTGGGCAACATATGTGTTAAACTTTCGCTGATTTTGACCCATGATGCTTGTGGCAAAGTCGTTCTCCTCTTCGCCGAAGAATTGACGGTCGACGTAAATCTCCTTGACGGGAAGTTCCATAGCATTCATATGATCCTTCTTCAGACGACGCAACATAATTCGGCTTGTTAGAAGATGAAGCTTATCAAATGCCGCAATAGCCTCGGGGCTGTTCATACTCGAGCGTATGATAGGATTCAAAATCTCTTGGTTGAAGACCGACACATGCTGCATCATGGTATGCTTACCTAGGACGGGTTAGCCGACAAATCGCCTACATAAGGTAGACATCCGCTCACGGGTAGAGACTTACAATGTATGCATCTTTGATGTTTGTCTGCAGGCCACTCAAGATGGGAACAGGAACACGACTTGCAGATATAGGCTGCGAACGGGCTTACTCTGAGAAAGCGTAGAAGCGAAAAGAACTCGCCAATTCGATTCTGCAGTGGCGTGCCGGTCAAGCACCAGCGGTACTCGGTTGTGAGAGCGATACATGCTTTCGCCGTCATAGATTGTCTGGACTTTACAATCTAGTTAGTCGTGGGAAAGATGGTAGTTTACTATCGACTTACCTTAATGCAATGAGCCTCGTCGAGCATGACACGATGGAACTTGATCTGATGGATAGCACTCTTCTCTTTGTATGTGCCTTCTTTTCTCTGGAATCCTTTCTCTTGCTTTCGGAACATAGACTCCAGCGTATTGTAGGACATCATAATAACGTCAAACTTCTTAAGTTCTTTGACTGACATATTCTTGGCCTTAGAATTGGTGCCATGAAACACCAGTGTTTTCAGCTGTCCACTCGTGTACGATTCGATCTCTTGCGTCCATTGCATCAAAGCGACCGGAGGCACAAGCACTAGCGATGGTGCCTTGGCCGGATAGTCTGACATTATCAAAGACACGGCCTGGATAGTCTTTCCTAGACCCATCTCATCTCCAAGTAGACCGCCCTTCCACCTCTGTCCCTCCATGAGCTTCATCCAGGCCAATCCCTCAAGTTGGAAGGGCTTCATGTCTCGCTTGATACTTGCTGGCTGGTCAGCTTTGCCGACGTTGAGGATAGGCATATTCTTAAGATCAGCCCACATTGTCTTAAGCTCTGGATGAAACGATTCCAGAATCTTCCTCTTACGTTCAGCTCCTGATAAGCGGGTTCGCTGACGCGGACGCGGACGTCGTCTTAAAGGTACTGCCTGGATGTTATTGGCGTTGTTGTGATTGATGGGGTTGTTATTGACCAGATTGGTTTGGCCAGCGTTAAGCTCTTGGCTAGCATCGTCGCTATCAGATTCATAGTTGGATCCCTCGCTGTTCTCGTCACTATTATGATCACCGTGATCATCACTGTCATTGTCACTATCAATGGTGGTGACCTTTAGTCTCTTGTTGGGTCGAGTAGATGCAGACAATGGTTCGTCATCATCGGAATACACGAACGATACCTTAGAGAGAATGTCTTCGTCTTCATCAGATAGTGATAGGGCTTCACTGGATCTTTTGCCTCGAGCTGTCGTACCTTTAGCTGTTTGAATAGGAGCTTTGGCCTTATATTTGAAACTGGCTTGGGCCGTAGCACCTTGTCGTGTAGGTCTAAATGGTGGCAATGTAGACGCCATTGTGGAGGATGCTGCAGCCGTCTGGTCCTCCTGTCGTTGAATTTTGCGTGCTAATATTGCACCACGAGATGAGTCATTAGGAAAGTACTCATCATCGTCTTCCGAATCCTCGACATAAGATACAGGTCCAGGTCGGCATCTAATACTTCTAGGTAGAGCCATGACGCCGAATCCATCAAATTTCTTGTCTGTTGTAGTTGGGCGTTCGGGGAAAGCATTTGGAAGCTCAACTACCAGCCGTGATCTACGCGTAGTAGCAGGCGCAGGGGTTTGTGTATGACTAGTTGCCGGTGTTGAGGATTCACCGTCAGAGATACTGGTATCTGGGGTAGGGGCAGAAGAAGTTGACTCGCTGCTAGCCATAGCCATCATAGCCGTCGACAATCTAGTTCGCGGCGCCATGGTGTCACAAGAGCAGTGCCCAATTAGTCTTTAAGAATTCTCTAGGAGGGATGGGTGTATTGAGATAGGTAGTAACCGGGTTATCAGGAATGAGTGATCGATGGCGGGTATGCAGGCGTGATAGGTCTATGAAGAGGCAAAGGAAACGATGGTCTTGCTCTTCACTTTGGATGTATAATCCTGCAGAAAAAAGAGTGATGTGACGGAGTGGGAAGGACGTAGAAGTTGTAGAGGTTGGGTTTAAAGTTGCGACGAGGTCGTGGTTAATCACGATCAACAATCGAAGGGTGGTAAACAGAAGACAGAAGAGGGTGGCGATTAGAAAAGTAGATGGGATGGGACGGTCTAGTGTTTAGAATCAAAGATTTTGGATTTGTGAGAAAAAAGAAAGTTGTAAGAAAGTTGTAAGTTACATATATATGTACCTGGCTATGTAACTTTACAAGGTTGCTTACCTAGGTAGGTACCTAGGTACGGTTACTACCTAAGTAGGTACCTAGGTAATTTAGGTAGGCTCCGGCGCGACTACCACACGCGAGCTCGTGACTTGATCGTCTCTGGGGTACAGCGACAAACAGCGATAAGACCCTTAGAAAGAGCGATTTCCACTTTGGCCAATAGGAGTAAAGTATTTCCAATTAAAACCCCTGTAGGTGCGCCCTTTCCCTTTCTGTTATGTGCACTAGCATCAAAATATGCCCCACCGCATCCCACCACGCCCCTCTGCGCCCCTCCGTGTCGCACGAAACCACGCTAAAAGCCCATTAAACCTCCTGAAAGGAAACCACTTAACGCGTTAGTTGGTGGCAACCGTGTTGTAACTTCAAGGTTCATGTAAGCTGTTAGTGTTTACCCTTTTTGGCCGGTTTGCGACACCATTTCTTTTTTCTTTCTTTTTATTTAGAGAAGCCACGCAGCTGTAACGGGAATTTGAATGAAACAAAACAAAAAAAATATTGGCAACTACGATCAAGTAGGTTAACTTACCTACATACATGTACCTCCTAGAGGCAAATAAGTACTTAGATACCTACTGATACATTTTTAGTTCAATCACGTCGTTAAATTCCAAGGTTCCAAGGTTGTGAACGTACCTACTTCTAGGTACCTACTACTTACTACCTTCTACTTATTATATTCTACTTATTACCTTCTAGTTAGTTTACATACTTACTACCTACAACCTACAACCTACAACCTACCTAAGTAGTTTGATATTTCATCCTATTCCTTTTTCGATGAATCATAACCTTCAAACTTCCCAAGTATCCGATCTCTTTCTACCTACTTACTTAGGTACACAGTAGTCCGCTCGTCGGTACGTAGCCCAATCATCAATCTTTACACATCGGATCACGAACCCAATCAGAACTTCACTCAAGTACTTACTACATAGGTATATCTGACAGCCATGTAAGTTATCCCTATTATATGAGATCCCATCAGATGAGGTCCTATTCGACTCCGTTCGTTAGCGATGCACTATAAAATCAAACGAATCGCTAATCGTTTCATTTAGGGACCGACGCATTAGGGGACCTCGCTCTGCGCTGACGGACTACCTGGCCTCTCATAACATCTCGGCCACTCGTATTCAACAGGATCACCTAAATCGCCATTTGAATGCCGTCCGCCAGGCACAGACGGCCGACGCACTTACCGCGACCACCCAAGATGGAGTAGATGAGGTAGAAGATGAGGCAGAAGATGAGGTCGTAGAGGAACATCACACTCGGCTTCGATTGTCTGAAAAGCGCAAGATGGAAACCGACGCAATTGAGAAGATTAAAAAGTCCCAGGCCTTCAAGAAATACAAGCGTAGCCACCGCTGTGAAAATGGAGACGACGAGATGGCCCGTAAGATGTTCCATCAAGGAGTCTCAGTTCCTGTGGCCGGCCAAACAGAGAATTGTGAAATGTGTCAGAAGCGATTCACCGTAACCCCATATTCACGTTCCGGTCCAAACGGTGGCCTGCTTTGTCCGAAGTGCGGCAGTAAGCAAGGTGATGAAGAGAAGGCTGCTAAGAAGAAAGACAAGAAGAAAGCTGCAACTCGTCCCATCGGTCACGGACGCAGAAAGCTTCAAAGCCAGATATTAGACGGTCAGGTCGGAGTCAAATCTCTCATGACTCTTTGCGTCGAGACTTTGGCCAACAACATTACCCTTGCCGACTCCCTTGGCGATCTTGTGCCTTACGCCATCGATCGTATTGCCAGACAATTGTCTAAGCGTCGTCTTCTGAATCCTACTACGCTAGAGCTATTCCTCCAGCCCCAAGCTGATCGGATTTGCGTATACGACGCAGCTTTCCTGGGTCAGCAGGATTTCATCCGAATCCTCCAAACCTGCTCCAAGCTCAAGCACCTAAAGCTCCGCAACGCCATCCAATTTAGAGACGAGGTAATGGAGTATCTGATAGGGAGAAATCTTACTCTAAATAGCATCTATCTTGCTGGTGCGAATCTGCTCACTGAAGCATGTTGGGAGAAGTACCTGAAGGCGAAGGGCAAGAACCTTGAGAGTCTACGTGTTTATTTTACGGACAGACACTTCAGCGACAAGACCGTTATGTCGCTGCAAGACTATTGCCCATCTCTAGCCCAGCTCAAGATCTGTCATAACCAGCAGGTCTCAGATGAAGGGTTAAAATACATCGGAAACCTAGAGAGTCTTAAGCGCCTAAGTCTACAGCTAATCAAGCAGACTTCTACCGTGCCTTACGTCCAAATCATCGAGAAGATAGGGAAGAACTTGCGTACATTCTCTCTTAGAATGGTGCCCGGCATTGATGACTATTTACTTGATGCGATACATGACAATTGCACTTCTTTGGCAAAACTCCGCATCACCCATAGCGAGCTCATGACCGATGCAGGATTTATCCGACTCTTCACGGGCTGGAAGAACAAACCGCTATCGTTCATCGACCTAGAACTATGCCGGCATGTCGACTCCACCAAACCTAGAGAGAACCCTGACAAGGTTGGCCTCTGTTCGGATGGCTTCCGAGCCTTAATGAACCACTCGGGCCACAATCTAAAGAAGCTTAACGTTCACGCTTGTAGACATATTTCTCGAGAAGCGTTCGAAGACGTATTCTCTTCTGACAAGGTGTATCCTAAGCTCTTGGATCTCGAGGTCAGCTTTTGTGAAGAGGTGACGGATTTTATCGTCGGGTCGATTTTCAGAAGCTGCCCCGGTCTGAAAAAGCTGAATGTGTTTGGTTGCATGAAGGTAAGTCATTTCTTATTTATTTCTTCTTTACCCTTGCCGGTGCATTGAATAAGGTCGTCTGCTCGTGTTGGCCTCTTGTCAATGTCTTGAAACATGTATCGCTAACCTCGTTACCTACAGTTGAAGGAAGTCCGTGTCCCCTGGGGTAAGATCGTAGTTGGTGTCCCGAACGCCATGGGTATGATCATCGAAGGCACTGGGGATTGAGCATTCGAGATTTCCACCTTAGTTTTATAATGTCCCCACGGATATTCACACGGAGCACATGTACAGGGGAGTAAGACGAGATTTTATTGCACAACGGATTGGTCCTGGGTGTTCATTCCAGGAAATGGGTTTGCTAGGTTTTCAATGTGTCCTATGTTTCCTACCTATGTTTGCCGAGTTTTCGAGATGATTGGCCGATATGCTGCCAATGCGCTGCTGATACCCCTAGCTGCAGGCATCGCAGAGATTTGGTCAGAGGCATGAGATGAATGATTTCTTTTCGTTTCGAGTTAACTACTTCCCCATTTTCAAGTCTAGCATCATGGCAATCGTGTACATAGTCAGTTATGTGCGCAGCTCCTTCATAGTCTGACAGGACAGCCCCAGAATGTAGATAGTCTTTTAGGGACAACACAACTTCCAGTACGTACATGCTGACCACACAAGGTGGAGGGATTCCGGGCGCCGGCCTCAGCAAATCGGACGGCCCCGCCGTAGCTAGTATTGCGCCATCACCTTCTTGCTCGTCTACCCGTGATCCACCTATAATCATGCGATGCGCTTCCGTTATCTTGCTAGTATTAATAGGCTAAGATTCCCAGCTTCGTTAAGTCTTTTATAGACTTGTATTTATCGTTTATCGCGATACTAGACTGTGCATGGGATTTCGCATTATCGATCTTCTTCAAAAATCGATACTTTTGCCATCATCGGAAACGGAAACTGGCACGTTAGCTATATCGCGCCGCCTTCGCTTGCCGTCCGCCCTACTATACCCCCCATCCGTCCGCCCGGGCCCCCGCATATCCCGAGCTATGGGCTCGACCTCGCCTCCGCGCCCGACGGCCCCGTTCGACGTCAAGAGCATCGCCGTCGTGGGCGCCGGGCCCAGCGGCCTGGCCGCGGCCAAGTACCTCCTGGCGCAGGGCGCGTTCCCGCGCATCGACGTCTTCGAACAGCAGGCCCAGGTCGGCGGCGTGTGGAACTACAGCTCTGTGCCGAGGCCCGACGCGCAGCTGCCGGTGCCGCAGGTCGATGCGCATCCGAGGGGTTTGGATCCGCCGGTCTATGTCGATGAGGGGGGAGGGGGAGGGGAAGGGGAAGGGCAGGGGAACGCCGCTGTTCCCGTCCCCCATGTACGACGACTTGAACACGAATATCCCGCACACGATCATGAAGTACTCGGACCTGGCGTTTCGGGACGGGTGCGAGATCTTCCCCACGCGGGAGGACGTGCAGGCGTACCTTGAGGAGTACGCGAGGGATGTGCGGCAGCTTATCACGTTCTCGACGCAGGTCACGGATATCTCACTACGCACCCCTCCCCCCTCCTCCTCTGCTACCGACACCGACACCCACACCGACTGGCCCCCGCGCGACCAATGGGACGTAACCACCACCTCCCTGCTCACCGGGCACCAAGCCACCGCAACCTACGACGCAGTCGTCGTAGCCTCGGGGCACTACAGCACGCCGTACATCCCACGCACCACCAGCAGCAGCAGCGCCCCCAACAGCGACGACGACGACATCGCCGCCTTCCACCGCGCGCACCCGCGCGTCATCTCGCACTCGAAGCTGTTCCGCGGCGCGGCCCCGTTCGCCGGCAAGAAGGTCGTGGTGGTCGGCACCGGGGCCTCGGGGCTGGACATCGCGGCGCAGATCCGCCGCGTGGCCGCCGCGCCGCTGGTCTTGTCGGCGCGCGAGCCCGTGAAGGCCGAGGTGCTGGCGCATGTTGGGGATGGTGTCGTGCAGGTCGGTCCCATTCGCAGGTTTTGGTGGGGGAGAGGGGGATGGAGTTTGAGGCTTTAAGAGAGGAAGGGGAAGAGGGTGATGGGGACGGGAAGGGGGGATGTGACGGTGAGAAAAAGGAGGGCAGGGCGACCATAATCGAGAAAGACGTCGACGCCGTGCTCTTCTGCACAGGCTACCTGTACACCTTCCCGTTCCTGCCGTCGCTCCCCCTCGTCACCGACGGCCGCCGCGTCCACGGGCTCGCGAAGCACTTCCTGCACGTGGCGCACCCGACGCTGGCCTTCCCGGGGCTACCCATCAAGGTGATCCCGTTCCCGCTGGCGGAGTCGCAGGGCGCGGCGCTGGCGCGCCTGTGGTCCAACGCGCTGCCGCTGCCCCCGCGGTCCCGGCTCGAAGAGTGGGCACGCGCGGACGGCGAGGGCGCCGCCCCCGGGAAGTATCACGTCTTCGCTAAGGGCGGCGACGGCCGGTACATCAACGAGATGCACGACTGGGTTGTCGGGGAGGGGGGCGGAGGCAAGGAGCCGCCGTATTGGGACGGCGAGCTGCTGTGGCAGAGGGGCATCTATGCCGAGGCCAAGATGCAGTTCGAGAAGACGGGGAAGAAGGCGAAGACCCTCGAGGAGCTGGGGTTCCGGTATGAGCCTGAGGAGGAGGCGAAGGCTGTTGAAGGGGTAGGGAAGAAGGATTCAGAGTTGGATGTTGCTGGGTGATTTTATGGTTGGTGGGTCTGTTCTTGTAATGTTGAAGGTGAGGCGAGGCGTGTTAACTAATGAAATATATAGAGATTACGGTTTACGAGAAAGCGGCAGCTTATTAGCCTTTATGGTTTTATATAGGTATGTCGCGCAGGATAGATGGTAACTATCTATATACATACCTAGGTACATACCGTTGTTAGATTATCTGATCAAGTCAACCAGGTAACTCATAACCTACCCCCGAGAGCAGACATCCCTGAAAGCAATCGTGTAGACATTAAATTACCTAGTACCCAAAACCCGACCCAACTCCTCCTCCTCCCAGCCGATAATCCAACCTCCCTACGCCGACCCAATGCAAATATATACTCCCAAAATGCAATCGCGCTCTCGGATATTCATAAACATGCAACATCCCACGTTACAACCCGTCCCGAAATCACTCGTCCCACGTCTCCGCATACTCGCGATCCTTCGCCACCCAGTCGTCGAGTCTAGTGGTCAAGTCCTCGTCCGTGACATCCTCTGCCGGCGTCGTGGCCATGTAGCTCGTGACATTGACGTTAGGGTTGGCATCAGCGGCGTCCCTCTTCCACGAGAGGCCGTCGGCGCCGCACGAGCTGATGGGCTCGAAGTAGTGGAGGTGGGCTTCGACGTCGAGCCCGGCGGTGCCGGCGTTGCACTTGACGTTGGCGAAGCCCTCGCAGGCCTGGATGGAGGCCGCGGTGTAGTCGGTGGTGTTGGCGGTGCCGCCCGCGAGCCAGTACTCGGGGCTCGTGTGGCGGTAGTTGAAGACGATGGGGGGCAGGCGCGGCACCGGGTCATCAAGGTGCGTGACGCGGTACTCGGCACCGGCCTGGTCCGTCACGAGCCGCACGAACGCCATGTTGCCCACGCGCGGGCTGCCGTACGTATACAGGTCCAAGTCGTAGCCCTTATTGCGCGCCGCCGCCGCCGCCACCGTGCTGACCGCCCCGCCGAGCGAGTGCCCCGTGAACACGATCTTATACGAGGGCTGCGCGGTCTTGGCTTTCTCCAGGGCCGCTAGCAGCTCGTCTGCGATCTCCTTGTATGACGTGAGGAAGCCGGCGTGGACCAAGCACCCGGCTACGAAGTCGCAGGGGACCAGTATGAAAGAAAGGCTGTGCGAAAGTTAGCTATCAGGCTTGTGCCGGAGACGTAAACTCGGGGGTGGACTTACTCGGCAATCCAGTTTCGGATAGATGAGGATCCTCTGATGGATGCTACGATCAGCTTGTTCTTGTCGTCTGACGAGACAAAGCCTTGGATATCGGTGATGTCACCGCTGTTTGGGAGTTAGTCTGATATATCTGATGGCGTCAAAGGAGCCATGCTGGCGCAATCTCACCCGAACGAAGCTACTATTTTGGTCCCGGCAGCAGTAACATCCGGACAGACATCGTCAGAGCACGTGACGATAGCACCCGGGGCGGCCTCGCTGTTGCAGTAGCCGGCTCCAGCATACTGAGCGTAGAACTGTAGGGTTGAAACCTCCGCTGTGGCTATAGTCGCTTTGTATATGTTAACTTATTGTTCTAGTTGGGAATGTATAAGGGCCATACCCCGACTGTTGATATAACGGCGAGCAGACTCTGGGACTGGACTCGCAGCAACGAGTAGACCGAAGGCAGAGACGAGGATGGCGCTAACGTGCTTCATCGTGGATGAGCAAGAGGAGACGATACGACTAAGCAATAGAGAGCCGGTATGTGAGATGAGAAGGCAAGAATAAACTCTGCATATATTGCTGGGCAAGGGAGGAGAATAAATGTTTCAAGAGGCGCGACTCCAAGACATTCCAATCTCACTTCATTCCCCGAAGATATGTATGGATTATCGTACGGGCGTAGGAGAGGGATCCATGGGCTTGGAATTCGATATTTAGGACCCAGGGATCCGGGTTTATAAAGTCTTAGATCTCTGCTTAAAACTCGTTTCTCATCCAACGGTTTCAACCCTTTTAGGAAACATCTTCTCAACCACGATCCTTAGCACTATGGTCGGAACCGGACTACCCGTACGCTGACCGCATACGCCATGTCTACCTGGGCCCTGGGGTGAGGGGAAATCTCGACCCCCCGGCAACACCTCTAGATTGAGGCTAGGGAGCTAGAAGGCGGCCGCTCAGACGGGTAACGGTATATTCATTTTTAATGTGGTGGCTCGGCGGCAGTAGAAATGTTGGGGGGAGGTCAGCAAGCTCGCCGAAGAGAACATATATGGAGCAATGATTAGCCGCTAAATTTACCTACCAATGAATAGCAAAACCGGTACGTTACCAAGTCTACATACAATTCGCTGGGCCGTTCCGGAATGGAAAGCGTCCGCCAGTCACCGAAGCCTAAAATACTACCTCGAACTGCTCGACCAGCAAGTTTCTCGATGACATCTAGCAAGGACTGAATAAACTCCAACGCTTAATGCCTAATTTCCACATGGTAGGTAGTATTCGATTGCCTAGTGTTCGTCTTTTGGTAGTACAGCAGCTCATAAATCATATTAAGCATATCAGCTCGGACGGTTAACGGCGTATACTATGTAGCGTAACATAACTTTCGTCATGCATCATTTCAGCCTCCAATAAGAGACGGTGTGGAAGGGATCGCGTGGCGTCAGATTAGGATCTCGGGAATAAATGTTAAGGGTCCCATTGGTGGACCTCTCCGTCAGCGTCTCGGTACTCCCAAACACGGAACAGCCTACAGGTACCAAGAGCCAATGTGCGAGTTTGCCCACGTGAGGCTTTGTATACTTGCTTTCTTTTTTGGTGTGATATAGCAGGGGTTAGTTAGTCTAGTGTACTCAACGGTTTAATACTCGGCTTCGACAGGAACGAAGGATTGGCTTTGGAACGCCTCAGACGCCGAGCAGAAGTCGCACAAATGTTTGACGGCGATGAATAGGGCGCCCCCTAGATATCGAGCTTCCTGTCTCGACAATCCCGAAAGGCATGCACGATGCTGTCCAACGTTCAATGTCGATCAGGTTTTTTCTTCTTCTTTTCCTTGCGAGAGGGGTGAAAGTTGCTTAGGGTCATAGTAATCAGAGTAACGGTTGAGGACACTAAGAACAATACTCGGTGAAATTAGGTAAGGTGATAGTGGTAGAAAGAGACTAAAACCTGGGGAATCCATGGCATATTGTTCTTAGTTATTCTTAGTATTGGTCTAGTATCGGTTTAGTATCGATTTAGTACCCGGACTTATCTCCTAAGAAGGCTATCTTTTCGTGGAGGATAGCCGCGAGGATATCTTTTTGGGGGTTGAAATGCGTGATGCCACGACCTGCTGATAAGAAACTAATAAGACTTAGTTATTATAGGAAGAATAACTACTAACTATGTGCGGTTTGTAGTATGTATGGATGTGATTAGTTTCCCCGCGATTCTCGTTCTTTACCATGTCCACTAGAAGAAAATAATGTGATGGATTTAAGGAATGATGGATTCGGATAGGATAAGACGAGTGAATTTTGGGGTGAATTATAATACTTAAGCGGTTACACTAGGCTAGGTACCTAGGTACTTAGTACGTAGAAAGTTCAGGTGGTACATATTACATAATCTGCACCAGTACTACATACGTACCTAGGGGATTACCAGGCAGCCAGGTACCGGCAGCTTCCCCTCTGGGGTTTGTTCGGGTGATAATTCGTATCACTAAAATTAATATCCCTAATTAATACCCCGTAAAATCACGACATTATCAACTTACCACTCACACCACACTAGGTACCATCCCTTAACATCCATCTATTTTGACCCTAGCACTGGAACCTGAAATCTGCATCTAGATCATTTCCGCTAGAAATCGTGGCAGCCATGCTACTTGAGACCCATGGTCTTCGAACTGCGTCACCGGTTAGCCTACTTGCCAGTTTCCAGCTTCCAGCTTCGCTCAAGTATTCTCCCTCTCTCTATCTACCTACCTACCTACCCAGCTACCTACCTACCTAGGTAGGTAGGCAGATAATACACTAGGTAGATATGGGCTTTGTTTATCTGCGGAATATCCCGCATCAGATGTCAAAGCTCAGTTTGCCCAGGATGTAACACTGCAACTTTTCGACCTCTCTCTGGGAGATACTCCTGCTTATATATGTAGGTATTTTACATTTTACAGTCCAGCTGAGGTGCCATCCTACATACTGGCCTACGTACATCCCGAGGCGATCGCTCTTTGACCCTTGGAAGCCATCACACGCATGTGATCTTTCAACCTGCCGGCCTGCATTACCACCTCTCCCACCTCTCTTGGCTTTGGCTTTTCCAACATATTTCACTTACCTACGTAGGTATCTATACAGAATTTCAAGTCTTCAAAGTCAGGACTAGTCAGGCTTCATGGGTGTTAACCGAGGCCGGCCAAGCTGGTCTAGTTTGCTTTGAAGCTAGCTAAGCAGTTATCAAGCTGGCGATCCAAATCTCAATCAACACGCATAACGGAACGCGAAGATTGTGTCTTAGACCAATCCACTTATACTCCATCCCCTCCCCTTTTAACTATCCCTCAATTTCGAGCATAATAGCCATGTGCTATACCATGTGCTATGTCGGTACCCCATATGTCGTGCGTAATGATAAGATAAAATCTTGGATAATGCGCCCGGATCCAACCCGAAGACCGAGGCGCATGCCTCAATGCCTCCAAACAGCAAGCATGCCTCATGCAGACAGTCGGGTTAGGCCGCTGAGATCGCCAGATGCGAGTTCCTCGTGCTCGGTTCCTGGATCATCCTGCCGGAATCCTTCCATGCCTAAGTTGCCTTAAAAGGTATTTATAGTAGGCAGTCGCCAATCACGGGTGTATAAATCGTGATGCCTTATTGTCCAGCCACACAGCTCGCACGTTCATGAGCCCATCATGCACTGCTGAGAGTGCTGTAAATACCAATAACTAATAGGTAATATCCTAAAGAGATTATCTTAAAGATATTATCCTATCTTTATCCTTCTTTTGATAATCATAATGGTAATTTTCAGTATGGAGTGCCCTCCAGCACTCCGTAGTCTTTCGTTATTTTTCTTATTCGGCACAGCGTCAACCTCCGTGTTAATTCGTCGAGATCCCGTCCCTAGCCCGTATGTCGCCACGCCGTATTATCCAGCCCCTTACGGCGGCTGGGCCGATGATTGGTCCGCAAGTTACGACAAGGCAGTCAAGCTAGTATCGCAGATGACCCTAGCTGAGAAAGTAAACATAACGGCCGGCACTGGGTTTTTAATGGTAAGTCTTTGATTAAGCTTACACATAAACATGAGATCCTTGCTAATAGAAATTTAGGGTATGTTAAATAAAGGTGTAATGACTTCAAGGTTCTAAATACTGATGCGTAACTTAAAAGGACCCTGCGTCGGAAATACTGGCAGTGTACCACGACTTGGAGTTCCGCAATTTTGTCTTCAGGACGGTCCCCTAGGTGTACGTACTACAGACAATGTCACCGCTTTCCCGGCAGGAATCACCACTGGAGCGACATTTAACAAGGACCTCATATATCAACGAGGAGTCGCTCTCGGCAAGGAATTCAGGGGTAAGGGAGCCAACTTCTACTTGGGACCATGCGTTGGTCCATTAGGGAGAAAACCGAGAGGAGGTCGAAACTGGGAAGGCTTTGGAGTGGACCCGGTGCTTCAAGCAATTGCTGGAGCGGAAACGATCAGAGGAGTGCAAGATCAAGGAGTCATTGCTACGCTAAAGCACCTGATCGGAAACGAACAAGAGCTTTACCGCATGTACAACCCATTCCAGCAAGCGTATAGCGCGAACATTGGTGAGTGTATATCGAAGTACCGTTGATAACTACAGCTAACGGAGTTGCAGATGACCGAGCAATGCACGAATTATACCTCTGGCCATTCGCAGACGGCGTGAGAGCTGGAGCAGGCTCGATTATGGCATCTTATAATGCTGTACGTGTCCTTGCAATACTGATATTATCTAGTAGTATTTGTTAACCAGCTCATAGGTCAACGGATCTGCTGCTTCCCAGAACAGCTACCTCCTTAACAACCTACTAAAGGATGAGCTAGGGTTTCAAGGCTTGGTGATGACCGACTGGCTAGCGCAGATTTCGGGAGTCGCCTCTGCTCTCGCCGGTCTAGACATGTCGATGCCTGGAGACACGGTTGGTAATGCCATCCCTCTGACTGGCTACTCGAACTGGATGTACGAACTCTCGCGATCGGTACTTAACGGATCTGTGCCCGTCGACCGGCTGAACGACATGGCTACACGTGTTATCGCTACGTGGTATCAACTCGGCCAAGACAAGGACTTCCCGCCTCCAAACTTTTCTTCGAACACCGCGGATCGCACAGGGCCGCTGTATCCGGGAGCTCTGTTCTCGCCCAGTGGTGTAGTAAACCAATACGTCAACGTGCAAGCAGACCATAAAATAATTGCCAGGCAAGTTGCCCAGGAGGCTATCACCCTGTTAAAGAACAACGGGAGCTTCCTCCCGCTATCGAAATCGTCGCCCCTTTTCGTGTTCGGCACCGACGCTCAGGCTAACCCCGACGGAATCAACTCCTGCACCGACAAGAGTTGCAACAAAGGTCTCTTGGGCATGGGCTGGGGCTCGGGATCCGCGAACTACCCCTATCTGGACGACCCGATCAGCTCGCTGCGACGGAAGGCGACTAACGTGACGTACTACGCGACTGATAGCTTCCCTACCGTCGCGGCTCCGAGCGCCAACGACGTGGCTATCGTGTTCATCACCTCCGACTCGGGCGAGAACTCGTACACGGTCGAGGACAACCACGGCGACCGCGACGCTTCCGGCCTAGTAGCCTGGCACAACGGCGACGCGCTGGTCCAGAAGGCAGCCGCGAAGTACAGCAACGTCGTGGTCGTCGTCCACACCGTCGGCCCCATCATCATGGAGCCGTGGATCGACCTGCCCTCCGTCAAGGCCGTCCTCGTGGCCCACCTCCCCGGCCAGGAAGCCGGCGACTCGCTGACCGAGGTCCTGTACGGCGAGGCCTCGCCCAGCGGCCACCTGCCCTACAGCATCCCCGTGTCCGAGGCCGACTACCCCGAGAGCCTCGCCCTGGACGCCACGCCCTTGAGCCAGACCCAGGACACGTACTCCGAGGGCCTGTACGTCGACTACCGGTACCTGAACAAGAACAACATCAAGCCGCGCTTCGCCTTCGGCCACGGCCTCAGCTACGGCGACTTCGTCTTCTCCAACGCGACCATCACACCCATCACCCCGCTCACCGAGGTCCCGCCCCCGCGCCCCGCCAAGCCCGTCTCCCCCGTCGCCAGCCTCAACACCTCGCTCCCCGCCGCCAGCGAGGCCTACTACCCGCCCGGCTTCGACGCCATCTGGCGGTACCTGTACTCGTGGCTCTCGACCTCGGACGCCGACGCCGCGCGCGCCGTCGGCGCCGCCGGCGCCAAGACGTACCCGTACCCGGCGGGCTACTCCGGCACGCAGAAGCCCTCGGGCCCGGCCGCCGGCGGCCCCAGCGGCGGCAACCCCGCGCTGTGGGACGCGGCCTTCGCGCTGACCGTCGCCGTGACCAACAACGCGGAGGCCGCGTCGCCCGCCGCCAAGGCCCTGGCCCAGGCGTACGTGCAGTTCCCCGCCGGCGGCGCCTTCGACACCCCCGTCATCCAGCTGCGCGACTTCGCCAAGACGGCGGAACCCCTGGCCCCCGGCGAGACCGCCACCCTGCGGCTGGCGCTCACGCGCCGCGACGTCAGCGTCTGGGACACCGTCAGGCAGAACTGGGTCGTGCCCGACCCGACCGGCAGGTATGCCGTGTGGATCGGCCAGGCGAGCGATGATTTGGGGGTCGTGTGCTATTCGGATAGCTTGGCGTGCGAGGAGGGTGTTGCGGGGCCGGTTTAGGGGGGGTGGGTTGTATAAAAGAGAGTGTGTGTATATGTGAGAGAGACGTATCTATGGATGTAGATATACGAGCGGGTGGGAGATGATGGGTGCGAAGGTAGAGGCTAGCGACTTGCTTGTAAATACCGAGGGAGGTACATATAAGACCTACAATAATAGGTAGTCTGGAGATAAGTTCCGGATTTTGTTGCTTTTGAAGGGCTCGATATCGGTATATACCTAGGTATCTGTTTGCTTATATCTATGTTTAATGTACCAGGCAAAACTGTCGGAAAGATACACCCTTTTGCATGTTTGACATAGTGACTCTGTACGATCTTAGTGAGCTTGATACGCATTAGAAACTTCAGTAGCATCGCTGTCTTATTTTGAGTCTAGAAACATTGCTTATTAGTGTATTTCTAAGATAATGAGTATCTTGTGAAGCCTCAGAACCTTGACCTTTATGTGTGTCACACCGCATCCTGCAGTGAACCTCCTGTTTTAGTTAGCAAAGTTCGGATGCTAGAACTGTCTTACCTTAGGTAGGTATAGAACAGTATTGTACAAAGTAAGCCTCAGACCAGTTGTTGGCCTTGTACGGAACCATCGTGCGGGTTTCTCTTTAGTTTAGAGGTGATTTTGAAATATACAATTATGTCGTATATAGTACACCCTCGATCATCTCCTTGTATTCTTTGGATTCTTTAAATTCTTTAGACATAACATGTACAAGCCAACCAATCCCCATTTTATTCATGACCTCATAACCACCCCTCTGAACTACTCTCCTAGCATGTAGAATAGCTCTGCTTTAGGTATCTTCACTTTGTACCCGATCTTTCTAGATCCTAAACTTTCTAGCTAGGTAGATGGGTAGGTCGATAAGTAGAAGGGTAGGTAGGTAGGCGAGTTGTAGTAGCAGCACCACCACCACCACCCTAGTTCGACAGTACACTCCTCTTCTTCTCCCTCCGGCGCTGCAGGATCTTGCGGCCGTTGCGGGTGCGTATGCGGCTCAGGAACCCGTGTCTCCTCTTGCGCACGAGGCGGCTCGTCCGCGCCATCGTCGGGCGCGGGCCGAAGCGCACCTGCGCCGCGCAGCTTGCCAGCGACGGGTGCAACGTCACCGCGCTCTTGGGCACGAGGTCCGACGCCCCCGAGGGGGCGAGCGGGGCGAGGAGACCGCTCGAGCCCGAGGCCGGCGAGCGGAAGATGGTGCTGGAGACGAAGATGGTCGGCCGGAGGCTGGGGAGCGAGGAGAATTCCCTGGAGAGGAGGAGGGAAGAGAGTCAGCGGACGTGGTTTAGGTTATATGAGGATATGGAGGGAGGGTGAGCGAGGCGCTTGGACGAACCGTTTCGTAGCCCACGATCGCAACGTCGAAGTTGCTGTCGTCGCGGCCTTGTAGCCGCGAGCTCTTGGGAGAGCTGATAGAGCTAGAGACCGCATTTTATTTTTATGGGTAGAGAGAGAGGACCGAGCCGAATCCAATCGGATCAAACCGCCGATTAAGAGAGAGCCCAATATGCGAAAATTACGGCTCAATGTGTCATGCCTCGCTTCTTCTCCTTCTTAGACCTCCCCTAAACAATGCTTTTTCTATTCGATCGTATCTTCGCCGCAAGTGCGTCGCAATTGGGGTTTCTCGTGAAGCTGAGACGGTCGTTGGAGGTTCGTTATCGTTGTTGTTTGGTGAAGCTTCTCGGAAGCAGAAAATTTAGATGGGAAAATCAATTGAACAGGTGGGACGGACCGGCGAAGTCTGGCGGTTGATTGTCTATCGCCTTATCGATAAAGATATTTAGCTTCGAGGCCGACATCGTGACTGCCTCATAGGCAAGCTACGATTATTTCCATGCATGTACAGTTAATGATCTTCTCCAGTAGGCACCTAGGTATCTCTGATTAGATGCTTCAAAACATCGTGACTATCTAGGCAATGACATCCATCTCTAATGTCGCGGCTACACGTTTTATAAAGCTACAGTTTACGTAGGTGAGCATCTTATTTGGAGCCCAATCAACGGAATACTCTGCCGAATTTCGTGAATAGATCGTGCCACATTCATTGAAATATATCTACCGCTAGAATCCTTCGGTAATCTTGAGCTATACGTGGGACAGCTCTGCTTCGCGACGTGACATCATTCAATTAGGGCTTGTTTCTAGTAATCCCTTCGTTTTCGCTAGTACCATCTTCCTCATGGCAATGCTCAAGGCATGGCTCATAACGAAAAGAGTTTAGGAGATCAAAAATTCCACGGACTACGATCCACGAGGGATAATAGAAAAGGGTCGACACCGCGATGTGCAATGCAGGTCTCTCCTCTTGAAGTTCCTACGTCTTGAGCTAGGAAATTCCCCGCAAGGTAAGTATGAAGAAAGAAAGAGAGAAATTTCCAAAAGCTGGGAGGGAGGCCAGGTATTTATAACATTTCTAGAGGCGCTAAGAATTGGTTTAGTGGGGCATCCGGAATGAACAGCCAGCAAACATTGAAACAACGGATCCTTTCAAAGTTTGTCCTTTCTCCATACAGTTCGTGCCAGCACAACTTTTTACCTTTCTTCAAACGTGGTATGTGCACATCGAACTTTCACCCACTTGGCAGCATCTAACCTTAGGTACTATCAAGGTACCTAGGTATGTACTTATTTCAACCATTCAATCTTTCGTCACTTTCAACGAGAGAGCTAACCATGACTTTAGTTATGAATAAATTAACAACATTATCGTGACTGCTGATTTACAAGTCCATATCTTTATACTTAATTCTACAACTCCGATTTGCCCTTTCATCCGCCTTTTTCTTCAGCTACCACCGAATTACTAATACCGATATCTTAGGTGCCTTAATCGATCGCCAGGATGTATTATTCCACTATTCTATATCGGGTTAGGCCTTTACGATGGCCACTAAACGCGCAAAAGTCGAGCTATGCCTATTTTATGCTAGCCTGACACGGTTTCCTCGGAGCCATGCTGGTATTCGCGTTTTGTCGCGTTTTAATGGACTCTGGATCCACCAAACTAATCCTAGACGGCTATTCTTCCACATGGGCACCCTTTTGCTGCTATGTAATTGAAGCATGACGAACTCGCATCTACGAACTCAGCTTCCTAAGCGACCCTGATTGTTCTTTAGACTGTTTCCCTGGATTCGAACACAATCCACCTTCAACTTTACGGAATACGAAATACAGAATACACGTGATTTTATTGACAATAATTTCGCAAATTGCTAAACTTTCTCAACTTGACTCCCTCCGAATCAATGAGCTTGCGCTCAAGAAATCCCCCAAATGCCTCTATTTTCAGTGTCGCCGAATATTCAGGAATTGGAATCAGTCTCGAGGAAGAGAACGCATGACGAGTATATTGAAGGTCACATTCATCTTAATCCCGACCAGCATTCTGATTCAGAGAACCGAAGGAAGAAGAACTCCGTTGAGATAGCCACGTCCACTTTCAAACACACTCCACGTAAGTTTTATTTACTCTCGCCTTTTGGTCCAAGTCTCGAATCCCAAGTCCGTAATATCGTCAAGTCTCTAATACCCATGCTATAGAGCTGCCTCCGGTGCCAACTGTCAAGATGGGTTCGACACCCGCAAGTAGCCCTCTGGATTTGACTGATCCCGGATCCTCACCGTCTCCCATGGGTTCGCCTTCGCTTTCGCCGTCTAAGACACCCTCAAAGTCACCCTCTCTACCTAACACCACATCCCAGCCAGCAGTATCGTCTTCTGCGCCTCTAGCGTCCGACTCCGCTACTAAGAATACCCAGCCGCCAAAGCGAAAGCTTACAGCAGCCGAAAGGGAACAGGAACGCACAGAGAAGCGACAGAAGAAGGAAGAGGAGGCCGCCGAGAAGGCTAGTAAAAAGGCTGCCGAGGAAGCTGCCAAAGCTGCTAGGGCTGCGGAGAAAGAAGCGAAGAAAGCCGAAGGCGAGGCTAAGAAGCGCGAAAGGGAACAGAAGGAAGCGAAAAGAACAGAGGAGAAGCGTAAGAAGGAAGAAGAGCAGATCGCCGCGCGACGAAAGCAGGAGAAGCAGCAGAACATGTTGGCCAGCTTCTTCAAACGAAACCCTACATCCTCATCCAGCAAGCCTGCTGAGCAGGCTACGAAACCACCACAGCCCAATGCGAACTCTAGCACGGTACGGACGGAACCTAAGTCGGAGGAATCGGCATACGAACGAACATTCAAACCTTTCTTCGTCAAACAAGACGTGAAGCTAGCTCCGCCGCCCTTTCAGGTGGACGAAGAGACCAAGGATGCGAAGTCGGTGATCCTGGACGAATACCTACGTGGTAAGCGCGGCGAATTCAACCCGAAGCCGTTCAACCCAGTAGAGACCTTCCACATTGTATTCCCACGACCGCGTGGGATTTTGCATCCGAGTGTGAAGAATATCATGAGGAAAGTACGTGGCGATCCTGCCGAGAATCCGTTCAGCATGGTGGCATCGAGAACAGAGTCGCAGACGGAGAAACTCACCGTCGATGCGCAAAGTCAGCTTAATGGTATCCCGATGAAATACCTATCGTTCTATGAAGATGTTAGACCAGCTTACTTCGGGACCGTGACCACGCCCATGGAAACCAAGAAACTTCGCTTGATCTCCCGCCGGCCCACTAAAAAGGTGCTCCAGCTGAATTATGACTATGATTCTGAGGCTGAATGGGTGGAAGATGAGGATGGTGAAGATATAGATGACGACGAGGACGACGAGGAGAGCAACGACGGCGAAGGGGAAATGGAAGACTTCCTAGACGACTCGGAAGACACAGTCCGTCCGACGTTTCGCGGCGAGACGGAACCAACTAGCACTGGCATATGCTTTGAAAACCAGGAAGGCCTTACGCCTTGTGCGTCATCTATGTCTAAGTATCAACTCGAGGTTTTGCTTGGTAAGTCTTGTCTACACATCGATTACTAAAAATTCGAACTAACAAGATCTCCAGATCTACCTTCACATGATTCGGGAATCGATCCCTTTTCAACCTCGTATTGGCCCGGTCCTCCAGAGAAACCCCCGAAGGGAAAACCTACGTCTACGTCAACATCCATGCCTCCACCCAGCGTACCGACAGAAACCCTCACAAAGAGCGCTTCCGCTGCCTCCCGCCCCGCACGAGCAGTCGATGCGAAGGAAATGGTGCCGAAGGAGATATTCGAGGAGTTCAAGCAAGCTATCATCAGCGACGAGCTCCGCGAATTCACCAAGTCGACCATCGTGGAGATGCTGGCAAAGAAATTCACATCCTGCACAAAGGCCCAGGTCAGGGCAACGCTGGACAGGGTCGCGCACCGGATTAGTGTTCCGGGGGCGAAGAAAACCGTCAAGATCTGGGCGCTGCTGCCTGAGTTTTCCTCGTGAAGGATGGCCAGTTCTTATTACCGAGTTCTGCTTTCGCGGCGTGGCATTGTCACGCTAGTGCACAGCAGACGGAACAGAAGGCTCCTTTCCCATCGATCTATGCACAACAACAACATCAAATGAAAGAGACTACCGCCAAGGAATGCCCTTAGGTTCAAGACCACAAGACCACAGGAGACGAGAGAGTAATACGCGAGCTTTTTTCTTGCCACAGAGCTGCAGCTTGTAGGAGTTACGCGTACGGGATCGGGTTGAGATTACGGGACCTCGAGGCCGGCACGGAGGGAGGGCTCCCGGATCCTCGAGCTAAATAAAGGTGTTCGGGCGTGGGCGTCGCGACATCGGCGTCGCGGATATAAGTGTAATGAATACCACGAAATGGCTTCTGCTGCCCTGGCTTTTTTTGTTGTGTGCGCGTGATGCTTGGTTCGAACTGCTTCGGCTGTGGTCGTGGTGGGTCCTCGCTTGCGTCTTCGACGACACAACATTTATACGTTGCGATGCAGTATGGTGTTGTGTTGTGTTGTGTTGTGTTGTGCGGTATAGTGGACGACGGCGAGCCATGCAGATTACCTAGGTACCCGTCCGACCCGGCCTTGTTCTATAGTGTTTAATATACAACGTAAGGAAAGTCTGGCCTATGGCCTTGGTTCTCGTGGGTTGGTGATGGTGATGATGATGATGTGACGGTCTGTAGGGGAGAGTGGCAGTTCGGGTTTGCTCGTACTTCTGCGCTCATGTGCTGTCTTTTTATTATGAGTGATTTGAATGCGGTATGTTCTCGTTTATGCCTTGATTATATTTGTCATGAAATTGGGGTTGTTTATTTATTCAACTAAGGTTGGTCTTTTATACGGATTATTTCAGGTATGTGATGCTCACCGGCAGTACAGAGCACAGGGCTTTACCTGCTAAATAGCTGGGAGAGGTAAATCAAGATCCCCTTTTAAACCAAATCAAATATATGCTTTACTTGGTGACCTATGGTTTTATATTACCTATATATACTATATCTAATTCATAACTAGTCCCTCGATCTTGAGAATAATCTCATCGCTTGTTTGGATTCAGTGTAACAGCTAGCTTTACTTTATATCAGACGAAGGGCAGGAAAGGGAGAAAAGGAGAAAGGGGGGAAGAGGGTTGATAGTTTAATAGTTGACTTTAGGACAGGCAAGGAAATAAATAATTACCTACCACCCTAGGTAGATTGGGGCCATAAAAGGAGGAAAATATATAATAAAATACCTACTTACTTACTTAAGTAGATCGTATCTTACATATTTTGGTAGTTACACGTGTATAGGTAGGTAAGATATGTAATACAAGGAGAACTGAAGTAACGTCAAAGATAACTTACAATATCTCAAAAGGCTAGTGATACTTCAGCGATCATATATCACTTAGGTAGGACATGTCTGATTCCCAACCCAACCTCAGTGGAACAACCCATGTCAAATATTTATATTAGATCTAGCTGTATTTTATAATCCCCTTTTACCTTCCACTTCCAGACTCTTAATTCTCGAGACAGCTATATTTCTATATTCCCTACTTACCTAGGGTAATATTTGCAACAGACCAGCTGTAATATCTATCTAAAGTGCTAAGCCAACCTGATCTAAACATACACCCCGTATCTCTGAGTTCCCTGCCTTAGGTATTCAAAATGTCTCGTGTCCCCCCTGAACGCTGACCAAAACACGCAGAAACGTAGCCGTCTATAATTAGGAGGCTTAAAAGCACGGCTCGCTCGATACCTCCTAGCTTAGGTATGTTTACTCGAGCATCTATCCTCGATACTTGCAGTCACTATCACTATACAGTATTCCCGTACATTCATCGATCTCCTAACCCAAGCTTTGGAACTCGGACTTACACAACCACATCCTTCCATAGTCACCCCATATAACCACGCAACAGCATGTCATGCATAGGTATATATTCTATAGTCCATAATTCCATGTTTCCATATTGATACACACAGCTAGCTGCCTAGATACCTATACACACACCACCTGCATCCTACACACAGCAACGCCAGCACCCCACAACAACAACGGCCCTATAGCATGAACGTCGTCATCACAGACAGACAGACCAAACCCTCCTAACGCAATAGCAACATTACACAATACGTAATACGTAGTAAGTAAGTAAGCACCTAACCTGGTAGCAGTAGGTTTTTGGTTTTTGTAAATGCACGCAAGCCCCGGCTATCGAACCTGACCCATTATGTGATCCTCCGATAATGTAATGTAATGCAATGTAATATAACGTAATGTACACACGCAGTTCCGCGAGGACGGGGGCGGCACCTGATCCGAACGACGATTCCAGGTCGAGCCTTGACCTAAGAGCCATAGCCATGCTTTAGGTAGGCAAAATGATGATGGCTTTGTGTGAGAGCTTGAGCTTAATCTTATGCTTGCAGATAGAGCCTCACCGAGGGTTAACCCCTATTAGCATAGTCCCACAAGTCTGTACCTGCATTGATCAGAACGCTTCTTCTGCCTGAACGCATCGTCGCTAGTTTTCCACTGGGACCACCCTCACCGGATAGATAATGTGTAAAAACCATGTTATTTATTTTGATAAGTTAAGCTCGTCCTATCGCATAAAACGCGGTCATCCAAAGCTGACATATAGCTTTGCTAGGGCCGGACTACGATCGCTGATCATCTTGCGACAGCTGTCGTGTTTTATTGTTATTGTGAGATCGCTTCTCGCTGTGGTGATTCTGTGCCGCCTTCTCGCGGCGCATCTCGTCGATGGCGGAACGTTGTTGCATGCTGCTGTCGTGGCTTTTAAACTCGATGCGGGTCTCGGGAGGGCAGCTAAGCACGCGCCGCATCGTCTCGCTAATCATTGTTAGGCAGGAGGGCTTAAGACTTGAAGAGAGACACCTACCGGATCTTGAGAACCTTCTGCCCGGTGCTGCGGGTCCAGATGCTGAGCACGTCCTCCCCGTTGCGTATACTAAGCACAACGCCGCAGACTTCGTCGGCCTCATCCCCAAACTGATCGCCCGCACAAGCCATCAGGAGATCCTCGTAGTATCGATCCGCGATTCCCTTCTTCAATCGCAAAACCCACTTGCCGCCAAGCTTGTTTTCGTCATCCTCCCATATTGGACGGATACCCTTCTTGAAGAGATGGTAGTCCGAGACGGTAGGAAGCGACGAGGGTCGTTTTAAATGCGAATAGGCTTGCCAAAACTCTTCGACAGATTTCACCGTCATCATGGCGTGTAAAGTCTTGTCGTATTCGATGTAACCGTTGGCCTTGGTGATGGGTGGGCGGTACCAGAAGACCCAGGTGTCGCGGAGAGGGTGTACCGAGGGGATGGAATCCTGCTGAACGCCCGTCTCAGCGATAGAGCCCATGGAGGGTTTGCCACCGGCGGTAGGTCGCATAGCTTCCTTCGCCGACTTCTCGGTGGTGGGAGTCTTAGCGCCAACCGTACTTACGACCTGATCAAAAGGATTTCCTTGAGCCTTTGGGGTCTTGACCGAGCCAAAAGATGCGAATGCGCCAGAACCGAGGCCGAAATTAGCCCCTCCGGCGCTGGTCGGAGAGGTCAAGGTGCCGCCGGGAGTGGTCGCGTTGAAAGCGTTCGAGCGGCCCTGGGAGGAGCTGCCTCCATTTCTACGAGCTAGGCTCGAAAAGTCTCGCGGGGTGGTAGAATTATTATCGGGCTGAGTAGGTGTAGACAGTGAGAGATTGCTAATAATACTACAAGATTAAAGATGGTTAGTGGTCTACCTAGTAGAGGACCGAGGTAGGTAATAAGGTAGTTTAGTTATAGCCAAGGTTAGACTTACTTATTACGCCGGGTCCATATTGATTCCTGTCTATCCATGTTGGGTTCCTAAATATGTACGTCGGCCGCTCTGATCAGGACGAGTATGTTGAAACTCCCCAATACCACCAATACTCCCGCTTTAATTTTCAAGTTCTATCAACGCCTATTTTTTATTGTCTTCTTCTTCTTCGGAGGCTTCGGCGGTACAATATGTGCGAATGAGTTGTGGTAGATAGCTGGCCTTTTTGGGTTGTCGGACGTAGATGCAGTTACGAGTTACGATACCTAAGTAGAGAGAGAGTATTGACAAGGAAGAGGCGATGATTTTTCGTACTAAGTTTGCAAGTTTGTAAGTTTGTAAGTTGTTAGTTGGTATGAGTAAATAATTATCTTGAGGTAGGTATAAATATGATGATAGAGGTAAAGTATCTTTGTATTAATATTCGTAGAGCTTTTGTTCAGTAGAGGGGAAGTTTTAAATCTGGAGGATTTTATAAAGTATTTTAGTAGTCGAGGAGGAAGAATTGAGAAAGTCACACCACACGCACACTTACAGTTCGAAATGTTTTCATCAATGCGCCTGGCGACTACCCGACTGCAAGAAGCTAAGGTTCCAAGGTTGTTATGTGTGGCCTTTCTCATTGGTCCAGGAACCAGCATGGTACCTAAAGGGCGCTAAACCGGTGTAACTTTTAGGTACCTAGGTAGTTGTAACAGTAACTGTACGCTGCGGAAGCTGCGAGAGCTAGCGCATCTTAGCCCTGTCGTGTGACTCCCCCGGGTGGTTTCAGCACCTGGGCAGTGTTCACCAATATTCCGCTCAGTGAAGGTGCTCACTGGCAGGAGACTGCAGACTGGGCAGGTGTGCCCTTTCAATTTACGTACCTAGGTACGTACCCTTTGTACCTATTTTACTCGGTCGAGCGGGGCGGTGAAAGGCGTCCTAAAAAATCGAACGTCATTATTTTGCACTTAAATTATGGGCTACAATTTTATTTTTCTCTTTCCTTCTTTTTTTTTTTTTCTTCATCAAGACCACCAACTCAAATCATCGCCAGCCTGCCACCATTTTTTTCTACGCTGCTGGCGACTCCGATGTGTGTGTCGAGAGTAAATTCATTGAATCCCTTGCTTAAAAACCTTCATCACGAGGGCCCTTAATTGTTGGCTACCCATGATGCGGTGATGACCTGAAGCAAGTCCGGACATCTAAGATCATTTCTCAACCGGGAATGGAGTATGGAGTATTCAAGCCTCCTTTTGTGTTTCCGTGCTTGCCACAAGCGTAGATATTACACCCAAGTTACACAGTATCATATGGTAAGCCTGGAACACTTTCCTGTTACATCCTGCATCCGTAGCTCTCTGATGACTATTCGAGCCTGGTAACCCGACGATGCTCAGCCAACAAAATGCGTGATCTATCATAACGGTAGCTTGCGCAATGGTTGAACTTGACGACAACTGGCATATCTGAACCTTGGATGAAAAGAAAATTTCGACGTAAAGGACACGGTATAAACATCGCTGACATGAATTCATAGCATCCATGAAGTAGACCGTTGCATT
This sequence comes from Jackrogersella multiformis, assembly GCA_902806575.1. Classification (NCBI taxonomy): domain Eukaryota; kingdom Fungi; phylum Ascomycota; class Sordariomycetes; order Xylariales; family Hypoxylaceae; genus Jackrogersella; species Jackrogersella multiformis. The sequence goes on along the minus strand of CADCXD010000011.1, from coordinate 549,756 downwards.
ATGTGCCAGGTTTGTACGCGACTGAATAGAAGCCTCAGGGGAGTACTTCGAGCTTTGAATAACGCCCGTTACTAAATGACTAGACAATAAGTTCCTATGTTGTAGGATTCACTATTAAGGGACTCCGAAAGAGGTATCCCATCCACCTCCATACAACAGGGCGACGGGACGTACGAGCACGATTTGGGTAGCTAGCTTCGAATATTCCAACACCTACTTACTTAGAGGTAGGGTTGGTAATGGGGATTTGAAATGACTCTCTAAGGATACACTTACTTAGGTAGTTATGGGGGAGTTGACAAATCTAACTAATCTGATTCTCATGTGATTCACAGTCAACATCTATACGCGCCAAATCAATGAATTCTACAATCTCCTAGGGAAACAATTTCATCGAAGGAAAAAGGATCGGACATATTCCACCGCGGAAGTGAACATGTCCTTTTCCAATCACCTATCCACTATAGCTCCTCCGTTCCTCGCCAAGACCTTTCGCATTCCCCGATCGTAAACTGTTGCTGACAAGTACCATAGTCCCTTCAACTCAATAATATCCGTCTGCTAGAACATGTACGGGTTGCTCTGCTTGATTCTCCATGATCATAGCGGTCATTTCATAAGATAGACTACCTAGGTAGCTCACTTGTCCTTGCCAAAAGAGTCGGCCTTGGCGCGCAGGTTGGCAGCAGTCGAGCCAGACTCGGAGAAGTATCGCCCAAGCATTGGCTGCATGAATGATCGGAAGATGAGTTGAGCGCCGCTAGACTGCTGTTAACCGGCCGAAGCGATTAGAGGGGGAGCGATTGGGTACAAACCTGAACATGGGGAGCGAGAGCCAGAGCAAGAAGACGAACTTGAAGGTGTAGTAAAAGGGGAACCAGTAGACAACGCTCAGGGCACTCTCAAGGACGCTGCGATATATAATCAGTGATATAAAACCAAGGCGGGAAGCTGCGCGGTTGCTAGCTTACGAGAAGGAGGCAAAAACGACCCAGTACTGAAACTAGTTAGCTACGGAACGTGTCGGAGTAAGGCTGATAATGCAACATACCGTCAACCATTGGCTGTCGTCTGCTTTAGTAGTGCTGAATAATGCGGCTAGGGAATAATATCCGGGGATGACGAAGCCGGCGAAGTTCGTCAGGAGCTGACCACCGAGATTGAAGACGATAAAGAAAAAGTAGAGAGTGGCTACGCCGATGACAGCATAGACCTTTGGGACCGAAGTCTGCTTCTCGATGTTGTTGAGGACGGGGTATTTAGAAAGCTAGGTCATGTCATGTCAGTCTTCAGGATTATGCGACACGCCGAGGTCGATGCCGACCGACGGTCCTTTAGGCTATTATATATGGTGCGGCATACCTCACGATCGAGCTGGGATACATAATGCTGGACACGATCTTGTGCAGACATCTTTTCTTCTGGCTATAGGTATAACTATAGGTATAGCTGGGAGATAGATTGTAGATTGATTTGCTGTAAAGTCGACAGAAGTACGGATATTGGTTGCGCAGAGGCGGGGGGAATGAAGCTGCCGATGTCAAAGGGAAGTAAGCTGTGTTAGTATTTAGGGTTAGTAAAAAGCCACCTTGCTTAATATGTAACAAGTACAGTATGTCCACGTAGGAATGGAAACTGAACGACCACAAGAGTGGATCGGAGTCGGCCGGACTTACGACAACGAGAGAGAGGACCTCGGATCTCTGGTATGCTTCTGCTTCTGCTGGTATGGAGTATAAGGTACGGTATGCGGGAAAAGAGGGTTCGCGCGAAGTTGATATATTGATGGTCAAGATATAATTTAACTAGCGTATCCTATCTCTGTCACGATGCTCTAGAAGTAGTTATTGAGTTGTTTTTAAAATACTATGTAGGTAGGAAGATAGCAATGTTCCAAGGTTGCAGGTGGTTCCAAGGTTGTAGGTAGGAAATCGGATTGTGGGAAGGGGGAGTTTCTTTTCAGCTACGTAGTGGGTAGTAGATAGTGGGTAGCCGGGAAAGGGACGATGACGGAAGGCGAGCCACGACAACCCTAGGTACGTACCTAGGTAGCCAGCTATGTACCTACTACGTAGGTATGTTAGCTTACCTACCTCTTATGTAGGTATGAGTTCATTCGTTCATCGCCCGCAGGACTGTGTAACTGCTGATTCATTGGATCCTTCGGTATCACACGGACCAGCTTCCAGCTTCCAATACACCGTGCCACACTATTAAGGAAGGAAGGTGCCTAAGAATGATAGGTACGGCTCCGAGCCTCGAACTCGCTTCGAGCATCTAATGTCTCATAGTAATATCTTACCATGGATGAAATAACTTGTTCCCATATATGTACATATACGCTACATGCATAGGTACATATGCTTGCACTCAAAGGGGATAAGCAGATAACAAGGAGAGGTATCTTTGTCATAAACTTACCGATCATTTACCTAGGTAGCTAGTGTATATATTTATAGGTACACCTAGATAGCGGTAGGTACCTATTGTGTAATCGAGCAGGTACCGGATAAAAAAATCGAAGCATTAGGATATATGTAGGTAACAAGGTACCTAGGTAGATAACACTAAATACCTAGATACTTTGCATGCGCCAATTCAAATGTACATAATATCGGAATTCCTAAAAAGTTTACGCCAGTTGTGTAAAATATGTACTGCGGGGTACGGACTTTATACGTATTTGGGTTTGTTTTTTTACGATTTTATTCAATGTTATTATTCCAGTTCCCGGTAGCGCGACTTTGGCGACATATGTACCTAGGTACACATAACTCCCCTATCGGCAGCACAGCGAAGGTTACCAGCCACATTTGTCACCTCGACCTTGCCTTACCTACCTAGGTAGGTACCTAGTGTAGTACCTAGCCAACTACAATAGATCCATATTTCCCGCCAACCTTGGGAAAGTGCCAACCATCCAGCCATCCAGAGCGCACGATCTAACCAAGGCTGCCCCACATTGTCCACCCTCCCCACCTAGGTACCTCGCCGGCTAGCGTAGGCCGGTGTAGGTAAGCACAATCCACCTGAGCAATCCACGGTTGCCCCGACGAGAAGTTTCTTGTTGTTTGGCTGGCTACCAAAGTAAAGTCTCCGCCGTCTTTTTATCACAATCCAACTTAATCGCAAAGACCTTGTGGCTTTCACGAAATAGCATCACCACATCTGGTATCTCAATGCATGCACTACCTTCAAGCAGGGTTATTACTACATCTCTATTGTCTATTCTCCCACTCGTTCACCCTTCGCGCACTCTCTTTATTGACTGATCGCTATATCTTTGCCTGTGTTTATCGTGGTTGTACCTCGCTCCTCGTGGGTAAACAACCGAAAACAAATGGAGAGCGGTATGTCTAACACTCTTTAAACACCTTTGAACATCTTTGAACTTCTTCAGAAGACACCGTTGGATGTCTCCTCAAACCCTCATGTCGATCTCGTGCACTTATACTTCTTCTATCATCCTTCTTTCTTTCTAATTGCCCTATAGATACGCAGACCCTAGAAGTCGGCGCAATGTCGCAGCATCAGCACCAGCAACAGCAACAGCAACAGCACCCGCATCATTCGAGACGCAGACCTCAGTCGAGAGCCTCGACCGCTTCCATCCATAGCGTGTCTACGCAACCCAACCTTGATCATCAATCTCACCTACAGCACCACACTACCTTTCCTGACCAATGGATTCCGAGCGAGAATGGCCAGTCAAGGGATATGTCGTCGGCAGTACAACCAATGTCCGCTGGAGACATGATGCTTCGTCCTGCATCCCAGCTGCAGGCCCAGCAGTACATGATGGGTCCAAACATGCACTCGGCCGTTGGGCCCGCTATGCCGTATGGTCAGCAACCAGGCTTGCATCATGCCGTGTCAGCTGAAATATTTGGAGCAAATGGAAGCTTCACTGACGGTGATAGCCAGATGATGGATCGTGACGAGGCTGACGAGGCTGACGGTGCGGCTGGGCCTCCAGCCAGCGCTAAGGCTGCTCCAGGCCGCATCAACGCGAATAACGAGCTTGAAATGAGGCAGCTGTTTCAAACGAACAGGCACCGCAGTCTTGGTGATGTAGCAAAAGAGTTACATGGCAACGAGCGCGGTCCCAACTCCGAGCGAGCTCGACAAATCTTTGCCATGCTATGGTAAGTTATATCGAAGGAGAGGGAGAGCTGGTGGTTGATATCGATGGTATTTCTCTAACATAGTACAGGATTAATCAAGTGTGTACGAAGGGAAAGGGTTCTGTGCCCCGAGGCCGTGTATATGCCAACTACGCCTCCCGCTGCGCGACAGAAAGAATAACAGTCTTAAATCCCGCTAGCTTCGGCAAACTCGTTCGAGTGCTCTTCCCCGGCTTGAAGACGAGAAGACTTGGAGTTCGAGGAGAATCAAAATATCACTATGTAGGCTTCGCTATACTAGACGATCAACCCGACCTTCGGGATCCTCCCATGCAACCCGCCCTATCCTTTCCGGAACCCTCGTTGTTCGCACAATCCTTCAGGTAAGTCTCACCGGCTCATTAACTTAAATCCCTTCACGATGCTCATACACAGCAGTATGGCACAATCTCAGTCACCAGCAATGAATCCGGTACATGCAGCCCTCCCGTCTCCTACGCTTATGCAGCATTCCGAAACTCACCAAGGCCCACGATCCTCGGCTCCGAGAGCGTATAGTGTCTATAACCAACCGGATGTCAGTCAACTCGACGAGTTACAATCGGCCAATGCTAAAACCACGCTCCGCTTGGCATTTATAGACGATGCCGACGAACCGCCTACCGATGGAGATGGATTCCATCTACCAAAGATCGAACCATTCTTACCTGACGGCACAGATCCGGATGCAGCAATGTCTTTAACAGCACTGTATAGATCTCACTGCACCTCGCTCGTCGAGTGCATTCGATACTGCAAAGACAAGACCTTCTTTCACCTTTACACCTCTTTCCAAGGCACTCTCACGATGCCTGTACAGAAGCTTTTCTCTCATCCGAATATCGCACCGTGGATCGAAGAATGTGATTTCATGCTATACCAACGCATGATGCAGATAATATCTGGACTCACTCTTCAAGTGATCCCGAAGCCGGTACTCGATGCTCTGAGAAGCATATCGGAAAAGCTGGTCGCTCGCATACGTACCGCTTACCAAGGGCAGCCTAGACACGTAGTCCAGGCTAAGGAAGCCCCGGCCGCCATATTCGCCAGCCTGATCGATCGTGCTTTACGGGTGAATCTCACTGCGCATGCTGCTGCAAATATGCTTTCGGCACATGCAAATAGAGATTTCATGTACGTTGATTGGATAACTACGGTGCGAATACGGAAGATTGCTGAATGCGTGCCTACGAGGGGGATGGATGATCTGGTTGGCCTTTTTCTCAACGAAATCAGAGATCTCATTGACCCGGTTAATGTCCCCTGGGATGTTGAATGCCTCACGCTTTATGGAGACATAGCGCAGAGCAAAGGTCAGGTCTCGCAACCGTCTGATCCCGTCAAGGCAAAGGATACGAGCATACTTGATCGATGGGTTACCTTTCTTCGATCACTCCCAAGCCGTTTCCCGTACGCTACATCAGCTGATATCGTTTGGTGTGTCCAACGTGTTGGGACGGAGGTAATGCGAGACCTAACGATCGCGCAAGGGAAGAGTTTTGGAGCTTGGTGGGTTACGAAATGTTGGGTGGACGAAATGATATCGTTCTTAGCTGAATATGGAGGATTCATGAAAACCAAGAACTCGTCATTAGCCATTGCCACCATCCCCAAGCACCCGGTGCTCAATAAGGATGCTGGCCTGCAAGGCTCGCGGGTCAACAGCGGTAACCCCGACCTAACCGTTTCTCGCACGGCACAACCTCAGCCCGATCGAGCACCGTTCCCTCCGCAATCCGATACCAATGCACAAGATCAACTACATCAGTCGATGAACCATGACGATAGTGGAATCGGTATTAGGACTCCGGAGGAAGATTTTCCGATTGAGAAATTTGAGTTTCCGCAGAGCCATGGTCAGAGCCTACAGTCCCTTGGCTTAGAGCCGGCCTTGCAATAGACAATGGCCTTTTACCTCAACTTCGGTCTCACGTCTATGATGGCACTTGTCCCCATATATGAATTGTTCATATATTAATAATAGGCGTTTAGGAGAGGTCCTTGATTGTTTGGCCTCGGGGGGAGCATGGTCCACATATACGAAGGTACGATGGCACGAATGACTACGATATAAACGGCCAGCAGCACGGTTAAGGGATCTCGAGGTACGTGCCTGGTTGGGGTGTGTTAGAGTTTTGTACATCTGGTTAGGGATAAGGGTATGCATTTCTGAGGCATGGAAAAGGACGTCTGGGGATTGGACCTGGTATAATCCGTCCAGTTATAGTTCGTCCTCGATTTGATTCATTGTATCTACTTTGAGACACCCAGGAGTCGACCAGAAGGGTTTCGTCTCAGGAGTACGGGGTCTACGATGTGTATATCCTCCTATTACTCCTGCCATAGGATAGGAAACCTGAACCTTTGCGCGATACCTACCTAGGTACTTAGGTAGGTATCATAATGCCTTTGGTTGTCAGGTACATTAGTAACTACGCAGTCGGCTGTACTTAGGGCTGTACTTAGGTAGTTTATAATGTATTTTGATTTGATGATATACTATGGCCTCTGGCTTCTTCGTCTTGTACAGTGATCATCTCTTTCCCGGCTGTATACACTTGACCGGCCAGGCAAGGCTACTGTATATGTTGATAACCAGAATGAATGACTCATGTCTAAAATGCCACTTATGATATCTACCTCATATGTAGGTACATACATAACGGTATACCAGGTATGTCTCATATAACCATTAAAGAAATTCACCTGCTAACTAATCACGGTTAAAGCAAGTGACACTACCTAGGAACCGTTAGATACCTACCCTAGGTACCTTACTGCGGTCTGTAGTGTGTAGGTACAAAAGGGGTATGGAGTCCCGCTTTTACATCATCAGCATACAGTACCTATACTGTCACGTGTATCCTAGCACACACACTAACAACGCGTATAATGTTTACTCGGTAGCACCGTGCGAGATCTCATTCTAGATCCTCATTAGCCTATCCCAGACGGATATTTTTTTCCCAAGTCGTTACTACACTAGTCGTGGCACCTCCGATTCGGGACAATTCTTTTGGACGAATTAACGCCGTTTCAATTTTCATTCAAAGACTTGGAGGTAGTGAAGTACCTATCCTGAATGCTTCATTACCTATCATCCATCAATTGCCTATCATATATCGGCTGTTCTTCTTCTCATAAAAGGTGACATTTTTTGTTGTTTTTGTTTATCGTCTATTATACCGTTTCTTTTCTAACCACTGGCGCATCATAAATATAGACCCCTCTATTTACATTGACGTTGCGTTGCCCCACCACCAATCTCTTCACTTCGGTGACTCCATACCTGAGGCGTCTCGGTATACAGGACCAACGGGCCTGCTCATCAGCTCGCCATCATGGCCATGGACGCCATACTCCGTGGGAACACCAGCAGCGAGGGCTGGATCGTGCAGAAGTTTGGAGGCACAAGCGCAGGGAAATTTCCGGACGCGGTTTGTCATTGCATCAACCCTTTATTCACCGGTTCGGTGTGACTGACCTTGTCCGGCTTCGATACAGATCGCGGAAGATATTGTTCGGTATGGGTATACCATTGTCTTTTCGCGCAGCGTAATACTGACTCCTCGTGATAAGAGCCAGCTTAAATTCGAATAAGATCGTTGTCGTCTGCTCTGCTAGAAGCTCTGGCAAGAAAGTGACTGGCACTACCAGTCGGTGAGTCACCGAGCCCCTGTATGGGTCCTGCACCCAGTTGATCTAACATGCCATATCTGTATAGCTTATTGGAGGTCTACAAGCATCTGCGCGCCATATCAGCCGCGACGAGTAATGAAGTCACGCAGACTGAGTTCGTCGAGGCAGCCAAGCTTGTCATACAGGATATCTGTGATGATCATATCCAGGCAGTACAGACCTTTGTGAAAAGCCCCGAATTACAAAGGGCTGTCACATCAGACATAGAAGGTGACTGCCAGGAATTAAAAGACTACATCATCGCCGCTAAGCGATTCAACCTGGAGGTCAATGCCAGATCTAAAGATCGGGTGGTCAGTTTTGGTGAGAAGCTGAGCTGCAGGTTTATGACATATCTACTCAAAGACAGGGTTTGTTGAGCTTCTAGACTGAACATCTACTCACTTTACTAACGGGAATTGTAGCAAGTTGACGCAGAGTATGTGGACTTGTCGGATGTGATGCATTATGACAGCTCCGACCGATTGACTCCTGCTTTCTACAAAGATGCGGCGGCCATCTTCCGAAAGAGAATACAAGCCTGTAACGACAGGGTCCCAGTAGTAACGGGCTTCTTCGGAAATGTGCCTGGCAGCCTGATGGACGGAGATATTGGCCGAGGATACACTGATTTATGCGCAGCATTGGTAGCAGTAGGGGTTAAAGCCCAGGAGTTGCAGATATGGAAGGAGGTGGATGGAATCTTCACGGCAGATCCTACCAAAGTCCCCACCGCGAGATTGTTAGCATCGATCACACCATCCGAAGCTGCAGAGCTTACATTCTACGGCTCAGAAGTCATACATCACCTGACTATGGATCAGGTTATCAAGGCTGATCCGCCGATACCCATCCGCATCAAGAATGTGAATAATCCTCGTGGCAACGGTACCGTCGTTGTTCCAGACCCGGTACAATCACCCGCACAGCAGATCAAGAGATCACGACCCTCGGATGCCTCGTTACGAAAACACCCCAAGAGGCCTACCGCCGTCACCATCAAGAATAACATCACCGTCATCAACGTGCACTCCAACAAGCGCTCTATCTCGCACGGCTTCTTCGCCAAGGTATTCTCTATCCTTAATAGCCATAGGATATCTGTCGATCTGATCTCCACGAGCGAGGTCCACGTGTCCATGGCAATCCACTCCAGCAGCCCGTCCGTCCACCACTTCGAAAAGGCCACGGCGGAGCTGGAGGAATGCGGCGACGTCAGCATACTGCTGGACATGGCGATCCTGAGCCTGGTGGGGGCGGAGATGAAGAACATGGTCGGCATCGCGGGGCGCATGTTCTCGACTCTGGGAGAGCATAACGTTAACATCGAGATGATATCTCAAGGTATGTGGTTGCGGTTGCGGTTGCGGTTGCGGTTCGGTGCTTATGGTACAGCGCTTTGCTAACTGTGGTTTAGGTGCGAGCGAGATCAACATATCGTGTGTCATCGACGCGAGAGAAGCTTCGAGGGCCATGAACATATTGCATACAAACCTCTTCACGTTTCTGGAATAGCGATGCGGCGTACCCGCGCAGAATCAGTTGCGCTTCTCCATCATACGTCGGGGAACCAGATCGCCATGATCGCCATTGGATGTGACAGCAGTCTGGACAGTCGAGGGCTACGCACATTGTACAAAGGAACTCAGGAGTATCTGCGAGCCAGGCTGTTCCATCATTGTGACCGGAGCTCTAATAGGGGGGTTGGAAAAAAGAAACACTGGCTTGATTAGGTAGACCTTTGCATAGAATTCTGAGCTAACATAACATATACTGCGTAATGAGATTGGCCCTCTGCTGGATTATGTAGCTGGCTCCGAAGCAATGGCTTGGATTGGATGTATGGTGTGAACCTATTTGCTTGGTTTAGGGGGAGGAGAGGGAGAGGGTCAGGGAGAGGGAGAAGGAAGGGGAATGAAAATCAAAATGAATCGCTGCTGCTTTTGCTGAGTTGTGATGCATAGTGATGTTTAGCTGCTCGTAATGTAAATTTCTTAAACCTTGGAAGTCAGCAATTTGGGTTTCTTCATTGATTTGATAGGTATCTAATGTGCCTAGGAGGTACCTTAACGCGCCCAGGGAGGGGCGTATTTGAACATGCTTATAGCAATAATATCGGTTTTTAGAAATCGGGTTGAAGTGAACCTTAACTTGAAGTTTTGATTAGTAAAACTTATTATACGAATATATAGTTTTCTATTCATTATATTATTTTATTCGGGGAGTCATTTTTGAATCAAAACTATTTTCAAAGCTAATATGATTTTATATATGCGATATTACAAGCGTTTGATTATGTAAAGCCTCTTACATCAGCAAGGATAAGTAATTAAAATCGAAAAAAGGATAGCTTAAGTAGGTAGCTCGTTGGAATTTGGTGCTCTTGCTGCTTGGGTTGTACCGTTAAGGACTAAAAACCGATGGTGGTAGTTACCTTTATATTTTCGAAAGGCTTACGTAATTATGTCTACGTAATCAGTACAATATTATGTAATAATCATTTTCAAATAATGTAGCGTACTCCCCTGAGCAATACCTGGGCAAGTGTGAGGCCTGAATCCGGGTGTTGATTCATTGATTTTTCAGGAGGAACAATCCTCTTATCGGTAGGTAACTAACAGCAGGCATCACCAGCTGGCATCAGCTGGTCTTTCTCGAGTTGGTGGAGAAATACCTTATCGATAAGATTAATAAATATCGGACGGCTCTAGCCACAGCATTTCCTATCTCTTAGGTACCTAGGTAGTATCATTTCTATCATTCATCACTGTCGCAAACCGTCAATTCTTCTCTCTAACAACTACTCTCAACTCCCCACCGTCGCCTACCGTCATCCCAAGGTCTCCAAGATTATAGAATCAAAGTTCGGTCATACGCGACTACGTCAAAATGCCGAAGGCAGAGGTTGGATCAACCAAGTACCTGAACAACAAGCTCAAGTCGAAGGGGCTACAGCGACTTCGCTGGTACTGCCAAGTATGCGAGAAGCAGTGCCGCGACGCCAATGCGTTTAAGATGCACACCCAAAGCGAGTCGCACACGAGAAAGATAATACTAGTCGGCGAGGACCCGAAGAAGTACATCGACGATTTCAGCAACGAGTTTCTCAAGGACTTCGTGCAGCTGCTGCGAACCTCCCACGGAGAGAAGGCTGTGCAGATCAACCATTTTTACCAGAACTACAGTGAGTAGAGTCCCTAGAGCATATCGCGTAGGACCGGAAGTCGCTGACAGGCGAATGAATAGTTGGCAACAAGGAGCACATCCACATGAACGCTACGAAATGGCATTCCCTCACCGACTTCGCCAAGCACCTGGGCAGGGAAGGCATCTGCAAGGTGGAAGAGACCGAGAAGGGAATCCACGTCGCGTGGGTCGACGACTCCCCGGAAGCCATGAAGCGCAGGGAGGCGGTGCGGAGGAAGGATATGCAGGACAAGGGCGACGAGGAGCGCGAGCAGTTGATAATCAAGGAGCAGATCCGCCGCGCGAAGAGGGAGGCGGCCGAGCTAAACGGAGACGACGCCGACAGCGCTGAGGTCGGAGAACTCAAGAGGCAGGAGGGAGAGAAGATCAAGCTCTCCTTCGGCGCCAAGCCCGCGCCAAGCGCATCCCCCGAGAAACCAATACCGGAGACGTCGGGGCTTCCGCCAAAAGAAGGCCAGAAGATCGAGTCTGGTTCGACGACTCCGCAAGCGCAGGCAACCGCCACTACCGCCACCACCATTACCACTGCCACTACTACTACTACTACCACCGAAAACCCGGCCACGGCCCCCATCTCCCTAAAGACGGCAGCGAAACCCCAGGCCAAGAACGTGTTCGCGGCCGCGAAGAAGAACGCACTGGCCGGCGCCTCCAACAAGAAGGCGCCGCCGGCCTTCGCGGGGCAGCAGCCGAAGAAGATCAGCGAGGCCGAGCGCATCATGAAGGAGGAGATGGAGCGCAAGGGCAAGCGCCAGGGCTCGGGCTTGGGGAGGGATGGATTGGGGAGTAAGCGGCGGAGGATGTAGTTGGGGTGGTTGTTTGTTGTTGTGATGGTTATCCGTAAAGATTGTGGGGTTGTGAGCATTGCAAGGGCGTTGAGGTATACCTCTGATGGTAATTCATGGGTTTCGTGGATTTCGTAAATGGCGTTAAGGTGTAGGGCATAAGGAAGGCGTTCAGGGATATATTCATACATCTGTGTTTAAGGGAAGAGATAGAAAGAGCAATATAGCTGCTCGCGAAGACGACACATATCACTTCTACAACCATCTCCAGATCGAGAGCCGCCTAACTAGGTAGGTATAGATTGTGATTTTGGTATAGGATAACACATCCATCCCATCCCATCCCATGCTCTACACTACACTACAAATAAAATAACAATCGTATCGTATCGTATACTGCACTCCGCTTCGATCACGCCAAACGGCAATTGCTTCTAGAACGAAAGAAGCCTGCTTCTACCGATGCCTTACGTGGGCTACGCGCGCCGCGTCATCACTCCTGGGTGGTGCATTGCGATTGAGGCTCCGATGCGCATCCTGGGTTGGAGGTTGGAGGTAAATTGGAGATAGCCGCGGATCGCTTGATAGTGCGGTGCGCTGCAACGTCACATACGGGAGCCTCTTTTTGGTGTATGGGAGGTACCTAGGCAGGTAAGGTTGGTTCTTAGGGCTGGACTGGCGGCCGGGGTATAGTACTGGTATTGGTATTAGAAATCAAACATTCTGCCTTTTATCCCTGGGTTTGGTTAGGTTAGTTAGGTGGTGATCTGCTGGAGTATAGCATCGCTTCCATGCATACCTACCTAGGAGGTACGTTAGGTCACGTAAACTAGGCACCCGTATATGCATACCTAGGTAGGTATGGATTGAATATCCTCCCAAGGTCCCTGCCAGCACCTGCAACTGACTACAACTACGACATATGTATGAATTGCATACGCGTTCCTACACATAAGCTGATTGCTGTTTGGGTAGGCCTATACCGCTCTACTGTTGCTGACGTATGCGACGATTGCCTACAATTTATTTGCTTGCTGGCTTATTTATTACGTGCCTAGTAACAACTGGGATGAAGGTGTGCAAGTTCGCGAACTCGGCCGCTTGCACTACCTGACCGTACTGCCCTATAGGGTTGGGTAGGGGTAGGGGTAAGAGTAGACTAGAAATCCTAGGAATCGTTGGAGAGATGTATGTCGGTATACTGTCCTACCGCGCATCTGATGACGAGTATTCCGAGTGACTCACTCAATCAAATTGAGTGTTTAGTATTCATCGGGATAGTGATTGCTATTTCGTAGTTTACACTCAAATTAAATCGTATAAAGGAGTGGTTGCAGAATGGTACTCGTGGCATCAAATAGAAGCAAACAAGCAGCTGGGTTACGAGTATTTGTTAATAACAAGTAACATTAATATATACAGATGGGCTTCCTGTCTTACTGTCTTACTGTCTTACTGCTGATACTAATCTTAATATTAATCCTAATCAATACTCATATTCTATATCCGTAACAAAATGTTTCGACCCTACCCCGTCCCGAACGCGACAATCCCGTACTGGCGGACGGAGCTGCACTCGCTCGACTCCCACCGCAGCACGGCGGAGCTCCCCCAGGAGCAGGACATCGTCATCATCGGCGCCGGGTTCGCGGGCGCGGCTCTGGCGCACTATCTGCTAGAGAACAGCAGCCCTTCTTCTGCCTCCTCGTCGGAGAACCCGAGCATCACCATCTTGGAGGCGAGGGAGGCTTGCTCGGGGGCTACTGGGCGGAATGGTAAGTCGTTCCTTTCTTTACTTTACCTATCTTGCGTAGTCTAGTATACCACTATACCACCCGGACTAACCTCCAGCTTTACGTCACCCAGGCGGCCACCTGCGCCCAGACCTGTTCGTCAGCCTCGCGGCGCGGATGCGGGAGCGGGGCCGCGAGGCCGCAAACGAAGTAGCGACGTTCGAGGTCGCGAACGCGGAGGCCGTGGCCCGGCTCGTGGCGGAGCAGGACATGCCGTGCGACCTGCGCCCCGTGACCACGGCGGACGTGTTTGTGGACGCGGCCGAGGCGGCCAACGTCACCGGCCTGTGGGAGATCATGACGAGGCTGGACTTCCCCTCGCTGAGGCGGGTGACGCGCTACGATGCCGAAGACGCGGAGAAGGCTTCCGGGGTGAGGGGCGCGAAGGTCGCGTTCACGTACCCGGCGTACACGGTGGCGCCGTATAAGCTGGTCATGCAGCTCCTGGCGAAAGCGGTGGGGAGGGGGGTTGGCCTGCAGACGAATACTCCCGTGCTTGAGGTGTCGGACATGCCGGACGGGGAGGGGTGTTGGACGCTTATGACGCCGAGGGGTAGGATGAAGGCTAGGAAGGTTGTTTTCGCGACGAATGCGTATACGAGCGGGTTGCTGCCCGAGTACGATGTTGCTATATACCCTGCTCGCGGCACTGTCTGTAGGGTTGTGCCTGAGCTCCGGTCAACGTCGGTGGATATGCCGCTGGGCTCATGCGCGGTGGAGATGGCGAGTCCGTCGTCGGTTGACTCGTACTACGGCTTGTGTCCCGACGGAAGTCTGATCATCGGAGGCGCGAGAAGCACGTTCGATTACCAGAACAGGGAGGAGTGGCACAAGAACTTCGACGACTCGACACTGATCGAGCCCGCTGTGCCGTATTTCGACAGCTGGGCGGGGAAGACACTGGTCGGGTGGGAGGACAGGCCGGCCAAGATGGATAGCGTATGGACGGGCATTATGGGCGTGAGTTCTTCCACCCTTCTCACCTTTCTCAGAGACGTCATCATGTCTGGAATCCGGGCTGGAGACTGATAGATCTAACGGGAACACGCAGTACTCCGCAGACGACGTACCGCACGTCGGCCCCGTATCGTCGAAGCCGGGACTCTACGTCTGCGCCGGGTTCAACGGCCACGGCATGCCGAACGTGCTCCTCTGCGCCAAGGGGCTTGCCCGGATGATCAGGGACGGCATCCCCTTCTCGGAGACGGGGATGCCGGCCTGCTACGAGACCGGCGCGGAGCGGCTCGGGCTTATAGCTAGGCGATACGCGCCTGCGTTGGGTCCTACGAGTCGCCGCGCAAGGCCGGATATATTTTTGAAGCATGGTTATGGGGCTTAGTACCTACCTGGATTATATGGGGGGGGGGTTATAGCTTGCTTTGCTGCCCTTACCCATTCCCTTTATAGTAACATGCAGTAAGGGGATGGGGTAGAGCTGTTAGATTGGGGGCTGTGATGGTGATGACGATGGTGGAAACGGGGTTACGACTATGACCACCAATGTAGCTCAAATAGGAGAGCAACCTTGGATCTTAGTCTTAATAGTTACTAGCCAGTGCTAGTAAGACGATACCATTCGATGTTTGACCTCGTCTACATTGACTACTCTTCCTATTCAATGGGTAGTCGAGTGGTTTAAGATTAAAAGGCGGCGGGACCGACAATCTTTAAATTTGAACGAACCAGGCACTTGGAAGCCGGAGTTCGGAGGCGTTATTAGGCTAGGCGTACCTACCTGGTACATCATGATATTCCTACCAGGTACCTAGGTATGTAGGTCCACTACACTAAAGGGAGAGGCTAAAAATAATTCGGCAGGGCTAGGCTTGGCTATTATGACTGGCTGACGGAGCTTAGTGAGATCCACTAAAGACGTACATATCGTTTGGGATTGCAAGACCGTGCTTTAATAGGTACCTCGGTAGGTACCTATACTTGATGACATAAATCAATACCTAGGTATTCGACTTATTCATTCTCGAATAAGCTGAAATGACAGATACCTATGCGTTAATTAAATCTAATGTACCTAGGTAATGTAATATAATAATTTGACAGCCTGAATATAATGTTCGGTATAATGATTCTCTTTTTTAATTTAGGTAGGACAATATTCGGTATGTACTTACTTACCTGATAGGTAACAAGTTCTCGGATAATAACCTGGAATGGACATGTTGTCTTCAGCAATGCTGCAAATGATGTTCTAGATATTCCATCGTGGTTATGTCATTTATTTTATCGGCCGCTAAGCTAGGTACTTACTAGCGGTGGCTTGTGCGCGATGTATGATTTGGTACTTACACTGGATAACATGGAACCATGGATAATTTGCATGGGTCCATTGGTTTAGAAGGAACATTCCCTACATATACCTAGGTACCTAGGTATGTACCTAGGTAGGTACGTTGTTACATACTTAGGTACCACATACAAGTACCTCTTGTGGATCTGCCACTTTGCCTCAACTTTCATTTTTTCCCTTCCCAATTTCCAATCTCCCAAACCTCAAGAAAGCATGCGATTGCTCTTCTAAATCAATAATGGAGTTTGGCCTGTAGCAAAAATCCCAAAGTACACTTTATTAGTTGTTCTTGTATAAGTGAGTCAGCTTTACTTTAGCACGAGAGTAACACAACCCCTTGCTACCTGCTTAATGCACGCGCTGTTTGGCCCCTATACCATACCAATCGGCCAACTCTGGCATGCGATCCTATCTGTCTATTGTTGTTATTGAGAAGATAGCATCGCAACCTAACATCGCAGCTCACAAATCACAAATCACAAAGCTACCTAGGTCACTAACTTATCTCCACCGTGCAGTACTGTTTTCTATACTACTTCTCGGCTTATTCTATTTCGATGATTTTCTGAATTCGCGATAAATTGTACTCGGAGATGGATACCCAAACTGCGACGTGGCATCCGGCTAAGTTGCCAGTCAGTAATGACGATAACAAGCAAACACCAGAGTTCGATTCACCACGGAATCAATCACCCACCGATATCGACGAGCAGGCTATAGAACATTCAAATCAGGATATGTCAAATACCGAGTTAATAGAGGAGGCCACTCAGCCTCAGCCTCAACCTCAACCTCAACCTACAAGTGACGGCGCATTTCCGGATCAATCCGGTAACGATGGTGCCGAAGATGCCGCGTGGGATCCTTCGGGTCCGTCGCCTGCTCCAGTGGCGCAAGACGATGAAACTCGAGAATCCGATGGCGAAGGCGATATTGACCAACCAGAATTCGTCCCAACCAGTAAAAAATCTAAACACTTTAGCACAACCTCGTTTGCGCGTACGGTGTCACACGAAGTGAGCTTCAACGATGACGAGGACTCCGAGCTAAGCCTGCAGCGAACGGATACTGACCCATTCAAGTTTATGCCGCCGAACGAGAGGACAAACTCGTTTCCTGCGGTGCCGCAGAGTGAAGATGCGACCGAAGACCAGATAGAGCATCCACCTCCTTCAACCCAAGCTCATGACATCCTGCGTGATTTGGCGAACGACGATTCACGCACTGGCTTTGTCGCACAACCCAACTTCCCTAGTACTTTAGACCAAGATTTCTCGGCTGAGGAGCATAGGGTAGCTGAAGGCTCATTCGAGCAATCCGTCGGCGGTGATCTTTTTGGTACTGAGGAAGAGGAATCGGATGTTCGGTTCGAGGAGGGCCTGCCGTTAATTCCTCATGATGAACAATATGGCCCAGAGAGTCATTCCGAGCCTCAGGCCTCAAACCCTGTAGATGCATTTGCGCAGGATGATACTATAGTAGGAGGAGACGACTTCTTTAGTCAAGTTACCAAGGGTGATTCTCAACTAGGAGATGACGCTTTTGATCACACTTTACACAGGAAGTCCACGACTATGGCAATGGGCCAATCTATAGACCCGGAAGATGGGGAACATATCTTAGACTCAGAGCTCCCGTCTCCGATTGACGGTTCTCTGCCGAAAACACCAGCGGTTTCAGGCGTACCCATACACGACATTGTTAATGGCGACTCTGAATCTGCACCAACGAAAGAAACCGGTACCCAACCAGGAGCTGTTGACATTGACGCGAAGTGGGCGGCTGCTTTTGATGACGACGACAATGACTTTCTGTTGGACTCTGCTGTCGAATCTAAAGAACTTGATCCAGCAGACATCTTTGGAAGTGATGATGAAGGATTTTTGGAAGAACCAGAGGAGACAACAGCTATGCCAGCAATATCGATGTCTCAACCCAACATAGCTGCCCAACCTCACCCAGCAAGTTTAAATGGACGTTACACTCCTGATAACTCGCAACACTCGGCGCAACCAAGTCCAAATCCTTACGCTCCCTCTCCGGCCGGTTCTCAAATGCAACCACAATACTCTTCCTACGCATCTTCAACTATGGCTCCTCCTCCGGCAATGGGGTCATATGGACAGCCTCCTCCTAAACCGGCAATGCCCAAAGCTCTGAGCTTTGTTAATCAGTCCAAGGGCGGATACACGTCTCCATATGACCTCCCGATGGATGTTGTTAAGCCGAAGAAGCGTATTAGCATGCAACAGCTTCCGCGGGCAAGTCTGGCACCTTTGGCGCCGCCAACCGGTCCTACAAGAAGTACCAGCATGTATTTTCAACCACCGCCTTCAGGTGGTACAACCATCAGTCTGTCGCCTCCTACCTCAAGTCATTCAAATCAACCGCCCCCAGCAGCCCAGAAGGCGCCTCCTCAGTTAAGACCGAAGGCTAGCTTCTTTGAAGACTTACCTATGGCATCAAAGCCGCGACCTGCTTCGCGGCACAGCCCTCTCTCTCCGCCGCAGCAGAGTCCGTATGGGCAGCCTCAGGGTCCTCCTCATGGACCTCCAACTACTATGCCCCCCCAGCCCCAGCCCCATACGCCTAAAGAGCAGATGACGAGTATCCCATCATTGGTTGCGCCAGAGCGCCCGAACCCTTACGCTTCCTTGCAGGCCCATTCACCCCCGAAACCGCTTACTTCCCCGGGAGCAAACGCTAGGTACTCACCAGCGCCGCCCCAGTTACCAAACGGAGTACAGCCCCCAGCTGCTAGTAGTCGATACTCTCCCGCTCCACCTAGTGTCCGTTCGACTAGTGGTGGATACGCCGCTGTTCCGCCTCCAGTTCTTGCGCACCAGCCACGAACTTCTAGTCCGCTTGCTCACTCTCACTTTGAAGCATCACATGATAAGTCGATCCTGAGTCCTAACGGGGACACCCCTTCCTTAAGTCGAAATAGCTCATCTCAGTATGAGCCTCGCGTCACTAGAGTGCCTTCGTTGCCGCCAACGCAAGAGGTTGAAGAGGATCAATCTTTATTGCGGTCTCCGCCAATGGGCAATAGACCTCCAAGTGAATCAAAGTATAGTCCAAGACGAGCCAGACATACTCCGCCGCCCATTGGCTCTCCGGCTTACAACGCGGTTTCGCCTCCTAAGCGCTCGGCGTCTAGCTATGTTCCGCCCTCACCTGCATCGGTCCCGCATAAGGAGGTCAACTTTGCTCCGCCACCTCGCTCCCAGACCCAATCACCTGGAGCGGTCTATGGTAACCGAACTAGCGGAGCACCAGTCGATCCCGTTCGTCGACCTTCTTCGGTGCAGGGTGCAGCTCCACCACGGGAGATCCCAGGTGTGAACGGAGCACCGCCCGTTGTTAGAACTCGGGGTATGTCCCAGCATCTCAATCTCGTTCCGCCGACAGACGGTCGAGAACTAGATCCGCTACAAAGGTGGCGAGGCGTACCTGTCATCTCGTGGGGTGTCGGAGGAACACTTGTGACCTCTTTCCCAACGGACGTTCCGCGATACGGCATAAGTCAGGCGCTGCCGATGATTGTGCGCAGTCCTGGAGAGGTGAAAGTCAAACATATCAAGGACATACAGCCGTTAGAGGAGCGCCTAGCGAAATTCCCAGGACCTCTGAAGGGCAAATCAAAGAAAAAGGAAACCTTAGCATGGCTGACTGCTGGCATTGAGGGTCTCGAAAGTAACCTTCCGAATGTTTCATTTTACCAGACAGTCTCGCATGAGGACAAGAGAGCCGTCGAAAGAGTTCTATTGTGGAAGATTCTACGAGTGTTTATCGAGAATGATGGTCTTCTCGAAGGGAACCCTACAGTAGATAAAGCTATCAGAGAGACCATCACTCCTGGTCTTGATACTGACAATCCGGAACTCGCATCTGCGATCTCTACGGGGGTTGATGTAACTGGAATATCATCTTCAGTAACCAATATGCAGGCAGACGCGGTCGATTCTACGGCTATTGAGCAGATCCGGAACAATCTGCTATCTGGTGATCGGGAGAAGGCTGTTTGGGCTGCAGTGGATAAGAGACTCTGGGGCCACGCGATGCTTATCTCGAACACGATGCAGAGTCCCGACCTGTACAAGCAGGTCGCGCGAGAGTTCATCAAGAAGGAGGTGAACCATCCAGGCTACGGGAACGAATCACTCGCCGCCCTCTATGGTGTACTTTCTGGAAACTTCGAGGAGTCGGTGGATGAGCTGGTTCCGGTCCACGCACGGGCAGGTCTTCAGTTAATGTCGACTTCTGCTTCTATTGGCGCATCTCAGGATGCGCTGGCCGGGCTAGACAAATGGCGCGAGACACTTGGCTTGATATTAAGCAATCGAAGCTTCAGTGACGGCCAGGCCTTAAGATCGCTTGGCAACTTACTCTCGGGGTACGGAAGAGCGGAGGCAGCTCATATCTGCTATATATTCGCTAAGAACTGTGCCGTTTTTGGCGGTCTTGATGACCCTAATGCTAACTTCGTCCTTGTTGGAGCCGATCACCGCCGCCAAGCCGACCAGTTCGCGAAGGAAACCGAGGCCCTGCAGCTGAGTGAGGTGTACGAGTACGGGCTGTCCCTCGTAGGAGGCTCGAATACTGCGGCTCAAAGCTGCTCACACCTGGCTGCATACAAATTCCAACACGCTCTGACCCTTGCTGAACACGGCTTTAGAGATAAGGCTCTGCAATACTGCGAAAGCATCTATAACGCCATCATTGCGCAAACCAAGAAGTCGCCTTACTACAACCCCGTTCTTGAGACGGCCGTCGATGATTTGATGAGGAGACTGAGGCAGGCTCCAAAGGAAGAGTCATCTTCGTGGATCCCCAAGCCTAGGATGGACCAGGTGTCTAATAACATGTGGAGTCGCTTTAACAAATTCGTCGCTGGTGATGACGATGAGAATGCTGCCAATGGGACCTCTGGTGAGCCTGGTGCCGAGTCTGGACCTTTTTCCCGCCTTGCGGGTGGTACACCAACGATCAGTCGTTCTCCATCTGTCTCGAATTTCGAGATGTATGGAAATGGCGGGCTGTCACCCACCGGTCCGGGTACCAAAGCTGCTTCTCGCTACGCGCCGATGACACCTCACGATCCTAATGCCTCCTACAGCACAGCTCCCAGGTCTTCAATGGAGAGAACGTCGGGCGAGATGACGCGAAGCTCGTTAGAGCTACCAAGACGAGGCTCAGACATGCAGCCTACATATGGAAATCATTACGCACCTCAAACGAACTCCTCACCTATCTCTACTTATCATCCTACAGCGCCTCCC
Source organism: Jackrogersella multiformis (assembly GCA_902806575.1). Classification (NCBI taxonomy): domain Eukaryota; kingdom Fungi; phylum Ascomycota; class Sordariomycetes; order Xylariales; family Hypoxylaceae; genus Jackrogersella; species Jackrogersella multiformis. The sequence goes on along the minus strand of CADCXD010000011.1, from coordinate 528,540 downwards.
GCCTCACAAACCTCTCCATACATGCCGGTCTCTCAGGGATCGGATTCAGCTCCGCAACCAACGGGTATGGGTATTTCATTCCCAGGTTACGACCCCTATGGTGCCGCACAAGCCTCTCCGACTGCCAACGGTTCCCAACCTCTAAGCCCACCTATTACGAATTCGAAGCCCCTAACTTCACCAAATGGCATCAGCTCGAACCAGGGTTATCAGCCATCTTCGTACGGATATGAACCACCGTCTATGATCTTTGAGCCACCTGCGGCCCAACCCGAAGGCTATTCCGGTGGATACGAACCACCTTCATACCAGCCGTCTAGCTTTGAGCCATCATCCTACGAACCGGGCCCCGCTGGAGACGATGATGATGCTAACACGAAGTTGAAACCGAAAAAGAGTTTCCTTGATGACGACGATGATATTCCTGGTTTGAACCAACAGGGAAAGAGCAAGGCGGAGAAGGACCGGGAGAACGAGGAGATGGTCCGAAGGGTTGCTGAGGAAGAAGGTGAGCATTATAGTGGAATTTTTTTTTGACACGGAGCTAACGATATAATAGCGAAACGTGCTGCTGAAGCAAAAGCAGCCAGGAAAAGCTGGGGCTTCGGGGGATGGTTTGGTGGTGGCAAAAAGGAGCCGGCTGACCTAGCCAATAAACCCGTCAAGGCTAAGCTTGGTGAGGCCAGCAGCTTCGTTTATGATCCAGACCTCAAGCGCTGGGTCAACAAAAAACCAGGAGCCGAAAACACTCCCGCCAAGACGGCAACGCCACCGCCTCCTCGGGCCGCCAGTACTCCTCCGCAGCCGGGCGCTACATCGGCTCCTCCTGGAGGGTTGAGTGTCCCGTCGGCTGGTCCTCCACGAGGCCTGCTTACAGCTTCGCCTGCTTTGATAAGTAAAGCTTCCGCAGAAAGCCTCCTCGTCCCTAGCGGCCCACCGATGATGATGCGGTCCGTTTCCAGCCAGAGCACTAGCAGCGCCCCGGGCGGATCCATGGCCGCACCACCCAGCAGACCGACCACTAGCCTTAGTAACGCTAGCAGCATCGACGATCTGCTCGGTGCGGCGGGCCCACGAAAAGGCGGCAAGAAGGCACGGAAATCAGGACGTTACGTAGATGTCATGGCGAAATAGGGATGAACCCGACTGCCACCGGTGTTAAGGCACCAAGAAGTACGAAGACGAAACACATGAAAGATGCATTAGATTACGAAGCGGGCCGTGAAAAGATAAAGAGTAATTGGACCGCATGGAACGAACGATAACGGCGCTGGCGCAAAGATTCTATCTAACAGCGCTCGAATATACGCGACGCGCGTGCGGTGCTTGTTGTATTATATAGACTTAACGATTTTGTAATAAACCGACCGGCCGCCGAAGGCCGGCGAGTTGTACTATGAGAATGGCATTTCCAGGGTGTTTTTTTTTTCTACGGCGTTCTTCCTTGGTGCCGGTAGTAGTAGGCTGCGCTGCGAATTAGTAGGTACTTGCGACGGGCGGTCGGTTGGCCAGGGTATCGAGTACTAAGTAGTTCGTATAGGGGGACCGGGAAACAGGACCCGGGCTACTCCCGGTTCTGCTATTCCCGGACGTATGAATATAGTCGTGCTTCTAATATCCCCGTGTTGGCCGTCCTAGCTCCTACCAGGTGACATCATAAAGACGTGGAATTGTGCTTAAGCAGAGCTGGCAATGAGCCTTTTTTCGCGTGGGGAATGACGTAGCGGTGCGGACTTCAGGGCTGTGATTGTGTGACGAGGATGGGTATGGGTAGGTAGGTGGTGTAAGTATATACATCTAGGTTAGAATAGAAAGATCTTGTTGGGTTTATTTCTTTCTAGGCTATTACTATTTTTACTATCGGCCTCCTTTTTTTCTCACGTTTCTCTCTTCGTGTCTACTTGTATACCTAGGTCCTGAAGATACTCCTCGTTTCGTATAACGTATAAGAGCACAGCAGAGCCGAGAAAAACTAAAACTAAAACCGAAACCGAAACTTACACCATGGCAACATCAACACCAACACCAACACCAATACCCGCACCAATCTCGGTGCCCAACCGCCCAGCCAACCACCCCGACACGGACCCCGACCCCATCGCCTACGAGGCCGAGGTGTACCAGCGCGGCCTCAGGTACCAGCGGCCGCCCTTCACCTTCAAGCCGCTCGACTGGGAGCGCCTCGCCGCCGACCGCATGTCCGCCGACGCCAGGGGCTACGTGCTGGGCTGCGCCGGCACGGGCCAGACCGACCGCAGGAATAGGGAGGCTTTCGGGCGGTGGGGCATCGTGCCGAGGAGGTTGGGGTTGGGGGAGACGGGGGGTGTGGGGAGCAAGGAGAGGGAGGGGGGAGAGGGGGAGAAGGGAATATTTCCGGACCTATCGGTCGAGGTCCTGGGGAGGAAGCTGCCCTACCCCATAGCGTGCGCGCCGGTCGGCGTGCAGAAGATCATGAACCCCGAGGGGGAGCTGGCGGCTGCCAGGGCGGCGGCGCGGGAGAGGGTTCCGTTCATCATGAGCACGGCCAGCAGCACGAGTATCGAGGACGTGGCGAGGGCCAGCGATGCTGGTGCAGATATGGGTGGAGATGAAGATGCAGACGAAGATAAAGATGTAGATGTAGATGGAAAGGTAGAGGGAGAGGAAGAAGGGAAGGGAAAGGCAAAGGCGGAGCGTTGGTACCAACTCTACTGGCCGGCGCGCGAGAACGACGACATCACGATCTCGCTGCTGGGACGCGCGAAAAAGGCCGGGTTCACGGTCCTGGTCGTCACGCTTGACACGCATATCCTCGGGTGGCGGCCTAGCGATATGGATAATGGGTATGTCTGCTCTTCGCTTGGTTGCGTGGTTCTTACCCCTATTCCTTACGCGCATGTACTCCTTTCCATGTGCCTTCCTAGGTTGTTATATTCCCCCTTAAACTATGCCAGCCTAGATAATACCCCTCCCCCTTCCCCCCCATTGTTTAGCAGGCCAGCAGCTAACCCCACGAAGCTACAACCCATTCCTGCGCGCCGACCAAATCGGCGTAGCCATCGGGCTGACGGACCCGGTGTTCCGCGCGCGCTTCGAGCGCAAGCACGGGCGCAGCGTAGACGAGGCCACGGGCCTCGCCGTCGCGGAGTGGACGCGCACCATCTTCCCGGGCGCGGGGCACACGCTCGAGGACGTGCGGCTCCTGCGCGCGCACTGGGACGGCCCCATCGCGCTGAAGGGCATCCAGAGCGCGGACGACGCGCGCCTGGTCGCGGAGTCGGGGCTCGTGGACGGCGTCGTCGTGAGCAACCACGGGGGCCGCCAGGCCGACGGCGGCGTCAGCTCGCTGGGCGCGCTGCCGGGCGTCGTGGAGGCTGTGAATGCTGTTAACGCCGCCAATGCAGCCAACGCCGACGGCAGCCAAAACCCACCCCGCAGGACCGTCGACGTGCTCTTCGACTCGGGCATCCGCTGCGGCGCGGACATCGCCAAGGCGCTGGCGCTCGGCGCCAGGATGTGCCTGGTGGGGCGGCCGTACGTGTACGGGCTGGCGCTGGGCGGCGAGGAGGGCGTCGCGCACGTGCTGAGGAGCCTGCTCGGCGACCTCGAGCTCACGCTGCACCTCTCGGGCATCCGGGCTGTGGCACCGGAGGTTCTGGACCGGCGCGTGCTTAGGAGGGAGGATGAGCTGTTTTAGGGGTGGGGGGGGGAAAGGTAGAAGGTAGAGAGTAGAGCGGTAAGGGGTAAGGGGTAAGGGAGAAAGGGGGAGGGGCCACTTTGGTATGGGCGGATGGGGAATTGTATGGGATGTGGAATCGTATTATATTCGTAGGTGGAGTGCGGGTGTGTTATACTGATCTAACTAATCTGGCTATTGATGACTTGCCCTGATGACTTTTGGTCGAGTCTTCAATTGAATAGTATAACATGAATGGTATAGTGGATTGTCGTTACTCGCGTAACGGTCGCTGGGCGACAACTCCGCAGAGCTACCAAATGCTAGACGCCAGTGTGATGATTACATCGTAAAGAATCGCAAGTAGCTATGGTAACTATGAAGATTGCACTTTCCTTTAAGCTGAAGCTAAAGTTAAGAACAGTTATGTACTCCCTGTAAATGTGTCCCATCAATTGCCCCTTTTCGAAAGAAGGGCAACGTCCTCGTTGCCATGTCCTCGTTGCCATCATATCACCTCATTGGTACAACCGAGGTGTGAACAACGACTCTTCTTCGTTCATCCCCGGTGCTTCAACAGCTGTTTCATCGTTGTTCGGTAACTCCTCTTCTGAATCTTCCCGTTCCAGCTCCCTGAAAAGTCTCTTACTTTGGTTATCTTATAGATTTAATATCAAATTTTCCATTTTCAACCTATGTACCTACCTAGGTAGGTAGGTACGTGATATACACACTTGCTAGAAATTCTAATTTATACGCAAGGCGTCCGATGCGTTCAATGATCTTAAAGGGTCCCGCGTACGGCTACCCTAACTTACGCCCTAATTCTGCAGCGACGGGAACATTGTAGCCTTTATGTAAACGTAGCATAACACGTTAATCTGGACGGAAAAACATTGGTTTATGATTGACATCGAAATATTTTTTGTCGTCATTGCGGTGACTGCGATAGCATCATGGATCTCCAATCGATTTTGCGGTAGTGTGGCGTCAACTGCGCCTAGGATTTGAGTAACGAAGTTAAGGGAGAAACCGAACAAAATCTCCATTTCTTCTTGTCGTCAAGTCCTTGATATAATGAGAACCAGGACGATTCATCTATGCTAGCGTAAGCTTTAAGCCTAGTATGTATATGACCTCACTTGTCCCCTACCTTTTCGTTATATAGCGATGTCCATCTGTCGTTGTACGTAGGCGTTGCTATTCTTGTATCCCATGACGAGGCATCTGAAGGCGTACTGGCCATCCATCGTTGTGATAGTCGTCAGCCACCTCGTGGCTACATATGTCTACCATTGATAGTAAAAAGCCACTGCGTCGAAGACAGTGACGAACCTCTTCTTACTGATTTTGGATAACATAGTATCTTGTGAATTCATTGGGTATTGATCGTGTCCTGTTCTTTCCCATGGGCGGAGGGAGAAAATCCTTGTCATACCCGTTTCTAAAAGAAACACTATCATCTGTCCTTTAGGCTTGTCTGAATCAGGGACGGCCTTTCAAACGACGAAAACTAGGTGGGACAGAGGGACCGGGGCATTGTTGCGAAAGATAATGCTGGTGGTGTTTATGCTAGTACCTGAAATGCTGTATTGGTATGCTAATTAGGCCAATCCTATGGCATTCTCCACAGGCTTTACATCCATGGGCCTGGTGGGTGTATTGACCTCGTCCATTAAGCACTCCCTTAGATGCTTGTTCGGTTCAACGTGTTTCGTACATGCTGTCCATGATGCCCTGTGTGGCTTTCAGCGACCCCTGGGCCATATGCGATGTTATTCAGTCATGATTGATGAACTCCTGAAACGGCTTATCGAACTAGATTGCTCGGCGTTTTCTTGTCCTTCTTCTCCTGTCGGAAGGGCTCTTGTTAGTATATTGGGCGAGGGTATAGGTATACTAGCAGAATACTTACCACCTTTTCGAAGGACATCTCCATGTGATGAGCCCTGTTATGTCTTGGGCTACGAGGGTAATAAATATCACAAACGAAAGACAATGTAACAATGAAAAACAGAGATGAAAAACCGGCACTTTAGTCGTTGTTCATAGAAACAGGATGATATCTTTCCATGGCTAAGCTTATTCAAAGGGTGGTGGAAATCAGGCACCCCTAAATCTCATCATCAGGGGGGGTAGTTGTCTGCTGTCCGGTATTCTAGGTCGACTGTGCCGAAGCGTCATTGCTAAGAAGAGCGATCCAATCGTTAGAATGTCTGCTTCTCTTCCTCGTACCAGTGTTAGTAGCGAGTGCACTACCGCAACAGAGCTACCATATATGAGGACACTCAGTCAGCCAGGCAAAGGAGGCTGTATTCAGGTTGAGCGGAACTCTTCGTTTTTTTGCCCCCGTTCCTTCTTCTTGGACCGGGGGTTGTGAAGCTGGAGAGTCTTTGCGAAGAGATCTATACGAGAAACATCCAGTTTCTTCGGCTTTTGTACGAATGGGAGCTTCGAATTCATCTTCAAAAATGCTGCTACCGCTATGCAATTGTCTTCAGAAGACATGGGCTAATTCGAATGATAACACGAAGTGTAATGATAGAGTGAAATGATGGAATGTATGGTAATTCTGATACGAGAGCCGGAGATCCGCGTCCGTCTGATTTATCATCGAACTCTTAATTAATCTCGATGTAATGGGGAATAGTTGAATTGTATTGTGTCGTTATGATTCATCATAACGGTCGCTTGACGTGACAGCTCGAATGCAGAGCTACCAAATTGTGAGGCCAGACTGGGTGTAATATGATTAGCCTTCTGCAACACGTGTAGTTATGCAAGAAGTGTATCAGACACTGTGCAATTCTAAGAACTACCACATCTCTAGAACGGCGACTTCACCCACGTCTGTAATATGATATTTAAACTCACTTGGTGATCATCCGCAATTTTGGTTATTCATCTCTAGTACCACTTCACTACATCAGGGTGTGAAGATCCTAGACACATAAACGATTGAACCCGCTTCGCCAAAGTTAGCAGAGTTCCCTGCCCTGAAAATGGACTTAGAAGACTTACTGGAAAGTTCGGATAGCCACGAGCACCGCGACGGTAGAGAGTTCGCTCCATCTAACCCTCCAGAATAGCCCACTGGGTATCGCTAGATGGAACGTTCGTAAACGAAACAACAAGGACATATAGGTGTGGTCAATCAGCGATGGTTGTGGTAGTGCATATTGCACCACCGCTATTCTCTCGACGCTTCGAAGCCCCGTGTGATTCGGAGGTAATTATCCTATCGGCACTAATTGTATCTTGCAACTACGAGCTTTAGCTCCTTTGCAAAGACCTTATAATGTAACTTGCTACGGCAAAACTAGATCGCCTTTCGTCTGCTGGTGAGCACTTCGTTTGCTATACCAGAGATAAAGGGGGCAGGGAGATAGGTGGGGTTAAATAAGGAAATAAGGGGTAATAAGGCAACTTTAATTAGATGAGTGATTATTACCTCTGGGTATGTAGATATATCTATAGAGCTATACAGACCGACTAATCACACGTCTGTAGCTTGAATAATAACAGTGTCCTAAACGACAAAGTTAATTTACAGTTTATACATGTATATACTGGGTCCCTACCCAGTACCTATCTGGCCTCTACCTTCCCAGACAGTTTGAGCACCTATTGTACCTGAGTACCTAGAGGTAAGTATTATGAAGACTAGCACTGTTCAAGAGCAGCCCTGGAGGTTTATATAAGTGTTATTCGTAGAGCATGTTAGCTTAAACCTAAGACTTACACAAAAGGTACGCAATAGGTACACAAATATACTCATTGACAAGCACCGCGCAACAACGCACAACATACAGTATCAAACAGGGTAAGCAAGTTCAGCAAGGAGCAAATTATTAAGTCTCCTTTGCTTTATAGAAACTACAGGACGTAAGGTAGTATGCTAATACGATGCTCATGTACATTGGCGTGTTTCCCCTCTTCTCCTTCTCTTCGACGGTGTGCTTCGACTTTTCCTCGCCTCCGCATTCTGACAATCCGCCCCTGTTTGGCCTCCACGACATAGAAAAAGCTTCGGTCAGCTTGGGACTCCCTGGGTTTCTTTCGCCCCCGACTAGCGTCTTGGTAAGAAGGGCCCTGTCTCGGAACTCATCCGGTCGTAACGTGTAATGAATTGAAATTGGCGCGAGGGCGCGCCTCCTGATAGGCCTAGTGAAGGCCTAGGCAAATTCTTGGTTTAAAGAGCCCGATTTTTGTATAGCTAGATCCCTTACTAACAAGCTAAAAACATACACTCCTGATCAGGAATGCGGGGCGATAGGTACCTATGGGCGCCAGCGTGGTGATGGATTGAGGTCGGAATGGTATTATGTATTGATTGCATTATAATTTTCGATTCAGGTGTGTCGATTCGATCATTTCAGTCATGAACTAACAATTATATAGTACTTTGTCGGTGCGAATCTTCATTCGCTCAAGACCGTTGGTTTCGAAATGCTTCCCTACAGCTTCGTAGCTCCCGCTCATCGATTGTTGGTACACTCTTCCCTCGTTTGGAGTTGGCGGGTAATATGTTGTAGACATTATATATCGTATCAGCTGGATAAACGGTAACGGCGAGATTTCGTGTCGACTCCACTTCTCATACCGTTCTTTATTATTCCTCTGATCCGGCAGCAACAGGCGGCTCCTCGGGTATAGGACTTTTAATTCCCTCATCTCCGTCAGCGGCACTCGAGGCTGGGCCGCCCTTCAGCCGCCGCCGCCTAGCTCTCCTTTCTTCTGCTGCCGACTTCCGTAAACTGTCCCGCTTCTCGGGGTTCTCGTCCTCTGCTCCGTCGCCACCTCTCATATCTTGCAGAAGCATTGCAGCCCTTTGAGCCAAGCCGTCTTCTCCGGCTTCTGAAGGCGTATCCTTGGGGGACGGCATATCAGGGCTGAGAGGGTTGCTGTCGGAATCCGCAGTGCCGTTGGTACCTTCGTTCTGGGGGTTGGCTTCGACTTCGGGTATCTCGTTGATGTCGGGTATCTGCTGGCCTGAAGCGATACGGACTTGGTGACGATCCTTTAGGCGTGCGCGCCTCCTCCTGTCTCGTGTATCCCTCGCCTGCGGCGCTGCAGCGCGCAATTTCTCCAGCAGCGAGTCCATTGCGCCAGCAGAGGCTGGCGAAGGCGGTCCGCTCTCGACGGCTCCCGCAACCCTGAGCTGAGCATGTTTTCGCTTCATGCTAGCCTCGTTCCTCCGTCGCGTCTCTTCGTATTGGATATTCTTGTCTCTGCTCTTCTTCCACTCCTGGAGGAACATAGCCAGCTTGGCGAAAAATTCGCGACGGGCGTTATCATCCTTAGGATCCTCGCCGTAGAAGACCATAATGTCATCGTACGTGCGGATCATCTCCTCTAGGTATAACGCCATCTGTTCTGCCTTTCGACGAGCATCCTTCATACACCTTTGAACGATTTGCGAGACACGGTCTTGGGGATGGAACTTCTTAGGATCGCTAAGGTTCCCGCTGTCTAGGGACATCTGTACGTTGCGGATGTTGTCTATATATCTCCTGGCATCCGCCTGCAGCTGCTCGATGTTGATCTTCTGAACAAGTATGACAGCTTGGATATCACTTGCAAAGATTTCCCATTCGGGGTATTGATTACGCACGATGCGCTCAACAAGGTCTGCAAGTGTTGACTGATTCTTGTCGTCTTTCACCATTCCCAAGCGGGCGAGTGAGCTAAGCTTGAAACCTCTCGCTTGTTTGTTTGCGTCGTTCATGTAGTTACCGATATCAAGGATCAAACCAAGAACGTTCATTAGAGAAACGGAATCCCGCAGAGCCTCCGAGACCGTGACTACATGACGAATCTTTTCGTTGATTTCATCGTAGTCGCTTTCGTAACTCCTTGTCAAGGACAATGCACGCATTCTGCTCTTCCAATAGTGATGTAGCTCGAAAGCGGTGTACAGGTATAGTTGATCTTGGCGAGTGAGCTCTGCTGGGTCCTGTTCACGATTTTCCTTGTTGGCTTCTGGACCAGTCCAATCTTTGCTATATGGTGCCATAAGTTTCGCAGTACTATCTGGGATGTTACACAGATCATCCTTTTGGAGGAAATCCATGACCACAGGGTTATCGAGAACGTCTTTGTCGCAGTGAATGATCATCTGCACGATCTTCTCCACAGGATACTGCGACATTTTGGCAAAAGCAATTTCTAGAATAAAATTAGCACCCCCAGAGTTTTGAGAATCACCCTAGAGCCATGCTTACCATAAGCTTTTCGAAGATCGCCAGAAATGATTTGCTTCTTGTCATCCTTCTTAGAGGCTCCAACTCCAAGCTTCTTGATCTCCTTAGCCATAAACAACTTCTCAACTTCATCGAGAATGCCCTTCCTGCTAAGTTCAGCATACTTCTCTTCTCGTTCCTCTATAGAAGGAGCATGCGCTGCCCAGTGACTTGTTTCAGGAGTGTCGACTTTGTCCCAATGCAGGGCCTTGAGCTTCTTCTTCGGCCTAACAACGGGTAGGCCAATGGTGGTAGTCGGGGCAAAGTTGTTTTGCGAAGGAAGGAAGTGACCGGACATGGCACCAGGCATTGGTGGAGGCGGAGGTGCCATCCCCCCGGCGCCCGGCATAGGCGGTGGAGGTGGAGGAGGCGGGCCTCCTCCCGGTAAGAGCATCCCAGGCATCCCAGGCATCGGAGGGGGCGGAGGGGGTGGAGGGGGCGGCGGAGGGCCACCTAGAAGTTGACCCGGCATTGGAGGAGGAGGAGGGGGCGGCGGAGGTGCCCCCGCAAGTTGACCTGGCATCGGGGGTGGCGGCGGAGGCGGAGGCGGAGGTGGAGCAGTTGTGTCGCTAATTTGAATCTTAGGTGGCTCCATCTCACCAGGGGTAATGGGCGATTGTGACTCGAGACTTGGATGCGAGGGACCGGTCGTCGCGCCCTCGCCCTCAGACTCACTGGCATCTTCCTTCTTGCCCTTCGCATGTATCTCATTGAGGAGGTTAGCAGCCTGTTTGGGATCCATGACAGGCCTCCTAATCTCGACCACTCTAGGTTTCTCGTATACGACGTCATCTTCACCTTCGGTGGTGCCCTCGTCAGCACCAGCGACTGGCTTTCTTGATAACCTAGTCTGGCGGTTGACAGTTCCAAGCATGCTAGTAGCCATACCACCTGGCGGAAGCCCCGAACCATCGGGCCCGTCGGAATAATTATCTGGGAAGCCATCCATTTCTTCGCGGAGCGCACGTAAGCGATCCGAAGGCCCGATTGTCTCGCCCCAGACTCTACCTTCGAGTTTATACTGGGTCTTCTGCCGTTCGAGCTGCATCGCAAGCCGGTCCATAAGCCTTTCGCGATCCAAGATGCCTTGCATCCGAACTGGGTCTTCATCGGCTACCTTGCTTCCCATGTTGCCCTTGACAGCCTGCGAAGCAGCGACATCTTGGGCATCCCTAAGCATAAGATACAATTCTCTTGTCTCTAGCTCATACCGCTGCGCCTCCTTTGCGCGTACCGTCTGCATGTTCTCGATTTCAGCTTTGAGGCCGTCTGCTTGACGCTTCTGCGCGTCGATAAAGCGAGCCTGCTCCTCCAGCTGTCTCTGAAGCTTGGCAACGAGACCATCGGCACCTAATTCTAACTGCGCCTTCATCTCATCCCGCTCTGCCATGGCGGCATCGGCGATCTGCCGCGCCTCTAGGGCTTCATCCAGAGCCTGTCGGGCCTCGGAATCGGTATGTAGCTTATCTAAGAGACTCTGAACCGTGAAATTCAAGCTTTGCTTGAGGTCCATGTTGGGTAGCCGCCGGTCCATGGCCACATAACTAAGCATCGAATCAACGAGCTGGAACATGCGCAACCGTTCCTCTCCATCATTATCTCGGATTAGAAGCAGGTGTTGCAGTGCCGATATGAAGTAGTCATGCGTCTTAGAGCCTTGGAGTCGCTGTTGAATAGCGTCGACGATCTGGGCAGGATCGTTGAGGTCCTTAACCTCTCCTTCGATGCTGTCCTTCATGCTGCTATTCTCCCGCTCGAGCACATCCTCATAGTCAATAGCTTCGTTGGTACGGAATCGCTCGATTTGCTTGTCTATCAGGTCATACTGGAACCCCTCCATCTTCGTGAGGATCCGCTTGATCCCACAAGCGCCGAATTGCGCCCTGATGTGCATGCGCAGCTGGAGATCATTCTCTGGCGCGTCGATGATCGAGTTGACCAGTATGAGCGTCGCGACAGCATATTCCATCAAGAGGTTTTCCATGCCGATACCACCGCTGCGGACTTCGTCGCTAGCTCCGACAAGACTGCCCATCTTCCCACGCCCGTCTACCGTCACCTCGACAAGCCGCATCCAAGAATCGAACCGGCCATTTTCGTTCTGCTGGCTCTTCACCACATCCATCGCCTGGATAACCTTCAGGTGCCCCTCGCCGCCGTCCCAATGGCACAGGAAGGACAAGACATCGCTGACGAGTTTGCGCGCCGTAAGCCTCGGCGATATGAGCGAAGTGACGAGAGCCACGACCACTTGCTGGTGGGCGAGCGCATCGTCGGCGCCGTACTTGTTATTCAGTAAAGCTTTGAGACACTTCAGAATATCATATTCCTTATCGAGGTTCTTTTCGCTCAATTTGGTGTCGGATGGAGCCGCGGGTCCTACAGCACTCTTGCGATTGATTTTTAACAAGACGTTGGTGAGAGCCACCTGCCCTTGACATTCGATGAAACGCTTCACCCAACCGATTTGCTGGGTCCGTAGGTTGACCTCGAGGCTACCGAGACCCTTCAAGTCCAAGCTATTGTCCATCACCTTTCGAACGTACCACTCGGGAGAACCCTCCTCGTCGGAGGATGCGGCGATGTCGACATTCGAATACTGCCCTGACCTCGCCGTTTGTCTCTTCTTCTGCTCACCTTGCCATTCCGTTAGACGATCTTGGTAAATGAGTGTCCATTTTTTCGACGACGGGTACGCCTGCATTTGCCGCCGTGCTTGCTCGGGGAGGTTGTGCCATCCTCGCTTGACCATTAGCTCGTAGAACATCTGCTCCGTGACCCTATCGTCATCCGGCCTGGTAAACGATATGCCGTCTCCGCCAATGCTGCCGGGGCCGGGGCTGCCGCCTGGTGGCTGATGTCCCGGGGTCCCTGGAAATTTGGTTAAGCGATGCGAATCTCTACTCGAGGGGTGCGATGCAATGGAACTCTGGGACGTTGCACTGGGTAGTGCTGTTTTGGATGAGCGCTTGGCTGTGAAATAATTAGGGGATAATCCTTTACCTGAAAAAATGCTGGACTGGTCGCTTTGTCTAGAAGTTCTGCCATAGCTGCTGGGCACGCCGTATCCTGGCAAAGAATCCCACCTCTCACCGAAGGCAGTACCGGTGGTCATCGAAGAGGCCGTGCTTCCACGAGGCGTCAAGCCGCCTGTGGCTGGTCCCCACTGTTGGAATTGTGTCTGGCGACCGGTAGACGCCATGGTGATATTTGAAGCCGGGGGCGGGCGGGAGGCGGAAAGGTGTGAGCCGGCCATGCTGGAAAGGGTATTCGCGTCAAAGGTAGGATACTGGTGAAAGTCGGCAGTCGCTTTGTTTAGCTGGTGCGGCAGAGGTTCTCGGCGCACGGGCATCTGCTCGCCTCGGGGGAGGTATTCGACGGGTACTGGGCTACGCTGGTCCGTGTGCGTAATATCGTATGGGATTGAGGACATGACACCGGCATTAGGGTTAATGCCGACTTCAGGAGTACTCGGCCTATCGACGGATATTATCGACGAGGCCCTAGCATGTCGAGAAGAACGCGATATCGAGTCCTGATCTGAGGCGATGTACCGACTTTCCTCGCTGCCGGTGTGTCTCTTATCGCTCCTATGCTTATTCCTAGAAAAGAAGCCCTTACCGGCGGACGACATGGCTGCGTCGGTGGAGAGGGCGCGCTGAGACGCCGGCGCTCCCAATCCGTTTTTTATTACAAATGATCGATTTGTCTACCTAGCTGTAGGATGTGTGTATCCCGAGATCGGAAGGGGGGAAAGAAAACGATGGGAATCTATGTGGGATATCGGGATCCTGCCGTCAATGTGTTGGATGCTGAAGATGCTGGACGAATTGCATCGTGCTCTCTAGCAAGGAATGTCGGCTTCGCAACGAATATACAGGCAGAAATTGTAAATCTAGGATCGGGCGAAGACCTGCATGAATCGACGGTAGAATCAGCATGATGTTTGACGATGAAGGAGCATAGTCAATGCAGGGGTATGGGTATAAGGATGTAGGGATGTTGGATATTTTGGTAGTTTTGGTAGTTTTGGCGAATTTACTCGAAAAGGAGTCATCCATCGGGAGACAAGAATGCGCGACGACAGGTAGAGAATGGGAATGAGGAGCGACGACAGGAAATTGTTGGTGAAATACTTACATAGAACTAAAAACGCGCAAGACTACATGAAATGAAAGAATTCTAACAGTAATAATTCCTCATCAATGGACCATCGGTTTCGTCGTTGTTGAAGGATCGAATTTAAGAGAAGGGCTGAAGGGGTAGAAAAAAAAAAGAAGTTGGTATGGGTGACGGGTGATGGGTTATGGATTACGGATTATGGGTTATGATTATCGAGATGTGTGATAATTGATTGTTGCTCAAAGGAGAGGTTTTGCCGTCTGATGAGACGTACATAGTACCTACCTCTCACTCTCGGTACCTCCAGGTTCTAGGTTCTAGGTACAGGTATGTAAGGTTGCGGGTCGTACGGGTTGTACGGGTCGTACAATGTTGCGGTAGGTACCGTACAGAACAATGATCACTTGTGATGGGTGGGATGCAACTTTGATGCAACTTGCAGGGTACATGGCCGGGTACATGCCGATTACCAATTTACACGTTATAAATCTTGTCGTTTCCTTCCTCTCACCCCCCATTTCCGATAAACCTTGGAAGTGTGTTAGCGTCTAGGTGTTAGCGTGCTACGTAGGTAAGTACCTATATGGATTTAACTTAAAGCGATAGTGAAGTCCAGTCAAGCTCCAATCAGAATCAAGGAATCAAGGAATCATGTGGGTACCTAGGTATTTTACAAAACGTGCCTACCATTAGGTACCTAGGTAACCACTATAATTATCATCAAAGAATTTAAGCACGTAATGATCAATCACTTATTAACAACACCACTGCACCATTACGAAAACGCCTATAATTGTTTCTTTGTTTTACAAAATTTGAAATGCTACACATCTCATCTTGTGTAATTTCCTAGATAATATATCATAAACTCTATCATGCAGATGTTAATAAACCCACGATACAACCGTGCCAGTGGGACATCGAATGGTGTGGACGTTTCTGAAACTTGAAGTGGAACATATCTCCTGGAAGATCTAACACAACGATGGTGATAATGATGCGATCTGGGTTGCCTTTTGGATCTCCAGACCCCAAGACTCAGACGTACATACACTAGTGCTATTAATACTATGATATATGGACGAAAACTTGGATATTCACTTATTAGAATGTGGGTGTTTACCTACCTAGGTACCTAGGTAGGTAGAGGAGAGGACACTACCCCTAGGTAGGTATTGTACCAATGCTTTTTAGCTGATAAGGATCTTTAGCCGATGCGTAGAATAGGGGGCTGCATACCAGGTAGGTACCTAGGCTGCTAGGTACGTTTTTAGCCCCTTTGGCCCCTCGGTGCTTGTTGAAGAGGGGATCAAGCTTGATTGGAGGTCAACTTGAATTTGGGGTGAACAATTCCAAGGTTACCTCACAGCCTACCTGTCATGGCAGCCTGACTGCTAGGTTCATTCACTGTTCGTACGTAGTAGTTAATTTTCATTATTATCACGGTATTAATAGATACCTTTCCAAATTAAGTACTTGATTTATTCGTTATTTAAAATTATAATCATGGATATTCTTGTTCTACGTTCACTGAAAGCGATTCATGAATTATATTATTAAGTAAAAATAGAGTACATATATCCTAAGTACCTAGGTAATTAAAATAATAACATCGCTACGCACCTTAGACGTGCGTATGCTACCTAGGTACCTAGGTACCGGTATGTACCTAGGTATCTAGTCTCTGAATTTCCTAATGTACCCCATGTGATCCGTGAGTAACGGCCCCCAGCTTTGGCCGCCAATAACCTTACCAGGTAGGTACCTACCTAAGGTAGCCAATAGCAAAGACTCCTGAAAATAGATCAGCTTAACTTATGTAATCACTTACATGAACCAAGTTGCAACTGCGCGTACGTAACCAACTTTCTCTTCAGCCCTACCAAGCACAATCGACAGGAGGCTGGCTGATACGGAGCTTCTATGCCGTTTTCAATACCTACTTTCCTGTAGCCTTGTCATCGATTCCTCTCGCTCCATTGGATTCTTGTACATACCAACATTGCCGACGGACAGTTGCCATCTCTCGCGCCGCCTTCATAACCGACAATTCTATATACGAGATTTTCGGAATCGGATCCGTTTAGTCTGTTGTGTGGAATAATCGGATTTTTAACTTGCGCCGATATATCCTAGTCGCCTTGTTTCATTCCCACAGGCAAACTTGATATACTATCATGCTCTCCTAATCGAAGAGGACATTGCACACCACCAGCATGATGGGCTCTACACTCTCTGTAGTAAAGGTAGGTTGACACTACAGACTACACACGCCAACGTTATAAAGCTAATGGTTTTAGACCCTCATAATACCCGCAATCATATCCCTCATCCTCTTCCTCTTATCTAGTTACGTTCTCGTTCCACTATGGCGACATTACCATGCTCGATATAGCCAGTACCTTCCGCTCGATACGATATCGACTCATACGTCCACCATACGCGGTAGGGTTCAAGACGCGATAGCTCGGTGGTTGGTGCCGTCGCAATGGCGCTTCAGCATACGCGATCGTGTAATAGTAGCAGATGATGCATCCGACATGGGCTTCAGCTCTGAAGAAGGCGAGGAATTAGACGACGTAGACGACGATCGTCGGCACGCGTTATCACTAGATACACACAACCCGGATAGCCTAGGGAGATTGAGCAGGGAGTAAGTTATAAAAGTGTTCTTGAGTAGCCTCAGAACCTACTTGACGGTACAACACTAACTTTAAGGAGCTAGTTTAGAGGAGGGTTTCCGAGACGATAGTGATGAGGAAAATGACAATGTGAGGCGTGGTGGACGGTAACGCGCCTCCCGTCGCCAACTACATTCTCATCTTCCTTGGAGATAGGCCTGCTGTTCGGATGCCTAAAAGTCATTGGGTAGCAGCTAGGTAGTCGAACAGCCATGGTTCGATTATACATCGAGTCTACAAGAGCGAGCGTTGCGTGACGAGATGATGTAAACCGGTTTAAGGAGTTTAGGGTTTTGAATGGATCCTCATTTTTCAAGGTGCGGCCTACCTGTCTCTACCCGTATGGCAATGTCGTGAGAACGGTGACTTGAAGTTGTACTACATTCATTGGGATATCTCATCTGGCTTGGTTGATACGGCTAGATGGACATGGCCCAGTGTCGGTGTCGCAAATACTGCGATATTGTCTTTCCCATGGATTGTCAAGACACGAGTCAGCTTGTGCTGCTTACTAACTTTCTCCTCATCTCAACACCAACTATTTTTTAGTACAACACTGTGGTTAGCCGTCTTGACGATTTTTCGGGAGATTTCTGTATGTCGAACAGAAAATGTCCGAATGCTATACTCGGCACTTGCTTGATGCAGTGAAGTTGTATTGTGCAGTTTGAGACTTGATCTATACCTATGTATACCTAGGTACCCTTGACATAGGGCATGAGAGTTCTAGTCCTTCGTATACCTAGGTAACTCAGATGTGACAAGAACGAAATAATACTAATACTGTTGAGTAGGTAAATTAGGTGGAATGTTGTGGCGTTAGAATACTTGACTTTATTGAACTAGATATAGAAAATGCCACCTCTCTTCTACGTTTATAGAGCTACACCTAAAGTTATAAAGCCAATAGATTATATACTCGCTAACCGTCAGAGTGGCGCTACTATAATAAATTCAACACACCCTCAAAGGACTTGTACTAAGACGGGACTCGAGACAAATATCTACCTAGGTATTCATCATAATACTCTAGGTAGGTAATTTATCCTTAATCATTACAGAGGTGAGGTGAAGAAAAACAGGCTTGCTAAAACCCCATAGACTAGCAAAGCTTCACGAACAATCTACCTACTTAAGTGACTAGAGCTAGTTGCCATCTATCTACCAACTTGTCTTACATATAAACTAACAAACTTAGAAAAAAGAAAAAGGGACGAAAACAAGAAAAAGGAACCTAATATTTACATATCTACCTTAGATAGGTAATCTTGAGCTCAATAAATTGCTCCGAGTGTAGAATCTAGATGGGTAAAATAACGCCATTCCCGTCCTTTATGTTCGGGATTGCGAATAATGCTCAGCTGACACTCGGACCTTGACATTACTAGCCGGTGCTAGTACGGAGAGGTTGGCGCGGGGGAGGTGGAATTTCGAAAGGGATCTTCGAAAGGGATCTTCGAGGCCCGCATGCGGAATGACCCAAGGTTTCCTGGATAATGTGCCCAGTTCTAGTTACCCGCAGCCTGCGTCTAATAAATACCTATCATAGATACAATATAATCTACTACATACTACATACTACATACATTAGGTACGGATATGTATGTCTATGTGCTAATAAATCCAATCGTGCCTTAGATGCACGTGGCTGGTAATCACATTCCAAGCCTTATCTCGCATCCCGGCAACCATCACGAATTAGGACAGCTCGAAAGGGTAAAGAAATACGCACATGAGGTGCTTATCTGTAGTAGCCTTCTTTACTATAATACAATCCAGTGCACATGATGCCATGGAGGGTGGTGGAGTTGACTTTAGTTACCTAGGAGGTAGTCAAGTAGATAAATACCATACCTACCTTAGGTACCTAAGGTAGGTAGGTTAGGTAGGTAGGTACCTAGGTATCTAAGGTGATGTTAACGTTTACGTCGGAAATGTAAAGTTGTATTTGATGGTGCGTCATTTGCACTGATTTAATCGCACCTTACTATTTATTTATGATAATTACCTCGAGGTTACCTAGGCAGGTAGGAACAAAAGCAAATTCAAGATTGTGCCTGAGCTTGGATAAATTCATTGGATCCCTTTACATTCGTCTCTCTTTTTAACCTTAAGACTAGCCCAACATATTTCATGTTCCACAGGTCCCACGCTGGTTGCATAAGAAGAACTTAGAAGAACTTTATTCCTCTCAAGTCGACTTAAGTCTGCATTGGCCCTTATTCGATCAATCTTCACAAATGAGGCTGCGTTTCCAATCGCATATCAAGCATTTCGAGCACACTTAAACACACTTAAACCCAAGCCTATCCCCAACAACCAATCGCCTTATGGCCTGCGACCGTATCTGAATCATTTCCATCACATCATTTGGACGTGGTATGTATGGGATTTACCGGGAATTTCCCTCCCAACATTCGTCCTTCGTCCCTACTGATTCTCGACTCTTAACTGGCCTACTCGATCATCCTTCCGTAATCGTGAATCGATCTACATACCTAGGCGGATATCTGAGCTATTCTACAGTTCGATAGGCCGAAACGTTTTCGCTTCGTCAAGGTCAAACCAGGTTTTTTGCGCACGAGAACGTCAGGACGCAGCAAACAGAAAATACATACCTACCTCCCCCTCCTACCTCCTACCTCCTACCTAGGTGCGTACCTAGGTAGAA
Organism: Jackrogersella multiformis; assembly: GCA_902806575.1. Lineage (NCBI taxonomy): Eukaryota > Fungi > Ascomycota > Sordariomycetes > Xylariales > Hypoxylaceae > Jackrogersella > Jackrogersella multiformis. Next base: position 509,169 of record CADCXD010000011.1, on the reverse strand, counting down.
GACAGAAAATACCTTAAGGCCGGTCTCAGAAAGCAAAGGCGTCCTCATCCTGCAACCCATTGATTGGACCGGATTCCCCAGCCAAAAGCCGAAACAGGCTAACAGCTCAAGCCTACCTAGGTACCTTTACCTTAGGTCCTTTGGTTGTCAACCGTGTGCACACTACATAGTGTATACTGTGGTTGCAGCTCGCTTGCCATCCCACTTGATGCTGTTGCTGCGTATTCAGACTGTCCTGTCACCTAACGCATCTGCACAAGTACTTTGTTATCCTGTTAGTACCTCAGGCAGACAGGCGGTTAGTACTAGCTGGAGCCTTGCCATCAATTATCACGCTCTCTCTCTTCTTATTATTTAAATTCAGCCTATATCGTCCCCTCTAACATCATTCCTCGTCCCCAATTAGCGACCGACCATGAGGGTGCTACCCAAGGTCAGCCTCAAGCTCTTGAAGAAGCTGCTGCAGCTGAGAAAGAGCGGCAACAATGTCGTCGAAAACATCACAGCAGCCGAGGAGGCACAACAACAAGACGATGTCATCTCACCTAAGAACAAGGTGAAACAGCGTGTAGCCCCCGAGCCGCCCGAGGAATGTCCCATATGCCACGACCCCGTCGGCCTTGCCAACCCCGAGGGCATCGTCGAGTCCTGGACCCAGCTACATTGCGGCCACAAGTTCGGCACCCATTGCATCCAGACCTGGCTCCAGGAATCCATCAACCGCGACCAGAACACCAACCCCAGCTGCCCCATCTGCCGCACCACCGCCAAGCACCCTTGCGGGCACCTCATCAGCCCGCCTCCCTTCCCATCTATCAACCTCGACTGGCAATCGCCCCGTCCTCCCCCCTCGCCCCCGCGACGCCAGCAGCAGCAGCAACAGCGGCAGGTGCGCCGCCGCCTAACCCGACGACCAGGTCATCCCTTACGTCCGCAGCCGCCAGAGGAGCCGCGGCGCCGCGCCCAGGTCGTCGGCGAGTGCAGAACGTGCGCGGAGAACGCCGACTTCGACGCGCGCATGCGCAGGATCCGGGAGCGTGGGCGCCAAGGCACCGGGGAATCGTCTACGAGCACGGGAAGCAGGTCGGCGGCCGCCATCAAGTCCATCATCCCCGGTCTGAAGCGATCGACTAACACCTTCCGCGCTACTGTCGTGCATGTGGGCGTCGACCCGCTCGAAGAGAGACACCCGCGCAACGTGTTCTGCGTGGCGCCGCATGTCCCGTCGTCGAGGATGCCGCGACGTCCGACCCCTCCCCCGGGGTATAGTAGACGTCTGAGTATTTAGAGGACTGCTGCTGCTGGTACTTGCCACGACTAGGCACGACGTTCATATTACGGGTTACATCTAGAGGCGGAAATGGAATAGAACACGGAAGACTAGATGGAGGAATGACGATCGGACCTATCTAAGGACAAGGACGAAGCTATAGCTAACTACCTAAGCTAGCCGAAGGATGCAGCTCGTTCATGAGGTTTATGGAGTTCTCAGGCCAGGCTATGGAGGTTTACGTTTACACGGGGTTTCTACTTTTATGACATTTGACCGCGATTGCATTACGAACTGGGCTCTGGGCTCTAGGTACAGGACAGGAGATCATAGGACTAGGTATTTGCTACTGCTAGGCCAGGTACCATAGGCAGGCAGGTGAATGAAACGGCAATACATGATCGGAATGCTTCTTGCTTCCTTTACCCAACTTACTGCGTTATGTGTTTCCCTGAATGTGATGATGATGATGATAATGATAATGATAATGATAGTGATGGCGGGGTAGGTATTTCCACTTCCCGTCGTTTTGATAAAGGCTATCTACCTAGGTAGGTACCTATTGGCAGCTAGGATTAGGATCCGGCGTAGGTGGGGTGATAGAGTCAGATGTGGAGGGGTTCGGTTTCCATATTCTTTGGCCTCTTGGTCCCTAAACGGCAAGCTGGATGGGCTTTCGATGGGGCGTCTGGGGGTAGCTTCCTTATCACTTACACTTACCCCGCACTATAAACACCGTAGATTGCAAGCTAAGGATTAGGCACCTGGCCTACCTGGTAGCTTCGGGCTTATCGATTAAGCTAACGGAATCCAATTACTTCGGTTTGATATTCGATATTCGATATTCGATACTGACTTCTCATTATTGGGCAACTACTCTACCTCTAACTATTTAACTATCGTAACCAAGAGGACGTCAACATCTTATCTCTCGTTCGTCGTCACTCGTATTTACGCGTTGTTCCGTCGCGTGCTCGTGTTCTTATACGACAGAACCCTCTAGACCGGCACCGCGGTCATGGGCATCGTAGCTTAAAGACGCTAAGATGAGGTTCAAATCAGACCTCAAGAACACACGCACATTCTCAAGTGAGCTTAGTTTGATAAAGTCAACATGATTCCTACATTTGTATTCAGTACCTAACCTGACTAGAACTGGTGGCCGCCTTATCGTCCCTTGAGAAGATCGCCTGGGTGCGTCTCGACGATGAGACCGTACGCTTCACCGTGATACCGGATACCGGGTCGCAAGTATGGGCGTTCGTAGACCCCCATCCATCCTCGATATTCACACAACTACAGCCTTTCTAATGTTTTGCGAGCTAGCTCGTTCTCCATGGACTTCATCTTCGACAACTACGCCTTGCAATCCGCTGAGCCGAACAACACCATCAACCTCGAGCTGCCCCTCGGCCCTCTCCAGCGCGCTCTAAAGTCTGCCCTTAATGGCGTCTCGGCATCGATCCGGCTGACCAAGAAAGACGGAATCCCGGTCCTGTCTATGACCATCACTACCACCGCCGCGCCGACGAAGGAGCCTCAAGGCGTAGCGCGCTTCGGTGCTGTCAACGCGAATGCCGCGGGCCGTGTAAACAGCGACGACGACGACGGCGTGTTCGCACCCGAAGCGCTAGAGACCAACTTGCACCGCGAGCGAGAGAAGATCATCACCCAGGACATCCCCGTGCGCGTCCTCCACCCGGACACGGTCGAGACCATCATGCAGCCCAAAGTGCGCGAGCCCGACGTACACATCCAGCTTCCGCCCTTGCTGCAGCTCAAAGCCATATCCGACCGGTTCACCAAGCTGGCCCTGGCCTCGCGCGCCTCCACGTCGGCGTCGGCGTCGGCGCCGTCGCCCAAGCTGGAGCTCAGCGCCAACATGCACGGGGGCTTGCGGCTGCGGCTGGACACGGACACGCTGGACGTGGAGAGCCGGTGGAGCGGGCTGGAGAACCCGGAGCTGGACCCGGCGCAGCTGCCGTGCGCGCTGGAGGACCACCCGAGCACGCGCTTCCGCGAGGCCGGCCCCGACAAGTGGGCCACCGTCCGCGTCGACGGCAAGGACTGGAGCAAGGTCCTGAGCATCGGCCGCCTCGAGGGCCGCGTCATCGCCTGCTTCGCCGACGACCACGCCCTCATCATGTACGTCTACGTCCCCCAGTACGATGACACCGGCGCCGAGGACTCCGTCGTTACCGTGAGTTGGCCCTTCCTGGTGTTTGGAATTGGTGCGTGTGTGTGTGTGTGTGTTTTCTAATGCGGTGTAGTACTATGTGTCTTCGTACAGCTTGTGACGATTATCCATCCAAGAGGTACGTAAAATATAAAAGGTAGGTACCCGATACTTCGGTACTTGGGAGTTAGGGCTCGATTTCCCGGGAGAACATGTGGAAGATCGATTTGGTGTGTAGCCATGGTCTTGGAAGACGGCTAGGTGCTGCCGGCATGGTGGATCGTGTTTGCTTGTAGCTTGTGCAGTTGCTGGATACACTGAGACTATTGACCTAGTATCTAGGGGGGTAGGGGGGTAGAATAGGGGACGCAAGTCAAAACGAAAACTATGGATGACTGTTCTGAAAATAAAATAAACTAGAATAAAATAAAATGATAGATTATATGAGGATCCTTGGTGCTTGTGAGGACTAAGTTATTTTATGTGGAGCATGAACGTAGTGGTCTAATAACTATTTAAACTAAAGATAGGTATCGTATCTGTCTAGGCTGTTCAAGTTGGCTAAGGTTAGATTTGTGTGTATGGATGAGATATATAAATATCTCTAGCTGGGTTTGAACTCATGCCCAGCTAGCCCCTATTCGTGCTCTTGGATCACGTTAAGTACCTAGCCCATATTATATATATCCATATGTACCTAAACAGGTAGGCTTGGGTATACTATATACTATGCATCCCATCCTATTGCATTCTCTTTTTATTCTTTCCTTTTCTACAGCTAGACATATATCTTCTAGATACCTATGTATGCATGCCCATCGTATACCATACACTCCGAACCCACACAGATTTAGGATGTAGTCCGTACCTCGAACCAACCTCTCGCTCTAGACTTAGGCAGGTACCTCGGTAGGAAGTATATAGCTTAGCTTATAACTTAAGAACAAGCCATTTGCCCTTCCCTTCTTTCGCATTCCCCTTCTCCATCTCCCCATCTACCCCCCCTTCTCCTAGCACCCGCCCCAGCACCCCGCCCACCGGCCCCTGCTTCTCCCCGCCGCCGTACCACCTCTTCGGCCCCGCGTACGCCGCGATGAACCCGTCCGGCCCGGATACGCAGACCAGGTTCGCTCCTGGTTTTGCGGTTGGGCTTGCCTCTGTGAGCGCGTTTTGAGCGGTCTTGGCGTGCTGCGCGCAGGTGCAGTGCAAGGACCGCCAGACGCTGTCGTGGTCGGAGGGCAGCTGGGAGAGCGTGGCGGGCGAGTGCCAGGGACATGATGGGGCCGCAGGGAGGAGGGTGCTTTGCTGTGGTGGTTGTGACGGCGACGGAGAGGATGCGTGCGGTGCTGTCAGCAGCGACCGCAGATCCCGCGGGCCGATAAACGTCCCCTCCTCGTCGACGAAGTACGCGATCTGGAAGCGGTCCGGATGCTCCCGCTGCAGGGCGCGGATCTGCCGCGCCAGTGACGAGTCCTCCGTCTGTACCTGCCCTCCCCGTTTTTCTCCTACGTTGGAGCTAGAGCTAGACCCAGCTTCCGCGCCCCGCCAGCTCCAAAACCACCCCCCTCCCCCTCCACCTCCCCCGGAACCAGAAGCTCCGGGCTCCTGCCGGCCCAAGGCATCGGCGCCGCGCCGGTTCGCCCACAGGACCGCCACGTTAGCCCTGCGCTCGCCGCCGGCTTCTAAAACCCGCCGCGCGACCTGCAGCGCGGGCGCGATCCCCGTGCCCCCGGCGAGGAAGACGACGTTCGCTGCGTCGCCGAGCCGCCGCCCGACGTCGAACCCGAGGTGCGGGCCCCGCAGGTACACCTGCTCGCCGACTCGCAGCTCGCTGAGGTACGTCGACATCTCGCCGCCGTCCAGCTTCCGGATCAGGAAGCGCAGGTCCTGGTCGTCGTTGCTTGATGACGATGGATTAGGGGGCGACGAAGATGAGGAAGAAGAAGAGGAGGAGGAGGAGGGAGGGAGAGAGAGGGGAGGCAGCGGGGTGTAATGCCGCGCGATCTGTAGCTGCGGCTGCTTGATCTCGACGGACCAGAGCCCGTGGTCCCAGGCTTCTGCCAGCGGCCGCGCGGACCGGGTCTCCTGGCTCGGGGAGGTGCCGGCGCGGACGCCGAGGACGAAGGCCGACGGCGACACCTGCTCTTTGGAGGTGATGGTGAAGGGGCTGAACGTCGTCTTGTTGATGGCGGCCGCGCTCTGGCTGTCGGGGCCGCCGCTCTTGAGAACCATGGCGGTCATGATGACGGCGCTGATGCCGGCGAGGTTGAACAGGATCCATGACCGTGCTGTTCCCTGTTTTCGCGGGTGGTGTTGAGGCTGGGGCTGGGGCTCTGGCTCTGGCTCTGGCTCTCCTGTTGGCTTGGTCTTGGTCTGGGCCTCGCTGCTACTCTGCCGCGCTGGTACGTTTGAGAATTGGCGCCGGGGGAGAAGCGTAGGGGTAGCGCGCGATGAGATTTGACATCGCTGCTGGCTTCTCGCGGCTATTCGGTAAGCTCTAAGACAGACGGGTCGTGAGCTTGGGAGAAGGCACGGTTTCATCCGGCCGGCCCATCTTGCTGCTAGATAATAATTCATCGATATCAACTCATAATAAATTCAGCTGAATTTCATTAATACGCAAATAGCGCTCACTATTGATATGGGAGGTTGGTATTGATGGACTCTTAGTATGAAGGTTGATGAAAGATGATGAAAGATGTTTTGAGCTGCCAAAATGAAAATCGATGTATTGCCAGTTGGCGACGGCCTGGTAATGGGTCGGTAACTAATCTGAATGTGAATGAATATACAGCTTTCGAATAGACCTAGACCTATAAAAATTTCACCTATAAAAATTTCATCTGCGTAGTATTGTGATCTAGAACAACACCATGTATTGGGGAAGATACCCATTCAGTTATAAAAAGCATTAATTGCTATGATTGTAGGGTTCTAATGGCATAATTCATGATAAGCAACTTCCAAAGTTATCAGCTTAATTATTTTATTTACTTGAACGTATCTTGAGTAGGGATCACCTAACACCCAAACATCACCAAAATCGTGCGTTTTCCTGTTACGTTTCATCCCAAACAGAATTGTCATAAGTCCGAGAGACCAATCGTTAATAATTACACAAGGCCGCGAGTCTATCGCATCGGAGTAGCATCTCAGCATTTCCGAATACGGGATTTCTATAATCTAAGGATATCCCCGTTCTGGTTGATCCCGCCTCTAAAATGGTCGGCGATAACGTTGCCGTTTATTATGGTTTCATTGATCACCCCTTCCACGTGCTTTGGGTCTATCCTGCCGTACCAGATGCCGTGGCCGGCTAGGGGGTGCGGGTTACCCGCGCTGTTTTTGAGAGTCGGCGGTAGGTAGATTATGACGTTTCCCGCGTACTTGTGCCCGCCGATGTGGCTAATCTGGCCTACCCTTGCCGTACGCGGCGTTTCCGTTTCCGATGTGGTTCCGGAGAGCTGCGGCACCGAGATGCCCTCGTCGATGGCCGGCCCATGAAGTACATCGAATCCTGCCTGGGGTAACTGCTTCTCGAACTCCTCTTGGAGGATTGGTCCGTAGATGCCGCATCTCTTGTCGCGTTCTCCGTGTCCACAGATCAGGACAAGCACGTCCTCCACGTCGCGTACGCCATAGAGGAGAGACTGATATGCCTCCTTCCGTTGTAGCCGGTCCTTATGTATCGGGGATAGGCCATCATTCATCGGATGGAGCGTCTCGGGCAATAGGTAACCCTTGACCAAGGCTTGTACTGAGTCGAAGGATACCCTCGGGAGGAAGGGGATGTATTTAAAGCTGGGAAGAAGATATACAGACGTGGACTGTACCTCCGGCCGTCTAGAGATTGCAGAGGGGAAAGAAGCGTTCACAATGGAGACATTGTGAAAAGGCTATATAACGATTTCCGGTTAGCACACATGAATATACCTCGCGACATGTGGGGATCGCACACAGAATCGGTTAACCAGTCCCTCGGGAGGACCAAGTAACATAACTCACATCGCTATACATGCCTCCCCGACCAATTAGCTCCTTAATGTCGGCAGCCAAGTTGTCGCCGCTGTTATCCTCCTCTATGCGCGACGCCCAGTCGTCTTTTCCGGTGCAGATCAGGACTTGCTGGGCGTACGCTGCCATGAGGCCGTTGAGGTTGGCATTCTTGTCGATCTTCTGGCCCCACGGCATCGACGGCGTGTCGGCGCAGTCGCAAGTGGGCTCAGGGCACTTCGAGATGGTATTCAAATACCGACGCGTCGTTGTCGTCGTCGTCATAAGCGGGAGTATGTTGCTGCCCCTGCTGCTGCTTCTTCTTCTAGAGGAGGTGGCGCACCTCCACGCTCCTCTGGTTAACGATCGCAAAGACATTGGGAGGATATCGAAATAGGATCGCGACCTGTTTTCGAGCGATTTTCTCTTGTGCGAGCCATGTCAGCTTAGGGATTCGCAGGAACACGTCGACTCTAGTTTTCTAATGCGTTTGGGTGGTTCATTCATTATCTTTCTTCCCCGTCTTCCCGGTTGTACTGTGCGTAGCTCCGAGCGGGTCGGAATTCCGAAAAGAAAAGATGTATTAGTAATCGCGGTTCTCGGCGGTATCGCGCTTGCGCTAAAATGGAATTGATGAGACATTATTCTAGCAAGTCCGACCCACTACCGTAAGATCAATTATTCTTGGTTCATTGTAGGACAGTTGTCTGTACCTACTTAGATTGTTGTCTCCCCGATGAAGTTCTGCTATATTGGACATGAAGCTGGCAGGTTCTGGAGATATGGAAAGGTCCATGTCATGGAAACCCCCCAGGAAGAAGTTTACCAATGATTCGCCATTGTGATATTCGCCCCATCCATCCATGGGTTTTCGGCACCGGTGGGTATAACTGTGAAAGCACATTATCGGCTTCTATACTTCGCATATATTCTCTTCCATTTGAGAATTGCTTTACGATTTTAAAGACATATTATGTCCTAATTTTGTGTCACATATCATATATGTAATTAACAACTTAGGTAGCTCACGTTACACAGCTACACAGTTATACAGGTTAAATACATTAAATATTCGGTAACTGGGGGCAAATCTTAGAATCGGTCCTAAAACCTACATAATTCATCAACTCTCACCTATCATTGAATCTTATACATCCCAGCATTTCTAATCAAGCTAAGTTCCATTCAGCCTTACAATGCCTCGTCCCGACTTCAGCAAACAAGCGGCACCTCCGCAATCCACACCCGCGTCGGACCACTCCCAGTACTCCGACGCATCGAGCACGTACTGGCCGCCGGGATGGTCCCTCGCCAAGTTCCGTACCGCCACCAGCGAGGACCTCGCCGCTCTCCCCGCCGACGAGGTGACCAAGATGCAGGCAGGTCTGCGCCACGTGCTCGGCGAGGACGGCGTCGGCAGGCTCGCGCAGCAGTTGTTTCAAGAACAGCAGCAGAGGAAGCGGAAAGTCGAGAGCGAACCTGCAGCCGGAGGAGAGAAAGAATTATCGTCATCATCATTATCATCACCCATCGCACCAAACTGGCTGAAGCATTGGAGTCGGCGGCGGAAGGGCCAGGTGTGGGGATTCGTCGGTTTCCGCGCCGCCGACGAGGCGCGCCGGGAGGAGTTCGAGGACGAGGTGCGGAGGATTGTCGATGTACAGTTCGAGAGCGCCGGATCGGAGCTTCCAGATTTCGAGGAGGCGAGGGCGAAATTCGAGATTCGCTGGATCGAAGATGATGGGGCTGCTGTTGCTGACGCGGATACGCTTCGTAAGAGGTACGCTGAGCTGAGGCCGGATTTGCCGTCGGGACTCGCGCAGGAGCTGTTTCTATGCGCCACGCCGGAAGCCGTGGACTCGGTTCTTACTCCAGACGCTGAGGACCGACCGACCGCCGGTTCGAAATGGTGGCGTGCGGACGCGCCGTTCTTGGTCGCTGTTGCTGCGAATAGCGATCCAGGTCTCGAGGAAGGCCACGAGGAGCGAGACTGGTTCCGGCCCGCGTTCAAAGTTGCGGCTGAAACCCTGGTAGAGGAGCTGTGGTGGCTACTTGACTCAGACATCATGCCGCTGAGAAGAATCACGCGCCACACGAGGGGGTATGGCGAGTTGGGGGGACAGAACGAGACAGATCGCGACGATCTAGATGATATCTGGTGGACGATGAGCCCGTCCCCTGAACGACTGAAGAAGAGACGCAGAATGAGAGAAAAATGATTTTACTTCCGTCTCGTTCACTGAAGCGAATAACTTTTTATTCGTTAGTACTATTACGTATTATCTGAATTAACAACAAACATGAGAAGGTCGTGGTTTTCAATGAATTTGACATTTCCCTTGATTGAACTGATAACTAAATTAATTACTAGCCAAGCCTCTCATGCTCATCCATCTGCAAGGACAATAATTATCAGTTACGCAAACCCATCATCTTCATCAACCTAGGCGAGTGGACGCCAGGCCATCCTACAGGAACGCCGGCGGAATCTTTCAGGATAACTGGCCGTCGGTCAATTTTCCGTCCTTGGCGATAGTCAGGGGCTGGGCGGGCAATATCAACGACGCCTTTACAGGTCTCCTCGGACGCACGACAGACGTAGGTCTGAACAACGCAAACATGGCCAACCTGCAGGTGTGCGATGCTGATTTCAACCGGTATAAAGAGTACGTCGTGGCCGGAGCTGATTTTGTCAGCCAGAAAGGTTGGAACGGGTATAACCCGTTCGACCGAATAGGGATTCTGTCGGACGTCATCGATAGTTTTAGCTACCGCAGCGAAGCCTCAGTGATAGCATCTTACCAGAAGACCTATTCGGCGCTGCTTCAGCTGTGGGGCGACTTTGCCCGATACGCGGCAACCAAAGGAATTAACTACAACTTCGCAAGCGCGTGGAAGCAAGTCATCCCTGCTGGGTTGGAAAGTCAAGTCGCCGGTGCTCGCACCGTCTTCCAACATTACCTCGACGGCGAGATCGATTTCTGGAAGTCAACAATCGCAAGCTAGACATACTCGCCGGCTGTCGTTACGGAGATAACTGATAGACTAAACGGGTGGGATGGAGACCTCAATAACTTGATAACACTGCCTATCAGCCAGATGACCACCTAGATGCGCGTGGATCGATGTGCCACGAGACTGACATAGGCTACCAGATATAGGCAGATAGGAAAAGGATCAGAGTAGTTATTAGGCAAGGTCGCAATTTTTAAAGAGACTTGCCTACCTGGGTACACTATGGATAGATGCCTAAGGCTACCAAGCAGCCTGTGATACATGCCAACAAAAGGCATATATCTTCAAAGTAATGACTACTTGGGTACCTAGGTAGGTAGGTAGTTCATGAGGTGTTAATAGTACCTGAAAAAGAGTTAATGAACATGTTATGCAAGTTAATATTAACAAGGAGAGAATATTTAGCTGATTTAAGGTAGACATTTGTCGAATTTCGTATAGTAAGCCTATGATAATACTGCATAACATCACTATCATTCATGGAGTTTCTTCAAGCTGAGATTATATGCTTTATATAATTGAAAGGAATAGACATGGCTAATGCCGTAAAAGATCACTTCCGTGATAATTCAACCCTTTTCATCCTTCTCATCCATAAAACTATAATAATATACGTCACAAGTAGGTAGTTATCACGGAAATATATGGCACCGCATCTTTAGAGCTGCGGTACTATAACGTTTATCTTATTTGTCCCTAAGGTTAATTCCATTATTAAAAAACCTAATGCACATACTCATGTTCGTAGAGGTAGGTTAAAGTATGATTCCCATGTCTACAAGGTAGTAATTGCTACTGGCCATGGGTGAGCTCCCGGTGTACCCCCGGAGCGGACCCACATGTCGGCCCCGTAACGGCCGGCTGCTTCGAGCTAGTCCCCGGTATAAGCCGCCCCCTCCGCATAGCCGCACTTCGTGTCACCGGGAGAATCATACCCAGCCGCTTTTGCCCCGGTAATATGACTATTCTCTATCTCTGAAAATAAAATCTCAAACTCTCCCACAATACTTTCCATATTCGCCCACAAAACATTCTTCCTCATTTCCAAAAAAAAAAAAACATCTCCCAACAAACATCATCCTACCATCACTATCCTAACACAATATCACCAGCTTACCTTCTCTATCATCATGGATAACCCTAATGTCATGATCGACCGTGGCCGTGGTCACCGTCGACGCGAAAACGCGGCCGCGGGAGATGCCATCGTTGAACTCATCGATGAGCCCGATGAGGATATTCTCAACCAAGTACCTCTACTGCTCTGTTTCACGTTCTGTCTTTGGATCTTCAGTATCGCAATTCTTCTCATCGTTGACATTTGCCAAGTCTCGTCATTTGAGTTGAACGTAGAGTACGGACTAGGTTGGGCTATGGACAAGCTACTTGCCCTGTCGGAGAGTCCTCCTCCACAATACCACGGTCAGATTATCCTGTTAGTCGCAATCGTCGTCTCTCGATGTGGTAAGTCTCCTTTTATGTTAATTATCTCCTACTACCTCACTACACTGTACCACCTACTCTCCACCTACTCTCCTCGTCCCATTTCCTTCTCATCCTTGTCTAAGTCTGAACGGCACTCAAGATTATCACCTGTTATGCCGTAAACCGATGTAGTCGTTATCATGGAGGGCTTATATAACTGGCGACAATTTTTGGTCAATCAGGTACTAACAAGGCCTCTCCAGTTCTCTTCGGTGTTGACGAGTATCTGGAATGTTTCACGGTTCTCACTCGCCAACATTTCGAGCCCGAGATCATCCCATGGGTTCATGTCACTGCGATTATTGCCACCATGGGACTCAGCAAGCACCTGTTATTTGGCCTGCACTGGGTATTGCAGCTTCTCATCGTAGAGGAACAGCACGATTGGCATATAGAGGTGGGCGCCGCCGTCGCTCTAAACTTTGTGCTGTTCACTGTGACACTTTGCGGCTGTCTCCAAACCATGGCCGGTTGCCTTGTCTTATCACTCACCTGTTACGAAATCTTCACGGTCACCGAGAGCTTTTTCGATGGTTGGGAAGCGGACATCTTGCACTTTGCCTTGGCGTTTTCAACCCTCTACCCAGTCTCTTACGATTGAGTGACTCAACCTCTCTCGATAACAACAGAACGGCATACTCGACTTCTACGGTTTCGGCTAGACGGTTAACGGTTTTTCGACTGAACAATTGATTCGATTCATACGGCGATGATTTAATTCAAGGACGGAAAATTCTACAAAAAAATGGCACTACTACTCTGAAGGATGGAACCACCGACAAGGGAGGGATGGAAAGGGGTCGATCGGTTCTTAACATTAGCTATCCGCGTTGTCTTGCTCCTGTTTATAAGGCTTTTCTTTTCGATCAGTCATGCCTCTACGTTGATTTTTCATTCATGGAATTAGGTTACATGCGTTGCGTATAGCAATCATATTTCGACCAACCATACACCGTAACCGTGACTATACTATTCGGGCAGGTGGCCAATACCTTATAGCTTTGACCTATCATATGTGATCCTTCGGTAAGTGATTGTCAATTATAGATCGGTACCGCCGATCCTCTTGCGTCAGTAGGGCTTTTATCAACGTGAACCCCCGGATCAGTCTAGTAATGTAGAAATAATCTAGAGGGCTACGTTTACATTCGAATATCTTAATTCTAGTTAGAGATTTACGCCATGAAGCTCACAATTAACTTCATAAGAGCCATCGCCGCGACATTTCTGGGCGTTGTATCTGTAACAACATCATCTACATCTTCAGGGACAACAGGATGCGGCAAAACACACCCACTTCCTAGCATAACGCAATACCGTTATCTCACCAGCAGTGGACGTGATCGGAAATATTCAATCCACCTCCCGGCCAACTACAGCGAGACAGCGCCGTACCCGGTCGTTCTGGGATTCCACGGCTCGAGCAGTGTTGGGCTTTTCTTCGAAGTAGACACCAAATTTAGCGAGGCCCGTTTCAGTGCGAATGTATGCAGCTAGCTTAAGAATACCTCGCTTCTGAAGGAAACGATGGAACTAACCGACCTAGAAAATCATGGTCTATCCAGACGGCGTCGGGGTAAGCAGACCCTACCGCACTTTAGCAGATTCGACTAACTAGATATCTACGACAGGGCGCCTGGGCCGGAGCCAACTACTCCGAAGTCTCAGTGGACGAGGACCTGCAGTTCGTGTCCGACCTCCTCGACGACGTGCGAGGCGGGTACTGCGTAGACGACAGTCGCATCTTCGCCACAGGGTAAGCCATCTCCTTAATCACAACCCTACAAACCCTCACATCAAATATAATTCAAGAATACGTCAAGAATACGCACATACCCACACTAGACCTAAGAAGCAAAGTCACGAAAGCGTACCTAGGCGTATATAAGACACTAACCAGCAACAGGATGTCCATCGGCGGTGGTTTCGTCAACACCATCGCGTGCAGCAACTTAGGGGCACAATTCGCCGCCTTCGCGCCAGCCTCCGGGTCGTACTACACGGACAACGACGCCGCGCACGGGAACTGCACGCCAGCGCGGAGCCCACTGCTACTTCTAGAAATCCACGGCGGCAGCGACGCCAGCGTCCGCTACACGGGCGGCGAGGGCGAGGGCGGCGAGGAGCCGGATATCCCGACGTGGCTCGGGTGGTGGGCGCAGCGCAACGGGTGCGACGACGCGGACAAGACGGTCGAGGATAGCTTCGATGGGGATGTGCATCATACGAGCTGGACATGCGGCGGCGAGGAGGGCGTGCTGCAGCATTGGAAGGTCGACGATATGGGTAAGTCTCTCGCACGATTCCTTTCCTACATACATATATGCCTGGCTATATGTCTGGCTTAAATATTATTACTTACGGCGTGGTGATACATATAGGGCACTGCTGGGCATCCACCGAAATCAACTTCTCGCAGATCGCCGCGGGCGAGGGCCCGACTCATATCCAGGCATCCCAGATCGTTATGGAGTTCTTCGACCGATTTACCAAGCCGTAAGGACTATGAAATACCGGTAATATGGCCCTGAGAGCTGTTGTTACGTGTACACAGCTCTAAAATAATGGCGATCAATGTTACTCTAGCATGTATGGCGAAAGGAGACCCCCTAGTAACGCTTTAGATAGCCGAGTAGCGTTAAGTTTGGCTCGAGGACGTGATGATAGTACTGTTTCATGGAGAAGTGTTTTAAAAGTTTCGATATCAGGATCGAAGACTAAGCGTACCTACCTAGGTAGTCTATGAGTAGAACATATCAGCGAATTCGACGGATAAACACAGCCCTACCATTCCCACTACCCCTAACCGGTACCCCCACACCATCAACCTCGACGCTCTCCGGCTCATCCTCCCGAGACATCATATCCGGGCAATCTCTCCAGACCTCGACCTCGACCTCGACCTCGGAACCACCACACTGTCTGCGCGCCATCCGCACCACACGAAGAGCCTGCGCCAAGTCTCCAACCTCGAGGACGGTGAACTTCGGCCGCAGCAACTCCACGACCTCCAGCAGCCGGGCGTAGAAGACGTCTTCCGGCCTGCAGTCGGAGAAAGGCGTAGATGGCAGCGCGGGCACCAAGGCCAGCCTAGGCTCGTAGTTGCGCACCGAGCGCTCGGTGTCGCGGTTGAATGCCTTTGTAGAGATGTACGGCGGGTTCGAGACCAGTACGTCCACCGCATTCACCCTCACCCCCTTCTCCGCTTTTCCTTCTCCTTCTGCCCCGTCGCTATCCTGTAGAAGCAGTGACGACAGCCACTCCGCGGAGAAAATATCCGCGTTCCTAAACTCGACGTTGAGCTCCGCCCCGAAGAGAAAGCCCTTTTGCGCGTTATACGCGAGGTTTTCCCTCGCCAGCGCGACGGCCTTCGGCTCGATATCGAGGCCCGTGACATTCAGGCCGGGGAAGCGCCGCCGCAAAAGCGAGTACAGCAGAAGCGCAATACACCCGGACCCGGAGCATAGATCTAAGATCCTTACCCCCCTCCCCTTTCCATCTCCCTCAACCCCAACCCCCACTCCTCCCCCACCACCCCTCACCTCACCCCCCAGCAGCACCCCCGCCAGCCTAGCAACCCACGCCTCGGTATCGGGGCGGGGAATCAGCACGCCGGGGCGACACCTAATGTCCAGATCGCCGAACGGCTGGGTGCCCAGGATATACTGCAGGGGGACACCGGCACCGCGTCTCCGACAGAGGCGCGTTAGCAAAGCCTCTGCGTCGCCTCTTGCCCTGCGGGTGCCGTCATGACTAATACCATTGCCATTGCCATTGTCATTGCTATGGCCATTAAGTTTTCTATGGCTATCCTCAGCACCCGAGGACACGACCTCAGCGACGTGCTCGCGGATCCATCGCAGCTCGTTGCGCGCGGAGGCGAGGTCCCTGCACGCGGGGAGCAGCGCCGCGACGTGGGGCGAGATGGTGTGCGCGCGCCGGATCAGCGACGGCGGCAGGCGGGGCATTCGCCTGTGATCGGAGGAGAAGAAGGCAGGTACTAGGCTGGGTGGTTGTTAGGAAAAGGGAAAAGGTGTGGACGTGCCTGAAAAGAAAAAAAAGAAAAAAAAGAAAAAAAAAAAGAATGTGTGTAGTACGGTTTAAGATTTTAAGATTCTTAAATGCGTACAGGGATCTGGATATAGCGGACAATAACGGGGAATCGCGCTTCTCTATTGGCCGATGTAAGCCTAAGGGCTTCATTTTAGTGTAGTCTGGGTACCTATTATACCACCAGAACTACAGTAGACCTATAGAGCTCTTACACATCAGGTATATCCATATGATATATACGTGCACGTATATAAATTATTCCATGGCATCCATCGATATATTTATCCTAGTATTACAAGTTTACCTACCTACCTAGGTAGGTGGTCAAGCACCGAGGCGGGTATCTTCCATGTATCCGGTTTTCCACACACCCCTATCCAGTCCCCTGCCATTTCTTCGGAAAGAGATAATTAACAACCGCGCCGTCCTTCACAACAAAGACCTTTAACGCCTCTCGGATGTTGGGTAGCTTAGCCTGCGCCTCTTTGTTCTTTAGGATCTCCTCCGTGATCCACTGCTTGAGCTCGTCGCTCCCGTTCGCCATCATCGCCGGCTTCGTCGGGATCTTCACAACGCACCGCAGCTTTCCGTCCACTTGGACTGCGCATTGAACGTGAGTGGATCCTAGTAATCGTAGCGAGCCGTCTGGGACGGGCCATGTGCGTTCGCCTTTGGTGAATATGCTGCCGCTGTCGGGGCTGAGGATGCTCCAGCACTCCTCGGCGAATGATGGCGTGATAGGCGCCATCATCTGTATGAGCCGTAGAGCAGCTTCGTATCTGACCACATCAGAGGCCGCCAGACATTTGCTGAGCACAAAAGTAAGGCTCATCAGGCTAGAGACCATAGTATTTAGTGGGTAGACCTTTTCCAGCGCGTTGGTGACGGAGATGATGGTGTTCTGTATTGCACGCCACAACTCTACATCCGCGGCCCGATTCTCTAATGCGCTTTTCTCTATCTTATGTAGCATTGGGTGATCGAGGAAAAAAGCTTCCCCGTCAAACTTGCTTTTTGATGTCTGTTTAGGCTTCTGGATTTTCTGCACACAATCATGTACCCGGTACAACCAACGAGTGACACCCGAGATCTTATCCTCATCCCAATTTAAAACCTCCTCCACAGGTGCTTGGAAGATAATGTGAGCTCTAGTAGCGTCGGAGCCGTACTTTGAAATAAAAGAAGTTGGGTCCACGCCGTTGTGCTTAGACTTTGACATCTTCTCGAAAGTAATTCTCGCATCCTTTCCTGATGCTACGATCTTCGGCTGAGAGGGGTTTGAGAGATCGACCTCGTCTGGTTTCAAGAACCGGCCACTATCGGGGTCTGAATACGTCTTTCCGTGTACCATGCCTTGTGTGATCAGTCGTTTGAATGGCTCCCCTGGGAACTTCAATGCTGGCTGGAAAATTTCCTTGCCATTAGTATCGGTTACCCTTCTAGGATAAAGTAAGCCGATAAGACCCTTATACACGAATCTAGCGTAGAGGAGATGAAGAATAGCATGTTCAACTCCACCAATGTAAATATCAACTGGTAGATGTGTTTTTGCGGCGGTCTCGGAGATAGGTTTCTCTGCGTTGTTAGAATCTGGGAATCGCATGTAATACCAGCTTGAATCTACGAAAGTATCCATAGTGTCGGTGTCTCTCCTGGCGGGACGGCCGCATTCTGGGCAAGAGGTGTTGACCCAATCTGTTGCGGACTTTAGCGGATTGCCGGGTCGTCCATCTTCCCAATAACGGTCCAGCTTAGGGAGGGTAACAGGGAGTTGGTCATCTGGAACAGGCTGCCGCCCACATCCCTCACAATGGATGACCGGGATTGGTGTGCCCCAGTATCTCTGCCTGCTGATTAACCAATCTCGAATCCTCCATTTCGAGCGGTCCTCCGCGAGATTCGAAACAGCTTCGATCTCGGAAACAATCCTCTTCCCTGCAGCATCAGAGGGCATTTTGTGATAAGAACCAGTGGTAGGGGCTAAAAATCCCGACTCTAAATAAGTCCCGCCATCGAGACTGGAAGTAGACCCATCTGACCTCGGCGAGACAGCATAATTAATAGGCATCCCGGGACGGTGTCTTCTCCAGAATGCGTGGTCCTTCACGTCGTGGGCGGGGACTCCCATTATTGCTCCGGTTCCATAATCTCCTCTAACGTAAGGAGCAATATACATAGGAAGAGGCTTAATGTCCGCTCCCGAAAACTCCTTCAGGTAGGATAGCGGGTTGATCGCAAGGAGCCACGGTATCAAGTAGCCTTCTGTAGTATCAGGAGGGAGGTCCTTCGCGCATTCTACAAATTTTTGGAGCTCCGGATCTCTTCGCGCTAACTGCTGTACCAGGGGCAAATTCGGCGACAGGGCAATGAACTGAGCTGCAAATATGGTTTCCGGCCTTGTGGTGTATATCTTCAAATTTCGCAACTTGATTGGATCATCAATCCTGTACGTGGGGAATTCATAGTGGGCACCCGCAGTGTACCCAAGCCAATTCTTTTGCATAGCCAAGACTTTTTCGGGCCAAGCATCATTTGAGCCCAGATTCTCGAGGTCTCGTAGCAGCGATTCTTTAAACCTGGTTATAGCGAAGAACCATTGCTTGAGCTTACGCTGCTCGATCTTTGCACCGGACCTCCACGACCGACCATCTGAGTCAATCTGTTCGTTGGCCAACACTGTGTTGTCGACAGGATCCCAGTTCACAGTTGCATTTTCCTGATATACTAAGCCATGCTTGAGGAAGAGGAGGAATATTTTCTGGGTGTGTTTGTAGAACTCTGGGTCGCACGTTGCGAATTCCTACCCGGCGATTAACACTTGGCGCTATATTCTCATAATGGTACATCTGAACGAACCCGTGACCAATCGAAGCTCCCATTCATGAGCGAGAGCTGCTCTTTCATGTGAGCAATGTTGTCCCTCGTCCAGACAGCCGGGTCAATGCCACGTTCAATTGCCGCATTCTCAGCAGGCAACCCAAAGGCATCCCAGCCCATTGGGAATAGGACATCGTGACCCTGTAGCCTGCGAAAACGAGCTATGACATCGGCAATAGTATATACTCGAAGATGTCCGAGGTGAAGGTTACCAGACGGATACGGGAACATGGGGAGGATATACATGGGGTTACCATCGGATTGACCACGGCTAGGCTCTCCAGCAGTGCCATTTCCCGTTGGGGAGCGAAGACGCATGTCTTCTTCGGACCGTTTGCTCTGCTTTGGAACTGGACGCCATTTTTTGTCTAAAGCAGGCAAGTCAAGCCGAGCCGCGTGATACGTTCGCCGGAGAATGAAGCTTCGACGACTCGAAGACCAGATACTTACAAGCTTCAATTCCGGTCGCGGCTGGCCCACGATCTTCCTTGGGACAGAATGCATCAGGTACCTTGTATCATCACTGAGAAGTGAGCTTGCCGGGCCAAATATAGCGAGCTTTTATGAGTTTGAATTTAGCAGATAGCTCTCGTGTCGATTTGATGTGAAGGTTGATTTTATTTTTGCATTTTTGAAGATAAATCCATTAGAAAACCTTCTGATTACATAATCACCCCTATCGATAACCATTAAAATCCTGTGCGCCCCAAATAGTGAAGCCATACTAAGCACTAGCCACATTGTCAAGGTACCTAGGTACTTAACCCCTTTTCATTCTCGACGCCAAATAGTATTGCTTAGAAAACGTTGGATTCCCTTTTTTTTCTTTCCTGTCGCAGCTTTTTTAACCCGACGGTTTTTCTCTCGTCACGTTAAAAAAAAGTAGGATGATAGGATCACTTGGAATTGACATCGCTTTCTCTTCTTCAACCAATTCCCAATAGGGGTTCCATTTAAGGGGGTATCAATCGTTTGCTTGCATTCAAATTCATAAGTACTTTTTCAACTACAACTACATATATAGTAATTATGATAATCCAACTCATACAATAGAAAGGTTTTACTCGATAATTATGTCATGAAATCAACCTTAGCAGTATAACAATCGCAACTTCACGTCATTTCTCATATACGAGCGGGGAGCTGTCGGATTCCAGATATATTATGATACTGTAGACTAACTATAATCAATCATCACCCCTTTCCCCAACAGAGATTCGGGGTTTTTACCTAGGTAGAGATAAATAGGTTCTCAGGTACCAAATGCATGCTTACAGTTCAAGGTCACTGATGTATGCATCAGACTCGTCATCATTAACTGCTGAATACACTGAGGTTCCATCACTGTCCGATGATGATAACAATGGGTCACATGATATGGAACCATCAGATAACCCCTCCTCGTCGAGATGACAGATCTGTGCAATCTCGTCTTTCACTCTCTCGATAGATTCATGAGCAATGTCCATCACCTTGCCAACTCGACCAAGGTCTCTATCTGTACGTACGCCACGCACAATATCTACGAGATCGTGCCGAGCTGATGAAAATTGTTTCGATGACTTATAAAGAGCTTTAGACCATCGCTCCATTTGTTCAGCTGAGGCGGTTGGTTCTGTCGTATCTAGATCCTTGCTAGAATCCGATCTAAGCTCGGATTCGATCTCACGTAGTATGACATGATACTCCTTAAAAAGATGCAAATAGTTCACGGTCAACCCGCAAATTAATACCGAGTTACAGCTCTTAGCTGTATCAAATAGCTGCATAAGCTGATCTTCCATAATAGAAATCTCAAGTATCTTCTGCTGCGTGAGAGGAGGCTGCTTGTTAAATACGATTTCACGGCCGAGAATATGGCTAAGATTCGCCGTAGACGGCGCTTTAGCTTGCTCTTCGGGCATGTATTCTGAGCTATTAAAGGATGACATTTTTCTTTGCCGTATATATAGCTGATATATAATAGGAGGTAGGTATTTGAGTTAATAGTTATCGTTCATTTAATTTTGATTAATAGTACATATGGTTATATACTAAGTACTATATGGAACAATGCCATTCATTGGTTTTTCTAGGACATCATGAAATGAAGAACATTGTATATATTAAAAGAATTCTTTTTGTGCGATTTACAACAATAGCCGACCATAAAACACATCAAAACAAAGGAAACACTAATAGTGCGTACAAACAATAGACAAAATTAATACCTTGCTATGGATTCCGAAGTAAATTCAAAGCATGTCTTCACTGTATCCTAAAAGTTTTAGCTACTTAGGTACCTAATACCATTTATGATGATATTTTAACCGTTCCCGTCGGGCCTTTTGTGTGAGCTCGTGTTCGGCGCAAGGATTCCCTTCAAGGGAGCTTCCCAGGCTCCTCACATAATTTGATTGCGGCTTTGATACCTAGGTATCAAACCTTTGGGGGTCCGAAGGCGTATGTTATTTAGGAAGTAGTTTGCGGCGAGCCTATTCAATGGGATCTTTCTCATGTAACCTACCTCCTAATATGAACTTCGGAGAGCTTGCCGACAACTGATATGATCTGCAGAAATTCAAGCTGCTTGGAACGACTTACGCGTCCTCGAATCGTAAGATGCTACATACCTAGTAAGTACTGACAGGCCTATCAATTGCTAGGTATTGTACTATTGTAGCTGCTGTGCTTTTACTAAACTCTTAATAATTTAGATAAGGATGCTTGTATCCTTACATGGTGTACATACCTACACTACAATACAATAGTTGAATACCTGTTTATTCCTTGGAATTACGGTTGATGTCGTAGGGATGAATGGGCCGCTCTGTCTGTTATGCAGGCCAGCCCGTGGAATGTGGGAGATTTTTACGACGGGGCCCCTATCAACGAGTCAATCGGTCATTTGAACATGACTGATCTGACTCATTTTTGATTTATTCTGGGATTCCCCGTGGTTTGGCTTAACCAGTGTTTGATCCTTGGCGGGTTGAGTGGGTATCATATTATGAGGCTATCTAGACCCACATAAAGTCCCATTTTGCTTCATAACCTGACGTTGAGCCTGGTATACTAGTGTGGATATATCATAGCGGATCAGAGGATCCGTTATCCTGGCAGCTCTTGGCGATAAGCACTTTAAGCACCTACCTACCTACTCAGGGGCTACATATTTAGGTGCTAATCCAGAAATTCATTTTTATCTTACTTTCTAGACCTTAGACTCCTGATCAAGGGAGGTCGAACACAGCTTACATTTATTTGAATCGATTTACTAGAGCCTCTGGAGGGATCTACTACAATAGTAGGTAGATGGTGTATCTACCTCAGGTCCTGATACCTAAATAACAGGTAGGTACCTAGGTAGTTAGGTACCTAGTGGATCGTATCTCATACTTGCGACTCAAGGTTTTCGGGACCGAACTACACATATTATGGGCTTATCTCTCAGACTGATATACCCACACATGCTACTATTTTAAACTGGATTTATTACGATTATATTCCGCTCTAGAGATGTAAGATGTGAGAGGACGCCATTCTTGTTTCACGGTGAATCGCAACATACAGTTACTCACCCAGTTTGATTCAACAACGCATAATCACATAAGAGGTAGCCACTATGATTCATTTTTACCAAATCGGTAGAACCAATGCTAAAGATCCCTAGGTCTATTATCCACGACATTGTGCCAAAAACTGTGGCCGGATTTCGCTTGAGAATGAAATGTAGGATGTCCCCTCGATTAGGAACGAATGTGTACCTAGGTAGTAACCTAGATGTTGTAGGTTAATTTGGTAAGAATTATTTACATGGTTCTGTATTTTGTACTCCTTTTTACAAATATTTCCATGACCCCTAATATACAAAATCGTAGATAATTTGGGAAATAAAACTGCACTTTTGGCACAACTATCAGCATGACTGATATATCACTTCTGGTGTTTTAAATGTATAGAATATATAAACGAACGCGAACCCAGCGTAGCCATTCATTTATTTCCAGTCTTCGTACTTCTTCGAGTCGGCGCCCTCCTTATCCCCTTCGCCGTATAAGATTGTCACCGATTGCGTACATACGATCCCCTCAGGTTGTTTTTGGGGGAGATCCGGGGCATCCCTTGGTAGGATGTCGTCCTGACTGCCATCATTCGCAAGGTCGATATTCGTTTCCAAATCATAGGGCCCCTTGACCTTACGTCGTCGCGAGTTCATCTCAAGATTGGTTCTCGGTTCGTTGCTTCGCTCCGTCCCGTAGTTTTTATAGCCATTGCGGTCGCCAGTGCTGCCCATCGCCCGTGATCCAAATACGACTTCGGCCAGTGGTCGTAGAACTGGAATACAAGTTGCGATGATAACGGAGCCACCTTCGACACTGCATACTGTTAGGGGATGAATTGCGTATTTGGTACATGAAGAACTCACCAGGTCCAGATTGTCAAGTCAGATGTATCGTCTAGATAAATTAGCCAAGAGACTATACACCGAGGAAAGAGTATAACAAACATGTAAAATCAGGGCTCGCCAGTCCAGGAAGACGTGTCGTTTTGTAGAGTGCCACAATAGCAGCACTAGAAACCAGTTAGTCGATTTCAGGTGATTATTATTCTATTTCCAGGGGGTATTTGTCGGGACATACACAGAGCCCAGTCCGAGGGCAAAACTGAGCGCAATCTTCTTCTTCATGTTCATTTGCAATGAAAAGAGTACCCAGGCCGGATACCCAGCCAAGTACAGATCGACGAAAGCGGAATAGGCTACGAAGTCTATTAGCAACATGTAATTCGAACAAGGCCTTGGATGCTTGGTCACTTACTTCCCGCAGTCATCGAGTAGTTGACTAAAATCCAGGGGTCGATACAAGTCTTATCGGTAATAGATACATCCCACAGGGCTCTAGAGGGAGTACATTGCGCAAAAAGGATGGCGACACAGCCCTGGAGAAAGATCACACAGAAGATACTCATAGCCCAAAGTACTTTCCGGTGTAGCTTGGAAGGCTCCAGGAGCCTTGTTAGGAGAAATACGGCAGCAAGCTTAGGAAGACTGAAGGACAAAACACCAGGAACGAAGCCCACCACTGTCCAGAGGATGGCGCCTTCGATCTGCGATGGCTCTAGGAATTGAATATGCTTGCCATTTCCAGAACGCACGGAGGCAACAGAGAAAGCGACGACAAGCCATCCACAAATCTTAGTAGGTAAAGTTACGGTTAGCCCATATGATTAGTCTAGGTATCACTGTATTAACTCACCAATGAGAGTGTAATGAAGAAATCATCGATTTGGAACTTCTTCATCATCCCGACGCGGACATATAACCTGGCTAAAACGAACAAGGTGGTGATCGAAGTGATAATACAATTGACGATTACGATGGAAGGACCCTTATCCTCCAAGGCCAGTTGGGCCATTGCCTCTGGAGCGCTCATATTGAATCAAACCTGAAGTCGAATGTCGAAAAGGTAGTCAAGTGGTATACATTCGCATGGGAAGTAGTAAAAAGAGTAAGCGGGGTTCTCTTTTTATTATTATATCGATATATCCTGTCTGGCAAGGAAAGATTGTTTACCTAGGTACCTAGGTAGGTATGTTATCGTTCAAATTCGTTCCCTACTGAGTTTGATATTTTGCTGTACCAACACACTTCCCAGGGGAGGGAGTCTGAGGGTACTCCTTAACTGGGTTACGGTGGAGAACCGAAGGCGAACCCCCATGGTATTGTAGGTTTAATCCCATTCGAATAACACTTTCATAGGTTTGTTCCGTACCTCATTAGAACGACCCTTGTTAACCCTATCGTACACTGGTCAGACGTATTAATAGGTAGCTACATGTTACGATTAAGATATATCTCGTTATACACTCTTTTTTATATATCATATCTAGGTAGGTATTCATAGCTGGTTAACGGGTTAAGAGTTAATGTAGTTATTGCCGGAACTGACGGGGAGTGCTGCGTGGAATAAACTTTTAAAAGCGTTACTGTCCGCCCTACCCCGAGGTGTGATCATACGTTAGGTCGATCAATAACAGATTTTTCACCCAGGTATAAATTACATACATAACAAACCTTAGATCTTGGGGGTCCTAGTGGCCCGACCTCCATGAGACCACTATAAGATACTAATGACGCCACCGAATTATGCTGTCTTCATACAATAGCCTTATACTACACGTAGAAAGCACTGGCCATTATATCTAAAACATACCTTAAAAAGAAAAGAAAAAAGGAACATAGGATTGGGACTTTGGGTTAAAATTGCTTATCTTTTTTCTTTTACTACTGAAATTAGAAAAATTAAAGGTTCGTTGAACATGTGTTTAAGGAGGCCATGTATTTATTACTTGTGTAGGATTTACATTTGTCATGCTTGGTACGGCACAGAAAAGGCATGGCAGTGTCCACTATAACTGACACTCTTCGAGAAGTCCTCTAAGCTGAAACGCATAGAATACGTTTACCACTAACATCTCGCGATTTTTGGTTGTAATTAGTAAGCCAAGGTTTATTTTTGTTAGTTATACTTGCAGAGCAAATGAACGACTATAAACTATGACTTATTAACTATTAAGAAACTAGGATTTTAATAATAAAAGTTAAGACTTTGATACGCGGAGCCAAGAAGTGATTAATCTCAAATAGATCGTTCGAGATTAGTGGGCTTACGGGGAATTATCATAGGCCATGTCCACGCGAGTTGTGAGGAAATCATTAGTTCCTGGACCATATCTTCGACTTTATTAAACTATTCTCCGCAGAAGATTATTTACTTCGGTATACAAATCATTCAGGTATATTTATTTGAGGTAATGTTCCACAGAAAAAGAATGAAATTAGCTAATCATCAGTTCTATAGCCTTGTAATTTCATCGTCCGTTATAGCATATCTGGGTGAAACTAGCCTCAGTTTATGAGTAGGGGTAAATTGAGGTTCAATATCGCTATAACGAGGTTTCGTAATATGGTAGTATTTTTATGGATACCTACTTACCTGGTAGCTACATAGGTGGGCAGCTGGCAGGGTTTCCTTTTCCTTATGATCTGTAGTCGCGTCACATACCAGGTAGGTACATATTATTGCCTGTGCCTCATTCTTGCATCGGGGAGAAATCTCGGTGAGCACAAGCACAAGGGTGGTCTGATGCTTTTCATACTACTACTATGTAGCGAGTGGAAATATTAATGGATTCCTTTCCTTGATCCTTTCATACATACCTAACAGACGATAGATGTGGTCGAAATAAAAAGTCAGGAGCGTATGTTTTAGTAAAGAGGCTCTTAGCGAGGCTCGAGGGTAATAGGTTTAAAGGGAAACTAAAAGCGACAAATTGTCAGGGGAATTGGTTGGCGGTTGGTACAAGGTGTCGTAAAGCCAAAATACCAAACTATAGCAAAACTGGTACAGGTTTAATGGATACTGCTGAGTGACCTAAGCATGGGTAGGTACCTACTCGGTATTTAATAAACAGTCTAGCTACGGAATGTAACATAACAAGATATAAAACGATAGGTAGGCATAAACTGCCCAGGTAGAGAACCAATCTAGGTACCTAGGTATGTATATGTGCACCAACACTTATAGGGGCCACAGAATTGAAACTGACAACCAGATTATAAACGTTGATAGAATCTACTGCAACTACTTGTAAGAATGTATCAAACTGTCAAGACTTTAAAGAAGACACCATAATAGAAAGAAAAGGGGTAAACTGAGGGCCACTCACGTCTCTACGTAGTAATCCCTCTGAGAGGTGTTGGTAGTTCTCAATGATCCGCGGCCCGAACCTACTACTATCTGTGCGCTCGCATGAGCATACATAACGTACAGATGTTTCCCCCGTGCCTATGATTCTACACATTCAGCTACCGATTCTCAAGCCGATATCTTTAATATGGCCCCACAAATCAACATGATGTACAATCCTGCCCCTACGGGTGGGTAGATGTTAAAGGAGTATCCAATTATAAGCCACTGTGGATGGCGGTTTACTACGTATTGAGAGCTATGGGTCTCTTGACTACGGGTTTATGGAGGCATCGAGGGACACCGACTCTCCATTATCAGCCCCCTTCGGGTTGCCTGCCCATGTTGGGAAAAGCTAGTCTTGATATGAAATCTACGGTGACTTCTAGAGAATAACAAGGGTTAGCTATCTGTGTCTTGGCTCATCAATATCAAGCTTCGTCGTCCTTTGCTAAATTTATTCGTTCATCAGTTATATCTTGCTAATCCACGTTTTTACCTACTATCTTCGTATTATCTACTCAATCTCCCTCTCCCAGACCTTATAAAAAGCTGCACCATGTCTAACAATGTGAATGGATCGTCTCAGGTGATAGATCCGAGCATAGCTTTGAAGCCATGTGATTTCGACAGCGTTGGTGCTCATGCCCAGAAGATTAGCGAGCTGGCAAGCTCCATCTCTCCTACAGATGAAGTGACCAGAATTGAGCTTGCTGAGGCAGCACGGAAGCTAGTGAGGGCCCTAGAGACTCCACGAGAGACAATGATCAAGCACTGTTGGGCACAGGTATGGCATTCTATTCAACTAGTGACGTGACATGGCAAATTCATAACTTATAGACAGCCACAATGACCGCCCTCACCATTGGAGTCGATCTAGGATTATTCAAAGTTATGTCTGAGGACGGCGGGAAAAGCAAGAAATCGGCAGACCTAGCTAAGGCGACTGGGGCTGATCCCACTCTCGTCGGTATGTACGATCGAAACCATATTTCCAACTCCCCTGCTAATTTATGCAGCCCGGCTTCTCCGCCATCTCGGTGCGATGGGTTACGTCGAGGAAACGGATGTCGACGAGTATAAGCCGACAAATTTCTCAAAATCCTTGTGCATCCCCATCATCTCTGCTGGCTACCCGGTCCTGTAAGTATTCATAACACAGCTACTGCCCCACACTTTACTAACATCGACGCTAGATCAGGGGGTTGCCTCAGTGCCAACAACTTATTCCACGAGTACATGAAAAAGGTCGGCTACAAGACACCCAACGACAAGCAAGATGGAGCTCTTCAATATGCGTACAAGACGAAGCTCAACTTCTTCGAACATCTCACCGCCAACCAACCCTACGGCGATCTATTCAACCTCCACATGGGCGGATATCACCAAGGTCGGGCAAGTTGGATGGACAAAGGATTCTTCCCAGTCCAGGAGAAGCTCATAGATGGGGCCGATAAAAACGACGAAGCACCTTTCCTGGTCGATGTTGGCGGCTCGATCGGACATGACATACAGGAATTCTTGGACAAGTACCCATCGGTACCCGGTCGTCTAGTGCTGCAAGATCTACCACCCGTTCTCTCCAAGATTACAGCTCTGGACTCGAGAATTGAGCGCATGGAGCACAACTTCTTGACTGAGCAACCCGTCAAAGGTAGGTTTTCCTAAATATGCTAGGTACCTAATAGAATCTTTCGCAGCTGCTAACCTTCTGTTCCCAAATCTAGGTAGCAGGGCTTACTTTATGCACTCTGTCCTTCATGACTGGGCCGATGTCGAGTGCTTGAAGATTCTAAGGCCGATCAAGGCGGCCATGAAGCCAGGGTACAGCAAGTTACTCATCAACGAGAACGTCATTCCTCCGCGTAACGCGACCTGGGAAGCCACCGGTCTGGATATCCTCATGATGACCCTCTTGGCTTCTAGGGAGCGAACGGAGCAAGATTGGCGCCACTTGCTGGATAACGCTGGCTTAAAGATTGTCAAGATCGTACGTAACTTCCAGAATTTCATTATTTCATTTTTGCCTTTTAGCGTGGCCTTCTCTCCAATTTCACCTCCCCAGGAGCAAGAGGCTTCGAGATATGAAACTCCATTGCCAAAGGATATCTTACTAATTCATGATATAGTGGACTGTTGCGAATGGCGTCGAGTCTCTCATCGAATGTGAGCTACCGTGAAGAGAGCATTGAAGCTCTAGTCTTAGGTGGACTATGTAATCGTCATCATATTTATCCTATTTCAACTCGGTGATCATCGATAGAGGTGCGGTTCACCGGCGCTAGAATATTACATGACATAGGCAAATTATTGTATGCAATTAGAGATATTAAGGGCTAGCAACTAGTTTGTCGCTCTAATCGCTTAATTCAACATGATGCTATCTCTAGATAACATTGTTTTTGGCTGTTGTTACAACCCCTATTGTGATTCGTTCTACTAGTGCCATGTGAGAAGGGTTATAATAGGGGCTTGGAACCTTGGTTCAGAATTCGATTAATTTTCTTATCTCTATGGTTCTAAAGTCCTTTCTTTCTCCCTCTTCTTAAGAAGGGGAGTGCGGCATCCTATTTATATATAATCTGATTATCTTTGTTGGCGCTGTACGCGCCCTCAATATCCTGTTGGTCCAGTCTTGCATATATTTACAGGGTCTCCTAGGTAATAATGCTCCAACACACTTCGTATTCACCAACATGCATATATCAATGCTACTCTGCCATTGTGTCACCTATCTATATGAAATGTCACTGCCAACGTAACTAGGTAGGTAAACATGATACGAGAACTTTTTATAGAATATCATTCAATGGTAGATATCTACCTAGTTAGGTACCTAGGTAGGTAGTTTGCAGTATTTCAGGTATTGTTCGCAACGCGAACCAGTTTTATACAACCAGAAACACCTTAAGACACGGAAAATGCTGGTAAAAGTGAGGGTTAACAGATGAAAGTGTTGGGACATAGTAGCTGGGCCCTAGTGGGACCCTAGGGGTAGGCTCTCGAGCGTCAAATCTATATAAAGGGCTTCTCTCTCCTATTTAGACCTTTAGAAAGGATAGGGATTAATGGTAACACTGTACTATACACACATGCTACTGCTCCCCTAGTCTCTCGCCCGGTTGTACAGTCAAACCTAGGTTAAGAATCACTCACACCCCCGTCGAAAGAGTAAACTACATAATTTTACAAATATTTAGGGGAACGAGATCGGTTGGAGATTATGGTTTTCTGTATTAGCGAGAACTCGATTTATAATCATTTATTAGTTTTAGTGCTCATATTTATTCGCGTCCAGGATGTAAATTACCTTAATGGCAACTGCGAAAGCAAACATTTATCCTAGCAGGAAATCGAAGTAAGGAGACTCAATTAAAAGAACACTAGGGGAAAGGAATGTCGATAAAGTCTGCATAACACAATAATAAAATACTTAGGTACTTACCCGGTAGGTAAGGTTAAGTGCCCAGGTGGTATAAACATTAACTATACCTAGGTAACTATTGCGCACCTGCATGTGATAGGTAATAAACAAGTTGAAGTTACACAGCACCTAGTTAATCCATCTTAAGTCTGATTGGTTGAAATAGCTTACGGCAGTCTAAAAAGAGTAAGAGCATAGTACCTATCTATAAGTGGCGCACGTTCGTCTCTTACTAGGTAACTTTATTACCTAATCGTATCTTAATCCTCCTTTCCTCAACTCTATAATAATACTCGTTTCTCTGTCTACCTAGGTACTCCTAGTAAAGGACATATCCTCACCCCTTTATAGCGACCGCACACCTTAATGATCATAATTGCATAATACTTTAAAGCTATTATAAGACTTAGATTAGCAGCAATCGCAGGCTCAGTCCAATGGTTCTTTTCTAAAATATGGAAGTCTTCACCCATAACATAAGCTAGAGTAAGAAATTGTGATAGTCACTGAATGTATGTATGTGCTGGTGCAGTCTGTTGTGGATGTTGACGTAAGGCTGAAGCGCAGAAAACATTAGGTACCTTAGCTGCTTAGGTACCTAGGTAGGTACGCAATTGGCGACGTCATATCCATGACCCAGAAAAATATATATATGGGCACGGGAACAAACACAAACAGGTCGTAGTTCCCATAAGCCAAGCACCTCGGTTATCAACTACCGACTACTTATAGAGGCATCCATAGGTCGGTATTGGAAGGCAGCCGTAGAAGGTGGGAGGACAGCAGAATAAATAATCTGGGTAAGGTGAACTCCTTTTGGTACTACATAGCACGTACTAAGCAGGTTTCGGGAATCTCTTTGACGCACAGACCCACTGTTTAACCCTATTAGGCCATAGTAAGGGGGAGGAGCTGTGGGGTGTGGACATGGATGATCAGAAAACAAGCAATCGCTATCTTCATTGTTCCATCTTCCGCATTAATTCGATCAAACTCAATATTTTCTTTTTTTACTCTTCTAGAAAATTAATTGTGAGAACGATTGCCACACGGTTCGGACTTCTCTCCATTTCGATTAAACGCGTATTGTTTGAATACCGGCTGTGATTCTCCGACATATTATCTCAATCGTCATAATACATCCATCACTTTGGGATTTTTGGCTACCTGGGTTCTGACATCACAGGCTTTCTCGGCGCTACGATTCCGTTTCGCGTCTTCGTGTTTCGTGGCGACTCGGTAGCCGACATGCTTTCTCCATAAATGCGAACAACATAGACTGGCTGAGGCTCCCATATTATACCTATCCCGATACATCCTTAGCTACCTAGGTAGTTGCGATGCCGACCCAATACTCGTCCGGCCTACATCCCGGCACTCGAGATTCCCTCGAACTTGCCTCGTTAGCATCCTCGAGTCGTGGTCCCGATACATACTCGGAAACAGATTCAAGACCATCGATATCCTCGTCGCGGAAACTCTCCCTCGAGCAAGACGATCCACTAGACCAAAATAACCCCGCGAGCCGTTCCGATTTCACGTCGGGTCATAGCAGGACATATTCCGTCAATTCCAATTTCGACTATGCCGCGAATCTCTTCCCCCTTTCATCATCCACGGCCCCTGGATATACTCCCCTAGGCGCACCTACGTCGGCTGCGCAGCGCCATAGTGGATTAGGGGGCCCCTCATTGGAGAAGCACAAGACTTTGACATATATGAATGGACTGGGTCTCATCGTTGGGCTAATTATCGGCTCGGGTATTTTCTCATCACCTAGCCAAGTCAACGTAAATGTCGGCTCGCCTGGCGCGTCCCTTATAGTATGGGCAATATCGGGGTTCCTGGCCTGGACAGGCGCGGCAAGCTACGCGGAACTCGGTGGTGCCATTCCTCTCAACGGAGGCGCGCAAGCTTATCTATCCAAGATCATGGGCGAACTGGCTGGCTTTCTTTTTACCTGGGTGGCAGTTCTCGTACTTAAGCCCGGCAGCTCTGCCATCATTGCGATTATCATGGGCGAATATCTCGTGCGCGCCGTAATCGGAGCCGAAGCCGAGACGGTGAATCCTTGGATCAACAAATGTGTGGGTCTCGTTGGGTTGTTTGCTGTGACTTTTTTGAATTGTGTCTCGACGAAGCTTGGAACCCGGGTGAATGATGCGCTCATGTTCTTGAAATTTATTGCTTTGATCGGGGTTACTATTTGCGGAATCGTGGTGGCCCTCACTGGATTTTCTTATTCTGGTGCGGCCAACATGGACTGGAAGAACCACGCCTGGTTTGATGGCACAAGCAAGGATGGAAGCCATTGGGCCGTTGCTTTATACGCAGGGCTATGGGCTTATGATGGTTGGGACAATGTAAGTTCGCGCCTAGGGGAAATGTTTACGTTGCTAATGGTGGACCAATGCTAACCAATCACCAAAATATAGACGAACTATGTAGTAGGCGAATTTCGAAATCCTTCAAGAGACCTCCCACGTGTAATTCATACGGCCATGCCCCTTGTTATTATCTGCTATCTTCTCGCCAACTTCTCCTACTTTCTTGTTTTGCCCCTCGAGGCTCTCAACTCCACCAATACAGTTGCCGTCATGTTCGGCAATAAAGTATTTGGCCCTATCGGCGCGCTTATTTTTGCGCTTATCGTCAGCGCCTCATGTTTCGGCGCCCTGAACTCGGCCACTTTTACAAGTAGTCGGCTTGTCTATGCTGCCGCCAAGGAGGGTTATATTCCAGCCGTTATCAGCCGGGTAGGTATCGGCTCCCGCGAACCTAGAATGGCAACGACAAGGACAAGAAATTGGGTTTCCCAACGGCTACACAACATGATTGGTGATGAAGAGACAGGCCTCTTCTTCACGCCGATAAACGCGTTGGTGTTGAATGGCGTTTTGACAGCTCTCTACGTGATCGTTGGCGAATTTGGAGAGCTTGTTACGTTTTACGGCGTAGCAGGGTACTCCTTCTATTTCCTTACCGTCCTGGGACTTATTATTCTACGAGTAAAAGAACCACACCTAGAGAGGTCGTATAAAACCTGGATCACCACACCGATTATATTCTGCTGCGTGAGCTTGTTCTTATTGAGCCGGGCAGTATTTGCCCAACCTTTGAAGACGCTCATCGTCATAACGTTTGTTCTCTCCGGGATCCCGATATTTTTCTGGAGGATACGGGGTCGGGACCAGGTCACGAAGCGGGAGACCAGTTCCGGCAACGCAGCTCCGTTATGGAAGTTCTGGAAACGATGGCGGAGATGAATATTACGATCGTTGACTCCTTTTCCCGGGGAGGCGTTTTCAATACTGTTTCTGCAGTTGGACATAGCAAACATTCTGAATGAGCATCAGGTTAATGGAGTATAAGGAGTCATACAGACATGTTGATTCTAGCTGGCGGCATCAGTAGCAGGTAGATAGCATACATGGCACCAACGCATGCCTTGTATTGTAATACCAATGAGTAAATAAATACCAAATCATGACACTAGCACGGGGTTGGAGATGTGGTGTAAATGACAGCTAGGTTATAAGAGAAGGGCCTTAGTCCAGAGCGAATACCGTTTGAAATAGATTTTAGTCTATTTTCTAAGAACACCAGGGGAGGTGAAATGTTAGAAGGGGGCATAAACTTACATGACTTTTATGAGTAACCTTTATCCTAGATCTTCTTAGTTCTTGGCCCCTTTTCTACAATTGTCATAAAGTTATTGCTGTCATTGATGTGACATTTGGTGGAACAATCGTCCGAGCAAGACATCTATATAAATTGGCATTTCCGGCTAATGAGGTGAATCTTTAGGTTAAGGGTTATGCAAGTATCTGCTGAAACTAAAGATTTGATATATTTATTACGACTCTAGTTTATATCATTTCTACAATGCTAAATTGAATGGACGAATACAATTCTGTGCACACCTACTATTCGGGAAAATATTTCCGCATTTAGCAATATAGCCACCCCGGAGGGAGGAGCCTAGCTTGCGAATTTGAGTAAATAAATACCTTACCCTCGCCCTTTTCCTTAAAACTAATTTTCTTGCTTGTCAAATCCTCATTTACCACCTACGGTCATCAATCTATCACAATGCTCCGCAAGACAGTCCTTCTTGCTCTGGCTCTGGTCCCTCTCTCCCTTGCCCAAGTCTCCGAGGACTTCGAGAGCGGATGGGACCAGGCCGCATGGCCTACTTACGCGCCTGATTGCAACCAGGGCGGTAAAGTAAGCCTTGATAGCACGACTGCCCACAGCGGCAAGAACTCCGTAAGAGTCGATGGCGCGGGTGGCTTCTGCGGACACATTTTCTTCGGCACAACGAAAGTCCCCAGTGGTGATGTCTACGTCAGGGCTTTTGTGTAAGATTTCCCAGTGGGAGAATTAAATGTGTTAAAAAGAGGTACTAATATCAATCCTCTTCTAGCAAAGCCTCCAAGGCCCTCACTGACTCTCATGTCTCCTTCATCACCATGCCTGACTCTGCCCAGGGCAGCAACAAGCATCTCCGCATTGGTGGACAGAGCAAAATTCTAATGTACAACCGGGAGTCCGACGATGCCACCCTTCCCGATCTCTCCCCGCAAGGTATTTCAGCCTCCGCCGCTCTTCCCACCGGCGCCTGGCAATGCTTTGAATACCACGTCGGTACCGATGGCACCATTGAGACTTGGTTGAACGACAAAGCTATTGGAGGTCTTACCAGCAAGGCGGGTGTCGCGAACAGCAACGCCGCCCAGTGGCAGAGGAGCTCCGTTAAGCCAAAGCCCACCGCTATCTACTTTGGGTGGGAGTCGTATGGCGGAGACACTAACACCTTTTGGTACGATGACATCGCCGTCAGCTCGACCCGTGTTGGATGCACTTAAGTTTGAACATATTAGCCTAAATAGGGGGAAAGGTACACCAATCAGAAGCACCCACTATTCTCATTCATGCGCTTTCCAGTATTCTACGAAGTACCTAGAGGACATTTGAGCCTAAAAACTAGTAGAGATTCACCCCGTAGATTGCCTGTATTCTTTTGAGTATGCGTCTGGCCAGGTTTCCCCGGAGGCTCATGCAGCGCCTCCCAGATTCGGATTACCCGAAACACGGATATCCGGGCCGGTTAGGAGATTTGGTGACGGAACCAAACATGCCCCTATTCCGCTAATGAGGCCAATCTACCACCTCGTATGTAGGTAGGTAGTAGATAGTAATACGGCAGCCAAACATGAGCATTTCTAATAATTGACATTAAATGAAGTAGTCTCTATTTATATTTAAGTTAAATAAAATTTATTGATGAAATAATATGTTCAATTAACGACATTTAGACCTTGATTTGATTTGGCTTAGTCAGCGACCAAAAGAAGCGCTAAGTTGGGGTTAGTCAGTCACTAAAGTCCCACTGTATAATTAGCCCCTGAATCCCCTCACTTGTCCGCAATAACGAGTTGAGATTCTGCGAGAAGACTACGTAGGCGAACACGATTGAGCATACTATTTATCGCAGTGTCTGTAATTAGGTAGCTCGTTGGACGTCTTCATGAATAATTAGACACATAGGTGTAAATTCTACTTTCAATGGGTACCAGTCTGGCATCCCCAGGCCCGACTTTAAGGATTGAGAGAATATTTACCTTATTATTGACCATCCAAGAGTATGACATGTCGCTCATTCACGAAGACACCTAACCGCATTCTTGTGCTTTCTGCCAGGATTTGGTCGTTTCACTCTCCGTCTTGTAGTATGATGTCGGCAATCCTCATATCAACTAAGATAGGACATTGATCATTAACCCGATCCCGTTCGATTGCATCCCAAGACTCGTGGATGGGAGCAAGAATCTCAGGTGCGCCCCAACCTTCGGTCAATTCAGCGTACTGCTCTTGGCTGGTGGGGTCAAAGTAAACACGGTGAAGCGTCCGGTTACCCTCGCGCCAACCTGGCATGGCAGATGTAGAGAAAACCGTAGCAAAACTCAATTCTTGGATCCTCAGAGTAGCTCAGTACTAGACCTGGTAGTCCTCTGACGGTGTGGGCTTCGCTATGCTCCTTAGTCGAGTTCCTAGCAGCTTGAATCTGACGGGTATTATAATCTCGCGAGGATTTTTCAGCTAGATAATGTGTGGTGCACAGGTCGATTTCGGCGCCAACGGCTGAGGGAACGAAGAACAAATCTAGGCGGATTGGGCAGTAATTAGAAAGGATGTAATTCAATGCACGAATAGTAGGTATCCAGAAGTTCTTTAGGGTTAACGATATCAGGTGAGGTGTCGAGATAGGTAAAGTACCTAATTAGCGATGCTATAGAGTGGCGATAGAGGACATGTATCTATCCTATTGAGGGCCATAAATAGTTATATGCCTGCGTGATCTAAAGGGTAGGACGTGTGTTTTCGCACGTCGGATACGTCCACCTCCTCTACCACGGACTTCCAAGTTGTGTTGTGATACATTTTATCAATTTCCGAGTTAGACAGTTACTCATTGAATGTGACTGCGACTTTGCTAAATGCTGCTTGAGTTCAGTGATGTAAATGTGTTATTCACGGGGCACGGTAATCTGAGAAAGGAAAACCAACCCACACACCACCGGAATGACTCAGCAGTTACTATCTTGTACAATGGACCCTACCATATTTGATATACATGAACTGCATAAAAATGATACCTACGCGGCTTAGGAGGGCTCCAAGACTAGAAGTTGAAGAATCTGATGATAGAATCATTAATACGCCATACACAGCTCACTCCCAAAGGAGCTTTAAATGAATCACGAACTAATACAAATAGGAATCGTAGATATGCCATTCATCCGATATTACTTCAAGATTCAGGCTTCATGAGTAACATGAGATTTTATGTAGTACTACAGAGTCTAGAAATTCCTATATAAAATTTCTAGGTTAACCCATTAGGTACCTAGTCATTTCTTCCTATCTCGCCAGCATCCAGCTTCCCAGCATTGTTTTCTCAATAAATACGGGAAGACAACTAAAAGCAACCTGCGAAGCATCCATTCTCGACTTCTCTCTCAACATGGCGAATCCGGAACTACAGATCCCCGAATTCCCCGAATTCCAAACGCTTCTCGCCGAAGATGTACAAGACCTCTTCTATACAATCCAGATACTTGATGAATACGTCGAAAGCATCCCAATGTGGTCAACAATGCCTACAGAGACGGAGGACCTCCTAAATACGGCTCTCGACTGGATCCCCAAAGTATCGGAAGAACTTAACATCGCTCTGCCCCTATTTATCAATGATCGTGAGACGACTTGGGTAATCGAAGATTCGTTGGAATACTTGAAAAGCATACTGCCGGAAGTCAAACAGTTACTCGAAGATTTCGAAGAACTGAAAAAGATACAACATGAAGAACAAGAGAATGAACCTTGACAACAAAGGAACCCATATCGGCGGATTTCGCTTATCTAACTTAGTGTCAAGGAGTAACAAGAACTAGTACCACGGTAACCCCTAATAGTGGTCCCTTGAGCGCTATATCTTAGGTACCCAATATATACATAGGCGTTTCATTCTCCTTATTTTGGCGTTGTAGGGGCACAGGGTTAATATAGTCGCATTTATACATTGGCACACATTGCTGATTCTGCGCTTGTCTCTCAACTCTGTTGCGTAAATTTCACTGGAAACTGGATCCCTTTGTAATAGCTCCAGAGCTGTCCTTAACCTTGGTTCTTCCATATGCGGCATCGCAGTCTTTGTTAATCGAGTGTCTACAATTCTTTGTGAGACTTTTAATGATTTTTTAATTTTGACATGATACTATACGGTTGATGTAATTTTTTATTATTTAAATTTAGTTTTCATTTGCTAATTTACTCTTCATTTATCATTATAATTTTATTTCTATATATTGCGTGGATGTAGCTTTAGAAGTTAGTAAGTTAGGCACTTTTTTGTACGTAAGCTTCTTACGATATTTTCTTCCATATTTTATGTTAAGTTTAACTTTAATTGCTTTAAAAATACTAAAATATAGATCTAAGATTACTTAGGTAGGTACCTAGGTATGTATAATAATATATCGAGTATGGTAAAACTTGTTGTCATAATCGAGCCCCTGACGATATTAAGGGTGGAAGCTTCCGGCTATATCAATCGACCTTAAGGGTTTACGATGACACAAACTTAATTCTATTTACCTAGGTAAGTTTCATATGATTTAAACTTTCCACTGGAATATTAATATTCTTTATCTTCCACATTAAGTGACCAGAAAAAATACTTTCCTCCTATATATTCTGAGCACACCAGACCCATCCATACCTAGGTACCTTACAACTTCTACATCTTCTAAACTTCCCATACAACATCCGTAACTCTTATATTATACTCTTTCTTTGTATTCATTATTGTTCTTGAGCCTATACAGGTACGTACCTATAGATTCTCTCTTTGTTGATAACTTGGAAAATATCGAGTCCCCAGTACAAACCCCCTTCAAGGTCAAGGAGCAGACTGACACAACGTGGACAGCATACTTCAGTAAACCACCTTCTGTGTGGTATTTCCATTCGAGTTAAAGAAAAAATCCTATTTGGTGTCAACACATCAAAAATCCCACTCCTATTGAATAAGGTAAGTTGTTACAGATTAAATCGCAAGAACTTCATTCCATTACTGTTCAAATCTCGTTGCTTCGTTGCGTTGCCCTTTTGGCCTGATCATATCACCTAGGTGTACCTACATGTATTTGTCCTACTTCTCAAAATCCCTTCCCTATCGCTACTTCTTAACCTACTTAGGTATTTACATGAGGTAGTGATTCTAGGTACTTCATTACAACACCAATTCCTCTGCCTAGCCCTTGCTAAAGGTTTGGATGGAAATAACCCACCTTCTTCTTTCCTTACTACATCCATTATGCCTTCCAGACTCGTAATTTCACCTTATTAAGGTACAACGAGTTGCAAGTATTCATCACCCTAATCAATACTTACTCCTGCGTGATGTGGCCTATGGACGCATACTTTCTGGCTTTCCTCACGTTACTCTTCGTCTCTAAGGTCTCTACTGAGAACTAACCCATTGTTCTCTTATAGGGGGTAGACAAAAGTATGCCTTTGTCTACCATGTCTAAGGGGGATAGACCCGGCGGGAGTTTGACCTGTTGAAGGCGTGTGCCCGTGGGAAGGGATACACCTCTAATTAACCAGACTTCTGGAAGATACTGTGGAGAGGCAATGCCGCGGTGCCAACAGCAAACTGTGAGTTTTCTATTAGCATATATACTTATAACCTATCTTCAGTCATTCCAATAACGCCCATTATACTAACAAGAAGCCCTTTCAACAGAGACGGCGGATAACGACGGAGAAAACTAACAATATACCGAGTTGGTCTAGTTCGATGAGTCCTTTCAGGGGCCATTGATCGTGACTGGATAAATCATACCACTTCACCATCACCTACTTACTTCCTAACCATCCCCTACTTACTTTCCAATCACCTATCTATTTACCAGCACTCTAGCTCTGCAATTTGGGGTACTCTAGACGTCAAATGCGCCATTGATGCGCGTTATATAGGTATATCCTTTGGTATATACGTCCTTCGGACGTATACAAAATCATCATTGTCATTTCTACCAACATCACCATCTTCTCCCCTATCTAGACAAGCTTTAAACCCTCAAAGTCACTATCACAAGATGATCTTAACCTTGACATTTGGGGGAGCTGGACTCCACGTCAAGTTGAGCGACGGAAATGTCGTTCGCTTCTAGGCGTCGCTGCCATTGAATGGCCCTGCAAAGACTGTATGTCCCCCTATTCCTTCTCCACCCTACACGCCCATTCGATACTAACCATTATCACCGCATACAGACCGCAACAAAGTTGCCGGATGCAAGAATGAACCATCACCTGCCCCAATCATGGGTTAGTTCCATATCTACTACCTTCCTACTACCCCCGTATACGCGTGTAAGTGTGTACATGTTAGGTACTAATTCGAACTACGCGCAGGTGCAGACGGCACTCAATATCTACGCGGAGCGGCAGTCGTAGCCGCGGCCAGCTCTGCAAGCAGAGCCGGCAATGCAGCTGCCGGTGCCACCGGGACCTAGAGGACGACTGGAGCCTCTAGCCAAATATATGGGGTGCCCTTGACACCTAATATTCCTAGCCACTAGGTAAATATCCCCTTTATACTCGAGGTAGAGACAATATATTCCCTCGGCAAGCTTTCTCATGTAGAATAGTATTGTTCTCCTGTCTCCTGATTCAAACTAGGTGAAAAATTTGAAGCTAGCTTTTCGCAAAGGCTCTATACACCATTCAGCACAACCATTATTGTGCATAACGTGGGTGCCTGTATTTTGCCATACCACCGTTACCCTTAAACCGATAATGCGAGTTAAATATTTTCTTCTTCCTGTCTCCCAAAGTGATTCAATACCAGTTAGAGGCAAACATCATCACTGCTTGGGGAATTCCCTGGTGTCTGAAAAGGAAATGACAGAAATGTGAAGAGAGAGCTGTCCGCTGCAACATCACCTCTCCATCTCCCCAACCCATCATTTATATCCCTTCTCCGAACAATGAAATTCACTTCAACCAAGTCTAACCTCTTCCAGTCTATACACAGTATGGCCCTGGCCCTATTACCCGGGGACAAGCCCCCCAGTATCAATAACTCTTACAATTGCCTCGCGCGACGCTACCGCGCCGCAGGTATATCCTACGGGGCTTCAAACCCGAATGGCTTCCCTCAGGGCCACTCGCCAACGAGAACTATCTCGTATACATGGCGAGTGGCCCTGAGCAAAACTACCCTGTGGTGTTGCAGCCATTCTGGTGTCAACTTTGCATTCAAACCAAAGGCGCTTGCCGACCGCATGTTTGGCGCATTCAAGAAGGGGTGGCCGAGAGGATCGCCACTAAGCAGTTGGGTGTACTGGTATATTAGGTACCACCTACGAAGAAAAGATGAAGATGTGGAATGATACGGAGTACGCATTGCGATGCATCTTCGACAAATTCCGAATCACTCAGGCAGATGCATTGGAATTGCTTGAGAAGACTAAGTACACGGAAGACTCCTTCACTCCATTTACACCAATCAAGCCACCGACTCTGACACCAACCAAGCGATCCAGACAGCAATCTGTCCGCTAACAAGTCCGCTCTTCACGACAAATTCCCAGACAAGAGTCTGTCCGTTCCTCGCAAGAAGACAAAAGATACATCGACGAAGAAACACCACCTCGCCATTATGATGACGGCGACGACGATGTAGCTGACGAGTCTGCATATGAGGAAGATGTTGACACACCTACAAAAAGATATAAGAGGTTCTGAAGACGACGAGGACGTCGTTTTCTTTCTGTGTTGCGGGGTGTTGTTGGGGGACGTGACTAGGTAGCCTTTGCGACATCGGCTGAAGAGCTTGACGCACGATTGAGGCCGATGGTGCCCTAGTTAGGACTTGAGGTTACCATTACAAACACTATTGATATTAAGTTTCTTCGTTCCTCTGACTATGACGTGTCCTCAAGTGACTTATAAAGCGGTAACGCTAGAGGCTTTATAGAAGCCTTAGGTGTTATAAGACCATGCCGTTTATACAACTGATCCTGCTCGAAGTTCACTGATCAGTCATGTTGGGCTCTTTCATTTTTTCTTTTGTGACTGTCAGCTCGATTTCTTGCGTATCTAAGCTATGTTGAGGAAGAATAACTTACTAGCCGGTTACCGGTGGTGAATATATGACCATTGAAGTGAGTACCCCTATAATTTTAGGAGCTAGCATAGAGTACATAGTTAAGGCAAGAAAGGGGGGAGAGAATGTGCCCTCAAAAGAAGGATGTTGTAATCACTGCAATTTCGATAGCCGTTAGGGAAATAAGTCTTAATCTAGGTAGGGGCTCAGAGGGTGTCAGAAGCCTGCCTACCTAGTTTATCAAGGTTAGACGTTAGACGTAATGGGGTTCGGCCCGTTGGAGGTGTGCTCCCCACTTCTCCCAGGTAGGAAGGGATACACTTAAGACAGGATACCACGATCTATGGTAGATAGGTTTAGAGCTCCTCGCGGAACAATGTCACTATTACCCGTATCGCTAGGCCTGTGTCGTGGCAGAGGGAGAGTGACGATCAGGTTAGTTACCGGTGGACTGGAATGGATAATAATAAAAATACAACGAAACAAAACAAAACAAACAAACCCTCCAAAACTCGAAAATCTCGAGTTATTCACTAAGCGACAGTTATTATTCATCTTAACCTAATTATTTCCTAACTTTGTTTTGCAACTATCCCTTAAATTTACTCCGAGGCTCAACGCTTAGCTACTTCCTAGATACTAAGCGACACTAAGCAGGCAAATCGTCCTGGGGAGTGCTGGAGAGACCAACCTTAACTTTAAAGGATCACTATTGCCTGATGGATGATTAGAATTTACTAGCCTACACATTAATATAGATTTTATATCACCGCCCACTCCCACTCCATTTATCCTCATCGAGGTTTTAGGGATTCGCCGCCGCGTTTATTGCGAACTACCTGAGCGCCGATTTGAAGGTGGCCTTCATGAAGCAAACTCAAATCTCTCCCCTCTGATCCCGTAGCTAAGGAGCATTTAGTGTGTCCATAGAAAGGGGCCTGCGACTACGAAATCATGCGGTTGTGCTAGCCGGTAACAATAAGGCTCTGGCCTTGTACGTAACGCCGCTTGTAGTGCGTTCTAACAGTATAGTGACACTCCTTCATCGTGCCGATCTAATACGAGTCAAGTCGTGTTGCATTAATTTTGTTCGTATTGAGGTTTATAATCCCTTCCATGCAGGTGGTAGCCCATAAACGTACCATGATATCCGGCCGTATCTTACATCATACACTGCTTATCGCCATCATCAGGTATACAGCCAGGCATTACCCGACGAGGTCCTGCGATCCCGCCCTCTTTCGTAGAGCCACTTGCTGTTCAGACCGACCGTGCTTCTCTTTCCCGCTGCCCCTGCTGCCGTACTCGGGCTCGGGCTATCCGGGACTCCTCCGTAGAACGAGGTTCCTGTGCTGGCACCCAGGCTAGCGCCCAGGCTGGAAGCCATGGGACTATGCGATGCTAGTGAACTGAATGAGGAGCGGCGCGCACCATTCATGGCCTTCTGGAGTAGCGGGCTCCCCGGGGTTAATGCTCCACTGAGGTTTCCATTCGCTCGCGTAGGGCTGCCGTTGTTCGATGAAGGACTGTGGGGCGAGCCCGAGAAGCTACGTCTGCTGCCGGTCGACCCAGAGATCGAGGGGGTTCGGGTGTAGCGTGGCGGTGTGCTGTACACGGAACCTGGGGTAGGTGGTGCGGTGGTGGCTGGCAGCCCGAGTAATCTTCGTTGGCCGGGCGTTAGAGGGATGTCTGCGAGATCATCTTTTGATCTGAGTAGGGGGAGTAGATTGGTGCCAATATTAAAGATGGGTATGACAAGGACCATCCAGTACGCATATCGCGAGTAGTACCAAACACTACGGCAGTCAGTTTCGTTCATCGGATTGAATTCCGACGTAGACACGTACAGGTAGCTAAACCATTTCCTGGATAGCACTCGCGCAAGGAATGAATGTAGAAATATGCATGCTATGAACACGACAACGTTGACGGTGATTCGCTTGACGTTATTCTCGGTGAAGTTGGTGGCATTCTGTCGTCGGACGATCTCTGGCATTCGCGGATGTCGCCAAGTGCCTGGGCTGTCGGTAACGGGTGGTATCGTGGGCGTTGACTTCTTAGGGGTAGTAAAGCCTGCCTTTGCAGCGGATGAAGACATGCTCGCTGTGGTTTATTTCGTGCTTCGAATTCGAAGAGCACAGAGAAGGTACTGGAATGTTGCCTCGGGAATTGGGGTGCACGAGTTGTTTCTTGGACCGACAACTCAATCTCGTAGCTTGGAGAGTACGGGAACGAGAAGGGAGATTGGCGGAATGATTCTCGATGCAAATTTTATGACATTTGTTTGTTGATTTATTGTATTATCTGCTCTGTTAGTTGTGCCTAAGGTTAGTATGGTGGCGCTGCGAGCGCAGGCCTCTCGGTCGTGGTCGTGATCGTGATCGAAGTCGTCTGCTAGATGTTCCTAGGTACTTTGTTTTCTTTAAAAGTGAGAAGGGAGATGGTTGTCTAGGGGCCGTTTTGCGAAAACAAATCATAGTGGAGTGTACCTAGGTACGAGGTACGAAGTACGAAGCGCAGGGTTGCAATTCTTAGTCATCGATAGCTCCTAGGTACCTAGGCCACAACTTGTCATATTACGTAATAGACGCGACGAGGCAGCTGCGAGGCTGCGAGGTACGGATGTACATGAAGCGGGTAGATGCACAGACCACAATATAACTAAGTGGGCTAACTTCTTAATAATCAACCGGGTAGGTAGGCGCGCCCGCTGGCGTCACAGGGCTGAGTCCTGACTCCTGAGAGGACAGTGAATAAGCCCCACCTACTTCCATCTCATCCATCTCATCGGTTAGTAACTTCCAAGGTTGTCTTGTGCCTCGTCAGCGACGGATGACCGATTCGCCT
Source organism: Jackrogersella multiformis (assembly GCA_902806575.1). Classification (NCBI taxonomy): domain Eukaryota; kingdom Fungi; phylum Ascomycota; class Sordariomycetes; order Xylariales; family Hypoxylaceae; genus Jackrogersella; species Jackrogersella multiformis. The sequence continues at coordinate 464,619 of CADCXD010000011.1, read as the reverse complement.
AAAAGATTTCTTACATTTTACATTTAACATTCCCCAACCTTCTATTAACTACTTTTATTCATTTCGCCATTTTATGGCTATTGATGTAGTTGAAATATCTTTGATGTACAAATGAGGAATACTACCTGCTAAATTGCGATTCTATATTGGCAATATAAGGAACTAACTAGGTACCAACCCGCCCAACATGAGCGTTGGTGACCTCTTGAAGCAGTTCGACGACGGACTGAGCTCCCTCCTCGGACAATGGAACAGCTACTCCACAGCCATCGCCACGGCATTTGTGCTGATTATCACATATGCTGTTATGAACAGAGTGGAGCCCGACACTCATCCTATGCTTCTCGCGAGACAGGCTTCAGGCTCAGCAGTCCGAAACGAAGGGGAATCGCCCACTTACCGCGGAAACTCGGCGCCTCACGGGTTGCCGCTCAACGGCGGCCTGAATGTTAAGGATCCAGGCGCATCGAAGTGGGCCGCGGGCCGGGACGGAGACCTAAGAGATGTCTGGCGTAGAGCTGTCACCGGACCCCCGGAGGTAGAGGGTGCTAAGGCGAAGAGACGGATCTTGACGGTGCTGGGAAGCGAGAAAGTGCTCGAGCACAATCTTAGTATGAAACGCTTCTCTCTTTGGTTCGGAGAATGAAAGTACTAGGACTAACGGGTCTATTCTAGACGACATCACTCGGCAGATCAACCTTGTTGGCCGGCACATCGCCTCCCAAAGCGGGAAGAAGGTGGCCATCTATCTTCCTAACTCTGTCGAGTTCATCGCTACTCTGTTTGCGTGCAGCTTCTACAACCTGACCGCTATCCTGTTGCCGTTCGACCAGCCGGAGGAGACCGTCATCTCGATGCTTCAGAGATCGGGTGCCGACACCGTCGTGACCACGCCCGGCGCTTTCCCCTTCGACAACGCCGTGAAGAGCTACCCAGGCCTCCGCCAGCTCATCTGGGTTGTCGACGAGGGCAACAAGCACCTTGACTGGAACGAGGTCCCCAAGGGCATCGGCGGCAGCGTCAACGTTTCCACCTGGCAGGACATCCTCAACGACAACCCCGTCACGGCCGGCACCGAGCTCCCCGAGGTCGACCCCAAGGCCGACATCCAAGACGTCATCTTCTTCTGGCAGTCCAAGCCCGGCGACCTTGAGGAGATGGTCCGGTTCAGCCAGGGAAACCTCGTCTCCGCCATCTCCGCCCAGCTCGCTGCCATCCCGCAGAAGGAGCGCTTCTCGCCCGCCGACCTGTTCCTGCCGTCCGCCTCGCTATCCGCCTCCTTCGCCCTGGTCCTAACCCTCGCGGCCCTCTACTCCAACGCCTCCGTAGCCTTCAACTCCGTCGCCGGCTCCACGCCCGAGCTCGACCTAGCCACCGCCGGCATCTCCCCCACCATCGTCGTCGCCACCCCCGAGGCCCTGCACCAGACCCCACGCCTCCACCCTCTCCAAAGTCGCCGCCTCGCCCCTCGCCCGCCTCTCGCACTGGGCCCAGACCCGCGCCCTCGCCCAGGACGGCACCATGCCCAGCCCCTCGCTCCTGGCCTCGCGCAACGACGCCCTGCGCCCGCGCCTCGGCGACGTCCCGGGCAAGCTGCGCCTGCTCTACGCCGCGGACCCGGCCGGCGGCGGCGCGCCCCGCCTCTCGGAGCGCGCGCTGTCGGACCTGCGCGCGTTCACCCGCGCCCGCGTCGTGTACGCGCTGGCCGCGCCCCGCGTCGCCGGCGCCGTCGCTCAGACCCTGTTCCACGACTACCGCATGCTCGGCGACGGCGCCGGCGCGCACTTCGGGCCCCCCGTCAGCGCCGTCGAGGTCCTGCTCCGCGACACCCCCGCCCACAAGATCACCGACCAGAGCTACGTCGGCGAGATCGTGGTCCGCGGCCCCGCGGTCGCCGGCGCCGAGGCCGCGCTGGGCGTTGTGGGGACGGTGAGGGTCGATAATACGATTGCTTATGCGTAGCGCTAGCGATGGGGCGGGAGGTGGTGCTGGGGTTGAGGAGGTTGGTGAGGTTAGATAGGATAGGATAAGATGAGATGAGATGAGACAAGCTAAGCGATAGTTTGAAGGAGTGGTGGTATGGAGGTGACAGGTGATAGAGCTATTCGTTATGTTCCTTCCATCTCATCCGTACTCTGCAGCGAAGTTAGGATTTCCCAAGTCGAGCGCACGTCGTCGCGTCGCGTCATCTACCTACGTATTTCATGAGATATTGTGATGTTGTATGCTACGGTTCTAGATATGCGTATGACCGAACTAGACTGGATCGAAATGGAGATGTAGTTGTAGTTGACTCCGCGGCACGTAGCGAGACGAACGAAACAAAACTGAACGAAAGGGAATGCATCTGGAAGGTATTGTATTTGGTTTAGTTAAGTATGGTACTTGTACTTGTACTTGTATCTGCATCTGCACCTTCATCTTCATACTCATCTTCGTCATTACTAGGTACCATACATACCTCATCTGCACTCACATCCCGAAGCCGTCATGGCCAGCGTTCGTCGGTACCTGCGTCACGTACCATCACATAGCAACATTAGGTAAACATGACAACATAACATAACCCGAACTCCGAGCCAGCAAAGCATTTCCCGTTCATGAATCTCTCTCGCTCGCTCAGTGCGCGCATATTCGAGCATCTCGTACCTAGTCCCCCCTACTCTTCTGGGTTAAGCTAAGCCTAAGCCTACGCCTAGACCTAGGTCTACGCGCCGTTGCGGTAGACCTGGGCGCCCTGGTTGCGGAACATGATGGTGTCGCGCCTCTGCAGGAGCATGAGGGCGCGGTTGAGGCTCTGCTCGCTGAAGCCGCGGCCCTCGACCATCTCGCGGCGGAGGGTGGCGAGGCTGGTGCTCCAGCCGATGGGCAGGCGCCTGCGGAGCTCCGTCTCGACGCGCGCCACCTCCTCGTTGAGCTCGCGGCTGCCGAGGTTGGTGGTGCCCTGGGTGACGGCGTCCATGGTCGAGCACAGGAAGAGCCGGATGGCCTCGTCGACGTGCTGCTCGGTGGCGACGGGCGAGAGCGTCAGCTTGGCGAGGGCCTCGGTGATGCGCACGATGGCCTCGAGCTGTCGCACCGTGATCGGGATGCTGGAGCGCGCGTTGGCTTCGAGCTCGGAGGCGTGCACTTGCTTTCGGATCGAGACGAAGTGAGAGGATAGTTTCTCGGCTGCCTCGGGTGAGAGGCGAGGGGCGCAGCGTCTGGGATGAGTTAGTGATTGACTGTGGTGGTGCTTAGTTGTGTAGAGATATAGATCTCACTTACGATTTACAGTAGCTGATATACCGCTTCATCTTATCCACGGGTACTTCACCTTCGACTTGCTCCTCGAGACCACGGCCGCCCATGTGGATGCCCATGACGTGCTTGGCAATTCGCTCGTCCTTGTCTCGGCTATGTTCATCCTTGACGATGAAGATCATGTCAAAACGGGAAAGGATAGTTGTCTGGAAATCGATATTCTCACCCGGCGTTTTCAGGTCGTCGTAGCGGCCGAATATGGGGTTGGCGGCAGCGAGGACTGAGGTTCGGGCGTTGAGGATCGTTGTTATACCGGCCTTGGCAATCGAGATAGTCTGCTGCTCCATGGCTTCGTGGATCGCAACACGGTCTTCGTCTCGCATCTTGTCGAATTCATCGATACATACCACACCACCGTCTGCTAATACCATCGCACCGCCTTCTAGGTAAAACTCCCGCGTAGAGTGGTCCCTTTGGACCGAGGCTGTTAAACCGGCTGCAGAAGATCCCTTACCGGAGGTATAGATGGAGATAGGGGCAACTTTCTCGACGAATTTCAACAGTTGCGATTTAGCAGTACCCGGGTCACCGAGGAGGAGCACGTTGATATCACCTCTGAGTTTCATGCCATCAGGCAGGATCTTCTTGGATCCTCCGAGGAGTAAGCAAAGTATGGCCTTCTTTATATCCCGGTTGCCGTAGATGGACGGCGCAATGCAATCCGCCATGACGCTGTAGATATCTGGTCTCCTGCTAAGCTCCATGAATTCCTGCTCTTCTTCCTCGGAGAAGAGCGAGTGACCCTTGGCCGTAGAATCTAAATCCGTCTGGATACCCGCTGCTCTTAGATATGGTGTTCTAATAGCTACCGCGCCGCCAGTAGACGAGTTCTTGGATCCCTTGTTCTGGTAGATAGAGAAGATACCCATTATTGTGCATCTTGACCCCGGCACGACTCTGTTCGTCAGGTATCGGTCTGCAGAGATGAGAACGTGACGCGGAAGCTCTCCTACGGGTACCTGATCAGGCGCTTCCTGCAGCTTGATGATCTGTTGATCTACAAACTTGGACTTCTCGTGGGTAATAAAATAAGGGTCGAGAGGGCACTTTTCTGAAGGGTCGTTTGGCGGTCGCTGACGAGCGCATGTTCGCGGAAGAGTTACACCAGTAAACCCGCCGAAGACAGGAATCATCTGAGTATGTAGACAATTTCGGCATTGTACATGTAGCTCGGTAGCTTTGGAAGACATAACAGAGGCCCCAATGACAATACCGGGTACCCTGACAAGTCTAGCAATAGTCTCTGAGTCGAGATTTCGTATAGAAACATCTTCGGCTGAGGAGTGGAGGAGGAGTTGGTGTTCGGGAATGACAGCCTTGGAGTCGTGAGGAAAGATGATTCGATGTGTACATTTCTTGAGGGCTCCTTCGAACTGATATATATTATTAGCTTAGCTTATTTGATATGTTCAAAGAAATATGGGACGTACAAGAGGAATAATCTCAGCCGGTTCTGTTACTAGTCGATGTGCAAGCTCTTCATTATACTTGATCAGGTCGGTGATATTAACGTCACAGTAGTACTTCTTGAGTAGGGCGTTCTCTCTTAACTGATCTCTGTAGACGAATATGTTGTCATGTCTGAATTGGAGAATAAAAGTGACCAGCTGTTCTTGTACATGCAGTCGGCTGTCTTCGTTTGGTCCTGAATTGTTGGACTGAAAGACGGAAACTGAGTAGACTGATTGGCGATCCATCTTAGCACTCTTTTAATCAGTATACATATGAGTGGTAATGAATCTACTAGGGTATCGTAAAATGTGAGATCGGTTTAGTTTTAGAGTATGGTGAAGTGATTATCGTTACTATCGTGACTATCGATCGAGAGGGGGGTTGATGGAAGATGTAGAAAGTTGACTAAAGACAAATTGGAATTGAATTTCGCGTTAATTGACACGCGGAATGGATACGCGATTTTGGCTGGGTGCTAGGGAAGCGCGTTGAGTGGTTGCATATTACGCTAAACCTATATAGGTAACGGCTGGACCCCTGAATGATTCTTGGCAGGTCCGAGTCCGACCGCTGATGTCACGTGTTATTATCAGATTATTGTTAATTATCACCTGGCCAGCTGGAGCAGCACTGACTGAAACTACCTAGGTAGGTATCTATCGGGACACGGCATGTAACCTTTTATCGTTTTAGTGCCGCCGAATGCCTTATCCGGTACAATAGGTACATTGGATCCGACTTAGCTGTCTACAACATTAAAGTACATACTACCTCTTACATATATGTACTCCATAAACCATACTCAAGTAACCCAAACAACTCAAACAAAACATTTCAACTTATTTGCGATATCATAATTCTCTCTATGGTCAACCTTGCTACACATAAAGTCAGGTGCCTGTTAAGGTCTTCGTCGTTACATCTCTCTCTGAACAACTAGCAGCATAGGTAGTAGCCAAGCTTTTACTACCATTTTAGATTCTTCCGAGCTTCCATCTTCCATCTTACATCTTCCGTCTCTCATACTTCTACCAATTGAGTCGCGCCAGAGAGTCGCAACTCTTATTCGCTGACGTCTTACTGTGGACGATCAGTTAGCTTGGGCATAGCTATGATTTCCCGGTAGCCCTCCGCGAGCTTTGTCAACAAGCCTTCTTGGCTTCTCTCGCCATGTTCTCCAACTCTGAAGCTCGCAAGTCTGTCGACAGCTTGCCGCCTTTGTCGCCTCATGGCCGATCCGAATTCCCATTCCACCGCCAAGGTTCGACTGCCCCTTATCCCAAGGCTCGACGAGGCTCGACAGCCAGTTCCATCGCAAGCTCCATACACTCAATCGGTGGTCATCTTGACACATCTAGTAGCTGGTCTCAGACAGTTCATGAAACAGGGCAGAATGCTATCTCTACCTTGCTTCAACCGCCCATAGTACGGACGGGACTATTACCACACACATCAGCTCCTCCTTCTAGTGCTCACAAGCCACCCACCGCACGAGATATACCACCCGTCACCTTGACCAACGTACCGCATATCGATACTGCTGAATTCAAACCCTACTTGGCCCAGGTTGGGGCCTTATATGAACAGCTACGGCGCGTGAAAGAGAGCGACGATGATGGCAGCGATCACGTATTTGGGCGTGGTATAGCCGAAGATCCCGTAGGTGTAGCGGATGGTAGCCACTTGAAACCGGGCAGCCGCCCGTCAAGCTCGCGAAAGGTGTCTGGATCGTCCATAAGATCTGCGTCTCCTATTGACTCAGCTTCGGTGCGCCAAGTACGTAGGAGATCCAGTTCCGGGTTTAGTCGCAAAGCATCAACTCAAGGTCCACCCCCCTTATCTACCATTCCGAATGTCTACTTCGACGATGATTTCCATCTAGAGAATCCTCGCACCTTTGATGTTGTCAGTGAACGGTCTGAAGTTGTTCGCCCGCCTCCCGGCTCTGTAGAAGAAAAGAATGCTGCCAATGGGAACGCTCCAGCCCCGCGCAAAGCGCTTGCTACAAACGCGATATTGCAGGAGAAACTATCATGGTATATGGATACGATCGAGATGCACCTAATTTCTTCCATATCGACGGCTTCCACGACCTTCTTTACAGCTTTGGGATCACTGAGAGAACTACACACCGAGGCTGCCGAATCGGTCGACAGGATAAAGACGCTACGACAAGAGCTCGAGGCTCTCGACCGGGAGATTGCGTCTAATGGGTTGGAAATTGTTCAAAAACAACGGCGACGCGAGAACCTGCAGCAACTAAACAATGCCGTCAGGCAGTTAAGGGAGATTATCGAGTCAGTCGCAGCCTGCGAGGATCTGGTAGACTCGGGAGAGCTCGAAAAAGCATTGGCTAGTATCGACTCTCTGGAGAAATTGATTGCTGGCGAACGGATACCTCGCTCAAGCAAGGACAACACCAATGGTGCTCAGTTGTGCGATTTGAGAGACGCCGTCGCTCTTCAGGGCGTGAACGGCGATATCTCTACTCTACGATTCCGTATTGGTAAAGCGTTCGAGATCAAGCTCATGGATGTTTTATTAGGAGATTTGAGGCGCCACGTTGATACCGTATCAACCCAGGAGGTTTTACTCAGGTGGACTAGTTCGGCAATGCGATCTCGCGGAGTGCTTAGCAGAGAACCCTCAGCGTACCCGGCCTATCTATCCGCAACCGGTGACCTCCGCTCCCAGCTGATGCCCATATTAGACGGGTTGCACCGTTCGAAACATGTTACGATTGCCATAGCATCCTATCGAGAAGTGGTAATGCGGGAAATCCGGCTACTCATCAAACGCCCGCTACCGACCTCCAACGATGATGATAATGAATCTATGATGTCTGCTTCTACGATGAATTCAAAACGTTTAACCCAACAGGAAAAATCATCCATCCTCGCTCGAAATCTTCGGGCGCTAGACGAAAAAGACGCTGAAGAGCTTTTCGTCAAGATGTACATTAGCGTCACGGAAACATTACGAAGGCTAGGTACTCAGATGAAAGTGTTATTCGATGTCGCGAGTTCGATGGGGGAACACCCTTCCATTGACTCGGGCTTGAAATCACCGAATCCTCTAAAGTCTCCCCCTCTCAATAGTGCGAATCGTGACCTACAAGAAGATATCCACCTGACTATGGACCTGGCAAATCTCTTCGGTCAGGCGGTTGATACCTCTCAAGAGAAGATTGTGAAGGTTCTTCGTGTCCGATCCGACCAGAGTTCACATTTACCCCTGATTTGGTTCCTACGATACTTTACGCTTAACCTTTATTTCGCAAATGAATGCGAGGCGATTTCTGGTCGAAGCGGGACATCTCTAAAAACTATTGTTAACTCCCAGATTAAAGAGTTCATACAATCGCATGGCGATGCAGAGAAACAGAAACTAGCCCAGGGCATGGAGTCGGACCAGTGGAGCGCCAAAGATTTTACAGAAGAGACCACTATTTTGCTCAATCGCATATTGGAAAGCAGCACGAAGGATAGCGCTGCCTGGTTAGAAGGAAGCAAAATCTATACACCATTCGAAGTAGACGAGCGCAAAACTACCAGCGGACGACCGAGGGCCGAATCTAACGGAGCGACCAAAGAAAAGACGCGGAGCGCAGTCATAGATGGCGAGGCGTTTATACTACCCAACTCGGCAATACTGTGCTTGGAAGGGTTGTCTCACTTTTTGCATCTGATATCCGGAATTCCCTCCATGGCTTCAGATGTGTCTAGCTCTCTAATCGCGTACCTCCAACTTTTCAACTCCAGGTGTACGCAACTTATTCTCGGGGCCGGTGCGACTCGTTCTGCGGGCCTAAAAAATATTACTACGAGGCATCTTGCACTAGCGTCGCAGGCTCTCGCATTTATCTCTACGCTCATACCTCACGTCCGCGAATTTGTGCGCCGACACGCGGGTTCCGGACCCAACGTCAACAACGCCAACGTCGCGGCCTTGATGGGTGAATTCGACAAGGTTAGGCGCCTGTTCCAAGAACACCAGAATAGTATATACGACAAGCTAGTCGAAATCATGAGCGGGCGGGCCGCGGCGCATGCCAAGAACATGAAGACGCTCAACTGGGATCAAGAGGTAGAGGCGACGGTGAACCTGTATATGGAGACGCTCGTCAAGGAGACGATCACGCTGCATAGGGTGCTCACGAAACACCTGCCCGAGGGCACCGTCAGGCTGATCATGACGCCCGTGTTCGACAGCTACAAGAGCCAGCTGGGTAGAACGCTGCAGGGTCTAGAGCCGAAGGAGACAGGGGCCAAGCGGTAAGTCAAGTGCGATTATTAATCGTTATTAATCAACCGACTAACAAAGCGTGAATAGCATGGAGTCAGACATACAGTACCTCATCAGCCGACTCGGCAAACTCGACGGTTTCGGCGATACGGGGGACCAGCTCCTGACCATCGTCACGGCCAAGAAGCCAGAACCTAAACCCGAGCCTGCCAAGTCAGATAGCTCGAGCGCTGAACCGGCGAAGACACCCGACGACGAGGCAAAGGAAATGGAAAAGTCCGGCAGCGCGGATGAGTCGCCGGGCGAGGAGAAGGACAAGGAGAAGGAGAAGGCGGCGACGGAGAGCAAGTAAGAGGGTTAAAAACCGCGCATCTTCATTTTTGTACTGTCTTGACTTGTTATGTGTCTTGTTGTGTGGTGTGGTGTCGGGTTGGTTTGGCTCTCTTGTACGTACGTTGGCTTAGTGAGGGCATCGAAGCAGGCGTTTTTTTTTCGGGGGTTTTTAGGTCATAGAAAGAAAGAAAGACGAAGGGAATGGGAGGGAAGATTTACAGTACTGAGATGAGATGAGTTTGTTTTTCTTGTCGTGATATGAGTAGGTGTCCATCACGCCGCTTAAAAACGTGCCAGGCGGCTTGGTAAGTGTGATGGCTACCTGGGTTTAAGGTCGTCCGTCTGATAAGTAAAGTAGCCTTCTAGGAAGGGAGAGAGGGTGGGCGTGGATGGTGGTCCACGTCTCTAGCGTGTAGGTAACGCATCATCGTCGTACGTATACTTCCTCGGCCGGTAGTGTGGATGGATATTCGTTCATTTGTTCGATTGTTCGTTCGCTCGTATTACACGGCCATCGTGGACTTAACGCACAAAGTCCTAACCTTCCTAAGTACCTAGGTAGGCGGTAGGTAATAATCACGGCCGCAATTGCTACTACTATGTACGGGCTACCTAACCCTAGGTACCTAGCCTGAACTAAACAGTCTACTGTTTTTACCTACACGCCATGTCATGCTTTACTACGATATGATACAATTCCTACCTAGGTACCAGGTATGTTAGGTGGTACGTGAAAAGGTTCCAATGAATTTCCATCGGTGCTACCATGCGTAACACCGGCGTCCTAGGGGGCGCCGATGGCTACATCACATAACGCCCGGTCGTGGCCCGGTCGTTATCGGCGTGTTTCATGTCTGTCCGGTTTAAGTTCCCTTCTTCTGTTGACTGGTGGTTGGTGCCCATGTGTTTTGCTGGCTGCTGGGGACGGTTGCTGTGATACAGTCTTACGATCTTTTTTTGTTCGATGGGCATGCTTGTGTGTGTGTGTGTGTGTGTGTGTAATTACCTAGGAATATGTAATGTACTAGGTAGGTAAGTATGAGTGTATGTGTATGTGTACCTACCTAAGTTTAAGTCTATGTGTCGCAGGACTCGGTGCTGCGAACCACCGTTTTTGTACCTACCTAGTCGGGAGCTTGTAAGTGAGACTATCTACATAGGCACGCCGTCGGAGGTAGGGATATAAATGAGCAATTGTTGGAAATAGGTAACATCGGTGGTAATGTTACATGTGCCTAGGTAGTACGGGGTCAAAGGGGTCACGGCGTATAGGGAACTTCCGTGGTTTTTTATATGGTTGTGTATATATGCACTTAAATGAGTCCCACGGTAACACATCCAAGGTGATTCGAGTTCCTACTATTCTGCCATCACGCCGTCCGGGTCCGGGGGGAAACCCCGCGCTCGCCCAACCCACTGGCCGGCTCCCGGCATAACCTTATTAGTATGTACTACGGGTAGATTGGGAGACATTGATCTGCGAGATCCCGATATCAGGCAGGTTAATACCGATGCGTACATATACCTACTTTCTATATATATCTATTTACATATATTTATTTACATATATTCCCATACAACTATATTTATCGTACATTGTGGCACCATGAACTCCACAAAAAACAAAAGAACCCGAGAACATGGATCGGGTTCATATAATTTCTACCTAAATTTATCTATTATTTAAAGTTATAAAGCTCCTTAACGGCACACCCACACGAACAGCACGTCGGGACATCCCTTGCGGGGGTACGTGAGTTATCTGCTTTAGGTAAGACATCGCAGACAGCTGAGCTCCTATGCCGGCTGTGCGACATTGGTGAGGGAAACGTGGCGTTGCAGGCTTCTTCGCTGCACACTCCGGAGCAGCGTTCGTTCGTTCGTTGGGCCTGGTTCCTGCTGCTAGCCGCGCGAGGCGTCTGGGAAGATCCCGGACGAAGATCAGACATATCTCCAGGGGTGTCGGTGTAATAATACCTAGTACCTACCTAGGTAGGAGTAGATTATGTAAAAGTGAAACTGCGTCATGTTTTTACATGCCTAGGTTCCGTCGATATCAACTTGGGATTATCTCGATTCCCGGCGGCATCGGAGTACACAAGAAGAAAGAGCGGCGATGGCCCTGCCGATCCGTCTGGGCTTCCTTATCGCATTTCTCGGCTGCGTATCTGGACGCGCCGCGGTACCCCACTTTGCGGGGGGTCTCCGCTCTCTCCTTCGGACCTTATGATGCCTTTTAGCAAATCCGGTAGCCGCATGTACCGGGCATAAGCAAGCCGGATGGTGGTCTAAACTCGCAATGTCATAGTGACGTGGTATCGCAGAGCAACGATATTCAGTCCGGCATGGCTTTTTGGAGTTGCCAGCAAAGAAGCTGATTGGATCAAAGCATAAGAGGTTACTGGCAGGCTCTGCAGGCTATAGCTTCTCCCGGGTCGTCCCGCGATCTTTCCTTGGCCATCTGGATCGACCTTTTGGAAGACCGGCTAGAGCTCCATAAATATCACCCAAGCCTTGCGGACTTACGGATTTACGGACTTACAAAAGTAGCCGGTCTACCTGATACTCGTTCCCTACCTTCTTCATAAAGGAAGTTTAACTTCATGAATGTTTGCCTTGCTGCGCTAAAGGTATCATATATCATGGTAGTTGTGATAATGGGTAGGTAGATAAATGTGAGCTATCAGTTTCGCTGGCCTAAGAAGCTGCACGAAGCACTTCCACGCCGGATGAAAGAAAGCTGTAGCTTTCGTAGGTAGTGTTGCATTTTTTATCATATGCCCTCTCCTACTGATTGTCCAATTGCCTTCAGAGGAAAATGGACAGATGATGTCTGTCTATGTACCAATCATCACAATCTTCCAATCCATACCAATCCTAACGTGCATGATTGCTTGCGTTATCATGCAAGTCGCCCACCGAGGAATATTAAGTCACTCACCGGTGTCTCTATTCCCCAAATCTTGCTGGCTCGGAGAGTTGCGCATGAAGCAGGCTGACTGGTATATAATAAAATCGCATGTAGTCCAGCTCGAAGCACCAGATGTCAACCCCTCTATCTTGAAAATGACAGCGCGCAAGAAGCAGGACAACGCCCCTCGCTCCTCGACAGTTATTAAGGATTTCTTCAAGAAAGTAACCAAACCATTATCTGCGGCGCCACCGGAGGTAGGGTGTGCTTCATCCAATCTACCCGATCCCAGAGATACGTCTTCGACTACCGTTCCGTCTTTCCCAGAGCCTACTTCATCCAAGCGAAAGGCTTCGACCTCAGCACCTTCTTCGCCCATATCTCTTCGGCCCAAGAAGCGTCTCAATTTATTCAAATTCTCCAAGGGGAAATCTATAACCCCCGGGCTATTTCCATCTTTGCCTCCGAAGCAGGCCGTAGTACTCCCACCAACCTCGCTCTTGGTCTCCCCGGCATTTGCCAATCCTAGCTTAGCTGACGAAGAGGACCTCGGCAGCGCCTCTGACAGAAGCCCAAGCACATGCTTATCTTGTTCAAGTACCGACAGTCTGCCGCCTCACCCAAGCGATGCATTAATGCCTCGAGACACAGCGGATGCAAGGCGAGTAGTGAAGACGATAAGAGAATTCAAGAAAGGCGAGTACTCGGTCAAGAAAGGCGGGCGAGGTGGCAAGTACCTGATCGAGCGAACGCTTCACTATAACGGTTATAGGCGCTTGTGGGATGTGGAATTACAGCAGCCGGAAAATAAAAAGTTGCTAGATTATCTTAAATCAGATGATATCCGGTAGGTCAACCGAAAAAAAACCGAAGGTATGTAGCGGCTTATAAGGTAGTAGCTTCGATTACATCCGACACCCAGGCAAAGGCGGCAAGCAGTTCGTGATCCATATGCCGAGTTCCTTTCACGAGACAATGGCTGGGACGTTCAACACGTTGATTACTGATTGGCTTTCTGAAATAAAAAAGGGGGAGCATTGCAAGGTTGATAGCACTATAGAGGAGACGAAGAATGTTGCTCAAAAGATCACGCCCACGCTAGCTAAAAGGGTGGATTGCAATGAGCCTCGGGGAAACCGCCTAGAGCCAGATCTTTCCTTTACTATTAGAGGATGTATTGTTGCTGGCCTCGTGGTAGAAGTGGCATGGTCTCAGAGTTACTTGGACTTGCCGAACAGGGCTAATCAATATATCAGAGGCAATAATGGTGATATCCGAACGGTGATTGGTTTGAATTTCTACAATATTTACAAGAGGGGACGTCAGGCAACATTTTCTATATGGAAGGCTGAATGGGATGGCAACAGATGGAGCCAAAGGCTGGTTGACAATCAGGCAAAGGTGTTCATCGATAAGGAAGGGCGACCTGTGGAAAGTTCCACGTTGCGTCTCTCCCTAAAGGACTTTATTTCTGAAGAGAAGGAGCGCGATTTGAAAGACTTCGAGGATGTACCGCTCGAAATCTCTTCCAAAAAGCTTTATGGTCTTTTTGAAGCTGCATTCGAAGCTCATGTGATGTGCGAGGCGGGCAAGAATATGGATAAAGTTATTAACATAGAAGTTCCCAAGGCATTGGAAAAGATTCTTAGTGTCGAGAAGATGATTCAGGGTGAGATAATTCAGAAGCAAGGAATAGAGAGCCCTAGGCAAGGGACAGCTACAGAGAAACAATTGACCGAAGCAGGAGATCTGGTAACTCAGATGGAGCTTATGATAGAGGCCATAGGGGAGAAAATGGATATTGTAAGCCAGGAAACTAGGATGGAGTATAAACAGGTACAGAGAAAGAAAGGCATGATGGAGAACAAGATGGATGAAGTAAAAAGAAAGTTGGCGCAAGTGAAGGCTAGTAACAAAGAAAACTTGGGCGCCCTTGAATTAGAAGCAGTTGCAGAAGAGGGGATATCGGAGGTAGCAAGGAGAGACGAGGGGGATGAGTCGAGTGCCTCTCAACCTCAACCACAGCCACAGCCACAATCGGTAACTACAACTTCGAAGACGTCAGAGATACATTCGACAGAAAGAAGACTCACTAGGTTACAAAGCTCTAAGGCATTTTTGAACCGGATTATTCGTTGATCTTGGATGATGATGTAGTAGGGTTTTTTTTTTTCCAGTTGGATAATATTTAGTAGGTAGATATCAACCTGTGACTATCTCAGCTCGGGTATATCCGCGCTCGTCTCCCCAGCCTAGATAGGGGCTTTCAGGATTCTAAGTTATGAAGAGCGCCTGTCACCAGGCGAAAGCCCACCTATTAGTTGAATTCAGGTTCGATTCCTGTTAGCGCTATTGGTACCTAGCTGGTAGCTCAATCCTGTCATACTTTTATTGCCAACGATCTACACAACAAGTCTTTTAGCTCCCTATGATCTTCAACCAGGTAAGCTGGTAGGTTGGTACCGGCATTGGATGTCACGCATGCACACAAGGGCGCTATCCGCCCCGTCGTTACAGCGAGACCAGGAGACGCAGTAACATCGAGGTAGGATAGGCCAGGGCGTACAATAGGAATAGCAGGCAGAAAGGATTTAGAAAATGCTTGGCGCTTGAGGCTTTGGGTAAGGGTCCGGTAAGGGTATCTCGCCAAGTTACTACGTAAATCTTTATTTGAACCGCGCGCCGTCTTGGCGAAACGCTCTGCTACGGCTACTTACTAGCCCGGCTAACGTCGTTATACTTACATAGGCTAGGTGCCTTAGCAGACATACCGTTATGTGGTGTATGTCCTATGTAAGGTGGTGTATGTGGTGACGGGGAGTTCTGGAACATCATGGGCTGGGGCCTGCATTACTAACACCAATCATTGGCAGCATAGCATGTAGGTGCTATGTAAGGCATTCAATCCACACTAATGAAAGGCAGTGACAGCGAGCAGCACAGTTAGTCCAAGGTCATTCCCCTTCATGTGCGTCGTGGCGCAGCATTGGGATTGGGCGACTTTACTTGAGGCTTCAGAAGGTAGGTCGTTAGGTCGTTAGGAGGAGCGAAACAAGCGCAAACAGTTGCACATACATTGCACACCATCGACGCCTTCTATTGCGAAACATGGCCAAGTTGGTTAGATGGGCTTGGACCTAAAAGGTGTCTAGGTAGGTATCTATGGCTATTATTGGGAAAATAAATCCTCAAAATTAAGGGCTTTAAGGATTAAACAGAAAGGATAATTCAACATCCAATACAGCAGGAATACACGGTGTAATATTATGATAGAATGATAGAAGTTAAAATACACCACCCTGTTTAATATGTTAAAGATTTGATTTATTTGAATTTCGTTCCCTCATATAACCAGGTAGGTATACTACTATACTTAGCATGCGAATGAAATAACGAACCAACATGAGTCCGCCTTCGGTACCTAGCAGCAGTACCACCATCATTATTTTTCTATTAATTACACAATTTCTTACCCCAGGGGGAATGGCTGTCTGGTCTGGTTGGGGTGCATTTTGGCACTGCGCCGCGTAATTCTGTTGGAGGAAGCCACGCAATCCTGTGTGGGGGTAGGGGCCATAATTTGTTAAACTATTACACTAAACAAGCCTCACCAGCACAGCTGAACTAGCGCGGAAATAAAAAGGGGGGAGTGGAGGAAACAAATCGCGAATGGGGCAGAACAAAGACCCGAGATGAAACACAACCAGCGTAACAAAGTAAGCTTTGACACCACGCGCGATAACTCTCGAGTCTAGGCCCGAGCCAAAGAACAATAGGGGCACAAAGTTGCATACATGCACGAGTCGGTCCAAAGGTCAGTTTTATAGTGAATTTTCCATCTATTGTCATGTAGGTAGCCTGCGTGGGACAACCGGGGCGTGTTGTCCTTTCAACGCTAGTCCAAGAAGTGCGCTATCCAAAATATATATACACAAGAATAAAAAATCTGAAAGGATCTGAGCCAGCGAGTGTTAAGAAGGGTGATAAAGGTTGTTTGTCCAAGAAGGGAATCCGGCCGATGTGCCATGTATTTTTTGCTCCGCTGGTGAAGAATGTGTTTGCCAGCACGGCCGTCGAGGTCGTGAATGTTGCGCAAGCAGCTGGGCTCGCAGTAAGTATGCGGACGCTTCCGATGAGCACTTCCAGTTCCCCCCCTCTTGCACGTATGCCCCGGAAAGAATTGCTTCCATGTTTCTGCCTTTTGAGTGTTGCTTCGCCAAGCGTAACTCTATTCCCAAGTCTATATCCCATCAACCCATTTGTAGAAGATGCGATGCCCAAAGCCGGCACGCCGATGAGAAGTGAAGTGAAGTAAAACGGGTATCGTAAATAGCATAGCCGTAGCGCCGTCGTATAATCGTGGTCGAGTGCTCAGTAAATTGTGCCTCAGGAGACAAGATCGACCGACTCACAAGGCTCGCTTAGGACAGCTTGCCGAGGACGTAGTGGCGGGGCACGAGCGCGCCGGGCTGAACTTCACGGGCGGCAACGTTAGCATCGCCGCCGAGGGTAACGACGAGGTCTGTCTCCGTGGTCGTGACCGTCTGAACATCCTGAGGAGCGTAGTAGGCAGTACCGCAAGGGAAGGAAAGGCATCCGGACACCAAGGTCTTGATGCTAGAATCAAGTTGGCTGGCCGGGAAGATTTGCTTGACGCCGACGGTGTCGGCAGGGTTGACAATGGCCGAGACGTCAAAGTATGTGAAGTCGTTCCAGCCCTGGAAGGTGAACCTTTTATTATATATAAGTATATACATTCATATATCGCCGTCGTGGAAAACTTACTCAGCAAGCATGCCCGGGACCTCAGGTGCACCTTCGTTGACAGAGAAGGCGTTGCCAACCCACGAGACCGGAACATCTACCTTAGTCTGCTGGTTCCCCGAGATCGTGATGCTTTGGATGGGCGGGTGTCCTGCACTGGGAGTAAAGATGACATGGCGAGTTGTGTCATCCTGGTTGACGAAGGTGAGCGTGTTGGCACTGGCTAGAGTAGCCGTGGCGGCAGCAAAGGCAGTGACTTGAGTGAAGAAGCGCATTTTGTTGGTTCCTTGGTTTTTCTTATTTTAATAGAAAGATTGTCGATATATATCCAATGATCTGTTACTAGATTTGCCTAGCTACTGTAATGGTTTAACTGCCGTTAAGGAGGGTTTGGCGTTATAAGCTTGTAGATAATAACGTATAGTCGTGTCTTCTAGACCGATTCGGAAGGACTGTATATTGTAGCTAAAGGTAAATAGCTCGTGATAAATGAGTGTATCACAGAAAAGCTCCAAAAGGAAGGAATGGTAGCTACAAAGTGCTCAAAATGGAATATTGAGAATCAGAAGATAGTTGGTGCGTTATGAGAACGTAAGATACCTCTGATATGCGGGATACGGCGAGGTCTTTTATAAATACAAAGTAACAAAGGCTGCCGGTGGTCGGGGTGGCTGTCCTCCCATTGTTCGATCCGACCAATCCAAGAATCCAACGAGAAAAGAAACGTCGAGTACGTCTAAAGTGAGGAGCAAGCAGTGGATTGCTGAACCGACTACATGATCCATGATCCATCCAATCCACCAGGGGGGCCGTGGATGTATCAGATAGCATACTTAGGTGGCTACAGACCCGGAAGGTGACTTGGCTGTGGACTGGGTGATGACCTGTTCCTGAATCAGGTTTTACACCCCAAGCCTAGCCGGCTTGAGAAGCTCAATGAAAAGTCTTGCACAGGCCATGATTCCTTCTATCCGGGACAAACTGCTCAAACTGCTAGGTATTTGAGCTTAACAGCGACGAATACCACATGATCAAGACATGGTCAAGGGACCGTATAGACCCTTTATCCATATTGTTATCCACCGAAATTCTAGAAGTCATTAATGAGTAACGGCACCCCATTAAAATGCGCACCGTCGAAAGTTGCGGAGCTTGGCGGACGGCGAGCTGGGATACCTTGGCATTGCTAGCCTTAGGGCTGATGAATAATAAAAGGGGGGGTGTGGATGCAGACCGCGAAGACTACCATCTTGCGCGAGCCAAAACTTGCATCTTGGCCAATCCGAGAATAGTGGGTGGGCTTTCCGTCAGGGCGGGAAGAGAATTGCAAAGGAAGACAAGGGGGCGGCACAAAAAGAACAAGGAACTGAATTTTTACCTGCATCAGTCTATTCGACTTGGTGTGGTTCTAGAACCCGATTGGTCGGGCTTGAGATCTTGTTCCTGGTACCTGACATGAATCCATGTGGCCATACTGATGTGGCACGCGCTGAGAGGATACGCTCGTAACCTCGAAATATTGGGAGATTACCTTGATTGACAGTGAGGCATATTATATCACCGCATCACCGCCTGTGCGACTAGGTAGCTAAATAGGCGGCCGTAGCTATTGGGCTCTTCGTTCCGGTGCGCTTCTTTGCGCAGTCGCCCTGCCGAAGATAATCGATACGTGGAACCAGTTGACAGATGTTTATGTGAGTTGTTCACATTGCTGACTGACCGCTGACAAGGTAACCTTGTAGGGTATCGTGAAGGGAGTCAGAGTGGAAATAGGAAATAGAAAATATGAATAACACATTCCTTACACCTCGATTCCAGTTGCAAGTACGTGAGCACGACAGGATCGACAGGCCGATACTCGGGTCACGAAAATAGATGACTTCCTGTGACTGAAGCTGTTATTTTTCGTCTCTCGCTGCTCCGTAACCAACGCAACCTGCATACGCATCTGTGACGAGATATTGGGCTGGCGCAGTCGCATGATGCTAAGAGAAGCAACACACTAGGTATGTATTTGGCGGTTCTGTGGATTTCTCAACTAGGTAGAGAATCTAGATGCGATCGGATTTCGTAATAGGAACAAGGTAGATGTTTTAGTCGGTGCTGGCTATACGCGGTCATAAAATTTATGAGAATTTTATTAGAATGCGGAATAGTCGCTCGGTAGATGTGAGTAATGAAGGGAGTCATCTGGCCGTTGACCTTAAGCTGGTGGTTGAGTGGATACAACAAAAAATAAAAAAATAAAACCGGGATCCAATGGATGCCCGAGTGTCGAGCCGCAATCGACTTACTTCGACTTACTTCCAAGCCTAACAACTTAGCAATCGAGCTAAGTCCCGCAAGTCCGGTCCGATGAGCACCTAGGGCCGTGCCTTCACACCATCAAGCACGGGACGGGGTTTAAGGGTCCAAAAGAGGGGATAGTATCTTGATTTTTCTTTTGCCACATATGCATGCATCGTGATCTGTAAAGACCTGCGAGTATAATATTTCGCTGAGCCGGATGAGAAGAGAATGCGCATATGTATAGTAGCCACAGCGACCCACAGCCAACCACAGCTAAGCTGACCGGGCAGCACTCGGGCGTTTATATGAAGTCTTGGCTCGAGAGTGGAATCTCTTCAAATTTTTCTTCCATTCCCTTTTTCACTTGCCCTTTAGTAATCGACCAGCTAAGAGTGGCCTGCTAGGCCATTTCGTGGCATCCTTGCTGTGAATTACTGTGAAGTTTTAGCTGATGCATTAGGATGATATAACCCTGATCCAACCAGATGCTTAAAGAATGAAATAGGTTGGTCATGACCAGCGCGAAGAATATGTTGAGTGGTCTGAAGTAGTATAACCTTGTTAGAGAGAAGTTACCTTGACTCGTAGTTTGATGATCCACCTAGATATGTGTGGTATCAATTCTCCTAGCCATAAGCGACAAGAAGGTTCCCCTTGGCCGCGAAAAGAATCACGAATCGTAACTTCCACGAGACGTCGAGGTCGAGACTGGTCTCTTGATGCAGTCAGATCACATAGTATCAGTCGGTTCATGGGAGCAAGGCGAGCCTTGAACCACGACTAGAATATTTGTCACATCGTGGTATTGAAGACACTACTTGGAGAGCCCGTGAATACCGGTATAATGGTCAGCAGAAGCAGCATAGCACTAGCTCCGTACGGCCTATCAGAATGAATCAGGGAATTGAAAATTCTCCGGGCCGTTACATGGCACATTCGCTTGTTAGACACCCAATGAACGTCGGCGGAAAGGTCCAAGACAAAGCCGGCCCTGTCAAAAATAGTTCAAAAAATTCAAGAGCCGCGATGTAACGGAAATATCGGTGGCGATGTGCTATTGGCGACTACTGATGCGTTATGAACCGGTCGGGGAAGAGGAGAAGACCTCTTGCCGTTGGCTTCAGTAGGCTTAATGGGTACGGTCTCTTCCCATTGCTCTCGTAGCTTTTGTCGCTGTTCCAGTGGCTTCAAGCGGAGGTCCGACAACTCCTTTAGATTATCCGCTCTCCGAACTTCGCAGGGTAATTCTTAGAGGGGCCGTAGCTGGGCATGCAGCAACCGGCTACTCTGATGCATACCCGGCATCCTGCGCTGGCCGAGATCGCTGATGGTCCTTTCACCCATGTCCCTACGACCTTGGAAGAATGGAGCAGAGCAGGTCTTGGTCATGACTCTGAGTGAGGAGCGAGGAAATCCAATCCAATGGGCGATGCCTAATATATGTACATACTTACCTACCTAGTGTAGGTAGATAGTA
Organism: Jackrogersella multiformis; assembly: GCA_902806575.1. Taxonomy (NCBI): domain Eukaryota; kingdom Fungi; phylum Ascomycota; class Sordariomycetes; order Xylariales; family Hypoxylaceae; genus Jackrogersella; species Jackrogersella multiformis. Next base: position 443,845 of record CADCXD010000011.1, on the reverse strand, counting down.
GCATATATTCCTCTGTAGTCTGAGGGGTCTGGAGGATCTTTGTCGTTGCTAGTTCTAAGCACTTTGCCATATCGATATCGCCATGTGTGATGGTATCTCAAACTGATTCGGTGGCTTTCGAACAAGTTATTCGGATAATAGTTTGATGTTTGCTTTGTGGATGAAGTTTTTGGTTGGGGAAAATAAAAGACGCGGGTGATTTTTTGTCTATTAGGAAGGAAAGGTTTAATCTCTGTCGATCTTGCTTATCCTATCCTCTCTATCTATGGTTATGGTTATGGTTATGGTTATGACTATCGACGCTATCGTGTCAATCATTCCTTCCTTTTCAAAGCTCCGGCTCAGCTGCAGTTCCCCGCCTGCTAATATCCGATTTTTTAAATAGTCCCGCTACCGAAACTACCTAGGTACCTAGGTATCTACCCAGCTACCCTGCTACCTATATCGCTCATTCTCTTCTTATCATCTTCTCATTCACACTTTACCATGTTACATGAATCAGCTCTCAATTGGGCAACAATCTGACGAAGATCAATCCATCTAGGATTCCCAGATTGGCTTAATTACACTAGAAGTCATATCTAAAGCGGACATCAAAGCTGTGACTTCTAACTACTTTTAAACCTGAGATCGCCCGTTCTATCATAGATAAACACGATTCCTATAGCGGTGTCAAGCTTCCAGACCCTAAATATTGGCCTAGCATGGCTAATAGGGCCAACACGGTGGGATGAGTGAGAAGAAGAGGGAAAGAAGAAGAAATAAAAAAACGTCAAGATCTACGAGGCTTGGCAACCAGCTAGATGTAGCCGGTACCACAGCAACACGAGGTTTTCGTCGGCCCTTTCGGTAGCATCGTTACATTGCTGGGCCGCAAATGGCATAGACTCTTCACCGCCAACTGTCTCTGCGCCAGTCCTGACCAGTCCTGACAGCCCACTTACCAAAAACCGACAGTCGATAAATATGACGTATCCAATCAGATCTGGCCTGGTCAGCCTCTGTTGATCGATCAGAATGGCGTACTACATAGTATGTGTACTAGCCAGTTCTAGTAGGAATGGCATAGGAATGGCAGGGGAGGCTCTTGGACGCCTATCACATCTTCAGCTCAGCATCACCAACCCCGCCTGATTATCTCGTTACCTTATCTATCGCACGATGCGAAGGCCGTCCCGAAGAGCTATTTGTTGAAGAGATAGGCATGTAGGTACATACATCCATCCATATGAACATGTCAGCATAGGTATCTCTCCGCCGAGCATGTAACCCCGTTAGTTCTACCCAGTTGGCTAACCTTAGCTAAGACTGTTACTGTTACCTCGTATCACTCCGGACGAGACGGCTGCCCATTGGGAATCTCACTCGACTACCACTTGACTACTACTTGACTATGTATTGAACTTACATAGGACTATTGTCGACTCGCTAGGCGGGACCTAGATTAGTGTAGATGCAACCGTATCGTACCTTACCACCGTTCCCCTACAAGCTAGCCTGGCCAGGTAGCCTATCTAGACCAGGACCCGGCTATCACCAGTTGCTTTCTAGTGTATCTATTTCTCGCGAGTAATGAATCCTTTCCGTATCTTTCTAAAGCGGTTCATTACGAGGCGGGCAAGTCCAAATTTAGGAATACCTGTGACCGAAATAGTAATCCGTACTCGTTAGAGTCAGAATTACCCCATCACCTGCCCGACCGTACGATGGATACTACAAGTGTAGATGCGATGTGTATGAGTCGTATGGTTGGCTGCCTTTGTGGCTTGTCGACCCTAGACTGGCGTCCGTCGATATGGGCAACTGCCCGCTATTGATGTGCATGGCATCATCCAACGAACTCCAGCCTTCGAGATTGTAAGCCTGCATGTGCGGGCTGGACCGGCTGGATCGGGCTGCTCGTCATTACCCACCATCAGGTTGACATGCTCGCTCGCTCACTATCGCCGTGATAAATAAATAGGTGGCTGTCCTGCATGCATTCCCACCAGACCCATCTCTTCGACATCAGTATATCACTCAGGATCTCTCAATCGCTACCCACACGGTATAATAATCCTGTCGAGTCTTAACGACATCACAATCGTTTACCACACTTCGATCGCTCGGTGATAACACTCCACCGAATAATAATAGTAATAACAACAACAGCACTTTCGCTACTATCGTCGTCGAGGTTAATCCATCAGTCAACATGAGACTAACTCAGGTCCTGGCTCCCGTTGTCGGGTTGTTTTCTGTCGCGAATGCTTGGGGCGAGACCGCAGTTTGGACGACTGTCGTGGAAACTGACTACACTACCTACTGCCCTGTATGTATCCCCTGTGCCTTCATATCATAACTCCTGCTCGACTATGAACCATAGCTGACTCTTCTATCAGTCCCCCACCACCTTCGCATGGCAAAATGTGACATACACCGCTACGTCGGAGACCACTATCACCATCACTAGTATGTCTACCTTGCTCTGTTGCAGTGAAACATATCAAGAGACTAACCATCCATAAGACTGCCCTTGCACTATCACCTACTCTACGCCTCCACCTGTGACTTTAACCTCGTACCCCACAACAATTCCTTTCCCCTCTGGAACGGTTGGCACGACCTATTACCCTTCCTCCAATGTGAGCTCCACGGTTATCACTTACACCCCGGCGCCGTCAACTTACATCTCCGGAACCGTGTCAATCCCCGCCCCGACAGTCTCGACAGTCCCGACCAAGACCCCCGTCGGACCCACCACCACCGGCCCGGTAGTGATACCCACCGCGGCCGCCGACAAGATCGGACCCGTCGGCGCTCTGCTCGTCGCCGGCTTCGCCGCCCTCGCTCTGTAAACCGAGTATCACAGGATCTCCTAGTACCATTGCGTTTTGCAGATACCCCCCTCTTTTTTACGTTTCTCTAATTCCGGGCGTCCTCGCGACTCCCAACCTTTGGAGGTGACATTTTTTGGACGAGATGGCTGGGCATCTCGGGTTTGGATCCGGAGTGGTTTTTTTTGCATAACCCGTTCTATACCCTCATTGAGTCGAGCGGAGATTTGGAACGCTCGGCGTACGTTGTTACGACGCTATTTTGACGAAGGTAATGCGGGCTAGGCACACGCGGAGGGAAGGAAACGGGAGGTTCCCCATACGTCGAGCTGAGGCTCGACACGGGAGGAAAGGAAATCGCATTTACTTACTTACTACATTAATCCCGCGTGTATGCGCGCATTAAATATTGCCTAATTCGATGCCGGCAGACGCTCGGAACCCACGCTCCCTGATATCTACAAAATAACCCGGTTGCTCCGGGTGCCCCGCGAAGGGGGCGTATATAGACCGAAGGAACAGTAATGATTGTTATTATTGAAGTCGAATCTGGAGGCTTTTTTTTTTCGTTCTAAACTACCTACCTATCGTGACTCTGCGTGACACAGCTTTAGCTCTAAGCGCCATATCCGTAGTTCGCAGGACTGGGCACTGTATTCCTCCTCACACCACAGCACCCTTTTTGGCTGTAGCCCTACGACGTGATCCTCCGGCCCCCATCCATCAGTTCAGGTCCAAGTCTAACCTAACCCTCCCCTCACTTCGGACGGCCGCCCGCCCCTCGAGCTAGAGCAGGTCCCTCTGCACTCTTTCTTCTCGTTCCGTCCACTCTCGCCCTTCTTATCATGCATGACAGCATACATTACCTAGGTAGGTGTTAGGTAGCATGATAGCGCAAGCTGACAGGACCCGGCGTGGCCAACGGCACAGCTGCGTTATAAGCTGGGTGGCGCTAAGTACCTCTAAGGTAGGTATGTACATAGTTTGTATGTAGGCATGTAGGCATGTAGTATGTAAATATGTATTTTCTCGACGACACTCAACGCGGTACCACACCAGGCACGCAACGTACGATGGCGAATAGGCGTCCTTATCGACTATATACTACATACTATACGCTGGGCGTGCAGCGGAGCCAGGTCCTCGCAAGGTAGGATCTGATTATGCGGAATAAACGGTTTGCTACTATGAGTGTTTCTTATGAATATTTATTTTGCCACCGATTCCCTAGGTATTCTTCCTATAAAATGAAATAAAAGAGCTTAAGAGCATACATGCATGCATTCATGTTCTCCTGATAGGCAGGTACCTAGATAGGTAGGGGTAGCAGGATGTCTATAATACATAGTATAGCCGTAGCATCGCATTCGAACTCCAAACCCCCCTGCACCTCTTCCTCCTGCGGATCGGTGCTTAGCTTACAAGCAGAAGAAGAAAATGACTATCAGAGAATTTTCTTTTACGACGACAGCTCACCAGCAATCAGCAATTGCGTGCTCGTTATCTTCTTACGCTCCTCACTCTTACTACCTAGCTATATTCTCATCCCTCACCTCTTTCTCGTCTTTTCCCTTCTTTTCCTTCCTATCGTATCTAGCTCCAGCCTATTTTCTCACTCCGGCCAAGCGCACAAACGCACACACAAACACAAACAGCTCTCCCGCCAGCTCCCCTCCCGATTAGGAAACCCACCAGCCCGAATGCGCGCATCTGTCATTCGGAAATGCGACGCTATGCGTGTGATTGAGCTCCGAACTCTACGGCTACATATAAGGTACCGCGCCAAGACCCCGTCCATCTCGTATTCCGATTTTCTTCTATATTTTTTGGCCGCCCTGCAGCTACCTAGGCTCTGGGTTGGTAGCTACGTAGGTAGACACGGTTGGTTAGGTACCTACTATCTAGCTATGTACCTGGTATGTATTGGATGGTCTTTAGCTACCTACCTAGGTACTTATATGGATAGACCATCGTTTGTTCGTTGGCGCGGGGCACTCCCTCCGCTCGTTGGTCCCCTCGCTCGTGCGAGAATCGACCAGGCACCTCGGTAATATACCTAGTATATGTAAGTTATCGAACGGGAGATCGCTCGAAAGGAAAAGAAACGAGCAAACGAACTCGAAAACATGGGCAATACCTACCTGCCCAGTAGTATGAATTGGACATTACTAGCTTTCGCAGGGGAGACAGTATCTTCTCTGTAGGCAGCCGGGCTGTCTGCCCTGTTGCCGGTTGGTAAGACGGGCCTTACTCGCATATGCGACTCTCGCTCTTAGTAGACTGACTGTATTAGCTCTTAGCCTGCGAGTTGTAGGCCTCTGCTAAACTACTTACCTACATGAGGTCTAAGTATCTATATGTCCTATCTTAAGATAACCTCAGATGTAAGAAAACCCCGTAACAGGCCGGTCACACTACCCTTACCACTTGTTACGAGGGTCGAGATAGATACCAGATCTATACATCCATACATACGCGGTAAATAAGCGACCATCGAGCTTAGAACTAACACTATTGATATTTCGCTAGTAGGTAGCTCGATCTACTAGGCAGTTAGCTCTTCAGCCCTTCGGCTCTCGCACGTGAAAGATCGGAAAAGCCGATGCTTTGCCTCTACCTACCTAGCAGCCTAGTAGTCGTCTTTTTACTCCTAGCCGATACCTACTATTTAAGACGCCGATGCGGCTAGGTATACGATAAGCCTGAGCTCGGTGACTCTTACAGCACCTTCTACTGACTAAGACATACGGGAGGCACAAAAATAGAGCTGAGCCGATGAGGTTATGGCAATTGAGCTACTAGCGCGATACCAATAGCGCTAATGGGAATCGAACCTGTTCTCACTAATACAACTAGGTAATACATACCAGGTGGGATCTCGCCTAGTATGGCCCAATCCGCCAGTCCGTCTGGGATGAATCGAAGCAGCATCTAAGCCGGAACAAGGCTAACTCCGGCGTTGTATATTATATACGAAGGCACACTTAGACAGCGAGTCACAAAGCAGCTATTATATGTGAAGGTGTATCCACGCAATTAATGTCTCATGCGTTGGCATATTGTGATTAGTCACATCGACATATCTAGATGCTCCCTACGATACTACCTACATCCATTGGTTTGTCGTGGAATGGCCTTTAACAATACCTCGAGATCTTGCTGGATGCAGGGCCCCGTACGCGGCGTTGCGTCTCGCGAGATCTTAGTACCTAGCGTGACGGTTCGCCGGTAACGAGTTTCGTGGTGTAAGTGGACAGGTTGGTGCTCAGCTTAGTTGGAGGATGTTCACATGATACGGCTGAGGGCGCTTGTATACATCGAATACGAGGCCCGCGAGCTGCTGACTCTTTCTTACGGACATTGTAGCTTGTCTGTAGCAGGGCCGCTTCCATCGTCGTGGTATATGTTACGTTACCGCGGGAGGGCTAGGAATGATGTGAAATCAAGTAACCATTCGATGGGTGATGAGAATGTCGACACCCTCGAATTGCAATCGATACTCGTCCAGTTCGCCATCCCATACTTCCTACAGATGTTGTTGGCTCACGACGACCTCATAGCTCGTAAAGGAAACGAAGACTAGCATCCACCAGAAAGACCCCGAAACACCAAGTCCTCATTGCTTTCCCATTCATTAGTACATCGTGATTCGTCAATCAAAATTCGGGGCTATCAGGTCGATCCGTGCCACTGGGCATTCGTAGTTCACGGGGGTCTGGCGGAATCTATCCGGCTGACGGCCCGGGTAAACCACTAGCCTCCATCCTGGATCTGACCTCTCGTATAAGTGCTTTCGCCTCCTCGACTTCGACGCCGTCCTGGCACAGCTCGTTGGCTAGGCGGTTCGCCGTGGCGTAGTCCTCTGTCCTCATCGCGTTGCGCGCAAGCCACATCCGAGCTTTACTGGTCGCGGCCGTGACCCCTGTGCCACCATCTCCGCGTCCCGCGTTGTCGCCGTCGTCGTCGGACCCTTCACCAGGCGAGTCGTTATGGATCGTAATACTCTCGCCCAGATTATCGCCTGCTCCGCCGTCCTCTTGTGCCACACACATTTCCATGTACGCCTTGGCATCTTCTTCCTCGCCTATGCTGTCGTACATGATAGCGATCTGCAGCAAGATCTCCGGATCCATATGCGCGCCTCTCATGCTGCCTAATCCAGCTCCGCTACCGAAACTGCTTCCCGTCTCATAATAGCTCTCGGCAAGTAATGCCCGTTTGAGGGCCTTGATTCCGTCCTGGTTTCGATTCATCCGTTGTAAGCACGAACCAACCGCCATCCACATCTTTCCATCCCATGGTCTGAGTCCGGCTGCCTTCTTGTAGTACCATAGCGCATACGCGTGCATCTCTAGGACTTCATATGTTTGGCCTAATCCGTACCATGCGCGATAATCTCTTCGGTTCACGTCTACAGCTCGGCGATACGACTCGATGGCGGCATGCGTGTTTTTGAGCTCGACATATTCGTGGCCCATCAGCGTCCAGGCGGATAAGCATGAGCGATCCAGCATCAGAGCTCGTCGGAAGTACTGCACCGCCTTCTCGTGTAGGGATAGCAGCGAGTAGTAATTTCCAATAACCACGCAAGATTCTGGCCGAAATTTATCGACACTGCTGCATAAGTGAGCTAGGAAGGCTAGCTTCGGTCGCAAGTTCATGACGTAGAGTATATTCGAGTAATGGTCGAGCGAGTCAAGCCTATGCGGATGTAACGAGAGGATGCGGCTGAAGTTTTGCTCGGCGGCCACGAGGTCCTTTGCGTGATAGGAGAGTAGCGCATCGCAGGTGAGTAGGAAGGACGAGGTCGGAAATATGTTGAGCAATTGGTCTAGTGAGTTAGCCAGGCTCGCATCGTGTTGGTATAGCTCGAGCGAGGTGTGAATATGGAACATGAAGGAGACGATATTCTGCGGCAAGCGAGGCATTATGCGGTTCAGCTGGGGTAGGTTAGCAAAAACGACCTCGAATGGTTTCGGACCGTAACGTACATCTTCCACTCGTGATATGAGTCCCGTCATCTCCAGCCAACTGCCCCAATTCATGGGGAATAGGTGAACGCTGCGAATTAACCAGTACATGGCCAATTCTTCATTCTTCTCTTTTGCGAGAACCATGCCATAGAGATACTCAAGCCATCCCTGACTACCCTCGGCATTCTCGCCGTCCTCCGTCTTGTGTTGTTCAAACCATACTTCCAAGACTCGACTAACAGTTAGTAACTGCTTGTTGATGCAGGTACCGATGTCCTGGGGCCCCATTACCATCTCGGTATCTTCATCTCTGCGCTTCTCTCCCGAAAGGTACTTGGCATATAGAGCAAGAAACAAGCTTCGCTGGCTTAGTCTTGGTAGCTTCTCCCCACCACTTGCCTTAGCGGTAGGGGTTGTAGCCTTGGCTTTTCCTTTGCCTTTCGGTATTGCATTGCTAGATTCCTTGGAAGATACTATGCCAGAGAGTGTGGAATCGGGGAGAAAGACTGCGGCGCATCGGTCATATTCCCGGCAATCGAAGAGGGACTTGGATAGGAGATACTTGTTTATCTCCTTAGCCTCGAGCGCGGCCTCGTCTGGGTCTACATTCGGAGCTAACACAGGCGAGGCGTATCCAGCAGAGGCGTCGGAAAGTTGCGAGTCGCCGAGCGATGCTTCTGCTTCGGGGATGGAATTGAGAAGTTCGGATGCCCTGGGAGGATATATTAGATCGGTGTTTGCAGTTTGCTATGTTGCCCAGGAAGGGAACAGATGCTTACCATTTTGATGATTGGTAAAGACATCTCTCTGAACATTTGATAACTGCATCCTGCAAGGCGCTTCGAAGTTGGGATTTCTCCCGATCATTAAGAGGCATGGTGAAAGGGTATACGATGATCGACGTGATTAGGAAAGGTTAATTGCGCGACCAATTGCTCGCAGAGTTCTTGAGTCTCGAGATTTGAGATGCGTGATTCGACGCGACAACTTTGGGATCGCGTCGTGGAATCCGCCTAGGTACGTATAGTTGTACGTATGGGTTGACTGTTTGTTTCGAGTATTAGACGAACCAAATGTATTACATCTTAAAAAGGATCTTCCCTCCGCGTGTCTTTGTCGCGTACCTAGGCACTCAAAGGTTGGTGAACTGCATGTATAGAGGTATGATGTAGATGTTTGGAAGAAGTGCCCCTCCAAAATCAATATTGATCTGCATTCCTCTGAGATACAGCTGATTGATAACGATAAAGATAACGATAACGATAACGATGAGTCGCACTGGATCCACGTATTTCCACGTGGGGTCTCATGGATATCTCACCGCCAGAACGGTACCTATCATCATTAGTATGCTGTTTATAACGATTACCGATGAAGTAATATCACTAACTGTAAGTTGCCTAGGTACACTATCGAAGGATTTTAGTGTCATTAAAAGTACTGGAAGTAGAGCTTCTCAATGTTTTGGCAATACAAGAATAATATTTATAATTACAGAATACAATATCATAATGTGTCACGGCGTCAAGAAGAATATAAGGCACCAATCAAGTATAAGAGGTGACAAACATGTATGTACGTATCAGTATACTTGTTTTACCAATTCCTATGTTGGGGAGTATTATGTAAGTATAAGGTAGTCTAAAGTAATGCCCCTCATTCCCGAAACGACATGGGTATAAGTGTATAAGTGGAGCACAACTTTGTACAATATTCGATGCCGAGTAAATAAACACTGGGCGTACAGCACACACCAAAACCACAACCATACATCACACATCACACATCACACACCACACACCACACACCACACACCATATACCATACATCACATATCACCACCGATTCTACTCTCGTTTTTATCTCTCACCCTCTCACCCTATCTCCTTACCTCAAATCCTCAATCACTCAATCACTCAATCACTCAATTTTCATGGTCTCAAACTAATCACCACAACTACATTCATCTCGTAAATCAAAATGGCCAAGAAAACCACCCTCAAAGAGTTCGAGTCCGTCTTCCCCAAGCTCGAGGAAGACCTGCTTGATTGGGTGAAGCAGTACAACCTTCCCCAAGAGCAGCAGGAATGGTATAAGAAGGTTAGACTCCCTGTAATTTGACTCTGTAATCCAGAAGAGTCCTATCTAATATACCCCTTTCCCATGTCTCGCTTTATAATATCGTAAACTTGCCGATAACTCTCATTCTGAGTAAATTGCAACTTCTCATCCTACATTACGCTGACTGAAATGTAGATGCTCCAAGTCAACACGCTTGGCGGAAAATGTAACCGTGGAATGTCAGTTCCTGACTCCGTATCTCTCCTTCTCAACAAGGAATTGTCTGAGCAGGAGTACTTCCAAGCCGCTACTCTGGGCTGGATGATTGAGCTTCTCCAAGCTTTCTTCCTCGTCTCCGACGATATTATGGACGGCAGCATCACGCGGCGTGGCAAGCCATGCTGGTACCTACATGAGGGTGTCGGCATGGTTGCTATCAACGATGCCTTCATGCTCGAGTCCGCCATTTATACTCTACTCAAGAAGCACTTCAGGACTCACCCCGCCTACGTCGACATGATCGAGCTTTTTCATGAAACCTCGCTCCAGACCGAGCTTGGCCAGCTGTGCGATCTCCTAACAGCCCCGGAGGATGTGGTCAACCTTGACAACTTCAGCTTGGAGAAGTATACCTTCATCGTCATCTACAAGACCGCGTACTACAGCTTCTACCTACCGGTTGCCCTAGCCCTTCACATGCTCAACATAGCTACGCCTAAAAACCTGAAGCAGGCGCACGACATCCTCATCCCCATGGGCGAGTACTTCCAGGTCCAAGATGACTACCTAGACAACTTCGGCCTCCCGGAGCACATCGGCAAGATCGGCACCGATATCCAGGACAACAAGTGCTCGTGGCTGGTCAACCAAGCGCTGAAGCTGGCGACGCCCGAGCAGCGCAAGACGCTCGAGGACCACTACGGCAAGAAGGACAAGACCCACGAGGCTAAGATCAAGACGCTCTACAACGAGATGAAGCTCGAGCAAGTCTACCAGGACTACGAGGAGAAGAGCGTCGGCGAGATCCGGAAACTGATCTCCGAGGTGGACGAGGGCGAAGGCTTGAAGAAGAGCATCTTCGAGGCGTTCCTGCAGAAGATCTACAAGAGAAGCAAGTAAGGGACCGGGAATGTAGGAAACGGCTTGGACGGAAAACTTGCTTCATCTTCGAAGCGAGCGGCAAAATGGGGTATGTAGATTAGCAGGGGTCGTTCATTCGATGTGTTTAGATCTTGACTAGGTAGGCCAAGATAGGAATAATACCCTCTACAGTCTCACAGTCAAGATACAAGATACACCAGATGAGCCATATTCCGTGCCGAGGAAAAGTCTTTAAAAATCACCGATGCAGCATTCACCCCACTGCTATGTCTAATCCACATCACATCAGATCTCCCTCGCCGCGAGGCTGGAAGTCCACCATGAGCGGCCCTTTCTTCCACATCATGTTCATCCGCGCAGCCCCGACCCAATCCCCCGGGTCCCGCGCCATCCGTACATCGAAAGCGTGCACCAGCTTCGCCAGCGTGATCCGCATCTCCAGGTTCGCCTGCGCGATGCCCAGGCAGCTCCGCGGGCCGGAGCTGAACGGGAACGTCTCGCCGCCGTGCTCCGAAGCCGGACCCGGGGCGGCGTCGTCGCGTAGCCACCGCTCCGGCCGGAACTCGTACGGCGCGTCCCACACCCCCGGGTTGTGGTTCATCACCCAGTGCGACACCGACACCCGCACGCCCTTCGGGACGTAGTGCCCGTCGACCGTCTCGCCGGGCGAGACGCGCGGCAGGCCAAAGGCGACGGGTGGGAAACATCGCACTATCGTCAGCATCGTCAGCATCATCATCATCATCAATATCTAATAAGCCTACAGCAAAACAAAACAGAAACAAAAACGAATGCACAAGGTAGGAAGCACCAAACACTCACTCGCCTCCTCCACCACAGCCCCCAAGTACCTTAACCGCAGCACCTGCGCGCCAGTAATCCGCTCGTACGCCAGGCCCCGCACCTCCCGCCGCAGCGCCGCGAGGCGCGCGGGCGACGCGCAGAGATAGTACAGCGAGGCGCTGACGACCGTGGCCACGGTGTCCGCGCCCGCGATCACCATCGCCTGCGCCAGCGACACGAGCTGCGCCTCGTCGGCGCCGTGCTGCTCCAGCGCCGGCGCGAAGATGTCGCGCCGGGCTGCGGCGGCTGGGGGCCGGCTGGCGCGGCGTCGCACCGTCGCGAGCGTGTACGCGTAGTGCGTCTTTAGGTTGCGCAGCGCGGATAGCGAGAGCACTGCGACGTCGAGAGTTAGTAGGTAATTAGGTATTTCGGTATTTCTTCGTGCAAAGGGTTCAGGGGTTTTAGGCATAAGTATCTCGGGAGCAACAACTCCCTCGTCAGTTCAATTAGGAATTAGGAATGCTGAACTCCCAAGACAGGCTAAGAAATGGGGAGGGGGGGGAGAATCTCTCGATGCGACATACTGAAGGGGAGCAGCGGCGCCAGGAAGGGCGCGCGCCGCACGAAGCTCGGCAGGATGGCGGCGTGCGCACTGTCCGCCAGGATCGCGATCCAGAAGTGCGTCGTCCCCGACGCGACCGCATTGAAGGACTCGCTGAATGTGAGTTCGCCTGTTCGTACGTACATACATGTAAATCATCAGCAAATTATTCGCAGATTTGTTTCCTGCCATGGGTCAAGCCGGCTCCGACTTGGTGTGGGTTGGTGTGTTTTAGTTTGTGCGCGCGTACATACCCATGATATCGAACGTCAGCCACGGAACGGCCTCCGTAACGTCGACGCCGGCGCCGCGCCGCGCCGCGCACAGCTCGCCGACCTTGCGGACGAACATGTCCACGTACGTGTGGATGACGTGCTCGTGTGTCTTCATAGCCGCGCCGGTGAACCCCGGGGCCAGCGTCTTGCGCATCCGCGCGTGCTCGGCGGGGTCGAGCTCGTAGATGACGTTGGACACGTCGCCGTTGTTGTAGAACATGCCGCACTTGAGGAACGGCTTCTTGGCCTTCGAGGGCGTCGAGTAGATGTCCCGGTGCGCTTCCACCGTGCTGAAGGAGAGCTCGTTCGGCGAGATGCGGACTACGTCTCCTGTATGTTGTGGATGGGGTTGTTAGGCTGGGATCTGGTGATCATGCTGATGCTATTACGGGAACTCGGGTGGGGACGTACCGTATCTCCTATGGGCATCTTCTAGGATGAGGTGGTATCTTCCTGTAGTCCATGACCAGATGAACCATATCTAGAGACGGTCTGTTCAGTATGTTCTTTGAGTAGCTTGCGAAGAAAGCATGCTTACATCAGAGACAGCCGCGATCTTTGGGCCGGGATGCTTGGCTAATGGATGGAACCAGAAGCAGTAAACACACCAACCAAGCCAGTAGACGGTTCCCTGGTGCGGTGGATTTCTTCGTTAGTGTGCTAATATTATATCTATTTCCATACAGAAGTTATGGGGAGTTACCATGACCGCTGCGGCTAAGCCGACAGCGAGAGGACTCATTGCTACCTGCAACGTCGTTACGAGAAACTTCATGGGAGATCAAAGTTGGATTCAGGGGGTATCAGGGGATGGCTTACATAAATATTTCAGCTTTTCTGTCATTTTTTAAAGAACATAAGTCCGATATATATACCAGTGTGACCAGCCAGGTCTTCATGTGTATCACGAGCCGGACAAAGGACTTTCTATTCATATTATCCCCAAAGTCCGACATGTTATCCATTAACCAGTCGTGAGTCTCCATCTTCCATCAGTGAGCCCAACAGACTAATTCAACGCTGATGGTAGGTAGGAGTACTTGGGCAGGTAGGGATATCTAACTAACACAACAGAGCTATCCTACACTCCGGCGCATTTACCAGAAGCGGTCGTCGAAGACAATAATCCGAACACCTTAACCAATATAGGTGTCAGAAATTGCACAAATACCATCGTCACTAACGAGGCTTAGATGCATGCCCGCTTACAGCCGCCATTTCCGCATGTCTGCCATTCTCCTCAATCAAGTATCATCATTCTCAAAGCACTTCCCGAGACGGCGTAGGTATCCTTTAGGAAATATACACCCGGTGGGTGTGCGAGTTTCTGTGCTTGTGACACCGTCGGAATGTCGTGCGGATGTGAGTGGAAGGATTCGAGGTTTCGACAGCGGGTAGCACATGATTTTCCTCCCGGCGATGAAGAATCCCTATCGGCCAGGCACAACAAATATACCTACCCAGGTCAGCAAGGAACATATCGCATAGCCAATAGGAGGGTCTAGTGACATGTATAAGAACTAAGCCGCACCCGAACACCACGTCTTGACACCCTCCAATCGGATCCTTGGCTGACCCCTGTTGCGAATCAGATTGGGAAGAGGTATCGTGACACACGATGCCTCGACTTCATTGGCTCCTCGCTGCAACGCCACCGGTGTTCAATTGTTGGGGTTGGATGGAAATCTATTCAGCTCGGTTTTGAAGGGAATATATTTATTGACCACCTTATCTTCGTGGTCACTGGCGTTGATTGCGATCCACTGTCACCAACATCGTTGGTCCTCTAGGACTTTTAAGAGGCGTAGGGGTTCGGCGATGTAATAGATTGGGTTGTTAGAATGGCTGTCACAACGCTTGGCAATGGCAGACCCAGAGATTCTATAAGATAGGGCTGAATCCCACACTATGTTAGTAGATCTACGATGTTGGTTCCTTTACTAGATTGCCTCGGGGGTTAATGAGACACAGCGTAGGACTTGGCTTGGCACAGTCCGCATTTGAATCATGCTTACAACAAGCATATTAATCTCTATCAAATCTTTTTCTGTTAGTAAGCGACATATCTAGGTAGGTAGTCTAGGTAGCCTCCATGGCCGGCAGTGGAATAAGGGGCCAGCTTGTGACACCCCTATATCCACCTATCATATCATGCCCCTGAAAGAAAAGACCAAGCTACCTAGGTACAGAATACCATCTCATTCACACCACCGCCTCAAACCCATCAGTTTATAATATTATTATCATTATTACATATAATTTAAGATATAAGCAAGTATCTAGGCGCGTAGGCCATCTCTACCTAACACTTAGTCCAACCCAGCCAAGCCGTCGACCTTGCTGACTAATACCTAGGTAGGTACCATACAAAAAGTCTACAAAAACACACGACAATGCAGAACATGCCATAATATCCCACCATGCACATACACCGATGCCAACCCCCCGCTCCCCCCCTTGCCTGAAATCAATCATTTAAACCCATTTTCCTCTCGTGTTCCTCGGCCTCGCTTTCCCGTGATATCAACTACATGTTCGCTCGCTCGCTCGCTCGGTTTTGTCGGCTGTATATGCGTCCGCCCTTCCCAGAACTCCGCCGCTGGTGCTAGATGGTTCTCGGTATAGGTATTAAATATGTATACAATAAATCCTCTCATCTATTCAAAAAACAAAGAAAATGCGTCAAGTGCTCCTTGGTAGTATTAATTATTAAAAGATCGGTAAATGCATTACACCACCTTTAGCGTGCCCGTCCTTCCGGGTATCGAGTTATATGCGCTGTGCTCGCGGTCTTTCTCCCTTGCTTGGTCCCGCTCTCTGCTCCGTGGCGGCGGGTTCGACCTCAGCGGCTCCCGGCTTTCTATATTCCCGGGCAATAATGGGAGGGGCGGCACGTCGATTGGCGATCTCGGAGGCGGGGCCCCCTGGGTTTTGCTCCGCGTTCGAGAAAGGCTCGGGAGGGGGGCTGTATTCGGAGGACGGCGCAGGACGTTTCGGGGTGGGACTTCCAGTTCCCCAGCACCGATGGGTTTGGGCACGGTGATGAGATCGACTAGGTGCATCATGCCCTCAGGCGCTTTAACGCCGTGGCCTTGCTTCCCCTTCGACCATTGCGGCGGCTCCAGGAAAGTTGAATCTATATTAACGAGCGGTTTCGGTCGCTCACGGCGGTTCGAATGGGATATCCCGGCTGGTTGTGAGGCGAGCGGGTTTGGATGGTCGTTCAATAGAGCTTTACTATTTAAAGGAAGAGGGGGAGGTTTGGATGTCGAAGAAAGCGACGGTCTGCGCGCATGAGAGTGCGTGTGCATGACACCAGCGGAGGTGCTTGGTCGGGCGGAAGAAGGACCGACGCTGCGCTTCTTAGCGGAATGCTCAAGAGCTGATGGGAACCAAGAAGGCGATTCGGGGTTTTGTCCTTGTATATCTGGCTCGGATTTCCTGTTGAGAAGTGAAGGCGCCTCGGTGAATCCTTCATCTCTAGACCTTTGCCGACCTCGGTCTGGTCTATCTGTTTCCGCATTGCCCTGCTTACGTTCTTCGTAGCCTTCGCCAAGCAGGCCAATTCCGGTAAAACCATCATTGGCGGTTGAATGGATGCTGTCTATCAGCTTTCGATCGCGCTTACCTTCCTTTTCTCCCTTCGTAGCGGAGTTGAGATGATGTGCTGGGATCTCTTTCGGCATAGTTGACACGTCTGGTACCGGGGGTACCGGGGGTAAGAAATCCTGACCAAACTGGGACAGCCGCTTATCGAAGCGCTTCATGTCGAGAAGCGGTTCGAACTGACCAATGGAATACGGGGACTCGTCGACCGATACTCGGAGACGATGTCCGTTCACCGAAGCGACGCTTTCCGACTTCTTCGGCGTGTGGCCGAGCGTAGGCAAGGTGATTTGAGGAGGCTTGTCGTCTGTCTTTTTGATCGAGAACTTCCTCGGCGCTTTCGGGGCCACCGGTCTGCGATCCACAAGGCACCAGCTGCGCCAGCCTTGAACCTTTTCTCTAAACTGGTCCGCGATTTTCGGATCATCCATGCTGAAATATTGGACGTAGTTCTCCGTGTTCATAAAGACTGTGGTCTTCTGCTGACTCTTGACTGCGAAGCAATATCGCTTCGGGGGTTTGATATGCCTTCGCATCTGCGACTCCACGGGCATATAGATGTCATAATCAGATAGATGACATAGGTTCGTAGTATCTTTGTCTGTCGAGTTGGCATTTGGTTTCTTTGCGCAAAGAACCTGCCCATTTCCAAGAAGTGTGATCCATCTCTTGTTCCATTTCCCTGGGCGATTTGAATGGTACATATATAACTGGAAGCCTTGAGGCGGCTCATTACGGCTCGGGACCGAGTTGATACTAAGCTCCCGGTCGTCTTCCTCGGATCCGGACACTCTGACTACCAATTGATTTTGAGTATCTTGATCCCAAGAATTCAAGACGTCCCTGATGGACTCGTAACGCCGTAGACGGCGCTCAAGACCTAACATGCTGTAGGTCTCTACCACGACACAGTTTGTCGGGCTAATTTCGTCAGAGCTCATCGCTTTAGAGGTCTGAATTATTACATCGTCTGGTGTCGTCTCTGGCGTGACTTCCACACTGATAGTATGTTGTCTGTACCGCACTGCGACATTCTACATATCAAATTAGTGCATGTCGCGGTCTCGACCGTCACTTTCTATACTTACTCGGTCTCCGGCATTAATGGCGGACTGTGGCGCATCCATCTGAGGCACAATTCCTCTGCCGCCGGGTTCTATTCCGGTCGGGAAAGCCTTCGCGGGTTCGATGCTGATATTTGAAGGCGTGGGAGAGAGCCCGGGAGACAATCCATCCTTGTTTCTCCTCCCTTTGGTTAAAAGTACAAACTTTTCAATTACAGGACTCTTTAGTTTGTGCGGCTGAGCCGATTTCCTTTGAGTATTGACCACTTGCGACTCAAACTTTTCGAGGTCCTTTTTCTTCTGTTCAACTAGTAATCGGTGGTTCTCGGCCTCCAGACGCGCAATTTCCCTCCTCGCTGCTTCGTCATCCTCGTCACTGTTTAGCCTGTTTCGCCGCCCATCTCGGCTAGCGAGCCTCCGCCACGCGCTCTCTTCGCTTTTTACGCTTTTTGCCGTGCTGGGTCGGCTCTGGTGGGAATGGTCGGTCATGCTTCGACGCGGCGTTCGGTTTCGCGTGGTGTCGAGATGGCGCGACTGGTATCGCGGAGGAGAATTGACCAAGGAGGAGGGGGCATCGGTCTCCTTTTGTGTTATACTAGCGGTCCTTAACCGACGTGGTATAGTTGGCACAGGGGGGGCCTTCGGAGGTTCCCATGAGGGTGGTGGATCGGAAGTATTTTTTTGGGTTGCATCGACGTTAACAGTAACGCTACCTACCCGTCTTCGGTAGCGAGACCTAGAACGAGCAATAGTGTTTCCAGATACGGCATCTTGCTGCTGGCTGCTACTATCTTCAAGGCCGCTCTGAGTAGTCATCTTGTCTACCGTGTTCGTGGCCACAGCAAATCTTCTATTCCTTAGACTCCCAGTTCGCAAATTGTCTTTAGCTTCGACGGTGATGTCCAGAGGAGAACGAAAGAAGTTTGGCGGCGAAGGGGTAACAGGCACAGTGACGGTCTTGGACCCTGTAGACATCGCGCCAGGGGTGACCTGTGGAACCAAGCCGCTTAAATATAAAGTAGGTTACAGTAGCAATGGGCGCACAACGAAGACGAACTACGCCGTGTCGCCTAGCTCACTGCATATAGTAATATGTAACCCTCCTGGATAGATAGGTAGATGGTTATGGCGATCCTCAAGGTAGGCAAGATACCGTATGATACGCAATGTAAATAAGAACAGGTGGTGTCTGGACTATGCCAAACCAAAAAGCGCAATGCTCAAATGCGAATCTAAATGTTGTCGCAAATGGGGATGGCGACGCGACCATTGACGGCGCGTAGTATTTGGTAAATGGTAAATGGTAAATAGGCGTACGTCCTTAGCATAGAGTACTAGCCAGTGCCAGTATAGATAATTCGACGCTGTATCTTAGGTTCGTATCTTAGAAGCCAGGACAACTTCTCCTATTTCCTCATCCTCATGATGATAGTACCAGTATATCGCACTCGTGATCATCCCGCGGGTGTCAGAAGGATGATCTTATCACCAAAAAGGATTTAGTCAGTCAAAGGGACTGGTTCGAATTTGGTAGAT
This sequence comes from Jackrogersella multiformis, assembly GCA_902806575.1. Classification (NCBI taxonomy): domain Eukaryota; kingdom Fungi; phylum Ascomycota; class Sordariomycetes; order Xylariales; family Hypoxylaceae; genus Jackrogersella; species Jackrogersella multiformis. The sequence continues at coordinate 425,029 of CADCXD010000011.1, read as the reverse complement.
TGCCGAGAGGATCAGCTTATTGGCAGGAAAATTCTAATAAGATGACAGGGGATACAAGGGGATTATCTACCGGGCTCGGCGGGCTGTATCCATATCGGGTCTGAGCACCTGGGCATTGTGGAGTTTCTAAATCATCACGAAGAATGTTTCGTCTACTATGTAAGTAAAAGAGTGTGAGAGAGTCTAAGAGTCTAAAAGAAGAAGCGGAAGAGTTAGCTCCCAACTAGCACTATCTACCTAGGTACCTAAGGTATACTACCACCTTAGCTTCCTTCAGGGCTAGTACCTACCGTAACTTTTATTCTTGGCAGCAACCACGAGCACCTTTAAAATTTGTATGCAGGGGTATTTCAAGGCATTGTGCACATATGACCCACCTAAGGTGATGCAGGGGATCCCGCATTGCGTCAGTGATAATTTGGGGTTAGCTGGCTGGCTGGGACCAATCCTCGCCAGGAGACAGAGAGGACAGAGATCATAACTTGGTAGGAGCACACGATTAGTTCCACCGAAATTACTACACTAATAGGTCCCTAGGTATATACACGATATACATATCTGCAACTCTGCATAAAAGCGCTTAGGAATGCATGTTATACTTTACTTTCAGATTCGACATGTGGCAGGCACGAGACTCACTTAAGACAATTCTGGACTTACAGACGGTGACAATTTCATATAAAAAGAAAATGGGTTATACAAAAAGTATATACAATCTTATAAGTTATCAAGATTCCCTAAATACCTAGTACCTACCTAGAGGTAGATTATCTGATCAACAAATCATTCTCCAATGGTTGCACTATTACATAAACCAACAAACTGGCTCCTATGTCGTGCATAATGACCCAGGTAGGCAGGCAGGTATCTAGCTGAAAATGCAAGGCGAAAATACCTAGGCGCTAGGTAAACTTGCCCGTCGGTAAGCTCTATGGACCTAAGGCGGAAGCGCATTGAATCATTTATTATTAAAGTAAGGGCGGTCAAGCAACACGAGGTTTCGTTCTGTTGGAATTTCTAAGTTTGTTTAGAATCCAGGTAAATATATATATATCATATATGTATCGGGATGAAACATATTCGATGAATCAATATTTTGGACCAATGTAGAATCAAGGAACACCGGAGTGGGTGCCTCATAAATGTGTGATATATATCATTCGTCGACTTCTCTTATTAACCATGCTTATATCTGTGCCTGGCCGTCATTATCTCCCGATCATTTCAAATTAGTTTCGAGTAGCTTTTCGTATCAAGAGTCTAGCACATAACGAAACCATAGTCCCGTTGGCTGGATCATACATTCTAGTAGGGTAAAGAATTATGGCTTTGGCCAGAACCCGGTAAGTAAGAGTCAAATGTTTGACTCCCTTACAGACTTTATGCGACCATGAGCCGATGTCTTAGACCCTTATTTTCTAAATGCTCTGACATTCCATCTCCACCAGCCGGTGAAATCTTGAGTAGACACGTCAATGCCTAGGCCCTTAAGCGCCTTGGTGCTGAGATGACAGTCGTACGGTCTTTGGACTGACGCATTTGGATCATTCCCTTCGGTATTTGGCTCAATGGTTGCGATAGGTAGTCCCATTATTTCACTAAAGAGTTGGCAGATCTCATACTTGGTATACTTATCCTCCGACGAGAATTGCAGGATGTAAGACAGTTTCGATGGATCATCAGAGCTCAGATATTTGACGGAGATGTCTAGAGATTGTTAGCAACATACACCTATAAATATCGCGGTAATTAGTATAAACCATGATAAACAACATACCGTGGCATACCCGTCCTACATCCTCGGTCTGCTATATGTTAACATCTCGTACAGTGATTCAAATCTCTGCTTTCCACAGAGCGGTTTCATATAGGGGGGGAGTTGGAACACAATAGGGAAATATCATGACATACTGCGAGCAGGTTAGCTTCCAACTCATAAAAGATCTGAAGGCAAAGCCACGTGTATTGTAGTAGAATAGTTTGCACATACCATTGGTAGGATAACGAAGAGCCCAGTGATCCATCTTGATCTTCGTGTCTGGTTCTTGTGCCTTCCAAACAGAATCCATAAGTACATTTACTGCGCTCTCTGTCGGCATCTCGGCGTCGCCATATAACACGGGGACTCGTAGGACAACCCCTAGCCCGGCTTTGCCAGCACTGCGATACTCTTCTAGAACAACATGCTCTCCGTCTAGCTTCGTTTGCCCATACAGGTTCGTAGGCTGTGGTTTCGCATCCGCTTCATAGGGCGCGTCGCCGGGCTTGCCTGGGAAGACGTAGTCGGTAGATATGTAGATTAGGAGGGCATTACGGGCTGCGCATAGCGAGGCAAGTCTTCTAGTAGCTTCTACATTTAGGGCACGGGTCCCTTCGGGGTCGTTGTCGCATTTATCGGGGAATCGGTTCGCGGCGCCTGACGAGTGTCAGTTCTCCTGACTCCACAGTCGACTGTAGGTAGGTTGGATATAACTGACAATGGACTATAGTCTGCGGCCTTGGTGTAAAGCAGATTAGCTAATAAATATAAAAAAAAAATGAAACAATATATGCTAATATATGACAACATACTTGACGCTATCCAACGCAGCAGCGACTTCATCTGCATTCACCAAGTCGACCTTGAGGATGGATAATCCGTCGGCGCGGGAGTAGCCTGTTCCCTTCACATTCCAATCGGCTCTTTCGAAAGCTCTTACAACCTGTCTACCAAGCAAGCCGGTAGCCCCAGTCACCAATGCGGTCTTACCGGACATATCTGGGAGCTTTAATCAAAGAAGAGGAATGCTTGAAAGCTTGTTGTTCAAGTTGAAGCTTTAACATTGAGAAGAATTTGGAGGGGCAACCTTGCAACTGTTAAATTGACTTTCCCGACTACGTAATAGCGGGGACGGTCCGCTCTAGCTACCCCGGCAGCCCGGCCATTAATTCTCCCCTTGTCAAGTGGAGCTTTCAAGCTAAGTTGACGACCTACATAGAAGGTGCCTACCATTTTAGGTGATATGACCAGGACATAGATAACTACCCCTAGGTATATTGATACGAACATCACTAGCGATAACTCTTCTCTTATAAGTATTATATACCTCATCTATACCTACCTACCTTAGCATCCAAATCACACCGCGCAAGCTAAGATAGCCGTACCAAATATAATATATATACAGGCACCTCATATTTCGAGGTGCTTCATCGAACCTGGTTTACCACTCCTCCTTTGAAGCGCTCCTCAAATCATCCACATTCAGGATATCCGCACCCTCTTCCATCAAAGTGTGCCAGACTTTATTCCGAAGACTGATCGGCCAGCTAGGCGTTTCCCAATACCTGACCTTAAGCCCTCTTCGATGAGCGCCTTTGATTTGACCACGGATCGTGCGCAGTTCAGCATCGCCGAACCCGGTGAAAAGGTATCCCAAGGTTGCCCCAAAGTTTGTGCTAGCATAAAATGAATTCGTCTCATTATATATGGGTTCCTTTGCGGCTGCCGAGTCTGGAGCATCGGGATCTTCCCACATATCTGCTAGCGGTGCATCGAAGAAGACGTCTCTGTATGTCGAGTTCTCCACCACTAGATCGAACGGCGTGTTTCCTGTGCCCACGACGGTTACTTGGCGCTCGTGGATAACTCCATCCTTGAAGAAAGTTAGCCAGCCCCTAGATCGCAGAGGTTCTAGTTGGGCTAGGACATGCGGCCAAGTCTTGGCCCCGTTAGTCTTCAAATCCACCAAAAGTATGACCGTCTGTTCCGGATCATAATCGAAGACGCCACGGCGTGTATCATTGTAGAACTGCGTCTGCGGGTTCGTCCGGTTGAGCAAGTCCACCAAGGGATTCACATAGAGGGATTGGAAGGTTCGATTCGGAGTCAACGCGGCGGTATCGTGACCAACGTAGAGTTCGGGATCATTGTCAAAAAGCCAGACATCCGCCTCGGTCCCGATGCAACCGACATGCAGAGCCGAGAAGAGAGGCACCTTACGCCAGTAGTCATTATGGGAATGACACCGGATCGGCACGACGTCTCGGAGAAAGTCTGTAGGATACCAGGCCAACCCTTCGGTTTCCGTGCCTGGCTTTCCCCAGTTACCGAAGATTTTGTCTGGGTCGTCTTCTATACCCCATATGTTCCTAGCAATGGAAAGAATCAAGTTTATGAGCAAGATAGCAGCTCTAGATCTTCAGGTTAGTTATGAACAGTTGATGTGGACCACGTCTTGGTATCTGCGCCTACAATATAGTCAAACCCCATATACTACTAGATGTGAGACAACCTTGCCAGCATCGCCTTTTTGGGGTGCGTCGTGTTATACTTTCTGTCGACTCTATTCTTCTTGAATCAACAGCCCCTAGAGGATATTCGTTTTCCTCGGCACCATCAACAGGCACATAGTCATGATCGCGTCGTCGGTTCCAGAGATTACTTAACGACAACTTCTTCTCAGGGTGTGAATTGCTTCCCATGTTTATAAAACCAGCTGGATGTTATTTCTGCCGGGGTAAAATGATAGGGCGTCGGGACGAACAAAAACAAACGGCACGCTTATAATAGGATAGGTTGGGTGGGCTAGTTGTCTAATACGGTGGTTGGTTCGAATCGATTACTCCTTTTGCCCTTTGGCATAGGTCTGACGTCAATGGGGCTCGACAATCAGGATTCGAGAGTTGCAGCATATGCATTAGAAATATACACTGTTAATGATGGGAGTTCCAGGATACATATCATCGTTTAGCAGCGGAGATGGGAAGGCAGCCTGTTCGAGATGACCTGGGCTAGCTTTGTAGTTAAGAGAGGTGGTTATATGTGTCCTAAATATTGAAGTTGAAGGATTTAAAGGAATCAAAGGAATGACAATTTAATAGGAGCTGACATTAAATAAGCTCAGAACCTTGGAAGCTGGAGCTCAGGGATTGGCGGGAAAGCTTAACGCCGGCAACTCCATGCTAAATTTAATACAGCGAGCTAAGCCGTTTAAAGTTAGAGGGATATGTGACATATATGGGGCAACGTTATCTACCTAGGTACCTAGCTTATCCGACAGTTTCAAATTTTTCGGAGTGTCACCAGAATCTTATCAGACCTTGAACATTCAACTACCTTGATACCGTCTACCGTTCACTGTCCACCCTACAACAACTTCTCATCGGCTTGTTAGACTAGCCCAATCTAGGTCAAGATGCCTCATAAACATACGCGCAGAGAAAAGGACCCTTCTACGTGAGTATTGTAATGCTGCAACAACATTTTGCGTCTAGGTCCAGCTGACTTTGCTTCTTAGATACGATCTACCGCCGTCGCAAATCGCAAAATCACTACCTGTAAAATCGCAATCACAAAAAGCCGACACAAAGAAAAAGGATACCAATCAGGCAGGAAAGAACCTGAAGCGGAAGCGAGATGCGATAAAGAAGGACGATGCGCCTCGCGCGTTCAAGCGATTAATGGCCTTCGCCGGAGGCAAGAAACCGCGCTCTGGATTGGACAATGGTGACGAGCCAACTGGGAAGAACAAGAAGAAGAAGAAAGCGACTGTTGTGTCGAATCCCGATGCCGATACCAAAGATATACGGCAGCTTCCTACAATTAAACCTGGCGAACGCATGTCGGAATTTGCGGCACGGGTGGACGCTGCACTTCCCGTCGGCGGATTGATCACCAAGTCAGTCAGGAACGGCAAGGACCCTCTGGGGCTCAAGACATGGCAGACCAAGAAGGAGAGGAAAATGCAAAAGATGTATGACGAATGGAGGGAGGAAGAGCGAAAAGCGAAGGAGAAGAAAGAGGACGAGCTAGAACTCCAAGCAGAGCAAGAATTGGAGGAAGAAGAACAAGGCGTCACGTGGAAGCTCGACTCGCAAGGCGGCGGCAAAGGAAAGAAGAAGGGAAAGAGAACCAAGTATCTCGGCGAAGTGGCCGACGGGGACGACGATCCGTGGGAGGCGTTAAAGAAGAAGCGTGGCGAAACAAAGCCGGGTCTTCACGATGTTGTTAAGGCGCCGCCCGAGTTTACCGTCAAGCCGCAGAGGAAGATAACCGTCGGAGGCGCCGTAGTGAATGTTGGTGGTATCCCGAAGTCTGCAGGAAGCTTGCGACGGAGAGAGGAATTGCAAACTGTCAGAGATGACATTGTTGCCTCTTATCGAAAGATGATGAGCGATAAACGACCATCTCTACCCACGGCTTGATGTCAAGGCGGGGCTCTTCTTGACGATGATAGATCTAGATACCCGAATACCTGAAGAGTGGATCACATCGGTCATTGATTCGTGCTCTTCTCGGTGTTCAGACTCTCTCTACACATTAGGAGTCACCAAGTCGCAAAGCCGAGATAATCACGGTAATATCATCGGCATCGACTGTTTATATATGTGGATCTCAGGGAGAGTTCGCGTACGACTGATTACAGTCTTTCAACCAACATGAATCAAGGCAAGCAGTGGTCCTTACATGGCCGTAAGATTACTTGATCCGAATATGTTCTGATCTGACGGACACCTAAGTAATAGGGGTAAAATAGTGGTGAGAAGCTACGTATATTTATCTAGCTCTTGGGGAATCCAGTGATAACCGTGAGCCCCATTTCCTAGCCACCCGTTGCTTAAATCACACATGAAGTATTGTCCCGGGCAAGATTCGGCCTCGCTGTATTTGTTCTCGCCGTCCCGACTTCGGAAGGAATCGATGGAGCTGGATCCAGCCACTCGTTTGCTCCAAGTCAGCACGATTCTCTGATCCTTTCTACGCTAGGTTAGCTACTTAACCATGGTTAATATAGGAAATCGCTTAATCGTTTAAGGAATTGTTTCAATCGTCGAGTGATTGGATTGGATAGATTAGTGAAGCGGTCCTAACGCTTGGCATACACGTGTAGGCAGATAGGGCGGCGTGCTGAGACGATGATGACAGGCTATCAAGAGCATGAAACTTCTCCCCATACTTATATCTTATGTCAGAACGAACCTCGTTATGGTCCGCTCTAGGAACTCCGAGCTAAATTAATAATGCCCGTAACTGCCGGCATACGCCGTACTCGTTTAAGCCTTTTAGCTTGCCCCTTGTTGCCGTCATTGTGGTGGCTATGATACGGCGCAGCGGAATTAAAGTTGAAGCCGCAAGTAGTATACCTTCACGTATAGGAAGATGGGCAATCTTATTAGCCTATATAATTATTGTTTCACGAGACTATTGGCTGACAATTTACGTCATATAATAGTGATCTGCAAGAGCTGAAAATAAGGAGTGATCTAAGCTTTAACGCTCCAATATCGAACCGCCCATCGAAGCAGGGATACAGGTTATATCCATACGTAAGGCTAATATGAAGTCTACTATTGCTTAGTTTGAAACTGGAGAATCCAGACTTATGCAGTAAGATAGACCCCAGACATACCTAGGTAATTATGCTTCTCAGCTTTTTCGATGGAATTTCTACCCCACAAAGCTGTGTAAGGCTGTACTGACGCTCTTTGTCGAATTGAATACGGCGTAGACATCGGTATTTCGTTGACTCCTTATTGTAGATACTTACCACTTACAAAGTTCATACGTGTGTACTTCGTTATGAATCCCAGTTAAGTACGAACGCTTTTCATTCACCAGGGGAGAGCACTTAGATATCTATTGGTGCTATATTTAATCTGTCATTACTAATGAACTGGCTATATATATGAAATTGAAGTTTTCAGCTGGTAGGTTTTAGCATTGGCTTGGCATGTACCGACTCGGAGGATGATGTACGTCAGATACTATATATAATGCATATAAAGTAGGTATTAGCTAATTTCATAGAATAGAAGTCCTAGAAGGACTTGAACAACTCAACGAGAAGACTTCTCCTGGAGATAGTCCTACTGTAGGTTGACACTTAACCCATATGGGCACTTACCCTTACATAGTAGCACGGTTCGCATATTAATCTTAAATCCACCAAGTCCTCTCGTGGAGCTGAGTTGCTCGCTAGAACGTCAGCTGACAGGTCCAACCTAAAATTATATCAGACGGTACGATTAGATAACGTATAACGTCCCATAAACCCTCTAGAGAATATACTTCTTGGTCTCAAAAAGGATGGCCCGTCTCAGGACGAATGTTTATGTAAAGACATGTATAGGCGCCCTTGGTAGCTCTGATCTACAACGATAACGACAGCCATGATAATAAGATTAGGATGGGCTATTAAGAAGAGATAGTAAGGTCTAAGATAGCCTTTTTGAAAAGACACTAGAATGCAAGAAAGGTACCCAGATTCCCAAAGGCGTGTATTGTAAATTAGCTGCTTACTTTACTATACTATGAATAGTCTAACCTAGGACTTCATAATATCGTGGTACTAGGCAGCAGCATTACCGTTATAGGAGGTCGACGGCTGGATATGGGAAGTGGAGAGGTACGATTGGCAGGGACGTAGCTAGGTATGTGAGGCGAGGGCTATGCTGATGATCGTGTGGTTGTTGTGTGACGGCAAATTCAAGCTGTTTTATTACAGCTGTACAAAGTGGTAGGAGGATCGACTTGTCGAAAGTGATGTAATTTGGATAATGTAGGGCTAAAGCTAAGGAAGCAATGTTCCTGAAGGTATACAGAACAGTATAAAGGGGACATCTCCCATCAGTTTTCCTGTCGAATTATCACTCATCACCACCCAACAGTCAAATTCACATCTACGAAGACTTCCTCGAACTCATCTAAACCTCAAACCGCCGAAGACCTTCGATTTTAACCCTCGAACTTCCCTCTTCGTCAAAATGCAGTTCACCAAGAGCACCCTCCTCACCCTTTCCCTCGCCGCGTCTTCCCTGGCGGCCCCAGGCATGTCGCCCGCTCCTCAGGCGGACCTCGAGGCGCGTGCTCCCATTCCGAACTTCAAGGTGGGCTGGGGTCAGGAGCTGCAGAACCACGACCAGACCAACCACTGGGTGGTCTGGGTCGAGGGCGAGAGCGCCTGCCCTGCCGCTATCGAACTAGCCGTGCTCACCTCTTCGCCCTGCGGCCGGAGCTTCAACCTCAAGGGCCAGCAGCTGTCGCTCGCCGACTGCAGCGGCAACGAGCCCCGTAGCGTCCACGGAAGCGACGGTTCCAAGGTCCTGTCTTGCGGCTCCAACGGCAAGAACGGCAGGAAGATCACCTGCCACGGCAGCCAGCACGATATTGTTCAGCACGGTTACTGCCAGTAGATGGGAAGCTATATGATGGAATTATAGGAACTAGGACCACGATGGCCAAGGAAATCATATGGAGGAGAACAGGGTTGAGTTGGTGGTTTTGGTTTTGTTCTTGTCACTCGCTTCTAAACTTCTCGAGACAGATGTACATTATTTCAGTTATGAAGTTCTCCATTGTCATAAAGAAGCATAAAGCAATATATATTCTTTCATAAAAAAAAGCCCCCAATCATATTCATGATGGTATTGATATATACTTAAAACTCCGTTTTAACAGCTACAGTATCTTAAAGACTCCCTAGTATGATCGTGTTAGATATTTTACCCCAATAGAGAACATAACAGATGAGAAATAGCTAGTGTGCTTTATTCTTGTCGAGTATCCAAAAAATAAAATTGGAAAGAAGTAATAGAGAATTTTAGCTGGAACTAGGTTGATCGGATTTATATACTATTTATTTTTGCAAGTAAATATTTGAAAAGGGGGTTACGTAGAAAGGGGCGAAAGATGACGGTTAAATACGGTTAGCCCCTATTTCTTATACATATACGCAGCACCTTGTAAGCTCCTTTCTAACCAGGGCTTCTAATTTGTTATTGAAGCTTAACTATACAAATTTTAAGCGTTTGCAATTTTGAAATATATGGAAATTTGATTATTTTTCTTCTGCATTCAAACATTAATACCTACCTTTTGTTACCTATTGGTTAGATGGATCACATGATAGACTTGTGCCTGATCATGATTAGGGGTTGGTCAGGATGAAACCTCGAACTTATAATGCCCAATTAGTAACATTTAACGGTCTTCAGCTGAAAGATCGCTACCTAGAAAAACCTCTCAACTGGGCTCTGCTCTGCTCCTTGTTGTCGCTCACCGACCCCTTACAACGCTTATGGTTCCGGTTTTCTTCGAACTAGATGTCAATATGATAGAAAATTGGGAGAAATGAACTTAAATATGGGCCCAGTTAAGCACCTTGGTAATGAAGCATAAAAGGGGGTTAACCATGTACGGATATTTTCTTTTTATGTGACAAGTTCCGATCTTTCAAAATCGTATTTTTCAAGGCTTATTAATATACCGGAACGTTCTCAGAGGATCATAGCGTAACTAGACGGCCTCCTCGGCCAAAATCTCCAACCTCAGAGGAATGTCTACCTGGTACCGAGTAGAAAACAACGGCTCTTCTCAATGTTTACATTAACATTAATATTATATATACAAGAAAATACCTCGTTACGTCACGACGCTTTTCCGCTTTTCCGCTTTTCATGCCTCGTCCCACATATGTACTCATTACACCACCCCCTTTTTATTTTCTTTCATGTTCACGTCAACGCTTCCCCTTACACCCATTCCCCGGATCCGTCGGGGTCTTGTCATCAGGGCGCGCGAGCCCAAGACACGTAGCCATCTTGTAGAAGATATCGATATTGCCGTACACGCCCGCGAACATCTCCTGGCAGGGGCCCATAGCAAACACCGCGACGTCGGTCAGGGAGTGCACGCCGGAAGTCTCGGTGACAGGCAGCGTGCCGTTGACGACGAAGCCGTCGGGGCTGTCCTTGGCGTCGACGAACATGTCGGTGGCGGCGAAGCCGGGGGTGCTCGCCACGACCTTGCGCGGGGCCTTGTGGACGCGGAAGTCCTCGCGGCGGTCGGGGTTGGCGCTGAAGCCCTGCGCCAGCGTGTAGCGCGGGTCCCAGTTGACGGGGAAGTGGGGGCCGGTGCCGTAGGACACGCCCTCGGCCGGCACCGTGTACTGCGACAGCCCGGACTGCTCGTACGTGCCGACGGCGCGGCGCTTCTCGCGGTCCGTGGCCTGCGCCGACAGGTACGCCGTGTCGACGCCGCCGTACACGTCGAAGCCGTGGCCGTGGTCCGACGTCACGAGCACGAGGGTGCTCTCCAGCTCGCCGAGCGCCTCGAGGTGCGCCACGGTGGCGCGCACCGTGTCGTCGAGCTCGAGGAGGTCGCCGAGCGCGCGGTCGTAGTCCAGCGCGTGCATCTGCTTGTCGATGGACGCGCCCTCCGACATCAGGAAGAAGCCCTTGTCGCCGCCGCGCGCGTGCAGGATGTCGACGGCCTTGAGGGTCATGTCCTTGAGGCCGGGGAGGTCGAGGGCGGGGTTTTTAGACCCGAGCGGGTCGTTCTTGAAGGTCGCTAGGTTGTCCGTGAAGACGTTGCGGTCGAGCCAGACGGGGAAGTGCGACTGGCAGAAGATGCCGAGGGCCCTGCTGCTGTTCCCGAGTTCGAGCAGGGAGGTCTTGTTCAGGCTGATTTCGTAGCCCGCGTTCGCGAACTCTTCGTAGTAGTCTTTGCCCTGGTAGCTGCCTGATCCGGGGTTGAACTGCTCGGCGCCTCCGCCGAACCAGACGTCGGGGCCTTTGTGGTCGGTCCAGGAGTAGTTGGTAACTGAGTTTAGGCCTTGGTCGACGAGAGAGCCATAGGCATATCGAGATCGGCTATGGCCGGTGAGAGCAATGGGTGTGGCATCAGCGATGGCTGCGGTAGAGACGGCGCCCCAAGCAGAATCCTATAATGATGTTAGTATGACAGGCAATATTGAAGAACTTGGGGGTATCAAGTTTAACTGTCTACTGCTTACCCAAGTGCGCTTTAGTAGCTCAACAATAGTCTCGATTTTAGGGTCGTCGAAGAAGTTGGCAGATGAATCAACGTAGACGCTTCGAAGAGATTAGTAAAAAAGCCAATACTAAAGTCTAAGACTATATATCGGAATGCTTACCCCATAGCATTAGATGTACTTTTATGTCCAGTATAGAGTGCGGATGCGGAGTTGGCACTATCAGTGATGAAGCTGTCGATGGAATGGGTCTAGAAAGAGACGTTAGTATTGTGTTGGTTTGTAGATTCAAAAGCTCAGTGCCCTAGAATCTTGACTGGATCTATGGGCATACCATTTGGTGCCCCAACACGGGGAATTTGTCCAACTGCAGCAGAGACTGGTACTTTCCGTTGATGCTCTTGTGGCCGAGAAGACGAGCAGCAGTAATCATGTTCGTAGTCATGCCGTCACCTATCCAGCGTCAGCCTCACACCCCTTATTAACCAATTCAATAATCATACCAATGAAGAGAATCACATTCTTAGCCCTCTTCTTAGTGGCCAGGGGTCGCACAACCCAGTTAGCTGTCGTCGACTGACCGTCATAGTAGCTCAGAGAGACAACGTAGTTTCCGGGCTCGTAGATGGCGAGTCTCCGGTAGATCTTCGACGCGACATTGACGACGGATGGCGAGTGTGCGTCCCGGGCGAAGAGGTCCTCGTACCACTTAAAATCCCACCTCTCGAGCTCGGGTTCAGAGACGTCGAAGAACTCGGTGATGCTCTTGGCCTCGCCGCCCTCCTTGGCGATCGTGACAGAGAAGCTCTCGTCCGGCTTGCCGTTGTTGAATGCTTCCGAGCCGTTGACAGGAGCGTGTACTTCGAGACGAAGGTCGAAGTATTGGCCCGGTAGGAAGTCAGACTGGTCGGGCGGCAACACGCAACCTAGATCAGGGCAGGCTCCGAGTCGCTGGAAGGTCTGGGCAACGACGCCAGATAGGGATGCCGCCACCACCGTGAGAGAGCTGAGTTTACCCATAATGACTCTCGGTTACTAGGAGACCGAACTTCAGCGCGACGAGAACACGGATACCCGTTAATGTAGAGTTTGGGAGGCCTAGGCATTATATAGCATATGCCAAGGCTAGCCCGCTGCTAGCATGCAGTTTGTATCTACATCGCGGTCCACGCGTTTAGCTGATCCATGGTGCTACTTGTCTTGCATTGGAAGGTCGGCAGGGCCTTGGCTTTTCCTAGGTGCGTAAATTTCAAGCGCTGCGATCTTGGCGGTGGAGGAGAAACCAGGTTGTAATTGGTTATCTATATTGAAATCTCCGGCGCTGGACGATAACGGCGGCGCCGCCGTTGAAGCAGCGGTCGTGCATGAATTCATCGCACGTGTCCGGTAAGCGCGTTAGCTCTCGGTGAGGATGATAGCTTGAAAGAGTATGAGAGATACGTGAGTTCGGATGTTCGCTGTTAGTCCCCTGGTCCCCGAATCTAGGAAGTAGTCATATCTGCTAGCTACTGCTTGTGTGCCTGAAGAAGTTTGGAATGAGCTGAAAGATAGGATTTGACTTGATTGGACAGTAAAATATGAGACAGTTGCAATTCTTGTCGTTCGTTATTGGCACATTATTTGTTAATGTTCTCTCCTGAATACTACATTAAGAAGTGATGACCTCCTTGTCATGTTTGCTGAAATCTAAAGCATGGAAGATGTCGAAGTTGAATGTGGGGATATCTTCTAGTCCGGTCTATAAGGGCCGGAGAACGTGGGTTGAATTAGCTATCATGATTGGTTATGTCTCCAAATCGAGGAAATCCTCCCGGCTAGCCGGGCTGCCGCCGATAACGACAGACACGTGTGTACACGAATGCAACATGGGATAGGCAGGAGGGGATTAAATAAATGAAATTAAAAAGAATTCAGCTCGGGGATCGAATCCTAACTTTGGGGGAACGTGATTGATATGTTAGTTTTATTCATTCTGATTTGTGATCTGAAGGACTAAGTATTCTAGAGTTATCGGGAACATCCGTACTGCAGTAGTATGAAATGAGCTAGTAGTCTTCACATGCAGATCCGGACCTTGGTTCCAATTGAGCTACCAGCGAGATACCAAGAGCGCTAACAGGAATCGAACCTGTTCTCATTAATAGATGGGATCTCGCCTGGTGTTCTAAGTTATCGGGAATAACACTTCACAACTGCTTGCCGGGGGAGGTATCATTGGATGATAACTTGACGATCGGATAGATCCGCATCCTGATTTCAAGAAGTTGGTCTGCTCTATGTCGAACGATTTCGCCATTCATGCTTCATGAGCATATAAATAGGTCGATCGATCCGTACGCTAAGTTCCAGCCAAAATTAACAAACCCAACGCGATAGGATACTTAACCATTGCGTGGAGCTTTCAATGGCTCATCGATCTATTTCTGCAAAGCCTTTCTTGTCTAGGTCTTTAGCATCGGCGTTAGCATCGGGGACGACTGGAGTCTCAACTCCTTCTGCGGTCGCCCCTGTCACAGCAAGTCCTGCCATCTCTCCAGCTAACGCCGGGTCTTCGGTCCCATCTTCACCGTACTTCTCCCAAGCCGGCCGGTTCATCCTGGGCTGTCCTCCCTCGGCCTTAAAATGATATCCTCGAGCCCGCGGCCGTTCACCAGTACCCTTTGGAAGCTCAGACTCGTACGCCTTAGAAAATATTTCGCAATCTCGTTCGAACGTCGAGGGCTCTGCTTTAAGTGTGGCTCGAATCCCCTTGAAGAAATCATTTAGGACATGGTGATTATGGACTTGGAGAAGTGTCCACCCAAGCATTTCCTTGGCATTCAGCAGATGTTGGAGATAAGCCCGGTGATGTTTGGTGCAGGAATAGCATTCACATCCGTCTGCTAGCGGCTTTACCGACACCTGATGATCCTCTGACCACATATCTATTCCCAACGGCTGTGAACCTGAGATTTCTGAAGATGGCGGCGGAAATGAAAAGGTGAGAGCAATTCCAGCATCCGAGGCAGTGTTAATGAACGGCACCGTAAATATATCAAGTCCTAGTCGAATTTGTCGCAGAATTTCATGGGGTGATGTGATGAAGTCCATAGACATACGCGGTAACGGAGCTAAAGCATGATGTTTGCTCAAGTCTAGAAGAATATCTGCATCGTAAACTGCTAGTCCGGACAGGTGTTCGACGTGGTCTTGTGATAGGCTGTTTATATAGGCCCATTGCGTCGGATATGAGACTGGCAGCAATGGGGCGAAGAGAGAAGGCTTCGCACTGTTGCTGTCACTTTCATCACTTCTCAATTTGATGAATTCGCCTAACCAATCTTCTGTCCGCTCTACCATTCGAAGTTGCCGCTTCGGAGTCGGAAGCTTATTCCTAATATGCGAATTACCAAAGGTCAAGTCGGCAAGGGGGATGGCGATGTCTGGTTGTAGCCTCTCAACGGCACGGCAATAGTCTTTGTTCTTCAACTGCTGGAACCCGGTGGATGTATAAATAGAGATATAGTCTTTCCCGTTGCCCATGGGGGCAATCACTGCAGGATGCCGTCGGGCACCAAGCACCGTGGCCACTGACGTAGGCGTGGCAGTATATGCATGTAAAGACTCGGTCCCATTTGATTCTATGTTATAGATAGCGGGCACGACTCTCTTCTGGGACTTTTCAACGACTGGATGTCATATTAATGAGATGGAAGATGAATATTTAGAGACATCCCTTACTTACAGTCTTCCAAGGCCATATATGAACCATTTAGTTCAGTATGCTTGGCAATGATATCCGGGGTCATATGCGGGATGGCACCTCGCGATGAAATGCCAAAATAGTTGGGTGTATCGATAGATTTTCGCTTTGGAAGGGCTAGGCAACCCAGTCTAGGCCCTCTTTCGCCGTCAACTGCAACGATCTTCAACACGTTGAACACAACGTTTCCCGACGATGACTTGGTCATATTTAGATGCCGTATTTCCGGGTTCCGTTGTTAAGAAGTGGTTATATAGCTGTTATATACCTAGGTAGCTACCTGGTAATTAAGGCACAAATTTATATATATCATATATCCATTGCTAAGAAAGGATTTCTCGGATATAAAAAATTAATTCATAACATCGGGAGTAAAGGCTTCTATGTTTGTGAATAGTAGAAGTATGGTCTTAGTGAATTTTCATGATTTCATAAGGCGCCGAAACTCGTAGTTACACGGAGAGGTATCCATGATGTCCACACACCACGGTGTCAGTGAATGAAAGAACGGGGTGATCTTCGATATCGATAATGATAAACAAGAATGTACACTAGCGATAACGATCGGGGACTTGGAGGTCCCGCACTGCCGCATTCCGATGCTGCGAAAGTTGGAAACGTCCCGCTGGGATCCACTTGTTCCTGTCAAGAAACAAGAAAACAAAGGAAGACCAATGGTTATTCACCACCACCCCACCTGCCCAATGGGCTGGGTGTGACTAATCTAGGTTTGCCTGGACTGTTTCGTGTCTCAGCGTCCGATTCATGTCTAGGCATGTACGTGTTACCCAGGTAGGTAGTACGTGTAGGTACCCCGGTTCCTATTCCTTCCCTAAACAACCTTGGAAATCACGAGCCCGTCAGCGTTAACCAAGTCCAACCGTTCAACCAACCACTTTCTATTTCTTATTCTTACTCCTACAACTTTCGAAGGCTGAGCGGGTTCTCGGTTCGTGCGGTCACATTCCACATCGTAACTCATTATATTTTGATCCCATGTATCCTTTACCGTTTATATCGTTATAGGTATAGAGTCGTCCATCTCTTTGTGATCCACAGGTGAAGTTTGCTGTATTATATCTCTAGTATCTCTCAGCCTTCGAGTTGTAAGCTAAGCTAAGCCCTTCAACGACTCCTCTTTGTTCAGGACCTGGTCGCTAATAGATATTCTACAATATATAGTTCCATATCATCATGAGTAACAATCAGTTAGAAACCCGTTCAGTCTCTCCTGACATCGAACAGCAGCGGCAGCGCAGCTCTCCACCGACGCATCCGGACGATCCGCTCGGCGGCCCCAGCTCCAGCCCCGAACATCTTGAATTCAACGAAGACGACGATCCACCAACTCCGCGCTTTATGCAAGACCAAGGCGCTTGGAAGAAGTGGAAATGGGTTCCATATCCTATCCGGAAATATGGGAAGGCTACCTTTAAGTGGATGAGTGGTCCTCAGAACCCCAAGGACTGGAAGATCCAACCGCTTTTCCCAGTTGTCCAGCATGCGCCGCTTCGCTTTCTCGACAAGTTCCTCCCAAATAGGAATCATCAAATCTTGCTATACATGGGCTACGTCGCTGTATGGATCATCACCTTTGTTATCATTATATGGCGGGGCCAGGTCGCTTCTGAAGTTGCGACATATGGTATACCTACAGATATAGGATGTGGTGTGGCATACTGGACCCGCAACAATGGCTGCGGCATCGATGGCGTTAATTGTAGACCGTTCAATTCCAGTGCCTTCGCCTTTCGCTGTCCCTCAAACTGCGCAAGCTACCGAGTCCTCAACCCCCGAGCAGTAGGGAATCAGGAGGTAGTCTACGCCCCCTTGGTCGTCGGAGGACCTCCCGATCCCACCACCGAGGATAATCCCATATACCGGGGTGATTCCTTTATTTGCGGAGCCGCCATCCATTCCGGCATTATCTCGAACTCCCAAGGTGGCTGCGGTGTCGTGTCCCTCATAGGACAGCAACAGAACTTCATCGGCACGGACAGACACGGCATCAAGAGCACCGGCTTCGATTCTTACTTCCCGCTGTCGATTACCTTTCAACAGGGGATCGAATGTCGAGCCAAGGACGTCAGATGGTCACTTTTGGCGCTATCGGTGGTTTTCACCTCCGTCTTATCCCTATTCACTGCATCATCGTCGGTATTTTTCTTCACCATTTTTATTGGTATCTTTTGGCAAGTGGGTATGGCTTCCGACGCGCCGTCCTACTCATCAGTCTCTGCTTTGTTCTCCGATATCCTAGGCAAATTCCTTCCCGCCATGTTTTGTGCTTGGGTATTTTACGACAAGATGGGTGTGCGAAGAACTCTTCGTGGCCTCACGGCTCAAGTTGAAAAGACAGTTTTGTGGTTAGGTGGCTGTTGGGTCGGGGCGCTTACCAATTACACCTTTGATTTCATCCCGATCCAGCGCTTGACCGCGCACGATCTCAACCAGCAGCCTGGAGCTAAAGCAGCACTCTCCGTCATCGTCATAGTGCTCTTTGTCGTGGTTGTCGGTCAGATATGGTGTTTCCGACAGGAGGGCAGATTGATACGTTTACTCAAACTATACGCCTTGTTCCTCGCAGGAATTATTATCTGCCTTGTGCTGCCCGGTCTCAACTTGCGCATTCATCATTATATCCTAGCATTGCTCCTCGTACCAGGCACTAGCATACAGACGAGGCCATCCTTGCTCTACCAAGGTATACTAATCGGGTTTTTTATTAATGGCATTGCTCGCTGGGGCTTTGACGCGGTTTTGCAAACGTCGGGGGATTTACAGGGTGACGCCCAATTGGGTTCTCCGCTTCCTGTGATTCTCGAGCCTATTGTTAACGCGACTCTTTCGACTATCACATTCGTATGGCAGGCTTCTCCGGGGCTACGATATGACGGCATCAGCGTGCTAGTCAACGATGTGGAAAGATATCGTGGTTTTTTCGGCGACGAGGGCTCAGATAATTTTACCTGGTCTCGCGACAACGGCTCGATCTATAACGAGTACTTCCGGTTTGGTTTCATGTCCGGTACCGATAGCGGAGATTATACTAAGGCTGGTACTTGGGATGAAGACTTCAACTGGATTCCTTTTGAATCGGGGCCTTCCAGAATTAAAGGTCGAGCCATAGATGCGCATGAAGCGGAGTTGGTACCGCGCTCTGTATGGAGATGAATGATGATAAGTGTTACGACTGGCGAACCAATGTCTTTAGCTACGTGGCCTTGTTTACTCATCTTGAAACGTTTGATATGAAATAGTATTTGAATTAAATAAACGACTTAGCTATACGACTCATCTATTACTACTGACTCCGAGTTAGCATCAGACAAGTCCTCTTCGTTTAACAAACCCTTTTAGTCTCTCACATGACTTTTGTGTAAGCTCCAAATATTTATCCTTGAGAATCTCATGAGGCATGCTGTAGATTGTATCCACCCTCAAGTAAGATGAATACGGCAAGTCGTTATTCCTATAGGGGTTGAGCGACATGGAGCTCGTCAAATTATACTCTACGGATGGACAATTATAAAAGCCCTTTTTAAGTATACAATTTAGCTTCCCTCTATTGTGTAATCTTACATCCACGCAACATTCTCATTAGAATCGGGTGTTGAGCCAAGGACTTTGATCGAACTATGTATGTATGTATCATGGTCTCCTTGAAGCGTACTTAATTCATACTTGATTTAACAATGTAAACACCACCAACCCGTATTTTACCCACCCAGTAGAAGTACTTAGCATAAACTCCTACGACCAACAAGTCCCTAGGTTAAATAACACCGATTCAACAATCCATACGTCGCTAACCTAGATTCATTCGCATGTCGTAACCACATAATCCACGGTCTGGTTCCCGGTCGACGGAACCTTCGGCTTGAAATCGAGATACACGAGCTGCCGCACGCCAATACTGGTTAGCAAGCACCAACACACACCTTACTCCCTTTTCCCTCCTTTTCTAAGGTTCTTTTTCTTCTTCCTTCAGGGTAAAGCAAACTCACCTCCCCCTTCTCGGGCTTCCACTCGCCGTCGGTGTCGCGGTAGAACACCAGCTCGCCGCTGCCGGCGTCGCGCACCTCGGCCGTGGTGTGCGTGAGCGCGCCCTCCGTCTTCCACTTCAGCCGGTAGCACGTCGACCGCGCCACCACGAACGGCTTCGAGCACCGCGCGTTGCCGTCGCCGTCCACGCACTTGGCCACCGCGAAGTCCAGGACCGAGCCCTGCGCTATGGTGCTTACTACTAGAGGACGGGGTGTTAGTTGGTGATACGAAAGGGGGGGGAGTGGCTATTTCTAGCTTGGAAGAAGGTAGGGTTCTGAAATAATAGGATGAAGGGGGAGATGGGGATGGGGATTGGCCTTACGCTTCGTGAGACTGCCGGTTAGAGCGAGTCCGGCCGTCAGGACGCTCTGCGTAGAGGGGATGTACATGGTTGAGGTAGACTTGTAGAATTGTGAGGATGAAATTAATAGACGCGGAATAGTTCTTATCGAAATTTCTAATTTCTTGTAATATAACGAATTTTAAATAATATGGTAGGCAGGAAAACGACTTGTTCTACAGAGGATGAAGTTATTTGCTTGTAAGCGGGTAGTACCTTATAGTCGAGAGTTATTGGCTTTACGCAATCAAGGCGTCATCGAATTTGCATATTTGCGACGGTTTAGGACTAACGATTGGGGGGTGCTTTTAGCGATAGTTATGCATATATGTGGTTTTATGAAATGTTGAAAGGTATCATTCTACCAAAGCTTCGATCCTTTGTTATTTAAGGGGTATGTAGGTAAATATGAATTGCTTTATGGTAACTTTTGTGCTTCGTGGTATCGATTTGGGATGGAATCGGGGTGGTGGACTAGGGGGACTAGGGACATAGTAACCGTGTAGATGGTATACGACGACTGGATTTTAAACCCAACCATTATAATGTCTGCCCGGCAAGGGAATATTTGCCTCATTTATATTATAAATATAAAGTCCATAAGGGTACGATAGGAGTTCCCCTATTCTCCCCTGGCAGACCGGTCCTCTAAATATATCTACACATAATTATTTACTCCGCATCGGAAACTAGGATATATTTTCTATTAGTGGTTAAGTAATCCATTCAAATCATCATGATCATTATGCTTCCCAACCCAACTCAATAGCCCCTATACATTATAATTCCACTCCGGTATCTCCGTCGAGCGTCTATCACGCGGGCTCCCACATAACTTCTTCCCAGCCTTCCTACCAAACGCGCTCCTCAGCCACAGATACATCTTCTGCTCGTTCAGCACATCCCACATGAGGAAGACGAGGAAAGTCGTGGGCAGCGTGAAGGCCCAGTAGATCCAGAAGTTGGACGTGATCACGTCCGCCTGGCTCCAGTCGAGCGTGGGCATGTCGAAGAGCGCGGCGAAGAAGGTGGCGGGAAGGAACGCCATGGTCATGATGGCGATCACCTTCATGTCGGAGCTGTCCTTCTTGCTCGCTTCCGCGAGCTCCTTGCTGGCTTTTGCGAGGTCGTGGCTCGTGCGCGCGTCTTCTCGTCGGATGAGAGCTGCTATCTACAGGTCCGTATGTAAGTCCCGAGTTTGAAAAAAAGGGGTATGATAAGATGGTTTGTTAACACATACCACATTCGATTGTGCTTTGGCTCGCTCGTCTATAACACGTCCGGATTGCCTAATAGTCTTGATACGCAGCTTCAGCAACCCGACAGCCGAGCTGAAAGACGAAGTGCACTCGTCAAATCGTTTCGTAGACTCCTCGTCACTCCTGTGGCTCTTGTACCAGTCTTTCCATGTTTTCCTATCGTGCAAGGACTCAGTAATAGTGTGTGTTACGTCGACGCTTTTGAAGAGGTTGGCAAATATTCCAATGATTCTGGCGATATTCCTCGAGGCATCCATAAGCCTGGTCAAATCAACCGCCCGCCTGTTGGTCTTCTCCCTTTTCCACAAGCCATGGCCTGTGTCGTCTTCGATATTGCCGATTGTATATCCTTCGTCGACGATAAGTTCGTCGAAGTAGAACACGAAGTCCGCGAGGCACAGGCATGCAAGAGAAAGGGGGTGGTAGAGATGCGCGGCTTGAAGCCCCGGTAAGTGGAAATTTCCATCGGGACCCTTCAGGCTGGATCGACCTTCGTAATCACTTCGCGCGTCTCGAGCGTAGTCGGGTCGAAGGTCCACGCTAGCATGTAGAGGTAGTCCTTGATCACGAAGCTATGCAGTTTATCACCAGCCACGGGAAACCAACCAGACCTCGAGGAGAGGAGGTATGCAAGCAGCGCATCGTCAAGTCGTAGGTAGTCAAAAACCTTCAAGAACTTGCCGCCCGGAGCTTTGTCTTTGCTGATTTCTTTCCACTGCGTCTTCGAGAAGAACACGACGTTCATGCTATGCCTTGCCGGGCTGAGTTGGGTGAACAACAGGCCGTTATAAATCTTATCGAAGAGATTCGCCTCATCGATGTCGTCGATATCAAAATTCATGTCTGAATTGGGTAGTGCGGTGGCCTGTAAGACACGGTTTTCAGACGGCGAGGTGGCCTTCACGTTGCCTTGCAATGACCGGCGTGAAATCTCCCGTAGAATATCCATTGATATAGATCTGATGAGTACTGCCGTCCAGCGTAATAAAACCTCATCCAGATAGAAAAGAAATAAGAATGTCAACGAACAAGACTCCAACCAACTCCCATAACAATATTAAAAGAATAATAAATAATTTAGATCCCGGAATAATATGCCTAGAGCCTCATGAAAACATCTGTGTCACATTGTTACTTAGCATGCAGCTTAGGGGGCTTTCTTGCACTTCCGCAGCTGCATGTCACGGAAGCCCCTCAGCAGGAGACGACCCAATCAGCTCAGGGGTGCGTCACTGTCCGTCCTACCAGCGGCAAGATAGTAAATTGATGGAGCGGGGCCTGCGCCCATATCACTGATGTGTACTCGAGGCAACCTGACAAGTGGTCGAAAAAGCTTCTTCGTGTGGTGCACCTCACGCCCCAAAGCCGCCTGTCTATATGTACGTGAATGCTTAGGCGGGCGGGGTTTTCGGTGTGGCCTTTTCCGCCTTGACGAATAGTGGCACAAGTGTTCCCTCATTAACGAGAAATTTAGGGTATCCGAGAACGGCAAGGAGAGCGGTGATGGTGTAAGAATGAGTGGTCAGGGAAATGATGGGAGATGTATCATTTGCGAAGATGTCGTCTAGGAGCCATTGTGTCCTATTAATATGTTGCTCGAGTGTTTCTGATCTATTGGCATTCCAGCTTGTATCCAGTTCCGAAAACCCTTCTTCGATGATGTAGTCCGGGTAGTTACGCTCTATCCACAATCGGGAACTTCGTCTGTCACATGTATGATCCGTAACTCGCTCCCTGAGGTTTTCCTTTATGATCGGTTGGAGACGCCTTCCGTGCTCAGCCATGACTGGGGAATACACAAGTTTCGTAGTTTCGAGGCATCGCGTAAGGGGACTTGTGTAGATTGTTCTTGGTAGGGGCAACGCATCTCTCTCGTCTTCGTCTAGCCATAATTTGGCGAGATTACGTGCTTGTGTGATGCCCTGGTCTACTAGATGAGCATCGGCCCATATCACCTTACCGTCTCCATCTTCGTGAGCCCAATAATTCTGTTCTCATCAGTCTTGGTGAAAAAGGGGTAGAAGTGATAAATGGTAAGATAAAAAACCTTATCTCACTTTCCAGGTCGATAGTTTTCCATGGACCATTTCAAGCTGCCCAGCCTTTTCGGAGAGTAGAAGCTCATCCATCTTTACATTATGAATGCCTCTTCCGTGTCGTATTACATACATTAGTTTGTATGATATGTCGTCATTTTGATGTCGTCGATTAAGATACTCGACATAATTTGCGAATCGAACCCATTGCTTAGTTGCCTTTCCACTGTGTTCAGTATTTATATTCGGTCCATCATAATCTCGCTGTATGATCCCTAGAGCAGGTTGCGTTGAGACCTTTTCTTCAGGAGATGATTTTGCAATCTTGGCATAGTCTTCAAAGAAGCCTGGGACGTATGAGAACTTATGAATCTTATCGTTAGCTGTTGAGAGTATCAGCGATGGCATATACAAGGTTAATAGTAAGAGATGAAGCTAATTACGATGCGATGCAGTAGATGATTCTGTCTCATCTTTACTACGAAAAGCAGTCAAGTTAGCCATAGTATCCCTATCTAGCGGTGCTGCCTTGAACACCAAGTCTTGCGCATTCGCAACCCTGGTTCTTATGCTATTTCCCAACACTTTATCGCTGTGTGGAGGTGTGAGTTTCCGGATGAGTTGTTTCATTTACAGTCATAAAAATAGTTGTAGAAAAACAAACCGATATATTAAGTCAAACCAACAGCGATAAATTGTTGTGAGGAGGAACTGCAGACAGAGGAGTTTGCCTTGATGCGGGGCACCCGGGTGGCTGGGTCTCACCATTATCTCTCCCTTGACAGCCTTAGGTGTATGGTTACTTCTCATTTAGTCCTATAGTTACCTAGGTAGGTATATGCCATTTTTTGTATTTATAAATCTAGGTAACATTCCTCCATTAATTATAACTTTACTAGGTATGTTTTGCTGTCCTCCTAAATTTGTTCGAGTTATTTATCTCGTAATATAGAGGAATTACCCCTGAACGTCCCCAATCATCATTGCTTCCCTAGTTGATTTCAACCAGTTTAGTTCATGTTAAGATTTTCTAATAAATATATAATTACCTACCTAGGTACATCAATGCGGTTTAATACGCAGGATGTCAAGAGGTAATTAACTTAAGACCTTAAAACTCACATGAAGTTTGAAGTCTCTTGACTTCATAATGTCAAATCAAATTCAACCCTAACCCTGATATCCAGCTCTGACGCTTAACCCTAACCCTAAACCAAACCAAAGGGACCTCGCTTCTCCTCAAAATTTCCCCTCGCCCATGCCCATGGCTATTGCGGCAGAATGATACAACGAAAACCGAAAACCGACATCACTTACTGTTAATGGTCTCAATTATCGCTAATTAGTTGGTAAAATGTAACCATCTGTAAATTCGCCAAGTCGTGTTGGTATTGAGCCTCATTGCCAAGAGTGCCTGATAGTCAAACAGATCCTCATCATTAATACATCCATGTCAAAGAATTATTACATTTCAAGCTGGTCGCAACTAGCTGGTATTAAGTAATACACAATCTCCTCGCATAATGTAACCGAACAAATCCATATTACGTGAGATACCATTCTAGTATACTTAACCGAGCCATCGAACGGTGGTGGCCCGGTGGGCGGCGTGATATCGCAGGATCGATTGGCCTCAAACCTACTCCTTTCATCGTAATACGATCTCACGCTAAGTTGGTTTCTGACAGACTAGGTGTTGATTGTCAGCCACCCTGTGCCTCCCGGCGGGATTGATTGGCTACGGCGTTGGAAGCGAGCACGCTGGCATCAAATGGTAAATTGTCCTGTTGGTTACATTTACGGTTGGCTGTCATATCTCACTTAAATGTCAAGATGTCCTCAACCTAGCTGGTCTAGACCTTTGGTAAGAGTCGTACTAGTGGAACGTGGGAGTTTCGTTAGAGATATATAGGTTTTCTCACTCTTGCGTACCGTGGACAAACAATTGGAAAGTTTTGAATCTGGTGTAATCTTCTGGCCTCGCAGCCTTCTAGCCATATTTATTCCGCATGGAACTTGGTTCAGAACCTAGAGTTAGTGTGACGTGTTGATCAGATCGCGGCCATGATCGCGGGACGGCCCAATGTCAGTTTGGTGATAGGCGCAGCGGTCTTCGTGTGTATTTTCGTCACATGGCTCGGCTCTGGATCCATTCGCAATCGAATAGGCTCGAAATCGAGTCCAACGAGCTGGATTTCATCGAAGGGAAAATATGACAAATCAGACACCTTCAATGCGACGCTCGGTGTGAGTTTTGCCCCCGCCGCGAAAGACCAATTAGCAGACTAACGAGTGCTGCACATTCATAGTTCGAGAAAGTTTTCGTCATTGGACTGCCCGAACGATCGGATAAGCGCGATGCATTAACATTGATGTCGTCCCTCACGGGATTTCAGCTGAGTTGGATAGACGGCGTGGCTGGGAAGACGATTCCCGATAAGGCCCTGCCATTCGTAAGCTCCCACACGCCCTTTTCCTACTCTAATTTGATGAAATCGCGTATTCTGGTCCCCCCTCTCCAAATACAGGAGATTTAACAGGCGCTGCTTAGGGATGGAACCGCGAGACGATGCAAGACAGCAACCTGGGGTCCTGGCGCGGCCACGTAAACGCCATGCGGCGCATCGTCGAGGACGGAGTCTCGTCAGCGCTGATCATGGAGGATGACATGGACTGGGACGTCCACGTGAAAGAGCTACTGGCGAAATTCGCGCAGGCGGCGCGCACCCTGCAGAGGGACTTCCACCAGGACCAGAGGCTCGAGTCGCCGAGCCCGTACGGCCAGGATTGGGATTTGCTGTGGCTGGGCTCGTGCGTAACGACATTCAACGAAGGCCTACCGGAACATCTTCAGATCCCGCCCAAGCAGCGCGACCCCCGCAAGATCCTCATCCGCGACGACCCGACGGTCCCGCTGCCGGGCCACCTTCTAGCCAACGGGTCGTTCAGCTGGGACGACTACCCGCCGCGGACGCGCATCGTGTATGTGCCAGGAGACAACATATGCAGCTTCGCGTATGCGCTGAGCGCGGCAGGGGCGCAAAAGGCGCTGCAATACATGGGGCTCGAGGGCCAGCAGAAGCCCTTCGACAACCACTTGAGCGACATGTGTCGACTGCGCGTCAACGGCATGCGCTGCGTCAGTATCGTGCCAAGCCTGTTCGTGCATCACCGGCCCAGGGGAAAGATAAGTAGCGACTCGGATATCAACAATGGGGGGAACGAGGAGGTGCGCGAGGTTGGGTTCACGGAGAACATCTTGTACAGCACACGGTTAAACATGAGGAATCTAATTAGGGGCTTGGAACCGGAGAAGCAATGGGTGGAATGAATTTCGGGAGTAATTGGTGCATGGTTAAGGCGTATGTATATATATCTACGACGGCAAGAAACGGTAGCTGGATATTCTGGGTTTTGGATACTTAAGAGGTAGATAATTGATCGATATAAAGGTTAGATCCTTCAGCTATTTTATCCCATGCTGTCTCCTTTATGAGAAATGATGTTAAGTGCACAGTTCCAAGGTTTACTTTACGTAAATATATGAGGAGTTACGTAAGCCGCCCGTGTTATCGATAAGAACCCCGAACTTAAATCATACTATACAAACCTAACACTCTCATTGGCCGCCTTGGAAATGCCCCATATTTATTTAACCCCATCGATTGAAGAATTGAAGGGTCGAAAAAAATAAAAATAAATTTTGAGTTCAGCATTTCACGACCTTTCTCTACCTCTCCCAAGCCTCCACTTCACCAACCTCACCATACCAATCTTCACCAAACGACCACGATCTTCACCAAACTTACCTCCACAGTCAACGGACACCAAATACCAAATACCAAATACCAAACCCGCCGAAATGCATCTCATGTACACGATGGACGAGAGCGGCAAGCGCATCTACACGCTGAAGAAGGTGCTGCAGGGCGAGGTGACCAAGTCGGCGCACCCGGCGCGCTTCTCGCCCGACGACAAGTGGTCGCGCCAGCGCGTCACCCTCAAGCGCCGCTTCGGCCTGCTGCTGACCCAGCAGAGTGAGTTGCCCTGTTGCATTCGTGCTATTATTCTTTTCTATTCTATCCGCCTCTATCTATAACTGCTCTGTATCCACGTGTCTATCGTATCTATTCGTTCCATGGATACGGTGATAAATAGGGATATGGCAAATACACACACACAGAGAGAGAGAGAGAGAGCGAACCATGCTAACACAACCCCCCTGCAGAAAACAAAGTCGCCGAGAACTCGCGGTGAAGGTCATCACATCGTATTTCCACGACGGCGGTATAGGACGACCTACGGGTAGACCTAACCTAAGTTCAGGGGACTCTGCTTCTTCGGTTGAGACCCCGCGAGCATGCATCTGTTTGGACGATCCGGCGTTTAGGGATATTGGGAAACGAAAATACGTGCGGTGTTTCGATGCTGGGTTAGATGTGTACCTACCTATGCCTATGGATATGTACCTGCCTAAGGTAGGGTACCTTATATACCTTCGCAACATGTCGAGCTCTCGGGCCGGCTTATCAGATAATTTCATGGTACGACATTGGCAATTAACAGATTCTGGTGTGCATTCATTTTTGGGTTGGTATCTTCGTGCTTGACGATGGGTACTCGAAGTGTGTAGACTATGATACCGTACCGTTAAGTACCTCGATGTAGGACGTTCGTTGCCAAACATAGCAGCAGCAGCAAGTAGCCTCGTCTGCTCATCTAAACGAACCACCGCCTCACCGCACGATACTCCACTCCCGCGTAACTCCCACCAAAGCACGGTATCAATCCCCATCCCCATCCCTACCTCTTCTTCGAATTGACGCTCCTCCCCGCGCCAACCCTAACCCGGCCCCCAGCGCCACTCCCGCGGTCCCCCGTCAGAATCCCCGGAAGATAGTCCTCATCCATGAGATCCCTCTGCCTGGCCCGCCTCTGCTCGGTACTCTTCTGCACGAACTCCTTCTGGTCCTCGGCGAGGATCAGATCGCGTCCCCAGCCGCGCTTGCCGCCGCCGGGGCCGCGGGCCTTGCCGCTGGCGCTGCCGTGCACGGGCTTGGGCACGCTGTACACGTTGCCGCGGTTGTTCCACTGGAAGCCGCGCTTGAGGTGCACCGTGAACGCCCCGCCGGCCGCTTCCGTCGTGCAGCTCACGCGCGTCAGCGTCGGCTGCCCGCACCGCGCGCAGAACTGCCGGCTCGTGTCGCGCGACAGCGCGAAGCACCCGTGGCACCGCAGCACCCACGTCTTGACGCGCGTGATGCGCGCCAGCCCCGGCGACACCAGGTTGAGGTTCATCCGCAGCAGCACGTTCTGCATCGCGAAGTCCGACGTCAGGAGCGCCGCCTGCAGGAACCGCTGGTTCGGCTGGTCGGGCGCTGCGCGCTGCTGGTCTTTGGCTTGGTGTTTCGTAAGGTTCGAGGGCGTTATCCAGCCTTCTCCGTCTTCGTCGTCGTCGTCTTCTACTACTACTGCTTCTTCGGGCGCGTTTGTTTCTGATGTCGTAGTGTCGTCTGGTGTGGTGTCTGGTGTTGGTAGGGCGGATGGTTCTAGGCTGAGAGAGTCGAGCGCTTGGGTGATGGTTTCTTGTTGAACAGTTGGTTGTTCTTGTGTCGCTGACTCTTCTATAGTATCCTCTAACGTGGTTTCTTCTGATGTCGTCTGTTGTGTCTCGTCCTGGGCATTAGACGCTTCTTCCGTCTTTACACCCTCAACATCTTCACCCTCCTTTTTCTCCTTCGCACCACCCTCCTCCTCTCGCACAGGCGCCTTTCCATTCAATCCCTTCTGGCCCGGCGTCTTCCTCAACCTCCAATCGCCGCCATTCCTCTCGCACTCCAGCTCGTACGTCAGCGCGATCAGGTGCAGATCCGGGCGACTCAAGACCTCGAGGTCGCCGGTGCGCCGCGCGAAGTCGGTAGCAAACTTGACGCTCTCCGGGCGCGGGCTGCGCAGCTTCAGGAACGGGACCAACGTGGTCTCGACTCGCGTCCTGGTGGCGGCGTCGCGGATCTCGGAGATGACGGAGGGCAGCGTGTACAGCTCGTGCGCCTGGGCGATGAGGGTGCTCACGGGAGGGTCGTTCTTGATTAGAGGGCCGGCGTCGAGGACGAGGGAATGGATCTGTTTCGAGGATGTGGCCTCGTTTTCTGCTTGTATATTTTCCGGATGGACGGTATCTGCCAGGTTCTGAGGGTCTGTTGTCGCCATATTGCTCAGATGTGTATTGTTCGATATGGGAATTGAAGAATCCTGGGATATGGTGGGGTTGTTATTTCGCCTTGTGAATTTAATCGTAAAATGATCGTGGGGTAATTGAAAAGGAAAAGTTTTAGCGGTGAAATTCGGCAGAATATTTTAAATATTTTAAGCACATACCTACATGTATGTAGGCTAGGTACATAAGGTACCTATATGTAGGTAGGTAGAATATAGAGGTAGGTACGTACCTCTTCTTACGTCAGCAATTCGACTAATGGATTGCTCCTGAACTTCTACATTTATTCTCCAATGGTTTTGCATCTAAAAGGCATGCTCGTAATATATAGGATAGACCTAGCGTTATTCTAGTTATTATCATTCATGATAAAAGTTGTTCCAAACGATACCTAAACCCTCCAGGCCGTGTTCTCCAATACATATATACTCTTCCATCACAATGGTACGCTATGCCAATATTTCCTACCTAACTAGAAACATACCTTTTATTTGGAAGCATACATAGCATAAGGACATTGATATCCAATAGTTCAGTATAAATCTATTTTATATTGACTGATAAGATATCTCAGATGGTTGCCTTATTGCGTACTCTATGTGTAAATAAGGGTATCCTCGCTCATCCCACAGCCCCAACGCCAAGTGAAGACTTATAAACAAGTTTTCCTATGTGGACATCACTGTCCACCCTCAAAACACAGAGAATCTAAACAACTTCAGGGAAGAATGTGGGTATCGGAAGCTGGGTGGTCCTACTCCGAAAGTTGTATAGTGATGATGCTCATTTTGAGCAAAGATTTCATAACCATATAGATATCCAGTTACCAGTCCCCAAACATAGTTAAATCACCCAATTTCCTCATACTAAACCACGTAAATTTTTGTAAGGTTGTAATCGGATAACATGATGCGAATAAAGGCTTGCTAATGGAAGTTGTCCGACCTCGATAGGCAAATCTAGCGACCGTGTTCGATGTCTTTCTCGATGTCATTAGACAACCAGTTGTTGCTTGGCTAGGCAGCTGCAGTGTATTTGGCGTCTTTGAGCAATGATAATGAATATTCCGAATGTGAAGCTTTGCCGCGCCAGTCATTGCGATACGATAAGACGGCAACATATTGCTGTAAGCTAGAGGTGGTTGAGCCAGATCTTCTCCGCTCTTATAAGACGGTAGTAATGGGGTAATCCCAGAGTACCGAAAGATTTAGGCCATTTGTATTTTTGAGCTCATTGTCACAGCCGGAACATAGCCGACTTGGCTCAAAACTAACCCAAACGAGGCAATTGTATTGCGGGTTGAGAAGATGTGCCCGGAGAATGAAAGCCTGGTAACATACCTTCTCCATCAAGGTAACTCTTCGCTATAAGATAATAGTTCCGGGAGCTAGTATAGACACATTGAACTCCTTTGAAAGTATCATGGTCCTCTTCATCCCTCCTGGCTAATCAGGGGCGACAGCAATTGATAAACCGCCAACCACAACCGGTGAGCGTTTGCACACATTGGCTGCAAAGTCTTCAATGAGGATGAGTTAATTCCCCTGATTTGTAAGAAAGTTTTCGATCCATGTCTGTAAAATGAATCGTGGTTGGATGGCAAGATCACACTGTCGTTTGTGAGTATTCGTTGTTCAGCCAATCGTTTGAGAGCCACGATGTAGCTTCGAGGCCGGTGTTACCGAATGATTCCAGATTGAAATCAAACCCATCCATGGCACCTTCGAAGGCGTTATTATTATCTATCCCATCCGGTGGCATCACGGGCGCGAGGTTCGGTTTGGCCATGTTAAAGTCTCCAATTGGCGTTCCGGGAAGCGACCCGCGAGTGTGCGGTTGTGATGGACGGGGACCCGAATGTGGAATCGGGGTCATCGAGCTGCCTTGTGGAGAAGAAATATGAGCTGACGGGGAAAGCATAGGAATGTTAGTAAACCCGGCTTCGTCGACGACCTGCATCTGTTGGATCGGGTTGCGACGTTGTAATACAGGTTGCGGTATAAGATTCGCTCCACTAGTACTAGGACTTTCTGGACAATTGGGGGTAGCATTTGTAGACAGACCGCGAGCAATCAATTTCTCGAGATCGGCAACCTAAAATAGTAAGCGTACTGAGCAAAGTGCAATGAAACCATTTGAGGGTATCCCAACTTACAATGGCAGCACCAGCTGGAACGTGATCCATCGACTTCGCTATCGTCAGGCATCTCGTTCCAATTTCTTGGATTTGATTTGAGGTTAACCCGACCTTTCCTTGGTTCGTCTGGAATGCAAAGTAGAGAATTCGAGTACATTGATAAGCGCAAGCAGGTAGATCAAGATCAGTAACAGGAAGACCTCCGTCGAGAGCCATAATTAATTTGAAAATATCCGCCATAGCCACAGCGTGTTCGTAACATTGGCTCGCACAATATGATACGAAATGAGGATCCAATCGATTTAAACCCGATTGCGGTAGTGCTTCTTTAAGCCCGACAAGAAACATCCGGTAAAGGTCACAATGGCACTGCCGCCACCATACGTGTATCATGATGTAGACGCAGAGTCGTGGGGAGTAGGCCCGTAGCTGAAGGTTGCTCTCGGAAAACTTGAACGATGCAGGCAGGTGATCGTTGAAACCAGTCAGTTCTTCTGAGAGAACCTTGACTAGCTCTGGCAATTGCGCAAGTTCGGACTCTGGCATTCCTAGCACATTCTTGGTGCAATACATCACCCTGCTTCTCATCCACAGAAGTCGTACATGAAGCGCCAGGGAGCCGACATCGTCGGGGAAAGGTCGCGTAGGAACAGGTCGGAGATATTCGGTTACTTGGGGAAGATCGAATTCAAAGTTGCGTTCGGTGCAAGGGAGCTGGATGTGCATGGATTCAGATGGCATCAGTGTAAAATCTGAGCATCCACCGTTGATACCCGAGTCAATAGTAAGAAGCGCCCACATCAACCTCCTCCTTGATTCTCTAGCTAAGAAGCAGAGATTCGGGTTCTCATAATTCAGTCGAAGAGCGTAGGCGAAGCGCGTGGCAGTTGCTGCTAGCATAAAAGCGGTAGTGAACCTGCGCGACAGCATCCGATGTTTCATAATGAGAACAAGTGCCTGTATTTTGATAGTGGATGGATTCTCGAGATCCTGGAGTACCATATTCTGGCATTCCTCGATACACCTAGCGCCATACTCGCGTGTGTCGGGGCCTAAATCCATGAGCAATGAAGTTATACCCACTAAAGCAAGAAGTAGGGCTTTGTCCATCATGCCAGCATGATAGCGTTGCATAAGTGAGGCGCGGTGAAGAAATGAGAAGATAGGAACATGGTGAATATGTCGGAAAAAATTGCTAAATGTCCGCTGTATTAGAGCCTCATCAGGGAAGACAAATCTAAGGTGGTTGTCAGTTGCTGCGGCACGTGCAGGTGGTAAAAATAATTTATCGGATGCGTACGGCTCATGATGAGATCCTGTAGAGGTTGACATCCCATTTAATTCAAAACTCTGCTGGTCCGATCCTTGGGGGCCATGGTGGGAACCCTGATTGTCTTTGCTAGTCATCACTCGTTTCTCTGGTGGTTCAGATGAGACGGACTCAAGCTCCGAATCAGTTGCGCCTTGGTGAGTTTGCTGAGAGTTGCTGCTCACACCTCCAGATCGCTTCGTCGGTTTATATATACACTCAATTCCTTGGGCCTGGCACCTCGAGCATTTTGGTGTTTCACCGCTACATCTGGCTTTCCTAGAGTGACAGTTCGCACAGGCTAATCTAACACGTCTTCTCGGAAGAGTGAAGTTGGATAAATTCTCGGAATCTTGGTTTGGCGAGGCGGCGTCCTGAAATGAGCAGGTGAATCCTAATCGCTCGCAATTCTGGCAAACATCTCGACGTCCATCACATCGTACTTTGCGCACTCTACACGGAATGCAAGTCTGGCTCGATTTCTTAGGATGCCTGTTCGTAGGGTCGGCCGCAGCGATGTCTGCTGCGACCTCAGCTGCTGTATCTGCGGCCATCATCTGGACGCTCATATCTTCCAAATCCATTCTCCCAGATCCTGAACCTGAACATGAGTGTCGTTCTCGGGTGGTGAAAATACGATGGGTGGTTTCTTCATAGGTTCGTGTTTCCAAGCTCGAAAAGGCGGTATTGCGTTATTACGGATTGTGGACATGTTACGCTACAAGAAAAAGGAAAATCACACAGCATTGGCGGTTGAAGAATTGGAGGGAATTTCAAGGTTTGGCAACAAATTGCGAAATGGCAATTGGGAAAATGGGAAAATGGACAAATGGACAAATGGCGGGGACTGGCAAAAACGGCGCACCCTAACACCGCCTGGTTGTGATTACCTAGCAGATTACCGGGCACCTGCCCAGGTGCCCAGGTACTAAGACAGTACATAGATAGTGGTTATCAGCCCTTCCAAGGTTGTCAGACCACACTACACATTATTCACGTTCCAATAGTGTACCTAGGTAGTGGGCCTTCTAGGCCTAGCTAAACAAGTCTCAGCGCAGATATCCACTAAAGAATTCTTGTAACACAGCAGCTCCGGCTTTGACTAGTGTAGTGCTTGAAATTGTACGTCATTACACACAGTCTTAAAGGCAAACTTTTAGAATATTTGCTTCATAAGAGTTCTTAAGTAATAGGTATTCCCTTCCTAGAATCTTCCAAACACAAGGTTTCAAGTTACCTAACTACCTAAGGTACCTAGGTATACCTGGCAGCCTGGCTAAAGCTAACCCTAACTTCTAGCATGAAGGTATAATCTGCGTCATAGCTATCGTTGACATCTTCTAGTTAATTACCTAATACAAGGCAGTATATTACGTTCAACCTTGAAATATATGTACGCCGGGACACCTTATTAGGTAATGACGCTTCATAGTCTTGGCATCGCTTTAGGATCAAGCTATTTTCTGGGGTTCGTGTGACACGCGGCAACAGCATAGCTTGCATGACATACCTAATAAGGACTCTACTGGGGTTTTCTGCATGCAGTTTAGAACCGAGGATATTTAAGCCTCTTATTTTCAACGATTTATTTAAAAAGACTCAAAATACTTATCTCACGATATATTTACGGGGGCGAATTGGACGAATCGTAGACGAAAACATCCATGTCATCCAAGCTAATAAATATATATAGCCGAGCCGATAGCCGAGGGGATATCAGATACGAATCTCCTTATCGATCTAGAACTTTCTCTAGGTACCTACGCACCTAAGGTAGGTAGGCTTAGGTACTAACATGGTCTCACTAACACCAAACATTTTTCTGAACACATTTCACGAGGAACTACATATGTATCTATTCGATATACATTTAGTAAGAAGTCACTTCGTAATACTCGAGCACGAGAGCACGGTCTAGACTCCGCATACCTACTACAAATGCATATTAGTCATCTGCATTCAGATTATCTCAAGTATTCGAATCACCTATCCGGGTAGGTATTGGATATTCAGAATCTCATAAACTCGCTTAGTATAACTCATATTCACGACCTACTACCCAGCTCTCAGCCAGGCGTGTTTACGAACTTCTCCTTGGCACTAGTGTTCTCAGACTGGCCATTGGTCGCCGCCCCTTTAAGCCTCCTCTCCCTCTCGGCCCTTCCCTCGCTATTCGGGTCGTAGTATGCTGCAACCTGTTAGCCATGATATGTACCACCAGCACCATAGAAACACCAACAACGACAACTTACGTTTCTCGCCAAACACCGTAGTACGGATGCCCCTCCGAGGCGCCTCATACGAGCCCGGGATGACCCGGTGCATGACGCACCTATTATCCCACATGGCCACGCTGCCGACCTCCCACTTCCACCGCACGGAGTGGTCGTCCGCCGAGTGCAGGTGGTAGTTGAAGAAGTCCAGGAGCTTGTCCGACTCGTGCTTCTTGAGCTCCGCGAACCCCGTCACGAACCCCGTGTTCACGTTCAGCGCCTTCAGCCCGGTTACCGGGTGGGTCCGCACCGCCGGGTGGTGCGAGTCGATCGGAGGCCGGCTCGGCCCCGCGCCCCACAGGTCCAGGATCGTGTCGTACTGGAGCCGCGACGTGTGCACCGCGTGGAGCCCCTCGACGAACTTTTTCATCGCCTCGCTTAGCGTGTCGTATAGTCCGTACCCCGAGACCCAGGCCGTGTCTCCGCCGACGGGGGGGTGCTCTTCCATGCGGAGCAAGGAGTAGGAGGGAGGGTTGATTTCGAAGGACGTGTCCGCGTGCCATTCTCCAGATGGCCACGGCGTGTACTTGAGAATCTCCCGGTGGTCCTCGCGGTTGCCCCGGATCACGACGTGCTTGACGTCCTTTTGGGCGGGGTGCCGATCTAAGGTGCCATAGTGCTCGAAGAGCATCACCTGCTGATCTGTCGTGAGGTCCTGGTTGCGGAAGAACACGACACCGCGCTCATTGACGAGTAGCGCAAGTTCGTCTAACTGCTGGGGAGTTAGCTTCGATAGTTGGGCGTTCTCCAAAACTGTTCCGATAGATTCCGTGAGGTCGACTGGCTTCGCGACTGAAAAGAGCGCCTTCTTCTCGGGATCTGCAAATGACGCCCGGTCCTTGTCTGGAAAGATCTGCTCCCTGATCGGATCTGGAGGGACGTGGTCCCTAATCTTCTGCGAGAAGTGCGGGTGGATCGCAATCGGAAATCCGGAGTCCTTGGAAATATGCTTCAGAGCTTCGAGATTCGCCGACATTTTGCTAGTTCATGCTAGAGTAAATTCCAAGGTCTTGCTAGTGTGGATCTTGATCGTATGTCAAGTTAGTATACTCTGCCTATCATTGCTTATATGTACTCGGGTCCCCGATGTGGAGTTGGAGACTAATATGACGTGCGCGCGCGTTGCGCCTATTAGAAGGAAGATTTGCTATTAGTCGATAGATAACTAAGCTCCATGAGGTTGTATCCGTCGATGGCGCGAGGTTGAACCACGATCACCTCAGCTCTCCAACGACTCCGAATCTAGAGCGCAAGTTACCACTAAAACTCCCGATTGATATCAACATGTTCTTTCTAGACCCTACATTGGACGAAATCACTTAACAAACCTAGTAGTTCAATTCTTTAGATACGAAAGTAGGTAATGAGTTTTAGAATTAGCTATGGGGTATACTGTTTAAATCTTCCGAAATCTAAGCCTGCGAAACAGTCTAATGTGCGAACTCCTGGAAGTACGTTTTTCTGATACCTTAGAACCTTCAGTAGCCGATTTATTCCCAAAGTTACAACCGAGTTCAGTCAGAACCCTGCTCCTTTTTCAGGTCTCCCTCAACCTCGACGGAATTCTCCGCGTCACTCTTATCGTCGTTGACACCAAAGGTTCTAATCACCAGCCAAGCCGGTACTATAGAAAGACCCCATAGGCCAAAGTTGATATAAGGACCACCAACAGCAGCTATGATAGGAACGGCATTGAGGCCGTAACTGACGGCTTGCCAAGCCGACTCTGTTCCTCGTAGTAGCGCGGAAAATCGGATCGTCTCTTGGGGATTCGAAGATATCTGGCTGATTATGAAGTACGAGAAGTTATAGTTGAGTTGGAAACCAGATACGAGGAAGACGAAAACGCCAAAGGCCCTCCCGAACCCGGGATCGCTCCAGTCGAAAAGCGGCTGAGTTCTGTTGTATTCGGTGACGTTGATTGCGAGCCACAACCACCAAGCACCCTGCAGTGTCATTATAACGATGAAAGCCCGTCGAGACCTTGTCTTAAGCGAGATCTGGTGCTGGTCCAACCACACCCCAAGGAGGTTCCCGCATAATACTGCGATGATACCAGATATGAATGATCCGAGAGCTCTCGCTCGTACGCTGAACCAGAGAGCATTGTAAGTGAAAAATACCGCTTCAGAGTAGACTCCTTGACCAATCCAGAGAACGACGAAGAGAAACTTCTTGGTAAAAAAAGATCTCGTCGTAGCCTTTAATTCCTGCCAAGGGTTGTCGAAGATGGTAAGTTGGACTGGTATTCCACTCGGGCGCTGGACGTCAGATGGCTTGTTGAGAAGGAGAGCTACCAGTGTCCCGCTCGCCTGGAGGGCAATGAAGATGATGTATACTGTGTAGGAGACCTTTCCGGCTTTGTTGCGGTCCGCATTCAGACCCAAGTTCACGGCGCCCCCTAAAATTTGGCCAATCCGTGTCCAGGTCAACCAGTAGGCAACCATTCTCCCTCGGTTACGCGGTTCGGGATACGCGATAGCTATGGCTGCCTCGGCAGCCCAGAAGATGCCAGCAGACATGCCGCAAAGAGCAGCCCCGACAATCACAAGCCACTCGACACCATATCGATTATTGAGGTATAGCCCGGCGGCATAGGGGGCGTATCCAGTAGTGCCGATAAACAGAGCACCTTTAATGCCGACATATTTGACAATACTGCTGGTAAACCAACAAGATATCACCATAAGGCAGAAAGTAAGCGCATTCCCAGTATTCACCAGATAAGGCGATTGAGCGCCTCCAGCGCCGAGAGAGTTCATCGCCCCCCATAGTCCCGGCGCCGCAAAGCTGCAAAGCCCGAGGATTGTAGCATTGTAGAACACTGATCGGTACCACTTGACTATTTTTAGTTAGCAAAGATTAAACGTTTAGAAAATAATTAATCGGCGACTTACCTTTGACAGGCTCATTCTCGGTCCTCACAGAGCTTTCCAGCGTTCTTTCCGTTACATCCGCCATTTCGAGGAGTGTAACAGCAAGATGACTTGGCACTCAGAAGAATATGCGTGAGTAGCGAGGTTTAGTCAGGAGCATGTTGTTTACTCATATACTAAACACGGCCAACTAAAGCCGTGGAAATCGTTTCATATTATTACGAGTAAACGAATCGCACCTTACTCTCGAAATAATACGTGATAGATTTCATTATAGATATGATTTCATGGTCTAGATCACCGGATTCGAGAGCCGATTCGTCTGCCGAGACCTGTGCGATGATAGCATATGCGCACAGAAAAAGCACGCCATTGCGCCCCTGAAATTGGTCATCGTGTATACCTATCTCAACCCCTTCGTACCTCGAAACCCCGACCCCAACGCCTAGGATTAACATGTCAGGTCAAAAGAGTTTAATATGATGCCATGGCTGATCGTAACTTTATAAATCCTATATGGGATTAGTCAACGAAGCCGTTCCTCTTAGACTCGGGCGATTAGCTGGCTTCGGAGTATACGCATTACTTTGGCAGACTACCCGGATCATGGGTGGTAAACTGGATTCCCCGACATGAGCTCTATCAAAGATAAGTTTCGGCGAAGTTGTATTGTAGTGCGCGGCGGTAAATCTAGGCGTCGTTGCTTGGAGTAGTGTTACCTTGAGAGAACGGACGTATGGGGGAGGGGTTCGTGGAAATTCGGACAGCAATAGCACTTGAGAAATAATTTCTAGCTATAAAATAGCTGTACCAAGACGTGGCAGCCCTTAGTTCGAATTAATTTCAACGTGTTTTGTACTTTTTTTAAACAAGGTGCTTGGTTAATAAACAATTGAGCGGACTAAAATAATAATAGGTAACAAAGTAGAATAGGAATATCGAGACCGATTCGAGACCTATTCGATATTAGTAAGCTTAATAACCTTATCTTAACTATCTGTGGCGGTGCTGTGGCTTTAAATATTAGTGGAACATCAAGCCAAGCCACCCCACCCCTATTCTTTATCAAATACCTACCTAGGTACCTACCTAGGGTAGCCAAGTTACGCCGGACCAGTAAGCCACGCCGACGAACATTTTACACGTGTTCATGGTCCACTCCGATCGTCCCAATCCACAATGTTGAGCTACTACTAGTTCCTTGCCTTGAAATCGGGTTTCAAGTTTCGTAACGGTGGATAAAGACAATCTCGTCGTTGTTACGCACTATCTAGTATGTCCTTCATTATAGCCCCCCTATCCTTATCCTTATCCATGATCCATGATCCATGGGCTCTCATGGGCTTGGACTCTTCATATTATATTGGCTTGCTAACCATGAAAGTAGGCAACGTAGCGACAGGGTTGAGATAAGCCATGGCTGCCCTCGAGAAGAATCAAGCAGAGCTTGAAAAGGCTGCTAGCCTCGCTCATTTGCCCAAGTCTGACGAGTATGATAAGATGATCTCCGGGATGCTGTGAGTGCTTCTTTATAAGCGTACTCATAGTACATAAGTCATGTCATATTCGATCAAGGCCGCAATATGAGCTAAGGGTGCCGTTTCGCTAATTCAATCTCACCTTAAGCTACGATGCTCAAGATCCCGAGCTCGCGAAGGCGCGTTTCAACGCTAGGAAATGGATGCATAAATATAACAATTACTTCCCCGACGACCCGGAGGCCAACTTCGAGACCCTAACCAATGCTAGGAAAAACATCCTCAAACAATTCTTGGGCCACATCGAGGACGAGGTCTTCATCGAACCCTCGCTCGCCGTGGACTACGGGTGTAACATTCGCCTCGGCCACCGGTTCTACTCCAACTTCAACCTCACCATCCTGGACTGCGCGCTGGTCACCATAGGCGACCGCGTCATGTTCGGCCCCAACGTCTCGATATTAACGGCCACTCACGAAACCGAAGTACAGAGCCGTAGAGATGATGTCGAATATGCCAAACCTGTGACCATCTGTGACGACTGCTGGATAGGTGGACATGTCGTTATTCTGCCTGGCGTCACTATCGGCGAGGGGTGCACCGTCGCCGCTAGCTCTGTTGTGACGAAAGATATTCCGGCGTGGAGCGTTGCGATGGGCACTCCTGCGCGGGTCGTAAGAAAGGTGACACCGTTGGAGAAGGTTCCGGAAAGAAACCCATAAGACTAATACATTGTTCATTATATGCACGGCGCGTTTGTACTGTTATATCTTCATAATTTAGCTGTTCAATCGAAATAATGCAACGGCTAGTCGTCACCCAAAGTCTTGTTTTCGCGTAACTTTATAGCTCGAGCAATCATCAACCTCGATATTTGTGTTTGTTTTTCCATTAATTCCGGCTGGTATTGAATATGTTCATGGTCATCTTTTTTGGCAGATGGATTTATTCCAGTCTGTTTCTCGGCCTCGTTTGTTCTTTGAAATCGATTCAGGATTCGAGTTGTCATGTCAACAGCGTGTCGTTTTCTCTTATGGTCTTTCAGACCTTTCTCGCTAGAGAACCCAACATCGTTGTACGCACAGTCCTGCTCATAACACTTAAGCTTTTTGAAATGGCGAAGCTCATGATTTCTCAGCCGGCTTTCTGAATCAAATCCAACTGTTGCACGATCGCATCCAGCGACCTTGCAGACATAGGCGTTGGAGCCGAATTCCTCTTTGAATATGATCAGGTCTTGTTGAGGTACACCAGAAACTACGGATTGCCCAATTAAATATTGCGCAATCTCATGGTAAGTACGTATAACTTGAAGCAATGGTTGTGGTTCACTATCCGAGCCTATAGGAGTATTGGTGTTAGTACGAAGTTACAACCTTTATAGGTATATAGTGTAGATGGTTCAACTTACATAGGCATAGCCTGTCCTGACTACGTCGTCTAAGGGCATGCCTGATGAAGCCATGGGTTTCTTCTGATCCCTTAAACCAATGTAAGGGCAGATCTATATCTTCCACATCATTCCCACGAGGTAGAATAGGGTCTCCTAGAACCAAAACTTTTTTGTAGAGCGAGGAGAGCTGATGTAACATCGTGTCGGCACCGTCGACTACGGTTTCATTCCGTAATCGCAAATACTCGACAAGATGATCCATCCATTGTTCGCTTGCGTAGGGTAATAGTCCGTATAGGGCCAATGCAACATCTAATGTATTTGTTGTTGCTGATATCGAAGAATGTAGGTTGAGTCCTTGTTTTACCTGCGAAATGCATGCAAACGCGACATGGTACTGTGCTTCGATGATGCTAACGAACGGTTTAGAGCCGTATTCTGTAAGAAACCTTGAGACAGCAAGTTAGAATTGAAGTATTAGTTGCGGATGAGACATGAGTACTTTGGTACTGTTGAATGTATGAATGCTAGTGTGCCATCAGGGCCATCTTCTATAAATGGCTTGCAGATATCGGTAGCGTTAGGAAAAGGTTTCGTGTCTCTATTGATGACTTCGCATCCTGGATAGAGTGTCATTGCAAGTCGAACTTCATATTTTCGAGGTGGATGGCATCCATTGTGGCACATAATCCATGAAAATACTCGGCGTATCTTGACTATATCCTCATCTGAGCACCTGCTACAGATATTACCGAGAATCCTCTTATACCTGTAGGCATTGTAAGAACGGAAAATGTATTGACCAATTATCTTGAACACGTACGCTTCTGCTAGATCCTTCGGTAGGCTGCTAATTTATGATCGAAGGTCTTGTTTGTTAATGGCGTTTCTTAAAAGATCGAGGACTAGTCGAACCCATAGGAACATGCCTATGAATAATATTAGTATAACCTGGAGTATTTGCATTTCATGGAATGGATGTATTATAACCATCTGCTTTTCCCATTATTTCATCTCGAAGATTACTTAGCACTTCATTTTCGATTACCCTCCCATGCATCTCATTGATATCTTCCAAAGTACCATCGATGATTATCTCTAAGTCCTTTCGGATGTGGAGATCCTCATCTGTAATACAGAGCCTTGGCTTCTTCACCAAGCATGAGGATATACTGGGAATATTCTGACTCACGAAAAGTACCTTGCAACCGGACGATGACATGGACAATTGAATAAGATCCTTGATCAAGTTTCTGTGTTCATCTGGCGATATTTCATCTATCCCGTCCACAACAATACGAAGGTCATCAAACTGGGCGATTAGTTTTGGTAGAATCTCCTTCAAGACGTTCTGCGATGGTCTACGTGCTTTCGATACACATTCGTCGTACATAAAGGGCACGATATCGTGACACATCTGAACGAGTTGGGAACAAATAACCCTAAAAATGTGAGCACCTACACCTTGAGCAGGCGTATGGAAGTCGCAGAAGAAGAAGGCTACCCGCCGACTAGGATCGGATCGTAAGAAATGGATAAGCTGGGCACTTAACACGGATTTCCCTATAAAAGTTAGTTCTATGTGTCATTTGTATACCCTGTTTACTTCAGTAGTAATATTACCTGAGCCAGGTTTGCCGTATAACCAGAGCAAAGAGCCTCCATGGTTTCGTTGAAGCCACGTTCTGAGTTTTGGACATTTAGTAATCCACTGAGATGTGCCCTCGAAACAACGACTCCTCAGCCACTCAAGCTTCATCTCCGGGTAAACAGTTGCGATTTCGAGCCAATGAAGTACTGCCTGTTGCTGCTCGGTTTGCCATTGATGCTCCCTATTCAAATAATTTTGGAGCTCCTTTTCCCGCCACTCTGTAGCTTGAACAATGCTTAATGACGTGGCTTCTCGATCAATCAATTCACTATTCCGAGCAATGCTATCAAGAAGACTGCCAAATCGGTGATCGAAACGTCCCCATAATGAATCAAAACACATCTTCCATCCTACTAGGTATTTATATATGATCAGACGGTCTAGAGGTTCTAGAAGGGTAGCACCTCTTACCTGGCTTTTTTATCATAGAGTAAGCACGTCTATGAAACTCG
Source organism: Jackrogersella multiformis (assembly GCA_902806575.1). Lineage (NCBI taxonomy): Eukaryota > Fungi > Ascomycota > Sordariomycetes > Xylariales > Hypoxylaceae > Jackrogersella > Jackrogersella multiformis. The sequence continues at coordinate 382,066 of CADCXD010000011.1, read as the reverse complement.
ATGATATCTTCGAACAAGAATCCAACTAGTCGTTGGAAATCTTTGTGCCGAGGAAACGCTTCCAAGTAACGCGAGAATCGAGGCATATTACTGCCTATGTTTCCATATGCCATTAAAATCTTGTCCAAAGCATGGGTGTAGTCACACACAGCCTAAGTCGGGGATGTTAGTGATACTTAATTCAAAGCGGATCCTTCCACTGGTGATACTCACCTGTAAAATGAATTTGATCGGAGCCTTGATACCAGTTCATTAGTATCTATTTAAAAAAGGTGATACGAATATTTCACCTACCCATAACCAAGGAAGATAAGGCGTTCCATTGCAAGCAACTTCGACCGCTTTAGAGTACCTCTCAATAGCATCCAGAAAGGGGGTTAGACGCCCGAGATCTCTAAGGCTTTGCCGAGCAGCAAGTTCTTGTTCAATTTTCTGGATGGCAGTTCTCACATCATCAAGTTTATCGGTCGATTGTATTGACTGAAAATCGAAAGGGGAAATTTCCTTGCGAAAACGTTCACAGGCTCTTTCTATGAGCCGCTCGGCCATTTCGGAAAGATCTTGTAAACATTCAGTAGTAGCAGATGGTGTTGAAAATGATAGAGAAAATGGGTGAAATTTGGGAAATAAGTAAATTGGGCAAACATAAGAAAGGCCGCCTACCTACTTAGTGGCGATGGCCCAGCTTTACTCTGCCTGCTTATGCAGGTATCATTTGTGTAATATCACTAATATCTTCCTAGGTTTCTAATTGGGAGACTACCGACACAGCCCTATCCAAGCCCCCAAGTTAGGCGGTGGGCATTTTCCTCTGTCATACTACATTTAATTCTGGATAACATAAAATGGAAAAATTTAATTCTTAGAAATCTAACACACAGTACGAAGGAAATGCTAACACTTCTTGATGTCTGAATACATAGAGCCACCTACGAAGAGGCGAAGAATAGAAGAGGAGGGCGAGATTGGCACGCAGTTTCCGGGGCATGACTCACAATCCATATCCCCTTATGCCTTGCAACCACACAACTCGGGTGACGAACTGATGCTATATGACAATTTGGTACCATATCCCAATAGCCCATCCAAATTATCTGAAGAGCAACATGCGATCGTGTGCTTTGGAATGGTATACTATACTATTATTACTTAGCTATGTAGTTCTTCACTGATCTTGATCTAGCTGCCTCTAGACCCAATCGATGCGATACCCGTCAAGAATAACGAACCTCTTTTAGCATACTTCGATGCCTCCGGGAGTCTTTCCTCCACAGGCACAGGCGATTCCTTAGCAAAAGTGAGCCCAAGAGATACAGAGATTATACAACTCTTTATTCGAGAGAGCATTGATGTTGAGTTCTGGTTATTCTCCGAGCGTATTTCTTCTAAGTCTACTGCAAATGGAAAAACTTGCGTTACGGCTACTCTTTATGGCGACATACACCTGGGAGAACTACTAAAGGAAGCTCTTCGGATCATAGGAATCTATCTCCAAGATCCACTCTACGCTGGTCGGGATGTTCTATATTGGAACCCACAACGATTTCATAACGCCGCTAATCAGCAAACATCGTCATTTTCGTGGAAATGCGATACTACGATTAATAGGCAGGAACAGGTTTCGCCTGTAGACTTCCTCTCTGCCTTCACAACCGAGACTTCGTTGTCGGAGACGGAAGGTTCACAATTCCTCCTAACACCTCTACATAGGTAGGTATGGTTGTTTCAAAATTTCTATCTAATATAGACTAACAACTTTCAAGTCATCAAAAACAAGCCCTGACATTTCTAATCAACCGCGAGAGAGGGTGGAATCTCTCGACTCCTTGCGCAGATATTTGGTCTTTGAAGAACGACCAACAGGGCTGTTCAATGTACGATTTTAAAATCCATGTATGAACGGAGTTAGAAGTTATTAACAATGTTGCTTTAGGTACTTCAACAACGTCGACTTGACATATTATGGGGATCCCCCAGAACAATTCAAAGGAGGGATACTCGCTAACAACATGGGTTCAGGGAAAACATTGACAATGATTGCGTTAATAGCCCACGACCGATCCCCTAATTATGATCCCTCGGAGCGCACACCATTCAACGAAGAACATCCAAGAAAAGCCACCCTGATAATCATGCCACCATCCGGTAAGTTTCATATGCTACCTAGATGCTTACTTTTTTCAATTACGCTAAAAACATTCTTTAGTATTAAAGACGTGGGACGAAGAATTATCCAAGTAGGTAAACTACCCCTACGTTTAATACTCGTACGCTGAACTATTAGACATCTCTCAAACGGTGTGTTCTCATGGCGTCTACACCATGGAACAACCAAAATCACGGTTTCCGACGAGATAACGTCTACTGACATAATCTTAACCACCTATAATACTCTTGCGAGCGAGTGGGGAAACAAATCTAGCTCCATGTTGTTCTCCCATCGATGGTCCCGTGTGATCCTAGATGAAGGTTTGTCTCCTTAATACCGGATACATATAGGAATATACATGAAATACTAATTTGAAACAGCGCATCACATAAAGAATCCAGCAACGAATACAGCCAAGGCTGCATTCGCACTTGAGGCCGATCGACGATGGGCTGTGACCGGGACGCCAATACAGAACCGTTTATCAGAACTCGGAAGTCTCTTTCGGTTTCTTGGTGTCTTCCCGTATTCATCTCAGAAAACATTTGATGAGCAAATCATTCGCCCCTGGGCCATGGGTGAGGGTAACAAAGTGGTTGGTCGACTCAAACGTCTCCTCAACTTCGTAATGCTTCGCAGAGCCCATAACCACGCATCTCTTCCGCAGCGAACAGACCTTAAGATCTATTTGACTCTTGCCGAAGAAGAAATAATTGCTTATAACGAGGCAAGAGATAAAGCACTTAGATGCATTGATGACCTTACAACAGGTCCGAAGTCTCGGGAAAGCTACATGAACGCGCTACAGAAAATCAATACGCTACGTCTCATCTGTACCCTAGGCCTATCAAGCCCCCAGACACGTTCGAGTCCTCAACCTTCCTCGGCCTTCTCAACTGGAGTTACATGGGATGAAAGCATTGCCAAGAAAACTCTACAAGCACTCCCTTCTTTAGGGGTTCCGATAGTATGCCGAAGATGCGATGTTCCCCTGGACATCTCCGAAACACCACTTTTCATATACTTGACAAAATGTCTTCGAATCTGGTGCTCGTCTTGTTACAAAAATCTCAGTTCAAGTATCCATCCTCTTTGCGAGTGTGTCCCCACATGCCCTACGACGAAGTCGACCCTTGAGGATATACCTACATCATCAATCCAAAGTTATAATTGTGAACGAGACTGCAAATATCCTAGCAAGATTCGGAGTTTAGTCAGCGACCTGCAACAACATGCTGGAGACGCAAAAAGGTATCACCCCTCAGCTATAATACAACCCTTAGCGGTTAAAGCTCACTGCGATTAGCATTGTATTTTCCTCCTGGAGATCAACGCTGGATTTGGCACATTCGGCTCTGAGCCAGTTAGGAATAAAATGTGTTCAAGTCGATGGGAGAATTAAAAGCAGAGACCGCAACATCATATTCAAGGATTTCACTACGACTGAGGATGTGAAAGTGCTTCTGTTATCCCTTTCGTGCGGTGCAACAGGGTATGCTATACCTAACCATTCACGAGTGTTAGATCTAGGTTACTAACTTATTCTTAAAGATTAATTATGATAAGGGCAATAGAGCTTGGAACTGTAGTTTCATTTTGAATAATAATTCTTCATGGTTTTAAGGTCCTTGCCTTCTTCTTTTTTTTACGAAGCGAGGCGTAATAACTTATATGTATATAATCTAAATATTTTCTTAAGCGTTATTAATGCCTTTTTAATCCTATTAGTTTAATTTTATATATATTGATTAAGTTTTTTAATTAACTTTATTTAATAGCTTTATTTTATAAATTTTAATATATTTTATATTTATTAATTTATATATATTAATTATATTTTTTTTATAAAGCTTATTTATATAATATTAATTTTTTTTTTAATATTTATTTTTAAATATATTATATAATTATAAAATCGTAAGGTTTATTAACGTATTATTTATAAAATAATTTAATTATTATTTTTACTTTTTTATTAAATATATATTTATAAAATTTTTAAGTTTAATATTTTTTAACCGGTTAATTTTTTTATTTTATAAGATATTTTATTTTACTTTAATTTTTAATAAAGTTTATTATTTATTTTATTTAATAATCTTTAAATTTTATTAAGGCTATTATACGTAAAACTTAATTAAGGTTAAATTTTTTTTTAATTATTAATGCGATAAGGTTCGATAAGTAAAATATAAAATAAGTTATATATTTTTTATTTTTTTAAAAAAATAAGTTTTATTACGGTAAAAGAAATTACTTATTAAATCTTGAAAAGGCTTAAGAGCTTTTTATTTAATTTTTTAACGAGGCGTTTAATTTTAATATTTTTTACGTTTAATATTATAAATTAATTTATTTTAAAGATTAATATATTCTTTTATTATTTACCGGCTTATTTTTTTATTCGTTAATGGTTTTATTTTAAGTATTTTTATATATTTTAATATATTTATATTATTTAATATATATATAATTTATTTTTAAGATTACGTAAAATACTTATAAAAAGGTTATAAGTTATTAAGTAATAATTATAATTAACATAAAAAAAGGTAAGTTATATTAATAAAAAAAATATTATTATTATAAGTATATTTTATAATTAATAAAGGCTTTAAGATAAACCTTTAAAATTTAATTAAGGCATTTTATTTATTTATCGGTTTATAAGTAAAATATAATACTTATATAAAATTTAATATTTATTAATTTAAAAAAATCTTTTTAAATATAAGACGTAAATTTAAAATTTTTATTAAAAATAATATTTAAAGATATATTATATAATCTTTAATATTATTTAACAAAAATTCTAATTAAGTTATTAAAAAAAAAAATTCTTATTTTAAAAAATAAATTTATTATTATTTAAATAAAGTTATAACCGTTTAATAAAGGAAGGTTAATAATAAAATTTATTATTATTATTAATTAAAAATATTTATATAAAGCGTAACGAAGGATTTTATTTTATTAATATTTTAAATAACTTTATATGTAATTTCGGATAATATTTTTAATATTTAACTATTAAAAGTTTTAAGTAATTAATTTTAAAATTTTATTTATTCTTATATATTTAGCGATAAAAATATTATATTTAATAAAAATAACTTTCTTTTAAAGTTTTGTAAATATTTAAAAAAAAATTTTAATATAAAAGGTTGTTTTATAAAATAACGTTTTTAAAAAGATTTTTAATTTACGTAACGTATTTTGGATTATTAATAATTATTTTTTTAATCGTTTAATAAAATTATAAAGTTTTTTTAATATAACGAAAATAATTATTAAAAAGGTAAATAAAGTTTTTTAAAAATATAAAAAATATTTATTTTATAAAATCGACTTTATAAGTTAATTTTTAACTTTTTTTTTAAAGTTAATATTATAATAATCTTAAGAAAATATCGGCCTTATTATTTTATTTATTTAATCGATAATTAATTATAAATTAATATAATAAAAGTTCTTATATTTATTAAGTTTAATATTAATTTAAAATTTTAATTCGGTATTTAATTTTTTTTAAATATTAATATTATTTTTTAAAAAAAATTATTATAATTAATAATTTTTTATTGTAAATTTTATAATTTATTTTTACCGATATAAACTTATAAGAATAATAAGTTATAAGTTTAAATTTACTTTATTTATTTTTTTTAAAAAAAACGGCGTTAATAATATAATTTAAAGTATTAATTTCGATATAAGTTTATTTTAAAAAGTTAAAATAAACTATAATAAAAACTTAAATAAAATAAAATTTAAATTTTTTAAAAGATTTATTTATTTTTTCGGTCTATTTTTAGTTTTTTTTATCTCCTTTATTTACGTTAATAATTAACTTTATTATTTTTGAGAATTTCTTTATAAATTGTTAATAAAAAATTATAAAGCCGATAAATTATTAAGATTTTTTTAATAACTTAAGTGTTTTTTAATTATTAATATAATTAAAAAAATTTACTTTTTAGATTTTTTAAAAGTATTTTCGTAGGTTAATTATAAGGTAATATTTTATAAATCTTTTTAGGATTTTTTTAACGATTTTATTATATTTTTTTATAATATTCGTATAAATAAGGAAATTATTTAAGTATATTAAAAAATTTAAATCGATAAAGTTTTAAAAAATATTATTTATTATAAATTAAAAGGTTATAAAAGTATTAATTAATTTAAAGGATATAATTAGGTATTTAAAAAGATCGTATTTATATTAAAAGATTATTTTTTATTTATTTATTTTTTTATTTTTAATAAAGTAAAATTTTAATTTAAGATTATTTTTAGTAAATTATTTTATAGTTTTAAAATAAGTTTATAATTTAAAAATTAAAGGTATAAAGTATTAAATAATAATAATAATATTATTTAAGTTTTTATAGTTTATTACGAGTTAAAAAAGGTTTTAAAGATTTAATTTATTTATAAATATTATAAATGTTATATAAAATAAAGTTAATTTTTAAATACGTTTATTATTAAATATTTTATTTAATTATAGTTTTAACGTATTAAATTTCTTTTTATTTATAGCGTAAAAGGGTTTTTAAAGAGGCGTTTTTTTTAAAAAAATCGATAACGTGATCTTATAATTAATAATTTAAGAAGCGTTATTTTGTTTTTTTTATTATGATATATATAAATTTACGGAATTCTTTAAGAACGTTTTTTAATGTTTCGTTTATTTTAATATTTTTTATTATAATTATATTAGTTAGTTTTTTTAAGTTATATAAAGTTAAGTTAATATAATATTTCCGATAATAAAAAAAATTAAACTTAATCTTTTTAAGATTTAAGAAAAAATTTATAAGTTTATGGATTTTTATTTATTATTATGGTATAATAATATTATATTTATTATTTAAGGCGTTTAATTTAAAGTTAATTTTAAAGAAATAATCTTTTTAATAATAAAAGATAAAAGGATCGATATAATAACGTTTTATAAAAGGAATTTAAGTTAAATTAAAGGTTAATATAAGTTATATATATTATTTTTTAATAATCGGTAATTTTTATTTCTTTATTTTAAAAAGAGATATTATTAAAATTAAGCTTTTTAAATTTAATAATGTTTATATTAAGTATTCTTTTTTATTATATATTAATATTATATTAATAATAAGTTTATATTTTAAAATTAATTTTAAGTAAGGTTTTTTTATAACTTTTATTTTATCTTTAATTAATTTTTTAATTGTTACGGTTTAAAGTATTTTACTTTAATTTAATTATAGGATTTAACGAGATATAACGTTAAGGTTATTTAAAAATCCGAATTAAAGTTTTTAATTTTTATGATTTAAGGATAAAATAATTCTTATAAAGTTATATTTATTATTTTTTTTATAATAAAGGTATAAGTTAAATATTATTATTTTAAGATTGTTTTATAAAGAAAATTTTATCCGGATTTAATAATAAATCTTTATTATTAACGTTTTTTTTAACGAAATAAAAAAAGGTTTAATAATTATTACGTTTATAATATTAATAAGATTTTTTATGTTTTTTTTATTAATTTATATTTATTTAGTTAATTTTTTAAGGTATTTTTATTATTAAATTAAACTTTATTTTTTAAATTTAAATTTAATTTATTTTCGTTTTTAAGTTTATTATTATTTTTTAAGGATTAATTTTAACCTAAATTAAAACGATTTTTCCTTTTGCGGTTAACTTAATTTAATTTTAAAGGTTTTTAAGTTAAAACGGGTTTTTTTTTTCCGAAATATCGAGGTTAGTTAATATATTTTTATATATTTAACTTATTTCTTAAATAACGATAAAGAATTTTTTATTTATATTTAGAAATCTTTTTTATTTAAAATAAATTAATTTAGTGATTTTATTAAGGAGGGTTTTAACGATATAATTTTAAAATATTATTTTAAATTATTAAATTATTTTATTAAAGTTTAATAATTTGATAAAATATTAAGTAATATTTTTTTAATATTTAAGCTTATTTTTTTTTTTTAAGTTGCGGTGTTTTTTCGAAAGGTTTATAAAATATTTTTAAAAAGTAGTAACGTATATTATTTAAATGTTAAAAACCTTTAAGTGTGTAATTTAGTTTTTATGTTATTAATGTTATAATTATATTTTTTTAAATAATAACGATTTAATTTAATTAATACGGTAAAAATCTTTAAGAAAACTTTTCGTATATATTTTTAAATATGTTTTAACTTTTATTTATTAAGTTTAAAACTTTAAGAAATCTTTATTATTATAAATAGTAAGTTTATTAAGTTATATTAAATTAACGGTAATTATAACGTAAAAGGGACGAATTAATTGTTTTAAAGCTTTAAGTAATTAATTATTATTATTTTACGGTGGAGGATTTTTATTATTGTTTAAGGGCGTAAGATTGCTTTAAGGTAGTTTTTTAAGAGGGTTTTTAAGTGATTTAAGGTTTTAAAATTAATTATTAAAATCGGAATTATTTAGGTTATTATTAAGTATTTTAACGGCTTTTTTAAAGGGAATTTTTCCTTTATTTTCTTTAGATATAAAGGGGTTAATTTTAATAAAGTTAAATTATATTTAAGCTTTTTTAGTTATTTTTTTAATTTAAGTTTATAAAAAGGATTATAAAAAAAGGAGGTTTTTTATTTAAGTTTTTAAGTTAAAATATTTAATAAATAATACTTTAAAGTATATTAAGTTTTTTTAATCGAAGGGATTTAATTTAATTAACGTTTTTAATATAATACGTTTTTTAATGCTTTTTAAAACGAAGTTAATATTAATTAATTTATTAAAAATTAATTAAGTATTAAATTTATTAAAAACGGTTTAAGTATAAGCCTTTAAGTTATTAAATTAACGGGAGATTTTTACATTAATATATATAAAGTTTATATTTTTTTTTATAAAAAAGTTATTAATTTAAGATTTTTTAATATAAACTTAATTTATTACTTTTTATTAAAAATCTTTTTATTTCTTAATATTTTAATAAAAAATTTAAAAGATTTATTAATAATAATTAATTATTTTTTAAAACTTATTAATAATTTTTTATTAAGTTTAATTATTTTATATATATTAAATAATTATATTTTAAATTTATTACGAAAAATTTAAGTTAATTTATTAAATTTAATATTTAAAATAAGTTATTTATTTATTTATTAATATTATATTAATTTAATTTAATTAAATTATTATATTATAAATTATTTAAATTATATTATATTACTTTTAAATTTAGTTTTTATTAATAATTTAATTACTTATAACGGTAATAATAAATATTTAAATAATATAATAATTATTGTATATTTTTTAATAAAATTTAATAAATTATATAAAAAGATTATTAAAATTAATTCCGATATTATTAATATTAAAAGCGTTTTATATAATTATTTTATAATTTTAAAGGTTATAAAAAATTATAATATTATCGTTATTAAATTAAAGTAATTTAAGAATAAAGGAAAGGTTTTAAAATAATATGTTTTTTATTTTAAATATTTTAATAAAAAACCGCGTATTAAAACGTTATTTAATCTTAATAAATTGTTATAAACGGCGATTTTCTTTAAATTTACCTTTAATTTTAAACTTTTATAAAAAAGATATTATTAAAGATTTAAAAGATTATTTATTATTTAATAAAGAAAATAATTTAAGGTTTTATAAATTAATAAATAGTAAGGTTAAAATATAAATACTTAACTTAAATATTTATAAAATAATAAAATATAAAAATTTCCTTTATAATTATAATAACGTACGTAATAATAAAATTAATAAATAAAATTAATATAATATATTTTAATAAGAAACTTCTTTAAGTAAATTAATTACTTATAAGTAATTAAATTAAGGTAATTTTTTAAAAAAGATTAATTTTCTTTTAAAAAGCACGTGTTTTTTTAAAAATAAGGTTTTTTTAAAATATAAAAGAATTATTTATAATAAAGGTAATAAAGCTTAAAATTATAATTTAATTTCAAATAATAATCTTTTATAATTTTAAGGTTTTTACCTTTTTTTTTCTTACGAAATACGATATAATAACTTATATATATATAATTTAAATATCTTTTTAAACGCCGTTAATACTCTCTTAATCCTATTAATTTAATCTTATATATATTAACCAAATCTTCTAATTAACCTTATCTAATAGTTTTATTTTATAAGTTTTAACATATCTCGTATTTATTAACTTGCATATATTGATCATATTCTTCTTCGTAGAGCCTATCCGTATGACAGATTAACACTCACCGCGGCCTCACGAGTATACCTCATGGAACCTCAATGGAATCCCTCCATCGAAGAACAAGCCCTTTCAAGGATTTACAGGATTGGCCAGACTAAAGACGTTACGACAATCCGCTTCATAATGGAAGATACTATCGAAAAGGTAATCCGACTAGCATTCCTTGTTTATAGCATCATCTGATATTGATAAATGACAGTACATCACAGACATCCAAGATACTAAAAGGGATCTCATTACAATTCTCCTCTCTTCACCTGGATCCTCGAGACGAATTACGGAACAACGCCTCCAGGTAAACAACCAATTACTTCAGAACAGTTCACGAGATGCACTAACGAGATAATTAGGAACTAAGAAACGTCCTTTGATAAACCTAGAGAATTCATCCCTTTCCTACTCGCTTCTTGGAAACTTAGGTATAAAATGTCAGTGAGATATGCAATGCTGTTAACTTGTAATTAATCATAAATTGTACTACATTTAGAGGCAGAAAAGAAATCTTCGTGTAGAGCCAGCCCATCCTCTCACGTATTATCCCTGATTCTTCAGACAAAAAAGATCACCCTGACAGTTCAATCTACTCGAAAGAGTACCTATCCCGGCACGTGTTCCTGAGATACATGGGGTTAGCCAGCTCCTCGCACGTGGGGACCTTCTCGTCGACCCTGTTGCCGCGCGGGGCGAACTTCTCCCTGAGCAGGACCTCCCTCTCGCTCGCCTCCAGGTTGACCGCCTCGCAGATGTTCAGGTAGGCCAGGTCGTTCTCGCACCACTGCACCGCCGCCCACACGTACTCGAGCTCGTCGGCCTTCCGGCGGATCTCGGATACCAGCTCCCCGGGGGCGCCGATCCGGTACTCGTCGAGGTAGTGCGTCGTGACCGGCTCCCCCGTCTCCTCGTCCGTCTCCTCCTCAATGTGGTCCACCACGATCGCCCGCTCTCCTCTCTCCGCACGCGCCAACGCCGTCGCCGCTTCCCTGAGCCGGTACGCGGATGCTAGTTTGAGGCCGTCGGTCAGCGAGCGAGCCTCGACGATCTGGTCCTGGGCCAACGTGCCGATGCGAGCCATTCTGTCGAGATCCTTCGCTATCTCACCAGCGGCCCACCTCCTCCCCTGGTTCTCGCCCAAGCTCTGCACCTGCCGCTCCGCGTTCGACGCGGCCAGGATGGTCCTCACGAACTTATCGATATCCGTGGAGCTGATCTCCACGCCCAAGCGGAGGTTCTCGTACGCGCTGTTGACATCGCGCGCCACGGCCGTGCCGTTGGTGCTGTCGTCCTCGTCCTTGAGGAACCGCAGGAAGTACCCGGTGTACAGCTGGACGATCTTCTCCTGGGTGATGCGGTTGCGCGCGCCGTCGACCTTGCGGCGCCACTCCTCCGTCAGGTGCTCCGCGGGCTTGCCCAGGCGGCCGATCTGCCCGAGCCACTCCGCTACCCAGTTCTTGTCGCTCGCGTCCTGGAACGGCCAGTCCTCCGCCGCGAGGCTCTCGTGCAGCGAGGCGCGCACCTGCTCCACCTCCTCGAACTGCGTCGCGAGCCGCCTGGCCCGCGCCACCAGTATCGCCACCATCTTCTCGACCCCGGGGACCACGGCCCGGCTCTGGCCCTCGGCCGCCGCGCGCAGGTGCGCCGTCGCGTTGGCGGCCCGGCGGTTCAGGTACGGGAGGACATTGGACCGCACGTGGAGCCTAAAATTTTCGCCCTGGCTCTCCAACAAGTTGAGGTCGATCGGCGGGGTGTCGCGCTCCTCCATGCCTTCGGGGATCGACTCCGTGTTGAGGGATAGCATCTGCGGCAGGTGGTATCTGACGGTGCTGTTGAGCGCGCCGAGCAGGCCGTCGGCGATGGTGCCGTCGAACCACGCGGGGTCCTCGGGGGCGGCGTCCCAGCGCCGGCGCGTCCAGAACTGCCCGAAGGTCTCGCCGTGGAAGGGCGAGGTGCCCGCCTGCGGGGCCTTGACGCTGCGGAGCTGGTAGTTGGACCGGATCGCGGGGCTCTGCACCAGGCGCGTGTACTGCTCTAGAACTTCGACGACGACCGCTGCGGACACGATGTCTCTCTTTATGTGCTTGATTCTTTCGCCCCGTATGGTCGGCGACGTATAGCGGGGAACCACAGAAGGGTTCGCCAGACTCTCGGATGGCGGTTCGGCGTTATTGCAGTATACCCCGTTGGAGTATGCTAGCAGCGAGACTGCTAGGTGTGTGATGGTGAAACGCATTTTTTATTTCTGCTTTTATAATGATTTAAACTGGGAACTTTGAGATTAACTTACTGCGGTATGTGGCTGATCAAGTTTAGACTTCTTGCTATTTATTATTGCCTGAATAATGTTCGCTTGTCTGGTCCTCCCCCTTTTCCAAATGCTTCTATGTCTCGTGTATATATATTTTGGATTAGCCATAATGAACGACGATATGTCGCATGACAACTTCTTAACTGTTTAGTCAAACTAGTTGTTTAGTATCTTCCATCATGTACATTATCTTTGCGATTGTTGCTAAACAAAGAAGAAATCTCGGGGAGCACGTTAACCACAAAGATGATATTCTTATACTGAATTATTTTTCTTTGTAGGGGCAGGCATATGGTGCAAACAATCCCATTGTGTTCTTATAAGCAATAACATAGTAATTGTTATCCTATTACGAGTTTATTAGCTTGCGTTCACCAAAGCTAAGGTTAGCCCCTGAGCAGACATAAGATAATGGCCTCTTGTAATTTGATACAACATAACCATCCATACCATGTCTATGTACCTAATCATATAAGTACCAGTCACTTAAAATGGCGTATCTGAATTTCGGGAAAATCATCGTTTCATCATTAATTACCTAGACTATTAGGTCAAGTCTGTTATGTTGACTTGTGTTTGGACTAGGATAACCAGATCAGAGTCCTTCTGACTCTCGAGCTAGTACAACCAAACATACTACAATCTTCAAGCTCCAACCGGTTATCTACGCCTCCAAATTCCTCCAAGATGCTTACATGTCCAATCATGAGAAGGTTTGCTGCATCTTAACAAGAGCATCTTGCTCATTCACCTCATCGGCCCAGTCCACACGGTTAGTGTGGTAGGCCCTCTTGCCCGAAGTCTTCGGTAGGCTCGCTCGTGGCTGCTTACCGCCGTTGGTTCCATTGGCTGACGCAGGACGGCTGTTGGGTTTGCCCTGGGGATTCTGGCCTTGCTGGGTCTTATTATCCTGTTGCTTGCCGCCAGGGGTGCTTGGGCCTGCTCCATTTTGGCCCTCCTGCTTATTTATGGCCGGACCCTCCTGCTTCTTATTAGCAGTTTGTGAAAAGGCGGAGCTAGACCCGATGACCGTGCCACGGGGCTTCTTGGTCCAGGTTTTCGCAGGCGTTGCTTGAATACCCTGCTCCTTGGGTAACGGCCTAGCATTTTGAGGCGCAACAGGATCTCCGGGAACGGCATTCTTGTTCTGCACTGACACGGGCTGCTGCTTAGCCTTATACTTATATTTGCCCTTAGACTTCTTATTGGGCTTTTTCTTGGGGTCAACATTGACCCAACCGTCATCGCTCTTCTTCTCGCTGGCGTTGTCTTTTAGGATTACCATACCTACCGACGCAGCTTGGGCGGGAGTAACAGTATGGATCGCCGGAGTAGAAATTGGCGATTTGATGGTAACTGGCCCATTGCCATTTCTCACGGGCATCACATCCTTGCTAGTGATGGTCCGAGGCTTCCCGTGGGCATTCCCAGCTTTGTTGTCCCCATTCGCCAGGCGAGTAATCGCAACTGTGTTCTCTGGCTTCGGCTCGTTAGATTCGGGCTTGCCACTTTTTGGGTCAATAGGCTCTGTGGCCTTAGTGCTCTTGGTGCTCTTGTCGTCAACTTGAGTTGAGCTAACCTCGGGAGTGGTACCCTTTTCTTCTGAGCCGACTGGGCCGGCCTCTTGCGCCTTTGAAGGCGAGGAATCGTGAACATCCTGGGAAGGTTCACTAGCCATTCCATTGCTACCCGCGGGGACATCAGAGGTTTTGGTGACTGATGACTCATCGGTAGTCGGCTTGGTGGCGACTTTGGGGCTCCCAACCTGGGTCTGCTCACTGCCAGTAGGATCAACCTTGGTTGTAGATTGATCGTCCTTGGAAGCAGATGGGACCTCTTCAACAGGGCGCTCTTCCTTAATTGGGGCAACAACTTCTTTGGAAGGACGAGGGTCTTCCTTAGCAGGTTCGTTAGCCGCCACGTTAGGTTGGCTGCCCTGGACCTGCTGAGCTGGCTTCTGAGGTTCCGTCGAAGCCACGTTCTTTTGGCCATCACGAGAAGGTTGACCAGCCTGTCCACGAGGGCCCCGTCCGTTCTGCTTATTGGGGTTCTGCTCGCTGTGGGACGCAGGCGAGCCCGGTCGTGATGCCTGAGAATGTTGTAGGTTCTGCTGGACCTTCGGGAAGCCATTGACGGCCTGCCCCATGTTCGTAGCCTCCTTTCCAGCAATTTTGTTGAACGCCTGCAGACTTCCTGGACCATAGAGCTGGGCAACGGAGACAACACCAGTGTGTAGAGCATCCCTCAGGCCAGCAATATCATACTGCAGCTTCTTGATGAATGTATCCTGCTCAGAGCACTTGTCATGGTCTTTTTTGCCGCTGGCCATGGCAGTCGCGAAGTTCTCACTAAGGGTTTCAACTTCGCTCTTGAGTTCCGCAATCTCCGCATCCTTGCCGGCTATAGCCGCTTTGGCTTGGATCAGATCACTGCTGCGACGAGACATGTCATCGTGCAAAGTGTCGATAGTAGCTTTCATCGATGCAATTTGCACGTTGAGACTTGCCATGGCTTTGACTTCCCTGGAAGGCATCGTAGCCTGCTTAGACGCTTCAACCTTGCGGCTTGCCGACTGTTCGGCAGCATTCACCTGCGCAAGAAACTGGCCTCTAAATGTCGAAGCCGCAGAAGTGGACTGGTTCTGAATATTGCCAGGTCTGGGTTGTTGGGTACGTTGGGCGTTACCAGCGGCGTATCCATTTTTACCTTTGGGCTTGAAAGTCACCTTGCCCGATTTCGCGGGAGGCTGATTGGCAACATTCAGTCCGATTCCGTTGGAGCCCTGGGTGCCAGCAACAGAAGCCCATGAGTTGTTTGGGGTTGGCGGCTCATTGCCGCGAGGGTCGGAAGGGTTACTCATGGTAGAGCAAGCCACGTGGGACGTTGCTTTACAGTCATTAGCTAAATGAAGAAAACATAATTTGTTCACCGTTGAATCCTACCACTTAAGGATGAGAGTATAACGATGCTAAAGCCACCGTAAGGTTGACAGGTATTCTTGCTTGCTAAGATATTCAAGCAATTGTATTGGTAGAACTGTAGTTGAAAATGTTAGAAGCACGAAAATATTATCATTTTGAGCAGGGAATCCGTAATGCCAGCCGTCGGGGAGGGAGGTTAACGACAGAGGTGACAGGTTGGGCGAGGTAGTATGGAAGTAACTTTAAAAGAACAAATGGATGAAGTGTATGGTTAGGAACGAGGATGGTCACCGGTGGGGAGTTGAACAAGAACATGCGATGGCTTGAAGGCAACCTGATGGACGAAAGAAAACGACCAGAGTCAAATGCCATGGAGGGTTGATGAGTGGTGAACATGAAAGAAACTTACCAAAGTTGAAGGCACGCGTATGCAGATGCCCTGACAGTCGACGACAAATATTCAGAGGGTTGACGACGATGTTAATCCAAGAGTAGTGGATTCTCAAGGGGTAGATTCAGGTTGATGAGAGAGAAGGTGAAGTAATTAAAAGGAAAGTAGAATGAGGGATGGAGGATCGAAATAATCCAAACGTATGAAGGTAGGTAGGTTTTTGTATGGTACGAAGGTACGTTTTCGGTTAAAGTACTGAAGGTTGAAGTACTGAAGTAGACTGCTGCATACCTTTAGTATGTAGGAGAGAAAGAAGAGGTGGGTGACAATGGTAACTTCTCGAGAGATTTAAGTTGAAGAAGGGAGAAATTGTGTGAATGAAATGGAAGGAGAGACGAGAATTTATCTGGTTACTTTGTCGGGTGCTGAGGTAGATACGTCTATGTAGGTACCTAGGTAATTTACGTAGGTTTTCGTTAACGATGTAGCGCGTTGCCGGGAGGTGCAAGTACTGAACGCGTCCAGTAACTGGTAACTGGCGCCAACGACGTAGTGAATACCTACCTAGGTAGGTAGGTACATAGGTAGGTACCGAGTGGGAAACAGCCATTCGTTAGGTACGAATTAACCAGATCCATACTACGACATCCCCCGACAATAGGTACACCAATGGGTAGCTTAGTTGGTTTGGCCAACCTCTGGACATTATACGGGCTACCTCTGAATACTAGGTATAATCTGTTACCTCGTCTACCTAGGTACCTAGGTACTTCCATAATAGCAACCACCTCGAAATGGCACAACTAGAATGTACCTACAAATAGCCTAGAAATGACAAAAAACAGCTTGTGCTTCTACAGTATATTTAATGAGAGGATTTGGCAATTACGACCTGTTATTATTAGCTATTAACGCATCTGCATAGGTACCTAGGTACTAACTACGTACCAAATGGCCGGTCCACGAGTCCTCTAGGGCTACTACAAGCCTAGGTTAGGTAGCTACAGGAAGGCGATGATTCTAATCTGTACCGACAATCGAGATGCAATTGAGAGGCACAAAGAGTGCAATTTCTGTCTGCTACATCGACGATATTAACTATGAACAACTCAAATTCAGACACCCAAATGTAGATCTCAGAATGAAACGAAGTCGAGACGGTGGACAACTCGACTTCGAGATTAACGAAGGATCCTTCTTTCCCAAGAATGTTTACTCTGAGAGTCATCCATAACGACTAACGCCGTTGACGACCTTTGCGCGATATCCCAATGTTCTGGAAAGATACCGACGGTCTGAATGCTCTGTGATATCTGAAGGGAAAAAAAGAAGGAAAGAAAGAGGAAATTTTTATTATTTAACGTCGCGGTGATTTTACTTAGCGGCATGTAGTGGCACAGACCACCGCACGTGACTTGACTCGACAGTAGCGGCTTGGAGGTACTTCGGTACTTATTTTAATCGCCGTGGTCACCGTGGTCAGCATCTGGATCACAAGCTATCTGATTGGTGAAGATAAAAGCCGAGGATAGAGAGTGGGGTCTATCGGATTGGCTCTCGAATTTCCTCAAGCCGAGATTCAACCTTTTGCCGTTTTTTAATTCTATGAGCGCATCATCACCACCACCACATCACTACTCAACCTCGAGCTGCCATTGTTCGAAGTCGAGTCCGCTCACGAGTAGTTTCCTCAATTGGATTGTTTCGACGACGACGACAATAGTTCCATATCTACCATACCTACCTATCCGGCTGGTCGAGCTGGCCGAGTCGATACCATCATAGCAACCGTAGCGGGCTAAATTGAATTTCCCTTCCATCCCACCTTAGAACGATGAACGCACAGAGAATCGGCATCCGGGCGCTGCGGCAAGGTACAACTAACCCGTCATCCCATCTTATCTGATTAAGCTTCCTCTAGATCGATTGTCACAAAGCGGTTGAGCGTAGCTTGTGATGGTTGCCAATCGATCCTTCGACGAAACGTCATAGCTGAAGCTTGCTAACCACCATCGTGTATTTCATCATGCAGCCGCCGCCAAGCCCAATGCCCTCTTCCTCACCCAGAACCTCCCACGCCTCGCCCTAGCGACGACGAAAGCCACAACCCTACAGATTAGGTAAATACCCCTCGATCTTTCCCCTCCCCCTCCATTATCGATCGTTATCATACAAACAACCACGGCGTAGCACACCCCGACCAACCCGCTTTCCCTCCAAGACACACCCCATACTAACACCCCGTTCCAAGCAGAGTCGCCTCGACCCAAAAGCTGACCGAAACCGACGGGGAAACGCTTCTCGCGTCGCAGCGGCGGCGGCGACCTGTGTCGCCTCACCTTACAGCCTACGACTACGCGCAGACGTGGTTCGGGGCGTCGATCTGGACGCGCATCACGGGGCAGGCGCTGAGCACGTCGCTGTACGCCTTCTCGCTGGCGTACCTGGTGGCGCCGCTGACGGGGTGGCACGTCGAGTCCGCGACGCTGGCCGAGGCCTTCGGCGCCCTGCCCCCCATCCTCAAGGCCGCCCTCAAGGCCGCCGCCGCCTGGCCCTTCTTCTTCCACTTCGCCAACGGCATCCGCCACCTCGTCTGGGACACCGCGCTCGGCTTCAAGAAGCAGGTCATCGACCAGACTAGTTATCTGGTTTTGGGCGCTAGCGTTGTTGGTACCCTCGGTGCTGTGTTTCTGCTATGATCTGGTCGGTTGGTTGTTAGGTCTGAGAGGATGAAGATAAAGACGAGGATAAGGATGAGGATCGAAGTGCATGGGTAGGAGCATGGTTATGGCTGGTTGGATAAGATAGGCAGACGAGTAAATCAGCTACGATACTTGGACTACGGGTATTACGTTGTATACCTAGGTTATGGTTGTGTAGATTACAAAAGAAACAACAAGTTGACTACTTACTTAGTTCACGGAGTGAGGGCTGACTACAAGACACACATGTACTACACAATCACTTAGTCACCCATGTATGTATGCATCCACGTCATGCGGAACAACAATTTATGTTTATTCCTAACGAACCAATGCGACTATTGCTCGGTAGCGTATAGCCTGGCCCGTGCCTAGAAGCTGTGCGGTGACGTGGCTTCTGGCTGTGCAGTCCGACCTCTGTAGTAGGTATTCTGGACTTTGTGCACTCTGCATGTCAATTGCTCATGCAGCATAAGTATCCCCTTCCGTACGCCTCGCACGGCTGAACGGTGCAGCGTGTCAAGGTCCCTGAAAACTCCCAAAACTCCCCCGAAACCCAACGACCAGAACGCCTGTATCCTGGCATTTTATGCCTTCCTGGCAGTTTATGCCTTTTCTGTGGTGGCAATGTATGCCGTTTCCCTCCGTGGCAATGTATGCTCACGTCTCCACGATCCATGGATCCACCTCACTACCCCACCATCCTAGCTGCTCATAGGTACGGTACAGCTTAGCTGATATAATTTCGGGTGTCCAGCACGGCTAGGTTCAGCTTATGATCACCTAGCTGTATGATGCGGCCGCCGATGATGTCACCCACAAGTTCCTTGACTTCCCTCGCCTCGTCCACGCTGGTATAGCCGGGCCTGGCAGCATTTTGGGCCGTTATGGTCATGTATTCACCAGTGATTGGTTTGAGGGCCTTGATGATGGCGCTGAGAAGAGCCTCGAACTCGGTGGTGCTGACCGGGTCGTTCTTTTGCAACAGCGGGACGAGCATGCCTTGCTCGAAATCTTTGAGAGAACGGACTAGGAAAATCTTGATTGCGTCGATAGAGCCGCAAGCGCCGAGGCCCAGGATAGCTCCGAACCACACCGTCGCCGGGAGCTCGGGGTCTAGAAAAGCCTTGCAGCAGGTGCGGAGGAACATAGGCTGGATCATCTTGTTGACGAACTTGAACTTGTTGGTAATGTTCCCAGCCAGGGCGGCAGCATACTCTCTAAGCTCATACTGCTGTCTAGCGCCATCCATTCCGTTGTGGTTGACCACCTTGCGATGTAGCAAGCAAGTAATCACCGATGAAGAAAGAGGGGCAGCATAAGGCGCTAAGAAAAGGTGATCATTGTTGATTATGGCCTGCGTGAGCTGCAACATCTGCCCGAGGACAAACATGTCGTCGAGGTGATGGGTGACCGAGTTGGCGATGAATGTGACAAAGTATGGAACCAGCTGGTGGATGCCTGGCTCGGAGCTAACAGACTCCAATGCCGCAGCGCGCAGGCGCTCAACCTCGATGTCATGCGAATCGTCCATCAGAGCCGCCTGTATCTTTTCGAAGTACAGGACAAGCTCTTGGGACACGGTATGCTTGACAGCGGGTTGGAAAGAAGGGTTATTCTGACCCGACAGAGCAGCAAGGGCCGGGTTGGCACCAGGGCCCCTTGGGAGAAGATCATGCGATCTAAGCTCCGCGGGTGACAGATTCTCAGGACAGACAGTCAAGACCCCATCAGTGGCGAGATAATGACCTATAGGTTACATAGTCAGCATTATGAAAATGACGTCATTCCAGCTGTTCAGATGAGCACATACTGGTGAAAAAGATATCCCTAGGAACTTTTGGCAACGGTGCATTTATCATCTTCTCAAAATCGACTTCTTCATCCTCGACGTAGTACAAGGGTTGAGAACCCAAGTTAGCCTCGCCGAACAGAAGCTTGCGCAAAGTATCGTAGCCAAACATGGGCTCGACGTCGAGAAGTTTAAATGCCGATTGGAGATCCTGAATGGTGATGTTATCGCGTCTAGCTTGTCTCATGAAGCGAACGGCCTCGACTATGACTTGGCCGATGCGGTACTCAACGTCCTGGGTAAGGGTGCGAAGAGCTTCGTCGCCTATCTTAGAGGCACCGACCGACTCAGCCACATCACGAACAGAGTCCTGGTTCCAAAGAAGTCGCTTTTCGTTAAGCGCAGCGAGCAACGCCTCCTCACGAGAATCTCGGGATGCAGCCATTGCGAATAGCTAATGACTGTGTCGAAGAAAGAAGGTATGATGCCAAATCCGCCAAGTGGTGGTCAGATTAAAAAGGCTGGCTGGTGATTCATTAATGCGAGGCTCCAAATAGAAGGCGGGTTTGATACTTACGTTATGACACGAGAAGCTCGTGCTATGACAGACAAGGGTGCGTATCAGATGATACCCGTCCGATGGTAACGAGATATCAAACGCAGAGTGGTGTCAAGAGTAGGTAGATAGAGTCAAGTGCCAAATGGCGGGGTTATGATTTGTGACTGGAAAACCGCGGGTCCGATTTGCTATCTGAGTGCGGGGATACGTAAGACTGTGATAGTCGTATGCCCTCGAGCTAGATGAGAGTTAGAGACGGAGGCACGAACGAAAAGATGAAAGTCTCGGGATGCCTAAATGAGTTATGAATATTAGGTACTTACTTAAAGCTCGACAACCACTCGATGTTAACCGACGAAGACGCCCGGCAATTCACGTGATAGGTGAAGGTAAAGTGCAGTGTGATGGCTGATCTTGATGACTGAAGAGTCGTTTATGATGAATGTAAGGAACAGCTTTAGAATTGATAAGCAACTCGACTTCTCGATGATCAACGACCGAAGATGAAGTGTTGCTGTGTTGTGGATTGCACTAGGAACTGCGGGTACTTAGTAAGGAAGCTTCTTGTATGATGGTGAAAGCGTGAGGAAAAGAGGAAAGAGGAAAAATCTGGAGGGGGGAGGCCGGTGTTATATACCTTTTCCCAGGTAAGCTGGAGCCTGGAGTGATTAGAGATCCGGACACTATGACCACCCGGGCTGATGAGCCGGAAGGTAAAATAGCTCTGTGATTAGATTTAGGTAGACTTATTTTACTGATTTGCCTGGTTTTAGTGGATCTTTAGGCGTTATATTGTGATTTAATGTGTTAATATGACCTTGATTAAGTGTCGAGTAGGTAAATGACGACCAATCAGAGTCGAGCTTTGACAAAAAAATAGGTTAATCAGCCGTGATCTGAGTGCGATTTTGATATTCTTTACTGATCCTGAGTGCTGATTGGCTCAGAAACCCTGGTGGCGAAGCGTTGGTTCGAAATAAATCGATGAAACGAGGCTGGATAATGGTGGTGATGTTGATTTTAAGAGGGAAGAAATCGAAATAACAGCCTTGACCTTGGCGAAAGGTTAAAAAATCCGGTGGATCTGCGCTCTGATTGGCTCGATTCGGTGATTACATAATTAATAAAATCAGTAAGCATTAAATATTCACACTTTAATGTCAAAGCTTCATAGTTTATATTAAATCGGACCAATCAAAAACCGAGAATTTAATGGTATTAGTTTTAATCAGATCGAGATTATTTTACTTACTCAAGTAATCAGCTTGGTGGAAAGAGACCACGCAGCCGCCACGTAGTGTATTTAAGTACCTAGGTACCTAGGTAGTTTTTCCATACGTGTCACACTGTATTGGTCATGAGACTTACTAATCAGTCCAAGCTAAACAGTAGGTACATACCTACCCAGGGTACTTGGACTGGGTACCTAGGTACATAGATACCGAAGGAGGAAATAGGTTCCCATTTACAATCTCTTAGACGTGACTTCCTACTCGGATAGCCCGTCAGATCCTGATGAGCGCCGACTAGGTACTCGATACCGCTTTACTGTCGCTCCTAACCTAATCTCCGCCGGCCAAGTCTTAGAATGCTAAATAGCTCCTACATTACCTTTCATGTTAAATTCCTCCCAAGGCAACGTAGGAGGCGGTATCTCCATATATACAATATTTATCCTAATTTATTACTAGTGACATCCTCGTAATCAACGGGTTAATATCCCTTTTTACATATGAATTTATATATAAAGTTATACTATAACTGAAGTATTTATTTTATTATATTTTATTTAAACTAGTGTGTAATGAGGTAATGTTTTAAATAGTTAAGGTGGTAATGTTATTCAAGGTGAGAGTCATTTGGGGTGGGAGTGTTATGTAAGGGGGAAGTTTTATATAAGGTGGAAGTGTTATATAAGGTGGGAGTAGTGTTATATTGGGTAGTAGTGTCATATTGGGTAGTAGTGTTATCAGGCGAAGAGGTTGGTGCATGAAGAACTATTCTCTCACAAAGTGCTTTTATCGCATTATCACTCTCCTCAGGGATGCCATAAAACGCTCCGTCTCTCACAACCGCGGCATACGGCACCCAAATGCTCAAGGTCTCTAGGGTTGATACTCGTTTTTCCTCCTTTGCCATACACAGACCGATGACGGTCGCTAACCACGTGTCAAGCCACGGGAATGGGCTGGGCTGGCCCACAGAGGATGGAAGGATAGGCCCGGCCCGCGTTTCGATGCTCTCGCCGAGATAGTCCATGAAAACAGTAGTATCGTCTCCCGCGCCAAAGCTAACATCCAAAGAAATTAACTGCAGCATGATCTAATACATCTATAAGTAAGTGATATGAAAGTTAATAAATCAGTCTTCTGGGTAGAGAACGTACGCCTGCAATTTGCCAGAGATTCATTACTCTGGCCATCGTAACGTCCTCTCTAAACGACTCGCCCGCAATACCGAAGTCAATGATCTTTACAATTGGTGTGAATAAGTGCTCTCCGCCGTTAAGGAAATCCCCAAGAAGGACTGAGTTAAGGTTAGATTAGCAATTCTATAATATTAATGTATTATCCGCATACCATTCTGATTATGAATGTCGTTATGTGACATTCCTCCGGGTGGGACACCTGGTATCGGTAGTTCGAGTTCTAGAATGCCGTCCTGGCGATTCCTGGGCCACTGCGTCCAATTAATTCAGTGCCATAGAGAGACTATGAGTCAATAGGTATGTGTGCTACGAGGGGAACATCAATGGAGGAAATATTGCCCCTCGAAGAAGATTGACTCATGAGGACAAAGTCGCAAGATGGTGGACGAAAACAAAATTACAAATCAAGGATGCTACTTACGGCTATGCCACAGCAGCCTCTTACTACTATACGCTTGTTAGCTCGGCTGGGAACTATAAGGTTCTTATAACGAAACAGCTCGGGGGATAAGCTCGCCATGAAATCTGTCATCTTATTACTTACGGCATAAAAAGAATCTCCAGAGTAAACGGTTAGGTAGCCGTACCACTCCCATATCTCTTGCCTTAAAAACAAAATCAAAGATCGTGCCATTTGCCAACCATTCTAATATAATGAAATCCTCTTCATGATAGGAATTTGTTAACGGACCCTCTGGGGTGTCGATAATTTGTACTATGTGCATCGAACCGCGTAACCTCTGTATGAAGTTAGCCCAGACAAGGTCAGTCTTACCTCCCTAGGTAGTTATCTACTTGTGGTTTCTTCGGGAAGCATGTACCTCAAGGTATTCCTTTTCGTATCTTAACGCCTCTGACGCCAGAAATGTTTTGTGAGCCCTTTTAATTAAGAGATCGGTTACGGTCGATCTATCATCGCTTATGTACTGCACGCGATGCGCACTACCAAAACCTCCTTGGCCGACTGGCCCGCGGTAAATAAACTGGTTGTCCCTCGAGAAGAATACTCGGAGGCGTTCGGCAATCTGTTGAAGAACTTTACCGGGGTCAACCCGTATATCACTGGAGTCCATCTTTTTGGTTTATAAGTAGTTTAATGCGTGGAAAACTATGATGGTGTCAATAGGTACTGTATATTGATAACAAGTTAACCCTATGGGAACCTTACAACGTACCTAAGGTAGGTGGGTAGTTTTCGTAATTATCTACCTGCTAGGACTGGCTAATCCCAGTGCGGCCATGTTGAACAAAGAAGTCAGTGTTTAATGGAATAGTCGGTAATTGTCCACATGCCAAACAATGCCTAATGTATCTGGTTTCATACTGCTTTGTGTTAATCTGTCGATTTCACCGGCCGCCTTGCTTTGGTCAGGGGTAAGGTGAAGTAAGAAGCTCTCCCTTTCATCCATCTATATGCTTGATAGGTATAGATCCTCTCTTGCCTCTATATTTAGCATATTAGTCTCATTCGGAATATATTATCGATATTCATTATGATAGAAGGCAGTGTGCAATTCGACGTTCCAGATCTGGTGAATCCTTGATGCCTAGTCAATTCAAGCAGCCTAACCTAACAAGTATAAATGCTTTAGTTAAGTAAGCCACTAGGTGCCAAAGACGTATGAAAATTATTTGATCACGCGGAAGAAGAAATAGAATTTGAGAACCGCGAGTACGAAGTGGCCGTAGAAGTCATCTCTAAGCGACACCTTAGCGTCGCAAGACCTTGGTGATCGAAAGAAGTTTACCTAGTCTGCATTGGACAGGTTTGACGAAGACTCAATCAAACATGGTACAATGTATGGGTATCGTATTTTCTATCGACCGGCGCAAATAGTAATAGATTGATCAAAATAAGCTACGGACTAAGCAAGCTCTGATTATATTATATCTACCTAACTAACTTGCTTCGTGACTGGACTTGTATCCCCAAGTTAGACAATACATACCTGTACTCTACACTGTTACCGAATGAAACGAAGGATGAAGCTTAAAATAACGTAATTATCAATGTAGATGCCTTTTTTTTAATTGAAATTACCAACACCTTGATGTGGGTTGCCCCTGAGAATTCTGCGAATTTCTCCCACGTTGACTAGCGAAAGGTCGATATGAAGCGTTTAATGAATTTTATAGGAGCATAACAGCTTTAGGAACCGAACCGTTGTAATTCTTTTGGTAAGATTCATGGTGTGTTGTAACCTGCTAGCTACGTTGACGACCGATAAATACCTAAGCATACCAAATGCTCTAAAATTAATTATATTCTTGTATTGTAGTGCCATTTTGGTTAAATTGTTATGCCAGGTACCCATATAGTGACTCTCTTCTTTGATATTAATAGCCCTACATTCGTTACCTTAGATGTCTTTAACTAAAACATAAAGCATGTGCCTTTCAACTGTCGCAAGATCCTCCCGGATCCGGAACAACCTCTAATATAATCTAAACCGAATCATTTTACAGACCTGTAATTACGTAGATAGGAAACCACTGACTGATATTATTTGCACATAATAGACATTAGAATTAATATACCTACAGAACGTTGTAAGAAATTTATATATGGAATTACCTAGTATAGCAACGTTAAAGACCCGCTTCTTTCCTTATGTCTCGCGAAAGTAGGATCACGGACTCCGTTCGCTGGTACTTTTCAAATTCGAGTCGATTTCAATTTGAGAAGGTACTCGCCGCTGGGGGCAGCGGTTACCTCGCCAGTATCCAAGAAGGTGATCTGTCGACTGGGCGAGTTCGGAGGATTGTGATCAAATACCCTAAAACAGATAATGTAATGATCGGTGAGTACATCCTAGAGTTCTCCTTAACTATTTGAAAACTCCCTTAAAAGGTCATCTCCCTTTTTTGCTTAATAAGCGAGTTCTACTCCCAAGATCTAGATCGATGAACTCTACCAAGGTACCTTAGGTCACCACTAACAACCGAACGTCAAGTCCACGAAAACCTAAGAAATGAAAGAAGGTGGTTACAAGTAAGCGTGTCAACTCACTCCTATAATATATTCATAAGAAAGAAGACTAAATTTGAGAGCCTAGATCTTAGCAAACGCCGAACATATTATCAATATCCTCGCGATACATAACAACCCGTTATTGCCGGGTCAGAAGTCGCGAGATGGGTTTGCGTATGAGCACATTATGCTCGAGTACATGGAGAACGGAACCCTCGGGACGTTTCTACATCGGGTTAAAGGCCAGTTTCTACCGAACCGCTTGCTTTGGCGTTTCTTCCTCTGCTGTAAGTATAAGTCAAAAGAACGAGTGCATATTCAAGGAATGGTCTAGACTCATACCCTATTAAATCTAGTGGTAAAGGCGTGCGCAGCAATGGCTTGGCCGCCAGGGACCGGCGAATATGAAGATACGAAGTCCTCTGTATCTCCATCTACACTCTCACACGGGGATATGCACACCGAAAATTGTGAGTGGTCTTAAATAGGCTCCTATTGTTATTCCCGTCTCTTGCTTCACATATTCTACACGGTGTAAGATACAGACTCGGCTTTGGCGTCAGATAATATAAATAATCGCTACTGACATTTACCTAGTCATGTTCGGCAGCGTTTTTCCTGGCAGTATAGAACACCATATCACCCCGATCATGAAACTAATCGATTTTGACCTTGCCACGAATGAGGAAGCCAAAAGCTGGTCACGGAATGATGATGCTTACATGAAATATGACGTGGAACTAGAGTTGAGCAGATAGTCAGTACATTCAAGTGTGACGGATACGCCAGTCGCAGTTGATATTAACTTTCATGTGATAGCAACAGGACGACTGTGCGAAACCATGCGACTAGCGCCAATATTATCGCTATAGGAGTGGCAAGTCACCCTTTGGGACCCCTATTATATACCTACCTAAGGTATCAACCCTTTGGCTAACCTCTCGTGCTGGATTCTTAGGTGATGAGTCACATCATACACCAGACGGTGTTTACGGAAGAGGAGGGCTGCCGCGAAAACATGACAAAAGAGCTTCCATATTTGGAAACTGAGTACGTCGCTCGAGATTACCTAAACCTAAGTATACCCCTTTTCAGAGCGGTAGGAAGAGCACTCCTAAGAAAGCCTCGAAATTCTATAGGAGCAGATGCTGACTTTTGCTTCTAAACAGCTTACAGGTACTCATTGTGAGGTGTCTAGCTGTTGAGCCAAACAACCGGCCAGGTTTGGACGAGCTCTTAACTGCAACATACAGCGCCGTTTTAATAAGAGATGCCGGATGGTATGCTCGACTTAATTGGCCAAGTCAAGCATTCGAAACGGATGATGCAATCCAAGAAATTATACAAAAATATATATTAAATGGCGATGCTCTTTACGCGTAAAATCTAGAGCCAGCGAGCGGAACAAAGAATATACGGGGATATAATGGTGGTATTTGGGATACGTACCTAGGTAGGCTTAGTTTCTCGAGCTGTGTTGCTCCGTGGCGAAAGCTAATGAATAAATCCTAGGCTGATAATAAATCGAGCACTAAAGCATGCATAAAAGGTTACAAGACAAACACTGTTATAAGAGAACGAGCAGTAGGACTCGGGGGCTAAAGGCCTTATCGAATCCATGACCACTAGCACAACTCGGGAGTATGTACATAGAAACAATGGTATATATGCATGACTACATAAACATGAGAATCAATAAACTGAGTCGAATGCCTAATCCATAACACCTTGTATGCTATCCCTCTAGGTCTATCCCGCACAGCAAAAGCGTGATCATAACGTTGTAACAAGACGAGCCAATTCCCATTCCTATTCCCCTACACCTATACCAATACCTAAGTCTACGCCCATTCCACGCAATCTCACGAGCGTCAATCTAATACGATAGCCTCCAGAACTGTCACAGCAGAGACACCTCGCCCGCCCTACACAACCGAATCTACGCTCAAACAAGTGCCACAAACAGGCACCACAAACCCCATCATCTTAAGTCAACTCAACTCAACTCAACCAATCAACCCACCGTCCCTCAGCGTCTCGACTTCCCACTCCTCGTCGTGGGGCTCTTAAACCCCATCAGCTTCGACGCGATCAAGCTGCTGATCGTATTCTCGGCGAACCCCTTAACCCCACCGGCCGACTTCGCGCGCCGCGGGTCCTTGTCGATGAAGGCGTCGATGGCGGCGGCGCCCAGCGCGGCGGTGGCTATCTTGGCGCCCTTCTCGCCCGTCCAGCTGCCGGGCTCCTTGCGCAGCCGGAACGCCGTCAGCCCGCCCGCCTCCAGCGCCGCGCGCGCCGCCATCTGCCACCGCTCCGCCGTCGCCTGGTCCGGCGCCTTGCTGGAGCGCCCCGCCCCGCCTGACCGGTGGGTCGACGAGACGGACTTGGCGCCGCGGCTGCGGTGGCGGCGCGACGGTTCGGGGCTCCCCGCGTAGTCCGACTCGGCGCGCGGGCGCCGGTGCCGCCGCCCGCGGTCGCGGTCGTAGTCCGACTCGTCGCTGGCGGATGGTGATCTGTGTCTCCGATGCCGGCGGGCGGCATCGTCGCTGTAGGCTCTTGCGCGACGTCTGGGCGGTGGCGATGGGGAAGGAGTGGGGGAGTGCCGATGATGACGGCGGTTTCTCGGCTCCGAGTCGTTATAGGAGCTGCCGTGCGCACGATCGCGACTAGGAGAACGACCGCGGTCATCTGACCCTCCTTTTGTCGCGGCGTACATGGCCGCTGCTTCGCCGAGGAACTTTAGTCCTTGCTTGCCGATGGACTTTGTGCGTTTGACACCGGGTCGTTGGGTGAACCCTTGAACTTTGGAATCTTGGTTTCTGGTCTCGGGAGCCCTTTTGCTCGGCTGTCGTGTTGGTTGGCGATTTGGTGAGGCACGTCGGGAAGCCCTGGGAGGCGGAGACCGTTTATCGGGTTTTGATGGCGGGGTGTATGTCCTCTCGTGTCTAGGGCGTCGCGGAGGACTAGTTGTTCTAGAATCTCTTCTGGGTTGGTTTACTCGCAGACGAGGCTCGGGATCTGGAGATCGTGCACGACGGGGCTTGTTAGAAACATTAGAGGCTTCTTCAGTTCCGACGTATTCGTAGGCGGAATTTCCGATAGGTGAAGTTGAATGGCGGTAGGGGTCGTCGAAAACGTATGGATCGTCATACTGACTATTTCGATTTTTCGATCGGGACGCCATGACGCGCAATGGGATTGAGTGTCACAAACAATGTTCGATCTCAGTTTGATTATTTAGTTACCTAGGTAGTTAGTTAGGTAGGGCTGGTAGGTAGGCAGGCATGCAGTCGATAGATCCTTGTTTCAAAGGAGAGAGAACCGTAAGCCACAGTCGTAAAGTTATGCTGCGCGACTTTTAAAGAACGCAGGTGAGGATACACAGGCCAGGATGACGGTGGGAGACCTCGCGAGGATGATAAAAAGGGGACCTATCATATAGGAGTAAGAGCTGCGCCTCGACGTATTTCATGCAGCTAGTTTTGTCCTTCGATTGGGAGTTTTTTCTCCGAACGTTCTAGTTCTGTTGATGTTGATGTCAGGATTCGGCGGTGTAGCTAATAGCTGTCGTGAGTCTCGAAAGGCTTTTAGAGTGCATAAAAGATGATGTCAACGGGGATTACGTCTCTCTTTATTAGTTCTTTACCTACTTGGGTCTTGGTGGTAGGTAGGCAGTTATTGCAGGGGTTGGCAGTGCGGGCTAGGTGTGATCCCACAGATGGGAGGCCTACATACATCCATCTGGAACTCAGCAACCTCAGCCAGTCAGGCCAGCTTTGCTAGCTTAGCTTTGCTGCTTTGGTGGTAAGTTACTAGCTCATACATATTCTATAGACGCATCGAATGTCTCCATTGATCTGACTAGCGGAGCTGCTGAGCGCTAAAGACAAGCCGTTGCCACTTTGGTCGAGAGACTGCATGATATATCCCCGCATGATTTCATACCTAATGGTTTCTTACTTGTGCCAACACATCAGCCAGGATGTGAGTTGCGTACACTTTCAGCGCATCGAGTAACTTGACCCGAAGTAGCGAATTCTCCCTAACTTAGCTCTCACTTGAGCCAGCCTGAATAGGAGAATAGTGAAAAGTCCAACTCGGAATAGGTATGTAGATTCAATAGTAATGAAGTTCCCGTCGAAAATATTTGCGAGTAAAGAAAGAGGTAGTTAACCTAGGTAGGTAGCTTACAATAAGCCCTCGATCGCGGGCCTCCTATCGGAGATTTGCGGCGGCATCCGGCGCTAGTTTGGCGGTAGACGACATCTGGCATTAGGTATGTACATACAAAGGTATTTCATACTTACTAGATATGGTATTTGACAATGATATCCGAGACTGACTGGACTGGACAGCTGATATCTGTCACGACGATGAGGTCACACAGCGTGCGATGATGCATCGTGACCATGACCATTATAATACGTGATATAATAAGAAGGCGGGTCTAACAATGTCGCGTCTCTTTTTCCATCCTAAATTTACTCGTCTTGGCATTTTTTTGGTCGATTTTGTGTCTTGTTGTACAATAATTGCATGTCGCGTCGAAGGAGTTTTGGCTTATTGAATCGAGATTGATCGAGGATAAATTCCAAGGTTGTTCGGTGGATTGACAGGCTCAGGGGAAAGTCTTAGGTAAACCAGGTCCACTCATACTCGCCTAATAGTTTATGCGGCTTGGCTTACGTACCTAGGTACCTTGGTAGGTATACCATGGTCAGTGCGTATCGGTGTTAACGGTAATCAGTGTTTGTCGAACATGTGGCACGAACCATGTTTGATGACTCATCGTGGTGGTGCGTTGGACCACTTTACTTACCCACTGTACTTCCGGATTCCGGCTTCCGTCACCCCACTGCCCGCCGCCTCCCGTTCTTTAAGCGCCCGCTGTACCCGCCCGCTGTTCCGATAGCCCCACCTTTCGTAGAGCTATATCTTATGTATCTTATGCTTCAAACCCCTCTCTGTGACGCATCTAGCATCTACTCTAAATCACTTACACTACCACCCCCTACCCCCTTATCAACGTCATCCCAATCTAGTGCGGCTGTGTCATGGCTCGCGTTAAGCAAACCAAAAACCAGCTCCGCCAACAACACAAGCGAACAAGTTGGACGCGATTCCACCTACCTCGTGGGCAAGATTGGCCAACATGGTCGGCGGGCCACTCGGATGCGAATCTCGGTCCCCTTGCAGGTGTGCCAGGCTGTCAAAAAGTATGGCTGGGGAGGAAGCTCGATGATCCGGAGCAGGCTGCCTTGATCGTTCGTGAGTTTTCTAGGCCGACCTCTTTTTCCTAGGTCATTTAGGGGCTTGGGGGTTTAGGGTCTTAATACATTTTGCTGAACCTCAGTAAAATCAGTCTGGGAATCAGCACAATCCTTGAAGAAGTTCCAGGACTCTCCCGCCTGCGCCGAGTTTCTGCAAGGCCTGCCCGAGAGCGACACGCAAGCCTCTCTCGCGTCCGGCGCGCTGCTGCGGGGTCTGTCCCTGAGCGACGCTTTGTTGTCGTCGGCGCCGTCCCGGTTCCCCAGCTTCCAGTGGAATTCCGGATACCGGTTCGAGGAGGATCTGCAGGGCCGCGTAACGCTGACCGCCCTCGCGATACCATACACGGGCGTCCCCGTCCCCGAGTCGTGGTGCGCCGCCGTGTACAGCGCGTTCGCCGAGTTCCTGCCCAGCGGCTGCGAGGACCTCCGCGTCCGGTGGCCACGCTCGCGCATGCATTTTTGGACGGCGTGGGCCTGGGTGGACAGCGACCTCTCGCAGCTGGGACCGCAGGCGGCGACAGCGGGAAACGAGACCGGGCCGGCGGTTTTATGCGAGTTCCGCCGCTGGAATGGCTACAGCGGCGCCACTCCGGAGCGGGAAGAGGCCTCGGCCAAAAGCCCGCTGGCAAGGGAGTCGTGGGCCCGGACAGTGGCAAAGGTGACGCCTCCGGTTACGTCCTGGGAGCAGGAGCGTTGGGACATCCAGTTGGCACCGTGTTGTATTGCCCCCGATAAGGAGGATGAGGGAGAGGGCGAGGACGCGGAGGATGCGGAGTACGAACAGAATATGAAAGAATTCCTTGAACAACAGTTGCTGCTGCGGTAAACGACAATTGTCGATCTAGTACAGATCTCGGGCTTAATATCTACTATATCGATGGTGTAGTAATACCTACCTACTGTTTAACGTAATCATTTACTCTTAGGGGGGGTCGGTTTTCTTTTGGGAGAATCGATGCTTTCAGTTATAAATAACTTCACCTTCGCTGTTGAACTATTTGTCACATGAATATTATAATTCTGGGATAAACGGTTTATGGCAGCTTCAGGCCTATCAAGTACGCATATAACTTGACAAAACACAGTACCGTATCTCCTACGGGTATTAGTATACACTACGCCCTTAGCTTCCTCTACGCCGTCTTATGATTCAAAGTACCTAGGTAGATATTGTCCATATTGCTTATTTGGCTATTCAGTCCATCTACGTGCGCTATATGGGTAGGGTTTTATGTAGCTAAATATGGCTTCCTAAGGTGAGTATGACAGTGCCTTAAAGGTTGCTATAGTGGATGCCTCAGGATCCACAGCCTTCGCCCTATAAATCCACTTGTCCGCCGGCTTGACCAGCCCAAAGACCCAGTTGGTGGCTATAGAAATACTACTATCACCTTCTGATTCTCCAAACAGGTAGTACAAGTGCGCGACAAAGAATATGTAGCTCTCGGGGTTTCTCTGTGCCTTGGCGACGGGACTTGTCCGGGCGGTGGCAATGCACGCGGCGAGATCATCTGTCCATGCCGAGTCAGCATTATTCAAAGTACACGATGCCGAGCATAAACAACTATCCCTGGTATTATTTTATGGGCAGGCCACCTATAAACCTCGTCGTCCTCGAGAAATCCTATGGGGTTATTGGGAGTGGTACCGTCATCTACCCCGAAGAGGAGATGAAAGGCCTCGTGGAGGAGGGTTGCGCTCTTGGGCACCACGGTCGCAAGGTTGGACCACCGACTTCGTCACGTCCACCACCACCATAACCATCTCAATACCCTCTGTTGTCACAGGCGGCATCCCCTACTCCAACGTTAATGTGTCGTCCACGGGGCCGACGCCCATCACCATCTATCCCAGCGTCAACATCCCGCCCATCGGCGTCCCATTGCCCGACGGGAGCTGCGGCGTGACCATGCGCACCGTCACCCTCCCGCCATGGCCCCAGGTGAACGTCGGGCCCACCATCGGGTTCACGGACCCGGGCGACGAGCCCGTCGGCACGGACAGCGGCAGCCTGGGCAGCAGCACCACCTACTACACTCCTCCCATCGGCTTTTTCGTCACGGTGCCCAGAGCGACCATTACGACCCTGAAGTTCCCAGCCTCGACAGGGGCCATCACCATCTCCTGTCCGGCCACGACGTCCATTGTCTTCGCTACGCCGTCTACTGTCGTCGGCACGACATGTACAGGCTCGGCCTCGCTGACCTTCAATTTTGTTTGCCCAGCCACCAAGGTGGTCACCTTCCTTGCGTCCACCACAGCCGTGGTCTCAGTCGACTGCTCGTTGGTCACGGCTTGGAGCACCGGCCAAACCTCTTCAACCACGACTCCGCTGCCCATCTGGGCCACCTGGCCCGCCTACGGCCAGATCATCCCAGTTGCGACAACCATCGACAAGCCTGAGCCAACCGACGACGGCGTGGTTGTGCCTTGCAGGTCATGGTTCTTCTTCATCTGCATCTCGTGGGGCGAGCTTCACGTCGGCGCCTGGCACTGGATCTTGCCGCCGGTCGCTTACGGGCCCGGACCCGCGCCCATCAGCCTGGTCAAGTGGCCATCCAACATTACCATCCAGGGAAACCTGCCGAACTGGCCCAAGATCACCATCGGGAACGACAACCAGATCACGACCGACGAGGAGCGCGACTGTGAGACGCAGACGGCCGAGGCATGCACCACCACGACCTACGTCCCGGCCAGCCCGACGCTTTCGTCGGCCTCCATGTGCGAGACCATCTCGGGCTGCTCTATCAGTGTCTCGGACTCGTCCACCGAGGTCATTGGCACGCAGACGGCAGCGCCCATCGGTACTTGGTACGGCGAGGTCTGGGCGACCATGACGCTAGGCGATGCATACATTAATTCGCTGTACGCAGCCCCAAGCGCCGAGATGGCCGCCGACGAGGCCAGCGCCGATGGTACGACCATCAGCTTCACGTCTGGGCCCACTGCGGGACCTACGTGCGCGAGAGCCAGCACCGCCTGCGGCGGCACGTTGTGCTCGGGCTACTGGTGCACGCCCGACCCGACCGGCTACCCGCCGGAGTACCAAGACCCCAGCTCGGGCGGCTACTCGGCGCCTACGACGAGCATCGGCTCGACATCCAGCCACTCGACCACCACGACGCGCGTGTGCACCGTGACCTACGTGTGAAACTGCAACGAGAACGAGTGCGACGAGTGCTCGCCAGCCTGCTGCGCCAACGGCTCGTGCGGGACCACGTCTACCTCGACCTCGAGCTCGAGCACAACGACTCCTCCTTCCGATCCGTGCTCGGGCTTCGACTGCCGCGCGTGCGGGTCGCCTTTTGACTCCCCATGCTGCACGTCCTATTGTGAAGGGAGATTGTCACAACCGGGGACGGCGGCGATAACGGCTTTGGGAACAACGACGGCGTGAAAGGTATATTTAACCAGCAGGTAGATGTTATATATTAATGTATTAAAAAGAATTTAATAAATTATTCGGTCTGGTGGATTTTTTTCTAGTATCTTGTAACAAATGAATATTGAATATCTCCTGTTTAAACTACCAGCGTCATCTTAGAGCACATTAATCCATGGCTATGCCCACGCCTATATCATAATCTAAAATGCGAGGAATAAGATGTAAGAAAGTAAGACTTTGAAAAATGAGCAGTCGCATGCAATTTTGATATAGAAAGAGGAGTCACGTGGTTTGCGTCCTTTAATTTGTCCACACAAAGTCTGTCACGCCTGGCAGAGTGACATGTGCAGCTGTTTGACAGCTGGTAGCATGATCTTGCATACCATTAGGTTAGGGGTTCCGAATCAGATACCATTAGTAGATACTGACGTACCGAGGTCTTAGCCGTCGAAACAGCTGGTTGTCAGCTGGTTGTGTACCTTCACATAAAGGCAATGTATTATCTACCTACCTTGAAATAATAGATATTCGATTTCCTCTCCTATAAAGTTCCGCCTATATTATGTTAGCAGCCATAAATGATTGACCGGACTTCGGCGGCATTCTTGCATAGAATTAATGTTGAATTGAGTCCCTGCTACTCGTAGAATAGGTTAAATTTATCTCAGATGGTCCTATGTCGACCTTAAAACATCGTCTTTATATAAATATGTGTCACCTACCAGATATATCCAAGTGATACTTACCTTAACGACATTTGAAAGTACCTTCTCTGTGTATGATTATATCATATCAGCAATACAGTAAATTAATATGGATTTTTATAATATCCACACCTTAAATACTCTCAAATTTAAACATAACCCTAACCCTAACCCTGGCCCTAGCAATTACCACTGAAGACATTCGTGTATTAACTAAGGTGATATCTAGTTCATTATGCGGTGATTACTTGCAAAGCCTGTCGAATAAATATAACTTGTTTAACTTAAGTGTAAGTGTAGCTTATTATCACCAATAAAACTTACGCAAATTACCTACCTAAGTATGACTAGACAAATTAAAGGTAACTTGCCAACTCTTACTACTAATACCTGAGATATTCAATAGTAATAAGCTAACTCTGGTCTACATCTTCAAATGAGCTGTGTTAGCGGATTATTAGCAATGATAAATCTAGGTAGGTATTCAAAAAGATTAAACCTAAGTTTTTATATTAACGACAACTATTAACTATAGACTTTCATAAGAGCCCTTAGGTTAGCTACTTTAACTGTCACTCCTTACGTATTGTGTTAGCTACATCACTATAATATTTAACTAGGTCTTTATACCGACATGTTCCTAGAGATAGGTGGTGGCTGTCACAAAACATGCGAAGCAAGTATTTTAATGCACAAGAGACTTATATGAATATATTATATGAAAACTAGTTTGAACTCATGAAATAGTGTCAAGCTGGTAGGTTAAACAACTTGACCTTAGCGAGCCTACCGCCCAAGTTAACCGAGGAAAGTTGTTGCCCTCATCAAACCTTCTATTGGTGTATTTATGTTCCGTACACGTAATAAGAAGAGGCTATCCACATGAGAGGTAGGTTAACTACACTACAAAGGTTCCCCAGCAGATGGACCGCGCATACTAAACTGTGCACGTGCATATCCCATCGAGAACGTCCGTGCCCATCTTGCTTCTCCTCTGTGGCCGCGGTGATAAATAAAATACCGAGGGCAGTGGAATGTTTCCATGACTAAATCGTAAGAGGAACAGCCAATGAGAAATCGCCGGGGGTACTAATCCGGTATCAGCGTCAGATTCCTTGTATTAATTAGGAGGTGTAAGAGCTGCCGTGTGAAACTAAACCTTGGCAATGGGCTGGCCTTAAATCCACCCTTGACAATGAATGCCGTGGTTTCATTTTCAACTCATCAACCTCCTCGTCAATGATGTTGATGTGTTATTAAGCTCACATATCACATCATAAAACTATGGATAGTTACATAGCTCCTCGTGGAGTGAAAAACGAAGAATCACCCCACCTATAACCCTCCAGAAGATATCCACTCTCCCGAGATACGACCGTCTACCTATTACAATACAACCTCAACCAAATTCGAGTTGAGGGGACCCGTTAGAAGGTTGGATGTGGGAACATACACCAGATTGAGTTCTAATGTCCGGCCCGCACCGCAAGCGTAGAAAAGCCTTGGAGACCTTGTCTTCAAGATCAAAGATCGAAGGTCGGCAGATAGACTTAATGTAGCAAATGACACTCCTATACATCGAACGTGGTTACACAGGAATTCTAACATGTCGAAAGTTCTCTATTGTATAGGTATTATCACCTCTTTGTCTATGGTTCTTCCTCAGCAGTGTAAAATTTGCAACACTTTTGTGGATTTCATAGGCCCACTTTGTCTTCCTCGTTAGGGCTCACACTCGTTTAAATAACTTCAATAAGAGAAGTTGTGATATGATTTTTAATATACCGTAAATCGTGTGTTAAGTTTCAGATCTTATATCTTGACCAGCCAGGACAATAGTTAAGACGTTTTGACCCACTCCCGAACCTCTACGTCCTCGATCTTTGAACGAAGACCTTGCACACTCATCTAATAAGATCCTGATATCAATGGTAGCCTATCTTCACCGGTCACATAATGTATTCGGTGTGCGTCGTTGATGAAGTAAACTAAGTGCTCTTCCCTTTGTAAGACTAAGCCATGGTTCCAATAAACCTAGGTATTAGAGCTGCCAACAAGCACTTGCTAGAAATCAACTCGCCTATCTTTAAAACTCTTGGCAATATGCCTCGAAGCGAAACATCATAATAAGAGGGCAGGCAACCTTACCTCCGACACAAAAATCGTGACGGGAAACAAGATGGGAAACGTAATTTCCGCCCCAGAATACCTACTACCTAATAAACTTCCTCGCCCTCCTGTGTGTGGATTTCGGACCGAATGAAAAGCTCAATGTCTATTTCCGA
This sequence comes from Jackrogersella multiformis, assembly GCA_902806575.1. Classification (NCBI taxonomy): domain Eukaryota; kingdom Fungi; phylum Ascomycota; class Sordariomycetes; order Xylariales; family Hypoxylaceae; genus Jackrogersella; species Jackrogersella multiformis. The sequence goes on along the minus strand of CADCXD010000011.1, from coordinate 343,944 downwards.
AACAGAGAGAGTGCACGATATTTTGTTAAACCCGCCGAGCCCCATTTACGAATGTGTCGTGGGTCTTTCAAAAGCGAAACCAAATATCCACCTAGCCGGGCTTGGTAGTTGAGGCGGCTGCAGCTTGCTCCACAATCTTGGATCTAGATTGACTAGGAATAATAACTTCTACCGGCCTTCCCCTGACATTCTGAGATATATACGAGATATTATTAGGAGATGCGGCGATTTCGTACGGTGCTGCCTACACGCCTTCGATTCAGAGACTGTAGAAACAAGTCAAGGGTTATTGGAGTAGCCTACCTAACCTAGCAGCCTACTAGGGCCGTCATCGCAATCTTCTATGCTGGCATAAATCGAGACCCCTTCACTTGAAGTAAATAAATCGTAATAGGTGGAGAGATGATAAATTACCTCAGGTAATTAAACTATCGGTTTCGAGAACCGTAGAGGAATTTGACAGAACTAGAGAAACGATAGAACAGAAGGTGGATATGCCAGATGGCAGATCACTCCCGGGATGAGAATATGTATTAGCAGACAACCACCACCATGCCGCCCCCCTCAGCCCCTTTCCATAGTAGTGCACCTGCACGAACGGCAGTTCCAAATTGCCACAGCCAAGTCACGGAAGCTGGCATGTCACCCAGTAAGACGGCGGCGGCGTCTGCACGTGAGCAGAAACGTCTCGTCGATCCACATCCGCTGAAACCAGCCTCGATCGCAGAAACCCAGCCAGCCAGCTAGCCGTCTTGCCTTGTCCGCGCCACCACAGCTCGACACGCAATTCCCTTCGATGGGTGGCCTGGCCACGCACCCCCTCGGCGGCGCCTCCACGAACGCGAACGGGAACTTTACGCGGGGGTGAGAAAGTAGCGTCTTCTGTGCAGCGCAGCACACCGGCACGCGCCGCGGCGGCCCGTCTTCGCGCCACAGGCATGCTTCCCGTGCCGCTCGATCTGCCGTGCGAGCGCTGGGATTGTTTCCCCGGCAGTAGGTGCGAGCGACACCGCCCTCGGCTCCGACGCAGCCACGCTCCCCCTCGCGTGCGATCGGGCCATCGACCCAGGTCGGCGAGGGAAGATCATGTTATGATCGTGCGAGAGGGGGGCGCCCTGCGTCGAGGCGGTCCTGGACGATGTTGCATAGGTACCTAGCCTTCAGTAGTGCTGTGGCGCTGCTTACCCCGCTCGGGGACGACTCGTCACGTCACAGGGGAAGCAGGAGGAGGAGGGAGGGCGCGCGAGAGCCGTCGAGCCACGGGTGGTAAGTCGCGCAAAGCGGGCAGTCAGCGCTGACGATGTATACGCTTTCGCCGGTTCGACGCCGTCGCATCGTTTGTGGGATGGGATGGGATGGGATGGGACCTACATACATATGTACGCAGGTCGACACGAATCAGACGATATAGACGCTGTCACCAACCCACGACGTTGGCCTAAATCTGACATTTTCTACAGCGACGCCCCCTAATTTATCCTGAGGCTGCAGCATGTAATACAAGCACTATACGACCCCTGTCCAGATAAGATCGTGCGTCTCGTCGAATGAGCTAGAGCGCGGGCGGCGCCCTAGCCCTCAGGTAGGTAGGTATCATGTATCATGTACATAGGCCGGTGAGTGGGTGGTCGAAAATCGGATAAATAGGATCTTGGCCTTTTTTCGCTATTCCCAGGTCCAACTTCGGCGGCTCTGCGCAGAATCACCCGGGTTAGGAAGAGGGTGATGCTGCTGCTACGTAGCACAGCGTCGTGAGGGACCGGGACCCAGCTTGGCATCTTTATTATAAATCGAAGAGGCTCTTCACATGTCGCATTTGTCAGAATCTCAGATCGACGTCGGACGTCCGAATTCGGTGGGGAAATATTTTCTAGATTAGACGAGGTTTGTTCGATTTCATCCGACCTCGTTCGATCGATGCGCCGAGTAGACGGAATTCCAAATAGGATGCAGAAGTGTCGTACGGATTAGATGACGATAGACTTGGAATTATTGAAATCTTGATTATGTAAATGAGATCGTGATTATTGACATTCGTTACCAGCGCAACCGCATAAACACGATCGTGAGTCCTGATTTGTCAACACTTAAAAACTACAACACAGCTTAGTAAGTTAGTAACTTACCTAATGGGACCAATATGGCCAATATGACTAATGCAAGCCTTACATAATCATTCATGGGTTATAACGAATGAGTTATATCTATGCTAAGACTATTAAAGAAGTATGTAATCAAGACCTGAGTTAATCCAATAGATATCACTAAGTTACAATCAACCATCGTTAAAGACATCCAATATTAAGTAAAAATACCCCCTTTAAGCAGTCTGGAAGGTATTTGTCACCGTCACTGATAGACAGCGCTACTCTCTCCAACCTCCAACTGCCACATGAGGAAACTGTTAAGACCATTCAGTCGCAACGATCACTGCCTGACTAATCAAATTACAGTAAGCAATCTGTCAACGTCTACCTCGCTCTTGGTATTGGTATAGATAATGTAAAACACCGCGTGTCTAAGGGGTGTCTGTCTCGCCCATCTACCACAGCCCAGTCCACACATGTAGCAATCATAATAACAGGCGCTTGGGCGTTGCCAGAAAGAAAAAAAAAGGTATAAAAAAAACCACCGACGATGCTGCGTAAACCTCATAAGCCGCATCGATGCTGCCAGCAATTTAAAATGATAGAAAGGAAAATTCAGAAAGAAAAAAACACCGCAATCCCTTTTCGTAAACCGCGAGCCCAGCTCTAACATCAGCAACGCCGCCCGCCGGTACCGTCCCCGATACTATTTATTATTATTAAGTAGCATCATTAGTGTGATTGATTCGTTTTTCGGTTCAATCGGTTGTTGTTAAGTTCACAGCAGAGTAGCCTCCTTCTCGGTCTTCTTGCGAGAGATGTACACCTCGAGGCCCTCCTGGACGACGAAGAAGGTGGCCTTGGCCGTCAGCGGCCGGCCCGGGTAGGCCAGCTCGAACTCGAAGTCTCGCAGCAGTCTGGGGATGACCTTGTTGATCTCGAGCAGCGCCAGGTTCCGACCGATGCAGACGTGAGCGCCGCCGCCGAACTGTTTTCTTTTGTCAGTGATTGTTACTCGATTATGATGATCTGTAATGTTTTTCTTATGTCACGTACCTGAACCATGTACCGCTCCATGACCCTGGCCTCCTCGGGGTCCTCGAGCCAGCGCTCCGGGCGGTAGATGTCGGCGTCGTCGCCGAAGGTGGCCTTGTCGCGGTGTAGGACCCACCCGTTGAGCGCGAGCCTCGTGCCGCCGGGGATGTGGCGGCCCTCGACCTCGATGCCCTCCGGGGGCACGTACCGCGCGATGTTGACGCCGACCGCGGGACGTACGCGCATGGACTCCTTCAGACACGCCTGGAAGTACGAAAGGTTCTGCGCTTCGGTCCACTCCACGTTGCCCTGGGCCTGGATCTTGCCGTCGCGCACCGCCGTGTTGATCTCCTCCACCAGCCGGGAGATGATTCGCGGCTCCGACAGCACGTGCCAGAAGAAGGATTGCATGGTTGAGGCTGTCGAGTCCGATCCCGCGAAGCTATTTTCCCTTATGTCAGCTGACTTGTACCGTACCCAAATAGGGGTGAGTTAGTACTCACATGGCGCCGTGTGCCACAGCGAAGATGTCGCCCTCGTGGAACTTTGCTTTGTCCTTCAAGTGGCCCTTGATCAGGGAAGACAGGAGATCCTCACGACCATCACCGCTGGCACCCTTGCCGTCGCGCTCGACTTCAAAGGGCTGGCGCTTCTTCATCTCTTCTCGGGCGATGCGGGTGACGAGCGCATTCTCAGGATTGAACGCGGGGATCCATCTCCAGAGGGGGTTCCGTCGCAGCAGGCAGTCGATCTCGGGGATCTGTCCCACGATGCCGTTGTATTTCTGGCTGTTGTCGATGGTCTTGATGGCGTCCTCCTTGTCGAAACCGGCGGCTAGGAAGCCAAACGAGCGGCCGAACGCCACCTCACCCAGCACGTCGAAGGCGAAGTAGTGAAGCCAGTCTCCGAGATTCACGATGGGGTTCCTGCCCGGAAGTCCGGCCTGCTGGAAACCCGGGATGGCGGTGTCAGGGCAGAACTGGTCCAGCCGGCTCACGAGGAAGTCGATAGTGTCGTCGATGAAGGGGCTCAGCTGACGCATGGCTGCCATCGAGTAAGGGACGTTGGCCACCTTCTTCTTCATGGCGTGCACATCCTCGCGGATCTCGGTGAAAATATCCGGGTTCTCAGGGGGAGGGAACACCGAGTAGAAGTCCGTCTTGTAGAAGCGCTTGCCGGCCGAGAGGATGTTCCTGGCTACCGTCGGGGACGAGAAAGAGAGCTCGTTGGGGGCGATACGTACGACGGGTCCATACTTGTGGTGCAGGCTGATGTGGTCCAGATGCGTGCGCTCCGAGGCCGTGGAGAAGACTTTCCAGAGACGTGAACACGAAGCTAGGAACGGACCCGGGTACTCTCGCAAGGGGGACGCATATCGTACATATAAGATCCGGGCGGCGAGGAGGAGCGGGATGAGAAGATACCACTGCTCCTTGAAGATGCTCCATGCGGACATGAAAACAACCCGGGTTGGGGAGATAGTGTTCTCGTCGCCCATGGTGAAAGTCTTCTTATACGGTACAGGATATATTTAATAACGTTTATGAGGCTAGGTGGAGGCTAATATGGAGGGCGGTCTCGAAGGAGTCTTCTGCAAGAGAATGTTGGGAGTTCCTTGCAAGATCTTATTACACCACGACTCCTGTTGAAGGAGATCTCGCGGGATACAAATATAAGCTAACGAAAAAAAAATATGGGTGACAGCTGGGCGAGTGATGTCAAGACAATTCTTAATCATGTAATTGCTGAATCAGGCGCATTAATCAGAATCGTTAATCAGACGCAGGGCCCTCAACAAGTCCACCCTCCCACTCACGGTCCAGATCTCAGGGCAATTTAGATAGATGAAGTACTCGTCAGTACCTGCTGCCAGTTTCGGGTAAATCAAGCCGCATCATACACCCATCGCCGTCCTCTACCAACATCGCCTGATACGAGGACGTGTGATGCTCATAGCCGTGGACCTACGTAGCTTAAACAACCACTTATTAACCTCGGCGCGCACCCGTCGACCAATCAGTGAATTGCCGACGAAACCTTACATAGTACAGCCCTTCGTCTTGAGGATTTCAAAACAGAGGCCTGGACACCCATGTGGAGTCGACATATAAGTATGTATCTAGTAAGTTCAAGGTTGGGGAATTGCGGGGAGGAAATCCACCGTGATCCATCGTGATCCGTAGCGCAAGGGTCCGAGCTGAGGTTTGGGGGTAACAGGGAGGTAACAAAAGTGTGTCGGCAACTGAAATGAGACCGGCTGGATTCGTGGATTCGTACGTTGGGTTCGTCCGTAGGGGATGAACCACCCCCTGGGTGCGGTCGTAGAGCCTTGTTAACAAACAAATGCCGGGGAAGCACTACGTAAAACGTGGTATCAATTCTCCACATCTGTTAGCGAAGCTTGGCACCAGAGCCGTGGGTATGGGTGGTTATAAATATCTACGCGGCCAATCATAACCCCTAGAAACGTCATCGGTTCGAATCCGAGAAGCTATCTAGTTATGGATGCAACTAGCGTATGTGGCGATCCACTCAGCTGGTTCTCTAGTCTAGCTATTATATACACTAGAGGACTTCCTAGTTATTCTAGCCTCTGTTGTTAGTTGATGTACGGTCTTGTGATGTTACCTTACCCCATATCTTGGCCTTGTTAGGTAACTATACCCCGAAACAGATAGGTTGTAACAAACCAACCACTCTAGACAATTACCTATGCTCACCAACGGACATAAATACCTACCCAAGTAAGTCACAATAAGTCATAATAGTCATATTATGTGTTGGCTCGTGGTAACAACATTGGTATCATTCCGTCCAGCCGTCCCTTTTGTTATTGGCGATTAAAAAAAGAAAAAGAAGATTAGAGAATCGCGAACCAGGCCAACTGCACAAGATGAGATGCAGAGTATCGTTCAGTCCCACTTTTTAGCTTCGGCTCCGTCGGGTGGTTGAGTGTTGTACGTCTTGCCCTTGGCTTCAGCCCAGTTGGTACTCAGCGATGTACCATTGCTTTCAAGATAGCTCTTCATCATAGCCCGCTTGGTGTCGTCGTCGGCATTCTTGTAAAGCTGTTGGAAAAATGAGTTTACATCGCCCTCCTTATCCTCCTCCTCCTCCTCGCCAACCGTGAGCTTGTCCCAATTCACCGCCCCCTTCTTCGAAGAAGTGGGGTAGGCTTGGGCAACACCAACCGATGCTGCAGAATCTGCCTTGCTGACGGTTGGAGTAGACTGAGGCGCTGGACTGCTAGCTTGCACAAGACCATCCTTAGACTGAGCAGCGTTCACACTTGCTGAAAGCGACGTAGCCTCGGTTGCTGGATTCGGGATCTGCGAGACTTTCGCGGCTGATACCTTATACTCATCCAGACCAGTTTGGAATTTGTCCAAGAGAGCGCCGTACCATGCATTGCTGTCTTGCTTATAATCACCACTGCCGAGTTCTTCGGGATCCTTGTACCTAGTAGACGTTAGTGCTATAAATTCCACACAAATCTTGATGGCATTGAATACGAACCCTAGGCGACGAATGAAGGTGGTGAATTCGTCGAAGGAGGGGTGGGGCTTACTACCCATTGCGAGGTTGTTGAATCCTGTGACATCCTCCCGCTGCAGCGCAGGCCATTTTCCTGGTGTCTCCTTCTGAAGGACTAGTTCGATCTTCATTGACTTGATAGTGTGCTTTATCTCAGCAGGCTTGATCTTACCCCAGAGGTAGAGATGGACAGATTCGGGATGGACATTCGGAATTGGTTCCATAATAAGCTTATGGCTCTCAGCTACGACGGTGAAACGATCGGCGGGAACATTCTTGACGAAGAAGTCGGCATTGATGGTAGTATTCGTCTGGTAGAAGTTCGATCTGATACTGTTGCTCACGTGACCGGCGAGAAATCGTTCATAGAGAAGCTTCCAGGCGTCAGATTCAAGATCTTCCCGGCGAGGCTGTTCTTCGACTATTGTAGCTTCGCCTGCCTTAGCACCATTATTATCACCAGTGTCACTGTCAATGTCCATAGGTGTTCCTTTCTTATCAGCCTCACTAGCACGAGCCAGCTTGGAAGGCTTAGGGTATTTCTCTATCGCATTCACCTTACGGCCGGGATGTCCAGCGGGTAACTTCTCCAACTCTGTGAGAGCCTGGATACGCCATGTAAGTGCCTGAGCTCTCAGGGTCTTGTCCTTTGATCTTCCACCAGCACCACCCATAGCAGTAGCCAATCCTACATTTTTAGCAGGTTTATTCTCAGCTTGGACATCCTTCGCGCACACGGTGTACTCTCCGTTTTGGTCGAGTTTCTTTTGCTGACCATCATCCTCACCAGCCTTGGCTTTGTCGAGGAGCCGCATGGCCCAGAATGCACAGACATCTGCGTCAGCATAACGTTTCATGCGGAAGAGGGTAATAGCTCGTCGGATCTGAGCCTCGATCATGTGGTCTCGATTGGCACGATCAAAGGCCACACGCAGAGCTGTCTCAGCGTCGTGTAGGGCTAGGTCTATCTCATTCGTTCGTACATAAGCCTTGGAGCGCTCGAGCAGCCAAAGAGGCGCGGGGCGCTCCTTAAGAGCTTCAGTGAGCTTCTCGATTCCTTCCTTGTACTTGCCAGCGGTGACGGCCTTGACGCCTTCGTCGGCAAGGACAGCGGAGGAGGGCATGGTGACGGTGTTCGTGAATCGAGATGTTCGAGTTTTGGATTTGAATGAGGGTATTCAATGGTACTGTTGATGTCCTTCTGTAACAGTGTCGGGTTGATGATGAAAAGTGGAAGGCTCTGGATTGGTACCTAGTGGGGGTGGATAAATTAATAACGAATCACTTGGAAGAATTTCACCTTGGAAGTGTACGAAAAAGAAATCGTCATGCGATCGAAGATGCTAATTATTGTAGAAGGTAAGTTTAAATTGTTCTCGGTAGACTTTTCGGAAGCACTTTCAACATTATCGATACTGTTGATACTAAGTAGGTACCTAGGTGCCTATACACAGCCCTGGAGGTAGGTACTATGTGAAGTTCACTTTGCCGTGGAAGCTGCTAGAGCTCTACCTACGTACCTGCTGGCGGGGTTCAACCAATTCTGCCGGACTTAACGATAAAAAGGGCAGGCGGTAGAATATTTAATTAGACTTGTGCAAAGCAACCGCCTCTCACCGCCTAAGACCTCGGAGCTTCCACCAATCTACGAAGTACCTACCTATTCAAGTTACCAATACCTAACCTAAAACGTACAATAGTGGGCCACCGTGTACATCCATACCTACCATCTAGGTATGCCTGGGCAGTCGTCAAGGTTGGGATGATGGAAGCACCTACTTAACTGTCTGCCTTGCTGCCTGGGTAGGCACGATTAATTACCTGAGTACCTTTAGGTATGTACCTACCTAGGTAGTTCAAAGATGAAGGTGATAAAATCAACAATATCATAGGTAAGATTGAATATTATTATATTTGATTAAGCTAGGTGTCTACGGTATCCCGGACAGATTTCATTCTCCCGTCTTCGTCCTACTCAAGTGCACATGTCGCCGTTAATAATCACTCCTTCAAACCACCGTCTCATTAGGATATCTTGTCGCAAACATTCCGAGGGCCTTCATCGTAAAGGTGAATTTGTAGTTAGGGTATGAGATCATGCAACTCTTGTTGAACACGCCCTCGATCGCCTCTTGTTTCCACTCGCCGTTGGGCTGCTGCCTGTCCATGATGAGCTTGATGCCTTTCTTCAGGGGCTCGATGTCCGGGTAATCTGCTTTCATCAGAGCTATCAAAGCCCAAGCTGTCATTACAACTTGCGACCCTGTTGCGTGTTCGATGTACATCATTTTTTCGGAAGACTGCAAGATGTTAGGGCATTGGAAATTCAAGGGATTCAGTTAAATATAATTCAAACTCACTCGGTAGCTTTCCGACCACCCTCCATCCTCCCTCTGCTTGGAAATCAAAAAGTCGCAACCTCTCTTCGAGTACAAGCTGTTGCCGTACGTCTCGCCGATGCTTTTCAAGCTTTCTAGGGCGAACATGGTTGCGTAGGTGAAGCATATGGCCCAATTGCCATACCACGATCCATCCGGTCTCTGTAATGATTTGACCGCTTTCACGGACCGCCCGATGAAGCTCTTGATATCCTGGGGTCTATAATCAGGCCAGTGCTTTTGGAACAACGAGAGCGCAGTGACCACTGCCGTCGTACATTCTACATAGTCGTATTCGACCATGATATTGCTAAAAATCTCTGCCGCGTTCAGCATTTCAAGCCACTCGCTCCCTCGTGTCGGCTCATACGATGAGCAAGCACCAGACTTGTTCTGGTACGTCAATAGAGTGTCGATGGCGTCGAATATGCGCTGGTCTTCGAGGAGTTGAGGATACCCAGGCGCTTTTTGTAGAAGTATGACCGACTTCAAACCCTCAGAGACACAATCACATACGGCGTATCCTTGGTCTTTGGTACTAAAGGCCCAGGCGCCTTTTCGTTGCTGCCGATAGCAAACTTCTTGATCCTTACAGTTCTCACGTATCTGCTGGTCATCAAGGAATTTCAACGCTTTCGTCAACATTGGCCTCCAGCGAGGGTCTTGCTCAAGTCCTGCGTCAGTCGCGGCCTGGATAAGGAATGATGTGTCCCAGCATTGTACACCGTTGGTACCATTGCACAACATGCCTTCACGGTTAACCCACATCGCGTCCTCGAGCCTCTCCAGATGCCTCCGGACCGAATATGTGCCTGGGCCGTCACGGATATAGCACACCACGGTGTTCATCGCTGCATTAACCGGGGCTAAGTCCGCGAAGTCCGTGTTCTCATCTTCCATATCAATGAGTTTACTTACCCAATCTTGAGCCTTCTGAGCTAGCGCCTTGGTCCGGAGGTATGGATTCCAAAGATTGACAAGCAGCCAGTTAATGGTATTGAGAAACCATGACTTGGGATGGAAATTATCAGCGGGACATATGCTGTTCCGATTGCCAGCCCAGTCAATCTCCTCCCACGGTTCGACGAATAATTCTTGCCTCAGGCCTCGAATTATATCCGTCTCTTCGCAAGACCATTTCTCTTCGTAGACGTAGCCCATAGGTAGGAATACTTGGCGCATATGGATCCACCATCTCCAAGGAGCGATAGGTACCCAGTCAGGTACCAGCCATAACTCGGGCGGAATAGGGTTGACGATATCCCATTTGCAAACACCCAGTACGCTCAGCCAGAACTTAGCCCAATGAGGAGCAAACGTAGCTCCTCCAAGCTTGTGCAGCGTGCCCCTAGCCTTAACCATCACCGGGTGCTCGGGGTCGACGCCCACGATACGAAGGACGGTATAGGCGAACGATGTACCCATGACAGTACTATCGCCTTCTATATGCAAACCCCATCCCCCATCTTCAGGATGTGCTCTCGCGAACAGATAATTCTTGATCTCCGTAGCGACGTACCAGGGAATCGGGGTTTTCGTTACATACCAGGTGATTACAACACCCGGTAGGAGAAACATGGGACCGCCGTATTCGCAACCCCATTGACCCGAAGGTAATTGGAGCTTCTCGAAGAACGTCAAACCATTCACAACAGAATCGAGGGGCTTCTTCGGTTTCGGTAGGGTGGGAAGTTCCTACAATGAACATAAGAGTAAGCTACAGCTACATCTACACAGCAGAGGTGGCATTCTTAACATGCTAGAATGACAGGATAGAGCTCTTACAGTATCCAGTCCAAGGTACCATTTGTCGGCACAACTCTGCGGCCACTTCTCTACAGCATCATCGTCCTCTAGGTATTTCCAAGTATGTCGTCCATTCTCATCCAACATACGCCATCGTGTCGGATCGGTCTTCTCCTCGAGTTTCGGGTGGTTCGTTATTGTTTGGAGACTATCATCGCTAATGCGTTTCTTAGGTCGTTTCTCGCAGTTCGACATACCGTTAGCTTTATTGTCGGGCCGTTGAGTACCATTGACCTTAGCAAAGCTGCTTGAGCGAGTCGTCACCATTTTTTAAGACGACTACTGGAGTTGAAAGGCGGTGTCGCAAGCTTGAAGAAGGTTCAAATTCCCGATTTCCCACTTTATCCCTACCTGTTATCCTCATATGCTCGGGAACGCAATTTCCTCCGTTTTCCGTTTTACATGCGCGCATAATAGAAGTGGGTACCTAGGTACCCAAGTAGGCTAGGTACCTATGGCTAGGTACAGGTAGGTAATCCCCCATCGATGCGCGACGATGTGACTGTAGGTACCTCGCACTAGGTAAAATTAGGGTTCTTCAGGGCTGATAGCTTCCTGCTAGGTACTACCGGGGACAGGGGACAGGGGACAGGGGGGCTACTCGGGAACCCAATCTGGGGAACGTAAGATCCACTCTCCTACAAGGGCTTATTCTTTCCCCTTCTGGATCCTCTCGATTTCCAACTAGGAACCACATATGTGTACCTACCTACATGGTACTTAAACACCTACACTAGAGCAGGTACCTAGAGGTACCAGTAGGTATTTTAATTCAACTCAATTTATATGGATGCTCAACAAATAACCTGTCCATTTCTTCTACCTCACATCACAGCAAGAATGAAGGACAAGAAACCAATACTGATGTATAGCATATTTCATCAAGATGAACCACCAACAAAACAACAACATTATCACATTCGCTAGCCACGTCGCGCGAGATGCTCACGCGGGTACTGTCGTATCTAAAATTGAAGATATCCTAGAAGACATCGTCGATGCGCTTAGCGAGAATCGAGTGCTCTCTATTCCTCTACGCAGTCGCCGATCAGGTAACGAAACCTTAATCCGATTTCCAGCAAACACGGGTGCCGAGATCAAGAAATTTAGTAGGTTCATATAACTAGATATGTAGACATTAAATCTCACCCTTGGTTCTAAATCCGCTCACAGCTCTCATTTCTACTTTCAAGCATGCCTTCTTCAGATTCTCCATATGTGTCACGAGGCACTCGTCTCCGGTCATGTTATTACAAAGAGGTCCAGTCTCTTCTTGTCTTCGGAATTTTTATATTCTCCAGAGATAGTTGCTAAACAGCAGCAGAAACATCTACTATCAGAATCCAGATTTATTCGGTAGCCAGCAATATGTGGACAGCTTAGTGGATGATATCGCCTTCACATTTGGTGTTGGCAGAGACACGCTAAGTATTGTGCGTACCTATTTTACAGATAGAGAGTCCGGAGGTTTAGGAACCAACCATCAAAACAGGTCGCTGCCTACAAAGGCCTTATTGCAGGAAACCTCATCCTTACGTTGAGGAGTAACTCTACCCTAGATTGTGGTTCCGACAATAATGTGAGGATCTGAGTATTATAGGGGTGTCTAGTGATAGGTAGCTAACAGATCCCGCAAGGGTACCTTGATCCCACACACCGAAGTGATTCATCGGGTCGACATCGGTGAGGCGAAATGGGTTATAGTCATCGAAAAGGAGGTTAGGCACTTAGGTCATCTACTCTATGAGCTCGTCTTATAATTTCACCAGGCCACTTTCCGCGGACTCGCTGCGTCTCGGTATTTTGAGACGTCGGCAGCAGGGGCGGGAATCCTCGTCACCGTAAGACACCCTCTGTGTATTCCACAACGAATTTGAGACTGTACTTACAGCGTTCCTAGGGTAAGGGTTATCCGGATTTAGTCACACGACAATTCCTTCACCTTCTCCATTCAACCTTTCCGCGAATTCCTATCTGGGCACTTGTCGACTTCGACCCTAGTGGCATTGGCATTATGCTCACCTACAAGTGCGGGAGTCGCAGTCTTGGTCACGAAGAGAATATCACGACTCCGGGGCTTTCTTGGCTTGGACCCAAAAGCTGTGATGTCCTGAGCCATACGCGATATCGTCCCGGGCCTACTAATTCCTCTCGGATGAATCAATCAGTCACTTTTCCGCCCCCATCTAGCCAAGTGGCAATGCCGCCGCTTTCAATATCTGCTCCTGTTCCATGCACAAGTCCGGTTGAAGTCTTCTCTCACCTCACTACTTCGGATCGGCGCAAGGCGATGAATCTCTTATTCAAGCTTCATAATGAAAACGACGAGAGTATGGATGAGATGGGCTTAATATGCGAATTGCAACTAATGCTTATGCTGAACCTCAAGGCTGAGATTCAAGCGGTGGATGATGCTGGAGACCTGACTCGCTGGTTGGATGAGAAACTGGCTGCCTCTCACCACTAAATGGCATGCTCAATCTCATGTTGTTACAGTCATTTGCTTAAACCTGTTGTGCAACTAGGTATTTCAGTAGATAGCTACCTACCTAGGTAAATAAGGTATGTACGATTTAGCAGACCCAGGCGCTCATTTCCTCTTGTTCAAAAGGTGTGGAAAACAGGGAAGGGGTAAACAGCTTATAGTACGGTGTTACATGACGGCGCAATTGATAATTGATATTTTTAATAATGCAGTCACGTGATCCACACATTCTAATTCTCTCAGGCTTAAACTGTACCAGGTACTTGGGTACGGATGTAACTCAACTCAATTCAACACAATTGATGAACCTATTGTAAACTCGGGAAATCTCAAATTTCTCGATCCATTTACGTACCTCACAGGCAATTAATATCAAGAAACTCATATTTATTGAGTTCTCAAGTAAACGAACCAATATTCTCGTCAGCAAAAACTTTACGCCCGAAAAGGGAAAAATTTCATTCGTCTTCCCAATTCATCACCCATCTTGAAAAGCACGGGCCAGGGTGGAACATCTATGAATTAGGTCGAGATCGAAGAATTCAAAGTTTTACAAATAATTAAAGGAACATGAAAAGAAGAGGGAATAAGATGGTGCCGAAAATATCGGAGGATGAGATAGATGATCTCGTCTACCTGGCGAGGACCGGCGACGATGCAGAGCTCGCCGGTATGGTCCAGGAGCTTGCCAACCGAGAGACCGTCACGCACGCCGAAATTATAGCGGCAGCGAGAGATGATGGCAAGGCGACTTGCTTGCATATGGCAGCAGCGAATGGCTATTCGAGTAAGTTGGCGCAATGTTCTTCTATTTGCGCTCTCTGAGCCCTTTTTATATCATTCAGAGGGTATGATCTAGAGTATAAGAGTACGGGGTGAAGGATTATGGAGTCAAGCCCTGGATGATAAGGGGCTTCTCTAACTTATAATCCGAATACACTAGTTTCGTGTCACTACATGTATTCATGGTTAATTAGAATGTTCCATTGACATTTCTTCTATAGAAACTGTCACATTGATACTTTCACACTTCCCTGCTCCTTCTAAGTCACCAAAGAGGGCAACAGCAGCGCCTACACAATCTTCAGAGGAAGCTCCGCCATCAACAGATACAGCAACAGATACGCCGTACGTCAACCTACAGAACTCGTTTGGGAACACTGCTTTGCATTGGGCGTGCCTCGGCGGCCATCTAGATGTCGTGAAGTTACTCCTGTCACGAGGCGCATCGCCCACCGCGGCGAACGACAAGGACCAGATCCCACTAGACTTGGCGGCCTTTAACAACCACATGCATGTCGTGGAGTACTTCCTGTCTCAGAGCAAAGACATCGAGGGAGACAACGCGAAGGAGGGCGGGTTGGAGAGTGCTACTCAGGATGTGCAGATGGAGGATGAGGGTGATGATGGAGAGAAGGCTGGTTAGCTGCCGCCTAACTTAAGTACCAAAATCAATTAATACCTGTTATATCCAAGGAGCTACCTAGCAGGTACCTAGGTACGTAAGATCGTGCGAATGTGCATGTAGGATACACACCTAGGTAATGATCCCTGTACAATTTGATCGATACTCGAACAACTTCCCCTCTAAATTATTTTTCTTAACGCCTACTGTTAGTGCGGCGTTAGGACCGACCGCCAAATGGCTGCATAACCTTATATAAATAACGGTCGGGGCCTATCTTAGCCTTAACAACCGATTTTTCACTCTTTTTCGATGACTTTAACATTACGAAAAATAACGAAAAATCAACCGTACGTTAACGTAATAAATTTATTTTTTTTTCGACGAAAATTTTTCGACGAAAATTAATAAACGCGTCGTTAATTTATATTTAATAAAATAAATATTAATTATTTAATTATTACGAGTAAATAATTAAATTAATAACGTTAATTTAACGAAAAATTTTAATAAATACGATAATTTATAATATATTTAATAATAACGCGTTTTTATTTTATTTAAAATAAAATTATAAAAATAAATATTATATAAATTTTTACGATATAAATTTTAATATAAAAAAACGGTAAAAAATAATTTTAAACGACGATAAATAACGATTAATAAAAAAAAATTATACGATAAATCGTTTTATTATAAATTTTATTTAATATTTATTTAATTTTATTTATTATTAACTTAAATTTTAATTACTTTAATTTTTCTTTTACGAAAAAATAAAATATAATTATATTTTACGTTATATACGAGCTTACTTAAAAAAATTAACGGGAATAATTAATGCTTTAATATATATGCCATTAGGTTTAATATATAAGATATATATAAAAACGTATAACCTTACACGCCGCATACCCCCAGGAAAGTCTTGCGATAAGGTCATTCCTTATTGCTCCCGGCGTTAAATATACCATACCATACCATACCATCGATACTCAAACTCCAAAATGACGATGAGCCTAGACATAAACATAATGAATATCAGTTAGTCATTGATCATTATCTTAGATTCTAAGTACCAAGTCTATACTTTCGCGACGTCGTAAACTAGAGGGTACTTCCAAGCCGGGACAGTACAAAAAAAGAAGACAGACACCCAAGCATACCCAAGAAACCGTAAGAATATACTAGACCCAATATCCCACATGAATCTTCTTCGACCTAGACAGCTAAGGATTATCTCGGTTAAGCATACCACATAATTGGATAGAAAGAATCGAATTTCTTGTCTTGCCGTGTTCTTCTGCAAAACTACCAAATTTACGAGTATGTGGCAGCCAGCTGAGAAGATGAATATCCACAGTGACGTTAAGCTGTTCCGAATAAACCGCCTTCGCCGGCTTTCCTTTTCCTTCTGGGATAGATAGGCGGGCGCGTAAGCTGTGAAAGGCACGACGTGTAGCCGCTGCCAGAACACACCCCAGAATCGACGGATAGAGTACGCCTCGGTTACGCTGCCAAACAGGCATGGCCACTCCGACGGCAGATCCCACTGCAGGATGAACACGAATATAATCGCAAGGAAGTCGTGCACCGAATTCAGAAGTGCGTAAGTGTTCCATATCCAGTGGAAGGACACGATTGCTCGTAGATAGAGGTCGCGGCGAATCAGGGGAGGCAAGAGGTTTTGCTTGGCGGGCGCGAAGTCTGCGATCGTGACTTCTAGCCCCTGAAGAGACACCCAGACCAAGGAGTCGATGTAGCGATTCGTAAGTTGTAAGACTAAGAGCTGAGCCAACCTTATGGCTGCAAAGTATAGCCTAATGCGGCGAACTTCGTTCTTCGTGCCGGCCGAGGCGTCTCTATTGGTGATAGGTATCCGACGAAAGTTGCTCCAAACCCAAAATACTTCTCTCAGTCTATCTTTCGTACTATTAGAGGATACGTAGAGGACGTTGCGGTCCACGAACAATATAAAACTCGTGTGTATTGTTGCTTCAATGGCAAACGATACCCAGGCACTGGAATAGGGGCTAGGGCTCAAGCTAGCTCCCCTTATGCAACATATCATGCCGACGACGTGAATAACACCCAAAGAATGCCTTAGAGATTTATCTGGCTGTTGAATGGCGAAGTAGAAGAAGAGAGTTGCTAGTAGGAACCATGAAATAGAGAGAATCATTGCGGGACGTGGTAGTTGAGTATGGCCTCTATACGGGTTGGAAATATAAACACGACTGGGAAGGTTCTCTTTGCAGGTGTACTAGATATCAACTGACGAAAATAACTTTTATCCGTGGATACAACAACTTGACTTCTATAGGTACCGACGCATTGACTATCAATCGGTTCTAACTCAGTATTCTGAGCATTTATATGAACCTATATATATAGTCCCAATATATTACGAGAACGGGAAACTAGCCCCTGACCCTGTTGTGCTTGCTATGCCTCTCAGCATATTCAACAAGATAATACATATTATTCATTTAACAACACTGTAACTACTATGTGTTATGAAAAGTATATCTATTGGATTTCTGAACATTGGATGTTTGATGGCGTGAGACTCTGTTGGTTGGTGATAAGTCCCAAGCTGTTGGGGTTTCGATACTTTAGACAACCCAGGACATCCCAGCCAGAAGGTGTTGGATGCATCTAATGAGACTCCCTACCTAGGTAGGTAGATAATACCTAAACTACCTAATTATCTCTAAACATACCAAGCACTATCGCCGTGTAGGTAAAAGTGCGTCCATATGCAGACATAGATGCTTTCGTAATACTTGACTTATCTAAATAAATGAATGAAGTTGAAGTTGAGCAGCAAACAACACATTTTAAGCGTAATAAACCCAAATTAACCATATATCTAATTTGTTTAAACTCGACAGATGCTGTATTGACCCTTGAGTCTCAGAATTAGCTATTTCGAACGGTGAACCCCTTTCACAGTGATAGTTTCCTGTATATAAGAATAAGATCGAGTACCTCACAGCACATAACCTAGAAGACTATTCTCACATCTTCAACAAAAATACCACGCTCTGCCAGTCCTCTGCATTCTCGAAGAACTCTACATCTACTTTGCAATTAACATATCACTAAAATTACAAAACACCATCCTAGAGTCAAAATGCCTGTCGACGTGATCATGACCGTCCTAAATGCCTTCGCGGACGTCTTCGGTGGGCAAAGTTCCGAGCGTGACGTCCCGCAGATCTCGGGCCCTGTCGGAACACCCAGCCCCAGCATCATTGATACCAGATCTGTGCCACGCGTCCGCATTGCCGAGCGCAACAATCTCGACGAGGGGCTCTGCGGTGTTCCCAAGTACAATTTCGACATGTGCAGCCACGACCTCCGAGGTGTCCTCCCCAGTGGCTCGATACCGGCACAAGGCCGTGAGTTCACCCTGCATGATACTTACCTGCTGTGATGTTCCAATTGTACTGACATACATATTTCGTAGAGGTCCAGTTCGACGGCGTCCCGCCTACCTGCATGGTCCTCTCCACGGTTTTGTCAGGGGTCTGCGATCAGTCGAAGGGCCCTCGTCCTATACCGTGCGGCTCGGCCTGTCTACTGTATACTGATGTGACGGATGAGTATTTGGATAAACTCGATAAGGTGTTTGGGCTTACATGAAGTCATTCTTGAACGTTGGATGTTTTCGGGGTCTGAAATAGAGCTTTTATAGGCTAGGGAGTTAGGGATTTAATATGTAGGAATAGTTACGCGACGGGTTAATCTGTCGAAATCAAGGGAAATTGATTATACTAAAATTGAGTATACTATTAATGGGTTAATGTGATAAGGTGTAATTCTGTCCCCCATCTTTGAACTTAGTAATAGACAGTCGACTACTTACCTAAGTAGGTAAGTAGGTATGTGTTGAAGAACTGTGATGAGCTTAGTGATCGACAAAGCGATATCGAGGAAAGATGCATACTTTAGCTATTAGGTAAATGCATATTTCAGCTATTAGGTAAAGGAATAACGTAACAGAAATTAGGTAATATGGCTCTTAACTCAATGCCGGATACTTCGTAAGCGAATTGGTTTATTATTTACATATCGCTCGGTCATAAATCTCTATTCCCGAACAATCTCCGAGCTGGTAAGCAGCTTGAACCTATTAAGTTCGACTAAATTCAAATAAATCCCGTCTCACCTTAAATATCTCATGCGAGGAAACACAAACAGCCACTGTAAAGCCGCTGTAAATCGCTCGACTTTTTAAGGGTTTCAAGGGTTTTAAGAGTTTTCGGAAATTATTTAAATTATACCTAGTGCAGAGATGAAAATGCCCGACCCGACTTTTGATTCCAAGTCTGCTGCATTCTTGGAATGGTTTAAGGCTTGGCCTGGGACTACTTTCCACCCTGACATCAAGATTGAGGATCTTCGCGATAAGGGAGCTGGAAGAGGAATCGGTGCGGCAACTCACAACCAGCATCAAAAATGCATTACTGAACTTAACGAACATAATTCGCTGACCAATGGTCTTTATTTTCAGTTGCAACCGCGGACATCCCTGAGGACACGGTACTGTTCACCATTCCGAGAACAGCAATCCTCGACACCCTGACCTCAGATCTCTCCAAGCGCATCCCGGAAGTCTTCGAGACTACGGGCTTGGATGATACCGACAATGAGGCAGACGAAGATGGAAGCGAGACTAGCGGCCCTCCCGATAACTGGGTCTCACTCATTCTCGTAATGATGTATGAGTACCTTCGGGGAGACAAGTCTCCGTGGAAGCCTTACTTCGACGTGCTTCCTGATCAGTTTGAGACGTTGATGTGGTGGTCCGAGCAGGAGCAAGCTGAGCTGCAGGCCAGCTCAATCGTTAGCAAGATCGGTAAGGAAGAGGCTGATGAGATGTTCCGCACTAGAGTCCTGCCAATAATAGATTCTCATGCCAATGTTTTTGGATCCCAGATGCTTGGCGAAGATCAGAAGATGGCCCTGGCGCATCGCATGGGTAGTACGATAATGGCATACGCTTTCGATTTAGAAAACGACGACGACGAAGCTGACCCGGAGAACGACGACGATTGGGTCGAAGATAAAGATGGCAGCCTGATGATAGGTATGGTCTGCATGGCCGACATTCTGAATGCCGATGCCGAATTCAACGTGAGCACATCCTACCTTGTTTCACGGAACTAGTATTGATCATCAGCAGGCCCATGTCAACCACGGAGAAAACAGCTTATCCGTCACGACATTACGGCCAATTCCGGCTGGTGCTGAGATACTTAATTACTACGGGCCTCTCGGTAACGGAGAGTTATTAAGACGCTACGGATATGTAACGAGCAACCATGCTCGATATGACGTTACAGAGATATCTTGGGATCTGGTATTATCTGTATTAAAAGATACGGTCAAAGTGGACGAATCGATCTGGGGCCAAGCGGTACGTGACGAATCTTGCTAATATCCCCGTCGTCATGTTCAAGATGCTTACTAGTCATAGATCAACGAGCTCGATCTAGAAGAGATCGAGGACGCTTTTGTTATCGAACGAGACTCGGAAGGGCCAGATTCTACAGGAGCGCTACGCGATGAAGCCCGTATAAAGGAAATCCCCGCGGATCTGGTGGAGCAAGTGCATGCGATTCTCAAGGCGATTAGAAAGGTTAGCCCGACGACAATTCCAGATAAGGTCGTACGAGACGAGATCACATTACTAGCCATCCATCGTGCTCTCGAGTTAAGACTGGCCCAATACCCTACGAGCCAGGCATACGATTTCCACCTGCTATCCGGCGACAAGGTTTCCAGTCGGCAGAAGAAGGCCTTGGCTGTGCGATGGGGCGAGAAGGCCTTGCTACAAGAAGCGATTGACTTCGTGCACGAGAAGCTCGCGAAAGCGACGTCGAAATCTAGCCAGGGGAGCGAACCAAATGCGAAGAGGCAAAGAACCAGATGAAGGCGTACTGACCCAGACTATCATGCCATCTGCGCGAGTCTAATGCGGGTCGGGACTTGGGCTTCTGGAGTTCTCTTCCGACTGACTGCGCCGAGCCACGTGTGCCAGCCCGACATGACAAGCCTGACATATGTGACAGCATTGCCAACTAACTAGAGGGCGTGGATATTCCGGCTCACAAGCTGATATTGCTGCGGGTCGTGAGTGGTGGCTGGACCGTCGATCTTGGCAGTTATTTTCCGACCGACCTATCACGTCTGCGAGCCGTGCGATGCTGAAGATGTGCGAAAATGCAAGGACTGGGATTTGCGAATAAGGTGCTGATCAGGAAATAGATGCGTTAGATTTACTTGATTCTACCTACCTACATACATAGATATATGTTAAATTTAGACCTCACGGCAATCGAGATTTCAGGGCTGCATGAGCTGATGGGCTGATGGGAAAGAGGAGTTCCGGAGTATCTATAGAAATTTTGTTTTGGCAAGACGGGCTTGATTGACCGTTGATGCATCTCTCAAATAGTTTCCGCCTGTTAGTCTATTACCTACCCCTAGTCTACCTATTCCTACCCTCGTCATAGTTTTGACACATTTCCTTTTTCTCTAGCAATTCAGTGTGCGTATTTCAACATTCGTATATTGTAACCCCTTTACCAAAACCCCCAACTTATTTAGATACTATACGCATTTTCGAGTTGAGTGAGTTTGTTCCTTACATTCATACCCAGACCTAGGATTACCTAAATAAAATACCTATACACGATTCAGAAAAGGCAAGGGGTGGATGCGTGGGGTTACAGTTACAGCCGCGCATTCCAACAACCAACACGCCACTCCCGCGCCGTGTGATGTAGACCAACCCGTGCCTCGCAGCGAGGAGAATGTAGGTACGTACATAGATAGGTGTATGATCAAGTGTCACCTCTTCTGAGACAATCTCCTTCTTGTTTCTCCTGGAACCTTAAAAATCTAATGGCCTTAGGTTTTGTATTCGCCGAGCCGTGGAATGCATCAGCCGCGCCCGCTTCGACTCCTCTTCGACGTCGCCGAGGCCGTCGCACCCCGCCGTACTGCACCAGTTCTGAAATTTTCGACTCGACCACGAGCGATACCTCGCTGCGATGGAATACCCGTGGCAGTCCGTCCTCGTCGCGGTCGGCGTCCTCCTGGGCGCCGTCGTCGCTGTAGTGCTGTAAGCTGCCGTCCGGCCTACTCCGTTGTCATGGATCTCATTTGTGGTAATGCCTATTGACAGTTGCGTTTTGGCAGGTGCGCTAGATGGGGCGGCCTATGCGTGAGGCCGAGCCGGTGGTTTGGGAGGCGGGAGGAGAGATGGCCGAAACCCAGTTTGCCGACGTCGATTCAGCATGCATTGACGCAGTTGGAGGGCGTGGCGGAGAAAATACCCTGTCGCAATTCACAGACGGAGTTCATGGAGGCTGAATGGTCAGACCTATTCTAGAGTGCCTCTCACATCTGTGCTGCGATGCTGACCTTGCGCACAGCCCGATATGTCTTGGGGATCTCTACGACAGGGACGTTCGCACGTCGACGTCAGTGGCGTGCCATAAAGCCGATCTGGAGGCCGGCAACGGCATATCGAGAATGACTACGACGACTACAACCACAACAACTACGGATGTGACACCGGAGGAGAAGAAGCGACAATCAATACAGCCCATCGAAGACGAAGTCTTGAAGCTCAAGAGATGCAGACATGTTTTCCACGCCCGCTGTCTGGCTACGTGGTTTCTAAGGAGGAAGTACGAATGCCCCGTCTGCAGGACCCCGTACTACCAGGTGGTCGAGGAGCCAGGGTGGGAGGACGAGGACTATCGCTTACCGTCTGCGCTGCCGGCTGTTGCGTTCTGGTAGTTGGTCCGCACAAGGGGGGATGCCGTGGGTTAACCTGGGGACTCGAGCTATAGGAGAAGGTCGAACAATTGCAGAACTGTCTCAACATCGATATGAAGGAGTTAGGTAGCTTGCGGCCTAGGGAGGCAGATATGGGCAGGCGAAAGATCTTGGCGTTCGGTATGGCATATTCATGCTCTTTTGCTACGAGCTGTTGCTTGAATGAAAACATCATGATGGTTTATATTTTATATGAAGATGAGTTGTGTTTAGTTGCAGCTTATTACGGGAAGTGATCTATTTGCAACTATCGAAATTTGCAGCTATGGCGTATTATTTCTAAATCCAAGCTATCAAGATTACTAGCGATAATCCAATAATGATAAACCTTTCACGTGACAATCCGTCGGGACCCTTCCAGCATAATGTAGGTACGTAGGTACCTAATATACCCAAGTGCCGCACTAGCATCGTCTCCACATCTCGATCGGCATAAATAAACCTTGGAATGATTTCATCGATTTACATCTACTTCCAAGATGACCTCACATCTAGTGTATATCGCAGCCGCAGTCGAGTATCGGAAACTCTGGTTCCATTCCGTTGGCTCTATATTTCTTTCCATGGCAGCATGGTTGCACATTGTCGTAGGAAATGGTCCGGGTTGTCGCCACACCAATGGAGCTCCACTGGAGCTTTACAAGAGCTGAAGAGCCTTGACAGCCTTAACAGCTCAAGATGCCTCCAAAACGAAGCACATATTCCCGTGCGCCTGGTGTCTCAGGCCTAGGCCCGATTCATGACGCGTAGTTTGCTTCTACGAATCTAGCTCCGAGTCAATCTACGGCGGGATCTCTACTATTTACCTGTTTACCTAGGCTGCTAGGGCAGATCATGCAAGCTATAGGATGCAGATTACTTCTTTCTTGATTGATGATCTCATCCATACCTGTTCTCTTCTTTCATTTGTGAATTCCTAAGCTGTATCTACACCTAGGCAGCTAGGTATCCTTTCTGCCACATTATCCTCAGATTTATTGTAACAGAATTATCTGTTACCTAATTTCTAATTTTGTATGCTGATCTTCTTTCGACGTTTAATTCGCTTATCTAGAGCTGAATCTGGAAACCCTCTTGGTTATATACCTACGTGTTTCCAGACAAATCGTAAGGTTTCCGTCATGATGGCACCCAAAAGAAAGAAATCAAGTATGGTTCCGCAGCAAGATACTCAGCTGGATGAACTCGCCCAGTCAGATCTCTCGAGTGCTGCCCCAAGAAGATCGGGGCGTAATGTCAAGAAACAGAGTGAGATGTCACCAACAGCTGACATTCCGCTTAACCGAGAGATTCCGCGCTCAGCCTCTACTCGATCAAATGCCAAGAAGAAGAAATTACCAGGAGAACGAGACGTAGTTGGGGCTGTGAAGGACCTCCGCGAGATGGAGGATAACCTCCGTAATGCTGTGAAACGACAGAAAATAGCATTGGATGAGAGTTCAGTGTTAGATACCCGAAAGGTGACGGAGGAGGAAGCCGCATTCTTTCCGAGACCTAAGCCCGACCCGGAAACAATCCTGACGCGATCTGATAAACGAATCCTGAAGGAAAAGATGATGACTGCAAGGAATGAAGTTGACGATGCTGACCAAGGTACTGAAGCCTACGAAGACAAGGAGCCCGGTGATAAAGAGGAAGGCGGCGGCTCGTTAGATGAGCCCGACGCCAATGCCTTCAAGCAAGAAGGCTCAAGACCACCTCCTGTCAACAGCGACTATCTACCATTGCCGTGGAAAGGTAGATTAGGCTATGTGAAACTCCCCGGCGGTCACAACCAAGTGTACTCAAATATACAATATAATTTCTAACACAAATCAGGCTTGCCTCAATACCTACCTGCGACTAGCTAACCCACCAGTATTCAGCTCAAGAACCTGCCGAATAGCTTCCATCTTAGAACACCGCCACCCTCTTCAAGATCCGTCTCAACCTGAACACTCGACTAAAAATCGGCCGGACAAGGACGAGCCAGCCGATGTAATCAGGGGTAAAAAATATGTCGAGGCCCTGGGTATCGCCAATGCGCATGACATTGTGAAGATGATACGCTGGAACGATAAATATGGCATCAAGTTCATGCGACTGAGCTCAGAGATGTTCCCGTTTGCAAGTCACGAAGAGTACGGCTATAAACTAGCACCGTTTGCTTCGAGGGTGCTCGCCGAAGCTGGGAGAGTTGCGACCGAGCTTGGTCATCGACTTACAACTCACCCTGGACAGGTATGTTGTCAAAGTATTCGGTTCTCGAGGAGGGTGTCTTTCTGACGAACTGAAAGTATACACAGCTGGGATCGCCACGAGCAGAGGTTGTTAGAAGTGCAATTCGCGATCTTGAATACCATAATGAGATGCTGACGCTTCTACGCCTATCCGATCAACTCAACAAAGACGCTGTCATGATTTTACACATGGGCGGTGTATTTGGGGACAAGGCGGCAACTCTCGATAGGTTCCGAAAGAATTACGCCGGACTCTCGCCAGGTGTCAAGGCAAGGCTTGTATTGGAGAATGATGATGTGTCATGGACGGTGCACGACCTCCTCCCGATATGCGAAGAGCTGAACATTCCGCTCGTCTTAGACTTCCATCACCATAATATCATGTTCGACAAGGACAAAGTTCGCGAAGGAACCAAGGACATTGTCGAGCTCTATCCGCGGATAAAGGCCACCTGGGACAGGAAAGGCATCACGCAAAAGATGCACTACAGCGAGCCCTGCTCCGAGGCTATCACTCCACGCCAACGACGAAAGCACCGCCCTCGAGTCATGACCCTGCCCCCGTGCCCGAACGACATGGACCTCATGATCGAGGCGAAGGACAAGGAGCAAGCGGTGTTCGACCTAATGCGGAACTTCAAACTGCCCGGGTGGGACCGCATCAACGACGTGACACCGTACGAGCGGGACGACGAGAACAGGCCGGCCCCCAAGCCGCCAAAGAAGAAACCGCAGCGCAAGAATAAGAAAGCCGCGGATGCGAATGACGGAGCCGACGAGGAAGCGGCAGACGAGGAGCCCAAGCCGCGCCCCGAAGTCCCCGAATCGGATCGCGGCATGGGCGGCCCTGAGAACCGCGTTTATTGGCCCCTGGGCATGGAGGAGTGGCTCCGCCCGAAGAAGAGGGAGGTCAAGAAGAAGAAAAAGGCCGGCGAGGAGGCGGACGAGGAAGACTAGATCTCATATCTCTACTAGGTGGGGGTTTATGTTGTTATGTTGTGTTGCATAGATGCGCTTGCAACCCATCTATCCCTCGGACGAGGCTGTGCTATTATTGGATGTAGTTAGTAGGTAGGGTTTATTTACCGATGACGACTTTGCTTCTGCTCGCTGTTCCCCGGTATTCAATGCTACGACGTGAGACAGGCAGCATAGCGCGTGGGTAGCTTCTCGTGTCTTAAAGGTGTGACCGGGTCGTATTGATGGGTTTGACGTGCTATAAATAAGTTGTCTGGTCTTTTCTATCGGTTCGAGTGTCACTCGCGCTTGAATGCTGATGGTTGGATACCTACCTTATGTGGACTCGTGCGCGGATATGAAGGAATGATAAATAGACTGCATAGTGCTCCCTCCTCCAGTTCTAGAAGCTGATTATGATAAAAATAGAAGATTTATTCTGCGAAAGCATGCCAGGAACATCTATGTACCGACTGGCTTGCTAATGTAGAATCAGTATAAGCAATCCAAATCGATTTAGATATCCATGACCTCTTCGTGTACCTAGTCTCGATCTTAGAGCGGTGAAGTGTTAATAAGCAGGTAGGTAGATAGTCGTGATACTGGAGCTAGCTCTGGTTTATTGTGCCACGGCGTAAGGCCTGGGTACTACGCAGCACTACCCTACGTGCAGCTTATATCTCACATAGTTACATTATCTTCTTGGTGTCCAACGCTATCCTGTATGCGAACCAGGAGTCATGCGTTCCGGTGTAATCTCATCTACGAAGCAATGGAAATGATCTCGTATACATACCTAGTAGGCAAACCCGAAAAATCATGGGTAGGGTATGTTGGAAGGACTGATAAAGGCGAACTGCCTGGCTTGCTATTTATAGGACGGTGTTTGCATGATATATCCCGTATTTGCCTTCACACTAATCTGGTCGTATAAAATAAATATACATTTACCAGCCGTGCTTGAAGCCATTGTTCTGGTGCTCTTGGCTGGGAACCGAGGTTTTCTCATTGGATAGCCCCGGAAGTCGACTGTGCAGGATTATATATAATCATCAATTCGTGGCCTACCCAAGCCAAACGGCATGGTACGATAGGTACTTAGTATTACTCCCCCCTTATAGGTAGACAGCCCAAAGAGAGTTGTGCCTATTCTTCGGTAGCACCTACAGTGTTACCTTCTATTAATTACCTCACTTCTAGAAGCACTATCTGCGTGCCAGGTTCATATGCGGTGTAACCAGCTACTTACCTGGATAAGAGATGATGTTAAGGCCGATCTCAACAAGACATCTTCGATCATGATGTGTCGATTCGGAGAGTTGATGCTCTACCAATAGTACTCCCAAATAGTACTCCCAAATAGTACTCCCAAATAGTACTCCCAAATAGTACTCCCAAATAGTACTCCCAAATAGTACTCCCAAACTACCTACCTTGGTAGGTGCTGCGAGGGAGCTAGGTTAGTTACCTAGGTAGCAAACTCACCTACCGCTTCTAGGCGACAGGTGTCCATTGGATGCACCCTCAACGAGTCGTGACAGGTTGAAATAGATCTCCCTTCGAGCCTCAAATATTTTCCAGATCAGCATGTGCTGGCGACCATCGTTCCTACTCGTTACCATCCACAGCTGTAACTGTAGCCGTAGCCACCTTTCTTCTGCCCATTCGTCCATGTTTAGGTATGTTTACATGGAAACCTTAGAAAATGCGGTGCCAATTCAGGGGTATGACGAATAGGTGCGCCAATTAATGCGGTAGGGATAAACAATCCACATTTTATGCCCTAACCTGCCTGATGTTTTTTTAGGTGCCTAGGTAGGGGATGCTCCGAGCGTGTAGAGCGGCAGAAACAGAAAAAATAGGATCCTATTATCTGCCTATTAGAGGACGAGAGAATGGTGAAATTCTCATTAGGTTAGAGGATGAGGAGTTCAGTAGATAGAGAGAAGATCCGCATATCCGGCTCAATGGGAAGGGTCTTTGTCGCGCATATAAAGGCGAGGCAGTTCGTGGATTGTCGCATTGCGTATGCATTTATTTACATCAACAATGGACGCAAAGATGAAGGGATTCGGTGGTTTGGCATGAATATAACTTCAAGTATGTAGGCATGTAGGAGTGCAGCTATAAAACGGACCTGAATATCTTTGACAAGGAATTATGTGGCAGTTATGATAATACAGTAGGGGACGAGGACCCGACAAAGAGTCGGCATGATAATCGGTATCCACATGCTGCAGCTAACTTCGCAGCTTCGTTGTCAGGTTGGCGACGTCGACAGCAACAAAAGCATCATGAGGTCACTTGGAGCCGGCCGAAGAAAAAAATGATGTCAGGTTTTTAATGGGCTCGAAGGAGTTTCGGGAAACATCGTGGAGCTGAAAGAGAAGCTCGGACCATAATATGACCAATGCTTGACTATAAGATGTTCAAGGTTGCAAGGGGTGCAAATTTTAACTTAACACGGGGTATAGATACTTTTCAGTAGGAGATAAGTACTAGCTGTGTGGTACAAAAGTTATAGTAGACTGGTGTATCGAGAAGTCGAATGTTAAGATCGTGATTTTAAGTTCTTACAAGATGGTGGGATGATCATTTCCTTGGTCGGTCACTACCTAGATACGTGCTCAGTAAAGAGGCTCGTGCTCTTAGGTACAAAATACATCCTAGGTCCAGCTATTAACCCCACGTCTCCTGCAAAGAGTCATGTACCTAGGTACCGTACTATCAGCCATCAACCACCTGCATCATGATCACTCAGCACCTTCTATGTCCAACTTTCAAGGCATTTTCACCAGAGCAACCTGACTTACCCAACACCTAACATTAACCTTGCTGCCTTGTAAACTTTGAGCCTTGGAAACCTTGAAACTTCTAAAGAACAACGAATAAATCACATCATCTCATCTTATTTACATACAGTTCGTCTCCCAGCGCCATCATAACTTAGATTTGTTATTTTTTCCTTCTTCTCTTCTCAATCGGTTCAATAACAATTTGTGTTGTTTCCCCCTCCATCAATCACAAGGTCTCCCCACTAAGTGAGACAAATAGACACACGACATAATCAATAGCACCACCAAGATCGTGAAGTACCACACCATTACTAGCACTGGCTACGTGCTAGCACAGCCTTTACATTTGTACATATGTACATATCTCCCATCCCTAGAAAACCTTGAAGGGAAAGAGAAAAAAAAGGAACAACACGTACATACGATACTTTTGTACATCTATTACCTTATTTTCGCTCCGGACCATAAATCAACAGTCCCATAAAGACCCAGGCCCCGTCGGCGCAAGCAGCAAGCATCATCATCGTCAAAAAGGATCAGCATACCCGGGCTATCCCAATCACAAGCACACACTACCAGACCAAAAGAATCCACTATTTCTGCTGTCTGCTGCAGGGTCCCAACTTCTTTCCCCGCGCTCATCCGACAATTTCCAACTGTGACCTCCACAAATCTGCCAACCCACCATCCCGCCAACTTCCCTTCCAAGGGTTCATATTCCTACTGTTAACCTAGTACCTACTCTACTGTATTCTAGGATCTCTTGATTACGCCATTTCGCAATCTCAAACTACAATATTCCATACTCTTTCTACCCGTCTACCTACTTCGAAACCATCTCACGTTGTTTTCGACGTCTGCCGCCTTCGCCCCTAACTGTCAGCCTTTTCATTTTGACTTTATCAACTCGTAACCCTCGAGAGGGATCATCCGAAATGGCGACCATAGAGATGAGCCCCAACTCTACTCATACTCCTCCGGGACATGAGGTTAAGCGCCCTAGAGGTATGACATAATTTTCCATCTGCTTTTACCATCTACCCTTAATTACCTCGTGCGTTCGCACCTTTTTTTATTTATTTTAATTTTATATTTATATTTATTACCATGGGAATTATACTGATCGATCTACCGTCGGCTAGGCATCTTAAAGAACTCGTATACCAAATCACCACCACCCGAGTCCCCCATTAAGGAACAGGATGTGACTGAGAAGGAGCTTACTATCATCAACACGCAAACAAATGCTGGCCACCGCCGCTCCTCAAGTGCGGCCAGCCGCCCTCCAGGCTCCCGTCGCCACTCAACACGCGCTGCTTCATACGGCCCCGAAGATGAGCTAGATAACAATCAGCGCTTGAAGTGGGATGAAGCAAATCTGTACCTTACCGAACAGGAGCGCACTTCTACCATGAAGATCACGGAACCAAAGACTCCCTACGCTCGACACTATGAACCGTCGGAAGACGACGAGGACGATGAGATGCTCGACGGAGAGAACTCGCGAAGGGAGGAAATCCCCGGTCTGTCGCTTGGAGAGCCCGAAGAGGAAATCCCCGAAGGAGAATATGGATCCTCGCGCAAACAAAGCAAGGTCCACGTTAACGATGAGGATGCCACGCCGCTGCACGATGCCGAGAACGAGTTCGTCGGCCTAAGCCCCGAGGAGCGCGAGAAACACCGCAAGTTCGAGCTACTGCGGAAGAAGCACTACGAGATGAAGGACGTAGCTAAGTTCCTAGGCCACCCCGAGTCGCTCGACGAGATCGAGGATGAGGAGGAGGCGCCAGCGATGCCTACCATCAACGGTGCTTTGGTAGGAGCAGGCGACTAGGGAGACGTGCCAAGCAACCCTCCGCAAATAACTTTACGGGGGAGGAGGGTATGCGGATTATGCAGATGGTTACGGGGGCGGTGACGATGTATGCATGCTGGATGGAGTTTACCGGCCGGGTGGAATACCTGTTCTTCATTTGTCTTGTTGCCACGGGTATATTAGATTAGTTTGGTGTTGGAGGGCGAACGAAGATACTCCTATCGGTTCAGGGGGGGATGAGTATCACGGTCGACCATGGTTTGTAGTTATAGATGCTCTACTACTGCAAGGGGCTTATTCCTCAGAATCAATGAAACGATGACATTCGTTAATGCTTTCTTTTTTCGTAATGTTACGTGATGGTGTAACAGTAGCGGTCCGACTTCCCCTGAGACTACTTCACCAACAAAACTTGAAGAATCCTAGGCTCAATTATCCCGGATAGTATAATTACACCTCTTTGTCTAGTGCCAAGGGGCCCACAGTGCGTAATCATGACTTTCGCTCCCCCGCTTCTTCAAAAACAACATTGAACATGTTCAAAATCCATGAGGAGCACACCTAGTGTAGGTAGGCAGGTAGGTACCTGTCAATAGTTCATAGCAACCCTTTCCTAGCAAGCTCTACCTTCCTCGCCGCCTCGCCGGGCTTGAAACCTCCCTTCGACACGCATATGCGGTGGCCGTCGCCCATCTCGAACTTGTCCTCGTTCGCGGGCCAAGGGCACGGGCAGTGGTGCGGGAAGTGGACGCAGGCTGTCCGGTGTTAGTGTTAGTGTTAGTGTTGGTTCCTACTTCACGCCTATCGCACTGACGGGGTAAGGCAGGATAAGGTAGGGTTGGTGGGCGGGCGGGTAGAGTTACCTAGGGTGTCGGGACAGAGGTAGTTGTCGCAGTGCATGCGGTTGAAGTTGTTCTGGTAGATGGAAGAGTCGCTCGGCACGTTCTGCGGCTGCCGTTGCTGCTGCTGCTGCTGCTGCTGCTGCCCGCCGAACATCTGGTCGAAGAAGCCGAACTGCGCGCGGGCGGCGGAGGATAGGGAGAGCACCGCGAGGAGGATCAGGTGGAGGGGGTGGGAGAGCGAGGTCCGCATTTTGGAGGCGCAGAGATTCGGATTGTTATCTAGAAGCTGGAATAAGGTATATAGCTGTGGTATAGAGAGGTTAATCTAACTATCATTATATTGAGTAGCATGGGGAGGTAATCTTGAATTGCAAGTTGTAAGTTGTAAGCTGTAAGTTGTACACTTTACATAAATCGCAATGCTGGCAACATTTCCGTCCTTATCGTTATCGGTGGCTCTCAATCCCGGGAGAGCTACCTAGTGCGGCATCGGATGACTAAGCCGAAATTTTGTGGGTGCGGGCCGAAGCTTTTCTTTTAAGGCTTAAGACTTAATTAAGACTTAAAGCTCCATCACAACTCCAACCGACAACGATCTAAACGGCGGAAAATCACGGCCACAGCCATGAGGATCGCTCAATTGCAGCGGCCCTTAGCGGCTGCTGCTTCCAGTGTAACTAGGACAACATCTACCACTACTACGATACGACAAATACGGGATGTGTTGGGACAGCTTAGGATAGGAGCCGGTAACGTCGCGGTCGAGGGTCGGAGGCATGCCAGTGTCAAATCCCAGGGAGCGTATAGGCTAAGGGATTCGAGCACGATTCCGAAGAAGTTGGGTGCGAAGAAGTCTGGCGGTATGTCTTTATCTATTCCGTTGCGTACACACTCTACTCGATCTATCTTGATTCCAGTTCCCTAGACTATTCTCTAGATTAGAACACGAGCAAGACTAGAGGGCATATACGCATATATACGTACACATGAGAAATCGAACCCAACCTTGACTTAACAGAACACCTACAGACAACTACGTAATCCCCGGCAACATCATCTACAAGCAGCGCGGCACAATATGGCACGCCGGCGAGAACTGCGGCATGGGTCGCGACCACACCATCTTCGCCCTGGCCGAGGGCTACGTCAAATACTACCGCGACCCCGCCCTCCACCCCAAGCGCCAGTACATCGGCGTCGTGTTCAACAAAGCCGACAAGCTGCCCTACGCGGCGCACGCCATGCGCAAGCGCCGGCTCAACATGGTAGCCTCGCCGATCCCGCCGCCGCGGCCCGAGCCCGAGATCTCGGCCTCAGGCATCCCGACGCAGGTGGTGCGCCAGGGCTACGGGAAGCGGCCGCACGCGCGCGACGAGCGGGTGATGCGGCTGCGGCGCGACGGCAGCTACGCGTACGCGGAGGAGAGCTGGAAGCTGGGTACGCTGGTGCGCACGGAGAAGCGCAAGATGGGGTCGCGCCGCGTGGCCATGCGCCACCGCCGCAAGAAGGCCAAGGCCATCGCCCTGGAGATGCGCGCCGAGCGCGAGGACAAGATCGCCCGCCGCAAGGAGGCCCTCGACGCCCAGCGCGCCGCCAGGGCCAAGAAGATGCGCGAGTATAGGGCTAGGAAGGCTGCCGAGGCTGCGAAGGCCGGCGAGGGCGGGGTGCCGCCGCCGCCGCCGACAGGGACGGAGAGTCCGCCGAGGGTGGAGGCGTAGGGGGTGGGATTGGATTGGATGGGTGGGTGGAATAGGTGTACGGAGGGGTCCTTCACAGACGTTGATCTCAATTTCGATTTCGATCTAGTGAGGATAAGACCAATATGCGGTCCCTCGCTTTGGCTCTCAATTACATCACAGCCTCCCGCCGCTCTAGCCCTACGATGTATTATTACTACCTAAGGTTAAGTACATACCTCCATACCTCCATGTCTCCATATACAATTACTGTACAAGGACCAGAGACCAGATGATCATGTTTGGAAATTGTATGCGGGAACCGTACTTGTGCCACGGCCCGGTAGCGGCTCGCTGGCATAGCCTTGGCGCAATCCCACGGAAGCTGTTGTCCTCGGTGCTCACGATGGCTCTTTTCTCCTTGCTGCAGCCAACAGTTCTCTAGCTAACCTATGACAAGCTGCGAGCTTGCACTATATTGTGATATCTCATGCATGAGCCTCTGGGGTCTGACGTCATCATCGGTACTTCAGGTGCGCTTCAGGGGTTGTGTTGCTTAGCCTTAATATAAGGAGTTGCTGACGGTCGAATATAGTATGTTGGTGGTCACGTGTGGGAAAAGAAAGCTTAAAAGGGAAAAAAGGGGAGAGGGAAGAAATGCGGCTTATTTTGCCTCAAAATCTAATAGTGGATGGGGATGATAAAGATCGTTTCCATGATTCACTATTAACTCTGGATGAGACAATAGGAATGAATGGGATGTATTTTTTTCGTACAGTTTAAGAGATATTGGAATTATATACTCTCCAAATCCCTATAGCTATCCAGCTTATCTACTTCATAGACCTAAATGAGAACCTCGCTATAAGGCCTCTGGATTTCTGACATAAGCTCCAGCCTGCTTATGGAGGTTACCAATCATCTATTCAGGCTAAGATGTTGTCATCAGACACGAACGTTGCATTATCACTTTCCGCTTATGGAGTCCAATGAAATCAACGTAGCATCTATTACTATTATCAAATCGAATATGTCAACTTCATGGTGTTCGACAACTAAGTTAGGTAACTTAATAATCTATGCGGATGGGGAAAATACTGTTAACATTTTGAATCCCTTACTTTAACCTGTAGCTTACGCCGTTGACCTTTAAAACTTCCTTTAGTACCTACCTGGGTAGGCAACTATTATTTTGGTTCTAAAAGCTATTATATCTTATTGGAGTTGTTTACTTGAGGTAGTTTGGTACTATTTAAGTGGTTTTAAGTAAGCGTCTATTCATACTTTGCCGCCGAGTTGACGAATCCGGATCCAAGGTGGCCCAGTAATTAGATTATCAAGAACACTGGCTAGGAAATGATTACTGAGAGATAGTACGGGATACCCAATTACACGAATCGGCTTGATTACTTCGTATACTCATTACCCAATGTTAGTGGCTTTGGTTAAGATACAAATAAATCAAGATTACTCCCACTTAATACCCAACATAGCCTGACCTGACTTGAAGCAGAATTGCAGTTACGGGCATTTAGGCGCTTTCGATTCGAATCCTTTGACTTCTTCTTAGCACTATTATTAATATTCTAACTATATCTAGATCTCAGCAACATCATTTTCAACTCTCCACAGCGGCTCTGACAGAAGCCGAAGCTGTATCGGGCAACTCGTACTTGCAAGCAAATTTGGAAGGTCATTTTACAACCAGTGGCGCAGAAGTCGCTATAACTTCTCGCGCCTGTATTATACTCCCCTAGTACTTGGCAGCTTCGACGAACTAACATTGGTAGATTCGTAATGCCGGGCGTTAGTGCTTAGTCCGGTCAGATTGACCGAATGTTGGTTCTGATGAAGAGCCAAAAGTGCCGGTATAGCAGCGCCGTAATCACCAACATGATAGGTGAGGTGTATTACAGCCCTAGATATTAGCTGTTGTTGTGTGCGCTGACTGAAGCTCCGGAGGCCTATAGCATCCGAGAACCAAAATGTTGTAATGCGCTGACATTATTTGTAACCCATTCCCAAATATAACGACATTAACTCAGCAACCAGTAACCAGTATTAAGCAACAACAGATGACGCTTGCAGGTGTAATACGCTTACCATCCTGTGTTACTGAGGGCTAATTCCTTGCTAAGCCCGCGATACATGGGCTAGCAGCTACGGCTATTTAAGCAGGACGAAGAACCAGTTGTGAAGAAATAATCTCATCATCGCACCAAGCAACTAACAACTCGCAGCTTACAACTCACAACAAACTCATTCCAACAATCTAACAACATCTTCTCAACAAATTCCGTCATCATGAAGTTCTCGCTTACCCTCATGACCCTATTGGCCGGATGGGCCGTGGCAAGCCCAGCTGTTATTAACAACCTGGAAGCACGAGTTGACTGCTCGAAATGCGGTTGCTCGTCCGCAGAGTCTTGCACTGTAAGTCTTTCCTTAATATGAACCATATTACTGCAGAGAGGTATACATACTAACACCATTTCTATAGTTTGACGTAAGTTTATGCCATCCAATATCATCGATTACAGTGACTTCTAGCAGAATACTAACTCGGGCGGTGGTTCAAGTGCTGTCAAGTAAGTTCTTCCATAATCTAAACAGCAATGGTCTGTCGTGTCGTTTTATTTGCTAACTGTTTGATCCAGTAAACGGAATACGGAAACTGGTTTACACCTGCAGTGGTAGCTTCGACAGTCGTTGTATGGAGTTCTCCATTGGAGTTTAAGCTCGGCCGACTAAGAAGCGGGTTACTCTCGTTATTATCAGCCATGACTTATGAATACTACGGAAATTAGACGGATCACACTTCGCGATTGTACGATTATATAACCCTTGTTGGCAGCTTCACATCTCTTACATTTTGTCGACGGAGGTGTTACAGGAAGGAAATCTGTGGCAGTATTCGGGGTTGAAGATTCATCGGCTGAATGGATTGGTTTATGGTTAGGTTGGGTTGGGTTCATCGGTTTATGTATCTCTAGGCAAATTTATAACTATGTGACCCTTCTCAAGACAAAGCTGGTCGGTGTTGAATAGTGCATATATGTGCTGATTTTAGTGTGATAACTGGATCAAAGTCCCATGATATGAACAGATTAAGGGATTAGAGCCGTGCTTCGAGCCTAGATGTGTAGATTGTTTATGTACCTACCTAAATAGTCTTCACGTCCTCCGGACGTAAACGAGATCATCATCATTATCACCATATAGCTCAAATGCTACTTTAGAACGAGAGCCAATATACTAGTCAAATTGTACTTAACCATAGGCGAGTCATCTTCCACTAGGCTATAGCTTCATATTACCACAACCACGTCAGGCCTTTTAGACATACACAAACCCTAAAGCAATGAGTTTTCCTTCTCCTACAGTTTGCTAATGAGTCATCGAATGTCCTTATAAGATATTCCTATATTAATACAACCTTTACCATAGGAGTTTCTGAAGCGAGTTAAGGGTCCATTAAAGAACATGACCCCTGAGTGAACGAATATATCTCGAAGCCGCGGAAGTAAAGCTGACTAAATACCTATCTGGCTTTCGGTATTGCGAGAGCCAGTAGCTGCCGTATTGAAAATTTAACTTACTATCTGTTCTTTCGCCTATCCTATTATGTCAAATGATACGTCAGCTCTCCGAAGGTACTCTGACCGTCCTACGTACTAGAGATGTGTGCTGATGTGCAGTATTAGCTAGCTACCTACCTCTCCGTATAGAGTCTTCACGTCCCCCGGACGTGAACGTAATCATCATCATTTCATATATCCCATTCTCTTATTTGGTAGTTTCAGGAGCCATCATTTTCGTAGACATACGTGCTCATCTTAGGCAGGCTAGCTAAATTCAACATTAGGATTTGAGTATTATATATACATAACTATTAACAAAACAATTTTTTATCTCTTTCTTTTCACTTAAATTTTACGCCGAGTTATCTCAACGCAGAAAAAGAAATATCACGGAGCGTTCGTCTCTTTAAGGATGGAAATAAACGATATACTTCCCCGCTGCGGCTGTACTGAAACTATCGGGTAAGTCTCTTCATCCAAGTAGTTACACCAATATACTAATAAGGAGCAGTTCGAGCTGGGCGCAACCATGATCATGTCGCCCAAATATTATCGGCGAGGTGTGTTGGTCGAACGATTTGGAAAGATACGGACATCTTACGGTCCCGTCGTCCGCCAAGCAATAATCCGAACGACCTATTACTTCTCCCCAAACTCTTCATTCAGTGGTGTGCTTATGTCAGGCGGAACTCCAGCTCTGCCCCTCGGGGTACTCTGGACGTCCTATGCGTTACCAAACGCGCTGATGTATGTAACTCCCATAAGTAGATACATACGTCCATCCGGACGTTAACAGACTCATCATCATCATCAGTGGTGTGCTGGATGACTGAGTTCATTCGCCTGCACTTATGTCTGGCTAGTAGTTAAATAAGCAATAAACAAATTCAAAACCTCTACATAAGAATGTATCGTTAGCATATGGTTGTATTAATTGAAAGGTGAAATCTTTATCAAATTATGAGATCCTAATTATTCAGCTGCCGGATATAGTCTCTAAACGCATATCTACATTAATAACAATGTAGTATATATATATGCAACAAACCGAGTATCTCGATGTGCGACGTGCCGTATTAGCCGCGTAACTGATAAGTAGGACGCCCCCTGACCGGGCGGCCATCAGCTGAGGATCCTCATCTTACGCTTACGCCCCAAAGCCACAGTGCCTCGCGTGTTTCGACCAATGACACGATGCGCTCCCTTGGGGATTCCGGGGTAATCTGCGATGGCGAAGAGCCGCAGCAGGCATTTGTCAGACGCTTTACCTAAAATAATAAAATGAAAAAAATAACGTGATGAGTCGGTAGTCCTCATTAGGACTTGGCTGCCTGCCTGGCAAGACCTCGAGGTCAGACACTTTCATTTTCTCTCATGTGAGATGTTTTATATAGGTTGATTTATTCATCCGTATATTTGACCGTTTTAAGCGATCCGCTGGAATTTCGATGCGATCTTTATTACGCGCGCCCATCAAATCCGCGTTTCGCGTGATCGTGAAGAAGGGCTAGTCAAGACGTAAGTAAGGCTGAGAAATATTGCTGGCGTCAACATGGCATCGGTCGGCTGCGAGGACTCGGGAGGTGTGGAGCTCGAAGCCGAGATGGAACTGCAAGACGCGGCTCGCCCTAGCGACAGCGCTCCCGAGAGTAACCGGGACGGCGAACATGAGACTGCTACTTCTAATGACCACTCGGCGCCACCGAGCGACAACTCCGAGTACGATGGTGGTCTTGATAACGAGAAGTCCATCAATAGCAGCGTGTCGCATTGGGACCCGGAGCCCGGCTTTGCGCATGTCGACGGTGACATAGACGGGCATGGCTACAACAGGACTACGGTCGACATCATCGCCGTGCCATGTGTTGGCGCATCTCCTGTCGATACCTGGGCGAGGGAGCCACTTGCGGATGGTTATTTCGGGTTTCCGGCGACCGAGCTGCAGAACTACCCGACTGCCATGCAGCTGCCGGGGAGCAGCGTCCTCTCACCTACTATCAATCGCAACCTTCCCAAGGCGACTCATCTGTGGGTTCGGCAGGGAATACGGAGGGAAGTCAACACGGCGCGGGTGATGCTATATCGTCATCGCGAACTAGTCGAGGGCATGACCCTCGATCAGGCGGCAGATGACTTATTAGAGCAGGTCATGAAGATGCGCGCGGGCCTGAAAAAGGCCCGACCTATCTTCTTCATTTGCCACAGCATCGGCGGACTAGTCGCGAAACTGGCCTTGGTAAAAGCGAACGAGAAGCACGAGATGAGGCCTCTGATCTTCGACTGCCACGGCATCGCTTTCTTTGGTAAGTCGCTTTTGATACCTACAATCTAAGCCTCGTATTGAAGATTTAACACGTTCCAGCTACGCCACATCGTGGCTCCAGTTATATGTCGATGCCTCATCTTCGAGAAAGCATCCAGAATCTGTTATATCTGCAAAAGCCGCTGCCGAGGTCCATTGCCCGCGACCTACGAGTTGAAAATAAATCGCTTCTGCAAATGAACGATCAGTTCATGGATATCGCTAGTGAGCTCCGAGTATGGACGTTCTATGAGACCGTCGACTCGCAGTTATCCGGGCTGGGCAGCTCCGACTTCGACGAGGTACACTTCAGTGCACCGCTGACCTCTATCAAGTCGGGACTTCTCGGGAGCCGGGCTGAGCACGCACTGTCCCTCGACAGCGATCACGCTGACTGCGCCTCGTTCGGGCCCACGAACATCCGTACGATGCTTTCGTTCCTCGACGACCTCGGCGCCGCGGTGCGCAAGGCCGAAGAATTAAGCGAAAAGTATGTGCATACGCCGCTGAGACTCAGCGAGACCGTCAAGCTCGAATTAATCGGATTTTATGGAGATCCCGACGATGAATCCAGTCAGGAAATAAGACTGTATATTTCAAAACATTTGTTAAAGGATTTTCTTGAGAAAGGACCCGAGAAATGTCTGCAGGAGCGACTCAATGCCGTGGCAGCTAGACGCCACCGAACGGTGCCTCCGTCACGACGACCATTATCGAATCCGTCGCCGATGGCCGGTGCGCTCGGGATCTTGGGCAACGTACAGGAATTCGGTCAGAGGATCCTAGGTTCTGTGCGGCCTAATAGCTCGCCAGAGAGTCCCGAAACCGGGACGAAGACTGGCCAGTCGCCCGAGATTATCGTCACAAGCCACCCTTCCCGACCTCCCATCTCCGGCGCGGTAACAGAGCCCGTGTCTGTAATGCCGCCAAGGAGAAGTCGCGGCCTAACCATCCCCAGTTCATCGACGCCATCATTCCGTCGTCCTTCGAGTAGAGGAAGTAGCGAGACAACCAGGACGACTGGATCTGAGCCTGATAAGACTGATATCTCTCCAAAGACTGCAGTTCCCACTCAACAACTAGAGCCATTAAGGACAGAGGGTTCTGCATCCAACGAAAAGGAACATGACTCTGAGAAGAAGGCTCGCGTTGGTCGACCTGCTGCGCTGCAAGATTTCACGGCTGGTTTCTCTCGACCGGTTGCTTCTAGGAGGAAGTTTATGTGGATACATCTGCCTTTTAACAATCCTCATTGGGTCAAGGTAAAGACCATCGTGACTTTCGTATAGGCGGTTGGCCTTGCTGACTCGACTTTAGAAAATTTTCGATAAGCTGGCTGAGACTCAGAATCTGAATTATGCCAAACTTCTCAACAACGAAAACTGGACCAACAAGCATGTTCAAGGTCGTCATACCAATCTTCATGCTTCGTATGTCAAGTCTGGATGTGCATTCGTCCCTTCAGAGATTGGTAAGGCATTATCATCCCCGCGCTTGATGCGGTATGGAGGCTACGCAACTAAGCTAACACTTATAAAAGGATCCCCACGTCCTTCCTCGCCAGCTAGGGCCAGCAGGAGTCCAAGCCCCGGCATAAGTCCGACCCATTTGTATCTGTATTTGCCATATCTTCACTACGATACCTACCTAAATATTGTGCGTCGCCGCAACCTTATCAAGCGAAGGATGGAGCACGGTAGAGCAAGGCCCGTCCCAAAAGACATTGCTGAGCTTGAGTCACTAGAGTCTAGGGTGATCTGGCAGTATATCGGGCATGATCCTCCTCTCAACACGCGCAGGACGATAGACCAGTACGGATATCCGTCTCTCCGGGAGACCTACGCACGCGATGACGAGCAAATGCTATACAAACTCACGAAAGAGAAGCTCTTAGCCCCATTTGCGCGCAAGAGGGGCATGTATAATTCAGGGGATGGCAAAGGGGCATCGAGTACCCTCTCGCCTAGTACTCGGTTGACGTCGGCCGCGAGAATTTTCAAGAGTTCGGAGGTAGCGAGCCACCCAAACGAAAGTGATCCTAACCTAGAAGACAATCTCCGTGATGGAAACGTCCTTATGGTGGATCAACTATGGCTCTGGGCAATTGATACAAGTAAGTCGCGACAGGCGAGCATTTACCTCAACCCAGTATAGTTCTCTCTAACGTACCTTCAAAAGCGACCTTGATGACTTTCTTCCCGAAGCGCGAGTCTCACCCGACCGAAGGCCCGTTATTTCAACAGGCAGATCTGAGAAACAGCGTCTATAATGAGCTGAACGGAGACCTAAGCGGCCGCTGTGAAAACGCATTAGATCTCGCGGCTTTCGTAGCTTTGCATGCAGTCACGGTGCTCATGGACCGAACGTCCCATCCGAATCTTGAAATATTCCGAATTTTCGAAGAGGCTCTTGGAATACTTGTATGTGTGGTATTATCGGGATTCCTGTGGTTGATTGACTAACCATCCGCAGACCGAAAGGATGACATTGTCACTCAAGCGGTTCCGAATGGAGACGTTCCACGATGGGACCCAGGAGACCTCTGACTTGAGCGAGCCCGAAGATAACAGCCCTAAGAGCATTAAGCAGCGACACAAGCGAGAACTGGAACGAGCCGAGCGAGAGAATCGCGAACACACATCTGTCCTGCTTGAACTTCGAGATATGGACGACGAGCTCAACACGATGAAAAACCTATTCGTCGAACAGCAGGACACAATCAAACTGATGAAAGAGAACTACGAGAAACCCGAGCTTCTGGCTTACACGGAGAACGGCCGTGAGTTCTTAGAAGAAGCCTTGAGGCGGCTCCTGGAGTACCATAAGACCGTACACGACATGATACAGCGTGTAGATGCTACCAAGAAGGACGTGAGTATCCTCCCATAAATTGAATATCAAAACAGAGCCACTAACATAATTCCCTTAGTATGAGAAACTGCAAGAGATGGTGCAGCGCCAGGCGCAAGTCGACGAGGCGCGGTGGTCGAGGCGGCAGACGGAGCTGGCGAGCTCGCAGAACCGCTCGGTCATGATATTCACGACGTTCACTGTCCTGTTCCTACCTCTGAGTTTCTTCACCAGCCTTTTCGGCATGAACACCAAAGAATGGGGCGGCGAGGATGACAATTTCGTTAGCCTTGGCGTTATTGGCGCCATCTCACGTACGTCACTCTTTTAAAACCCTCTAAGATTTACCTACACCAGGTCGATAAATAGCTTACCAATGCCGATCGCAGTCCCCGCGTCGGCCGTTCTCATCGGCGGCACGCTCATCGCCGCGTACAGCGGTCGCACCCAGACCATCGTGAAGGAGAGCTACAGATTAGCAAAGTCCGGGGCCCAGCGGACGGCATACGAACTCGCGAAAATAGGATCGGACGAGCAAGGACGACAGCAACGACAACATAGACTGGAGAAGCTGGAGCAGGAGACCCTGGAAACGCGCCGCCGCGAGCGTGGGTTCGACTTCTGGGAGAGCGTGAGGACCGAGAGGCACCGCGATTACGTGATCCCCGAGATGAACCGCAAGACGATGAAACGAAGGCCGACTCATGTGTACGATTTGGAGGATCCGATATAATATATGTAGTGTAATTCCTGCGCACGCGCATTTGTGTAGTTTGGTATGTGGAATTTGGCTTGTTGGACAATACCCTAATTGCTTTGTATTATAATATACAATTTCCTGCTGGATGGATAGACTTAATGTTCCGCATTGCGAGGAGGTAGGTAAAGATAGATGGTTAGTACATTAGATTAGTAACCCTAAAGTTACCTAGGTAATACAGTGTAACCTAGAGCTGCACCTTGATGTCATCATTTGGTATCGTACCTACCCTCCCATACTACGGTATCTCATGACTAATCATCCAACGAGGGGATACCTCTAGGTACCTAGTCTAGGGCGGTATCCATCATCCATTATCTATCATCTACACCATACATCACCTAGCAAGCACTAACCTCTTCCTCTTTCACTTCAACCCACCGCTCCTTGGTCCCATCTCTTAATCACTAATCACTAAGAACGCCATGCCTGCTCCAGTAGACACAACTGAGCTTCCATCGCACACAACGGGCTTAGCGGCCCAGCTCGCCGCCGCCCACTCCGGCGAGCACGCCCTCAAGCTTTACGGGGGATGGTTCTGCCCATTCGTGCAGCGGGCATGGATCGTGCTATGCGAGAAGCGCATCCCGCACCAGTACGTCGAGATCAACCCCTACGCCAAAGCGCCTGAGTTCTTGGCTTTGAACCCGCGCGGGCTCGTGCCTACGTTGGGCGTGCCGATAGATGGGGACAAAGGCAATAGCAAGAAGAGGCCGTTATACGAGAGTGCCGTGATTTGCGAATACCTCAATGAGGCGTATGATGATGAGACGAAGTATGGCCTGAGCTTGCTGCCGAGCGATGCGTATGAGCGCGCGAGGTGTAGGCTTTGGATCGACCATATCAGCAATAAGATCATACCTGGCTTTTACCGCTTCATACAGCATACCCCTGAGAAGGAGTATAGTGTCGATGAGGCACGGGCCAATTTCTTAGGTCATATCAAGACACTGGTGCACGAGATGCTGGAGAATGAGAACGAGGGTGAAGAAAGCGGGCCTTGGTTCCTCGGCGATAACTTCAGTCTTGTCGATGCCATGCTGGCTCCTTGGGCGAAGCGCCTGTTCCTCATCGATCACTACAAGCCGGGTGGTTTAGGTGTTCCGTCCAAGGGTCAGGCCGGCGATGATGAACAGGAGAAAGTCTGGGCTAGATGGAGAAAGTGGTTTGATGCTATTGCTGCTCGTCCGAGTGTCAAGGATACCTGGAGCGATGACGAGCAGTATATCATTGCGTATAAGAGGTACGCCGAGGATACGACGCAGTCCGAGGTCGCAAAGGCGACGAGGAAGGGCGAGAGGCTTCCATGATTAAGCGATGAGTTTGAGGTTAGGTAGGTATTCGGTTGACTGAAGCCATTCCGGTTATGATATTCTGGTTGGAATACTAATATTTACTAAAAGGCAACCTTGAATCTAAGGATAAATTTCTCCCCTTTCGTCCTAGTCGACGGGTTGAATCGGCCTTCTGATATTTTCTACCTCCCTGATCTACCTAGGTACCCTTAGTACCTACCAACCAACTTCGTGCATCCTAAATTCATCACCAACGAGACCTATGATGATCTTTTTTTATCGTAGGCCTTCCAGGCTTCCCAACTCCTCAGCGGGGTTTCATCTCATTTTATGGCCAGCCTGAAAGTTTAGCCCCCGCCGCCCCGCCCGCGAGAGCAGAAGGGATTTTCCAACCCAGACGAAAGATGTTTCATGATAAATGGCATTTTTCATGCATCGACAATTGTTTCCCTGCTTCTAGGTTTCTGTAGGACGAATAGGACGAACCATGAGATGATAGACAGTAGATCTCCCCGGTTTTCATTAACTCGGCGTCGAATATTCTACCCGTGAAATGAATGAGGGTCGGCCGCGTAGACTCCTAGGTACGTAGAGGCTTGTAGCAACGAGGAAGATGGCTCTGATGGCAAGTTTGCTACCTAGGTATGCTCGAGCGCGACTACGAAAGCTAACTGTGAATTGCTTCCTCTAGTTATATGTTGTTATATTTAGCTTGATTTACAACTAACATCTGAAGCTATAATAACGCTGTATATAGTTCGTCCTATCTACCTGACAGCTCATGACGTCGCAGATCGACACCAAGGGTACCAAGGGTATAAATTTGTTTCGGTCCCTTTAATAAACACTGCCAAGTTTGCGGAAACGCCAGGCCTCCCGTCAGGCACGGCAGTTGACGATCAATAGATCGTCTTCCCCAG
The DNA here is from genome assembly GCA_902806575.1 of Jackrogersella multiformis. Classification (NCBI taxonomy): domain Eukaryota; kingdom Fungi; phylum Ascomycota; class Sordariomycetes; order Xylariales; family Hypoxylaceae; genus Jackrogersella; species Jackrogersella multiformis. The sequence goes on along the minus strand of CADCXD010000011.1, from coordinate 299,341 downwards.
ATCTGCGCGCCCGGTATTACTTTTCTATTGACGAGTTGTATGACAGGGCTCGACGTCAATTTTATTAGATTATGTCGCTCAATGCTCGCGACCTGGCTCCCCATTCTTAACACCCTTAATAAACGTTTCTAACCAGGTGCAAGGGGCCCGGCTCGGTTGGATATGCCGCACCCTACGCAAGCTTAACCAGGTTTGCATAGCGACGGCTCAGCGTTGACGTCAATCACCTTGGCCTTCTCTGCCCCTTCTCCCCGTCCAGGCTGTATATAATACCAAGATGGGTGGTCATGAGGACGGCAGAAGCACAGTTGGGTAGGTAGCATTCCTGGGTTCACTCTTTTCATTGTAACTTCTTGTTGACAGTCATTCCATCCGCGATCCATTCACTCATTACAGATCCGCGATCGTTCTTTCAGTTATACTATATCATACTTGTTAGGTATCAGCCGTAAACATGAAGGCCTCTACTTTCTTCACCTTGGCCGTCGCTGCCGCCTCGGCAACAGCTGAACCGACCAAGGTCGCACGCGACCTCGAGACAGTGACCTCGGTCATCGCCCAAGTCTCCGACGCCATCACCAAGCTCGACACCTCCGTCAAGTCCTTCAGCGGCTCCGACCTCAGCGGCGTGCAAGCCGACGCGAAGGCCCTCGTCTCGGTCCTCACATCCGGCACCACGGCCATCAAGAGCGCCGGCGGCGAGCTCTCTTTCGTCGACGCCCTAAGCCTCCAAGACGCTGTTAAGCCGCTGGGCCCCGTGGCTCAGGGCCTAGTCAAGGACGTGACGTCGAAGAAGGCGCAATTCGAGCAAGCGGGCGCGTGCACCACCGTCGGCGAGGTGATCAAGAACGCCGGCACCGCGGCCAAGTCGCTCGTGGACGAGGTTGTCGCACAGGTCCCCGACGCGGCCCAGGATATAGCTGCCGACTCGTCGCGCAACATCGTCGACACCCTGAACAACCTGTCGGCCGAGTTCGCGTCCGACAAGTGCACGAACGCAGCCAAGGTGGTGGCTAAGGATGTCGCCAGCGCAGTCACCGTCACCGTCACTGCGCCATGCGCCTGCTCGCCTACCAGCAGCGCGCCCGCGATCATCACGCCGACCTTCAGCAGCAACACCACCGTCGTGCGCCCCACCGGCACCGGCGGCCTCTCCACCCGGCCAGTTCCCACCCAGCCCCTCGTCACTGCCGGTGCTGTCGCCCGCGGTGTGGCATCCGGCTCGGCTGGCATCGTTGCCGCCGTCGCCGCTGCCCTGTTCATTTGAATTTCAGATATATACCCAGGTTGTTAGCGGCTTTCGAGTCAGTCATAGTGTACATACGATTGGGATCGGGAGAAATGACATGACTGTCCATGCCTGACGAGCAGCCTAAAGCTGGCTCTTTTGTGTTCTTCTTCTTTACCCCCGGCGTCCCGCGCTGCTGTGCGTGTCGGGCGCTGGCGTGCCCGCTGGTGTGGGCGTGTTGTTCTGTGTCGATAGTAATTGGAAATCGCTGTATATAGGATATAGCTAGCAATGACTTATTTCTTGTTGTAAGTGTGTGAACGTGTTGTAGACTTTGCGCCTACACACGTCGTCTTGGTAGATTTGATGTGTACACGTTGTTTCAATGTTCCCCTGTTGTCAGGGGCACACCTCTAACAGGCCGAGTTCCTGTTAGTCTATTATCTTTCTACAGATTGTTAAGCTATTATCGATATATATATTTAATATTTATATTCCATTTGAAGCGGCTTTGGAAGTTTCACTTATTTATATCACGAAGTTGGACCATGTTGACTGTAGTACCTGCAAAGTGTGAAAATATTTTCAATGTAAAATCGAACCAAATGTGCTTGCTTTTCTATGAGAACCAACTTTTCGGAATCAAGCCTTAAAATACGACAATTACGCATTAAACTCCCTAAAGATAGAACTGGAAAACACAGGTTTAGCCGCTAGTGAAGAATAGCAAATTGATAATAAACCGTAGAAGCTGAAGTCGTATGAGCACCTGGGATTGAGCAAGATGGTGCTGTCGTACCCACGAGGGGAACTGTATGCGAGCTGCGCCGTGATGAAATTATAGCTTGTCAACCCTGGTCTAACGTACCCATCTAATCATCCCTTGGCGAGACTCTCAATTTACGCTGTCGCAGATGGTTCTGGGCATGGCAGAGGCGAAAAGGTGGGCTCAGGGCCGCAGGCCGGGAAGCATCTTCTCGGTCGTTAGTCAAACGCAATTATGTACTCGTAGAGATGGTTCAACACTTACCCGCCAAAGGTTAGGGTGGCCGTAGCCGGTGATCCGCAAGTTCGGAAGTGCTCCACACAAGAAACCCCTGTGCTGGTGCAGGCGGAAGCGGAGGAAGTTATCGTCGGGACTGGTGTGATGGTTGGGATCGTGGTGGTTGGTGTCGACGATGTACCTACGGGACAAGGAGGAGGCAACGGCATTTCCTGTGTGCACATGTCGTAGCATTTACCCCATTTGACACCTAGAGGACAGTGAGTCGGTTATATCCATTGGACTCAGAGTTATGTTTTCCTGGAAGAAATCAACTTACCGCACGCGTTAACGGCGTCGAAGCATCTAGTACGAGGGCACTTTTGTTGGGCGGGTAGATCGTCAGCGACAGCGCCGGCAACCCCGATAGCCAAGAGAGAAATGATGTTGAAGAGCATTGTGATTTAGCGTGAGAATACTTGTTTGTGATTGTTTCTACGAAGAAGCTAGATGATGAGGATAAAAGCTGCGAGCTATCAGGTGTTTATGTAGTCTAAGAGGTGTCATCTCAGCTCCGTAAAGTCATACGAGAAGATTGCTTGCTCCGGTCCTTTCCAGTGGGATACCTACACATCACTAACGCAGTCGATAGGAGCGCATAAAGCTTGGCGTACTAAGATTGTAAAATGACTGCGAAATCACTTTCGACCGGAAAGAAATTTATTGCTCCATCTGGTCAGAGCGATGCCGAGACCTGGGGCTGGGATGTGGATGGCGGACACTGGGGCGTCGAAATTATCCTATCCAGGGAATGTTAGGCTATTATCCGTGTCGTTAGCTAATCAAGTATTATGCTGCGATGGACAGCATCATCCTTCCGTATTTCTGGCCTTTTGTTCCTGCATACATTGTCATGGTAGCAAGGACCAAGCTCCAGATATGTCAGATCTCAGCCACGATGGAGGATACAGTCATCTGTGACTGCTGACATGTTAAGATCGGCAGAGAACCCCGTATCGAACAGCCAGTGAGACCAACCCCGACATAATGCTAAAATTTCTAGGTACCTATCGTTCGACCCGGTTGAAGTTGATGGTAGGCTGATATTCTAGAAAAAAAGAACTGCGGTCAAATTATCCGAACGCCTCGGTACTGGTGCATTAGCTTTTCTTCCGCGCTTGGCACTAAGTCCCAATGCTACCCTATATTGCGGAGAGCTACAGATTGCTAATTATAGAATAAAGCTAGGTACGGTACCGCTATCCGAGTCTTCGAGCTGTGGATGTATCTCTAGCCTGATAGGTTGATGAAGCGACTCCATCGTGATTGATTAGCTAGGTAGGTATCCGAAGAATTATCTCCTATCCACTCATTCAGGATATGAGAGTAAAGCCCTGTACTAGGCCGCTCTACCGCGTTAAATGGATGACGCCAGATGTTGGTGTAGTGTATCGTAGTGCCATTTCAGCAGCAACATAGTAAATATTCGATGAAATAATTCATGCGCACCTATAAACTCGGAAAACTGCTTAACCTAGCAACTTATTAAGATAAATACCTTAATACCTAAAGTAAATGATGTATTTTAGTTCTGTGAGGCCTAAATATGCATAAATTTGTCTTCTTATTAAAGAGCTTAACCTTACAGTTTAATCGAGTTATGACTCTGTAGAGACCTCATGGTACTGTGATACTGTGATGCTATTCTTTCTAGGATGCGTCGATGAGCCATCCAGTTCCTATGTGCAGTAGTGCTTCTCACGCGCTCTAGAAATACCCCTAGGGACTTTCCTTGTATGGTTGCCAGCACATGCAGTATGTTTTTCCACTCTTCCGATGTCTCCACGGAATACCTCCCTAGGAATGTATTCTTCTCTAAGCATATTTGACCACAGGTACAAGGATAAATATCGTGGTATATATGGACTTGGTTAGTTTCTGTCGAAAGAGTCGATAGAAGTCGTTCAAATTGAAGCACAAGATTGCGGCCAATGAGTATAAGTAGCATCACTCGACTTGATAGTAACCGGCACTTTGAGCAATCCAGCATTGAGTTGCATTTGGCAATGGCATTCTTGTTTAGTGAAAGCATACCATCTGCCGTGTTCGTAGAAGTTCGATGATCCTCAGCATCTAGCACTTCCAATTTTTCAAGGATAGCGACTACGTCTACCAAGCATGTGCAGGTCGATGGAGCATCAACATTGGTAGAGTCATGTGATAGTTGTATGTCAAGATGTCTCGAACTCTGGTCAAGGAATGAAGGACGAGTATAACTTTCTGAAGATGACTGTAGTGGTTCTGTTGTACTCTTTTCGTTTTGAACTTCAACAAGCTCAGACAACGAATGATAGGAATCTGACAGAACGACACCTAAGGTGGAATCGTCCACAACGTTTAACAGGTAAGCAGACGACTGAATCCTAGTTTCCAAGTTCACATACCATTTGCAGGTAAATCACATTGTTCTAAAGCAAAATATTCTTGACTGTCGCAAGGCGGCGTGCTTGATGAGGCATTGAGAATTTCGTCTATATAGTTTAAGGAATCGGGAGTCCAATTGCCACCCAAAACGTGTTCGTCACTATTTGTTAGTTTGGAAATATCTGGTGATTGCGGCTCTCCCGTATTGTTGTCCAGGCTTGTTGGGAGAGGCATTAGCAGAGGTTCTGTGACAGGACTCATAATGTAGCTTGACGGCGGTTGGCTTTGTATTGCCCCTGAGTCTATCTGCGTATCTTCCCTCACACTGGTCAATGCGGCTCTATTTCGTGACAAGAGTAACCTGCGCCGGTCTCTCCGGTTCTCACGTCTAGTCTTCATTGCTCGACCAGCCGGTGTCGAATACATGCATACCGCTTTACTCGACAGACATGCTGAACAGCCATTCCTCTCTCCAGAACATTTTACCTGCGTTCATTATCAGCTTATTTGCTTCGGGTATCCAATGCTAGTAGGTACCTTTTTAAGATGGCAACTATCGCAAGCTGAATGTCGTGGCCATGTCCCGTCCTCTGTGTTGATTTGAACGTGTTCAACAGGCAGGCCGTCTTTATTACAGAGAAGGGTTACAAACATTACCGATGTGACAAGCTGATAGTTACAGCAGCAAGTATGTGTATGAGAAGCTCAGATACGTGATTGAAATTGCTGGAGGGTAATCGTTGAGTAGTGATCGTAGTAATTCCAAATATAATTAATCTACAGAGCCTCAGATGGCCATAGTAGATAGAGCCGAGGTATTCTTCACCGATAAGAACAACTCTGCATAATAATTTGGTTATTCTTCAAGTGTGTTGGCTATGCAAGATAATACGAAGCAGGGCAGGCTACGTACGACGCGCCACATAATGAGACAAGTTGCAATTGTCATATTTAGTTGAACACCAGTGACAGTGACATCCAACTATACACTAGCCTATCGTTTCCCTGTAAAATGATAGACCTGCAGCAAGGCTTCTTGCCACCATGCCGCTCTACTTATGCCTACACTCGATGGTGCGACATCTTCCCCTACGCATAGTCGGATTTGCGGTCGTTCGCATCTCCGAAAAGGGGCATAGGTGAGACGTAATGAGTGCTAATAGAATAATTACATAAGATGTAATAGACCTCAAACTACCATACCATTCGCATCTTCTCTTCAGCTTACCTTGTTCAGCAATCTCGGATTCCTTCGCCATTAGGATTGTGGGGTGGAGGCGTTTGCTAATGTCGTGTGCCGTGTTAGTCCTTGGCCATCCAGTCGCATACATCTTAACCGAGTAGATAGATACAACCGTACCAGCCCCATGCGAACTCTTTTTCGACAGTAGAAACATGAAACAAGTCGCTAGATATAGTCCAGTGCCGTTGACGTATATGGCAGTGATGAAATCATGCGGCGTACTACTAGCAGTACGTACCTACTACAGCCTATAGTAACTAGCATCGTAAACTAGGACATCAATATGGCCGGGTGTGTCTTAAATGTTTGAGGAAAATGCGTCAATTTCGTCCGTCCCGACGGTGCGCCATATCCAAACCGCTGTGGCGCCAGCCACGACGGCACGGCTAAAACAAATGTTATGTCGGAACTGATGTCCCGAATCGCTCCTATAATGCAAACGTTGAATGGCGAGGGCAGAGATCCGGGCTTTACATCGAAAAGATGCATGGCTTGTGGTTGACATAAAGGTCAAACCTATGATGTGAAGTTTCGATGTCATCGTGGCTCTCGAGGACTTAACTCCGAGACCAATCAGCGAGTTTCGGAATCTGGAAGTTCTAGGTTCAAGTTTTCGACCTTGTAATCTTTTAAACCCCTTTTAATTCACTCTCAGTCTCTTAGTAAATTGCTCCGCCGGCGATTGAGGAGTGTAACTGAGGTGGACGGGTGGCCTCTCCTATCTTCAACGATTTCTTTTTACTTCTACAGTGCTTTACCTTTCCCATGCCCTTCCTAGATGGTAGATGTCACCCCGGTAGGTCTCAAGCCACAAAGCCATTGAAAGCCATGAAGTCATATCAAGCTGCCAACACCCATCACGGAAATCACGAATTAGATATCGGCGAACGGATTTAAAGTAGATAGAGTATGATATCTCGAGGCTCTCGGTAATAAAAGGTATGCAAGTCTATCTGCATGTCATCCCGAATTCACACCCTCATCTCATGTCCTTCCTAGAAATTAGTATCTATCTACTTATATAGGTACCCATAATTAGGATGGCTACTACTACGCACCTCTATGAAGTCCCGACTAGTATCTTCGTACCACTATGTCATCCTTTAGTTGCAGAAGTCTCGGCATCTGTCACCAATTGGTTTCTGGAGAATTGGGACTTTCCGAACGAGGAAGCGCAGAAAAAGTTCACAAGGGAGGGATACTCACATTTGACGTGTCTATACTATCCAAAATCGCTTGATGACAGAATTGGCCCTACTTGCAAATTGGCATCTATTCTCATTCTCATTGATGGTACGAGATGAGTCCTTGACAAGGATACTAGCAACTACTAATACGATCAGATCAACTTGAGCATCTCTCCCTATCGGAGGGCTCTGCATACAATGAGAATCTCATGTCATTATGCAAGGGGGAAACACAGCCGAATCAAAACTCTCCCGTCGAATGGATGATGTATAGCATATGGGAAGAGATGCGACAATGCAATGTAGACCTGGCCAACGGGGTACTCGAGCCTGCCTTCACGTTCATGAGAGCTCAGACATCTCCAGAGAGACTGAACATCAAGGACTTAGGACCTTATTTTCGATATCGCCAAGGTGATATCGGACAAGCGTATGTGGCACAATGGAACCCCCTCCAAGAAAATGACTCAATTACCTGGGTACAGATAACAGTTACTGATGATGATTAGTCTCATGGCGGCTCTAATGAGATTCTGTATGGACTTGTATCTTGATACTGACGAACTGGAGTCTGTGAAAGACATAGAGCTAAACTCTGGGCGACACATAGCGACTGTAAACGATATTTGCAGCTTTGAAAAGGAGCTGGCTGCATCAAAAGCCGTCCACAAGGAAGGCGGTGTTCTTTGTTCCGCTGTGTCGGTTCTAGCGGCAGAAATCAATATTGGGACAAGTGCCGCAAAGCGTGTTCTCGTATGTAACCTCAATAGTTCCCCTTTCACCTTTTTGGCCTACTCTTCAACCCTTCACCCAAAGAACCTTGGTATTAATTACTAATTCTCGCTGTTGCAGTGGTCCATGTGCAGGGAGTGGGAAATACTTCACCAAAACCTTGTCAAGAAGCGGATCGCTGGCGCTGAGGCTTGCAGCAGTTCATTACAAACGTACATGGGAGGTTTAGAGTATCAAATGATCGGGAACGAGATTTGGAGCCGTACGACTAGTAGGTATGATATTCAGATTAGCTCCTAATAAGGAGTTCTCTTATAATTGCATAACCTAGGTCAAGATGTAAAATGGCTGCAGTCAGGATAAACATAATGTCTCATTATCTAGGTACCTAGTTTCAGAAAATAGTCGGAAATACTAGATCTAAATATCATCTGTTGTTTTATAATCTACAGCCAGGGGCAAAAATTCAGCGTGTAATTTATTCTTACCCTGTGCTGAGGCGATAGACTGATTGAACAGAATGGCGGATACCTGCCGGAAAACCTGTATTAATGACCACGATTCTGATGTATATAGATGAGAAGCGGTCATAAGAATTCTGAGACGGCATACGCACCGTTTTCGAAAGAAACGAGGATGCAATTCATGACTTGGTGAATTTAATATGAGCATTGTATAGTTTATATGGGTAAGCTATATCAACCATGTTTACCCCTTTTTCTTATTCCCTATTATAAGTCCTGGAGAACAGTTGGCCAAGGAAACACGACGTCTTGCAGGCCACATCCTTCGAAGAAACACAACCCATAAACCCAGCGTTTCGTAAATAGTCTAGGTAGCTGTGGATTTCTACGTCCTCCTGCATGGTCGGGGAAGTCGACTTCCATTGAGACATACCTATCAATGTCATTGATGTCATGATTTTCGGAGCCTTCTCTTTGAGCGTGAAACGATGTAAAGGCATAGGTCGGTTTGGAATAGTCCCATCCTTCCATCCGATCTCCGACAATAAAGATAGCGCAACCCGGTAGCCGACTGCCAACTAGGCGCGCAGTATAGAGCGTCTTTCCTTGGTCAATAGACCTTGCAACCATGCTCGCCATCCTGAGTTTCCAGTTCTGCGAGAATGTAATATCTCGTTTTTTGGCATTGGAATACAAAAGTGGGAATCCACGAAGTCGTTTCAATAATCGAGCATATTGGCGGCGACAACGCAGTACATCACAAAGTTGACGCAATCGCCAAAGTTCACGCTCTCCTGGGTCATTCTCACACTTGTACCTAGGATCATTCGGAAAATCCTTCCTTGAAATAAAACTTTCGAATCTCCACAGATGTCCTTTCGTTTGAATGCCTTCATCTGTTAGCTTTACGTCGACGAATCGACACTTTTTATTGAAGGTGAGACCGTTTCTTAAGCGAGGCGACTGTGGCCCCTTAAATAAATATTCCTCCAGGAACTTAGCAACAGTCATACTTCGTGCTGCCACAAGTTCATCCTGACTAGGGCGATGGTTTGACAATATCTCCCCATTCAGAAGACAGAGCGCTAACACTGACAGACTTAGGCTGTGGCGCTGCTCTCGGAGCTTCGCGATATCTAGTCGGACGGAATATTGACAGCAGTTAGCAATGATGGGGAGATAGTCCCAAGTCATGCAAAGCTCTCGGGCTGCGAGATCCGAAATGATCTGTGGCGTCATAGAGTTTGCCGTTGGGTTAATAGCATTGCGTTGAAGCAATATTTTATATCTCCCGATTCTTGCTCGGATCTGACGACACCATTTTAAAGACAAGTTTAATGATGGCGACGCTTGACTTTGATAGGCCAGGCAGAGTTTCGTCGCTTCCGTATGTAAGTCTACTGAGCTGATACATAGCTCTCCGTGTAAGAATCCCAAAACTTCATGCCACTCTTCTTTCTTCTCTAGTGTCGTAGAATGGGGTATGAGAAGGTTCATGTGTGCGCCGGCCCTATAGTTCTCCTGAAATGTCCAGCCCCTCGTAAACCATTTATCAGACGTGATATTTTTCAAGAGCTCAATGGCACTTGAGGCTTCACTAAATGATGTTGTCTCCGAGAGGTGAAACCTATCGTTATATTCGTCCACGAGCTTTCCGCTTAGGATTCGGAAGAGGCGGTCCATGTCATCTAAGGATTTGAAAACCCAAAATAGAAGGGCGACTGGGTACCGGCTGCAACTGTAGACGCGGTCCATTGCATTCATGCCTATTTCCTTCTCCTTTCCTTCTCTCTGATCGATGCAGTGCTGGTCAATCCAAAAATATTTTATATGAACATCATCTTTGATATGAACATAATCCATATATTTCGCAACGCGACGGAAAACGGTGTTCCGCACTGAAGACGGCTCTATTTTGCCATTTTCTCTCGATCGAAATCCATAACCCCCAGCACGATCATTGGTCTCAAACTGAGATGGGGCCCAGGTATAAGATAGAGCTACATAATTTTGATTCTGAAAAGCATTAATCTCTTCCCGCCGCAGCTCTCGAGGCCCTATATCGTCGTCATTGGCCATGCTAACAGATCTTTCGCGTGAGTCCGAGAAACACAGACATTGTAGCTTTTCAATGAACTCTAAAGATTTGTTTTGTTCTATTTGAGCTGAGTGAATTTGGCTCAATTGTGTCGTAATTCCAATCCCAAGGCTCCTGGCACTGAGCGAGCAATTCATGTCATCGAAGTCTTTTTGATCGACCGAAATATTGAAATCGAGATATATCCTTGTAACAAGATAAAAAGATTGGCCGCTAAGTTTCCTATGTTGAAAAGCAATTCAGGACGATATTAGTATATTAATGTGCTCTTCAGAGAATGCGCTTTTACATCAAACTACACCCCCGCTTCTGGTAGCTCCAGGGCGGTAAAATATGCCCACTCTACACTGTAACGTATCTATCGTGATCGTGGCTATGTAGAGCGGCGAAGTAGATAGAGCTGGGGTTGTACTTGGATTGTCAACAGGTCACTGCCGCACTGCACAGCCACACAAAATTGCATAAAATGCATTATGTAATTCTTTCAAACCAGCAACCTACCAAGGTCATAAGGAGTTAAATTAGCCCCCGGAATCTGTGTAAATATAATCTGTTACATTTAGGGTGATATTATAATAACATCTGAAGAGTTTTGGGTGTGTAGTTACCTACCTAGGTAGGTAGGTAGTAGGGAGGTATCAAGAGATGCGGCCAAGCGCTGTCCACGATATTTTTACCTCTAGGTTGCCCCTTTCATAGTGCGTTCCATTGTATGTCTCTATCGCACAACTTGGAGCTTATCCCGTGTCTTTAATGGGTCTCAATGAGTTAATTATAATATCTTTTCAAAGATTTCAGTGTGCCTCCAATAGAAACTCTTACCAACCAGTCGATGCCGGGTGATTTGCATAACATAATTGCAACGATGCTCCGGAGCTTCACCACAATAGGAAATGTGTCAGTTTTTAATTGCTTTCGGTTCCTTCTGCGTTTGGGGGCTATAAAACAAGAAATCGGCTAATAGTTACCTTATATTTGATCCAATAAACCAACAACAAATGGAAAACTGGCAAGCAATAAAGAGCCTTACCAACTGCTGTTTACAGCCAGGCCCCGCACCGGAGGTGTATCTACGTTCCAGATATTTGGAGGTTGTATTGTCTTGGCTCTCGGCAGACGTCTGACAAATGTATGCGAAAGCAGTACCAACCGCGGAACCCCTACGGTTCCTAAGCGCTATTCGTCATGTAATTGGATGAATTGGGGAGGTCCGGCAGTTGTACTTACCCGTAAAGGGAGCTGATAGAATGGTAATATAATTTATCGATGTTCTAGCCTAATCAAAAGTCCAGTATGAGGCAGTAAAGGAGGCTACCAGCTATTAAAAGCTGAAATAACACCCTCTTTTGCGCTTAAATATTCTTCAAATAAGTAGTCGACGAGCTGGCCAACAATTGTATATTCAATCTCTATAGATTTGGCTATTTCTTATTAGCATCAATTCGAGATGGCGAGCCACAACGGAAGCGACAAGTTGATGAGTGACGAGGAGAAGGGGTTGCACCGGACAGAGACTACTGTGACCATGCCTCCTGAGCTCTTCGAGAAGGTAATTCCTCTATTTAGGCCTCATTATTGTATCAATACTAATCCTGCTAGCTCTATCTTACTCCAAAGGTTCCCCAGGTTGGAGACTACAACAGGCGTTTCGCCAATCCAACTCCGCTTGGCATCGTCGGGTGAGCCACTTGGTAATAACTATCGAGACATTAAGTAAGACTAACCTCTTCAGCTTCGTGATTTCGACTTTCACCTTTGCAATGACGTTAATGGGATGGGGAGGCGCCCAAGGGGCAACACCAGTAGCGTAAGGCTCATTTTCTTACGTATCCCAGTGCCCATTTCTTGCTCTTTATCCGCCCCACTCTGTCCGAACCGTCTTGGCCACGGCTAAATTGTAGCTTTCTAGTGGTATATTCTTCTTCGTTGGCCCCGTACTGTTGATATTCGCCATGGTCTTCGAATGGATCATGGGAAATTTCTTCCCCATGATGGCCATGGGCCTGTACGCTGTCTTCTGGCTGTCGTTTGGCTTGATGCAACTGCCTACACTTCAGCTAGGCGAGCCGTACGCCACGGCAGGTGACCCGACTGGACAATTGTCTCCTGAGTATAACACCGTGGTTGGATTGTATCTCATCGTGTGGGGCTTTGCTCTGTTTACCTTCTTCATTTTCACGCTTAAGGTCAACGCGGTATTTGCTATGATCTTTGCCTCGGCTACTTCGGCGGTCTGGATTTTATCTAGCGCTTATTTCAAGCTAGCCGCAGGAAACTACGAGGCAGCAGTTAGCTTGCAGAAGGTTCGTATCAATCTATCCATGGAACGTTTGGGTCGTAGCTAATTCATCACCTAGACCGGTGGAGCTCTGTTGTTCGTAGTAGCAGCCTTAGGGTGGTATATGTGTGTTATTATCATGGCAGGAGAGATGCGTATCACGTTGAACCTCCCCCTTGGCGATCTCAGCCGGTTCTGGCCGGCCACAGACGTGGACCTAGCCACGGCGGCTACGCATCGCGATTAAGCACGCGCAGCCGGAGAGAGCAAGTACGCAGGCACGATTATTGATTTACACTAAGCGGTGGCTTGTACGATCAGCCAGAGTAATGTATGTGTACCTAAGATAGATTTTTACATAGTCTAGATGCCTATCAGGCTTCTCTCATCACCCTACCTACTTTATTTTAGATCTCCAGTACTATAGGTACATGATGTGACTTTTAATGTAACTTGGAATCATCTTACTATGCAAGTGTCTGAGAGAGAAGATAACAGTTGATATGTGATATATGTATAGACGTGATGTATATCAAGTTGTTCCTAAATTGATTGCTATGATTCACAATTGCGTGTTTCTTGGAAATTATGGCTATTTGAGGCAAATTCTAGACCCATATAGCGATAGCTGAGTCACATTGCAGATGTCCATCTCTTTCAGAAGCCTAAATCACCTATTTAGGTAGGTAGGTAACCAAGTTTAAATGAAATAGAACTCGAAATAACCACCATACCGGGCAAGGGGATCCTACATCACCAGTTCCCCGGATTGCAGAAAGGCAGATTGTATAAAATTGGCATTCATGTGCATCTGTTTCGTGCTCATCAGGCGGTTAATTAAAATGAGACATGCCCTACGAGATCAATACTTGAATTCCTGCCCAACAAGCTTCTCGCTTAGCTTCCATAACTTTTCTATACTGTCAGAATCACTTGCGTGCTCGTCCAACTCGCCAATCTGGCTGTTAGCTAAGTAGGCTGGTGATTTGGCGGGAATTTCCGGGTCTATGGCTGCAACGAGCGGCGTGGCGACAATCTGTTCAAAGGTTTTAAGTCGGGGCGTCTCCCACTCCCACTCCTTTCCCATGTTACGCTTCATAGTCACGCCTATTTGAGCGTAGTCTTCGTTAGTTAGATGGCTTCCTAACTCGGTTTCAATGTTGGTACCGGGATGTGCAGCCGTCGATGTGACACCATGATGTTTAAGTCGCTCGGTCAACCCGAAAGCGAACAGGATGTTTGCCGTCTTGGCCTGGGAGTATCCGGTCCAGTAGTCGTAAGTTTTACCGTCGGAGAAATTCCAATCGTCGAAACGAAAGGGGCTCGCGCGGTAGCCAAGACTGGTTAGATTGACGACACGAGCAGCGCCGGGCTCAGCTCCGGCGGCTACCAAGGCCGGCGCGAGCAGGTTCGTTAACAAGAAGTGGCCGACGTGGTTGGTGGATAATTGTATCTCGATACCCTGCTTGTCCACGGTATACTCCTTGATTGCCATATTCCCAGCACTGTTGATGAGCACGTGGATTTTGGGCGCGATGGTTAGAATCTCCTTGGCTCCTTGCCGCACTGAATCATGGTCGGTTAGATCTACCTGCACGAATGTCGTCTTAACGGAGCTATCAATTTCGGAGATCTTCTCTAGCACTGGGTCAACCTTCCTTTTGGTCCGTGACACGATTATAATATGTGCTGGCGAGGCTTTCGCAAGTGTGATAGCTATTTGGCTTCCAATGCTGGGCATACCGGCTCCTGTGATGACATAGGTTCGGCCTTTAATATGGGGCGCAAAGGCCTGGACGACCTGTTCGCCGGTTGCCGTCGCATCGAAAACTGTCATGTTACAATTTATGCTGATTGGGCTTTAAAAGGTGAATTCAGGGGGTGGGCTGATATGTATACTAGGTAGGTAGGTAGTAGTAGTGGACGAGTTGGAAGCATATCGAGATCGGAATATCAATAGGTAAGAGAAGACTTTATATAGACTACATTGTAACTACCTAGGTACCTATATTGTAGATAGAAAGCGTCGATTGCTTTTCTTTATTCTAAGCCAGCCAAGCAACTGTTTAGAACGCCGCACAACAGCAGCAGTAGAGTCATTTCGGACCTAAGTCGACCTAATGCCGATTTCCACGGGATTGGGGAAATGAGTAGCAGTTAGGGATTAAACGAAGTTGAAGATAAGCTATTAATGCCGATAAATCCGTGTTGTTACTTGATTGTCGCTTTGAGAAGCTAATACGCGATGGTTTTCTTGAATACCTCCTACCAGCCAGTGCTAGTATTGGAAGTGTATAATGTTATGAGGAAAGAAAGGGGTATTTTATGCAGAGAACTCTATGTAACCTAACCCTAACCCTAAGCAGTAATGGATTTCCCGCATCCAGCACTTATGTAATCACTACGTACCTGTACCTAGGTACAAAGATGCGGGGCATCGGAAAATCGTATTCTTCCCAAATTCATGCCCCAGTACTTCGTACCATAGATCCATAGGCCTAGGCAATCTAAGAGCTACACCTTTTGCTTATCTTCCACATAGAAATCGCATTTGAAGTTCAATCATCAAATAACCCCAACCAACGCTTTGACTTGGATCTAGACGGCTTCATAGCCGCCAGCGTCTACAAACCATGGTTCTACAGGATTTAGGTCGCCGCATCAGCGGTGCTTTACACGATGTTACTAGGGCGCCTAATCTCGATGAAAAGGTATGCGCCACTCTCCTGCGATCCTCATATTATGGCATCATGCCTCATGCCCCATGCCCCTCAATCGAGGCTATACGATTCGATGCTATGCCATACCATGCGATGCAATAAGGCGAATGTACTAACATATATATCGTAGGCCTTCAAAGCCATGCTTAATGAGATCTCGGGTGCCCTGCTTGAAGCCGACGTCAATGTACGGCTTGTCAGTAAACTAAAAAACTCGATAAGCAGCATAGTCAACTTTAAGGACCTCCCGCCTGGTGTCAACAAGAAACGATTAATCCAAAAAGCCGTCTTCGATGAATTAGTCAAGCTCGTCGACCCCCATGCCGAACCTTTCAAGCCCAAGAAGGGCAAGTCAAATGTCATCATGTTTGTCGGTTTACAAGGTGCTGGAAAAACGACCACATGCACAAAACTCGCGCGACATTACCAAGCAAGAGGATTCCGCGCATGTCTAGTCTGCGCCGATACCTTCAGAGCTGGCGCTTTCGATCAACTGAAACAAAATGCGACAAAAGCAAAGATACCATACTACGGTTCCTTAACCGAGACGGATCCAGCCAAGGTCGCCAGAGAGGGCGTAGAGAAGTTCAAGAAAGAGCGGTTCGAGGTTATCATCGTAGATACTTCCGGTCGTCACAGACAGGAATCAGCGCTATTCCAGGAGATGATAGATATCCAAAACGCAGTAACGCCGAACGAGACAATCATGGTTCTTGACGCCTCTATCGGTCAGCAAGCTGAAGCGCAAGCTAAGGCGTTCAAGGATGCGGCAGATTTTGGAGCGATTATCATCACCAAGACGGACGGGCATGCAAGTGGAGGCGGTGCCATCTCTGCCGTCGCTGCAACGCATACGCCTATTGTCTTCATAGGCACTGGAGAGCATATGTTGGATCTAGAAAAATTTGCCCCACAGCAATTCGTCAATAAGCTGCTGGGAATGGGCGACATGGCGGGCTTGGTGGAGCACGTCCAGTCTCTAAAGCTAGACCAGAAAGAGACAATAAAGCACATAACGGAAGGCATATTCACGATACGAGATCTTCGGGACCAGCTAAGCAACATCATGAAGATGGGCCCTCTATCTAAGATGGCCGGTATGATTCCTGGCATGTCAAACCTACCGGGAATGGCGGGCATGGACGACGAAGAGTCCAGTGCGCGATTAAAACGCATGATTTACATATGTGACAGCATGACCGAGAAAGAACTCGATTGCGATGGCAAGATGTTCATCGACCAGCCGACGCGTATGACGCGGGTGGCTCGCGGTAGTGGTGTCAGTGTCCGGGAAGTTGAGGATCTGCTTACACAACAACGCATGATGGCAGGTATGGCTAAGAAGATGGGCGGCAGCATGAAGAACATGCAACGAGCCCAACAGGCGATGGGCGGAGGAAACAAGGCGCAACAGATGGCTGCTATGCAGAAACGATTACAGAGCATGGGCGGTGCCGGGGCTGGTGGCATGCCGGACATGGCAAGCCTCGCGAGGATGTTTGGCGGCGGCGCCGGTGGGGGCGGGATGCCGGGAGGAATGGATATGCAGAAGATGATGGAGAGCATGGGTATGGGCGGCATGATGGGAGGCGGACGAGGCGGAAGGCGGTAGCGCGAATACCTAGGAATGGACGATTCAATACCTACCCGCGCATCATCGGTTCGGTGTCGATTCATAACGTGAGCATTGCAACGGCGTTCGGTGGCAAAACGATGGGGGTATTAATACGAAGAATGAATTTATTGGCGAATGCATCTATGTGCCCGAGCTGACGTGCTTAGAGGCTGGGGTTAACCCCCCCGGTCGAATAGCATGCTCGTCGTCTCTTGAACGTCTATTAATCCAAGCTGTCCACGTTATCTCCTACGGAATTCTTCAATGTTACCAAACTCACACCTTGCTCTTACCACGGATATCGTCCATATCGATTTTCAGTTTTCGGCGTGCCTATATCTACTTACCTCAGGAGTAATCATAGTTACGGAGCAGAGCCCGTGCATAGCTCCCTCCTGGATGCCTACCCTTGCCGCCCGAAGTAATTATGTCATCCCGCGGTACCTATCCGCGTAACAAACAACTCCAGTGAGTAAATGCCCGCCCGCACTCGACAGTACCAACACTTGCACTGCGGAATCCATTGTGCTGTTTGCTACCTTCAAAACATCGTGCCGTTTAGGCCGAGGAGCTCATGCTTTAAGAAATCGGTTGTGGATCTGAATAGTTGTGGGGCTATGGCCGTGGTTATCGGTGGTGATGATGAGCTCGGGATGTAAGAATACCCGAAGTCGTCATGATGACAATTGTCAGGAACCGAAAGTTTAATAATGTTGTGATAGGATTTCAGTTGCGAACAGCACTGTGCAGGGTATTTGAGACTGACTTACCAGGTTACAATTGACACCATATTATTGCTTCCTATGTCCGAGATTGACTCTCTTTGTCTTTACAGATTGACATTTTCATCTGGTATTAAGATTTCATTATTTACTCCAAACTTCGAAATTTGCTAGAAGGTCTAAAAAAGTAAGACTCGTGGCTTGTGTACTTGGGCTCTACAGCCTTCTTTTTAAACTTTCAAGTTTCGTTGAAGTGTATGAGTCCCTGGAGCACTTGCTCCGGTAATGACGGGTTTCGACCGTCATAAAAGACCCCTAGCCAGGAACCCACAATATCAGCTTTTGAAGATCACTACCCGATTGGATCATTTTGATCCAGTATTTGAGCTTTCGATTGGCTGAGAAGCTCTACCAATCGTAGGGTTCTTATCTGACGCAGACCCATCGAAAGCTTCGCACCAGATTCTATGATACGCCCCTAACGTCATTAGCAGATTTCCCCTGGATTTATTTCCATATTGACATTTGTATGTGGGATACGCAACATTAGTTGCCGCCGGTAGCCTCAGACCCTGATCTAGAGAATCTCCACAATTGAACCCATCTGATGGGATTTCTAGAAGGCTACAAGAATTCCATGTTTCGTATCTTGTCCGACGTCAGTACTGCCGCCTTCATCTTGGCTCAGCAGCAAACACGACATAGTGGAACATGGCGAGATTCCCACGCTTGTATCCATGGCCATCTGTTTCTATGAGACAAAGAGCTAACCTAACAGGCTGACAGGTCAAGTTTCTCGGGCTTGTTCGAGGGTTAGCTCCGTTTTGACCAGATACCAAGCCTCACAAGATGGGTGACCGCTTTTACACGTATGACACCCGTTTAGGAAAGCTGACATCAGTAGGGTCAAGTAAAGATCTATTTTTATTTACCGCACGCAGGTCTGTTTATCCGATCGTTGTGCACCGTAGGACCAGTGCCCTTTAAGTATCGGACTCCCGCAGTTTATTTACTTGTCTCGAAAATTACTAATGATCTTCGCTACTATTTCCAATCGTACAACTCGCTTTCCGATCCGGAAGTATATAACATCATGTCTATCTCCACGAGAATGCTCGGCAGACGCTGTTCGTTGACGGCGTCTACTTTTACGAGAACCACATCAACGGCTGTTTCGACCACACAATTCAGGCAAATACATTCTTCAAAACCGACTGCGACAGCTCCGACTTCGACCGCTCTCTCGGAGTTTGGACGGAAGACAAATGTGATCCCCAAACCTCCAGAGCCGAGGGAAAATCCTACAATTGGCATTGCGCCGAATCCGAGAGAGAATGTCGGCCAAAAGCGATTGGCGGATTTTGAGCTTGCTGGCAAGGTCTTTATTGTCACGGGCGGTGCACGGGGTTTGGGCTTGTCGCTGGCCGAAGCGCTTGCAGAAACAGGAGGGAAGGGTACGTTTGCGCAACTACATGATATACATTTTAGAAGCCAACGTATTTAATAACACATTTACAGTTTATTGCTTCGATCGCGAACCGGAGGCTGAGGCTGCTGAGCGCCTGAATGAAGCGGCAAGGCGGGCTGAGGAGTTTGGAGGCTCTCTCTTCTACAGGCAGCAAGACGTGCAAGACACAGATTCGCTGGACCAAGCTATCGCGGCAATTGCAGATAAGCACCTACGGCTAGATGGTGTCATTGCTGCGGCCGGTGTTCAACACCTTTCCCCCGCGATGGAATGGACCAAGGAAGAAGTGAACCGATTGATGGATATCAACTACACAGGCGTGATGATGACAGCTACGAGCGCAGCCCGCCAAATGTTCAAGTACAAAATCCACGGTAGCATGTGCCTCATCGCGAGTATGTCTGGGAGCATTGCCAATAAGGGTCTTTTATCCCCGGTATGTAAATCCAAGGACTACCTTCATTGATTATGTAGCTCTGACTCCAAACCACAGGTATACAATTCCTCCAAGGCTGCGGTCGTCCAGCTGGCACGTAACCTCGCGATGGAATGGAGTCCCATTCGGCAAGATGGCACAGGTGGGATCCGAGTGAACTGCATCAGCCCCGGTCATATTCTTACGCCGATGGTCCTCAAGAATTTCGAAGAAGTTCCAGGGCTGCGTGCAAAATGGGAAAGTGCGAATATGAGTAAGTCATCACGTATCATAATTATAAGCGGCAGCTAGCTAATGCTTCAACGACACAGTGGGTCGATTAGCAGAGACAAGCGAGTTTAAGGGTGCCGCGCTGTTTCTGCTGAGCAACGCCAGCAGCTTCATGACGGGGGCCAACCTCACCATCGACGGTGGCCACACGGCGTGGTAGAGAATCGACTATTTGGCGCATTTAGGCAGTTCATTTACTTCACTTTGATGTCGGAGTTTGGCTGTTAAGAACCGGAGTTTTCACAAGGACCGAGCATTTGGCAGCGCTGGCGATAACGCAAGGACCCGGGAAAGGTTACATCTGATTTATTTGGCACATTGAATGCGACCTGGCGCCGGATAGACCTGCATTCATTGCAACCACTCTATTGCACTGTACATTAGTTACCTCATATGTTGAGAACTGACGATAGATAGACGGTATCTCATAGACCTTCCTGTATAGTATCGATGCGTGAATAAATAGATGTTCATGGCTACGACGAGAGTTGGCTAGAACGCCGGGATAAAATATTGAACCTTCATCCTTCTACATTGGGAGAACGGTGACATGCCGACCAAGATAAACCTGCATCTTGGCACTGCAGTGTAGAAGCTATTTACTATCTGCAAGCCGTGGCGCTGGGATTGATAAGCTCTCGGTGTGGGGGCGACATGAGGTAGGTACGTATACTACAAGGTACCTCTTATTGCAATTCGATAAATGAACGTGGTCAGATATCTGTCGCATTTGAAACCATAATGGCTTCAATGAATCCAATTATGCTCGGTTCTAACTAAATGAGGTAATGTACCTAGATAGGTACACGTACAGTAGTTGCGAAGTTAATGATGCTGTAGGTTCCAAGGCAGCGGTAAGGTTCCGTGGAGTTGGGAATTAGTTAGTTAAAATCCACATATGAAAGTTTAGTGGTCCACTTATTTTCACTTACCTACCTAGGGTATGTTAGAAGTAGATACCTTCATAGTTGCCAGTTGATTAAATGACGTTCATTCTATCAGACATTTTAAACCTCGATGAGCAAACAATAGATGATGGTCTGCAGGTCATGCATAGAATACTATTGATTTGGTTATATCCATTGAGACGATCCTAGTTACCCCTCCACCAACATTAGCGTTACTAGACTGCTAGACAGCTAGGTTAATTCGACTACGCATCATCGAACACCACTGACTTCAATAGTATTGCACTTTAGTACATTGAGGCAACTCATTGCCAATCATTAAGTTTAACCAGAATGCACATAAATATTTCTAACGGTTAAATAACACGGCAGTACGGCAACGAATAATATGAGCACAAAGTGCTCGAAGGCGCTTCTTGTAATGGGTTATCGATACGCGTTTCAAGATCGACAATTGCCCGATTAGGTAATAAGACAAGCATTGCCAAGTCCCGTGCCAAGTTTTTTAGTGTTCATGACGTTCAGACTGCGGGATGACGAATCGGATCAGCCAGATTGAGTGGGGACAACGTTTACAAAACAACTAATAGGTACAACACCATACTTGCCTTACCTAACACATCACCATTCTACGTACCCAGGTAGCCAGGTAGGTAAACTTGCAAGGTTCGATTTACCGACTTTAGAGTTGATGATTGGATTCGCTTAAAATTGACCGTCTGATCTGGGGCTGTTTATGTTAAGCGGATTTGTTGCCAAGCCTCGAGTTATCATCAAGACTCTCTATATTTTGTCCGTGTCACGACTAACGAACTCAAGTCATGACGTCAATCACCAGTGTAGAGTGTACAGTTATTGAATCCTATTCACGGGCCACCATGGACTAGGTAGATTCTGTTAAATACTTAGAACGAGAAGGGGCCAGTGGTAAATCATTTTATTACACCTACCTTGTCCTTGGCCATCCTTCTAGGACTACCACGGTAGCCTTCAATCTCTCGGAGACTTGAACATCATTTTCGTCGGGATTCGAGCAAGATAAGAATTCTTTCGCAAAGAAATATTCACTTTTAAGAAAATCCGTAAAACCATTGTGTTGCAAGGAAAATGGGTTTCTTCAATCGCCGTCGACGTGATGGACCTGAGGCAGGTCCTACCAATGGCCATGGCCATGGCCATGATGCAGTACCATATCCGATGGCAACTCGCCCGAGCTTCGGCCAGTGGCTCAAAGTTACATGGCTCGATATCGTTACCATGATCTGCATGGGTGCCATAGGACTCGGCGTAAGTTTAACACCCCTTCAACCCGCCAACCCCTAAAAACGCTGTTAACACGCAACCCAGGTGTACGAAGCTCACCCGGCACCCACCCGATCATTCGCCGTCACCTTCTCCGACGGCGAGGTGGTATACCCGGAGTTTGCGTATCCGCTGCGCAAAGAGATCATCCCCATCTGGCTGGCCGCCTTCCTCGCCGCCGTGGTCCCCATCGTCGTCATCCTGCTAATGCAGATCCGCGTGCGCTCCTTCTGGGACGTCAACAACGGCGTCGTCGGGCTGCTGTACTCGCTAATCACCGCCGCCGTCTTCCAAGTCTTCCTGAAGTGGCTGATCGGCGGCCTGCGCCCGCACTTCCTCGACGTCTGCAAGCCCGACGTCTCCCTCGCGAGCAACGCCCCCGGCGTCCAGGGCGCGGGCTACAACGCCGCCGGCTTCAACAGCATATACTACACGAAGGAGATCTGCACGGGCGACCAGAGCCAGATCGACGACTCGCTGGAGTCGTTCCCCTCGGGCCACAGCACGGCCGCCTTCGCGGGCTTCGTCTACCTGTCCCTGTACCTCAACGCCAAGCTCAAGGTGTTCGCCAACTACCACCCGGCGATGTGGAAGCTGGTCGCGGTGTACGCCCCGGTGCTCGGCGCCACGCTGATCGCCGGCGCCCTGACCATCGACGAGTTCCACAACTGGTACGATGTGGTGGCCGGCGCCATCATCGGCGGCGTCATGGCCTTCTCCGCCTACCGCATGTGCTACGCCTCCATCTGGGACTGGAGGTGGAACCACGTCCCGCTGCACCGCGGCCAGCCTTGCATGTACACCCACGAGGGCGCCGAGCTCATGGACGCGATGTGGACGCGCAAGGCTGGCTGGGGAGCCGGAGCTGGAGCCGGAGGCGCGAGGGGATTCGGCGGCCCGGCCCACGGCACGAATGGGCATGGCGCGCCCGCGGGCACGTTCCCGAGGAAGGCTGTTGGGAGTGGCACGGCGACTGGTGGGACGGCTGCGAGGGGGGATGATATTGTTTAAGTGGGTTATGTGTCTGACCTGAGGTATTTGCTGTGGTTGGGTGTCTGGTGAGTCATGAGCGACTGATGACAAGGTATGGTGCATCTAGGGGCGTAAGGTAACAAATCGGATAGGTGCTTGCGGGATTGTAAAGTTTTTTTCGTCATATTGATTACGTTTACTACTGTGTTGTACAACGTTCTACAGTGAATGTTGAAAATGGTTAATTAGCCTGTTTAATGTTTTGATGACTGAACGGATAGCGGGAGCTTGAGGTGATTATGTGTCTCGTGGTAGCCACCTAGGTAAGTACGAAAATAGGCTGTAAAACCTGTACTATGCTTAAGAGCCCTTGCTTACATAATCAGATACTCCTTTTTAGACCTAATCAACCCTGTCGTATACGTGGATCCTGGCACACTCGTAACTAAGCCCACTTCACTTGTGATGGGACTCCTATTGGACTTTTAAGCGGTCGCAGGATGTGTTCAGTGGAAATATGTCTTTGTATTACAGATTGTGGGGGTTAATGTATAACCCCTGAATAAGTAGATTTCCCCTTAAGCCGTCTTCCGGTTGTTTGGAATGCGATTTATGACTAATAGAACCATAGAAGTTACTCTCACGAAGAAACTGTTACTAAGGAGATTTTCTTAGGTATGGTGTATCGTATTTAGGTAGCAACGTGTAAATAAGAAGTGTTTTCAGCTCTAAGGTCACTGATACAGTTTATATACATAACATTACTTCATATACAGTAAATTATAGCATGTTAAAGGTACCAAGTTGTCAAAGTGTTCTCTATCACAGGGTATTATATGTCAACTTATGAGCATAATAGCTAGACTTTAGTGACTAGATGTAATCGATTAATCCAAGCACAGTGCAATGGAACAAGTAGCCAATTTCAGATCGCCGTCGTGACTCATTGAATATCTATGCAAACATTTTAGACAACTTGTTCAATTTATTTTACTTAAAGGGAACTTATCGCCCATATTTCATATTCCGTGAGCTGTCCGTGAAGCCTATAAGACTGCCATGTCAAAAGATGTCACACTTTTCCGCTGATCCAGTCCCTGGCATGACCCTGGGGTCGAGTACCGAGATTGTTTATGCACCATTCCCTGAATTCCAAAACCGTGTTCGGGAGTCCGTACACAGAACAATCTGGCCTGATGCTGACATTGGACATATAAAGGTCCAGATGCTGAACAGGGGTGGAAACAACCACATCATCGGTCTAACACTACTAAGGGGGGGGCAGGTAAACTTCGATCACACGAAATACATCTTACGGCTTCCTCGTTGGGATGACGCACATGTAGAGCGCGATGTCGCCATCTTGACCTTTTTGAGACGGCATACTCAGATACCAGTGCCGCGGGTCATAGAATTTGACGGGACGTCGAACAACGGGATACAAGTGCCGTACATGATCCAAGATCTCGTCTTCGGCATTGATATAGAAAGTTCCTATTTTGGACTTGACCACACGGCGCGGAAAAGGATAGCAGGTGAACTCGGCACCATTTTTCGTCGGATGCTAGCCACCAGAAGCAGCGTGGCTGGTAAGATAACATTCGCAGCCGGGCATAACGGTCTGAACGCGCCAATTCACGTTATACCCTTGCGAAGTATAGATTCGCACTTGGAAGTGCCGTACACTCCTCACTCCTCTATCCCTGGATCGCTCCTTAACATACTTCTAACTAACTTCCAATCCCAAAAGACTGCTAATGTAGAAATGTCTCCAACCGAATCTTCAATTCTGGATGATCTCTACACTATGGCCGAGGAGCTCTACACCAGGGGTTGGTTCGACGATGTTCCCAACTGTCTGGCTCACGGGGATTTTGTTCCTCGTAACATAATGGTCAACCCGGTAGCCAATACGACGGAACCGATCGTAACCGCCGTCATTGACTGGGATCAGGCCGCGTTGGCCCCGATGTTCATGGCATGTGTGCCGCCCTCCTGGATATGGTTCTCGTTCCGCGCCGAATTTATAGAGGAGCACAGGGCTAACGACGAGCCTCCTACGCCGAGGATGCGAGAGCTGAAGAGGATTTTCGAGGACGCCGCTGGCCAGGATTACATGCGTTTTGCCTACGAACCGGCGTACCGACTAGCGCGGCAGCTCGTACACTTTGCTGTTGGTGGGGTCAACTCGGATGAGGCCATCATGGACGCACAGGACATACTGCAGGAGTGGGAGGAAATTTGTTAGCGTGCGAATGCAAGAAGGGAATTGTGAAATACTTATTATTTTAATATTACTGCGGTTTTCTTCAATGCATATCCTGTCTCATGCGTAGAGCTAAGAGCTTCCCGGTGGAAGTTAGAGGCAAAAATGGAATGCCAAGAAATAAAGGGGGCTCCCCTACGCCTAAGTCTATTATGGGCAGGAAAAACCATTCACACGGAAAAATAATTATGGGAAAATGGGAATTCAGATGAGTGTAAAATTGATCTCCTAGTCTAGTAATATGATTATTTAGTCCAAGGAGGTTAGGTAACTATGGGTATGTTACACATCAACAATGATGTGCTTGGGGGTTTGATACAAATTGCAACCCGCCGAAGTATAGGTAGGGGCTATTTTTCTTCGATATAACGACCCTCTAGTCTCGCTCTATTGTGTCCGAAGGCTCGACAATCGCGACAGAAAACCCCCGTGTAAGTCTCGTGTGTGTGAAATCCGGAGAAATGACTTCGAGGAAGAAGCCTTCCACAGCCCTTATGCTCCAACGGCGCACTCCAGCAGATTATTAAGTTCCCTGGAACGATCGTCTCCCCTTTTCTGCACTCGATGCATGTTTCCACTGGGATATGGCCCGTGGGAGTCAACCTGAAGCTTTCTCTTGCAAGCTTTCGTGCGCAGGAAGGACACCATAGATCCACATCCGCCGGTATTGTAGAGATGCACGCGAAATCCGTTGCGAGCATTGACCAAACTGGCCGTTGGTGAGGGAATGGAACTCGCGGGGCGATAGAGTGGCGAGGTGACTGGCGAACTGTATGTGCATTTCCAGTTTGGGCCTCAGGCGGGTTGACCATCTCAGCAATGTATCCAGTTCCACGAGATGCCACATAAGTAACCTGGCCTTCTTCCTCTTCTTCTTCCTGCTCTTCAGCCTTTTCAATCCATCCTTCCATGAAACCGGGCGTCGATATCCTTGATTTAGGGTCGTAGGATAGTCCAATAGGTAGATTGTTCGCGGTCCATTGGAAATAGTTGATCAATGTCTGTGAGTCTATGCTTGATGTCAAACTGGATTCTTCGTTTCGATCTTGGGTTGGTGTTCCGCCCTGGCCGACTGACGGATTGCCGGGACCTTGTTGCTGGCCGTTGACTGAAATATCCACACTCTCCATCTTGTATTAAACTCCTATAGGGTTGTTGGTCATCTCAGGTATCCAAAAAGGTACCTAGGTGGGTAGATTGTGGGTTGATGTAATTTTTTTTAGTAGAAACTGCTAGGGGAACCAAGGCATAAGTCACAAGTAAATAATCATCTGGTCATGTTTCTCCATCTAGTCACGTCTATAACATCTCGTTTCCATGCTAAACTGGTAGAGAAGACGAAATAATTGTTTCAAGTGTAAGTTTCTTATTAGTAGTAGTACTATATGTAAAGTCATGGTAATTTGTCGATAAATTACCTACCTAGGTAGGCGCCACTGTAGAAAGTGACGATGCGGTTTATGCTTGTTGGTCATTAATAGTAAGAGTTCCGTGGATTAAAGGCAAAGGTGACATATAAGACCAAGATTTTACATCGAAACTCATTGTAGCTATAAAATATTTTACGGTGATACTTACCATAATGACTTTATTTAGACTTAAAGTCACGTAAATACCACTTAAGAATAGCAGCCAGTGATAGCCTTTGAAATCAAGGTCTTAAATATTGTTACGAGCGTGAATCACTTTATAAAGATAGTTATACTTCTTATCCGATGTTTACTTACCTAATTAAGGTAAGCGTTAACTCTTCGGTTCAGTCCCTTTTTCCTTTTATATGTCGTAACTTAGCTAATACTTCTTTATCATTAAAGCAATTGTTTCATCTCATAATTCCGTAGGTCTAGAAAATTATTGTTTTTATAATGTCGCGAGATGATATAATCGTAAAAAACATTAAGTGATAATAATTAAGGTTCTAAGACGCTCTGTCGCATAAACAGGATAGGGGAAAAGGGGGCGATTTATTCATGTGTGTGGACCCATTTTTCTTCGATGCAGAAATTCAGGGGTATTGCTTTCCCCTTTCTTCTTTTCACGTGGAAGACTCACGTAAGATTTTTGGATAAAAACGATTTAATCCACGGATTCGATCACGAGAAAATGTCTATTAAGATTTTCTGTTTATACTTATAATTATCATTAGTTTATTTCTCAAACAAGACATAGACTTCTCGTTTAAGCGGGTAAATAAGTAAAATTTACAATAAAAATGCCGTCAAGTACAGTGGCCTGCGATAAAATATAATCGAACTACCGGCATGTACAGTACGCCCGAATGTCACCCCCACAAACTCCCTGCCTCCATCCATTAACTCGGGCTCGCCATCTATTGACTACTATAGAGTGGGGTCTCCTGCTGTGTAACGCCTGAGTCCAGCTGAAATATATACGGTTAACTGACTCGAAATCAGTACAGTTGGGTTCCGCTCTTGAAGATCGTGGCATAAACATATGCAAAAGGGGAGGTGGTTCCGATCTTAACGAGGCTGGGCCTATATTAGATGGGTTGCATATAAATAGTTCTAAGGTTAGTTCCCATCTTGCTGTGTTGGCCATACAATTCTGCTTTCATCATTTTTGCTCCAATAACCCGAACCGCCCTTTTGCCAAATCTTTGAGCGCTCTTCAAATGACTCGCGCATCTCGTCCATATCATCGTAGGCACGTTGAAGCTCAGAATCTTCCGGGGTATTTTCAAACAGTTTCAGCATGCCGCAAGTTTCGATGCGATCCAAGTCCCAGAAGACATAAGCCCGCTCCCTCAATCCAGAATTGTTTGTGAGCATGGCCCACGCACTGCGTGGACAGGTGTTGAAGGCCACACGCCATGCTTCAAATGGGCCCTTATCTGTGTCCTGGTCCTGGCTTTTAGTAGGCGGAAACAGAGCCGCCAGGTCCTCATCAGCGTAACTAGAAAGTGGGACATCATCGTATAAGTCCGTGTCGGGCGGTGACATAAGCGCGTCGTAAAGGTCGACTTTACCAGCAACGAACGCAGACTTTAATAGCGCCTTTTTTCCGTCGTATGAGCTCTCGCTCATCAATCTGTGGATGAAGTCGACACCCTGTGATAGCTAGGTATGACCATTATTTGTAAGCAATAAATGCGGCGGATAGAGTAAGGATGTTGGACTGTGGCTTACCCAGAGTTGCCTGAAGTGGTTATTGTCACCAGTCGTGATATAGTCGATCCCTAACTCGCCGAACTGAACATCATGAGCTAGCACATCATGGGAGGCTGTGAATTGAAATCAGAAACTTGCGCTGAGGGCTCATGGCCACACATTCATCGGAGATAAATAAGCCTTCATGGGTGAATAACAACTTACCTTTTGAGAGCTTGAGCTCGAGAAAGTCCTGGACAGAGGCGAGCTGCTCCTTTTCCCAAGGTGGCTGATTAGAAAAAAAACGGTATTCATGAAAGGGTACAGATGTCCACGAAGTTCTACAGCGAAAGAGGCGAAAATATAACTCCACCCGATAGAAGGCTCGGCAAAAGCGGAGGTATTCTGACGGCGACAAAACGAGGCTCCCAGCCACTTTCGATCCTGGATCCTTAGATAGGCGTGTCCATGCGCTGCTGGCAAAGTCGGTAGCCAAGTCATGGATCACTCCGTGTATATGTCCTATTCTTGTCAGAAGCGGGACAGGCATGGTCCGGAGAGGTTCGGTAAACTTGGATGGTTGCATATATAGCGTTTCGAGCAGCTCATGGACTAACGATTCATTTCGTGGGCTCAGATGTGAGGCTTCCAGCACCGCGATCGAGTAAGGGATGATAGCTGGGGGGATCTGGCGCTGCAAGATTTCGGCTGCCACGCCTGGATTTTCTTTGAAGCACGAGTACACATGGCGACAGGTGAGAAGCGAGGGCAGCAGGAAGCGCACATTGCCCAGCTCACGCAACACGGAGATCATGATCTCGCAAGGAATTGCTGTGAAAGTAGACATGTTTGTTTGGCGTAGATAATCTTGGTGAAGTTATGTGTGATGTGCTGCTTCAACGTGATCACATACCTTAGGTAGGTATATGATTTAATTGATAGACGGGTTGAGACAAGTTGGTCGCAGGTGGATCCCCTCAAATGTCCGCGCTACTACGTAAGTGTAAAAAGATAAAGTGGGTAGGACAGACGGACCCAATCAGAAGGTACTATGGTGTACAAACTGTAAGTCTTAAGATACACTAGGTTAGTGTATTGTCAATTTCCGCGCTAGCAAGGGTCTTTGGTCGGTTGGTCTGTGCCACGCCTGCAACCATACCTTAGGTACCTCACCTAGGTACCTAGGTAGTATTTTTACCAGCAAGATAGAAATGACGAACTCTGATTGGGTCCACGGGTGCATCCCTCCCGAGGTCCCCCTTTATTTGTTCTTTACACTGGCGCGCGGCACTTTGGGGGGACTCAAGTACTAACTGCAGCCTCATCGTCGACCTCTTTCAGGGCTACAATATGCGTGTGTCAGTCCCAACATCTTACTGGTTGGTCCTCGCTTTCAAAAGCTTTAAGAGAGGATTATTCATGCTTGACCACAGCGTGGTCAGTATGGCACAGTTGGCCATCATGGCTCTATAAAGTGCTGACAGGCTTCTATTAGCAAGCAAGTTAAGTCTCATCGTTTTGCCATGTCAGTAATCTCTGTCCCCTCGAAAACAATATTTTGGACATTCTTCTGCGTCTATTCTTTATACCTGCTGGCTGGCCCCTGAGCCCCTAAGCCCCGATGGCCTCGGTCCCTGATCCGCAGAAGGTGGCGGAACTTCAGCGCAGATTCACTGGCCTCGATAACAACTTGAACTACATTCCTGGACATACCATTGCGACTAAGTACGATGGATACAAAGGCGCACAGCGGTCTACCGGCGCCGCAAGTACAAACTACACTACTACAGCGCGTGGGCTGAAGGCAACGAAGCCTTATCAGGGTAGTGCCTACGGTCCCGTTGGAGGCGGCATGTATTATCCGGCTGGACACGCAACATTGGCTCCCCTGGCTGGGACGGCCGCTACCACGGCTCAATAGTGAGTTCTCATCCGCGGGAACGAGAACTACCATTATATTACCGAAGGGGAGACGATAACTGACATGGTTGGAGTACACCAGTCACGCTGAGCGCCGCGATTCGTTCAATACCAAATATGTCGACGTTTTACAAGCTCAAGGGCAGTATCAAGGTCATGTTCAGCAGGCTCAAAATGCACATAATTCTGCGAAGAAGTTTTCCAATTTCCAGACGCAGCACGATAAGTACAGGACCCATCCTTGAGCTTGGTCGATAAGAACGGTATCTCGTCTTAATGGTTATGAAGGAGCGCTTGTAAGCCACGCAAAGCTATTCTTGGATAATTATGGAGTTTGTCTACGGTTGTTGCAATTCTCGTTAATTTGCCTGATTCAAGGTTGGATATGTCCGCATGTGGTTTACGAGCTACCTGGGCTTTCCTTAACAACTAATGAATATCAATGTTACATACCTACTAATTGATATAATCCACACCGTACCCCGACCGTTGACACACCACCAGAACCATGCACCTGAAAAAGCCCACGGGAAACATCTAGGTAGGTATGCACTCAAGATCAATCGAGAAGTTCAAATCTTGCCAGGGAGAAACCAAGCAAAGGTGCAAAGTGATGGTGTCAAACCTGAACTCCCAGTGGCCTTAATCTCGGGGCCATTGTCTGTGTGGGTGAGACGATCAGACTCTGAACAAGGAACAGATTTCATGGTGGTGCTTATAGATCCTATGCCACCGGGGTTAGATATCAAGGCCAACATCCACTTGGATGGCTAACTACCTTTCAAACTGCGAAATGGAAGGAGGCAGCATCACAGAAGATGCATATCGCAGCATTGGTCGAATGATGTCAAAGCAGTGGCAACTTGTACCTGGCTACATGTCACGAGATATGCATCGCATTCAACTCAGGCTGGAAGATATTCCAAACTTCGACGTTGCGGTAAGGATGCTCAAAGACTTATTCACCCATAGACAAAAGTAGTCCACGACCTCAACTTCATACACCAAGGTTTTGAGCAAATTTCTGCCACGACTGGGAAGAACGTCAATCTCTTGACAGGCCTCACTGCTATCAAAGAGGCCAGGCAGGGATTAGAAGCTCCGGTATCACGACACTTACTCAAGTAGCGTCGATATACCTCCCATTCTCTACTGTCGCTGCAATGCTCTCGATGCCGGGTTACTATGCACCAAGTCAAAGCAAGTTCTGGGTCTCTTGGGTGGCTTCACTGATACTAGCTTTCTTTATCGTCATGGCGCTGTTGTTGTACAGATCAGTCAAGTTGCTACGGAAAAGGCTTCGGAAACAAATCAAAGGCGATGGAAAGGGGCGAAGGGGTACTGGCTCAACCGCTTATCGACGGCGTCAAGCTGACGAAGATCAAGGAACACTGCGTGGATCAGCCTCAACCCCTTTACCTTAGTCCGGTAGCTTGCCTATTCTATTTTATGATTTAGGTTCATGTTTTAAGAAAGTTCATCTCTCTTGGCTCGTTTGTTCAAACCCCCTTTTATATATGATAAATAAATTACAATTCACCGTAGCTTAAGTCATATTATAATATTATGAACAGGTAGGTAATGCATTAGTAAAAACAAATGTTACCTACCGTTTCAGGTGTATGATTTATGTCAGGCGTTACTCTAGCTCTGCCCTTCGGGGTACTCTGGACGTCTTTTGCTTAATAATACGCTCGATGTATGTTTCTTAGAGAGTCACATACGTCCTCCGGATGTAAACATACCTAATCATCATCACCAGGTGTATGCTATGGCTATTTAGCCCACTGAGAGTTTTCCCTTTTCCCCCTGTTCTTTAAGAGCCGTCAGCATAGATGAATGCATCATCATCCTGCAACAACATGCATGAATCAGCTCATATAATATGTACCAAAGTGCTTTTCGCTCCGGTAGGTTATTTATAAGCAAATAAATTCCAGATATTCCTCATATGCATTCTCTTTTCTCGTAGATATAAGTCCGAAAAGGCAGAGATAAACCAATCAATGCTATGAACCCATCTCGCGTAATCATGTCTGCCTGTAAAGAAAGTGCTCCTCACACAATAATTCTGGCTAAGTTGAGGCTTCGGAATACGATAGTCCCGGACAGGTGCATGTAGAATACATGACATATGCAGTTTCTGAACCGCCGGCTACACTCCGCGATATCCTTGAAATGTAACAATTCTGTTTATAAAAGGAAGGAAAAGTCGCCCGTGTTGCAACTAATTCTCTTGCATTCATTCAAACATTCAAACATTCAAATGATAGAGACTGATTCTTCATCATGGGTCGTCCCGATGTTCAAGCTGATGCTCGACGCGTCTTTGAGGTGTTGAAAACAGGTGGCATAGCAATTTGTCCTGCGGACGTCGGCTATGCTATTATGGCTACCAATGCCAAGTCTCTCGAGAAGATTTTCCTGACGAAGCAGCGGGGGGCTCACAAACGCCATGCCGGGATCGGGTCCTACGCCATTCACAAGGAGGTCCACATCATAGACCCCCTACACCGAGAAATCATCGACCATTTGAGTCAGGATCTCGATATTCCGGTCGGTGTCATCGCACGGTATAATCGAGACCACCCGATGGTGAAGAACATCGATCCCGTCACTATGGAGGCTTGCGACGTGAACGGAAGTCTTTCCCTCCTAGTTAATGCGGGCGCATTCCAGGATGCATTAACGAGCTTGACTTTCGCGGAGAATATACCGCTGCTCGGTAGCTCGGCTAATTTATCAGGAACTGGTGAGTTCTCAACGCAACGGCAGAAAGTGACTCGCTGCTAAGCTTGATGTCGCAGGCACGAAGTATCGTGTAGATGATATCAACAAGGAAGTCCTTGATGTAGCGGGCATCGTGATAGACTATGGACTCTTGAAGTGGTGGGTTCACGGTCGGAGCTCTACCTTATTGGATTTCAGCGGGCCGTCTATCGAGGTTATTAGAATCGGGGCGTGCTACGATTTAATCAGGGACGTACTCAAACGTAGATGGGATATTGATCTTCCAACAGACCCAGGCATGGAATCGCTGAGGTTTGGGCACTTGAAGATTTTGGATCCGGTTGAGTCGTTGCAGAATTTGATCAAACTAGTAGGCGAATGATGGATTCGAAATTAGGTAGTTAGAATATACACCTGGTCGTGGTTGGTT
Organism: Jackrogersella multiformis; assembly: GCA_902806575.1. Lineage (NCBI taxonomy): Eukaryota > Fungi > Ascomycota > Sordariomycetes > Xylariales > Hypoxylaceae > Jackrogersella > Jackrogersella multiformis. The sequence continues at coordinate 265,839 of CADCXD010000011.1, read as the reverse complement.
CATGAACTACTTTTCACATGTATGCCTCTGAGATCCGCTGATATGTACACGCTGTCACAACACCAAAGAGCTAGCGTTTGCATCTTCCTGCGTCGGCTTCTGACCGCTACGTCCCTTAGATAAGAGCTCCGGTGAGTATAAGGCCGCCAAGATACTGATTCAGTAACGTTCCACTTTTAGCGGTGTAGCTCTCAGGTTATTATAAACCGTTACACATATTTTCGGTAGATGTTGTCGCGAATCTAGGTTAGCTAGTCGTTTGATTTGCCTAGTATTCCCTTATTTATTCTCTATTATATGTCAATCATAATTATTTCGTAGATCCACATACATGTAGTGCGTTGAAAACCCTTGGTGAGTTTCCAACGTTTTTTTACGAATACGGGTAGTTTGTGACAAAAATATAATAATTTCTTGCAGAGTAGCATTCGCTCCAAATTTCCAACAGCTAAAACTCATGATCTTCAACTTATCACACTTAAGCATGCAGTCCCTACAGGTTGCATGAATTGAGTGGAAACGATGCAATGCATACTAGACTCCTTACTTGGTATTTTAAGGGAACGATGCAACCGTCGGAGTTGCTACAATTGGCAGTTCCTAAAATCAAGCTTATCGCGGAAGCTACCTTGAAGCGGGCCGGCACGGATCGCCATGCCATTGGTTCAAGCGGGGCCTATGATTCTCGGTGTGACTTCTTCACTCCGGAGGCTAAGAAAGAAAGAAAAGGGGGGCCGACGCCGTCCCGACCGGAAATAAATCTACCTAGGTACTAAGGCAATCACAGGTGAAGATATATCCGGTCTTTATGATGGATCCTCTAACCTTAAGGAGGTTACGATAACTACCTAGGTACTTAATTAGATAGAACGAAGCGGGCTAATTAGAAGTTAAAGAGAATAAGGAAGCAAGAAACACATTATTAAAACGATAAAATTCAAATTACGAGAGAACAAGAAATCACAATTAGCCCCCCAGTCGTTTTATAATCCGGTAACCGGGAATGGAAAGCATTGGTGAACTGTCCCCGATCTAGTGTAGGTAGGTAGACAATAAAGACCCCACAGGGCCACTTCATCTTGGCAACGGGCTAGAGCCGTAGCGTTACCATTCGTTACCACTGACGGTAGCTTCCGGATGCAAGCTAAGTCTGGACTCGCGATAGCTACAGTAGGCCGGCCTCGGCGTAGAAGGCTTAAGGTCACTGTCGGAGCTCCATATACCCTACATATCTCGCTCACGGCCGATTCTTATATTCGAGGTATCGTCGTGACATTACTACACCTTACCAAACTAAAACTCCATGTCTTAATTAAAAGTGCTTACGGTCACTAAACCCTTTGCTATTTTTATTTGCATTTTTGAAGTATAAGTTCAAATTAATATCAACGAAAATGATACGACATAAGAGCCGTATTTACGGCGGTTGGTTGATCGCCATGATCACACTCGTCGATGCGCGTATGTACCTGCTTCAAATTTTCTCGATTAGGGCATTACTGACATTACACCTCAGTTTCATCTTGTTGGTTTGGTTACTGCCAGGTATGTCATTATTGGTTGAAGATTTGATGAAAATACGATATAAGTCTAATTACTGGGCGGAAAATAGGGGGTATTCGCCGGCGTTCTCGTCTCCGACAATTTCAAAACGCAATTCCCACAAACTCTCGATGCTAATATCTCGGGGATTACTTCGAGTTGTTTTTTCGTAAGTACTAATATACATTTTTGATTGTCTCTTCCCAGACCAAAATCATGAGTACCCAAGCTAAGTATGAGTCGATTGACCAAGATCGGCGCTTTCGTAGGATCCATCGTAGCTTTCATCTCTGGCGACAAGTTAGGCCGAAGGAAAACCATTGCTATTGGATTGGTATTAAACTTCGTAGGAGCAACCCTGCAATTCACCTCCTACCAGCTACCCCAAATGATCATTGGGCGCTTGGTGAACGGGCTTGGTATAGGTCTAACGTCAACGACGACACCCGTTTACCTGTCCGAGTGCGCAAAGTCAGAGCATCGAGGAAAGCTTGTTGGGATAGGCGCCAGCTCCAACGTCACCATGTTTGCGCTAGCGAATTGGATCAGCTACGCCCTATATTTTCAAGACGGCCCACTTCAGTGGCGCTTCCCTCTCGCCTTTCAGGTCATATTCTTCTTCGCTGTAGCACCACTCCTCCTATTCGTACCCGAATCCCCAAGGTGGCTGTTACTAGCTGGTAAGGATCAAGAGGCTTTAGAAGTACTCGCTCAACTTGCTGGAAAAGATATCTCAACACATGATGGACTGGTGACATCCGAGTTTCAGTCAATCAAAGTGGCAATAGACCTTGAGAGAGAAGACCTCACGCCGCTTATGGACGTTCTATGTTTCCGAGACAAGACACACAACTTTCGACGCCTGATATTATCATGTGGAACACAAGCGATGCAACAGTTAACCGGGATAAACTTTTTAGGCACATCTTCCTATATTGATATATTGTTCGAATAATACTAACATGTATGACAGGATTTTATCTTCCCACCTTACTAACGGAGAATGTCGGTTTCAGCCAGGAAATGAGCAGATTGATTGCTGCTGTTAGCGGCACTGTTTATTTTGTGTCGGCCTTTGGAAGTTTGATCTTCATTGATCGTTTCGGTCGTCGAAAGTATTCAGCCATAAAACTTGAATTGTTGTATGCCCAATAGCTAACTTCTGGAACAGAATGATGTTAAATGGCACTATCGCAATGGGTCTGTGTCATTTAATCGCATCTCTCACCTTAAGAGAAAGTGAGACTGATATTTCAAAAAGACGACTTGTTAGTTCGCATTTTCCACTAGTTTTGAATTATACTCACAAGGTGTATAGATGGGTAACGTGACTACCGCGATGTCCATCGTTTACCATGTCTTTTTCGGCATAAGTTGGGCAAGTGTACCATGGATTTACAGTGCCGAGGTGAACTCATTAGGGTGGCGAACACGCGGCGCCGCAGCCGCAACAGCGACGAATTGGTTATTTGGCTTCGTAGTGACACAGTTCAGCAAAGTAGGCATCGACCGTTTAAAATGGGGCCTCTATCTCAGTGAGTTTAAACCCGAAAGATTGTTTAATGTTGTTTGACTTCTAATAGGAAAATAGTGTTCGCCATATTCTGCTTCTCCTTTTTCCCTATTGTGCTTCTGTTTTACCCAGAGACATCAAACCGCACACTTGAAGATATGGATCACATGTTTATAGCAAACCCATCTGTCTTTGTACTGGGCAAGAAAGATATGACTCACCGGGGACGCCCGACGAGCTTCGTTGATGCGGAGGCTCAGCGTATTTCTAGAGCACAATGAGACTGGGAGCGAAGATAAAAAAGAAAACCTCGTCCCAATAACGAGTATAAGTGTCGATAATAGTAGTTAAAACCAATGCTCAGCTGTTATGGGGATAGACCTTTGAATTTTAGCTTGCGGCACAACTAGGTAACTAGAGCATGGACCGCGAACGTTTAAACCGCAAAAAGGGGCTTCTATCGTGCATCGTTATAAGAATTAAATCTTAATGCGAATAGCATAACCAAAACAGAGGCTCCGTGGAAATTCTTAACGCCGCATCTAACTACTTAGTTTGAAATCTAAGCTCCCGCAAACGTCGAAAGTTGATATTCGCCGATGTACTGTGCTGGATCATGAGTGCGCCGGAGCGTCTTATTTGTCTCGCTTAAAAATTGCCTCTGTGCATAGGTATACATACCATTGAAGAGCGACCTATTAGGTTAATTGGTTACCTCTCACTAGGAGTGTATCAATAAGCTTGCTTACTTACCTAGGTACTTACCTAGGTAGCTATACTTAGGTAGATGGTGCGCCATATCGGAGGTAGGTGTGTATCCAGAGAGGCCTGAACATACAAACAAACATATTCAACATTTAATAGTATACTTAGGTACCTATGTGTCTCGGTAGGCAGGTTGTAGCCACAATAGAAGAAATGATTACAAGATCGGCCACTCTGTCAAATAGGACTACTAGGTAGTTGTGAAGCGTCAAGGTAACATCACCTCGTTTGTTGATCTACTTTGACGAATCAACCGTTTGCGTGTTCGAGACTCCTATTACAGGTCGCTGCAGGATGGACATTGTGACGGCTTCTTGCATATTTCATTTATTATTGATCATTTCTTTTTCATGCCCAATGCAAATATATACCCAATTTCGGATTCACCAAGAATTTGCTGGCTCCCATCTCAGTACATAATGTATGAATCATTTATCTCATAATTTTCTACCTCAACTACTTTACTCTATTGACTAAATTGTATTCACCCATGATAACGCCTATGCCCCGACATGCTATCCTCAGAGGGATCGTGGAGTGAGGAGAGCCGCTCGCTTCTCCAAACCTGGCGCACCTCTTTGAGTCCTCTTACTGTCGACATAGTGGGTGACTTCGCAGGGAAGGAATCATTTGCCATCCATGGCGAAGCCCTTTTGGCCCATTGCATCTCCGCTGCACGAGTCGATTACGAGTACGGCTTTCAACTTCTACACGCCATCTTCGCCATCGAATCCTTCTTGGGGAAATTGAGAGATCGCGGTTGTAACTTTCATATTGTCTGGTTCGATAATCAAAAGGACCTATGCATTCCCTATGGGACATCTACCGATATTGGTTACAAGTATATTCTCACAAGAGCGATCATAATCCAGCACTTTGCGCGCCAACCCCCTCCCTGTTTCAGTCATCGTTTCGATGCCGTCGACAGTGAAGCTTTTCATCAATACTTGGCGTCAAATCCCCAGTATTTCTTCATGTGCTCAGATGGTCGAGCCAGCAATTCAAATGACAATCCCGCTACTCTTGCCCATTTGAGTATCGGATACCAAATGTCCTACTCCGGTTATTGTGTGGCGTTCATTGATGAAATTGCCTTTGGTAATTCGAAGGTGAATATCATGACCTCCCAAATGTTCTACTAGGCCTCGTTCTCACCACTCTCTAGGTTCATATTTGTATTGCAACTCCTACCAAAAAGATGGCCCGTTTCGAGAGTAATAAACCGATGGCACACAATGACGACTCTTGCAGAACTCTCGAGAACCACGTAAAACTCCACCTGGCAACAAATCGACATGGGGAACTGACTTCACGGGAAATAGTCACTCTCTACGCTCTTTCGCATATCTTACGTACTGAAGCAACAGACGCGAAAAAGAAGGGAGCTCTGCATATCCTCATGCAACTCGTTATGCTCCGGCATTGTCCCCTTTCACAGCGTTCCTTCTCGCAGATTGGCCATGGCCTGGTAGGGGGAGATCACCGCACTTTCAAGGAGTTCTGCCAAGTTGCCACCAGTATCGTTGACGCAGGGATTGACGAATTGACATTGTCTGCCAGGTGGGATGTATTTGACCTCGTCGATGGACGGCTCTACTTAGAAGTCTGCAATACCGCGCTAGGTCTACGTCTACCTCAATCTCTTAAACTCGAGGTTTCCGAGTTATCTAAGGCCCTTGCGGTGCTGAGTGATGTTGATGTTCTGGAAATGCTTCCAGGTTGTCCTTCCGACATTGCTGAAGTGGGCCTTGCTCGATCAGCCAAGCGACCAAATGATCGAATGGATCAAGTCACGTCTACGGTCCTTCCGTTCAGCCATCCTATCGTTGACCAGTACCTACAGCATGTACAGTTAAAGACTGAAGAGAACCCCGAGCTGCCATACTCCAAAATCTTCCAGGAACTAACCCACTGGCATAATGCCAAGAAGCCCCTCGATCACAAATATAGTTCGAAACCTGGGTTCTTTGCCAGGAAGAGGAATCAGAAATTCATGGCGGACACCATTGCTTATTCTGCAAGCTTAACTGGAGCATCTGGGAAGAATATCGACCCTGAGATCATCGTTGTACAGAATGTCGCAGAGAAGAACCCGAAGACTCGAGGCAATCCAAAAGCTAGTTCGAAGCTCGATTCAAATGAACAAGGTCCTGTAAAGAATCGGAAACAGGCTCCCAAGAGTACACCCGGCAAAGGAAGACAGAAGGCTCTTGAGGCAGCGGAAGCTACAAGAATGGCCAAGAATGAGGCCAAGTCTTTGGCAGCCATCGAATCCTGGAGGGAGCGACTACTAGAATTCGAGAAGGAAAGGTCGCTGATAAAGCGCTTCCTCGACGTTGATAGGCATTTGTCGGGTCTTTCGCAGCAGAGCAAGCCTTTTGTCAATGCAGAGATATCCTTGTATATGTGTCACATTTTAACACAGCTACGATGTGGTAAACATTCGGTGCAGAATAGTAGGTGACTGAACAGTCATTTGAGCTGATAAGAACTAGCTAAAAATCCATTTTAGTCCCTCACATTGAAGCCCTTTTGTGGTCAAAAGTTCTCGGTATGACTAGCATGCAGCTCACCAGGGATATTGCATCTCGACTACGCCCCTTATCATACAACCTAGGGATACCCCTAAACGTCACCTTGTCCTCTTTGCCCGAACGAGGGTTGCCATATACTATGGACAACACAGAACGGAAATTTACGATGTCTTCCGAACCGGTGAAGTTTCAACTAAACTCTTGTGGCCCCTATATGGAGCGGAGTTACGACTCACGTCCAGATCACCGAGTCCCTTTCTATCCAGATGCTTGGCAGCGAAAGGTACTCGACGCGATTGACGATGATAAAAGCCTTTTTGTCGTTGCACCAACTTCTGCTGGAAAGACCTTCATCTCCTTCTATGCCATGAAGAAAATCTTGCAGACTAACGATGATGATATCATTGTATATGTCGCTCCCACAAAGGCTTTAGTCAACCAAATCGCCGCCGAGGTTCAGGCACGGTTCTCCAAGTCGTATCACAATCATGAGGGCCGGTCGGTATGGGCTATTCACACTCGCGATTATCGCGTAAACAACCCACAGGGTTGTCAAATCTTGATCACAGTGCCTCATATCCTCCAGGTCATGCTTCTGGCCCCTTCAAACTCCAAGAGACCAACCTCTTGGTCTAACAGGGTTAAGAGAATTATTTTCGATGAAGTCCACTGTATTGGACAGTCTGAGGATGGTGTCATCTGGGAACAGCTCTTATTACTAGCTCCATGCCCTATTATTGCCCTTTCAGCTACTGTTGGAAACCCCCTTGAGTTCAAGCTGTGGCTAGAGGGAACTCAGAAGGTAAAGGGATTCGAGCTTGACATGATTATTCATGGTTCTCGCTACTCTGACCTGCGAAAGTATATCTACAAGATACCATCACACTCAACTTTCAGTGGCATTGAACCTGTTGAGCGACTTCCTTTCCCGGGACTAGAGTGTGATGCAGACACTTCTCGTCGGTTTGATTATATACACCCCGTCGGCGCATTAATCGGAAGGTGAGTTAGCTGTCCGCAGATGTTATGGATAATTACTAACAGCTTGGGATAGGAACCCCGACACCTTGAACGATGCAAGTCTGGAACCACGGGATTGCCTCAGTCTGTGGGAATGCATGACACAATGCGAGAATGATGACTACAAAGTTGATAAATCCCTGAACCCTGGGAAGCTTTTCTCCTCTCCGCTGAAAAAATCCGACGTTGCCCACTGGGAAGCTGCTTTAAAAAGAGAATTGAAAGCCTGGATGCTCGATCCTAAGTCTCCTTTTGATGCCGTCCAAAGTGAACTACGACGCAGGCGGCACGGAAATCCTGTTGACAACAGTCCTCAACAGAAGCTTACTGCGGTTGTCAAAGAGAAGAAAGCCTCTGTTCCTAGTGAACCTGTCTTTACCCTAGCTCTTGACCTTCACGCTTGTGGTGCATTGCCGGCTATCTTCTTCAACTACGATCGCGCTGGATGCGAAAAGATACTCATTACTCTCCTTCGCACATTGAAGCAGGCGGAATTCCAGTATCAGGAAACGAGCGCCGAGTGGAAGAGCACGATTGCAGAATTCACGAAGTGGAAAAATCGTCGCAGTAAAACACAAGAGAAGAGCAAAAAGTTGCTACGCAGCCGTCAAGGAAAGGACGACGAGGGCTTGAGCAAACTTGAGATTCTTCGAGAGGAAGCCAGCCAGGAACAGAGCCCAGTATGTAACACCGACAGTTCTTTTTTACCCTTGCTAGCCTGTCTTGGGAGTCAAGTATCCCTAATTAGGCTGATTGAGAAGTTGTTGCTCATAAGACATACCCGAAGCCCCTGAATCCTTTACTTAAAAAGTAATTACTGACTCGTTGTTGCAGTGGGATAGCTTCGATCCAAATGCACCTCTGCCCCAGTTTAGTTTTGCAGATTGGACTAAAATCACAAAGGGCGAACTGGAGGAACGACTCGATACCCTCAGGCCTCATAACATCCAACCACATTTCATCGAAGCACTGCGAAGGGGGTTGGGAATCCATCATGCGGGAATGAATCGGCAATATCGACAGGTGTAAGTTTAAGTAGGCACGCTTATCTAGGTCCCTATCCATGCTAACTATGGTCAGTGTTGAGATGCTATTTCGCAAGGGCTACTTGAGAATCGTGATTGCAACTGGCACTCTCGCTCTCGGTATCAACATGCCCTGTAAAACAGTTGTCTTTACAGGAGATTCGGTGTTCCTAACCGCGCTTAATTACCGGCAGGCTTCAGGTCGTGCTGGCCGTCGGGGCTTCGATGTCCTTGGCAACGTCGTCTTTCATGGGATCCCACCCAAACGCGCTCTCGAAATCATGTCGGCGAGATTGCCGGAGCTACGGGGACAGTTCCCAATATCAGTCACGCTTGTGTTGCGCTTGTTTGGACTCCTCCATGGCACGAATAACTCGGATTATGCCAGCAAGGCCGTGAAATCCTTGCTGACCCAAACTCGGTTGTGTCTTGGGGGGCCGGTCGCGCGAATGTCCATAGAGCATCATCTTAGGTTTTCGATTGATTACCTCCGGAGACAGCAACTTCTCGCGGAGGATGGGACCCCTCTCAACTTCTCTGGCCTCGTAGGGCACCTTTACTTTACCGAGAATTCGGTTTTCGCATTCCATTCGCTATTGAGGGAAGGGTACTTCCACAATTTGTGCTCGACCATATCCGATACCAACACACAATCAGACGTCATTCTCGAGATCTTGCTGGTTCTATCCCATCTGTTCTGTCGGCATCCCTGCTACAAATATCAAGACAAGTCGTGGCTAGAAAAGACCGTATATAGGTCCCCATCAGTGGTCATCCTCCCTGACCTCCCAGAAACAGCCGCCCGGATACTAAGAGAACACAACCAGGAGACACTCAGGATCTTCCAGAACTATGTGAGAACGTATACATCCCAGCACTTATCTGATACACCAGACGTCCAGCTCCCGTTTACAGAGCAAAATGTAGAGCCGAAGGATCCATGTGACATGAGAAAAGTCTTGTCTTCTCTTGACAGCACAACAGTGCGGTCGCCATTTGCAGCGCTCTCTGGATTTACCGACGAGTTCAAGACAATTAATGAGCTTTGTGACACGGTCCGAGCGGGCGTCTTCCTCGAAAAGTCCGCTATCCCATATATTCCCATTGCGCCTCACGAGACAAATGGGGTTCCATGGAATGCTTACCTGTACGACTTTTTCAAGCATGGAGACATGGGTGCATTAGTCAGGGGCAATGGGATCAAGGGCGGCGATGTCTGGTTTCGTCTGAAAGACTTCTCGCTGATCCTCGCCACCATCGTCACAAGCCTGGCTAATTTCCTCAGCCCTGATGCTGAGGTTGATGATGCTGCCATGATTGACGTCCAAGATGCCGGGGACATCATGGAGGAGAATGCGTGGAATGCCTCAAGCGAAGGAAAGCAGGAGATTGGGACTGCTGTCGATGGCGACGCGGGTTTCCGATCGAACGAACCGGTGGCTTCGAAAAAGCCAAAAGGCAAGAAGAAGGCGGTCGCTGACTCGTGGGACGCTGAGACTTCAGACAGCGAACCTGACAACGAGAACAATTCCCGGGGTAGCACCACTAGCCCAAGACCTAAGGCGCAGCGATCAGCTCGTCTCAGTGATGCGACATCTGCGTCTTCGTGTTGGTTGCAGGACGATGGTGGGTCTCTGGTGAAAGTCTATAAGGCTTTTGCTACATTGCAAGAGCAGTTTGATGAGAAGTTCAAGAAGGTATGGGCTTGAATTGTCGGCCAAAGAGCATTACGAGTGGTTATAAGTAGGTGTTGTCCAACCACATTTGCATGGATTGACATTTAATATAAAAAGACCAGATTGGGCGATATTGAAAAATGGACGTGGCGGCTTAGGAATTCACGAGGTTGGGGAAGAAGAATTAAGTGGTAGATCTATTCATATGCCCAAAAACCAATTCTAGTTAGGTGAATGGTAGGGTTAATAAGGATTATCGGTGTCCAAGGGTCCAACCCCTTACTGTTGCTATGACCCCTACCGTAAGCAAGCTATTATGTGGATAAGTTCCAAGTTATCACCACCTCCACGTCGGGTCACCAGTTAACTAGGTCGATCTTCTGACAAAAGTTGTCGAGTTCCAACCCTTAGATAGGCACTTAGTTTAACATCATTTTCAATATTTTCTTTTGCTGAATATTATTTTAAACAGCACTACGTCTTCGGGGTGGTTTTCAAATCTGAAAGATTGTGTACGTTGATGCCATTTACGGAAATTACAGACTATCGTGGATCGGCCTCGCAACTTCCATGCTAGGGTGCGCCATCCCGATTATCGGGTCACACAGATCCTATGCACGGGTACTTGTACCGAAGATTCGGAACGTGGAGGAAAAGCTAATTCAAACGTAAGAAATACATACACTACCTAGGTACATACATGGGAACCTGGTAGGGCCACGATCATCTCATCTCATCTTAACTTTATTTTAACTCCAACCTAGCGAACCTTACCTGGAAACCGGGTGGCGCTAAAAAGTCGCGGGTGTTTCCCCTACGTTTAATGCCTCTGTAGGTAAGATATGGAGGGCATAGGAATCCATGGATGGAATCAGAAAGTGCGGGGCACTGTACATTACCTACCTAGGTAGGTAGGCGATATACCTATATCACATCTAAACCATCCATCAAAGCTCATTTTGGATAGATAAACTTCTACAATACAACAGCACTTGTAGCAATTGTCATTCAACTTCTCGCGGCATAATCATCTAGTTACATGTCATCATCTATCTGCCCCTCCTCGAACTGGGCAATCACCATACCTTCGAATTTCCGTGCCAATTGACTCAACTCCTATCTTCGAAAATATTTTCTAAGAGCGGTAGTTAGACCAAGCGCTGTACATGCGCTCCTCCTGGCCGGCGGTAAACTCTTCATAACAAGCACTAAACAATTCGGGTTAGTCGAGCGTTAATATATTGACAACTAGTAAGAAGCGAATAACTTACTCGTCAGAGTAATCCATGTAGTTGTGAATAGGGTCAACACCTCCACCGGGGCAGCTGTCTCGGCCGACAGGACATCCCGACGAGGAGGACGCTTGAGCGGGAGTGTCGTCGACAGAGTCGCCGCTACCGCTGCAGCCACCCTGGAAGGTGTGGTACAAGTTCATCCAGTGGCCGACCTAAAACGCTATGTCAGTGGCCTTATTCCCGATACCTGCAATAAAGTTCAAACGTGGGTACTTACTTCGTGAACCACGGTACCGCCCAGGTTATAAGGGGCAGCGGTACCGCCCGGCACGGACTGAGCGAGAATGGTGCATCCATCCTGGTAGAACGCCGTCGAGCCCGAGGAGACGTTGTCGGGGAAGTAGCAGTACCTGACCCGGATGTTAGTGGCTTGTATTAGATGGGATTCTTATTTTCAAGCTGGTGCCGCCTCACCCTAGTAAACCCCCGCCAAGATTACCGAGGAAGTACACATTAAGGTCTGAGTAGGTGCCCTTGCGAAGCGCCCTCTTCATCGCAATCTCACTTCCGTCGGCGGCCCAGTTCGAGTTCACAGTCCAATCAGTGCTGACTAGGTTGAACGTGATGCCGTGAGGACTATAATCAGCATTTAAGACTGCCAGCTGGTCATTGACCATTTTTTGCTACGCATAGGTTAACATATGATGCAAGCATGACTTCTATTCTTCTACATACGGTCAAATAGCCATCGGAAACCGATTGGGAGGCCGCTACGACGTGGAAGTAAGTGTTCACACTGAACGACCTAAGAGCGCTGAACTGGCCACTGGCACGCAACTCTCGCTCCTTGGCAAGCATAGCCTGCGAGGCGGCGATCTGCTCCTCCGTCGGCTCAGGGGCACCGCAGATCCTCGTGGTGTTTTCAGCTGCCCGCGGTAAAATATAATGAGCCGCAGCTGAAGAGGCCAGGAGGGCGATAGTTGCGATGGAGTTGAAGAACATTGCGACGACGAAACACAAAGGCTTTACCACAAATAGTAAAATGGGAAGCTAAAGAATGTATGCTGTTGAGCCGGGAGTAGAGAGTGCCTTAGTTACGAGCTTGAAGGCACCTCTTATAGAAGTTTACATAACTCGAGAGATAGATAAAGCCTTCCCGACGAACTATGGGTATCTGAGTTGGTCCGCACAAAGCCACCTGGGCCTCAGCTACCTGCCTAATCCGCATGATCATGTATCTGCCGCACGTTCACGTACCACACCGAGTACCGCGATATGAAAACCGTGGGTTCGCGGCGTGATGCGGTGCTAGCCAATCAAATCCCGGCATTATATAGTAGTATTAGTCGAAGCAAAGGTTCTGCTTACAAGATTCTACATTGCACAGCTCTGACTCTTCTAGAAGGTTTGAAGATAGATGGTCTCGACTGTCAAGGAGCCCAACCTGGCTGAACAGACTACCATTGGCGGTCCTGGGAACCACAATAGACTATCTAGAAAGAGAAGCTGGAGAGGCCCTGTACGATGCACCTGACAATCTTTCACTAATTAATTTGCTTTGCGCCCTATCAGCTCAAGTACCGAGCGTCGCACATGCCGGGAACGGGGTGGTAAGCGCGCAGGCATTGTCCCCCGGTGATATCGGCTAGGACCGACCACGGCAGCTTGGCGGAGAAGAACCTTGACTAGAAGGAGCAGTAAGCTGCAATCCTGGCGGAATCTACGATAGTGTTGCGTAGCAAATCGCCTAGAAAAAACTCCCGGGCTGAGGTGATCCTAGCTGCCATTCCCGTCTCTCGCCGACTAAGGAGTGCCACCATCCAATTAACACGGGCATATTTATTAATGCAGGTCACCCGCCTTGGTGCAGAAGATAAGGATGCCAGTTTGACCACTATAGACCTAACCGCTTGCCTGTTGCGGTCGTTACTTGGAACTGTTACCCTGATGCTAACGTCATCAATCCAAAGGTTATCTTATATGTATCAAAATTGTCACGGGTATCTCGGCCAACTTATTTCAAGGAAAATAGATTATTAAGTGAACTTTGAGGAGCTTCACAAGATTAAGGTAAATAGTATTTCTCATGATCAGGTCGAAACAGGTACCTCGGGAGCCAAGCCGCCAAGGAATGCAACGTCAATCTTTTACCTACGATAGTAAATTTCCTACAGCGGTTCTTCTACAGTGTAGAGTGAGCTTCTTTATAAAATTTTGAACTGTATCAGTATTTATAATGATGCGTGTTCGTATCCGGATCGATATTGCTACGTTAACTCCTTGAGCGCAGCTGGTTGACGGTGACAAGATTTTAGTCATACTGATAGGATGCCATCATCACAAGATATTTTATTATGAAACAAGTTCATGCCCGTTTTTTGTTTAACGCGCTAACATCTAGGCCTTAAATTAGCCATCGTCGACCAAGGAAATCAGGGGAAATGGTTTTTTAGACTTGGCTTCACATGTGAGAGCTAGGATATACCTGTCATATGAGAACCAAGATAAGGTAAAGTCCCCTTTTGACGTACATATTAACTAGGTACTCACCTCCCTGTTTAGATAGTAATAGCTTCATTTAGTGTCTTAACATTATCAGTCGAATATATCCTCCTTTACACGTGCAATAGACCTTAGGTTCTAAGACTTTAAAAACTCCTGCTCATATTTCAACTCATTTTTCCGAGGAGTTTTCTTCCCAAAGGGCAAGTGGTTGGAGTATCCGCGTCACCGACCAATATATACCTACCTATGTAGGTAGAGATGTCGGTTTTAGTTGTCTTCTTTTAAAGGTTTCCATCAGCATCGAAACTGTGATATCCGCAGGTCTTAGCTCGGATTTCTCGCCGTCAAAATCTGCCACGAGGCGGACCTATGTTGTGATGAGTGCACATTTTTCTATATTCCCATGCCAGAAACGATTGAATTCGGTCTGTTTAACAAGAGAAAATAAATTGCAGTTCTCCCGAAGCTAAGTATGAAGTTACATGAAGCATTTAGTCTCACTGCCTTCCTGAATTCAGAGCAAGCACTCGAAATATGAACTTGACCTCTGCATTCAAGTCCCCCACAACCGGATTTACTTCCCCTATACCATTAGAATAAATCAATTTGGGATGAAAGGTCAACCAACGCCATCTCGTTCTTTCCACTGATCATGTATCAATACCACCCGCTCAGACTCAAAAGCGGTTAAGGTTCACGACGGCTGTACCTGTTCGAATCGATGGATGCTCTCGTCGTTACTACTAGAGACTCCGGTGAAGACCTGCAGCGAATCGGTATCCTGCGATGGTGCTTTAGTCGCCTTTTTCTTTAGTTTCATGTCTTCATCTTTGCGTATTGGTGAAGAATTAGCGGGTGCCAACTCTCGTAGCACGCTTGAGTCTGCACTAGAAATGGGCTTCTTCACTTCCAAATGGTTGACTACCCTCAACGAACCGGTGGGACAAGGTATCATATTTGCGGGAGCTTGAGTTGAACTGGTATCGATCGTTGCTTTTGGAGTTTCCTGTTCTGATTCGTGTGGCAGTAGGAAACGGACACGGTGCTTCTTTTCTGCGGGTTGTGGTGAGATTTGTGGTGAAGGAGCACGAACCGTGTCGCCGTCTCTGGACGTAGATAGACTAACGCCTGGGTAAACTATTCTCGGGGTCATGTTTCGGGTAGGAACTTTGCGAGGTGATTTCGTAGTAAACTTAGATGGGTCGAAAATCAGGTCGGGATCTCCAATCTTCTCTCCATACGCAAGAAGATCATCGTCGAGACACTCCACCAAGAGTCTTTCATGCTTCCACGACATCCCAGGTAATATACCCCAATGGTTGTCCCAGATGCCGCGCTCGATCCACTTGCTCTTGACGGTTTCGTATGCTCTTGTGTTGATATCCGGGGGGGCGCCGAAGTGGTCCTTCTTAACCTTCAAGCTTCTCTCGATTGGTTTTCTCGCTTCTGCTACTTGGTAGAGAAACTGATTTAGCGGGCGCGATGCCTCGCGGTCACGCTTACGCTTGGATCGTCGTCCAGAGGAAGCTTGTCTTAATTCGGATTCTCTCTTCTCCCTATCTTCCTGCGATTCTCCCTTTGCCGATGATTTTAAGGTTTTAGATTCCTCATCTTCTGAATCGTTCTCTACTAGTGGTTCTTCGTGCTTCCATCGCCCAAGGCACGACAACGATGTCCACTTGTTATTCCAAATGCCTTGCTCCATCCATCGTGTCCTGACTACCCTCTGAGCATCTCGAGAAATCTCAGGTTCTGTGTAGACAGCTATGAACCCAGAATAGATCAGT
The DNA here is from genome assembly GCA_902806575.1 of Jackrogersella multiformis. NCBI lineage: Eukaryota > Fungi > Ascomycota > Sordariomycetes > Xylariales > Hypoxylaceae > Jackrogersella > Jackrogersella multiformis. Next base: position 250,237 of record CADCXD010000011.1, on the reverse strand, counting down.
AAGTCTCTGACATTTTCCTCCTCCTCGACTACTTGAGCTTGGAATTGAAAGCGTGGGGCCGAGTGAGTGTAGTTTAATTTGGCTTGAAAATATTGTTCGTCGATACGGAGATCTCGTTCTTGGCTTGTGGGTTCAGAGGTTTGGGATATTTTCGCCGCCGAGTTGTGTGATTGCTCAGTTGTATCCGACGGCAAGATGCAGCACGCCATGGTTTTATCAAGTTGCCCGATATCTTCGGAAATTTCTTTCGATGCGAAATCGGGCTTAATAAGGCCAGCATCTTCGATAGTATGCTCCATGTTGAGATGAGGAGTTGAATAACAGAGAGTTGACTTAGTCTTTTAATGAAGAAGGATGTTTGTGGTTTGTGGGCGAAGTTGGTGTCAGTGTTGGTGTTAGTGTTGGTAGTATTGATGTGGGGAAGAAAGTTGAAGTGGGAAATAATAAGAATGATGAATGATGAAATACGAAATAGGTATAGTAGATACTAGAAATAATTTTTGCTTTCACCCTAGGTAGGCACCACCCCGGTACCTAGGTAGTTACACAAGTGACTCATAGCACGTGGCTATCGGTCGAAAATGGGGAAGGAACCTACCTAGGTACCTATATGAGATAGTTAGAGGTAGTTAGAGGTAGGAAGGCACCATGCCCTAGCTTAGGTAATACAGGCAGTCGCGCAACACTTTTGAGCCTCAAGTGAGCAACAGCATTGCTATTATTGCGAGGCCGTGCCGTACGTACCTACCCAAGGTAGGTAGTCATGGATATACAGTCATGTACCTACCTAAGTATATGTACCTGGGTAGGTAGCTACAGAGGTAGCGTATCCAAAGATGTACATGTACCTTATCTAGGTAGGGTACCTCGCTCGATTTTACCATGGATGATTTATTCAGCAACGGTCACTTAGACTGGCCAATAGAAACATGTATAAATAGGTACCTACTTGGGTGTATGGGTACCTAGGTAGGTATTAGGTAATGAAACTTCAGGACTCGTTCCAGTTCATCACGTACCTGTAGTACTTGACTGTTGTGCCTACCTAGGTAGGTATGTCACTAAACGTCTCCTATGAAACTACCTACCATCACTTCCCTGGGGACAATAACATAAAATATATTCAGGTACACGTCAAATAAGTCGAACACTTTAAACACTTCTACTTTTTCTCCCACCCAAAACTCCATCCCACATTAACCGTCAATACCTACCTCTCTATTTCATCACATAACCATCAATATTCTATTCCATCACTTCCATCAACACTCTACTCCACCTTTCAACCATCAATCTTCAACTCAACGTCCACGATATTCACATACATCTACCATACCTTTAATGGTACTACGTTAAGTACAAATCGTTTCACGATGTCTACTCAACCTATGTCTGTTCAACCCCCTCGAGGGCCACATCCCCTCGTTATATTCTCCCTGCTTCCACAGAACGACCCAGCAATTGCAGTGCTGAAACACCCCAGCAACGTACCTCATGTATCAATACATCACAATAACCTCCCACACCTAGACATAGGTCAGGTTCTTTCCGGTTCGGGAGTACTTACCCTTGCAACGATAGGACGTGCTCCTGACTCGGATATCGTTGTAAACTCGGAGTATATCTCTCTTTCACAATGTTCATTCGAGATAGAGCCACAGTCGGACTTGATCATGCTTTGGGACAAATCGCGAAGTAAAAGCACCCATGTTGTTGGATCAGATGCTACAAGATTCGCATCTTTTCCTCAACGCAAGGTGGCTGTTTTGCCAACACAAAACACAATGATCGTGCTGGGCAACAGTAGATCGACATGTGCCAAATTCCGCCTCGTTTGGCACCATGATCCCGAACAGACTACAGGAATGATCCGCAATCGACGAAGTGCAACTCACTCACAAGGTTACGTGGTTCATCCCATCCGTGCTCACACTCTAAGTGGGAATGACTCAATAAAGTCGTTGTCATCCCAAGGAACGACTAGGACTATTATACTTCGACGAACAGGCCCGAATCAAGTATCAAAAATTGAATGAACTCGGCTCGGGAACCTATGGACGAGTATTCTCGTGTGTCGATCAGAAAGGGAAATCAATGGCTGTCAAGGTCATACGCAACCCAGGAGGGGGAATCTCAAAGCAAATCCGCCGCGAAGTTGTTGCCCTCGCAGCACTCCAACACGTATGTCAACCCATTCCTAATTTTCCGTTGCCTATAACATACTAACCCTACAATTCCAGCCTCACATTGTGGACTACATTCATTCCCAATGGAACGAAGATCACATCGATATCTTTATGGGGCTTAAGGAGGGGAGCTTGTTCTCATTGTTGCACCGCAGTCCACCCAAGCGCCTTCCGCAAGATAAACCCTTCATTTCGTCCTTTCTGAAGCAGATGCTACAGGCGTTAGACTATCTTTCAGTTCAAGACATTATCCATCGAGACGTCAAACCGGAAAACATCCTATATGTAACCGACTCGGAAGATCGACTCATATTTCAGCTTGGAGACTTTGGCCTGTGCCACGATGACCCTATGGAGGCCAGATCAATCGCTGGCACTCTTCCATACATGGCCCCCGAGGTTGGAAGGGACGAGCAAACACCGAAAATAGATGTATGGTCATTATTCATGACCATGGTTTGGATCGTTGACGTTGAACAGTTCAGAAGAGCATCATGCCATGTCAAGTTGCGAACTGACTGCGCATCGGCGTGGAAGAAGGCTCTCGAGTTTGATCTGTGGGAATATCGACGAATGGCGGCACTAGCAGCAGGCGATCGTATATCTGCGGCACAGATGCTAGTCAAGTTTTACGGTGGTGATGGCCTTACCACCAGAACGGACGAAATTCTTCCTCTCAAGAGTGATGCAGAATGGCGAGCCTATTAGCAAGTAGTAGGTGTTGACATAGGTGTTGACTTTTTATCACCTTCGTTACCTACCCCTATGTAGGTCAGTAGGCAGGTCGTTGATTTACGTAAACAATAAAACTTTTAAAAATACAATCCTTGTTTGCTTAGTGAAACTTAAAGAGTTAAATTCATGAAGGTTTCTTAAATTCGTTTGCAAATGACACGTGTGTCGATATATTTATCACCTTTTCTATATTTCGTTAAAGGAGTCACTATTAATAATTACAATTTTACTCATTTACCTCCAAGACCTTTATAGCCCCTGAACCACTTCTTAACCCCCTGAACTTTTGATCGGCGATAAATCCCAAATGAAGTTTACAGATGGTTACAATTATTCCAAAAATGATAATAAAATGTAATGTAGCATGAAAATATCCATTACTACCATAAAATCACGTACCTACCTAAGGTATGTTCACATTCTCATTATTGATCTGTAGCTTTTCTCTCTGAAAAAGGGGTAATTTAGTATGGCTTTCTAAGGTGGTCCGTGCATAACAGTCGGCAAAACTTCAAGGGTCGGTCGCAAGCTGATAATTACAGGGGTAGGAATAATGCAAGGGCAGCATAAACAACTCTTGCTTTTGCTTCTAATTAAATCTTCAACCTTCCCAACGATCATCACACTCGACTAACTACCAAAGCAATTCAATTGTCATCCCTAACGAGACTCCCTATGATGTCTGATACTCAAGCCAAAAACACCGACTATGAACATTTCGCCTCTATCCCTTGGTGCGCTCGACACCTGCGCGGTTCGGGAATTATTACCGGGTCGCCGGCAAGCCGCTTACCCAAGCCAAATGGCGAGGATTCCTTGTACTCGGGGACCTTAAAATCGCAAACTACCATCTTAGCCATGCTCGAGGTCTATGAAGAACCTCCGTTGCCGACAGAGCGCGTGGAAACCATCAAAGCGTTTCTAACCTTAGGCTCTGGCTTGAATGGGCACCTGGACATCTGCCATGGCGGCATCGTTGTAACAATTCTTGATGAAGTTATCGGTCTTTTTATTCCCATCAATCAGCAGAGGGGATTCATGCCAGATACGCCATATATGACGGCTTATCTGAACACGACATTTCTAAAGCCCGTTCCGACTCGCGCAACTATTCTAGCACAGGCTAAGATTTTAAAGATCGAGGGTCGAAAGTACTTTGCAGAGGGATGGATTGAAGATGGAAATGGTATGATACTAGCTCGTGCCGAGGCCTTATTTGTCGCGTTAAGAAGCTCTCTGTGAACATGCCGCATTTCTGGGTGGTCCAGGGCTCCATAAAGATTATCATGCCTATTGAGGTGGCCTATTCAAGACGCTCCAATTCAAAGGCATTACTCGTACGTATTCTTCAGTATTAAGTTGGAATTTTTCTGGCTGACTTGGATTCCAAGCTCAAGCAATGTAGGAAAACCCGCAATGGCATTGGCTAGGATAAGTTTCACCGACGAAGGGGAGGTTTTACTCCGGGGAAAGAATATGACAGCTCATGTATGTTAACACGGCTCTTTATTAGTTCATAGTATAAATGCATATATATTCAAGTTAAGGGTACCATATATATAAGAAAACATTGTTAAGAATACCCAGGTAAATATGGTAGAAATTAACAAATGACAGGGTTCTGTACCTATAATTAATAGGGGGGACATTGCTAACTAAGCTGGAAAATTAGCTTGAATGTTTCGTACCATATCTAAAATATTAATCCTATACACTATTTATATATTTTTGCCATATGGTTTGTCTTTAATATAGACTCTTACATTCCCAACTGCCAGACTCGTCAGGGTTTCCCGCCGTATATTTAGCTTGCTTCGGATACGGACAAAGTGGCCGTTGTCTTTCGACACCCAACGAAGCGGTGTCATTCACAAACTTCGTTGCAATGAGTTGATCGGGAGCCTTTCCTTCCTCAACCCATTTCATCATAGCCAGGATGATATCGTGGTCCGCATCCTTGTACCCTGGTACAGAATGTGTTGCTCCATTGATTGACTGGCTCGCGCTGCCGATATACCAAGGAGCGCGATCTGACCCAGAGCAGTGATTCATGCCTGGGATCAAGAAGAAACGGTAGAAGTCATCGGGATTGACGCCCTTCGGCACGAGAGTCTGCGCCACCTGCTGGTGGAAGAAAACGCTCGAACCGGTCGGTATGAGCGCGTCAGCTGCCCCGTGGTACATCAAGATCTTGCTTCCACGCTCATTCGATGGGCTAAGGTCAAACTTGTCGGCAGTTGCGCCACCTGGGTTTATAGAATCGGCAAATTCGAGATCGCTATACTTGAATTTAGTGTAATCCCAGTCGCTGTTGTTGTAAACCCAGTACTGGAACAGCCCAAATGAAAGAGGCGTCAAATTAGCCCCTAAAGAGAAGCTGGGGTCGGTCCCAAGTGCCATAGCCGGGAACACGTATGTCTGATTGACATCTATCCAAGGGTTATAGAACTTGAACAAGGTCGTCAGCTGCGCAGGTGTAAGGCACGTCGTCGGATCCGAGCTTGGCGTGCACAGGAGTGCCTCGAAGTTGAAGTTGCAGCCATATGGATCACTGATAATTCCATCGACTAGACCATCTTGGGGGTCACATTGTTTTGTAATCTCAGCAACGACCGCGGGGAAAACCGAAGGGTCAATATGCCCGGGGGCAGAGTCCGGGCGATTATACAGACCTAGTTGCAAAGTATTCGCAGCTAGATGAACAGTCCACCAAGCTGGAGCGCCAACAGATATGCCATCAAATGAATCAGGGTACATCTGAACTTCCTTGAGACCTTGTCGACCTCCAGTTGAACATCCCGCGTAGTAGGAATATTTGATATCATCTGCGTAATGAGCTTTAATAATTTTCTAGTATCCAACCGTTAGAGATCATTGTTTAGTTGGACATCAATTATGACAGGGATTAAATTCACCTTAGCAAGTACGATAGACCCGTGCATAGCTCGGTGACCCCAGTCAATGAGGGTTTCAGGAGCATTAAGCCCCCAGGAGCCATCGGTGAGAGAGGATACGTGACCTGTATCAGTTGACATCGTAGCAAATCCGTACTGACCAGAACTATTAACTCAAGACTGTTACAAGTTCAATTGGAACAATTACCTGAGAGAGCATACCCATATCAGGCCAATTTATGCCGCCTCCAAAACCCCCTCCACCCGTTACGGCAAATCTATCATTCCAAGTCGTGTCTGGGAGGAAAAGACCGAAATTGTACGAGGAGTTCTCAGAGGACTTGACATTGATGCCGACTGCGCACAACGCCGGCAGGCCTGTGGCATTAATCGGAAATGCAAGATTAGATTCGCCCTGGCCAAAGCTTCCATTCTGCGGGACAGCCTCAACGAAGTTGACTGTAACATCCGCGTGGCACTTGAGGATCGCAGCAAAAGCCTCGGTCGTGCAATCGGCTACGACAGACGTCGAGGCCGCAAGCAATACCAGTGGAATTGCAGAAAGTCGATACATGATGAGCAAACGGACCAGACAACCAAGAAGACCACGAGGACATCAATTGGGCATGTCCTAACTATTAGTAGCTCTCGTAGAGTGGAGAGACGGCATTTGCGCACGGCGAACATATCAAGGCGAACGCGTGTGTCCAGTAGACCGTTGCATCGGCACGTTCTTCCTGCACTTAAAATACGCCGAACTTCTCCAGCTCTCCAGTGGGGTTCATCGGGAGCTATCCTTCCTTAAGTGTAGATCGGCGGATAAATAGCTCAGATTAGGAGGAAGACCGTGATCGTGAGGAGTGCTATTACGCACTAACTAGGTAGTCTTGAAAGATTTGTCCCATGGGGCCCCATAGTAATCTCGGGGTTACTTAAGCCCCCTTCATGCACTTCCACTACTGTCCATGCCGATATAATAAAAGAGATACGAAAGTGATATGAGATCGTAGATCTGCCGAGGTGAAAATAGTTAGGTTAGATTGACGCTAGTTGACAGGTAGAGAAGGACGTTCCTAAAAAGGAGATGGTTGTTTCTTATCTGTATATAGTATTCGTCTTCGTCGTATTAGGATTGGGAGAGTGAATGCAAATGACTCAGCACCATGCCTACCTAATCTTAAATTACAATCATGCTGGTGGTCCAGGGATCGCGCTGCGAGAAAATTCTTGGTTCTTTCGGATTCGCTTAAGAAAACAACTATCCGATCTTGTAAAAAACGTTCTCTCGCAAGAATATCGGGATGCTCTAGGACGGTTCCTCTTACGAACCTTTCGTGCTAATTGAATAAGCTCAAGTTCTTAGTTGAAATTTTGAAAGAAAAAAGGGAAGAAAAAACGACCGGGAACAGTGGCTATGTATAGCGGCCAAGAAATATTAGGTAAGCCAATTCTCAATTTGTATCATGGAACAATGATCGGGTAGAGCGAGCTAGAGCGGCCTATGATTGGCTTTGGTATGAAATCGTCAATCGGACTTGGCGTTACTGCACTTCCCGTCTACTGTAATGGATCCACGATCAGCTTTCTAATAATACGAATACCTAGGTAGGCAGCCGTATAAGAAGTATATTAAATACTCGGCACGGATGTGTCCTGCTGACTCATACATCTCGGTCCACGTTTCTCACCGGGTTCGAACGGGAGCTAGTCCCGGTATAGTAAGGTTCGGAAAGAGCGAGCACCTGAGGGAGCCCGATACTATGGGGGAAGCGGCAGCACGAGACGCCGACTGTTCGTCCCTCAATTTGATTGGTCAATTGTCCGGATCGTCGGCGGAGCATTAGGGACGAGTCCGGCATCTCCACTCAGCTGAAATAGAAGAAACCAGACTTATGATGCTGCCAATACGCAGTTAACGAGAGATATAAATACTTCAGCTATATTTACATTACCTAGATCTAGTATTCTTAACGATTCATCTGAGCTCGTTAGCATTACAATAAACATCATTATATACCGTCTCCTCCCGACACATCAGCAGGCAACTTATCTCTGGATGGAGAACACCGACGTTCTCATAATCGGCGGAGGTCCTACGGGGGTCGTATTAGCCCTGGAACTAGCTGCACAGAAGATCCCCTTCCGCATCATCGACAAGGCGCTAGGCCGTTCAGACAAGAGCCGTGCTCTAGTCGTCCAGCAGCGCACACTCGAATTGCTCAACCGTCACGGGATCGCCCACGGTCTCCAAAAACGGGGAAACACCGCCCACGGCGCTAGATATTGCGTCAACGGAAAGGAAGCGATCAGAATCGAGGTCGGCGATGATGTGGCGCTGCCCAATACGGCCTTTCCGTTCCAGAAGCTCATCTCGCAGGAAGACACAGAGTACTTTTTAGATGAATGCTTGGCGAAGTACGGGTATGGCGTCGAGAGGGGGCTCGAAGCTAAGACCATCGTCCAGGACGCGGATGGCGTTACCGTTACTCTTAGTCGAGTTGGGAAGACGCCCGAGGAGACGACAACAGTGAGGGCCAAGTACGTCGCCGGGTGTGATGGGAGTCATAGCATTGTGCGCCAAGCTGCCGGCCTCACATTCGATGGAGAAAGCTACCAACAGCACTTCATCCTCGCGGATACGCACGTAGAATGGGAGTCATCCAGCAACGACGCGATTATGTGTTTCGGCCAAGGGGTATTTGCCGTGCTGCCGCTGAAGGATGGGCTAGTCCGCATCTTCGCCTCGGGGGCCAACGTCATGAAGAGAGAGGGTGACCCACTCCTTGAGGATTTTCAAGGGGTTTTCAACAAGATGGTGCCGTCGGGCGGAAAACTGCACGATCCGGTCTGGCTTGCGCGCTTCTACCTTCACCACCGAGGAGTGAACAAGTATAGTAACGGCAGGCTGTTTGTGGCTGGCGACGCCGCTCACGTCCATAGCCCGGTCGGCGGTCAGGGTATGAACACGGGCATTCAGGATGCTATAAACCTCGGATGGAAGCTCGCGGCAGTCATTCGCGGAGAGCGTCCGATGTCCTTCCTAGATAGCTATCATGCGGAGCGGTATCCCGTCGGCCAGAACCTCCTCAAGACCACAGACCGAGTGTTCACGTTTATGAGCTCAACCAACCCCATATTCATCTTTCTTCGCAATCTCATCTTGCCCTGGGTCTTACCTTGGGCATTTGGCAACCCTAGTCGCGTCCGGGACACATTCAGGACTATGAGCGAGTTCGACATCACTTATAGAGACGGCGGCATCGTTGGAACCGCGCCAGGATTCAAAGGGGGTGTTCTTGGAGGAGACAGGATGCTTGATGGCAAGATTGAGGGCCCAGAGGGTCAAAGGTACTTGCTCGACTTAGTTGATGCGAGTTCGTACCACCTCCTTTTATTCTCTGGTATCGATACCGAGGCGGCCACCGAGGGTGATTTACAACGGGCTGAAGCCAAGTTCCTGGAAAAGAGTCCTGTTACGGCTAAGGTTCATTCAATCTTCGGGCAAAAGCCAAACGGTCAATCAGGATACGTCGATGTAGACGCCATACTTCACAGGGAGTTAGGCTTTAACCAACCGGCATATGTCTTACTCCGACCAGACTCTTATATCGGCCATACCGGGCCCTTGTCAGCACTGGATGGCCTCATCAGTTGGTTGCAATAGTGCACCACGCGTAACTATACGCTATCTGATTCTGACGCTATCTCTCTTCAATCGTGTAAATATGATTCACACCTCTCTCATCTCTACCTCGTCATCTTTGTATCATACCTATATTAGGTATCCTCCCGCATATACCTCTTTGGAATCCATTGGGAATTTTGCAGATGCAGCACTTTAAGTTGTGTTTATATTTTCAAGTGTTAGTTGTCTGACAAGAAAGGACTATTATTATTCTTATCGGTGTCAATAAAAGGGGGCATGGGTCAAGATATGCGGCAAGGATTATGCGAACCCTAAGTTAGAAAGGGGGAAACTGAGCTTCGATAGATCGATATTATCCACAGACGGTATATCCGAAGTCTAGCACCTAGGTATGTATAAGAGAAAGGAGGTTCAATATTACTCCAATCATAAAAATAGACATCCAACACTCGTGGTGTCATATTACATGAAATATATAATCATAAGAAAGTTACTATAATTCATTCTCGTCAAACTTTTATAATCCAACATCCAGTACATCGTTGTCATACGGATAGGCTCCACGAAGCAAAGTATGATCAATATATGCAAGCTGGTGAATACGAGATGTGTTGGAACTTATGAAACAAAGCTATTAGATGAGGTTAATCAGAAGACTTGGTCAATATATGCAAGACTGAACCAACAGGACTAAGAGGGCGCCAACGGCGCTTAAGGAGATATTCAGATTGTATACATATAGGTCATTACGCCTTCCTTCGCAAGAAGAAAGAGAAGGCAAGGACCTTAAGACCATAGAGAATTATTACTCGAAATTGAACTACAGTTCCAAGTCCTATTGCCCTTGTCACAATCGTAGGCATCGTAATACTCGCCGTGCCCTTTTCGAATTCCGAATTCTACTTAATCGTATACTCATTAGCAGTAACATTACGTAAATGAAGGGTAGTTAACCATAGAGAATTATAAATTCGTACTTGAAAAGGCAACATCCATACGATAAAAAGCTTTTCAATGCCGAGTTGAACTCGGGTCTTCACTTCCTCGGTGTGAACAGAAGCATCAACGGCGACAGACCAGTAGTGAATGTCTCCTTAGCCTCCTTGTCGAAGGTCTCGCCGGTCTCACCCGGCGCAAATGAGACATCGAAATGTTGGAAGATGCTGGAGATTGTGATGCGCAGGTTCATCATCGCCAAGTTTTTCCCAGCGCAAATATAAGGACCTGTGATAAGTCTGTCAGCGATGTGGCACATACTTATCTAGGTACCTAGGCTTCGTCAGAACTTACCAGAACTCCAAGGCATGTATGCCACCGTACTAGTCCCCATTTCTTCACTCCGTTCTCCAAATCTTTCCGGTATGAACTCCGTGGCTTGCTTCCAGTAGCGCGGGTCCGTCTGGATCCTCTGCGTGGGCACGAATACATTGGTGTCCCCAGGGATGAACTGTTCGTCTATCTGTATGCCTTCTCGCGGAGTTACCCGGAACCCGCCGACCAACACGGCTGGTTTCAACCGGAGTGTCTCTTCGATAATGTTGCTCAAGTACGTAATCGATTTCAGTTTTTCGTACGTCCAGTCTGCCGGGGTGGGTATGGCGGCATCGACCTCGGCCTGAAGTTTCTTCTGGGCAGAGGGGAACTTGGACAGATAGAACAGAGTATTCGCTAAAGTGATAGCGTTCGTGTCGCTGCCCGCGATGATGAGGGCACGGCAGTCTTCGTTTATCGCTGGTAGGCTAGGGGATGCGGATATATCCCGCTCAACGATAGCTTTCAGAAGCCAACTCATAACGTCTTGAGGGTCCTCCTTAGGGTTGTAGTTCTAAAGCTGGTAAGCAATCTTGCGAGTTAATATGTCCCGACGGTACGCCATTTTAGACAAGGGCTAACCTTCCGTTTGTTTTCGACTTGAGAACTGCAGTAATCGAAGAACGGGGCATATGCTTTTGAAGCAGATGGGAGGTGCCCAAGCAAGTTCAATAACCAGGGAATATGGGACATGATGCCGATAACTTCCATGTGATCATTGATGGCTTTAATTGCTGGATGCTTTATTCCGTTTTTAACACATCCAAAGTCTTCTCCGAGTCCGACATCACCCACTGCAACAGCGAGAGTCAGTAATTACTTCTTTGGGTAAAAGGTAAAGGAGTTTTAGACATGTCCAAGAAGCAACAACTCCCCAGCCAGACTAGTTATGAGCGTTTGACTCCCAAGACATGCCAAGGATGGTGAAGAACAACCATTGATGTTACATACTAATGTCGAATGCGATGTACTGCGCCCAATCTCTCCCGTCCACTGGTCCCTTCCGCTGAGAGAGTTGAGAGATAAATATGTCAACCAATGCTTTGACCCGCGGCTCATACATCTGCAATGCTGTCATCCGGAGTTTAGCAAATTTATCATTCTCGAGAGATGATATGGTGGCTTTATGATACCTTTCGTCGACATTCCCTTATCCCAGGCCCTGCGCCTTCGCCGGTGATCATCGGGGTCCCTCGTATCAACAATAGAAGCTTTTCTACCGTCGAAATTTACGTGCCCGTACCAACTAGACTTTCTACATTTGGAATTGGGGCCGTAGATTATTGGCAGTGCAGATTTCCGGACGACGCATATCTCTCGCGGTCCTAGAAAGATTGCTTAGTCAAGATTTTGAAGATCAATAACAGGAGTAGCTCGTTTACCCGTGCGGACAAAATCTCCGTATTCATCGTGCATGGCAGCCACTACATTATGGTACTGAATCTTCTCTGCTGCCCTGAGCGCAGAGAAGAAGCGAGAGGCCTTAAGATCAAGCGGACCAGGAAATCTTCTCAGCCGGTGGAAGAACAGCCGGTAAATAAGCATACTAGAAAAGAGTCCTGCGTTGAAACTGATTGTAAGAATAGACACCCTCGCAACTGTACCGAAAGGGGAAAATCCATTGAGAGAACAAAAAGCAGAGAGCCCAATGATAGTGAGGGGGGAAATTGCAAGTATTTCATACATGAAGTTGTCTATTTCCGTCATCTGCGGAATGGTTACATGAAATAGGACACCCAGAAGCGCCGAAGCTACGGCGACTTCAAAGGCATGACCGTGGGATAATAGGCCAAAGCCCTTGAGTGAGATGGGCTGCAAATAATCCATGTTGAACTCGGAAATATACCTGAAGATGAATGTGTATAAGAGGGGCATTCAAGCAGCTGGGCGCCCTAATATACTATATGGGTGGTAACTTACCTAGGTATGTATCAACATCATGGCCATCTAGGTTATCGACTTCTCGCTTAGCATAAAGCCACAATGTCATACAACAGGAATCTATACATGCAATCACTGCGGTGTCAAGATGACCCCCGCATTCTTCCTTGAGTGGCAATAGGATATGGTAGACTAGAGGATTCCAGGTGGTAACACCAATACAACGACATTATCGAACACGATTGACACACGACGACTTCTCGCCACGATTGGTTGGAATACCGACCCTAGGCAGGGAGCGGGGAGAAACTCTTCGTCATTAATATTATCTCAATATTTACAAGATACTGAACCTACTTGAAGTCGATAATGACAAGGCTAGCCGACATACCGGGCAATCTCTCTATCGTTAGCGGACCGTCGGACAACCCCCACGGAAGTCCACCAAATAGTACAGCCGCGATACTAGTGGCAGCCACAGGCAGCGGTATCGAGAGCGGACCTGCAACGTCATCGTACGCCCCATTGACCACGCTAACCATCAATTGGGTTCCGCGTATCCAGTAAGATATATCGACAAGATGCTGGGCAGCAATATTGATGATCCCATCAGGCTGACTACTAAGTAGGAAGTCACGCACGGGTGCGTTAGTGATCACGCTCGCCATCTGGGAGTGAGCGTCGAATAGCTCTTGGCTGGTAGGCCATGTCCAAGCGAAGAAGCCCGTGACGCCGCGGTTCAACGCCAGCGCGTTCATCACGAACGCCTCGGCGGGCGTCGGGTCGCGGAACCAGTAGTCCTCGCCGTGGAAGGCCTGCGGGTTGTGGAATTTGGGCAGTGGCCAGCGGCCAAGCCACTTCTCGTATTGGACCAAGTCGTCGAAACGACTGGATACATCTTGTACATTGCCTTTGCAATTATCGCATCCGCAGTCACCTAATGTTTCATTACACACCGTACCCCATTTTGAGAAAGTACTGTTGATCGCGATCGGGTACGGGTCCGCCATCAGGATGTCCGCGCCGGCGGAGTACTCTCCGAAGTAGTAGTCCTGGCAATTGAGCGTCACGGCTACTGGATGGTACGGATCCAGCTCATGTATTAACTCCTGTGCCGCGGGGGTGAGATCGAAGGGGTATTGCCAGCCGTCAGGCCTAGGGGTATTTAGTAAGTATGATTGAAAAACATACGCAGGGAATTTGAATCAGAGACGCGAGAACGAGAACCTACTCATCAGTCCCCCAGTATGCGAACAGCGAGCTATGGTGCTTGATAGTGTTCACCCGCTGCTCGACTTCAGTCAGATTCATGAACGACCCGCGCAGGTCGAACATAAAACGCATGCTTGACGCGTCCATGCTATTGTACACCGGATTAGTGTCGGCGAAGCCCGCCAGCGAAACAATCCCGTTGAGACCTTTTCCGTCGCTCGAGTACTCGCTCACAAACGCTTCGCTCTCAGCTGTGCTGTTAGATCCATTATACAAACCATAGAATCCGTATGGTAGTAATGGCTCAAAAATACCACCTGTCTGCGGGTTCCTGAATAGCAGCCCACCGTTCAGATGGTCGATTTTGGTCGCGCTTCCCTCCGGAGCGATGTCCGGTAGATACCGAAACGAACTATTCGCCGTGAAGCTCTGGTCGCCGAAGCGCGAAGCCCCTGCGAATATGACCTCATAAGGCTCTTTCCGTGGTTCAAACCCAGAGAGGTCAAAGTCGAAGACAGCTCCTGTCGCGTTAATCGGTATACTACTCTCAACAAGCGGCAAGCCAACATTGATTCCGGATGCTAGGCTAATTGAGAAGACAAGCTCCGTAAACGGTTCGTTCGCCGAGCCCCCATCACTCGTAGAATTTGTCCACGGTTCGCCGTACCAAGGCGATAGCGCAGCGTTGACAACAAACGAACCCTTTACCTCGCCCTCCAGGTAGATACTGTGCCGCGGCTTGAACTGAACGTACAAATTTGGCGAGCCGTCCGCGTTGATGAGAGCGGGCTCCGTCGTATGACCACCGGGCTCAAAAGACGGATACCCGGTCTGGTACACCTTGCCACACCATCGCGGCCACCCTGGGTGCTGTCCGGTTTCGTTTTGAGATTGGGCGCACGCTAGACTCGCGGCGAGAAAGACGCCACCGATGAGCTCGACCCCCCTCATAGTCGCGAGGCGTCCTTGGCGGTGAGTTATGTGGCCAATTGGGGAAAATGCGCGTCTATTATATTGCCCTAGGAAGGTACTCGCTCCAACCGCCACCTTACTTGGCCGACTAGGTATTGATGTAAACCGCGCGGTCGCGTTGGCGGCTTTTGAGATAACTATAGGTAGGATTATGAGGATGGAGGAGAGACATAATATATAGTAGATATTATCTACCTATGCTAGGTAGGGAGATAGTAGAAAGCAAAGTCCAATTGATTGCAACGTTCCACATCTCAACTTCCCATTTGGGAGCTCCCAAGGGAGGCAAGTGGAGGGATTTCGCTGCTTACTGCCCCGCATTAGTATGTAAGATAAGTAGGTAGATCGTCATCTAAACGGATAAATATTATAAATATTGATTAAATGACATAGATATTTATAGATGAGGCTGTATGTAGGTTGGGCTGAAATTCAACATTCTGTTGGATATTCGGTGTTTCGTCTATGATAGAGATGCAGTCGATTTTTTAATCGATATAATTCTCTTCATATTTACCCCTACCCTGTCATATGTGTTGACGTGGTTCATAATTCGGGGCCAGCATTATAGTGGAGAGTTACGAACCTCCATGAGGCACCACCGGTGATGGATAGTAACACTATTAAACGATGAGGGTTTGTCGCAAAGACCATAAAAGGATGCCGGGTTCTTGGAATTAGTATGAGCGTTTCATCCATACGACAAGTATGAGGGATACGACAGGGCAGTTTGTTGGTCATAATATGAGTGCGGCAATCAGCACTGAAATATGCACGCATTTGCGATTAGGCCCGGGATCAAACTACGGTAACCAGACCAACAGTCATCAACATAGCGACCGCCCATATCCTTACACCACTCGACGTTCTCTGACCAGCATATCTGCCGTGTCCGTTACTGGTTGAGGTAGGACTAGCGGTTCTACTCGAGGACGAAAGTGCAGCTTCCCACGAATCCACGGCCGCAGACGTCCAGCTCGGTGGCGCAGGGCTCGCCGTCACAGCAGCCGATTCTTCGGACGTGGGCAGCTCATCGTCGTACATGCGGGCGACGCACCAGTTACCCGCGTTGGAAATGCCCTTCGCAACATCATCCGGCAGGTCGCCCTCGTACACGAACGCCAAGCAGGACTCAACGTCCTCGGGCCAGCTGACCTGGGCACCCCGAGTGATACTCGGTGCGGGTGTCTGGGCGGCAGTTCCGGAGCCGGTGGCGTAGCCGTATTCGATGGTGGATGTGTAGGATGAGGTGACCACGGGCACGTTGCAGAACTGCATCTCGCAGCCCGTGTTGCCGGGTATACGCAGCACGGGCCGGTCCACCTTGGCACAGCATTTCTGCAGAGATACTACCGCGTAGTGCATGTCCGGAGGATCTACCGAGTCCTTGAACGAGAACGTTACACCACAGGCATATTCGGATATGTTGCGTAGCGCGTTGTGGGTGTTGCAAGTGCTGTCACTGTAGCTACTGAGGATGCCCGCCATTATAGTAGGAAGAGGATGGCAATGGGCGATTCTGGTTCTGCTCTAGTCTATTGTGTAAACTCACAAAGGCTCTATTTCGTAGACTGGTTGTTACCCCTGAATGACCGTTTCTTATTAGAATTAGTACTGCTCTCTTCGAGTTCAATTGGGTATTATTTCCAAAAAAAAATATATATTTCATAAAATTCAAATTCAAGTTTTGAGCGAGAGTAGAGAACAAGAGTGAGAGTCGAGATTAAGAATGAGTGTCGGTTTTGGTTCTATTTCAATGAGCGTTTGAAGATTCTGAGGATCGTAGAGTTTTCTTTGATTTTTTGCTTTTATGAATTTATTTGTATGTACGAAGTACCTAGGTACCTAGGCAGCTAGGGATATGCTAGGTACGTTTTTGGCAGGCGGTCAACTTAGCGTTATCTTATCAGGTAGCTCATAAGTGGGGCACCGTACATCAATTGAATTTTTTGATGGAAAAAAGTTGGGAACATTTACTTGGAGGTAATACAATCCAAGTTACAACCAACAAACTCGCACATAACAAAATAACAAAATACGTACTGTCAACACAATGGTCGTTCCAAATCTCAAAAAGCGCAATCTTCAAGATGTCTCTTCAAAGTCGAAGTCACAAAGGCCGAACAAGAAGCAAAAGAAGGTCCCCAAGTACCACAGCGACTCGGACGAAGAAGGTCCCAATTCCAAGTTCCAGCCCGTCGATCTTCTCGACTCAGACAACGAAGACCTCGACAACGTTGCCGTAGATGAAGTTCCATCAGGGTCTGATTCGAACTCGGGATCTGATTCGGAGTCAGATATTGATACAGCGCGCACCAAGCTCCCCGCGAAACAACGGAAGATACCAACGAAGAAACTCGCTAGTGATGCGCCGAACGACAAAGATTCAAACGGGGAATTAGAAGATAGCGAAGACGAAGACGCAGATGATGGCGAAGAAGGAGATGGCACAGACTCAGACGACGACCGATCAACAAACAGGAAGTCTAAATCAAAGCGCAACGACCCCGACGCCTTCGCGACATCTATGTCTAAGATCCTGTCTACTAAGCTCTCCACCACACGGCGCGCAGATCCGGTCCTCTCGCGGAGCGCCGAGGCCCATCAAGCCGCCAAAGATGCCGTCGACAGCGCGCTAGAAGCAAAAGCGCGGAAGCACATGCGCGAGCAGAAGCGCCTAGCGCAAGAGAAGGGCCGAGTGAAGGACGTCCTAGTCGGTGCCGTGGACGAGGCGACGGGCGAGCTGGAGACCTCTACGCAGGAGATCCAGCAGACGGAGAAGCGGCTGCGGAAGGTCGCGCATAGAGGTGTCATCATGCTTTTCAGAGCCGTCAGGGAGGCGCAGGAGAGAGCCGCCGAGGCCGAGAAGGACACGAGGAAGGACGGTATAGTTGGTGTGCAAAGGCGACAAGAGAAGGTCAACGAGATGAGCCGGCAGGGTTTCCTCGACCTTATTGCCGGCGGTGGTGGAAAGCTGAAGAAAGGCGCCCTAGAAGAAGCCTAACTTCCTTTTATGCCTGTATACGGATCATTTATACCTGGATGAAATGGAATGATACCAAAATACTTCATGAACATGACCTCTTTTAGAGTTGGGGTTCAGTCTCTCTCGACACCAGCTATGTTGCTGCGAGTATAATACATTTTGTGGCTCAGTACTTATGTAGCTATCCAGACGCCTGCCATATTTCCACGTTGCCGTCCCGCCATCCCGCCATGATCGTGCACCTAGTCATATCGGCGCAATGCACAGATTCTCGATTTCAGTCCTAAAAAGTCATTCCGCCTTCAATGGTTAGATACATCCTTGGTCACTTCGAATTGAAATCGCTTGCTTGTAGGTTCCTCGTCATGGAAGGTAATTTGACTCTTAGTCCATCCAGCTCTTTCGTCATGGTGATCTGGCAACCAAGCCGACTCGTCTCGGTCAAGCCGAACGCCAAGTCCAACATATCGTTCTCGTCGTCTTCGGGCTCGGGCATCTTTTCGTAGTGTTCCTCATCGAGAACTATAACATGGCAGGTCGAACATGCGCATGATCCTCCACACGCTCCCTCCATCTCTAGGTCGTGCGCTTGCGCTATATCGAGTAGGTTATCTCCTTTTGACACGGCTATTTTGTGCTCTTTTTCTTCTTTATCGATGAACGTTACGTAGAGTCTGGCTCGAGGTTAGTCTGCGACATTGTATAATAGGCATGGAACACCTTACTCTTCACCGGGCTTCGGCGTATGTATGTGGCCATGCTGGCGCAAAGGAGATGTACTAAACTGTCGCAGTAGATAGGAGGTATTTCGAGAGTGATATATTAACGGCGAATTGGACTTTATCCTACTCCATGACGGAAGCGCAGGTATGTTCAATTGTAATAAGGATTGAGAGGAAAAGTATTGAAGTCTTTGTAAGCTTCGAGTTAAGTTTCGAGGCGTCGCCATTGTGTCAACGCAAGGTTCGGATGTGACGACTAAAAGATTCGGGGATTTCGGTGCTGAGGTGGGATGACACAGAAAAATAGTCGTATTGGAGATATTTAGTGGTGTAATGATTAAGAGGAGAGGCACGAGATTCGTTCGTCCAGTTTTCTAACATTCACCAGCACGAGGCTGTCATTGCGGTATTACTCCGTCTTTCTAGGGACCAACAAGCATATAAGTGGGAGACTGCAGAGCTGCTTGCATCTAACAAGAGAAAAAAATACCGAACTAGGACGTATGAAGGTCTTCGGGATGCGACGCGACGGAATTCAGCGAATGAGAAGGAAGCGAATTGGAATAGCTCCGATATTAAAATCTTCGAAGGCTGGAGGGGCAGCAGCGGGCCCGAGGAACCGGCGACCGACCGTTAGAAGCGTTCTTGACTTTTTTAACTCCGAGATCTTGACCCATCCAATAGATTAGATTTACAGATGTATGTGTGGCATTGTGTGCTGGACCCTAGCTGCCTAGTGGAGTTAGTTGTACAGTTGTACAATGTTTATCTTATCTTATCGATAACACAGGTCGATCAAATCAAATTTGCATAGGTAATTCCAAGGATCTTCTTATCGTACCATTACATATGATAGGCACATATCCCGCCAACCTCCCACCTTACCTAATACCGCCTAGAGAAACTTCCCCCCACCGACGATAATATTTGTTAGGTATCTTTCACGATACCATATCATGCTCACCGCATAAAACGACATAAAAGTTCGATTCCACTCGATATGTCTTCAACGAGGGAGGGCGTAAACCCCTTGCGCCCGTACTACATACCTCCATCCATAGGAGAACAGATTGGAAGCGTTCCGTCCCAGCCGAATCCTTTTTCCCACGGAAATGCGACAACCACTTCAAACAAATATGCATCGAGAGCACGAGACATATTTCAAGATATAGACTACAAGGATCATCTAGAAGACCTGTCACCTTCGACTGTCCAGTCCATAAAACAATTCTTGGACGAGTTATTATGGAAGTACACATCGGTCCTCATGGGCCAGCCCTTCGAGGTGGCCAAGACGATCTTGCAAGTTAGGCTTCAGGATGATCTGGGCAGTTTGAATATCCCGGAGGCCACGAAGAGACGACCAAGCCCAAATATCATGAGCCCAAGTCTTGATAGCCCCGGCCCTGTCGATCCGAGTCTTGTCAACCCAAAACGCTCAGTATGGGACGAGGTATATCAAGCAGTTCACTATAGTTAATACACCAGTGCTAATCAACATGTAGGGTGCCGAGTCCGACTCGGATCCGGAGGAATCTGCATACTTCACCACAAATATGCCATACACACCTACACCGGCCTCGCGGTCAAGTAGAAGGAGGGGGTCGTCACCCTTGGGTTCTCCAAGATCGCCTACGAAACCTACAGTCGTTCCACCGTATCAACTATCACTACGGCGGCCCGACTCGATATTCGATGTGATCTCACAATTATGGTCGAAAGAGTCGGCATGGGGTGTTTGGAAAGGGACTAATGCCACATTCCTCTATACAGTGCTACAGTCATTATTCGAGAACTGGTCTCGGAGTCTCCTTAGTGCGCTACTAAATGTTCCAGATTTAGGGCTGAAGGACGATGTTGATAGGTTGGTCGATATCGCATCCCCATATCCTTGGGCCTCATTATGCGTTGCTGCCGCCGCTGCTGTAGCAACGGGTCTCGTATTAGCTCCCCTGGACCTCGTCCGGACGAGATTAATCGTCACGTCTACTGGACGTGGCCCGCGCCGAACTCTGGCGACTCTCCGATCACTCCCTTCGTGGTTGTGCGCACCATCTCTCTTGGCCCCTACCATCCTCAACTCCCTCGTTCATCCATTCTTCACCCTGTCAACTCCCCTCGTTCTCCGCTCGCAATTCCTAATTGACCGCGAGCAATCCCCTATGACCTTCTCGGTAGCCAAATTCTGCGCCTCCTGTGCTTCTCTATTCGTCAAACTACCCATAGAAACTGTCTTACGCCGCGGCCAGGTGGCGGTGCTGGCAGAATCCACATACCTACACGCCCTCGACGAGGCTGGTGAGATGGAGACGATTGTGCCACCCGGGCCATACAACGGAGTAGCCAGCACGATGTACACTATCGTGACAGAGGAGGGTTCGCGGGCTGTCGCCGCAAAGATTAAGGCTCCACCACGCGGCAGGAAGCCGAAGTCTCCGAAGGCCGCGGACGTGATTTACAAGAAAGGCCAGGGCTTCGATGGTCTATGGCGAGGGTGGAAGGTCAGCTGGTGGGGTCTCGTAGGCCTGTGGACGGCTGGAGTCGCTGGGGGTGGGGGTGAGGGAGAGTTCTAAGCATTTTTCCTCGGTCTACCTGCAAACTTTCGCTACTTGTCGGCTGCACTGAAGTTAAGAAGAGACGAACGGCGTTCGGGTGTTGGGTTTGATTCTTGGCACCCTTTGGGCCAGCTATTCCCTACTCAGCATAGATTTATGTGCGTGAAAAGCAGATCAGGAGCACCTTATGAGATACGGCATCGGCATGATATCCCCTATTCATAATGTACGACTCGGATTCCGCCTGCGTGGAATTGTTTGTACATATTCTTGGAAAAGTTTATAGAGAAGTTGATTTGAATCTACTCTTTACTTTGATGCATGATGAACAACATCTCCAATATATGGTTTGCGACTGAAATTTGATCAATCGAGTGGCCAGCTTAGGAATACTCAACATGACCTCTTTGCCTTGGAAGTCCATTGTAATTAGTTTGCAAATACACTATGTCGGATCAGTCACACACTACACTACCTAGGTATGTATTAGTACCAGAGGAGCTGAATGTTAGGATAGGTATCTAAGTTGCCCAAGGCATCCCTTTTTCATTTCACCTCATGAATGATCATGTTATGCCACGGAGCTAAATAATACCCCATATTGATGAAACGCGCCGAAAGCTCACACCACCTACCACCCACCATATCATGAAAGATCGGATGACCCGCTGAATATAGTATAAATCATATCCGAGAATTCGCATTCGTAGCTTCATCCGAAGATCGTTGGGGTGTTTCAGAATTGACAAAAAGTCTAATGGAAGAAAAGCGGTGGATTTTTTTCTTCCTTTTTGTTTTTGGGTTCTACCACTCAGCCCCTTAAAATGTACAATTTAAATAATCTGACGTTGTGGCGTGAAACCGGCCGGGGTCTCCTTCCGTTTACGATCATCCGAAACGGAAGTGGGCGATTAGAGATCGATGCATGGGCCGGTATTAGGTGGTAAATATGTGGATACCCCTGCTTCACATCTTTCACATCCCGTGGCCGATCCACCCCGCTGATTCGCATCGCTTCTCAACCTTTCTTTGGGGTTTTCTCACGACAACGGCAAGTTGAACCGGCGCATAATCGAAACTTCACAATCCATACAGTACATACCTCCACCACGTCATATCTTCCAAATAGGCAGCTAAGATTAATAGCTACCTTATGCTACACCTTAAGAGCGAGCAAGGTTTTGACAAAATATTTCAGCTTCCGGGACGAAATTCTATAAATAGTATCAACTTTCCTTCGCGGCTCTGTCGTAGGTCATACCATGATAGCGCCTTAGAAGCGGCTACGCTGTATAGACGAGTTATCGATGGTGCCGTTGCGCCAAGACTACGCCCCTCAGCCCTTTTAATCTATTCGCAGTAAAGCTGTAATAAGCGTGTTAGAGAGTGCCTCAGCTCCGGCCTAACACTTAACCTCAGTTGAAGATGCGGACTATCTATTCTGTAAGTGAACTATACTGATGTATGTATTATATTGTACTTACAAACACACATCCTTAGTTCATTGGAGTAAAGAACTTAGACATATTTGTTGTTTTCGGGCTTCCAGCATCTTTGCACAATACTGCCTTGACTTCATCTTATTGTCTTCTAAGTCTTTTCGCGACCTTATTTTCTGCAGATCCAAATAGGTATCGCATTATTCGGCAAGGCATGGCATGATAACTTGTCTGAGAGCGAGTCCCATAGAACCGAATCGCTGGCTCTCGGTACGGTACCCTAGCAAGTAGCCAAACATCGGGCGACATGGGTGTTGAAAGTAGTGTAGGGGCTCGCCCCCATCACGATTCTAGAAGACCAATCGCAACAGCCTACTGTCTCGGTTCAAGTTGTCATCACCACCATCACCTTGTGTCGAGATCTGCATCTCCATTCCTTCCACAGCGGGATACCCTGGTGAGTCCGGGTACCAGTGGATCTTAGAGAACTGCAATTATGATCATAGACATGGATGGATATACAACAACGCTACCCCTTGTCGAAGTAAGGATATATAAGTATGAGCCGTGATGCTCTCTCTATTATGTTTCTTTCACCACCATCATCGGTTTGCGAAGTCGAGTTCAGTATTCATTCATTGTCTTTTTAGATTAAGTCGTTCTTTTCATTCCTCCTGGTGAGCAGCTATCTTGATTGATCCAGCTTTATATCGTTCAAACCAAATTCGTTGTCTCTACCTGCCTTTCACTTATCCACCACTTTACATTCAACTATCGCAACCAGCAAAGATGAGCAACATGAGATTCTCGCCCGTTATCGCGGCTCTTATGTCGGCTGCCACCGTCGCCGCTCATGGCCACGTTGACCACATCGTCATCAACGGGCTCTCCTATCAAGGCTACGACCCGACCACCTTCCCTTACCAGCAAAACCCCCCTACCGTGGTCGGCTGGACCACTTCTCAAACAGACAACGGTTTCGTCGAGCCCAACAGCTTCGGCGCTGCGGACATAATCTGTCATAAATCCAGCGCGAACGCTGGAGGTCACGCCCAGGTGAAGGCAGGCGATAGCATATCCATAACCTGGAATACGTGGCCTGAATCGCACAAGGGCCCAATGATCGACTACCTCGCAGCTTGCAACGGCCCCTGCGAGAGCGCCGACAAGGCATCCCTCGAGTTCTTCAAAATCGACGAGGTCGGGCTCATCGACGAGTCAGCCCAGAACGGCTTCTGGGGCTCCGACCTTCTCATCCAGAACGCCAACACCTGGCTCGTCCAGATTCCCTCCAACATCAAGGCCGGTAACTATGTCTTGCGACATGAGACCATTGCTCTGCATTCGGCAGGCCAAACGAATGGCGCCCAGGCGTATCCCCAGTGCTTCAACCTTGAGATTACGGGTGACGGCACTGATGTTCCCGCCGGAACCCTGGGGACCAAGCTGTACACCCCTGAGGACCCCGGCATCCTCGTCAACATCTATACCACCGGTCTAACCTACACGATCCCCGGCCCTGCCCTCATCGCCGGCGCTTCCGCCTCCGTTGCGCAGTCATCATCAGCTATCACGGCCACGGGCACCGCAACAGTAGGAAGCGGCGGTGCTGCCAACCCGACAAGCTCGTCGGATGCTACTACTCCCGCTGCCACGGCCCCCGCTGCTACCACTACCGCTGCCGCTCCTACTCAGCAGACCTCAACTGCCGCGGCCTCCACGCCAACCACCCTCGCCACCTCGACGAAGGCGGCCGCTCCCACCACCCCCACGCCCGCAGCACCGACCACGACCGCGGTCGCCACCGGCGTCATCGGCGCCCAGAGCCTCTACGGCCAGTGCGGCGGCAGCAACTTCGCTGGTCCCACGGCTTGTACCGAGGGCACTTGCAAGAGCCAGAACCCGTATTACTTCCAGTGTGTTGCTTCGGCTTAAGCTGGTAGATAGGTATCTTAGCGGTTGGAAGTTGGAGCTTTTTGGGTATGTCAGGGCAAGAAGCAAAGAGACAGGGGATCTAGGTGTGATACATGAGTGTGTACCTAGATATGAACAAGACCTCCAAGGCTTAGGTTAGGTGGTTATGTTTTATTCTTGTATTTATTGATAGGAACTTATGATCTTAAATTGAAAGTATATACTTCAACTAGGTTCGATATTTTATTCCGTGATTAACTTAGATGATCATGTGTCAATTTCGACCTTGAGTTTATTTTCTATTATTCGTACATAGTCAAATTGTCTACAGCATCTATTCTCTGACCAAGTAAGCAAACCTTTGAATGAGTCATAACGTAGTTCATATTTCCTAAGTTAGAACGTAGGACACATGAAAACAATAAAGTTGATTTTGTGAGCATACTTTATAGGATGGTCAATCTGACGAAGAGCAAATGTGTATACCTACCTACCAGGTAGGTACCTAGGTAAATAAAGATATTCAGAGTTTGGAGGTAACAATTATCATGTTAATTAGCGGTCACTTTTGCCCATTTTTTAACCAGAATACTTTTTCAATGTTCCCTATAGTACCTATCATTTGTTTATGTTATCACTCCCTACGTGGAGGATTTAGCGATTGACATCAGATAGCGGTTATCATAATGTTTCTTGACTACCATTTCTATGAATATTCAAACCTAGGGGAGTTTGGTATGCCACAACAGAAAGAGAAAGTTGCGTGAGAAATGACCATTCACAATGAATCAAATATACCACCCCCCTCAATATAGAATCCTTTTTTTATCAAGACCTTTGCAGTTTGTCAAAATGACAAGAGAACTAAAGGAAGATATAAGTCGAACCACCGTTACGCGGGCATACCAAGTGCGGGCCACCATTTTCCCATATAAAATCGCCAAAACGTTATATTTATAACTAATTAAATAAAATAGCTATAAATATACGGCTAACTTTTTAATATTATTTATAATAGATTTATTATATATACAAAATTTTATAAAATTAGAAAAACTTTAAAGTAGGTAAATGATTTTTCAAAGTTCGAGTTTTTTATTTTATATGTAAATTACATATATTTTCCCCACGTTCCTTTAGAAATTCATAATTAAAGAACCATAACATTTATAATTTTACTTTTAATTCTATTAAATTGTTTAATAATCAGTGTATATTATATTATAATTTCACGTTTTTATGTAATTTATTTATCTAATAATAAATATGTAAACTTATATGTTTTATTTTTACATATAAAATTTCACGTAAATTTTCCCCACAAATATTAAAAATATTATAATTGAATTAATAAATTTTATAATAACGTATAATTAAAGTATAATGTATATATAAGTTAACGTAAATTAATATATTTAAAGGTAAAATTAAAAGTTTAATGGTTATTTAATTATGAGTTTTTAAAGAAACGTAAGAAATTTATTTATAATTTACATATAAAATAAAAAACTCGAACTTTAAAAAATCATTTACCCACTTTAACATATTTCTAATTTTATAAAACTTTATATATATATTTATCTCATTATAAATAACTTATATAATTTAACCGTATATTTATAAGTATTTTATTTAATTAATTATAAATATAGCGTTTTGGCGATTTTATATGGGAAAATGGTGGCCCGCACTTGGTATGCCCGCGTAACGGTGGTTCGACTTACCTCTCATTTGGCGATGATTTGTGTCAAAAATTTCCATGGCTTATAGATGATTGGGAAGTTAAAAGGAAATATCACACATATTTCACTTTCACTACAAAGATCAATATAAATAACAATTTACTGCTTATAAGAAGAAAATCACGCTTGTGTTGTAACAAATGGCTTGTAAGATACCTAGGTATTTAACCAATTTGTATATGTGGTTGACAGCCAAGTTGCTAGAAAGCACACACAAGCCCTCACGTCAAGCAAACGTTTACAATGCACAATATTGAACGATATAATATAAATATATCCATGGCACCAAAATGTGTCTGGTTATACCTATTTATTAGCTGAGTGAACTAAATCACCGTATACATGGTAGCGACAAAAAGGGGTAAAAAGGGGGGCAAGTGATTCTTTTTTTAAGCCACTTCTTTTCAAGAGAGTGCTACTCTGAAACAATATCAGGGGCTACGAAAAAGCTGGACGGAAATAAAGGCGAGAAAGTAGTCTAGTTATTGGAGTGGCTCTATGGCAGGCTCTTAGCCCCTTAAAACTAGTACTGTGTACCTAAGGTATAGGTAGCATCGATGCGAACAAGATCAGGTGAGCATATGACATGCGGTGGGTTTGCTTTCCTCCTTAGAAGGGGTTGGGTATTTTCTTTGAAAAAGCGCAACAATGTGCACCGGAGCTACTACCAGGATGACTAATAATGTTTGTGTTTTGAGTTTTGAGTTTAAAGTTTAAACCTCCTTTTAATGCCTAAGGTTAAGGCGCTTCGAGTATTAACCCTAGGGTACATACCTAATCTATGTCATAATATGGTATAATAATACTCGAATAATCACAATACATAGCATCCCAAGTGTCCTAATGGTCCTAACCAATAAGAGTCACTATTCACTCACCTAATTTTTGCCTTATGACTTAATTTTTCCTAAGCTTTTCAGTATAATCCAACACTATGACCATATCCCCTCTTTATTTTTTCATACGATACCTTATCATCATTTCTGGTTTGTCTATATTTTCTTATAATCTTGCCTCATTCCTCGCGATACGTCAATACGATCCGAAAGGTACCTGAGGTAGGTAGTTGAAGTTGATTATTGACTCATCAAGTTGGAATTAAACTCTCTCTTGTGACTCTTCCTCAGTCTAATCAGTCACTTTGTGCCTCGAAGGCCTGTGCAGTAATTCCTATTTAATAAGTCTCTCCCCGGGCAATAATTTCTACTTATACATACATTTCTCTACTTGCACATTCACTCAATACACTCAACATCCAATATCCTTTTCTCTTTTCCACACTAAACACACTACAGCAAAGAAAATATAATTCTACACGACCTTCCTTTTCTTTTACGAGTATTTTACAAGATATATCCGTCTACACTTACTCCGGGAACTGGATAGCGACCAACACACGGTCCTTACAGAAGACGAGATACTACTCGTCCAGCACATCACCTTTACCAGTATTTGACATCAAAATAGCAACAAGCTATTCCGAGACTGGTTCGTATCATATTGAAGCCTTGGAGGACAATATCTCCCACCGACTAGATCCCGTAAGTCTTTCAATATATGGCAACGCGAGTGACTTAGTATACTAATATTTCAACTACTAGGATACCTTTCAACTACCAGTAGATCTAAACACATTCAACCTCAGATCCCTGGTTTATTCCTCACGGAGATCCAGTCGATAATACCTCCCACAGGTTAGTTACCAAAGTTCCATAAACTACACTATACCTCCATTCCCCTTACGATTCATATATAAATTGACTCACAATTATTCATAGGACGATTGTGGTCAGCTCCTGCGACTAACGCCTCTTCCATCTCCTTGATAACAAGACCTCATACCAGGCATGAAACGCAGCTTAGCGGGTAACTTCGATTACCCCCCTGCCAAAATGGCGAGGTTCTCGGGTCTCTTTGAAGGTCCTTCAACTGACGACCTTCAAAGAGAGCTCCAGAAAGCCAAGAATGAGGCCGAGGAGCTTAGAAATGTCTACGCGGAGAACATGAAGGACTTGAACTTCGTCCAATTACACTGCGCGCGACTCCAAGGCGAGATTACCAGTCTCAAAAAGCCGCGGCGTACCTCTGCCAAAAACAGGGAGCTAGAAAACTCCCAGGCCAGGGTCACGGAGTTGGAGATGGATCTAGCGAATACAAAGCTCCAGAATAACCAGCTCCGAAGTATGGCGATGGATGAGCAGAACAACAAGGAGAACTGGAGGCGTTCGTACGAGAACGCCCAGTCTAAGTTGCTCGAGATGCACAAAAAGGTCCAGGAGCTGGAGGGACAGAATGCTGCTCTGAGCATGTTTGGTGCAGTACACCAGTCAACGACGACTCCGCCCAATGAGCCACAGGACACAATATCAGTCCTTGAAATCGGGATGGAAAATGAGTAGCATATCGCACCACCTGCCCAAATAGACCAGTTCGATGGAGACCTGGACAAATTACCAATCCTCAATTACTCAGACTCCTTCAACTACCACCAGAACGATAATCGGCCTACTCCCGAGGCTTCATGGCAATCCGGATATGCCAATCCACAACCTTAGAACGGATATGGATTTAAGACATATCAGGGATTTACCTGAGATGTAGAGGAACAGGATCCTCTGGGAAAGGGATAACTCCGATTTCGACTT
The DNA here is from genome assembly GCA_902806575.1 of Jackrogersella multiformis. NCBI lineage: Eukaryota > Fungi > Ascomycota > Sordariomycetes > Xylariales > Hypoxylaceae > Jackrogersella > Jackrogersella multiformis. Next base: position 221,397 of record CADCXD010000011.1, on the reverse strand, counting down.
GGAATACGAGGATTGAGAATATCAATATTTTCAGGGGGAAATAGTGGAGAGGGCCCAGAAATCATCCATCGATGGGAGCCTCCAGCTGTATATAAAAGGGGATGAAGGCTCCAAACTATCAGAAAGAGTAGAAAGGCTCAAGCGTTAATGTTTTTTTCAATACACACTACTACCAGCGAGTTTCTTCCTATTACCTCTCACTCAGTGACATAACCGACTTGATTTAGGTCACGAGTAAGAATAATTAATTTACTACTAAAGCAGATTAGTGCAACTTCTACAAAAAAAGGGAGGCATGTTAAGCAATAGTAATTTTAAATGTCTATTAATAGTGATAACATGCCTATACTGGCTTGAGCTGACATAATATTATAATCAAGATTTGGACGTCGTGCTCTGTTCCATTTCAGCACTGGTTTGCACCACAGCTTTGCCGCTGCCCTCATCATCTCTTGCAATTTCCGCATCTTGATTTTCGTAAATAGCATCATACTTCCTGAAGATCACCAAGAACATACCCGCAGAAAGAGCACCAACGCCCGCCAAGCTGGCATACATGATCACCAGCGAAGGATCCTTAGACACTGGTCCCAGTGCAATACCAAGCGCTGCTGCTATTGCAGCAGCGACTTCCTGGAGTGCCTGAACCAAGGCCTTAATGTTAGCCGGGGCTTCGGAATATGTGTATTCGTTCAAAGCAACGAGGCCTAGAATCTCGCCGACGGCGAGCAAGAATTGCAAGGGCGTTTGGAGCCACACGCTCACGTCGTTGGGTTCTCGAGTGCCTGTGCTATCTTGTGTGGCTGCTGAACATTCTAGAGGGTATTCGTAACAAGGACCCCGAGAATATATAAGCTGTTGAAGCCCTGCTGCGTAGGCTATTCCCGCGGATATGAACAGGAACGCAACCGTCATGCGCATGATAGGTCCGAAGGGGACTTGGCGACGGCGAAGGAATGGGAAAACGACACTTTGAATGAGAGGGGCCACAATAATACAAGCGATTGGATTCAGCGCCTGGATAGTGTCATTAGATACGCCTTGCTGCTTCATTTGGCCTGCCTGTGAGATGATGTTGTTAGTAGTCTGGTTGTAGCAGAGCCAGAAAACCACGAAGCAGGTGATGACACGGCAACCCTTTAGGCCACGTCTGATTTCGTCTACAAAGGACGCGCTCCAAGGCACAGAGCGGCCATGATGCGATTCTTGATATTCTGGATATGCGGCAGACAGTCGAAATCTCGAGCGCCAGGCGATCAGAAGTACCTGGCCAGCGTGCGGGAGGACATTGCCTTGCGGGGGTAGCTTGACTATGAAACTATTAGCAGCCGCTGTCATCTAGAGCACGGGCATTAAATACCGAGCTTTCTATTCCAAATAATCACCGGCACGATAGAGACTACGAGAATGCACGTCTGTAGCAAGTACGCAGCCCAGAAGTCGATGTGCTTCTCCATTAAAGTCGTGGGGATCGAGGAGAGAGCCGCGATGTTGACCATCCTGAAAGTCTCAGCTTATGCATACTATCTTAATGAATAAAAGATGACGGAAGATGAAATGTGCCAATCTTACCAGTAATACCCGTTGAAAAAGTATTGAATTGAGAGTTTTCTATCGGTTACTATGAGCTCTCCTGTCTTATTCCGCTTCACTTGGGGTTTCGTGTCGGGGATCTGGTCAGCTGTGCCTCATTTAGACAATGAACCTGGACCTTGATGGCTAGAAATCGTACCTATGAACGGGTACATGACTGCTGATAGACCTCCTTGCCCAAGGCCGATCAAGACCATGGTGGTGGCAAGGCCTGCGACTCCAGCCCCATGTTCCAAAGCACTCGGGATGGACGTCGCCACTAACACAATGTAGCCGGCAACTAAAAGCCTAGCGACTCTCAGTAACCGCACTCAAGTCTCATCTGAAAGCGATTTCTTACTACTTACCCGAGGCACCAGAGCATTGTCTTGTAGCGACCGATCCAGGCGTCCGATATCAGAGCGAATGGCACGGGAGTCAAGTACTGAAAGAACAGGAAGCCATTCTGAATGATCGTAGCTTTGGCCTGCCCCAATCCTAAGGCACCAGGGAGTAGAGGGTTCCCTCGCGGGTTTTGAAGATAATTTTCTGCGTCCAGTTAGAAGGTCGAACATCTTAAACTAGATTCGCTAAGACTGACGCCATGCCACAGTAATTCCGAATCGTGCGAGTTGCGATGTCGCCCCAGTAAAGGCCAGCAGCCAGGCTGTGATTGGGACCGGTTCAATTTCGTGGATGAGTGTTTGGATCTCCTCGACTGTAGCGTCCCTGGGAAGGGATTCCTCTTCTAGGATGGTCCCATCAAACTTTTTATTCTCCATAATGGTGTGCGACTATCCTGGAAGAAGAGTACTGTCGAATGAATTCTCTTCGTATACTTTGGAGGTAGAACAGCGATTCGAAGTATATTCCACTGCTAATGCTGGTGTGAGCAGGAGTCTTCAAAATATATATCGACTAGGTTAGGTGTTGGAAAATCAACAGGTATAAGGCTTAGCCATGCATATAACCCAAGTCTCCATTGTTATTCACAGACCCCCCAGAGTCCCGAGGCTCCGGACCCGAGCCTTGGGTGATAGAATCAGGTATGTAGCTGACACTTGCACATTGAAACAAAGCCGAATTGTTACACAAATACATCATTTTCGATATGTCCTTGGTTATATACCTACCTAGGTAGGTATGGTACGCATGCAGTAGAACCAACATCCCACTCTAAAGGGAGTAGGTTAGTTACATGCATGTTAGTTCAAGTGGTTGATAAAGCCTCCCTTGCGCCCTTGATTACTCTCTTCCTTGATTATCTTCCTCTGTATGAATTTTCAGTCAATAATTTTGAAGAAGTCAAATTATTGTACCTGCTCACAACATGGTTAACACCAAAGACGGCATTGCGGAGTTCAAGGTCCCGGGCCTGGCCCAGCCCTGCCAAACGTGGTATAAAGTTGTTGGCGACCTAAATGCATCGGAAACGCCTTTGGTCGTGATACATGGAGGGCCTGGGGCATGCCATGACTATCTGTTACCCTTGACTGACCTTTCGTCGTCAATTCCTTTAGTCTTCTACGATCAGATTGGAAATGGGCGGTCGACGCACCTGCCAGAAAAGGACGGCGACGAAAAGTTCTGGTCCATAGAACTGTTCAAGGACGAGCTCGACAACCTTATTTCCCACCTTGGGCTCAAAGAACGATCTATCGATGTGTATGGGCACTCTTGGGGTGGGATGCTGGCAGCCGAATGGGCTGCTTCGCCCTCAAGTTCCGGAAACCTTCGGCGTCTCATCATCTCCAGCAGCCTAGCAAGCATGGATGTATGGAGGGTGGGCATTACTGCCCTGAGAAAGGAGCTCCCTAAGGACGTCCAAGAAGAGCTCGATCGCGCTGAAGAAAAGAAGGACTTCGAAGACCCAAAGTATGAAGCTGCCATGGAGGTATTCTACAAGAGACATCTGAGCCTCGCTCGGCCTTGGCCATCGGAAGAGGTTCAGGCTGCACTCAACTGGTTTGCGAAGGATCCAACGACCTATGGTACAATGTAAGTGGTGTGGTTTTGTAACCGGTCACATCAGCGAACTCACAGTATATACAGGTATGGCCCCAGCGAGCTATACATCTCCGGCTCACTTCGCGATTGGAGCTGCATCCCGCGGCTGAACACCATTGCCGCCCCAACTCTTTTGATCAATGGATCCGAGGATGAAGCTCAGGATGTCGCGATGCAGCCTTTCTTCGACCACATCAAAAGAGTAAAATGGGTTACGCTAGACGGTGCCGCTCATTTCTCGCATGTTGATCAACGACATAAGCATATGCAGCACGTTAAGGCTTTTTTGACGGGTTGAATTCGTAATATTGGTGCGGAATGACGGGAGTACAGAACCGAATTATGAATTTAATCTGCAACGCGTTAAAGCTAAACCCATGCCCCTTTTATGCGCTTGCTAATCCGAAGCATCTCATGCTGTTCCGAGGCGATAGATGTATGTCAACTCCACCACCGTGGCGGCGATGGTCCCGCAGTGAAAGTCGGCCTAAGCCTCAGCCAGCAAGCAGCTGACAACGATGTGAAACCAAAATCCAATCAAAAGCGTAAGGCGTTTCTCCCTCGACAGTTGAATAGGTGTAATGATGGCCGAAGGGATAGCCGATAAAGTGAGGTTAGTCACGATATTCGTGAAAGTAGAAAATGATCTAGCCCTACCGTGCTACCTAGCGCTTCGCTGTGATCAATGGTCATTTGCAACCAATCTTCACCAGCACATTCCATATTTGGGGTGCTGGACACATTGGAAGCCCACCGCAAAGACCGAGATAATCACCCATGCTATAATGACTAAGCTAATGACTAGGTAAGCTAGTGACTGATCACATGATACCCCTATTTTAAATATCCTGCCCTTATCACCAATAACCCCCTTTGGCCATTATTCATGAGATTGGAACGAAGTAAATCGCCTTCAATGAATCTTTCGATACGATATAATCAGATCAATTGAATGGATGTGAGAGAATTGATTTAATCGCTTTATGAATAAGGCGTATCAATAAGTGTAAGTACTTTGAGAGTTGGGAATAATTACCTAGCTTCGCGTCTTAATTGGGTGAAATTCCCCGCTATAGCTGTAAGGGACTTAAGCGCTATAATGCACTATAATTATAACGACTTACAGCGCTATAGCCCCTATATTTATCGCGATACTGTAAATATAGTGTGAACTAGGTACGTGACATAATCAGTACACATTTTAATACGTGAATTATTTTCGCGGGTTCGTCGCTATCGACCGCTCCAAAGTACCTGAGAATGCCAGTGATTTCTGCGATACAGGGAAAGCTGTTAGGTGGGGGTCATTCTCTACTCGGGCCGGCATACTTGGTATACGTCTAACGTGCATGACACCTAGCTTATGGTATACACCAATTAGATTTGAATTACAAGGTGTTTCATTCGTGATGTTGGTTTGGTTATAAGCACGAGCTGATGTGTGTGAAATGTAGTCCATAGCCACCTGCCCCGTCCCCGTCCCCTCGACAGCTGGCTCCTCGCTGAAGTACTTTTCTCCCAGAGACCGACCACCCAGAACGAAAGACAGAGCTGTCGACGCGATATGGAGATGGGGCTTCAATCCCGCGCGAAGGCTACCTCGATGGCTGCTTCTACGGGAGAAGTGAATGGCGTGGGCTACAGCAGAGATGACAGAGACCTGATTAGGCTAGGGAAGAATCCCGTATTAAAGGTACGTGAGTCTTCCAGAACTCGCATATTGGCTAACTTATAAATAGCGCAATTTTGAGTTTATGTCCATCTTGGGCTTCTCTTGCACTGTCTTGATCACATGGGAGGGGATGCTCATGTATGTATCCTAATACCATATACTAACGCCGCACGATGCTAACTGACGCATCGCAGAGTCTCTACTCAGAGCCTACTGAAGTATGTGCACTCCTGAAGCACCTGTGCCTAGCTAACTCGAACAACGGAGGTCCTGCGGGCGTTATCTGGGGATATCTGATCGTTTGGATTGGGACTCTCTCGAGTTTCACTGTATTATCAGAATTGGCTTCGATGTAAGTCAAACTCATTCTTGGATCGCAAAGGGATGATACTTACTGATTTTCTATAGGGCACCCACTGCAGGTGGCCAGTATCAGTAGGTGATTGTCTCAAAGACCACAGCAGGGCGTGAACATTAACGCCGGCGACAGTTGGGTTGCAATGCTGGCCCCGGACCGTTCTAGGCGCTTTTTAAGCTACATCACCGGTAATCATTCCGAACATGCCGGCAACATAGTCGCTGACCAGGATCTAGGCTGGATCACATTTGCCGGCTGGCAAGCAGTCACTGCTTCTGCAGCATACCTCATAGGATCTCTTCTGCAAAGCGTTATCATCATGTTAAAGCCGGATTATACCCCTAAACCGTGGCAGACTATGCTATTCTTTTGGGCGATATTAGGCTTCGCAGTGTTTATAAACACTGTCGCGAGCAAGACCCTTGCTCATTTCGAGGGGTTGATACTTATCTTACATATCCTCGGATTCTTCGCCATCTTGATCCCTCTTGTCTACCTTGCTCCCCATGGCGACAGTTCTCTCTTTACAACCTTTGTCAATGAAGGTGGATGGCCTACCCAGGGCTTATCGTTCATGGTCGGCTTGCCGGCCTCAGTGTTCTCGCTCATTGGTGAGTAAGATTTCCAACGTTGAACCCAGTGCCGCAGCCTATCTAACTTCGCACAAGGTGCCGATTCCGCTGTCCATGTAAGTGATCCCATTTCCATGTACTACTATAGATTCCTAACGAAATAAACTCGAATAGATGGCTGAGGAGATTAAAAATGCCTCGACCGTAGTGCCTCGAGCTATAGTTATCAGCATCGTACTCAACGGTATGCTCGGATTTGCGATGTTGATCGCGTATCTCTTCTGCCTGGGTGACCTTGAAGCTGCTCTAGAGTCGCAGGCAACACTGGGCTACCCGTTCTTGTTCGTGTTTCAAACCGGGACAAACTCAACGCCGGGCGCGGCAGTGATGGGTTTGATAATCGTAGTTCTTGGTATATGCAGCACTGTGGGCGTTCTAGCGTCATCGTCGAGAATGCTTTGGTCGTTCGCAAGAGACCGAGGAGTACCAGTTTGGGGGACACTCGTCAAGGTATCTCGCCTTCTGTCAGATATATTTTATACCATTATTTCACCATTACCTGCTAATACTTGCCGTGTATCTAGCTTGAGCGTCGCACTTCCATTCCCATTTATACCATCGCATTTACAACAATAGTCTCCATGCTCCTATCTCTGATCACGCTCGGCTCAAGTGTTGCTTTCAACAATATTGTCAACCTAAGTATCGCAGGCTTATATTCCTCTTACCTTCTTAGCTGCATGCTTTTGCTCTGGCGGCGTACACAAACACACGGAATTAAGCCGTACGACTCACATATATCAAGAGTTGGGCCCAGCAACCTGCATTGGGGCCCGTGGCGCATTCCAGGCCTACTAGGTGTACTCAACAACGCATTTGCTTGTATGTATTTGCTGTTGCTGTGGTTTTGGACATTTTGGCCTCCAGCAACACCAGTCACACCGGAGACTATGAACTTTAACGTGCTGACTTTTGGAGCGGTGTTATTGTTTGCCGTTGCTTGGTATATTATACATGGTAAGAAGGTCTACATAGGTCCAATTGTGGAGGTAACACTATAAACTTGACTCTTCAAAGGGAAGATGATGGCCGTGAGAAGCATCAAATGGAGATGGTAGGATTTTCGTTTAGGAAAGGAGCTAATAAAATAATCTGGTCAAATTCCCTTCATTCCTCCATTGCCTCTACCCCTAACTTTTACAATTCATACTCAAGTTTTACTCGGGCTCTTGTGCATAAAAGTCAAGAATGAGAGACCAACTTTTTCAGCTCAAGATATCAAGAAGTGTATTACCAACCTTATACATAACTTATTTTCATCTAATCTAGATAGCCACCGTAAACTTATTTCCCGGCCTACACAGCCTACTACATTGACCATATCATAGCTCCTCATGCACAACCTTGGATGTTGAAACGTCCTTCGCAGCACGCGAACAAGTCCAACACTCCGCCTTCGTCGAGTCGCCACATTTTGAATCAAACTGCGGTTCACGTGGCCAAGGGCAAAGAATCCTGTTCTGAGTGACGCCATCATGGCCCAGAAAAGAGACTGGCGAGCTGTCAGGTGCAGTTCCATTCTCAACCCACGCTCGGAGTTGCTCAAACAGTGAGCTTGGTTGGTTGTAGCCCCCAAAGCAATGCGCTAGGCCAGGCGCCGAGAAATGGCGGTAGAAGTTCTCGACATTGTCAACCCGCTCGGATACCTCTTCATAGTATTTTTCGGTGCCCTTTGGTGGTATGAGGTTATCGCCCTACATTTTGAAAGAAGATCATTAATACGCTTATTCTAAATTCAGGGGTAATGTGTGACCAACCGTTCCGTGAAAGGTTACCATCTTACCCCCTGCCTCCTTAAAGGCTGAAATGTCCGAGTCATCAGCGCTAATGATAGATCTATACTGTTGCGTACTTTCATGAAATATTCTCTCGAATTGCTTGTGCGTAATGTTATGAAGACTGAAGTTCGGGTCCTTCGCAACAAAGAACTTGATCCACGTTGATCCGAGGATGTTCGTCACCGGAGCGCAACCTTCACTTGTACATGCTGTTGTTGCAACATTAGCTTGGCCTGGCGTTTTAAGACCGTTACCTGTGAGATCCGCATCAATGTTAAGGCCATGCCATAATATGTCGCCGCTAGAGGAAGTTATCCCATCCCAGGCGGCTTGGGCTACCTTGGCCGCCGTTGTTGTAATGAGCATCGTCGTCTCAGTTTCCGCGCAAGTAATAGTTGTTCCAACTAAATCGAATGGATCGAAGATTGCCCTACATTCATCTACATCAGTGACGATATCGTCTATGACGCCGTCTAACCCGTCACACTTTGCAACTGCTGCTGCTGTGATTGCGTCGAGCTCGCAGTTGCGAGGATACTCCCCTAGCATATGCATATATTGCTCCGCCCAGAAGGTGCTCAATAGAACCTCCGGGAAGTTGATTGCTGGTGCCCCAGCCGATATTCCGTCGTACGCAGTAGGATATCTCTGAGCGAGCATGAGACCTTGTCGACCCCCCTGAGAGCACCCATTGAAGTAGGAATATTCAGGCGGCCTTCCATAAAAGCTTTCCACAAGAGACTTTCCAATGCTTGCCTAGATCTCTGTTAGTTTTACATCTCTAATCATTGCAAGAGTTCAGTTAGAGTATACCGCGTCATTTAAACTGGTAGAAGAAAAGGTCTCCAACGTATTCCAATCCACGTTCCCAAGGCTTAACAAGGCCCAAGAATTCAGGTCAAACGGATTTTCTAATCCAGCGTCAGTGGTTATAGCAGCATATTTATCATGCACAGCTCCAGCTAGACCCGCGTAAGACAGGGGGAATCTCCCTGCAGCGTAGCCACCACCACCCAGTCCTTGGAAACGTCCATTCCAGTCATCTACTGGAAGCCATGCTTCCGCGTGTATCTCGTCGTTATATCCAGGATGGGTATACGTCACAGTGATATTGCAGAAGCTCTCATCTTGGACGTTGACAGAACTTGATACAAATCGAAGGCCTCCATAAACATTGTTATTGTAGTTCGTGACCATGGAAGCGCTAACGGAAAGGATTTCGGCCCCAAAGACGCTGGGATCGAAGGTACTCGGGACACAGGCCTCTACGAGGGAGCCCGACGCCATCTTTACCTATGATAGAAGGACAAATTATGTTAAATGTTGTAGTAGCGAATACTCCTCTTAATAAGAGCTTTTTTTTGGGGGGGGGGGCTTGGTTATATAAGTGCCATTCTCACTACTATTAGTTACAAGTACCTATAGGTTATATAACGTACCTAGTAGCATTACTTCTAGGCAACTAGTTATCGTTCTCGGTTTCAAGGCGCGTATAATGCGCCAGGAAATTCCCCCCTCGTACATATACAAACCAATAACGCATGCATAAGTTCTCAAAGTACCCAAGATCCCTGTAATACTAGAGGGAACATGAATAAGCCCCATCCTATCTAAACCCCTGTTTTAACCTCACTTCTTAATAATTACTATTACAGTAACATAAGCGCCGATTGCCCCATCTAGTGATCATCTAAAGCGGTATATATCTACAAACCAGTTTTCTGACGCGTGGGAAACAATCGTTCCCAGTGCTCATCGTTGAAGATCATCATTGGTGGGTGTTTATTCTCTCGTAAAAGTACTACCTATCACGATCATCCGAACTAATATTAAAATATTTACTCTACTCGTATGAAAAATCGAGAAATAATCGGCGTACCTACCGACCAAGCCACGCGGTGCAACTGAAAGATGATGCCCTAACCTAACCATATCAACATATGTTGCAAGATAAGTTACCAAGGCAATGTAAGTAATATATAATATATTAAAATTGTGTACTTTATACGGTGTATGCAGAAAGGAGATAATTATTAATACAATAACTTGTAGTTACAAACCCAAATGTTAGTCACGTTAAACAGTACCAAGTTTCCATCCTCCAAAGCCGATTTAATCGTTTAAACTGGATAACGTGCCACTCTCCTACGTTCACGTTCTTCTCTTAAAGCTCTATTTTGGCTCTATCCTAGCTTCTATCGACCTTGATTTATCAAACTTCGAATTACCAATAACCGGATTACTGAAATATATGAAATTTATGAGTTAATAAACTCTGAAATTGTGCATTTGAAGATATATCGATAATGGCACCTCCCATGGCTATGTCATAAACGGCGCAAATACTACAATTAAAATGTAAGTGAAGTATGCGAGACTATTAGATGGGTAAGCAGAAACGCGTAAAATCACAGTGTCCCGGGAATAATATACTATGGAAGGTTACAATACTTACCTAAGTATTTAGTTAAGCTACATATATAGGTAGGTAATATAGGACTTCATACCCTAGTTAGCTATAAAAACATGAGTTCTCTTGATTTTCTCTTACTAAGGCTCAGAATACATAGCTCTCTATATCGGTATACTGTATGAACGCATATATATTTAAGTTAAGCATGATATATATGAAAACAGCCCATATACCAATCTAACGAGCCGTGTAATTGTGTAATGGTTCCGAGCCCTTTCTCTTACTTTCTCCTTTCCTTATTTTTGACAATAATCCAGTATCAGGTATGAGTTAGAGCTATGTATATCTCTACCTAATCAATAGTGTAGGATAAAAATAGGATGAAAAGTTGGGAAGAAAAAGGGGCACCCCTGCGGAAGAATGTAAAGTATAGTGCACAAGTAAGTGTAAGTCCTCCCCTCTTCCATTCCTCAGCCTAAAATAAAGCTTTGCTTCCGTTTCCTTCTCCTTTAACATTTTCCAGCGTCAAGGCTCCATCGGTTTGGTTCAAGTCGGTTTGGTTCATTAAGGCGATATTGTGACGGCGGGAACAGTGTCTTCGGCGGGGTAGGTGGTAGAGCTGTCGATTGGAGTGATGGGGAAAAATCCCGGGTTTTCATTCGGGGGTGCTCCCAGAACGGCAGACCCGGGTGGCTGGTCGTCCCTTTTGATCCAATTCCCGACCTCGACAGTCGGGGAGGACGGCTCGGCGGGGATCCCGAGGGCGATGGTTGCAAGAGCTAAGAGAGGGAGAGCTTTGAAGAGCATTATAGCTACTTGGGGTGGTTTGTATTGGGATGAGAAACTGTTGGTTGTGTTGAGGATTTGTATTGTGAGGATACACTGAAAGCAATTGTTCTTGGTTGATGGGATGAGATTGGTAGGTTGGATTGGCAGTATATAGTTTAGGGACTTGCTCACCTTTATAAGTGCGTATTGAATACTTGTTTTCGCTTCTCAATCTCGGCCGTAATGTTAAGAGGCTAGATGAAAGGGTTTCACATTCAGCCCCTTACTTAAGTCACTATCTGGTAGTAATATAAGTTCAAAACATAAAGATTATATCACTAGGACTTAGAGCACCGAAGATGTAACATTTCACTGTATACGATTACCTTTCGAAGATTACATGTGGCGTGTTATTTAATATATACATACATTTACGAGTTTTAACTTGATATACAACCCAGTACGTTGGTGTTGCTGGTCTATTAATATCCAACTAGCATCCCCGTAAGCTCTTTCGGACGTAAAAACAATCATCATCATCCCTTGGTTTATCAAGGGAGTTTCATAAATACGATTTTTACACCTTTTGCCTTGTCTACCTAAAGTGAGCCGCACTCCCCGTCCGGTCTTAGGCGGATCCGCCTAGCCGGGTTCATAGAACTATACTTGTAACGGGATCTTTCAAAAGTCAAATGATTCGGTTACTTTCATGTGATAAATCATAAAGTGATCCATATTTATTCCACAAATCTGTCGGCAATCATAATATCGACACTAGTCTTCGAAAGGTTCGTTCATAAACTACCTAGTCAGATCTTGCTTCAACCACCTTCGGCACAATTTGCATTATATCCGTACTAACCTTCGTCGTCATTCTGTATCTGAGCCGGAGCTCAACTACCTAGGTACTTTACCAAAGAGTCAGAACATGCGGAAACGGTCCGATTCTCAGTTTGTAGCTCGCTTTTGGGTCCTGTTATGTCTACCCATCAACCCATACGGCCGCATTGGTAGAAAATAGCATCGTTGTGTACGACGACACTCTCACGGCTGATCAGAACGGCATGCCAATGACTCCGTAGTAGAATATGCTGAGCGCGATAGGCATCGGCTTGGTTTTTGGAGAAGTTGTGATCGTCACATTGATCTCCGACCCATCATAAAGGTTCTGTTAAGGTCATATTTGAACCTGCTTTTGGTATAAACCTCGGTGATCATGGCCTAATTACGTATTAGTGAGATTCCCCATGTGTCCCGACGTCGATACCCGAGCTTATTTGGAGATCTTTGCGGGGGAGTAGGGACTATATTCGGGGTCAAGATATACCGGCATGTTATTACGACTATACGTACTTAGAGGAGAGGGGACGGGTAAAATTGACTGCAGATACCGAAGCTGCAAGGTTTACAGTTAATGGCTGAATAGGTAGGTGCTGTTGATATAACTAGGTTGTCGGTCTGGTATCCAAAGCTTAAGTTATGATAGCATACCTAGATAGTCATGTCTATCTAGTAGTCTCCATGACTTGACAGATCTAGATCAGCATCTACCCCAATTAATTAACCTCATCCACTCGCAAGACGCCAGATTAGCTTGCGAATCGTTAGCCTAGACTTAAAGCCACGACGAAGTTACAACGTCGTCCGATTGGTACGCGCCAAGTTGGAATACTTCCATCTGTTCGTCGGACAGATCCCAGAATATGGCGGTAATAATTTCCCAACTATCCTTTGAGCATCACCGTGTGGCTCTGGGTATTGGCGAGGCAAATCCACGAATATCATGGAGATTTGGAGGTAATTTACCGAACTGGACACAGAGTGGATATAGCCTTGAGGTGTCTCGGAATGGGCAGACCAAAAAGGATTTATCCAAAACCAAGCTATTTCACTATAATGGCTCTACTGATTCCATTCTTGTGCCTTGGCCTACCGTCTCTTTAGCATCAGCGGAGTCTGCAACGGTTCGGGTGAGAGCCTACGGCGAAGGCGACCAGCCCGATACCCCTTGGTCCGATGCCTTCAGCGTTGAAACTGGACTACTGACTAAAGACGCCTGGTCAGGAGCTGTAATGATAGGAGCAGACAAGGAAACCGAAAAGAATGCAGCACATCAGCCACTACTCTTTCGCAGGAAATTCCCAGTGAAGAGTAAAGTGACAAAAGCCCGGCTGTACATCACCGCACAAGGTCTATACGAGTCTTGGATAAATGGCAAGAGAGTTGGTACTGCCGTGCTTGCTCCCGGCTGGCAGTCATATAAGCATCGGCTTCAATACGATTCCTATGATGTCACCGACTTACTGCTCGCTGGAGAAAATGTTCTTGGAATACTTGCAAGCGAGGGATGGTATTCTGGGCAACTTGGCTATGGTGGAGGTACTCGCAATCTTTGGGGAGATACTCTCGGCGTCATGGCATTACTGGTCATCACCTCATCAGACGGGACAAATATCATACGGACGGACGGAAAATCTTGGCAGTCAAGTACAGGAGCTATGATTACCTCCGAACTTTACAATGGCGAAGCGTACGACTCGAGATTAGAGCAAACCGGATGGTCAACTCCCGACTTTAACCCATCACGCACAGCCGCAAACTGGGTCGGTGTGAAAGAACTTGAGACACCCTACGACCAATTAGCTGCTCCGGATGGGCCCCCTATCCACCGGGTGGAAGAAGTCAAACTACAAAGCGTACTTACGAGTCCGAGTGGAAAGACGATTCTTGACTTCGGGCAGAATCTGGTTGGCTGGCTTCGGCTACGCGTCGCTGGTCCGAGAGGGAATAAAATCAAATTGGTTCATGTCGAAGTCCTCGAGAACGGAGAAATTGCCACTCGCCCTCTCAGAAATGCCACCCAGACCGACTACTTTACACTTTCTGGCAAGGGGGTTCAGGTTTGGGAGCCAACCTTTACCTATCACGGCTTCAGATACGTCCAGGTAGACAATTGGCCAGCCGATACCCCATTAGACAGCGAGTCAGTCACAGCCATAGTCGTTCATTCAGATATGGAACAAACGGGAACCTTCGAATGTTCAGATGAATTATTAAACAAGCTGCACATTAACGTGCGTTGGAGTATGAAAGGAAATTTCATGGGAGTTCCAACCGATTGCCCACAGAGAGACGAGCGCCTAGGTTGGACAGGAGATAGCCATGCGTTCGCTCCAGCCGCCAATTTCTTGTATGATACGGCGGGCTTCTTTCGAGCCTGGTTGAAAGATGTTCATTTTGAACAAGAAGGAGGTTAGTTGTTCATTCTAGATGGCATTCTTTTAACGAGACATCACTAAAATTCCCAATTTCTAGGCATAGTTCCAGTCGTTGTGCCCGCTGTCCCAGCCTCTGGGCCTTTGATGCCTACTGCAATCTGGGGAGATGTGGTCGTTGCAAATCCATGGAACATATACCGCGCTTATGGCGATCTAGTTACCTTGCGAGAGCAGTACGTTGGCGCAAAGGAATGGCTTGATTCCGGGATTCCAAGGAATGAAGTTGGTTTATGGAATCGGACATATTTTCAATTTGGGGACTGGCTTGATCCGAAGGCCCCAGCTGATGAGCCTAGCCAAGCAACAACAAGTCGTTCATATGTGGCCGATGCTTATCTCGTTTACGTGACTGGACTGGTTGCTCAAATGGCATCGGAGCTTGGCCTGGAGGACGACAGATCTCACTACCAGAAATGGGCTACAGATCTCAAGACTGCCTTTAGGGGCGCATGGATCAGCTCTGATGGCACGGTTGCTAATGAAACACAGACAGGACTAGCATTGCCTCTATATTTTGACCTGTTCAAGGATGAGGATGAAACTGCTGCTGCTGCCAGTCGATTACAGAAAATTGTAGCGGAGAATGACTACCTTGTCGGCACAGGCTTCGCCGGCACACACCTTCTCGGCCTGGCTCTAACCAAGCACAACCTGACCGACACGTTTTACGAAATGCTCCTCCAGACGAACTCTCCTTCCTGGCTTTACCAAGTCAAGATGGGCGCCACAACGACCTGGGAGCGCTGGGATAGCCTCCTGTCTGATGGGTCGCTGAACCCTGGAGAAATGACCTCGTTCAATCATTACTCATTAGGATCCGTTACAAACTGGATGCACCAAGTAATCGGAGGATTAGCACCAGAAGAGCCGGGATGGAAAACGGCCAAGGTTAATGTGATGCCTGGTGGTAACATAACATGGGCAAAGACCAGCTTCATAAGCCCCTATGGCAAGTTCTCTACAGACTGGAAGGTTAACGATACCGGCTTTCACTTGTCACTGGAGGTTCCTCCCAACGCGAATGCGGACGTGACCTTGCCGGGGAGTAAGAAAACCCAACGAGTTGGCAGCGGGAAGCACGAGATATTTGATCCAGAGTTTCGTCTTTAAACTGTAATATCTTAATATAAAGTAAGCTCTTTAAAGGTTCATCCTTTTCAATACAATAATAATAGTTTATTAACAATTCAGTTCCCTAACCGCTGAGGTTAAGTAGAATTTCTCCTCGTATCTCAGATAATACCTCTCCTTAACTGTTGGTAACCTTACACAAGGAGAGCACAGGGGGTGAGAATTGCCTTGCGTTCAGACATCGTACGCCAGGCAAGATTGGAGGTTTGGGCTCGGCCAATCATGCATTCGTTTTTCTGAGTTCGTCAAGTCATAACTAGGTACATTAGCATATCATTATCGGAAACTTGAAGAGAATATATGCGGTTTGTCGGGGACTTAGTAGTAGAGACGTTGTTTAGTTGTGCTAAAGAGGTTTCATATCGTACGCATAGGATTTCATGGGGTCTTGGCAGAAATAGGGGTTGCAAAAGATCAGCGGACACCTGTCACTAATTCTAACGGCCCGTTGACAGCCCTACCTTTTATGGTACTTGAGACAAGCGTCAAAAGGCCCCGGATCTTCCTCCTCATAAGATACAATCTACCGAACTCCTCAAGAGCAGGATACTCGAGATTCGGCCACGAAGACGACTCAATCAACCCCCATATGTTATAGTAAGAAACGAACCACACTATAATTGTGCCCTCCTCGCACCCGAATTAAGCCTCCCATCCCGGCCAAGATGTCTAATCTCGACTCCCCCGACATCCTAGCCGCCTACGACGCCGTGCGGTCCGACAAGGACGCGACGAACTGGCTGCTGCTCTCGTACGCGGGGGCGGTGGGCGACAAGCTAGTTCTCTCGGGGACCGGGACGGGCGGCCTGGCGGAGCTGGCGTCGAAGCTGGACGACGGACTGGCGCAGTACGGGTACGCGCGTATCGAGTACGCCAACGACACGGAGAGCACGCGAGTTAAGTTCGTGTTCGTCGTGTGGATCGGTGAGAGCACCAAGGTGATGCGTAAGGCGCGCGTGTCCATCGAGAGCGGGGCGGTCAAGACGGTCCTCAGCCATCATAGCATCCAGGTAGACGCGCGCGACCGTGGCGACCTCGACGAGAAGGACATCGTGGCTCGGCTGAGGAGGGCGGGCGGTGCTGATTACAATGGCGGACGGGGTTGAAGGATAGGAGATGGATCCAATAGGACACAACAGAACAGGGAACAGCATAGCGAAGCGTAAAGATTTGGGGAGTTAAGGACGCATAGTTGGTGTGGTGTGCCGAGCATGTTTCTTCTTTTTGCGTACCAGATACCAGTCGCACATATACAGGATCTTATACGGGATCAATGGACAGAGAAGCATTGGGTTTTTGGAGAGTGTTGCTGCCAGGCGCATGCTTCACATTCATTTCTAGAGGAGGCGTAAAGGTTCCTAGTCCTTGATAGGCTCTCCGTTCCAGCCGGTGAGATTGACAACTTGGGGAGTTCTCCCGCTTCTTACTATGGTCCAGATCACATCTTCGTCCCCGTCGTTGACTTCTTGGTGCTCCATGAACGCAGGAATAAGTGCGTAGTCTCCCGGTTCCAAGTCTACCCTCTTCTTCCCTCCCTCGCTTACAACAGTTCCTCTTCCCTTGACGGCGTAGACTACGGTATCCTGTTCGCCATGATGATGGACCGACGATGCGGTGTGCGGCTTTGCGAGCATATGTGTAGCGCAGATGCCGTCGCATTTGTCGACTATTGCGTTGGATCTTATCATTCCCTCTGTCTGGCCTCCAGATTGTTTAATCATGGAAGCTTTGGTCAAGTGAACCGGCTGAGATGGTTCGGGGTGAGACATGATGAAGCGATTGTGAGTTAAACCCGAACTATGAAAAGCTTCAAAAAGGATATTGGTGTAAAAGGTTCAAAAGTTTAAAATATCTATTCGAAGTATTTATTCGTTCATTTATTCGTCGATATCAATGTTGTACAATTACCGAATAAGTGTAACAACCCCAGCTTAGTCATGATGATAGCATCATGGATTACGATTCTATTATATTTATGCGGGATAGGTGGGATGGCGGGGTTCTTTTGCTCGGTTAATTCAACCGCCTTATCCATCATTGATTCTTATCCATCATACATTACCCAGGTACTCATCATTTACCATTAACCATTTACCATTTATCATCTACCATCTATCATCAGGTCACCTCATGCCATCTACGATATGGACATTTCAAATCCTCGCCGGATTTTAGCCGTGTCGTTGGCGGATTCCACCCAGCATTTGACCCGAGTGATCAAAGGTACCTAATACTTTATTGATGCCTCCCATTAACCCCTTTTAAGACTTACACAGCACATCGTGGCGCCAATTTGATATTACATAACATATCTTTTCAGCCTATATTTATCCACTCTCTTATAATTCATCACATAAGCTAACCTAGTACCAGATCTCACCGGCAGTCATCCGGAGCAAACCTCAACATCATTGGCCGGCTCTTCGCACAATCTCTCCTTAAAGACAGCATATTACACAGCCGAAGTCCCCATATGGCTAGATCTCATTTCATCACCTTCAGAATGGGCCGGCACATTTCTATCTCCCGAAGCCAAGGAGGTGCTTGAGGTCCTCGGTGGCCTCGTGGTAGTTTTCCCACTCCCCATTCAGTCACAATCAGAGGAAGGGAAGGCCGCGCGCGAGCTCATTCAGAACGTTGGCAAGGTCGTCAAAGACGGACTCGGCGGTTGGTCGTGGGATGGAGTAAGCCTATGTCTAGGCGTGGGAGAAATCGATGATGTCGATGAGTGGGAGGATTGCTGTGCAGATTTGGGGCTAGAGTTCGTGCAAGTGAGAAACCAGACCGTACTGGGACGCAATGAATTCGGTGGTACGTTTACCTATTGCAATATCACCTCCATGCTCGAAATTCTGACGTAAATGACTCATTCTTAACAGAGAAAACCGGGATCCCACGTGCTCTTGAAGCATTAGAGTCGAATGACTGGTCTCAAACATCCGCGGGAGATCTCGGGTCTGATTTTGAAGACTTCGAGGCTGAACTGGGTCTCGGCAAAGATGCCGACACTGATGGCAAAAGTAAGGATAGACATGATCTCGATCCGGAAAGCCTGGATTTCGGTTTCGACCGCGAGGACTTCGCCGGCCTAAAACAAGCTATCTGGAACTCAGGGCAGGAAAAAGACGAGGATTTCCTGGACGGGGAACCTACTACGGGTCCTAGCAAGAAGGATGATGGAGAGGACCTGGACGAAGAGGAGATCCGGAAGATAGAGCGTATGATGGTTAAGCTCCAGGCTGTGCGCGATACGAGCGCCGGGTTGCCAGAACAACAGCGGAAGAAAGTAGCCGCGAAAGCAGTGGCCGAGGTGATGAAGGAGTTATGAGCAAATGCAAGCTATGACCTTATAAAAGAGGGAATTCTCAGACTTTAACCGTGAGTGTTGTAGAATCAAATGATACGACACTTCTTAAGAACAATAAGGCCTCGATAGACAATTCTTTGACTCCAATGAATCCAGGAACTAAGGATATTGTTGGAAACTTGTCGCAACCAGGTACATACCCAGGCAAAGTTAGAAATCAAAATTAAAGGGATATAAACTGATCATAGGAACAAGAGACTTCACATGAAAATACACTAAGAGGAAATCTCTAGCTTCGCCGCTAGTTTACACTAAGCACACTGAAGATAAGGAGCTCGTTGTTAACGATCTTAGATCTTAATACTCATTAGGAGTGTTTACATTAAACCGCAGTTTCCAAGCAAAAAGCAGGACCTGTAAATAAGCAAATAAGGAGCACTCATTAAAACAGCACACCAACCCAACAAGATAGAGCTATGATTACGGCTATCCCTAAATCCATCCTACCTGGCTAGAACTCATAAACTACTCCCCACCATTAAAGTTGTAAATTTATATATATACCTAGGTAGGTATTCAAGTTAAAATACAGTATTTAGAAATCTTCCGAGCTTTCTTTAATATCCATACACTTCCAAAATCTATCGCTGCCCGAAAGCGACGAGTAAGACAGTTATTATTTCTTCAAAGCTCACAACCGTCGGAATAGAAGCTACAAAGATGCTTTCTTGTAACTTGATACTGAGAATATTTCCCCTCCTTTCTTTAATACAATAGCGCCGAAGGAACCTGAATCTTCACAGCAACCTAATAAAAAGCGTCGAGAATTAGACTTTAATTCACCATCATTTTCTATTCTGATAATTAATCAGCCTTAACTACATTTTTAAGACTTCTATCCATCCTATTACTACCTAATGATATGGAGATTTTGTTGTAATCCACATAAATGCTTAGCCCAACTACCTTCTCTCTGGTGACATTTTCGCTCCTACACCATTTTCAGTTGGGTTTATAGGTACCCAACTGCAGTTTTAGTGCGTGTCTGATTTCCTTCAATAGCTTACTAACCCCTTTACAAGGTGTCTCAGTACCTAGGTATCATCATCAAATCAGTATATGGGCGAGTATAAACCTAGGTTGTCTGTAGGTAAAAAGGGTAGCAAACCCAATGGAAAGGGGGGTAGTTTTAAGAGTTGATAAAGGGGTGTCTAGAAACTTGGCTGGTAGGGCTATTAGAATTATTATGAGCGATGGCACGTCGTGAGTCAGAAGTTTAGGTACCTTTACTAATTCTTGCAGTTTTTCTTATCATGTACTCGTTCTACTTTGGCTTATGTTCTCTCTATTGATAGTAAGCTGATGGTTCTCGTTGAAGTGGATTCGAGACCCATCACACAGTAAGGGGATCGAATGGAGCTAACAGATATCGTATAACTTAGAATCGCGTCATTTTCCCTGCTTGTCGTATAGGCTTTTACAATTTGTTTGCGTGAAGATGCGCGAGCTTGACTAGCCCTGCGACTACATTGGCTTTGAACATAGAATGAGTTTACCTATCTTTCCCGATTTTTACTAGGGTAGCAGAGCCTCATGATGAACATATTTGCCAAGAAGATCAAACACACATTGACCACGAGATCATCTACAGCCAAGCTAACCTGGCTCGTCATCCACTGATCGTTTCACGTTTGTAGTGATGACCTATATAAAGCAACAGCCTCTGTGGTATCATGTTTCGGTATTTCGGATCCGAACGAGTCCCTTACCTTAAACAGGTGGCTAAGCCCGCGGTGGGGTCTTCCGATACGGAGTAGATGTTATTTCGGGTTGACGCTCGTCTATCTACGCTTATCGAAGTTTGCACATGTTGAGGGACAGTTGTCGGAAGCCTTTGAGAAGCATGAAGAGGCCCAGGGCGTCGATCAAGGTGCCAAGCAAAACTCATATCTACCAGTGATATACGTGTCGTGGACACTAGTGTACACATCTTTCCAGGTTCCTGAGTTAAATGAACTCCATCGGCGACGACGTTGATGTTCTCTATAGTAAAGGCCCCAGAGAATCGTAATGATGAGGTAGAAATGCTTGATATGCCAAAGCAACTAAGAGTTACTGAATCATGCAAACAAAAGTCAAGAAATTAAGACCATGGGTGCTAACAGCATCGCGGCTTAATACCCTGGTCATGTAAGTAATACGACGCATACACTAGAAACCCCAGACTGCTCTAACTAAAGTGGGCATGTTTCGAGTCAGCTTCGTTTCAATACGGTTAAACAGCACGGCCGAAGGTAACGTCGCAGATGAGCGGAGATCGAGAAGCGTCGTTCGAGACGGCCTATGACCACATATAACCCGGGTAAGATGCGATAGGGGTGCATGACAATCTGAAAGGTGCCCGTGACATGGCTTCTCTTAATAGAGCAACTTAAGCGGGGATGTTATCTAATGCCTCTTTGCTTACCTTCAGGTGATTTTTGGTGTAGATAGACGAGGAGCTGAGGCCCGAAGCTCGGATCCCGAAGCGACGGACAGACGAAGCTAGGATCGCAGAAGATTTCCCTCTCCCCGATCTTTAAAAAAATAATCCGAAAGATCTTCAACACAGACCTACTAACCTAGCCTTATGAATTTTTGTAATACATATATGATATATTACCTATGTTTAATCATAGGTAGGATGCGAAATATAAATATTGGTATATTTCGTGTCGTCAAAATTGTACTTAACAAAATGCTGTAATTTACAAGATATGAGAAATGACTGACGAATTGCCCACTTAAGTGCCATTTCCGTGAGATATCGTTTTAAGGCAAGCCCTAGCCAGCAGAAACAGGACTTCCAGGGCTCTTTTGGTATCGTAGCTGACCAGCTAGCCTAGACTTCCCCCCTGTGAGCTTGCAGATGTAACACAACAATACATACATTACCTAGGTACTTAGAAGTCTGTGCTAAATCGTATCATGAAAAGAATAGATGTGGGTAGTCCTATGGGTTGACGCATAAAATTCGGAGGTTTTTGAAAGTCTTGCTCATTATATAGAATTAAAGAAGTATGAGGTTTTATGAATTTTATTAGGAGGAAAGGCTCGAGAGTAGGCTAACTGCTTTTCGAGCTGCTATCAAGCATATTTTACGTTTTGTAAAGATTCATGATCATATTTGCCATATTATCTTCAGGCCAGTAGACGGACAGGTATAGGTACTGAGTAAAATATACCACGTCGGCTGGTCGGCACTGATATTGCTGCAACAGGGCATTGTATCTTTTGGGTATGTGATAGACAAGTGGGATGTGAGTCGTGACAAGTCTTAGGGCCGTTATCTTCGAGACCTACATGTATGTACTTACATAGTACGTGTTAAACATCTCCCTTGCTACCTACCTAGGTAATAGTAAGTACCGTATTCTCATACCATTACTATCTCACAAACGAGCAGTTGCGAAGCTTGGGGCGCGCTAACATTTAAGCTACCGGTTGATCTCTAATACGATCTATTATAATACGATCTTTAGATGCACCCATTAAGAAGGCCCTAGCTTATGATAGGACATTAAGATAACTACACTACCGTGCTTAAGCGAGCCGTCGAAGCCGAATGGTGTAGCTGAAGACTTGGAGACTGATCGGTGGTGATACGTGTACATACTTATGTAGCAGCAAAGGGAGCACAGTACAGTGTCAGTCGAATATGTATTCCTCCACATAGTAAGGGGGAACTATTAGACAAAAAAACACCGCCGAGCTGGCGAATGGGGAGACGGTCAGCTTGGAAAGAAGCTGTGCGCACGGTGCATGATCGACGGGACAAAAAATGGAACACAACTTATGTGTAGTACCCTTCTCCTTTATGCGGCTTACGGGCTCGACGTCCAAGCGTAGAAGGATTATGGAATGTGGAATGCCCTCTTAGCAGCAGATCGAACGTGTCTTGGTGAGTTTCCCGAGCCAGACAGATTTGCTTCCGCCGGACGGGCAGGACGGGCAGGACGGGTATCGTGTTGGTGTGTCATCCGTTGATCGTTGATCCTTCAGGTACACAAAGAAGTTTTTTCTCTTGCACTCTCTATCTTGTTGGAGGCTGAGACCAGTGGTATACCATGTTTCCTATGGCGTGGAGCCGTTTAATCGAATTAAGAGAAGCCTCATGCACGTTTGTGGAGTGTCTTCGAAGGTGGGTTACCTTTTCTGCAAGGTACAATGTGTACATAATAATATACGCGAATCATGGGGACGCGTGATGCTTCTCAAGGTCCAGGGCTCAGGGCTCAGGGGTTAGAAACACTAGTGCTGAAAATCTAGGTACGTCAAGCTAACCTGTAAGAGGTAAGAGGCGGCATGGCATTGGATGCGCTTATGTAGGTACTATGTAGTGTAGGTGAGCATCTACCAGGTACTTAGGCACTGTGCTAAGCTATGGGGGATTGGCCGGGTTTCCACCGTCTCGTTGAGGTTATTCTCATCCATACTAGGTACACTAGATACGTATTATGGTAGGTACATATCTGTGGAATATCCGGGCTACCGGGTTACTTGATATGGCCAGTTATGTCATATCATATCAACATACTACCCAGTGGTCCGATTGGGAACAATATTGCGTTGTCATGAAGGGCTGTGATCATGGAGCTGACACGTACCTAAGCTTTTACAGCTCTCCGAATCCTTTGAAAGTTGGGAGCCGGTATGTGCCGCTATTTTTCGGCTGTACGTACAGATATGTATGTCTCAAGCCGCCTAAAATATTCTTGCGGATGCTTGGCGAGCCCGAACGGTCTAGAGTTTTTGCTAATCGGAACGTGAGGGATTGGCAAGGGATGCCACCTAGGTATCCTGCGGCTCGACCTCTTCGGTAGTAGGAGAAGCAGCCCTGTTCGAAACAATTTTTTATTGGAATACCGACTACGCGGTCGACTGGCTTAACGTAAGGCGTGATGTTTTCAGGGCGCGTTGCAAAGGGAGTCGATGGTACCTGCAAAAATGATCAAGATAAAAAGCGTGGCAGTGTTTTCATTGGAGTTATCGTTCAACTGCTCGATGGGTCAGGGTCTCTCGGCTGATAAAACCGCCATTGGCACAAGACGATGAATAGAGGTAAAAGCCCTAAATCCTCATGGCGTGAAGCCGCAGAGCCGTTCCTAGTGTAGTATTTGCGGATGTGTAACCTTTCCATAATAGGATAAGACTTAGAACCGTGGATGACGGAATGCACAAGTACCAGGAGAAGGATATGCTATCTACACAGTGCGCGTAGATGAGTAAAGGCATACGAAGCCATCAGCGTACTACTGCAGGAACACGGCGGACGGTCCGCCGTTCTACTGGCTCTCACTAATGCAGGTACAAGTACCCACACAGTTTCTAAAGTTCAACTCATCATGATCCCCCTAAACAGAATCGAAGAAATCGGAGAAAGAGTGTCCATCTTGGATCATCAGCTCTGCGTTGCTAGGTCTTATCTCCCCCAAATCCGAAAGAGGCGCTGGCGGAGAAGAGCATGGGTCATTCCGTGGTCGAGCCATTGGTTCCTGAGAGAGTTGCCACCTGATTAAGACGCGGTCAACCGCGTGAATGTCTTAACTGTTGCGGGAAAACATGCAGGGATAAAATGGCCTCTACCTGGCTGCTAAAAGGTAGATCATACCAGGCAGCTGCTAAGCTCTCAGGATCGTTTATTCAGCGGTTGCATCTCAGGGGAACCGCTGAACAGTACCCTTGCTTTCATACTGCCGCTCATATGTATGTATTCATGTACGAATTCTGCCAACAAGAATGGATAACTGGGCTGCTGGGTGCTTAGGTGGTTTGGGTGAATACCGACGGTCAGCATGAGCTGGCTACGGCCCCATCTACAGCCCCGTCATGTTTGTGTCGGTCAGCTTAGTGTCAGGTCCGACGATGAAGAGAATATCTTTTGGCTCTTGACCCCCCCCCCTTTTCTTGCATCGGCAGTCCTGTCTAGTGTAGTGGGACGACCAAGGAATTCCATTGGCCCTAAAATGTACGCCGTCAAACAACCCCCAACCAGTGGTAACCACCACGACCACTAGAACGGATCGCCATCTAGACTTTTCGAGACCAGACAGTTACATAACATTATGTATTTATTTGGCTCCTGGTAGTAAAAACGCAGCCCAGCAGAAAAAGAGACATTAACAAATCTCACTATTCGAGAAGGCCATTAAATATCCTCTACCGCATTCACGTAACAATCCATATATATATATATATCGTTCTATCACCTGCTTAGTACTAGACAGATAGGATTTCTGAATGGTTCTGGATCTCGTTGACTATACATAGTGTAGAATGACCGAGTCCCAACGCATTGGAGATCAATGGGAGTTCCCACATGTACGAGCGGTTCGGGGAACAGTCGTACAAATTCCGTCCACAATGTTTGAGTAGGTAGTGTAGTGTATCTGTTAACTCGGATCAGTCCACATAAAGGCAGTGGCAGATCAGCAAGCTCGGATTCAACACTGCCAAACGGAACGGGTCGCTAAAGTCCGGAACTGGCCCCGACCTTCCTGTGATCGGAAACCACGGCGCGCTTTTACTGATGTTGTCATGTCGTCTTCTGGCTGACCGAGTCTTGAGACGAGGAAAACGAAGACAAACAAGAAACAAAAGACATTGATGTTTAACTCGCTGCCTTTTAAGTCGACACTGTTGGTCGACATTGTGTCTGAAGCACATTTGTATGGTGACCGATACACCAGAAGTTGGCCGCGCACGTCAGCAAGGATCGCACAAGCTCTCTCAGCCGGTGCCGCCGTAGCTACTCAGGTAGGTACACCTAAATATCATGCCACAGCCGGTATGATATTCGCACTGTCTATAACGCCTGCAATCCTTTCACCCCCAAGTACCGCCAGAGTGGTAGGTACCCTGGAATTCTGAGGAGCAAGGCAAGTAGGTGTAGTGTACAGTATTTTGCAGCCACTTATTCCACACACTTACATCCCATACTTCAGAGCCTTGGATATCTCAAGTTGTGCAGTTGCCCACGAGCATAGACGATTTGGCGACGAAATGGTAGTAAATACTCAAATCGATTCGGCGATTTGTAGCAGTACCTACCGAGGCACATACCTACCTCCTACCTACACTACCTACATAGGTAACCTAGGTAGGTACTACATAGTACGGTGGAAGTCATCGTCAGGGGTGCGGTCCCACAAACGTGCTGATAGAGTCCCACGACGGGACCTTTCTAACATCGTGTTCCATTCGACATCTAGCCCACTTATTCAAGGTCTATCCGACGATCTGCCTAGTGTAGCTGTCTGTTTCTTTGCGGGCGAGATAAAACACATGTCCTCGTACTGAGGGGCAATGTACGGCAAAACCAGACAGGCCGGATTTAATGCAATTTTGCATTGAAGGTATGATGGCCTCATAGCCTTGTGCTTGTGTTGGATAATCCACTATACCCTAGGTAGGTATCCTAAATCCGACGCTGAAGGAGTTACCTAGGTAAGTTAGGTAAGGAGCATTTCTTCCAGTGCGTGCAAATGGGGAAAAGACGGTGTGCATTTCCTACGAATATATCAGCAGGTGTGTGGAAGAGCAGCAGAGGAAAGAAAAAAAAAAAAGGCGAAAAAATTAATGGATGGATAATGGATCGATACAGTTAGGAAGACTCCAGTCAAATTGCGCGATTGGTTCTCCGGCTTCTCAAAGTCTCCACATTATTCACCCTGATAGGTCAGTCATCCGTAACCCTAATGTGTAGTGCAAATGCATAAATGCGCTAGCTTAGGTACATTCCATACTGTACCTTACCTACCTAAGGTATTTTAGGTATTTAGTCAGTCTGGGCAGCGTCACGGTATCAGAAACAAAAGGCACCAATCAAGCCCTGGCTTAACCCACCCAGCGCGGCCCCCGCGAAACCGTATCGCGCCCTAACTCTTAGAACCCCACCGGTGTCCAGTATCAGGTACCGTTTTACAGGTACCGTCAGGTACAGATACCAATCCGACGGCCCCATCCCCAACCTGATGCGTGCTAACTGCCCACTTAGGCCGTCTACCAAGCCAGGCTGATCCCCGTCGCTGATGCAGCAGTTAACAGCCCTCGCTCGTCGCTCTTACCATACAGCCCATAGTACCTAGGTAGGTACCACCTAGTACCGACTACTGCGGGCCGCCCTTACTCTTGCCTGACTGGACATTGGACCTTGGACCTTGGACCAAGGTTTCCTCCTTTTTTTCCCCCTCCTCCCTTTTTTTCGGTTGGCTTCTCTCCATCTTCATCTTCTTTTTTTTTCTTCCCCGTATCGTCAGTGTCGTCGTTTGTCGACAATTCTTCTACCCTTTCTCCCCCCGGTCATATTCGTTATTTCCTTTTTTCTTCGAACCCACGCTCTCTTTTCATATTCATAGCCATTACGGACACCGTCACTCCTTTCGGGTCCATTTCATTCCTTAGGCTTTACTAACTCAACAACATCACCAATCATCGTGGTCGCTTATTACCAACGTATCTACTAGTAGTAGCATATCTTGTACACGACGACTCACATTAACCCGACAGCGCGCATAGTATACCGCTTCGGACCGACGCTCCTTGATAGATATTATCAAATTTTTACCACTTCGAGATAACCCTCATTGGGAATAATACATTCGATATTCCGTTCCGGCGCGGTCGTGAAAACCCCTACCGATATCGCGTTTAAGCTCACGATTTCGAGGTCGATCGCACCGAATTCATTTATTTATTAACAAGGACAACAAGAACAACAACACTCCTTTCAAGCCTCTGGATCTCTAGACATGGAGACTCCCATTAAGATGGAACAATCATGTTCCGCGGCTCCAACTGTCGCGGCTCACAACCATTCTACACCAGAGGCCATATCAACTCCGGCTACCTCGGTCGATATGAAGAACAGCCAGTCTCCCTCGCCGTCTTCAACACACTCGGCCTCACAATCCAACGCCAATTCGAGACGCCCGCCGCGCAAGAGCACGCTTACTCAACAGCAAAAGAACCAGAAGCGACAGCGCGCAACTCAGGATCAACTGACGACGCTAGAGATGGAATTTAACAAGAACCCTACCCCGACTGCGAATGTTCGCGAGAGGATAGCGGAGGAGATCAACATGACCGAAAGGTCTGTTCAGATCTGGTTCCAGAACCGGTATGTTTATCTTCCCGCCTAATCAAGAGATTATATTGCTAAATCCTTAGGTAGACGTGCCAAAATCAAGCTTTTAGCTAAGAAAAGCCTGGAAACTGGCGAGGATATCGACTCTATCCCCGAGTCGATGCGAGCGTATTTGGCCATGCAGGCCATGGAATCCGGAAAGGGTCTTGGTGGTCCCTATATGGGACGTACCGGTCTCCTACCTTACGGATCGATGATGTTGGGAGGCGAGCAGGGTGGACATGGGAAAGTCCGTAAGTATCGCCAGAGCGCCTTGAAATGGGAGCAGATTACTTACAATATTAGTGATACACCACTTGACGTGTCGATCTTTGAGCGTTGGAAAATGGACACGCGTTGGGCAGAACACCATGGACCTCATCATCTTCTACTCCCCTGAGAAGTGCACCATGACTTACTACATCAACAACGATCAAGCGGGATATAAAATCGAGTACAACTTCAACGCGATCAAGAACATCTACCTCGAGAACCATGAGGGTGACGTGAACAAGCTAGGTGGCATCGTCATCGAGTTAAACCGACCTCCCAATTTCTTCATGGACTCATCTCCCAACTCGAATGGGTTCTTCCAATGTGGTGACTTTACCGAGGATCAGCAGGCTACACACTGCCTCGTACACCATCTTGGTGGCAACCCTAAGGTACTCAGTGGCCAGCTCGCCAAACTCGCATCTCTCGAGTCGTTTACGAACCGACACAACCCGAATCCTTTCGACATGACTCACGCCATGTCCGTTTCTGCCCCCGTGTCCCCTACGAACCGCCCCGCCTCGCAGCCAAACTTCGGTCCACCGCATGTCGGCATGTATCAGGAGTCGCAATGGGGCATCCACCCTATGCAAGGCGGTATGCGTGCGCCAGGACACAAGCGCCAGCGCAGCAGATCGGTGCCCACAGCTGTAGACTTCTCTATGTTCCAGAACCCGATGCCGTCGTTTTACATACAGCATCCGGGTGAGCCTCAAGCGCACAGCCCTAACATCTACGCGCCTGTCCCACAGCAGGCTAATGGCCTTAATAATGTTGGTCCTAATCTACGCATCGATACCCAGGCTTCGTACGGCATGGATTTGAGGCAGTACCCTCTATCTGCTGCTACCACCGCTCCCTCCGAGTATGCTAGTCCGAATTTCTTCTCGCAAGCTCCGGAGAACACGCCTTTGCCTGCTTCGAGCTTTAATACTCCGTATAGCAGCACATTCCTCTCGCCGATGCCCCAGATTCCGCAGTCTGTGTCACCGCTGTCTTATACTAGCCACGGTGACCCGGCCATAGTCGAACAGTCGCCGCCTCTCTCCATGCTTCAACGCCCATCCTCTGCCGACCTCTATGGCATGGGGGATTCCGCCATTTCCGAGGATGGTCATAGCCTGAATGAGATGTATTCGAAACACTCTCTCAACCTTCCTATGCACCACCCCCATTCTCCTGGCTTCGTGGAACACAACCAGGCCGATCTAGACATGAGTCAGCTAGTTCAGTTTGACACTGTCGACCCGTCGAGCCTATCTCCCGAGAGCATGCAGCATCCTTGATATCTTTGCTTTTTTTGGATCGTCCGTCTTGGAATTCTTTTAATAGTCAGAGCACACTATGCCATGCGTGCATGATAGTTGCTATTGTCTGTCTTTTTTCCTCTCCTACTCGTGGCGTTGTGGAACTCTATACCTCTTGTCGGTTTGGTCTGCTTCCCTTTATTCTTGAAAACCACCTTTCTCCGATCTGCTCTTCGGTATACGAGATTTCATCTGATTCTTGACCCATTTCATCGATTCCATCGGCCACACAGCTCAGCATGACGAAACTTTGCTTCGGCATTCGATTGTGCATGTCAGGTACAGCGATCGTACCTTTTGTTATAACGCATTGCTTCTTTTTCGCCTTCAGGGAGGAATTCACCTGTCTTCCATATGGCCTTCGCCATTTGGGCTAATACCGGAAATTCGGATCTAATCCAATTCGCCAACCTGGATTGAGATACTTGCAGGTTGTTCTTATTTCTTTTCGCATTTACGAAAATAAGCGATGTTCTTTTTCTGGCTGCGGGGCGATCAAAAACAGATGAACATGGAAGAAGCCCAGGAGGCTTGGGTTCGCGGATAGTAATTTTTAAATACGTCTGCCGGGGATCAGCAGTCAGAGCTGGTCTGCTGGATTTATTATCGGTTGGCATGTACCAACCGAGAGATTAATGATGATTGATACCTCGGGAACGGACTGTTGAGGTTTAAAATAGCCTGGGCAGGCGGTATAACATTTATCGATGGCGTGGAAGTCTACGGCGAAAGCCCTGGCGCTATCTAGTGTTTGTTTACTGCGCATTGTCAAGGTGGATTGCTTTGACTAGCCCAATGTAACTCAATGAAGATGAAGAAGAGATTCCCCGTTTGCTTATTTTTTTGTCACGAATTTACGGCGAAGGGTTATAATACACCGGAATATAGAATCACATACGCGAATTGAAATGTATTATCTCTTAAGTGATTAGTTTCGTCCTACGCTTTCTCTTGGGTATCTTCAGTTTTCACTATTGTACTACCTTAGGCAGGCATTGTTAATGGTGGGCGCAATTCGTCGTCTTGTCGATTTCTTGACCAGTTGAGACCGAGTTCCGTTGGCGTTGACTCCCTTTACTGGCAGTGGATATCGCCCCCTATCCTCCTTCCCAGATTACCTAGGTGGAAGAGACCTGTTGTCGTTTATTAGCATCATGGATGGAAGAATACTTACTCTTTGGTATCGAACTTCATCAAAACTATATCAGCCCATATTCGCTACACCAAAGCGGTATGTATTATACTCAGTTATAAGGGGGCTGGTAACGGCTAACCTACCTAACCTAGGTACTTGATTGTCTTATCGGATTCATATTCTAAAAACATCTACGTTGAGAATGAAATATTTGGTTAAGATGGTGATGCATGATCTTCTAGGCGCGCGTATTGTGATGATATGCCGTTGATCATATATACAGTATATAGGGCTTGAAGGAGAGGAGGAACGAGACACTCATACCGATTTCCTCTACCCACAAGACGTTACAAGGCATAGCTGAACTTTGTGTGTCTAGGACTTTATATGAACATCGACGTAGTTCCTATATCAGCTCGCATAGAATGTCATGGGTGCCCAGGTGAGTTTAAGCCCATTTTAGTAATATGCAACATCACAGTTGCTAGCCGATTTATTGACACTTCACTATGGGCTAATGTCGGTTGGCACCTACGGTTTGTGAATTTACTAATTTTCTACCTAGATAGGAGCTAGAATATCCCATGACTCGAGTTACAGCTGTTCCTGAGGTGAATCTTCGTAGCGCGAGGGCTAAAGACTACCTAGTGAGAGACTGAGTCGTTATTGAGGCCATGTTTCTCCTAGGTTGCTAAGAAGAAGTATGATGGTAGCACGGGTTGAATGTATTATTTCGGTGTCTTATTTGAGCAGGACTGTCTTCGAGCTTCCTAGTCTGTGATCGCAGATCTCGCGAGATAATAGTTGGTTTCCTACGGTTGACTGTCGACTAACCCCCCAGCCCCCATGATCGGCGAGTGGCTACCTAGATAGATTCAACTTAAACGATATGGACGTCAACGAATGTGTCTGTTTCATATCGCATACAAGCTATCAGTCCAAGTTTTATATCCTTATTGCTTTGCTTGTCTGTTATTCAGGTATGATCTCAAACTCTGGGCTGAAAAAAATAGGTTCCACCGTGATCTTACGTGAGACCTTAGTCAACGTAAACTAGTGTGTATCTAGTTAAGACAGCTTGAGCTGATATATACACTAAATAGGACTCCTGCGCCTTTGATTATTTTCAAATCGTGATATGTATACCTACCTAGGTAGGTATGCATATATAACCTTTAACGATACCTAGTAATATGCCGGGGGCCGCAAGGCAGCTGCCAGAGCGCATCAGACTTTCAACGTGGACGGTTCTAAGGTTGCTTTCGCGAGGGCGCAGGCCCGGGCGATGGATCACCGTGCCGCAAGTGTCGAGCTGACACAGCTCTCCTGCTTCTCGGAAGATGATGCCACTTACCTAAGTACAGATCCTGCTGCTTTACGAGTAACGACGATCGAAGAAATACCAACTTTCTGTTTTACAACTCCTGGTGGCTGTTAATATGGCAGTTATAATATTTAGGTAGGATGTAACTCCTTCTGCTCCTTGCATGGTCGATAAACTTCTCACGCTAAATAAGTCTGCAGATATAGTGCGTAAGCAATACGAGGCTTAGAAAAAAAAAAGCCACCTATCATGATGGTCTCGGCCGTTGTGCTAGGTACATTCACTGGAATATTATGGCGTAGTGATTTATGTGCTTCGTACCTATCAGCCTATTACTCGTTAAGAATAATTTGAGGATTATGAGTGGTTTATCGAAGACGGGGAACAACCTTCACTGAGGTTTAAGGATCGTCATAATTGTCGTCATGTTTTACGATACATAATACATTTGCTGTCGTTGGGAGTGGCGCAGTGTTCTGACGCATGCTTTTAAGTACGACAATCGTGTGATGATTATTCATATGTCCGTAAAATGGACCAACAACACTTAACTTCGGTGCTTCGGTAGAGTTACCTTGATGCTTTTATTTTATTTTCACTTACCTAGTATACCTAGGTAAGAAGAGGTTTACCTAATTCATGGTGGCTGTAAAATACTAAAAGTAGTGGCTATGTTTCAGCTTATCAACTTATACTTACTGGGTATGCCGTGGAGAGTCCCGATATTTATGCACTTGTAAGGATGCTACCAGCCTTCAGATTCTTAACAGGGATACGTTAGCGATGAAAAGGTGCTTATTCTTTTTAGCCCTGACGGATTGGGGACTAAAATCCTTAGCCCCCGGTTTTAATGATTTTAAGAAATCTATACTACACACTGCTACAGTAATACCTGGAGACACCTTTCACGGCTCACCAATTTCTAATTTTATAACATTGTCGTCTACTTCAAATCTGCGGCTGATCTTCTAGTAAAGATACAATACCCATATGGGTACTTGAGTGCCAAAGTTGCGAATGCACCCAAGCCAAGTTACGACCGGAAAGGGCATCTATCTACACTAGAAAGATTGAAGATTCGAATCTTTACCTCTAGGTACCTAGTCTGCTAGTGTAGGCAGAGTACATTCATACTGCATTGATCTTGCTACCCCTCGTGCTTCCCCTCACGGTTCCATGTTGGGTAACGCGGGTCCTCGGAAACCGGCTACGTACCTCTTAGATAGGTAGGTACAGCTATCGGTACAACACCTAAGTACCTAGGTAGGTATAGGTATACCGAAGGATGTGAGCCAGGGGTCTGGGGGTCTGGGGGTGGCAGATGGCATAGGCATCTACATACTCCAATCCAATGGAGATGGAGGCATTGTTAGACTTTGCGGCTATGCTCTCGGCGACTGAGAACAACTTGCAACTGCCAATCCCTAATCCATAATCCCCAATCCTGTTTAACAAGGTCTAGCCATTCCCAGCCAGTATAGCTACGGTATTCTACCTAGGATGGACGTAGGTATCGTTGGAACCTAACAATCATAGGAGGTACCTAAGTCCTAGGTAATCATGTTAACGGGTGACACATTGCGCTTTGTTTTCTCTTATTTCTATTATTTCTGCTATTCTTCTTTGGCTAATAACCTACTTCCCTTCCCTTCTCACTCTTCCGTTTAAAGTGTTCTCACAAACTGCTTTGTCGCAGTGATGATGTACCTATTAGATTGCTTCGTAATATATGCTTCTATACTACTACCTATATCCCTTTTTCTTGTCTAGCGACTCTCCCCTCCCCCCTTCCCCATCCCTCGCTTTATCTGGTCACGGTGCCGCCTTTTTACCAGCGTCGGTCAGAAGTCTAACTAGTCCGTGGTCTCGCCCATACCTAGGCCTTGATTTTGCCTATTCCTGGGGGTATTCGATAGTGCCATAGCATAGGTTGAGCCTTTTATATAATAACCGTCCAATCATAACCTGCCGATGAGTCCACGATCCCGGAGGCTAATCAATAGTTGGCTCTATTCCGACAAGACCCCCGCGATCGAACATTAGCTGAATTGTTTCCTTGCGGGTCTTGGCGAGTCTGGGCCCGAGACCCAAATTGCATAATCCTCCCGCTTGGGACCATGTCGAACTACGATGACAATCCCGAGCCGACTAATTCGTCGCGGCAGGATTACTCTCCTCTGGATTCCAATTTTAGGACTGCAAATGCTGGTGGTGGTGAAGAGCGACAACATCATAGTAGCAGTTGGCAGCCGAGGCGAACAGATACTGTCAACTCTACGAATCGCGTCCGGTTTTCTAACGATGTCCCCTACGACGAAGAAGAATCACGTAGAATAGACGCTTCTATTCACCCCCCGGACGATTCACGAATGGACTCTAATAACCCTTCCCAAGCTTCCCGAGCGCATACTTCATCACTAAAGCCGGCCGATAATCGATCTGAAGGACGACATGTAGGATATATCTTCAATACGTCGATGGAAGGAGGAGGAAAGCCGCGGGTCTTGTCTGATCATGGAAAGGTGGGTCAGGATACTGACGACACTGATCATGACACCCCTTTCCGGCTCGACAACTATCGTGCGTGGGTTAACCGGCAACGGAAACGGGCTCGGGGACCACGAGCGAGGTTCGAACAGCAATTCAACGACTACTATCAGAAATGGATTATCGAAGGCCTCCTGCGCCAGAAGCCCCTTCCCCCGAGTCGTGATGGTCGACATATACCAATTACTGCCGGCGCCGTACGCAAGGTGCCGCTAATTGACGAGCGTAGTGGTGGACAGTATATATCAAACTTCATACGCTCCAGTCGGTACACCAAATGGACCTTCATGCCGAAGCAGCTCTACTTCCAGTTTAGTAAACTGGCCAACTTTTACTTCCTAATTATTGCTGTACTGCAGTTAATACCTGGTCTAAGCACGACGGGCTCATTCACCACTCTGATACCTCTTCTCATATTCGTCTCCATTAGTATGGCGAAGGAAGGGTTTGATGACTATAGGAGATATGTCTTGGACAAGACGGAGAATCTAGCCCCTGCGTGGGTTCTCGACCCCGAAAGAACAGTCCGAAAAACCGGTAGCAAGAGTAAAATAGGAGCTTTGAAAAGCCTGGGAAAGAAACGACAGGGTAAAGAGCGGGAAGAGGAAGAAGGAATGACGGAAATGAGAGAGATCGGTGAAAGCGAAGAGCAACCTATGTGGTCTGCGATTCAATGGCAAGATCTCAGGGTTGGCGATGTCATTCGGTTGCGAAGAGACCATAGTGTGCCCGCGGATATCATCATCCTACACGCAACCGGTCACAATGGAGTGGCATATATCGAAACGATGGCGCTTGATGGCGAAACAAATCTCAAGAGCAGACAGGCCTGCTCTTTGTTGGCTAAGCGCTGCGATAATATTGAGAATCTAAGGAACTGCCGAGCAGAAATCGTGTCCGAGGATCCCAATGTCGACCTTTATAACTTTGAGGGTCGTGTAACTCTTGATGGCGAAACCCGGCCGTTAACCACGAGCGATGTCGTATATCGAGGTTCCATAGTGCGAAATACCGATGAGGTGATTGGCCTGGTTATCAACACGGGCGAAGAATGCAAGATACGCATGAACGCGAACAAGGGCGTTCGTGCTAAAGCCCCAAAGATCCAAGGCTTACTGAATCGCATTGTTATTCTCCTCGTTTTGGTCGTGCTCACCCTCACTGTCGGCTGCATGGGTGGATACTATATCTGGAAGGGTTCCTACGAGAAGAACGCACCCTACCTACAAGACGCCGGTGTGCCTTTTGCGCATATCTGGTTTGGGTTCATCATAGCCTTCAACACTCTGATTCCTCTGTCATTGTACGTAAGTCTCGAGATCATCAAGGTTGGGCAGTTTTTCATGTTAGATGACGTGGAGATGTACGACCCCGAAACAGACACACCGATGGTTGCCAATACTACTACCATCCTAGAAAACTTGGGTCAAGTCAATTACATCTTCTCCGATAAAACTGGCACTTTGACGGAGAATAAGATGCGCTTCCGGAAGCTCAGCGTTGCGGGGACAGCCTGGTTGCATGATATGGATATTGCGCGGGATCAGCAAAACAGCAAATCGCGCATGGCTACGGGGAACCTAGAAGGTCTAGATGGACAAGTCGACGGCGGAACGGACACAAATGTCATCTTCGAGAGAGACGAGCGAGTTGAGGCGCCGTTGATTGGTAACCAGCAACAGCCTACCTCTGACCCGACACCAAGAGCTCGACCAGGACAATCTCTGCCTATACCAAAGACAGAAGCCATGCTAAGCTATATTCAGCAAAATCCTGATACGACTTTTTCAAAGAAAGCTCGGCAATTTCTCCTCTGTGTGGCCTTGTGCCACACGTGCTTACCAGAGGTGAAGGAGAACGGCGAAATTGCCTTTCAAGCTGCGTCCCCAGACGAACTCGCGCTGGTTCAAGCTGCTCAAGATCTAGGCTACCTCCTCATTGATCGCCCAACGCATTCTATCAGACTTCAATTCCAGAATCCCGAAGGAGGGCCTGTCACGGAGACGTATGAAGCGCTGGACGTGATCGAATTTAGCAGCAAGCGGAAGAGAATGTCAATTATCATACGGATGCCAGACGGCAGAATTTGTGTTTTCTGCAAGGGCGCTGATAATGTCATGATCGCCCGTTTAAGAAATGCGCTCCTCGCCAAACAGAAAGCATCCGCTGTAGAACGGAGAGCCAGTAGACGGAAGAGCATGGAGGCAGAAAGGGCTATGCACCGCATAAGCGGCACTTATAGCTCTAGAAATAGTATAAGCAAGCGAAATAGTATCTTCCGGAAGGGTAGCCGACCCAAATCTACCGAGTTGAATCGTCACTCAGTCGTATCGGATGACCTCGACACCTGGCTGACGAGGCGCGAGACATTGGATTTGGATGATGCCGCAAGATACGATGAAAGTTATAATACACCTAGACAGTCTATTGTTCTCTCGCCAGTGCTGCTTGCCGGGAGTGCCGATGTTTACGACGGAATAGTGGACGAGTTTACAGCTGCGGATGATGGTGCTATCTTTGAGCGGTGCTTCCAACACATCGGCGAGTTTGCCTCGGAAGGCCTGAGAACTCTCCTCTTTGCTTATCGTTATGTTAGTAACGAGGAATATGAGGAGTGGAAGAAGGTCTACCGGGCCGCCACTACGAGTCTGGTAGACAGGCAAACCCGGGTTGAGGAAGCGGCTGAACTAATCGAGAGGGACTTTGACCTTGCTGGCGCTTCTGCCATCGAAGACAAGCTCCAGCAAGGGGTTCCCGAAACAATCGAGAAGCTTCGCAGGGCAAATATCAAAGTGTGGATGCTCACTGGCGATAAACGCGAGACGGCAATCAACATTGCACACTCTGCGAAGCTGGCCAAGCCATTTTCCGAAGTCTATATTCTGGATGTCACCGAGCAGGATCTACAAGAGAAGATAACGTCCACTCTGATTGAAATTGGCCGCGGCATGGTGGCTCATTCCGTTCTCGTCGTTGACGGCCATACTTTGAGTGTGATCGAAAAGGATGAGTCCTTGAAGATAATGTTTTACGACCTCGCTGTTCGTATGGATTCGGTTATTTGCTGCCGAGCGTCCCCGTCCCAAAAAGCAAGTCTAGTACAGGCCATTCGCGTAACAGTCCCGTCCTCGTTGACGCTGGCAATTGGTGACGGGTCGAATGACATCGCCATGATTCAAGCGTCTCACGTCGGCATCGGCATCTCTGGCCGCGAAGGCCTGCAGGCTGCCCGTGTTGCCGACTATTCGATCGCCCAGTTCAGATTTCTTCAGCGACTTCTCCTTGTCCACGGCCGCTGGATGTATCTCCGCACCGCGAAATATATTCTTGCAACATTTTGGAAAGAGTTGGTTTTTTATATCATCCAGGCTCAGTATCAACACTTCAACGGCTACACTGGAACCAGCATCTATGAGAGCTGGAGCCTCACGGTATTCAATGCACTGTTCACTTCACTACCAGTCATCCTCCTTGGAATTTTTGAAAAGGACCTGAATGCAGAAACTTTGCTCGCGGTCCCCGAGCTCTACGCGTATGGTCAACGAAGCGAAGCCTTCAACTTCAAGAAGTATTTAGCCTGGATGTTCTCGGGCGCGATCGACACCGTCATCATCTTCATGATGGTCTGGGGCTTCTTCAAGGATATTCTTTTCACCGAAAACAACTCTCTCTTCCCTCTTGGACAGTTGGCATTCACGGTTGCTGTGATACTCATCAACGTCAAGATATTGTAAGTTAACACTTAAAACTGAGTACACTTTTATGGGGGGTTTTTTTCGTTTCTCTTCTAACTAATCGTTACTAGAATACTGGAATGCCACCACAAGACGGTGATTACATTCATTGGCTTTGGCCTATCAATCATAGGCTGGTTTGTCTGGAACTTATTCATAGGAGGCATATATCCTCTTAAGTTCGGACCGTATATCGTGCGCGGTTCTTTCATTCACGAGTTCGGAAACAAGCTAGGCTGGTGGGCTACAGCGGGGGCAACGATCACGACCGTGGTCGCGGTCGAGCTAGCCCTCACGGCACTGCAGCGGATATACTTCCCCAGGGACCAGCACTTGTGGCAGGAGATCGAGCGCGAAGGTGGCGTCTCGGAGGTTCTCAAGGAACACGCCGCAGAGGAGGGACGTGCGATGCCTCCTTCGGGAGGAGATGAGGAGGGGGCCAACGATGACGTGTTAGAGCAGCAGCGGTCTCTAAGTCCCGTCCTTAGCGCGGGATCGGGTAGGAACCCGTTAAACGACTTGTATGCACCGCCAAATTCGACGCAGCGGATTCGCCGAGTCCCAGTCGGTGCTGGGGCTGGCACGCGCGGGCCGATTGTTCATAAAGGGTTACGAATACAAACGGCATGAGGGAATGATGGGGATATGAAATGAGGAACGAGGGGTTATGTCTACTACGCGAGCAAGATCATCATTGCTATTAGCCCTTACGAGGTTCTTCATTTTGGAATCGGACGACAAGCCGGCGTTTAGGAGTCGAAATGAGATAGCTTTTTCTAGCATTACATCATATAGCATATGGATTGTAGCAAGGTGGATCATTGGTCGGGATAGCAAGCGAGGTGCAGATTTGGTTGAATTAGAAAATTATAGATACCCCCAGACGCAATATAGAGTAGGTTGTATGTATCGAATTGAGCAACGTACTTGATAATACCTGGTCATGATATACGGTATATACATCTACTTAGTTCATTATGTTGTAGGGGGAGTAGTATAGCGTCCCTGCGCAATTACCAAGGCGGTACCATCTGCGGAATGGATGCTTTGGATCTTATCTTGTGGGTGTGATTTGATCTGGGGAATCTTCACGAACCCTGGTATGGTACCTGTTTTCGTCATGAACTTTTGACCCGTCGTAGGGTATTCTCGGTAGCGAACCTTGGCGTCAGGCATCGTAGGGCCGGCCATTGATAGCGAAAATATGACTGCCTTGTTCCTCGAACATGTAATTTACAGCTGTGCGGAATAATGCTTGCCATGACAGGGCGTGTGTTGTCCCCAGTCGAGCTCGTCAACCTATCACAGAGGTACCGTTGGTGGAGAAGCTGTCGTTTCATCATGACAAGGGTTGATGGAAGATTGCATCGGAATATTATTGCGTGCCGCTGTCGGTCACTTGATGTTTACTTACGATTTTCTCGTCCACCGACGGTTTTTTTTAATTGTGCCTCCACAATCTTCCTAGCTGCGCCAGAGTCGTTGCGTATATTCAAGGACTTCAAATTATGCATAAGACATTAAAAATTACGAAAGTCGGAAGGATATGGCTACCCAGCCAGGCTCGGGCTTCCAAGTTTTCGTCGCGAAGAGTCTTGGGGCGCGAAGATTGAGAGGAGGGCATCCTAATGCGACCTCAGCGGCACGTGGACATCGGCAAGACGCAAAAACCAAGGAAGGCGACGGGGAGGCGATACGGCTACTGGAGTGGGAAGATCTTCGTATGTTTTCAGCGTGCAGAGATGACTAGTGTAGACTCATTTTGTTGACGTATCTGAACAGCCCCCTGGAAGCAGTACGTAGCTTACTTGCTAGGAACTATGGAGAATCTTACGCTCACATATGACGTTGACCAGGCGCGGCAGCGAGTACTTACGAACCGGATACCGACCGGAATGCGCCTCGCTATGGTCATGCTTGCACAGCTGGTCGTATGTCCATAACGAAACGGGTTGGGTCAATTTCACGATTATTAACGGTGGCACTTGGCTGATAGACGGCAGTTAACATATTCTCCCATGTCATCGGCGCGATTATCTTCGTAGCTCTACCGTTTTATGTCTTCAGGGCCGAGGTTCCACCAAGGTATAGGCTGGCGACTACGGCCGATGTCGTGGTCTGTAGCGTATACTTCCTAGGCGTCGCTGTCTGCTTTACATTCTCGACCCTGTAAGTCTGCACCATAGCTTTCTAGACAGGCGGCCCCTAACTAACTTGTATCTAGCTTTCACACTTTTATGTGCCACAGTGAAACTGTGTACTCTCTTGGGGTCAAGCTCGACTACCAGGGTATTCTGCTGCTGATGTGGGGGGCGAATGTGCCTCTCATTTACTACAGCATGCCATGCGATTCGAGCGGCCAGGTAGCTTACTGGACTTCGAATACCGCTCTCGCCGGGCTATGTTCCCTTGCGACATTCCATCCTTCCATTGGAGGGCCCCATCTTGGAAATGTGCGAGCGGCTCTGTTTGCTACCTTTGGATTTTGTTCCGTCATCGCCCCTAATTTAATCGGAATCCTGGAGTATGGATTCGAGGAGCAGAGCCACCGGGTTGGGCTTGCTTGGATAGGGGCTACTGCTGTTTGTAATGGTACGGGCGTAATAGTATACGCCATGAAGGTTAGTATTGATGGTCACGAAGGATAGCGTCTGGTTGCTAACGGAGTTGTAGTTTCCGGAAAGATGGTATCCTCGAGTGTTTGATTTATTTGGCGCCAGTCATCAGGTCATGCACGCCATGGTCTTGCTGGCTTCTTTGCTCTACATGAAGGCCATGTTACAAGCCTTCGACTTTCATCATCAATATCCTAACCTTAGAGTCTGCTGAAAATACGCCTCATCTAAATCTTACATAGGATTATTTGAATTGCCACCGCTTCCCTCACGAAAGTGGAAATTTAAGACGCTAGCCTAAAGTCCAATCTCTTGTTCCCAGCATCTTGATGGTCGGCAAGATAGACCAGCTTCTCTTCGGAAGTCATAGCATTCCACTTGCGCTCTCTTACACGGTTTCGCCATACATAGTACGTATTTGCCAATACGTAGAGTATCAAGTTTAGTCCTAGGATGCCGATCAAGATACTATTCCCTCTCCTGTACAGCGGAGCGTCATCTGAGCGGTAGATATTGGACGAAATAATCACGCCTGCCTGCAGGAACATGTTGTATAGCGCGGCGCCTACAGCTCGGGACCGCACAGTGTTGGAGTTGCGGGAGATCCATCCGACCTGCACGGGGTGCCCTGCAATCCATCAGTCCAAACTAGAGCGGTCACCTCCTTTCGCGCACATATATATATTTCGCAATTACTTACCAAGAGGAGCCGCCAGCAACAGTGAGATCATCCCCCACGTTAACCATTTCGAAGCCTTCGTCGTATCCGCAACTCGCAAGTAGATTAGGAATGGCAGACACCAAAACTGGAAAATCGATGCGCACGCAGCAAGCTGTCCCGTGTACTCCGCGAGCGTAGCTAGGGCTAGCATGTTGATGACTAAGACTTATGTTAGTTGGCCTCTACAGTGGAATGGCGGGCGTACACACTCTTCAGAACCAAGTATGGGATCGATAGGAGGTTTGTCTGAAAGGTGTCGAAGCCGAGACCCCTTAAGGATAAGCTAAGGTATTGCTGTGGCGAGAAGGTTGGGATGTTGAACGTGAGCCCAATACCGTAGAGTGGCCTTGGGTTATGTCAGCGAGTTCTAGAATAGAGTTAGAAGTAGTTACCACAGGTCAATATCAGTCATGCTCTTCCATAGGAATTTAGGGGTGATGGGTTGTCGGTTGTGCATTGTCCCTTTGCTTGGATCGTCTCGGATGATCCTGTTGACCATGATCGTCTCCTCGCTGGTATGAGTTAGCAACTAACCTTACTGAAATTCAGCAAAGCTTTGATAGGGGGTAGTCGTATTATACCGTGCTGTAAACCAGCCGTCCTTCCCTCGGGACCAACTTGTCGTCTCAGTGGGGCCTGGCGGCATCATGACGAAAGACAAGAGCCCGATCATCCCAGTGA
Source organism: Jackrogersella multiformis (assembly GCA_902806575.1). NCBI lineage: Eukaryota > Fungi > Ascomycota > Sordariomycetes > Xylariales > Hypoxylaceae > Jackrogersella > Jackrogersella multiformis. The sequence continues at coordinate 178,981 of CADCXD010000011.1, read as the reverse complement.
TAAGTCCTTCGATGAGAAACAGCCACCGCCATCCGGAACGACCCTCGACTCCTCGCATAGGGAGTAACCCGAAGGCAACAACTGCTGCAATGATATCCGCGATGAACATACCAATCCAGAAGAAGCCCAGGCGAATTGTCAATTCGTGGTGTTTATAGAAGTACGAAAGGTACAGCACACACTAGAAGTAGAATGTCTTAAATGGAAGTACAAGTGTAGGACTGGGCATGACATACCTCCGGGATAAACCCACCTTGCAGGAAGGCCAACAACGCGCGACAGACGAGAAAAGACGGGCGGCCGTTGAGTGCGAACTGGGACGCAGAAACAACGGAGAAGAGCACAATCTGAGATGGGATCCATCGATCGGGTCCAAGCCATTTTGCTAACAGCTGTGCTGGAAACTCGCCGGCGAGGAAGCACAGGGCGTAAACCGTGTTCCCGAGGTTGTAATCTTTCATACCCTTAGCTTCGACAGTCCCTTACGGGGTCTACTTAGCGAAGTGAAGCATACCATTTGTGGTCATATGTAAATCTTCTAGGAAGTTATCAGTTAGGGATTGGGAAATATTAGCTCGGTCTAGCTCCGTTGCGGTGAACATGACGGCGGTCCAAGTCATGATGCGCCAGTCGATCTTCCTCACAACTTTATTCTCTTCTCCCCAAGTCCATCTTGCCCTCGGATCAAACCGATGAAGGTTTTCCCTACATCGCGTTAGTGAATACTTGTCGCCGTACTTGGAGGCCTAGCTCACCAGTCATCACGAGGCTTATACTGAGGTGCGATGTCTGGGTTATCGTAGACGCTTGGCTATTGATTTTCAGTATTAGATATCGTTTGGCACACCGTAATTGAAGTTATTATACCTGTGTTGCAATTTCGTCTAGGTTGTACTTCCTCGTTCTTTGAAACCATAATCTCTTGTGTGTTTCTAATTTTCCCAGCGGAGGAATCAGATCAGCGATTCTCTCCTCATCAGGCCCAAGTTCAACATCGTTAACTAAGGTCAATTTCTCAGATATCTCTACTGGAATGACGGTCGCCATGGTGGTAGTATCCCGTAGAGGCCTACTGGCCTAGATCACAGATTTGGATGAGTACCTAGGTAGAGAGCCGAATTCAATATTCAACTGGATACTTCCCTATACCTAGGTAGTCTTCACTCGGGCAGTAGTCAATAACAATGGTGACTCTATTGCTACGTACATAAAAATGTACCAGCAGATCTATCTCTATCGAGAATGCGGGGTAAGTAAGTTCCGGTAGAGATATTGATTATTTCAGGATATTGTGCCGCATATAACTCATCAATATTACGATGTAAAATGAGGGGGCAGAATTATCTTCCCCCCTATTTCTTTTAAACTTTATTACTTCCTGGTTGCGAAGGCTACAAACCTCAAATTCCTTCAGGAAAATGTAATACCAAGTTGGTCTACGCATTAAAGAATTCGGCCAACATTAACAAGATACAAGATTTGATTGTTGAAAAAAAAATTTAAAAAAGGGAGAAAACACCCCTAAGGCTGACTAAGCGGCGACATCACTTCATACGACCATGTGGTTTCCATGTTACGCTCTCTCGATCCTCTATTATTCATACTTGGCGTATGGTTCAACATTTGGGTCTGTCAACCAAAAGCCTCTCATATCTTCAAATAGACCACGACCGAATATTGTGGTTATTCTCACCGATGACCAGGACCTTCATATGGGCTCTCTCGAGTATATGCCGTTGGTACGCGAGCGCCTGATTAACCATGGCACTATTTTCAATCAACATTATTGCACGACTGCCCTCTGCTGCCCTTCTCGTGTAACTCTATGGACTGGAAAGGCGGCTCATAATACGAATGTAACTAACATATCAGCCCCGTATGGTAGGTACGCGCTTCTGACTTCAATAATAATTACCCTCTGCTTATTGGATTTCTAACCTAGGGGGTTATCCCAAATTCGTATCCCAAGGGCTCAACGATAGATATTTACCGATCTGGTTGCAAGAGTCTGGGTATAATACGTATTATACTGGAAAGTTATTCAATGCACATTCTGTTGATAACTATAATTCGCCATATGCTGCCGGCTGGACTGCTTCTGTGGGTTTATTGACATGAAACGATTCCAATGCTAATAATTGTAGGACTTCCTTCTCGATCCATTCACGTATTCATATTTAAACAGTACCTATCAGCGGAACCAAGACCCGCCAGTCAGCTACGAAGGACTACATAGCGTTGACGTGTTAGCAGAGAAAGCGAACGGTCTGCTAGACGAGGCGATCGAAGCGGGGAAGCCGTTCTTCCTTGGACTTGCCCCTGTAGCGCCGCATGCAAATCTCTGGTCCCCAGCTTTCAAGGATGGTAATCACAGCGATATGGAAGATATCGAGTTTTCAGCTCCTGTACCCGCGGAGAGGCACGCCAAACTCTTTGAAAATGTCAAAGTTCCAAGGACGCCGAATTTTAATCCAGACAAACCATCGGGTGCCAGCTGGATCCGGAAGCTCCCAAAACAGAGCCAGGAGACAGTTGATTATAACGACCACTTCTACTTGCAGCGACTACGAACCCTGCAGAGCGTCGATGAAATTGTAGATTCAATAGTTAGTCGGCTAGACGACCTCGGCATCCTCGATAATACGTATATCATCTACACCACAGATAATGGTTATCACATTGGCCAGCATCGGATGCAACCTGCTAAACAGTGTAGCTTTGAAGAGGACATCAACATTCCGCTTATTATTAGAGGTCCCGGCGTTCCTAAGAACTCGATCAGTGATATCATAACCACCCATACTGACCTAGCACCTACTCTCTTAGAAATAGCAGGCGCTCCTTTGAGAGGGGACTTTGACGGACTAGCGATCCCGCTCACAGAAGAGGCTTTAGCACTAGCTAGCGAAGCACGGCATGAGCACGTTTCGGTGGAGCACTGGGGATTCGCCTCTAACGAGGGCCAGGTACTTGATTCGTATCCGAGACTACACACAAACAATACCTATAAGGCTCTTCGAGTCATCAGCAAGATGCACAACCTACATTATCAGGTATGGTGTAACGGGGATCATGAGTTACACGACCTGACGAAGGATCCGGGGCAAATGTTCAATCTCTTACATCCGGATGAGGAGGCACCAGAGCACATTGCTGGCGCATCTCTCGATAAGGTCGTTGCGAGGTTGGACTCCCTGCTCTTTGTCTTGAAGTCATGTAAAGCAGACACTTGCATTCATCCCTGGCGAGCCCTTCATCCGGCCGACAATGTCGGAAGTTTACGAGATGCGCTTTCCCCACACCTTGACGCTTTTTATGAAAATAACTCCAGGAGGATCGAGTTCGATAGGTGTGAGATGGGGTTCATCCTCGATGCCGAGGGGCCACAGTTCGAGCATGGTAGCCTTCGCTATAATTTCGACCCAAAATGGAACGAGTGGATTTAGGTTACTTATGTGACAATAGTTTCTTTATTTTTCATTGAGTATTTCGTGGATTAGTCAGTACAGACTGTTTATCGTCATGGCTCGTCCTATATGATAGTGGAGCGTAATTAACAAAAATAAAAATTCACTCTTCCATCGCATCAATCCTTAAGATCATTCCTATGTCTCGGATAGTTTGAAAGAATTAAAAGGCCTTGCTCATGTGATAGCCTCCGTATTTTATGGATTGACAGACACATTTATACTGACTCACTGTATAAGTTATGAAATTTGTGACTGTAGAATATTCCCGAGTAAAATGGCGATGTAATTTACATCTAACTCACATTTAACTCACCTTAGGTAATAGGTAGGTTAATTTGTAACAATGTAAACTCTACAGCGTCTAATGATATTTAAAATTTTGTAAACTCGCCCCTGATATCTCATTGCTTACAACCCACAACTTCAAGATTATTGTAGGTGTTTTATCAAAGCCACCTGAGGAGCCAGATATCCTCTCATTATGGCTAATTATCCAAACAACCGCAATCCTTACTATGGTGAAAATGAGGATTATCCACGAGACCCATCTCTCTTTGATCTAGCATGGCTATCGTTGCCAGCACAGCCAGATACCTATGTGCCTAGTTACTTCAATGTCAACATGAGTTACCCGGGCGAATCCGCGCAACAATATTATACCCAGACTGCTAACGCAAGTTTATCTCAGACAGCTAGCGGATTCGGAGAGCATCAGAACTATAGTAGCTCTTCAGCTAGCCGATATGGAGCCTATGATTCTACCTATCCTTCTGGACTTGATGTTAACACATCCTACGGCATCAGCTCCCATACCGTGACCATGGACGGAACATCTCTACGAGAAGTGGGAGAGAGCCTAGATAACACACGCCAGCAATCCAGTTACAGCATGGACCTCGCATCCTCGAACTTACAGCTTGACCACCACGCTACAACTAGATATCCAATTATGGACCTAGAATCATACCAAGCGCCTTCTCACCAATATCCAACTTCAGGAAATACTAATCAGGTGTTTATGGATGACACCACACATCAGCTATCAGAAAATTCCGGCAATATTGGAGGCCACTCCATCAAAGCACCAATGCCCGCACAAGTTCCAGTTTCTGAGCAGCCATTCAAATGTACTCAATGTCGTAATTCCTACAATTCAATCAAAGGTTTGCGAAACCATTCTTTAATCAAGCATAGCATTGAACTACCTCGTTGTCGAGAGTTATCTGATCGGGCAAAGAACATGCAAAGGAACATTCAGTGCGGCGAGGAGGGTTGCAAATCAAGCTTTGTGGACAATAAAGGCTTATCACAGCATAAATCGTCGAAACATAACCCCAACTCATCTTACAACAAGAAACATCAACCTATCGAGGGAGGTTTGAGATGTCCGATATGCTTCGTGGAAGTGAACACTCAGGACGCGTTATATTGCCACACAAAAAGGAGACATCCAGGGAGATAAGGGGGAGGGGAATGAGCTTAAGGATCTATCGCAGTCTTGTCAAGCACTTGCCTACCTACCTAGGTAGGTACCTAGGTAGATAATCAGCTGTTGCTCTACATAGGTCTCATCTCGGATGTAGTAGACTGGATATCTTCCTTCAGCTTAATCAATATACCGTTATAGCATATGTATCTTGTCTCAAGTATGCAAAGTTAAGTATTAAGCCAACATTAACTTGGATTAGTCATCAACCAAAAATAGGGGTTCACTAGACCTACTATAGGGGTGATTATATGATCTCTCATAGAAGAATACCTATTTAATACACTAAAACCAGAGTGAAAATCAGATACTACTTCAATATCATAGCTTATTTTGCAGCTCACTGGTACACATTCTTTTTTTGAATGATACAGTTGAAGAATTTATTCCCACTCCAAATAGACTTGATGCTTTAATATGTCTTCAAAGTGGTGCAGAGTATCGCTTTCCTATCTTCCAATCTTGGTATATCGTTAGTCTAACCAGACCTATCTGTCCTGCAGTTCCTTCATTATATTCATGTCGCATTAGCTCTCAACATTAAGTCATCCATCAGACAGCCGATGTGAGGCGCCCAGAGCTACGGTGCCAATCAAGGATAACGTTAAAGAAAAGGAAGAAGCTGGCATCTAGTTAGTAAGAATGGCAATCAATATAGATAGGATACACATACAAGGCAACAAAGCTAAAAGCCTCAACAGTGTGAACAAGCGGGCTCACGTATTCGTAGCTCCAGTCCTCCGCTGTAAAAACAACGGAGACAAGCCAGAGGTAGGAGAATATAATGTTGAATAGGAGGATGTATCCTGGGTACGTGCCGAGAATGAAGGAGATCAGGAAGAATGCAACTGTGAGAACTGACTATAGGTTCGAGTTGGTTTACATTAGCAAGGCTTGAACCCAATGTTTGAAATAGAGTTACGAAATCATCAAGCAACCGGGACTTACAATAACTTCCTCGTAGATAATGTGGTTGCCGACGTAGTTGTTCAAAGAGATAAAGTATGATAAAATTCCCATTACAATGACAGCCGAGATCCAGATTAATACATTACTGATAATGAAGAAAGGAGGAAGACTATATCGCGAAGATGAGGTAGTTCGACCCATGGTTAATAGTATTGGTAGGTAGTTAGAAAATAGAACAAATTGGGTGATGGAAGATCACTGGTGGCTTGGCGGGTGTTAAGAGGCTTGAAGGTGCTTGAATATTGACAAGGAGATCAGCAGCGAAAAGAGAAACCCAGGCAGTGAAGACCTAATATATACCTACCTACCTACCTAGGTAGGTAGGTAGGTAGGTAGGCAGGGAGGCGGTCAAACTCGGATAACGGCTCTGCATGATTGCGTCGAAGATATTTACCTAGGTATGCCCGACTACACGTCAACATGTCATTGGGATACCAGAAAGACCCATTTCTTGTTTCTGAGGCTTTCGATGGCCTATTAACAGCGTCGAACAATGCAGTAGACCGCAAGTTCGCGGGCGCTAATGCACCGTGGATCTGTCCCACTGTACATTTGAAGCTTTGACATGGCCAATGCCAACGAATGAGGCTGAAATCAGGGATATGAAACACGTCATAAAATCACCAATAAAGAAGGGCATCATTATGCCTGTCGTTAGGTATTCTGGCATTTCACTATTATGTAATGTTCATCGATTGTTTAATTATTACTTAAAATAAGAATTAAGTAAAGATGATATGTTTTTTTAATTTGAAGTAAGATAAATTCATTTATACTTATAAGATTTATTACACGTATATAATGTTTAAATATATATCTCTTATTATTATAAGCTTCTTCTTTTAACTTAATAACGAAAATAAAAAAAGGTTCGTTTTTATTTTTACATTAACTATTGTTTATAAAGTATAAACCCTTTTTAAAGGAATCTTCTTATAATAACAAAACGAACAATAGCTATTCTAAATTAGGTAATTATTACTCTTCTCCCACTCCCCTACCTTTAATGCTCGATGTTAGTATCTGTTCTTTAAGATTTTAGGTAAGTAAGTGACCGGGTCACTGTGACCTATCATAAGTGGGAAACGTTGAAAGTGGGGACGGGTAAGATGCTGACAAATTAATAAATTCGGCTGGGAAGTAAGTCTCGTTATAATCCTCTCCTAAATATCGAGAAGTGAAATAATAATAAAATAATAAAAAATATTTCACCTCATACCACGCAAGTGACGATGTCAATCAACGTTATTCCCTCGTCGAATATAATACAATTCTGTAATTTATGTAATAAACCTATTGCTACAGGTTAGCCACCATCCTTTGTTACCCATAGAACATCGGCCGAAATCATTTAGGTTGACATCAGTTATTAATATTTCTCAGAATCTGCTTACAAACGCCACATTTCGTATTGCCGACGAACTCAAAGCCGCCCTAGGAAACGACCTCACTCTTGCAGGGAGTGCCATTCTGCGAAGGTCAAGTGTAGTTTCGAGCACGAGTGTTTACGCTGCAAATCCAAAGGCCTCCGTTGTGTTTACGAAAAGCCTACCTTTTCTACCCACATCAGCAAGAGAAGTCATCATAGCAATTTACCAGACACGACAGATAGCCAAAGCTATGCTATTGATGAATACAAATTCGGTACTTCAACTAGCCTAGGCCTACCGGCTTCGTCTCCTCGATCGATAATCGCTCTTCGCGCCGACCCCGTCGCCCAGCAAACTGCCAAATTTATCCTAGAGTCTATGCGAGGGCTCCCCCTCACGATGATCAGTAGGGAGACATCTTCATGGTTTACTCATGGACATTGGTTTCAGCCTGAGCTCCCTCGGAGTCTCGCCAGGTGCTCAGAGCTAGTAAACATATACGCCAGCCGAAAATATTTGTCGGAAGACTCATTCTGGTCCATAATCAATCAGGAAAACCGGCGGCTTCTTCATGACCTCCCCAACTCTTCATGTAACGAGGTATTAACTGCAATGCAATCACAAATAGTGTACATGATAATTTGCGCTTTAGACAATATCAGCTCTGAGAATGAAATTCCCGAGGTAACCCTTCAGATGCTTATGACATTTGAGGTACGTTTTGAGTAGTCGAAGATCATAAACATGAACTAACCCCGTTAGCTTCATGGGAAAAAATGTCTTGAGCTTGATAGCAATGTGTGGTTCCCTGTCGAAAATCTGGATGATCCTAATGTGACCTGGGAAAACTGGGTTTCTACCGAAATACGACGGAGGTGCGACTAACCTGACATCTTCCCCTGACTACCTATGTACTATTCGCCTGTTCTAACTTGAAATCAGGTGCACCATTATCTGGTTCCTCCTTAGTCGCGTAATTGACCTAAAATTTGGGGTTATGTGTCCTAGCGTGAGCAACTGCCGCAGCCTTCAACTTCCTTACCCTGGATCACTTTGGAATGCGAGAACACGGGCAGAGTGGGAAGCTGCTCGTAATATTCACTGTAATGCCAACAAGTCGCCGCTTCGGACGTTTGGGGATCTAATAGTAGCGCGTTCATCACCCCCTAACTCGGACTGTGGCCGGGAGTTGAACAAATGGCATGCAAATTGCGACAAGCTAGGACTGCTGCTCACACTAGCTACCACCATGGTTTAAACGTACATCATGGAGAAGTTGAGACTCAGAGGGATGTAATAAGTTAAGGCGAGGTCTTATTATGTCTCTAAGGTTTTATTATGCTATATAATCTTTCGTTCAAAGTTGGGTGGTCAACGACAGGTTTGGTGCGAAGTTTTTTCTTTTTTCGGGTGTGCCACTGAAAAGGCGAGCAACTGAGCTAATATATTCGAGCCATTATGAGATTTCCGGCCACTTCGATAATGTCATTATTATCATTAGTGCCTTCATATTAAAGTCTACGATACCACTGTTAATATTTCCGTGAATACGAGGAGAGAGAAGTTGATGACAATACATTATTAAAGGTATGTGGAAGGTCCTCCGAGGGTATGTGATAAACAAACATGAAGACACCACAAGCCTTCGTAAGGTTGATTACCTCTCTGATCCTAGGTAGATTATGTTGCATCATAAAATTCCTGTAAAAAAAAAAGAAAAGAAAAAAAACATCAAATGACAAAAAAGCTGAGCCTCAGGTTGTCGTCCACAGGCAATTGACCCGAATAGTAGGCTTTACTACATGCTTTGCCCAGGACTCGAACCGTCAGCCTACGAAAAACCCCGAGGGATTTTATCTGATCCATCTACCACAACTACTTGACCAGTAGCCTTTTCTGATCAAGCCATTGCGGCTCCGGACTTGTTTGGCAGGTGACATATTATGGTATATATGTGACGCGTCGGTTCGTGTGCGGTTGTCTGGCGACGACGCGCCAGAGACCCGTGACTCGAAATGCCCTGCAAATACCTAGGTACTTAACACCACCATAAAGGTTCACAGGTAGGTATTGCTACAATTGAACGATGGCATGAAATTAATGAATTTTACTCTCGTAATATATAAAAATAATACACGCCTCCTTCGCCCACAACTCTACATTTAATATACATCAGGTTTCAAATGACCTAGGGGCCACGGTAGCTTAGTGAAAATGTGTAAATATAATATTCATACGGATAACCCCTTTACATTACCGTTGATGTAGCATTCTTATTTCAAGATGCTCTTTAAAAGACCTAAGTGTGCCAGGCGAACTTGGCACAAGTCGTATACTTTTGTTGGCGTTACATTCATTAGGGGTAGACATAGCTTCCGCTGTCCAACCCCCGTCACATTGAACCAGCCTTTGGGGTCGAGGTAGATTGTGAAGTCTAGGCCGCTCAACATAACAGCCCTTTCTTGCACGTACATCTCGAACTGGAGGGCAGGCATGTTTAAGGCCAATCTTTTCCAGTTGCTCAGGGTGTACCTGGTGATGAGATTGGATTTGGTTGCTGGTCGAGAAGTCTTTTTGATAAACATCTGACCATATACCACCCTTTCTCTTCCCGTCTCGAAGTTTCTGGTCCATTTGTGCCGCCCAGTCGGCCGCCTGTTCTGAAGCAGCGCGGTCTAAAGAGTTGTAGGAAGGTACTTTTGCTGCCTTTCGATACGCATTGCGAGCATCTAAATATTTCTGCATAGCTTCTAACACGTGTCCCTGATGGAGATAGCATTTCGCGAGAGGGGGAGACTCACATGCATCCGGGTCATTTGCCATGAACAATGCGTCTTTGACTGCAATGGATGCGTCATGTAGATCGAAGGTAGATGATCTTTTCTTGTAGCTATCGAGCAAATCTGCGCTACGATGTAGGAGGGAGTTTATGTGGCACTCATTCTCGGCTTTCTCATCTTTGGTGAAGTCGAAGGATGGTATCGATATTTTAAGTACGGCCATAGTATAAAATGATCGCTGATAAAATTAGAGGTGGACGCAAAACTAAAGTATCCAGCTTGCCTAAATATCGAATGAATAGCATTGTCTTCATTTCGCCTATTGTTATGTTCTTTACTTTCTTGTCGTCTTTCTAAACAAGGTAAAGAACCAGCACTTGGAACCCGAGAGAAGGAGGCGGAGTGTATTACAATGAGATAAAGAACGGATGAAAGACACCAAGACGCGGATACTACAATACGATATTCAATACGCTACGTCTTGTCCTTTGAATTCATTTAATTCATTCAATCTAATTAGGTAGGTCCCTGAGTCAGTTGAACCGAGAGGCCTTGGTTAAAGACCCCAAGTGACATACCACCCAAACAATGTCTTGAGATTTGACGCTAAGAAACCGAGAGGGTAAAATTGCAATTCGACAGACAAAAATCGCTCAAAAAAATCTTAGATGAGGATCAAGAGAGCAATAGAGAGTGAGGTGGCGGTAAACTGCTTGGCCTCTTATTAATTCGCTCAGACTGGTATATAGTACCCCTGAATTATCACCAAGGACGCGCGCGATTTATGCTCAGCGTACCTAGGTATGTTATACAAGAGACGATGGCGTTGTCGTATTTATATCACTGGCTGAGTGAGCCGCGATAACCGTGCCCAGAGAGTGAGAAGCTGGAATATCCGACGCCAAGTCTACCTAGGAGGTGATTAATAACAAAAGTTGTGCACAACATCTGAGATTTTTCAGATCAGGCAAGCGATTCCCGAGTCCCTGATCCGACTGCCAAGCTGCATTGTACGCCCAGTAGCTTTGTGCGTGATGTTTATAAAGGTGTGCCAAGTCGGGGGGCGCGGGAGTAGAAAGATATAGGCATCTGGCTTGCGCTTGACGGATCGGCCCGCGTAATCGGCAATGTGAGCCCCCCTGCCTCGGCCGAGGAGTGTTATGGCCCCCAAATTCCCCCGTGGGAGTCTTTACCAATGGTAGGATTTCTGTTGTTAAGTAAAATAACTCCGCGCTCCGAGGCCCTGGGTAACGATGTATGTGACAGATAACAACTTGTGCCACACATATACTAATAGCAAGACACCACGTGCGACCTATATGTCCGGACTGTACAAACATATAATGGCGCGGCGGCAGCTGGGTCGGTATCTGATCTCTGATCTATTACCCAAACTCCGGGCCCCCCTTAGAAGATCCCAACAATTATAAAGCGGGTTAAATCTATAGGTTAAAGCCTCACCTAGGCTGATTTCAGTTGCGATGGGCGACCAAATGACAGTTACTGCGCTTGCAGACATCATCAGGACGCAGGCAGAGATACTCGAGACGAGCCTGCCGCGGCACGCTTATACCGATTACCATGGCGATAAAAGCCTCAGCATCGCGAGGTCCAAACTCCTCGAAGCTTGCGATAAGCTGAACCACCTAGTCACCGGTCCTATAGAATGGTTAGTATGAATAGAAGATTTCTCATAATATTAATAAATTTACTATCGCCTAAAGAATTATGCAGCTAACTCATCTGCAGTATGTCCATCCTCACTCACCCGCCCTAACCCCTTCTCTTAAGAATGCCGCGGATGACTAGAGACCAAATCACCATGAATTCTCCACCAACCTCTGCGTCGATTACTAACTCACCTCCCCATCTCCCCAGACGTAATGGGCATCGCACAAGGCCACCGCGTGCACGCGGCGCTGCAGTACGTGTGCCACTTCCGGCTGGCGACCTTCATCCCGGCGGACGGCACGCCGGTGACGTACTCGGACCTGGCGCGCGACGCGGGCGTCGACACGTCGCAGTGCGCGCGCGTGCTGCAGCTGCTCATGACCTACCACATCTTCCGCGAGCCCGGCACCCGCATCGTGGCCCACAACCGCAACTCGCGCGTGCTGCTCGACGAGGACACCGGCGCCGCCGTCGAGTGGCTGACCCAGGAGTCGCTGCGCTCCAGCGCCTTCTTCACCGAGGCCCGCGCTATGAGTCGCCGCTGGTCCACCGGCGGCGCCGGCGCTGCCGGTGTTCAGGGGCTGGTGGATGCGAGGGGCCAGACGGCGGCGGCGCTCGGGCTGGCGTATGGCGGCTTGGATCAGCCGGCGTTTGGGTTCATTACCCAGCAGCGCCAGACGACCGAGGCTTGCATGAAGGCGGACCGGTACGCGCGCGCCATGGCGGGCATGGCGAAGCGGCGGCAGCTTAGCGTGGAACACCTGGTATCCGGATTCGACTGGGCGGGTCTGCCCGCCGGCGCGACTGTCGTGGATATAGGCGGGGGCAACGGGCACTGCTCCAAAGCCATCGCGTGCTGCAACCCGACGCTAAAATTCGTGATACAAGACGCGAACACGGCGCTCGCGGAGGAGTTAGACACCGAAGCACTGGGAGGCAGTCTGCAGTTCATGACGTACGATTTCTTCGCGCCGCAGACGGTGGTGGGGGACGTGTATCTGCTGCGGCGCGTGCTGCACCACCACTCCGACCAGGACGCCGTGCGCATCTTGCAGGCGCAGCTCGGCGCCGTGAGGAAGAAACCTGGCTCGAGAATCGTGGTCATGGATAATATTGCGATCCACAGCGGCACGCTGAGCACGCTCGAGGAGCGCAAGACGAGGTATGCTGCCTACATGCAAAGGTTATACCCAACCCTTTTGTCTCGAGAAAAACTAATTCGGCTACTCTAGGACATTGGATATCGCAATGATGGCCTTGTTTAACAGCGCCGAACGAGACTTGGACGACTGGAAAGAACTGTTCAGGATGGCGGACCCCAAGCTAAAGCTCGCTAACGTTGCGAAACCGCTTGGGAGTGCTTTGGCCGTGATGGAACTTTGCCTAGAGCGGACTTAATTTGATCGGTTGCTATTTCATCAACGTATTTTTCCTTCACAATGTTATCTGGAGGGTATCTAGTCGTATCTGAGTATAGGGTGGCTTGCGTGTCCATTGTGTTCCGGGATTAGGGATTAAGAGGTGTTCAAGGCACCGATCGGGCAAACTTTGTAGGGTTAAGATGAAATATTGATTGGAAATAATAGGCTCAGATTGATTCTATGTTGTTAATGTGTATTTCTCTCTTTGCTTAAGGGCTTTACGAGAGGTGCTTGTCAGTGGAGAGGTTGAAGGCTAGCTCTAGTAAATTGCTACTGTTCAACAATACGATCCTCATGGTTAGTTGTCTTGTACAAGTACAATTTGGATTGCATTTCCCCCCTTCATGGCATCCCTCACAAGGTGTCGGGGGTAGCTAAACCGCGTAGTTGACACGCTCTACTATGAGGTACCCTACTAATATGGCGTGATGCCTACCGAGGGTAGAAAACGGGGGTTTATACCGGTTCATAGTGCGTGTTTAAGATTATCATCATTTTCATGATGAACTTGAATCGCAACTTGATCCTAGGTAAGCACAAAGTTATAAGGTAAGTTGAAAATTGTCAAATTTGCATACGACACCTACTCATCTGCTCTCCTCTAGGGAGGGCTACTAACTTCGTCGAATCGATCCACAAGTCCTAATCTATAAAACGCATTAGAACTTTTTGCGAGTAGCGCGATTAATCCGACATGTAGTGCTATGGATACGAGTTAGCTTGGAATCAGAATGACACTGTCGGATCTAGTGTACTTACTGCTAGACGATATGCCCACTTCCTCCCACGACCAGAATCTCCTTTCTCATAGCCTCGTTCAACTGATCTACCGCACGATTGCATCAGCTCTAAGCAAATTTTTCAGATCCCTCAGACTCCTCAAACTGGGACTTTAAGTAATAAGGTCCGCCACATTCATGGGCATCTCGTCGATCTGAGTCGAGTAGTACACTACTATCTGTCAGCATCAAATAAAATTAAAGCCCACGATTACCCAGGTACTTACGTTCGATATCCCGAAGAATGCGAACATCCTCACTGGTAACAAAATTGATAGCAACGCCCTTGCGGCCAAATCGACCGCTTCGGCCAATTCGATGGATATAATTCTCTCGGTTGCTAGGTAAATCGTAGTTGATCACTAAGCTGACCTGCTGTACGTCAATACCACGAGCCCATACGTCTGTTGAGATTAAGACTCGGCTGTTGCCCTGTCTGAAGTCTTGCATGATGCTGTCTCGTTCCTTCTGAGGCATGTCTCCATGCATACTGCTAACAGTAAAATTTGCCTCGCGCATCTTATCGGTCAGCCAATCCACCTTTCGTCTGGTGTTGCAGAAGATGACAGCTTGGGTGATGGTGAGGGTGTCGTAAAGGTCGCAGAGGGTATCGAACTTCCAGTCCTCCTTTTCGACAGCGATGAAGTACTGCTTCAGGCCTTCAAGCGTCAACTCGTCACGCTTGACAAGGATTCGAACGGGGTCGGTCATGAACTTGGTTGTCATGTCAAGGACATCATAAGGTAGGGTAGCTGAGACGACAACGACTTGGGTAGCAGGGGGCAGATATCGGTAGACATCGTAGATCTGCTCTCGGAAACCCTGGTTGAGTAATTCGTCAGCCTCGTCGAGAACAAGCATCTTGATCTGACGGGTTCGCAAGTGGCGGCGGCGGATCATGTCAGCCACACGACCCGGAGTACCAGAGACAATATGCTGGCCATAGTCGAGTTTTCGGATATCCTCTCCAACGTTGGTTCCACCAATACAAGCATGGCATTGGACATTCATGTAATCGCCTAGAGCCATGACGACAGATTGGATCTGAGTTGCGAGTTCGCGAGTGGGAGAGAGAACAAGCGCCTGGGTCTCGCGGATGGCAGTATCGATGACCTGGAGCATGGAGATGGAAAAGGTAGCTGTCTTTCCGGTACCTGATTGCGCCTGGGCGATTGTATCGCGTCCTTTGCAGATCTGGACAATAGCTCGAGATTGGACAGCGGAGGGCGACTCGTAACCATATGCATAGATGCCGCGAAGGAGGTTTTCTACACGGACAAGGTGACTAATTAGCATTCGCTTTGCGACAACAAATAGAGCTTTGCGACGCTATATTGCAAAGGTAGATGACCTTACCCTTCAACGACATTGACTCGAAGGTTGGATGCACGGTGACCTCTTTAGAAGTGGAAAACTCCATCTTCTCGTCGGCGCGACGATCGATACCACCGCCTTCAGCCATTATGAAATAGGGTTGGTCGCGCTGATTATGATGGTATTCTGGATTGGGATGTGCGCGAAGTAAAATGGGTTGCGGGTGTGGATGTGTCTTGACGTGATGTGAAGTTGAAATGTTAAAAGTTTGGATTTGGATTTGGATTTGATCAATTCGATCTCAAGGAACTATTACTTGGCAGTTACAGTCGCACCTGCAGGCTGGAGGTCGCAGGCTAGAGAATGAATTTTATGGAGGTAACGCCTACCTATCAGCCTCCATATCAGCCTATCAGCGAACTGTGTCCTACATGCCTAGGTCAATCTTAGGTCCGTCCGGGGGAGCCACTGTGGCAATGTGTACAGTGGGGCGGCAGTCCTAAGTCCGTTTTTAACTGGACTTGGACAATTTAAATTCAAAGCTCTACCAAGTTTCTGTTCAGCCTCATTACCTACCGGTATCAATATTATTTTTTTACCGTCTCAAATCCAAATTCGAATCCTAACCTCAATCCTTACCTCAATCTTAATCCCAATCCTCATCTCAATTATATTCTAGATTCTAGATTTCAAATCCCAAATCCCACCATATTCAGGCGCGTCGTTCAAGATGCTGTTAGAAGAGCAGAGGTTCCTGCACGAGGACCTTGAGCGCCTTGAGCAGGGCATCGCAGATCGCATTGGCGATGAACCTAAACATGTTAGTTCCCTAGAATCAAGATTATGAGCAGTCAGTTATTAACTTCATGGTCTAGATACGCGACCGCTTGGCGCAAGATCATCAAATAGCCCAATTTCTTGATCGCATATCGTCACAATCCACCAAACTCCTATCTTTATATCGCGATGCAGACGGATCGAGGTCTCGCGAAATCCAACAGATCGGCAGCGGTGATCCAATGGAGGAATTCTACAAGCAGCTTGTCGAGATCAAGAGCTTCCATACGAAATATCCCAACGAGCCTGTCGAGAATCTCGAGCGCGCATATCGCCCGAAAAGGGGACCAGATGCCGAAGCTCAACCCAGTGTCGTGGATACCATGTTCACCGGCGAAGAAGCATTTGGCCGTTTCTTCGACCTTCACACCTGCCACGAGATGTATCTCAACCTTCCCAATGCGAAGAGACTGAGCTATCTTCAATTTTTGGACTCCTTCGACAACTTTGCACAGAGTGCTGCCGGGCTGAAGAGATCCGAAAAGCTAACTGACCAATATTTTAAGTACGTTGGTCAGCTTGCTCTAGATCTCGAGACCTTCATGCGAAAGACGAGGCCGTTGGAGAATGTCGACAAGGTAATTGCCGACTTCGACAAGGAATTCGATGCTGCTTGGGACAAGGAGGAGATAGCTGATTGGAAGAATGAGGAGTCTAGCAGTAAGCCTGCTAGTGGTACGAACCAGATGTCTTCGGTCGACACAGTATGGTGTGAAGACTGCCAGAAAGAGTTCAAGAACGAGAACGTATATAAAGGCCACCTTTCGGGCAAGAAACATGTCCGGGCCGCGGCGGAGAGGGCACAAAGATCACAAGATGGATCGGAGATAGGGGGTGACATAACCAACGGCGCTAGCAAGGGAGGAACGTCGACACATCGATTGAAAGAGCGGGCCATCGCCGAAAGAGAATTCCGAGTGAAGCGTCTGGCAAGTGCGATGAGCACTGAACGAAGCGATAGTCGAGTGAATGTTGAGCGAAAGCAAGGCATGACAGAGCGAGAAAGACAACAGGAGCTCGAGAATCTTTTCAGCGCTACTACCACTACATCGCAGCCTAAGGATACTGAAGAGGGCGAAGATAATGATGACGAAGACAGAATATACAACCCGCTGAAGCTACCCCTCGCCTGGGACGGCAAGCCCATCCCATTTTGGCTGTACAAACTTCACGGCCTCGGCGTCGAGTTTCCCTGCGAGATATGTGGCAACTTCGTATACATGGGTCGCAGAGCCTTCGACAAGCACTTCAACGAGGCGAGGCATATATATGGCTTAAAGTGTTTGGGAGTCACCAACACCAGCCTCTTCCGAGACATCACAGGAATCGACGAGGCCTTACGATTATGGGAGAAGATGCAGAAGGAGAAGCGGAAGGACAAAGTGGACGATGGGAGCGTAGTGCAAATGGAGGACGCCGAAGGGAATGTCATGCCGGAGAAGGTCTACTACGACTTGCAGAAGCAAGGTCTATTATAAGACTTCACGCGTATAATGATAATATCCATCCAGTCACTTCTTCAAGTTATTTTTGGCTTGAGGTACAGGTGGGACCCCTTTAAAAGAGGAAATAAAGCCGAAGTTTATAGTTAATACTAGAACTCGTACTACTACCTTTTTTTTTTTAGGAGGAGCAACATTGAGCTTCTACTCCCTCTCATTTTTCGAATTCTAATGCATACCCTAGGTATGTACCTACCTAGGTAGGTATCTATGTTCCTAGGTATCCACATGTATCCAAGTAATGTTATCGATAACGAAATAAACAGCCAGCCCGCTTCCTTATCGCTTCCTAGAGCAGATTCTTACCATTGTTTTTCCTCATACCCAGTGCTAGGTAGTTGCCGTGACATCTCACAACCTTAATATAAATAATGACCTAATGCGCTACCTAGGTACCTACCTAGGTATTCATGACCCCACAAAGTATCAACAGCTTTTTCAACTTTACAACATCAGTGTTTGATCGCACTGATATAATTATTGCATAGAACTTCATGTAGTAGAGATGGAACCAGAATCTTATGGTGGCTGGTCGTCTTATCTCACTACCAGAAATTCGAGGCCTCATCGGTGAGACGCGCTTAGCTTTCAAATTGAAAGATGTCCGTCTTATCCAAACCCATTCCTCCGTTATACACCGTCTACATCCTACGATCAACTGTTCGCCATGCCTCGCTATATATTGGTTCAACTCCGAATCCACCGCGGCGACTCAAGCAACACAATGGTCTGGTTATAGGAGGTGCTGCGCGTACATCTCGAAGCACGCTGAGACCATGGGAGATGGTCGGTCTCGTCTCAGGCTTTCCTGGGATGGTAGCCGCTTTGAAATTCGAGTAAGCCACTCTAGTTGCTGCGTCGTTTAAGTTTCTCATGTGTAGGCTGATTGTTCATCAGGTGGGCTCTTAACAATCCTCACCTGTCATTACATATCCCTTCCTCGTCTCGAATAACTACCTCGGCGGGTAAGAGACGAAACGGCCGTCCCAAACGCCCACGACACACCTTGATCTCCATACTCTCAAACCTCCATCTTCTCCTTCGTGTCCCTAGCTTTGCTAAGTGGCCCTTGAACGTGCACTTATTTGCCCCCGAGG
This sequence comes from Jackrogersella multiformis, assembly GCA_902806575.1. Classification (NCBI taxonomy): domain Eukaryota; kingdom Fungi; phylum Ascomycota; class Sordariomycetes; order Xylariales; family Hypoxylaceae; genus Jackrogersella; species Jackrogersella multiformis. The sequence goes on along the minus strand of CADCXD010000011.1, from coordinate 160,285 downwards.
CTTATGAAGAGTGGAAGAAATGGTGCGAGACTGCGAGTGAACCTCTACGGGATACAATTCAGATATTGACGGACTATGGACCTTCGCGCTCTAGTTTGAAAAAGGCAAGAAGCTCTGACGATGAGAATGTATTGGAGCAGCCTTGGGGCATTCATGCTTTGCCCCTTGACTATGCCCCGATGAAGGATTATGCGACTAAGACTAAGTCAATATACGACTTCGAGAGAGAAGGTAGTTGTGTCGTTTGCAGAGAGCATCTAGAGCCTGGCGAAGGCCTCTATGCGACATGTTCAAATACCGGCTGCGAAGGTACCGGGCACGTATCATGCTGGAGTAGACACATGCTTGGGAAAGAGGCCGAGGAGGATATTATTCCCATATCTGGACATTGCCCACAGTGCAAAGGTCAAGTTGTGTGGGTTGATCTCATGAAGGAGATGAGCTTGAGAATAAGAGGAGCGAAAGAGATCGAGAAGCTTCTTAAGAAACCTAGAAAACGTAAGGCGCAAGCAGAGCAAGCTGAGTCTAGTGTATGAAGTTGCAGAGCCTACACTACCTAGTACAGTTATACAAGTACAGGCGTAAATATTATCACCTACCTACCTACCGGTTAGTATCATGCTATAACTTCTTATCAGCATAGCAAGGCGTTGGGTGATGTTAACATGGGTCCTTTTAAGGACAAGGCGACTTGATATTTTTACCTTCCGCAAATATTATTCTACACAATTTTTAAAGAAAATTCAGTTTCAAAATTCTTCGTCCTGAAGTTAGTTATGTTTTATTATTGTTGATTCTATCTCGGATATAATATACCTAGGTCTTAAAAATCTCGTATTATGTACGACACGAAATGGCACCTTCTACCAAGGTTTTACATAGTACAGACTGTACACTACCTAGGACAGTCCCCCGCAAAGTAGCTCAGCCGAGCCGAGCATTGTGCGGTTCTGGGTCTTGTTACCATAAAAGGGGGCCTGGGCCTTTACCTTCCATCCATTCTGCGACTGCTCGCGTGGTGTTCCCGTCATGCAGACCAGGATCAAGACCCACCCTTTTGAACGTCATTCTTTTACCATTGGCTCGTTAGACGACTCATTGGTTATTATCCTTGCAAGTTTGCCTGCGATATCAATTCATTTCTTTCATGTTTTGGCGACATCCAAGGATGCCCTAACTCGAGCAACCTCGTGCCTAACTTTAATCTCCAATAATGAGGAATAAAAAAACTAAAGAAATTGATTGCGACTCACGATGGTTCGAATTCTATTAGGGAAATCGGCTCAAATGGGTTCAAATTTATCCGGAATAACCCGAGGCCTCCTTTTTTAAGGCTATTGATTGATAAATACTTTATTCATGGACAGATAAAACAAGCTCAATACCTAGTAGAAGTACTTAGGTAAGCTCATATGGTAGGAATTAGCGTGAGGCACAGCCAAAAAAAAAAAGCAAATCACAAATACCTAACCATAAACTACAGATATAGAGGTAGGTATTTACCTATACCTACCTACCTAGGTAGTGTAAGCACATCACCCAACGCATACATCCATGGATATAACCATCTTAATAATATCGGTGTAATCGTGCAGCCTCGCCCCAACCCTTGGAACTATTCAGGTATCCAGGCATGGCGAGTCGATAGCATGCAGGCAGTATCGCATACCTGCCATACTTGGACCGACATTTGCTTTATTTTTATTTATTTTACCACCACTAGCTGTAGTTATGCCCATTGCGGAATTTTTGTTACCTTTCTTTCATCTCGTCCTGCGTTCTCGTCGGGGATTATCGTCGAGGAGAGCGCGCGGATCCTTCGGTTTTAATCAAGCCTAAACAGCCGCCACCCATCCTATTTCCATATCTCTCATGATCCTTGGTGAATTTAACGATTCGACCATGGAGCTGTCGCGCATACCTAGGTAGCCCAAACGAAGGATATTTCTATATTACGTACGGATCCTACCCAACATGGACACTTGCCTACGTACCTAGGTAGGTATGTATGTAAGCAAGCCAGCATGTGAGAATGCGAGAGTGACCGCTTGTTGGCAAGTGCTAAATTGTATAGAGTTTATGTATCGTACCATCGACCCCAATATCTTCTTGGTCACTTCGAAGGTGAAGGTCAGACCGCAAACCTTTTTCGCCCGCGTAAGCCGTATGAAATATGACAGAGTTGAGGCGTCAATATGTAAACTACCTAGGTAGGTACCTAGATAGGGTAGCTACCTAGGTAAGTGTTGACTCCCCAATATGGGGCTAACACTAAACTTACCACGTCCCTTCATTACCTATGTACCTACCTATGTAGGTACCTACCTATACCTAGGCAGCTAGTGTACCTAGGTAGGCCACAAAGACGAAGCGGAGATACGATACTTCAGGTGGCAATAAAGATTTTAACGGTATCGCGCAATGAGTAACATGCAGTTGGTTTAGTCTGCTTTGCTTTATTATTATTATTGATGGCATCACATGATTTTGTTAAAAATATAGGTACCTAGGTATAGTTAATGCGAAGAGGGTGGGAAATATGATAGATTGAGACTTGAGGCGATGTACATACCCTAGGTAGCTTGTAAGTAGGTTGGATGGAGTAGTAGTCAAAAACGACATTGGTGTACATGAAGTATACATTATAAGTACATGCGACGCATAGTTGTAACGGCTGATATCTCATGTAAAATTGGAGTTCGGAATTTTCTAGATGGAAATAGATTGAAGATCTAGTATTGCATAAGTAAATCCAAGTACTTATAAAGTCTTCTCAATTATAAGTACTTCTGTATTGTACGTACCTCATACCTACGGCGCAAAGTTGACCCACTTAAAGGGAATGGATCTTTCTAAGCTAAATGGAACTACCTACCTGCTTAGCAGCTTAGGTACACTGGGCGGTGGGCACAGATTCCCGACGACAGCTACGAGTCGCAATTCACCCACATCCATCATATCCACCCTGCTTGCTACTTCCTCTTTTTATTTACTTATCTTACCACTTTTGCCTACCTCCTGCCTTCTCTCCAATCCACCTAGGCACCGTAAAATCGTTGATTGCGTGACCCTGTCCCGTTTCTTCTTCTTTCCTGCCTTGCATCCCAACCGTTACCGTAAAGCTACCTCTTACGGCAACCTTAGCCTTAGGTACGTACCCAGGTACACTTCTATTTTAGCTCTATTTTCTTTTGGCACTGACCATCCACGTTCCACCATACCTACCTCTTCGGTATCCCGCTCTTATCCAATCTAGTCCGTTTTCTATTCTACTTACACGCCTATTCTACATTTCCTACCTACATACCACATACCACATACCACACCTCGACGTCTCAAAACCTTTCCTCATCAAACCCTCTTTCCACTCTAATATACAAATCCCTTCGAGTTGAACTTCCCCTCCAATGTCTGTTAATTAGACGGCAATAATTCTCCTCGCTCACTGAGTGCCGTTTCTTTTTTCACTCGGCTTCCATCCTTGGTCTCTAATGATACTACTAATTTAGTAATTCGCAAGATTCGAGGTTGCGCTTTGGTGGTTGAAGTTGCGCTATTGGGAGATCGGATCATCGCCCGTTCTTTTTAATTTGTCGTTGCTTGACGAAGAAGCTCGGTTGCGTATCTTGACCAAGTACCATACTGCCTGTATACTTGACGTCTAGGGCACGTAACACATCACATCTCCTCGATCTCTCTTCACCTATTCAAGGTCGATATCCCGCGAACCGACTTACGACTTCATCTCTCGCCTTGTTTGGACGAACACTCATCTACTCTGTTACCTCGAGCATCCGCACCATCACGGCCTAGTGAGATGCTCATGCGATGCACATACGGTTCACTCTCCTTGTGACAGCCTCACAATTTCCACCATTCCGACGGTGACTGGCAAGCATTGCCCGTCACTACTCAATCCAGCACTGCTGGAAACCTTCCACCTCGAGAAAGTTCATTTGCTACCTTCTACCGCAATTGCCTGCAGTGAAACATGGTGTCCACCCCCTCCGCCGGCCATAGTGGCGGCGTTGGAGGTCTCAGCAGTGCAAATGCTAGCTCAAGAGCTTCTCCTGCAGTCGGCAACACGAACGCCCCGAGCCATGCCTCGTCGGCAACCAATGGCGCGAAACCCAAGACGCAGGTCAACTCTAACGGCTATCATCCTTCGAATCCCCAAGTGCCCCTCAGCTCTATGCGTAGTGCCCCGTTAGACCTTACTTCGGTTGAGCGAAGAGGCCAGGCCACCGCGAGTCGAGAACCACCCAAGCGAAATAGGCCGTATGGACTCGAGGAAGCGCCAACCTACCACCCTACCGAAGAAGAATGGAAAGATCCGTTCGAGTATGTCCGCAAAATCACTCCCGATGCCCGCGAATTCGGCATCTGCAAGATTATCCCTCCCGACTCGTGGAATCCTGACTTCGCAATCGACACCGAGGTAAGTTGCTGGATTGTCTTGAATGGCGATTAGCAGTATATGCTAGCTGAGGATCACGGGAAGGTTTTCTACGGGGGCGCGCTGACAATGCACAGAAATTCCATTTCCGAACCCGAAAGCAAGAATTAAACTCAGTCGAAGGCAGTAAGTTCTCCACGAAATAGCCTCACTGCTGTTGTAACGATAATCATTGACCTAAGCGTTACTAGGCACACGAGCGAATCTGAGCTACCTCGACGCCCTCGCCAAATTCCACAGGCAGCAGGGAACTAACTTGAACCGATTACCTTACGTCGACAAGAAACCCCTCGACCTATATCGGCTCAAGAAGGCGGTTGAGTCTCGTGGCGGATTTGAAAAAGTCTGTAAGACGAAGAAGTGGGCAGAGATTGGCAGAGATTTGGGGTACAGTGGAAAGATTATGTCGTCTTTATCTACATCGCTCAAGAACTCCTACGATCGATGGCTGACACCGTACGAAAACTATCTCCGTCAAGCAAAACCTGGCGTATATCAACAGTTAGAGTACGAATATGGTGGGCCACTTACGCCCAGTCCAGCACCTAGCCCGATAAAACGATCGGCTGTCAACACTCCTTCTAGCCTAAGAGCAGAATCGCCCGCGCGACATGCTAGCGATGCCCTTCAGCAAAGCTTGAATGGCCCGAAGCAAGAGACCGACCGTGATACAATCATGGCCGACGCGCCTGCTGCTATCTCGCAATCAGCATCCGGTGGCTTCACTGCCATCAATTCGGGAGGTTTCACACCGGTCAATGCCGGGTTCACGAGCGTCAACAGACCTGCTCCAACGGATCCAAAGGGATTTACTCCACCTCCGAAGCACCATGGAAGTCCACATCTCTCTGCTAAAAACACACCGGATTTCCGGCCGTCCGGACTCGGGCCTACAACTGCTCTGAAGCGTCAGCTTAGCTCTGATAGCTTAGACTCAGCGAAGAAAGACAACGGTATTGACGATTCCGAGAATGGCAGCAGGAGGAGCAAAAGACTCAAGAAAGGTATGCATGATCTTTATTCTCAACTCTTTATGACTAATACTCCATGGTTAATACTCGTGGTTTACCTGTTTTTTATGACTGGTCGCATACCTCCATTGGTGTTGTTACTACTCCTTCCACTTGGTTCATTTTTTCCACCTCAGTCTTCTGGGCGGTGTTACTCCTATCTTTTGTTCCTTTTTCCCCGGTCGAAACGTGTGATGTTCCCTTTACGGTGCTTTATTTATTTGTGGAGCCGCGATTGTGCAGGGATTCTCAATGCGTTCAATCATGCGCCTTTCCGTGCAGCAATGCACAGCAGAGAGGAAACCATACAATGGCCTGTCTAGTCCTTGTAGTCCTTGATTGGCTTAATCGTTTGCGAAACTAATGCAGGTTGATATATAGAAACGGTTCCTACTGTTGCCGGTTCGCATATGTCACTTTTTCGACCTTCAGCTCCTAAAATACCCATGTCACGAGCTGAGTCGTCGAGTCCCAGCGAGGTAAGCATCCTATCCTTCAGGGATAAATAATCAGACCTTTTTTTAATTATCTATATAGAAATGCGAAGCTTGCGGCAAAGGTGATGAGGTAGGCTTCATCGCTGTATGCGAATCATGCGATCACGGGTACCATGGTACTTGTTTAGATCCTCCGCTCAAGCACAAACCGGATGCCGAGTGGAACTGCCACAGATGCCTTGTTGGTGATGGCCAGTTTGGTTTTGAGGAAGGCGGCTTGTATTCGCTCAAGCAATTCCAGGAGAAGGCAGCAGACTTTAAGCAAGGCTACTTCGAAAACCGAATGCCTGTTGATCCCGTGCTCAATTGTTCAAGGCCAGTGACGGAAGAGGACGTGGAAAAGGAGTTTTGGAGACTCGTCACTAGTACCGAGGAAACTGTCGAGGTAGAGTATGGCGCCGACATACATTGCACCACTCACGGTTCTGGCTTCCCGACGGCTGAGCGCAACCCTTGCGATCCGTACTCTACCGATCCTTGGAACTTGAACGTCATGCCTCTACATCCCGAAAGTCTCTTCCGGCATATTAAGTCAGATATCTCGGGTATGACTGTTCCGTGGGTTTACGTTGGGATGATATTCTCGACGTTCTGCTGGCATAATGAGGATCACTTTGCATATTCCATCAACTATCAGCACTTTGGAGCGACCAAGACGTGGTATGGTATCCCGGCCGCCGATACTGACAAGTTCGAGAATGCTATGAGGGAGGCGGTGCCGGAGCTTTTTGAGACGCAACCCGACCTCTTGTTCCAGCTCGTTACACTTCTGACACCCGAGCAACTTAAAAAGGCAGGTGTCCGCGTATGTGCGCTTGATCAAAGAGCCGGTCAGCTTGTCATTACGTTTCCCCAGGCCTACCACGCAGGCTTCAACCACGGCTTTAACTTCAACGAGGCTGTCAACTTCGCGCCGTCAGAATGGGAACCATATGGACTTGCTGGTGTAGAGCGATTACAGCAGTTCCGACGACAGCCATGTTTCTCGCATGATGAACTTCTATGGACAGCAGCAGAAGGAACTAGTTCAGGACTAACCATTCATACTGCAAAATGGCTCGCGCCCGCGCTCGAGAGGATACATAAGCGAGAGCTCGATCAACGAGAGGAGTTCATTGCTAAACATCGGGAAGACGCTCACGAACTCTGTGCACTTACTACCGAATCCGACGAACATTGCTCGCTCGCTTTCGACGTCATAGACGTAGACGTTCCCGAGGAAGAGTACCAGTGCGCTCATTGCAAGTGCTACGCTTACTTGTCAAGATTCAAGTGCCTCCAGTCTGGCAAAGTCCTTTGTATCCAGCATGCTGGGAGTCATGCATGCTGCGACATGTCCGAGTCAGAGCGTTACGCAGGTGACCAACACAAACTGTACTATCGCAAGACTAACGACCAACTTAACGAGACCTACCGAAAGGTGGCAGATAAGGCCAACCTGCCGGAAACGTGGGAGGATAAATACGAGAAACTGCTCGACGACGGAGGGAAGCCAGCGCTCAAAACGCTAAGGAACCTCCTGAGTGAGGGTGAACGAATACCGTACGACCTCCCCTCCATACCTGCGCTTAGGGAATTCGTTGACCGCTGTAACGAGTGGGTGGACGAAGCGACTAATTATACGGTGCGAAAACAGCAGAACCGCCGTAAGAACGACAAGGTCTGGCAGAGCGGACTGCGAAAGTCCATCGGCAGTTCTTCCCAGGAACAGAGAGAACGCGAGCTCCGACGAGTCGAAAATATCTACCGTTTAATTGACGATGCCGAGCGCATAGGCTTCGATTGTCCGGAGATTCAGCATCTGCAGGAACGCGCCAGCGCTATCAGAAGCTTTCAGAAGAATGCTGAACAATTTCTAGAGCGCGGGTGCGGCCAGGAATCTATCGAAGAATTGATAGAGGAAGGCCGTGCGTTTAATGTCGATATGCCGGAGCTCGATAAGCTATCCGAGATCCTCGAGCAGACGAGATGGAACATCAAAGCTAAGGCGAACCGAGGACTGTTCCTAACCTTGAAAGAAGTCAGGGAATTACTTGAAGAGGGCCACCGCCTAGAGATACCGTTGTACAATGACAACATGAGGCATTACGGTGACAAATATCAGGCAGGAATGCAATGGGAAGCCAAAGCAAAGGAGCTCATAAATGCGGAGGTCGTCCATTACCCGCAGCTTGAAGCACTCTCGAACCAAGTACAAGTCAACGCGCTTCCCGTAACCGCAGAAACTTTAGCCGCTGTTGATCAGATTCTGCATAAGCAGCGGGAAGCCCATCGCCAGATCATTGACCTGACAGATCGATCAAAGGATCTCGATTACAAGAAGAGACCCAAGTATACCGAGGTGGTTGAGATCATGAAGAAACTTGAAGATCTAAATTCCAAGCCAACTGGAACCCTTGATCTCGAAAAGGAGCAGAGGCGCCACGAGGATTGGATGCGAAAGGGGAAGAAGCTTTTCGGCAAAACCAATGCCCCCCTCCACATCCTTAAGTCTCATATGGACTACGTCTTGGAGCGCAACCTTGCCTGCTTCGATATTCGTAACGACACGCCCCGACTCCCAGCCGAGCCTGCGTCTAGGGCGGCTAGCGAGGAAAGAGGAGAGGAGGGGAAGGTCCGGCGGACTTGGGATATTAATGATCCAGCTCTGGTAGAAGTATTCTGCATCTGCCGCCGTATCGAGGCTGGCATGATGATTGAATGCGAACTATGTCACGAATGGTATCACGGCAAATGTCTGAAGATCGCCCGCGGCAAGGTCAAAGAAGATGACAAGTATACTTGTCCAATTTGCGACTGGCGAGTCAAAATCCCCCGAGATGCTGCGCGGCCTAAGCTTGAGGATCTCATTGCCTGGCAAGAGGAAGTTCCAAACCTGCCTTTCCAACCCGAAGAAGAGGAGGTTTTGAAGAAGATAATTGACAATGCGCAGAAGTTCCGGGATCATATTTCAGCATTCTGCAACCCTGTGCTCACCACACCAGCCGAGGCTGGCGACCAGCGATTCTATCTACGAAAGATTGAAGGGGCTGAGATCCTCTTGTCTTTCGAGACAAATTTCTTCCGACAAGAACTACACAAATGGAGTCCGGTAGCACCCGCACCGCCTCCTGTGCTGGAGGTTTCTAAGAGCACCCGCAAGCCGCGTCCGACGAAACTACAGAAGATGTTGGCACAGTATGGCGTAGACGATCCTGACGACCTTCCGGAGAATATGAAGAGCAAAGCAAACAGCTTGAAGCGCAAGGCTCTAAATGCCGAGGCTGCTGCCGCTGCCGCCCAGGCTGCCGCAGCTGCAAGTGCCGGTCTCGCCCCCCCGAATGCAACAAGTCCATCCTCTCACTCATTCGGCTCCAGTGGTCACCCTTTTCTCTCCCGGAGCTCGCAGCCGTCAACTCCAGCCTTGACTAGTACTTCTCATGCGCATCCACCGCAACGGTCAAATTCAGCATCCTCTAGTAGGCCCGGATCATCCCTTCGGGCTAACGCTATGGAGGTGAATAATGCTGCAGGCTTGCACTCGGACTTCTTCATGTCGGCTAGTAATAATGGCCCAGGCCCTCGACTAACCGCCGCAGACCCGTCCCTGACACTAGAGGAACGTTTACTCCGCGGGCAGGACGACGGCTTGAATCTAAACACGGATGCTGGCAAAGATAAAGCCCTTGAACTACTAAGTTCCACCGAGTTGGGCCGTAAACGGGCTGAGGAGATATTCGGCCCCGACGTGTGGAAGCACAACCGTGATGATGCGTTTCACAGAACAACTATGAGCCATAGTCATCAAGATGACGATAGAGATGTCGACAGGATGTTCTTAGACCTCACTAATGCCGATGACGATGATGATGCTAAGAAGGAAAGGCAACGTGAAAAGGAACGGGTAAGCGTCACGGCTGACAGCTTCGAAGCGGAGCGAAACGTGATGGATATGGAAGACTCGGACTAAACCTAGTGGTCGGTCTTACCATCACGTCCCGGTTATCCTCATGCTTAATCGAGCACCATGGGTGGTTGATAATCTACTGGTCGATATGGAAGGGCTTTTTAAGGACTGGCCTATCCTTCACAATTTTTCCCTATTGGCGTACCGGCTAGCGGCTCTTTGCGCTATATCCATGGCCACGGCAGAGCAGGAACCATACGGGGGGAGCTGGTGCGTCACATATAGAGGCGTTATAACGGATTAATTCACAGACGAAAAATGTGTCTTCTTTTCCCCCCATGTACCATTACAGAAAGTCCAGGCTCGACTGGACACCATTGCATTAGATAGGCGTTGCTTTTCAGTCCCGGTTCGGTATACCTTGTTCAGTTCGATGGGAGGAGCCGGAAAGGGGAGGACCGATACCTAACTTAGCTATTAACCTAGCTATATGATTTAACAGTACTTCAACATCTGGCGGTTCCGTGCGTTGAGTGATTGATGATAGCCTCCAGTCCAATCGTGTTTCGGGCGCCTTGTACCTATCTTGCTTGTGTTACTACAGTGTCTTTTCGCCAAGAAACAATGAATATGACATATTAGGTAGTCATCGTGTGTGACAATAGGAGGTCAGGGTTACCTACATGCAAAGAATCAACAAGACGAAGTACCTGAGTCCTTATGTGAGTTGGAAAGTGCCTCCTGAGGTTTTCAGTCTTGATCTACTTGGTAAATGATCCTAAATTCCGGGTTTTAATACTCCGTTGAATCTTATGCTACCCCTGACCTCTAATACCCAGCTAGGTATTCAACTATTTCTATCATCATGTCTGTGCTGTCATGAAGAACTCATTCAGTATCATGAACTACCGTCACTTCTAGTAGGTAGGTGGGCTAGTGAGATGGATATCTTGCCTCTCATTTTGAAGTGGAGGTACACAATGAGTCTTTAAACTACATCACGTCTATCACGACTACAGTCAGGGTGTAACAGAGTGTTTACTATTTAACTATGAGGTACCCAGCGCTGGGTTCCAAGTCAGGTTCACAGTATCCTAAGGTCTTTCTTCAGAAGTGACATTGAAACAGATTATCCCTATTTCATTAGCACATTACTACCGTACGTGCCTAAGTAAAACACCAAGAGTAGAGATGGCAGATGAAGCCACCACGCACGTAAATCCTACCTGGGACAGTCCAGCGTTCACGTCCCACCTCACCGGAGACTATTTAAGAGTGATATCCGCCTGCCAGGAGCTCGGCGACGCGCTCGGAATCCGCAGCGAGACGTGCGAAGAAGTCGAGAGGCAGATTCTCGCGGATCGCGTGGCCATACCTATTACTGCTGTCAAGGTGCTCGTCGGTTTCTCAGATCGCGACGCAGCTTCCTACCTCGGCAGCAGACCAGGCGGTTTGAAGCTCTTGGCCCTGGTTTGCGCCCTGGTCACCGCGTTCGATCCGATGGAGTGCGCCCAGATCCTGGCGAAACTGATGGAACGCCATCTCACGCGGTGGGAGGGACAGTGTCCTACAACTGAGCAACTACACCCACTGATATTGGCGATCGATGCGAGGTGCCAACTCTCCGGGTTCGCAGAGCATGTCGTCGATTACGAAATCATGATATCTCACGGCCTTCGCGACTTCGGCCACGAAGCCGTCTCACTGGGCCGTCTAGGCAAGACCCCTGACATGGGAGCAGTGGACAGGATAGTCGATCTGCTACTGCTCCTCCATTCCAAGAACCCCGACAGTCACAAGCTTAGAGCGTTCAGCATTCATGCGGGTCGCTGTGCGCCCTGGATCGCAGCGTTCCTGCGCTGGTGGCTGAACCAGGAGTCTGTAATTTGGCTGGAAGACGACGACTCGCCACGGCGGGAGAAAATCAGACCGGGCGAGACCAAGATCGGCATCAAGCTCGTGTTTCCGATCGACGAGTACTCGCCGGAGTACGTCAAGCTCAGGGGAATATACTCGGTGGCGGACTGGGAGGACTGGTATTTCGATATTGGAAGAGCAGAGCAGTACACTGGTTTGGTGCGAATTGATACGTTCTTCCGCCTCATGCTAAGTGCCTTCAGACTCGACCGAGGGCAAGCTAATAAGGCCGCCATCGAAGTAATCCCCTTCGCGCTCTCCGAAGCTCGCAAAGGCGTAACGATGTGCTCCGAAGGCTGCGTGTCTCGCGACCGCTGGGGAGCCCCTTGTGAAATTACTACGGATATTAGCGATACGAAAACTAATATGCGACAGCAACATCATCACCAACAGCAACACCAGCAACAAGGGGCTTCCGGAACAGAAGTGCATAAGATATACACCGACCGCTTCGAGCCGTTCCCGGAGCGCCAGGACATTAACAGCATCCTGCGGCTCGTCCCCGGGTGCGAGACGAAGCACATGCAGGACCTACGCAGCAAGCAGATGGGCATGCCCATCCACGACCACCGCGAGGCTCACGCGTTCCTGGGGAGCAAGACATACGCGGACGACCTCGCGGAGTGGGAGAGCGCAGGATTCGAGACCCAGTTCACCCCCTTGGCCGAGCCCGGTGTCATGACGATCTTTCAGGAGCAGATGGCGCACTTTGTGGCCTCGATACTCGCGCTGTCGCTGTTTCGCGATCCTGAGAGGCTGCTGTTGCGCCCGGACCCGTTTGTGTGGGGGAACGCTGTGGTCGCGCCGAGTACGGTGATCTCGGCTATCTGCCGTATTTTCAGAAAGCAGAAGGCGTGCTGCGATGTCATGGAGTGGCATCGCGTGTGTAGGATGCTGACCGGGGAGAAGATGAACGAGGGCAGGTCGGATGAGGAGAAGTACCATCTACAGCAGCACATGCTCATGTCGTGTGGAGCTGGACAAGTGGTATGGCCGGCTATCACGCTTGCGAGTGCGCTCCCCGCAGACGGCGAGAGTTACCTGCGACTCTGCTGGCGCCGAGGCGGGATATACGACCAGCGCACCCTTAGACGGTACCGCATGGTCGCCGGCAAGGACTCGCGCACGGAGCCTAGCGCCGTGCCTCGGAGGACATTCGAGGTTCCGCTGCGGCTGACGATATCTAACATGTTTGGCAGGGAGAGCCGGGTGGAACTCCTACGCAAGGAGGGCGGCGCTCAGAACCACGATATATTGTACTGCACCCTAGCCCGATTCCTGGACCAAGAAGGCGCCAGAACAAGCGGCACCCACGCCAACCCCTGCGGCATCCTCAAGACCCTCGCCTCGGCAGAGCGCATCGAAGCGTGTCCGCACAGCCCCGACACGCCCATGCAGATCCCCAATCCATCCCCCACAGCCATTACTGGTCTCAGCTCCAGCACTCCCCCACCTCTCCCAGAAATATACCTCTGCCTCCCGGAAGATGCGCTGCCATGGTACGTGGACTGGGCGCGGCGAACCACGGACGCGGAGGCGGCGCGCCGCGGCCTGGCCCCCCTGCTCGAGCACGCGCGCGTCGAAGCGCGGCGGGAGACCGGGGCCGTGGCCGTGGTGCCAGTGGCCGGCGACAAGGCGCTGCGCTTCTTCGCGCTAGCGAAACCGGTCGGCGCGCACGTCGCCGTGAGGCAGCGCGCGTGCGTCGAGTGCTGCGCTAGGTTTTGCGAGGAGTTTGGGTTTGGGGTTTTGGTGTTGTAGGGGAAAGTCCACTTTTGAGGAGGGTGGGCTGGGTGGGGAGAAAGGAGGGGAAGGGAATGGAGGGAATATGACGGTGGACATGGGAATTTATTGTGGGGGTTTGGGAAAAGGGGGTGGGGCCCGGGGTGAAGGTAAGGAGTTGCGTGAACTGCCTTGGATTACGATCACGAATCACGTACTTGATGATCAGGTAGAACAATGTTTTCGTGAATCTTTTCTGTGTTGACTGCAGCCGATTTAATTCCCGGTGTCTGTTAGCCATTCACGAGGATTCCTTGTTTATTGGGTAAAACAAACGAACAGTGGTGGTTCTCGGGTACTTACACCCCGGTCGAGGCAGTACTATGGAGAGCACCAAGCACATTTTATCCCAATCCTTAGCTGTATTTTCAATGCTTCATTAATATTCATCCTCTTAGTCATAATCCTACCTTTTATCTACTGTGTATGAGTATCTAGTGATAATATGATAATGTTGTTACTTAGTGAATGATATGTCTGCATGTAAGCGTTGAAGGTTATATGAAATTAGCGGTGTTATTGAAGGAACGGGTCCCCCCTTTTCCCCTCCTGCCAATTACTAACCCCTTTTCATCATTATAAGCCGTCAAAATCACTACATGGGACATAAGTCGCTATAATTCAGATTCCAGGCAGTTTCAGCTTTCCCCGTGGGCTCTCAATATTAGCCAAAGAAAAGGTAGGTTGCTCCTCCTAAGCTAAACGACCGACTGCCTCAGTTCGACCAACCCGCTCGACATTACCCTAAAGCTAAGACATGTCAATAGGACCAAATCCTCTTCTCTCCTCGCGCGTCCTTCAACCCCTCTCGATTCATCCTAGCGTACCAGAGCCTCAGACTAAAAGCCACTATCGTGACGAAGAAGTTACACGCCGCGCATGCGAAATTACCCGTAGGATAACCTTGCTTAGCCTCATTGGCCTTCCAAATCCATTGCGCGATGATCTGTCCGATTCCTGCGCACGAGTTGTGAAGAGCGATGGCAAATGGGATCGTAAGTAGACTGGGTGTGTTACAGGTCACCCAGTTGGTCATTGACGGCGCTGCAGGGAATGCTCCGGCCGCTGCCATGCATAAACACCCGTATCTTTGCACGTACGCTGTCGGGGGCAGCAAGCCAGCGGTCAACCATCCCAAGCCACCAATCGTCGAAATTACGGTGATGTGCCAGCCTCGAGCGTTAAAATGATCGGCCGAGTAACTGAGAAGGATGGCAACGACGAAGCCAACAACCCACTACGATGTGTCTTGTCAGTATATAAGCATTCCTAGCGAATTTCGAAGCTATCAAATCATCAAGCTTAGATCTCATTCTTCAGGATACTTGAGGATGAAATATTGAAACGGTAAAACTAACAGGCGGAACCACGAGAAGTTGAGCATGGATAGACTCATACCCCAAGCCAGTTACAATGGTTGGCGTAAAGAATGTGAAGGATCCTTGAGTAACCACGTTGGCAATCTGTTCAATGTTAAGCACCTAAGTTTTACTATAGGGATGAATAGGTGCCAACTCACATAAGCAACGTAGTGCGCTAGCATTCGCGGACTAACAAATGTCTCTAGAATCTCCTTTCTTGTTGCGTGATCCCTATTATGGCCACCTCCTCGCTCTTTGAGTCGTTCCTCCGCAAAACTCCTCTCAGATGGGCTTAAAAATTTGGCGCGAGCAGGATAGTCGGGTATGATGAAAAGTGTTGGTAGCACAGAGAGAATTGTGATGACACCTTCTATAATGAACAGCCAGCGAAATCCTTCAAGCCCAGCTCCGCCGTTGGCCTTCCCAACGCCATAGCTAATAGCGCCACCGAACGCGCCAGCGAGATTGCAAAATGCAATCACGAAGGCGATTCGAACTGCTCTTTCGTCGTGACGATACCAGATCGTTATAAGGTAAACAATACCTATGTCTGTTAATTATGGTCAATAGATCGCAAAAATTAGGGTGCAATTACCAGGAAAGAAACCTGCTTCAAACTATGTGTAGAATATTAGCCCCTCCAACACGAAAACAGAATGGAATATGACTTTAGGTAGGTACATAATATAAGCCTTTGAAAGTTTACTAACCACTCCAATGAGCAACCGTAGTACTAACACCGTAGCATAATTACGCACACCAGCAAATCCAAGGGTCAAGGCTCCCCAGCAACCAAGTAGAAATGCCAACCAAACAGACGGGCGAACATAATGCTTAATAATCCAGTTCGAGGGTACTTCAAATAGAGTGTATGCCACCGAGAAGAGGGTTATGGTTAAAGAATATCCATTAGCTGTCATTCCTGTTACATGGAGCAGATCATCGCCAGTCTCCTGGTTCAAGACTTTCGCATTCGCTATATTGCCTCTGTCGAGGAAGTTCAATAGGTACAGAAATGCGCATAGTGGGATTATCCGGATGTCGAGACGTCGGTTGAGAAGTTTGCTGCGCTTATGGTCGAATTGTTCATTATTGTTATCTTCATGCGACGTGCCAGCTTTTCCCTCTTCAAGGTTGCCCTCAAAATGCTCTTGGGGCGCTATCTTCTCCATAGCTTTCTACCTTGTCCAGGGGTGACTAGTGATGGATGAGTAGGTAGAAAGCTAACCTAGGTATATGTCGAAGAACAAAAACATAGGTGATCCGAATTTATGCCATTTCAAGTACTTTTTATGGCAATATAGACGGCTATCAGACGTCACGCAACATCTACCTCTATCCTTGATGTGTATCTCTCTGGCATTTGATGAACCGCGAAATCCCGGTTCTCCGCATCCACCCCCTGAAATCTCCATATGACCCCCGCAAAGCGGACACGGTCTACCGGTCGACTAGACTATAGGCAGTAAGCGGCTATCACAGACATATGCGTACTACCCTACTTGATGTCAACGACGCGGGGTATTCCCCGGATTACGAATTTTCTGCGAAGACCACAGCTATGGAAACATGTGCCGAAATTGCGTGTGTGTATGATAGTGATGACCCCCAAAGTACGATAAATATGCGGCACGTCAGTACACTCTCAACTACTGTTAAGCCAATAATGTAAGAAGTGATTATTGAAGTATTCATGTCAGTCCTCATAAATGTCTTATGCTTGCCGCCGAAGCCCCTTTAAACACGAAGATTACCTACGCTCATATAATAATACTTGGACAAAATTGACCAGATCGTATGGTGGCAAGTTTTAGCTTGACTTGCCTATGGAGTTAGACCGACGGATCAATGATTCCTAGCAGCATCTCATTGGATCATGTGCGGTTGGTAAATCTATTATTATCCCCTTTTCGGCTTCAAGTTCCGTGATGCATGGCATTACACAAACACACTAGGTAACCAATCCACGAGGGAGTATTTCAGGTATTATATTGCAAGAATAACCGCAAATGAGATCATGCCACAAAAGCGGAAGCCTTGTTATTAACTACGTTATAAATACTATATTGTAACTCTTATCTCTAACCCTCACAATGATACGGGTACCATCTTTACATAAATATGTGCTTTGAAGATAAATGGTCCGACCATGCGCGGCTGCCTTCATATGTAGGTATAGAAGTGAAAGTTGCTGCTCTACTTCGGGTATGAGAGCCAGTTTAGAGTCATCTTGGTTGCTTGCATGCAGCATCTTTCCGCATTCTGACTGAAAGTCACATCGAAAGCTGTCTTGTATGCTTCCAAGTATAGCATCTCGTGTGCTTCAAGCTTCCCATCCTTCCTGTTTGACAATGCCACGTACGGTGAATGCTTAGAGATTCGAGTCTGCGACGGGAGGTTGAAGGCATGGTCCGCCGTCCTGCGATAAAGTTCTTCTGGCAGGCCGTCTACCTTTTTCAGGTATGACACGATTCTGAGCTTATTTTACTTACCGTTGTTTACACTCTGGATCGTTTACAAGCTAGGTTAAGCCTAACCCCAAGCGCCGGATTATTTGAGCACCTTCATTCGTATCCTTAGTCATGACCTCGCCTAGCACCTGCTGTCCTAGTGTTAGATGAAATAACGAGAGGGTTTTGGTACGGTCCCAAATCTTAAAGACTAGGTACCTATGGTGTGGATAGGTCCATCCAACCCTCTTCATCCTATGAGAAGCTTCATCAGCAAGCTGTCAGCTTTAGAGGTAACAGAATGGCTAGCTATACCATGTGGCTAGGGCTTGTCTCGCAGCCTTTAGAAAGGAAAAGAAGGTACTCTGGCAGGGTATTTCCCTTATGTAGCCTAAGGTAAACTGATTCACCGACCTTAAAGTCGTTTCTCTGGTGCTTTCCATCGTACCTTGTTTTCGCATCGGCTACGGCAAAGTCGATGGCCGTTTTTGCCTCCTTTTGATATGCGTTTCGGAGTGACTCAAAGTCTACCGCATTCGATGGGACCTCCATCGAAGTCAGCACAGTCCTTGGTTTAAAACCATACCTAGGTATACAACTTCGTTTGGTGACCTCCCTAGCACAGTATCATACGGATAGGCTTCACGAAGCAGAGTATGATCAATTTTGCATACAAGTTAATGAATACGAGATATATTAGAACTTATAAAACAAAGCTATTAGATAAGATTAATTAAAAAACTTAGTTAATATATGTAAGATTAAACTAATAAGATTAAAAAGGCGTTAACGACGTTTAAGAAAATATTTAAATTATATATATATAAGTTATTACGTTTTATTTCGTAAAAAAAAAAAAGGTAAAAACTTTAAAACTATAAAAATTATTATTTAAAATTAAATTATAATTTTAAGCTTTATTACCTTTATTATAAATAAAAATTTTTTTTTTTAAAAGATTTTATTTTTAAAAAAGTACGTACTTTTCGAAAGAAAATTAATTTATTTTTAAAATTACTTTATTTTAATTACTAATAATTAATTAATTTACTTAAAAAAGTTTTTTATTAAAATATATTATATTAATATTATTTATTAATTTATAAAACTTTGAATTATTTTTTTTATTAAACGATAAATAATTTTCTAAGTCTTTAATAATATTTTTTTACGAGATTTTAAAGTTAAAAGTAAGTTTAAAAAAATCGCCGTTTATAAAAACTTATTAAAATTAAACGACACTTTAATACGCGGTTTTTTATTAAAATATTTAAAATAAAAAATATATCGCTTTAAAACCTTTCTTTTATTTTCGGATTATTTTAATTTAATAACGATAATATTATAATTTTTCATAACTTTTAAAATTATAAAATAATTATACGAAATGTTTTTAATATTAATAATATCGAAGTTAATTTTAATAATTTTTTTATATAATTTATTAAGCTTTATTAAAAAATACACGATAATTATTATATTATTTAAACATTTATTATTATCGTTATAAATAATTAAATTATTAATAAAAATTAAATTTAAAATTAATATAATATAATTTAAATAATTTATAATATAATAATTTAATTTAATTAAATCGGTATAATATTAATAAATAAATAAATAAAATTCTTTTTAATAAAAAGTAATGAATTAAATTTATATTAAAGAATTTTAAATTAAAGATTTTTTTATAAAAAAATATATAAATTTTACGTATATTAACGTAAAAATCTACCGTTAATTTAATAATTTAAACGCTTATATTTAAGTTATTTTTAATAAATTAATTAATATTAACTTCGTTTTAAAAAGTATTAAAAGGTATATTATATTAAAAATATCGATTAAATCGAGTTTTTTTAATTAAAAAAATTTAATATATTTTAAAGTATTATTTATTAAGTATTTTAATTCGAAAGTTTAAATAAAAAATCTTTTTTTCTTATAATTTCTTTTACGAGCTTAAATTAAAAGAATAATTAAAAAGGCTCGAATATAATTTTATTTTATTAAAATTAACCTTTTTATGTTTAAAAATAATAAAAAAGGAATTTTCTTTAAAAAAATTATTAAAATATTTAATAATAATTTAAACGATTTCGATTTCGACGATTAATTTTAAAACTTTAAATTACTTAAAAACCTTTTTAAAAAATTATTTCGAGGTAATTTTATGCTTTTAAACGATAATCAAGATTTTTTATTTTAAAATAATAATAACCGATTATTTAAAACTTTAAAACGATTAATTCGTTTTTTTACGTTATAATTATCGTTAATTTAATATAACTTAATAAATTTACCGTTTATAATAATAAGGATTTTTTAAAGTTTTAAATTTAATAAATAAAAGTTAAAATATATTTAAAAACGTATACGAAAAGTTTTTTTAAAGATTTTTATTATATTAATTAAATTAAATCGTTATTATTTAAAAAAGTATTATAATTTAAAAAGAAATAAGATTAAATATTAAAAAAATATTACTTAATATTTTACCGAGTTATTAAACTTTAATAAAATGGTTTAATAGTTTAAAACGACGTTTTAAAATTATATCGTTAAATCTTTTTTTAATAAAATTATTAAATTAATTTATTTTAAATAAAAAGGATTTTTAAATATAAATAAAAAATTCCTTACCGTTATTTAAAAAGTAAGTTAAATATATAAAAATATGCTAATTAATCCCGGTATTTTAAAAAAAGAAAATTTTATTTTAATTTAAAAGCCTTCGAAGTTAAATTAAATTAATTATGGAAAAAAGAATTGTTTTAATTTAAGTTAAAATTAAATTAAAAAGATAAGGTTTAATTTAATAATAAAGATATTTTAAAAAAAAATTAATTAAATAAATATAAATTAACGAAAAAAGAATAAAATTTTTTATTAACGTTATAAATACGATAATTATTAAACCTTTTTTTATTTCGTTAAAAAGGACGTTAATAATAAAGATTTATTATTAAATCCGAATAAAGCTTTTTTTATAAAATAACCTCGAAATAATAATACTTAATTTATATTTTTATTATAAAAAAAGGTGCGAATAAATATAACTTTATAAAAATTAAAGATTTTAATTTAAATTTTTAAATAACCTTAACGTTATATTTTATTAAATCTTATAATTAAATTAAAATAAAATATACCGAGTTATAATAATTAAAAAGTTATAAAAGAATTTCGTTTAAAATTAATTTTAAAACATAAATTTATTATTAATATAATATTAATATATAATAAAAAAAATATTAAATATAAACATTATTAAACTTAAAAAGTTTAATTTTAATAATATTTTTTTAAAGTAAAAAAATGAAAATTATTAATTATTAAAAAATAATATATATAACTCGTATTAACTTTTAATTTAATTTAAAAGATTTTTATAAAACGTTATTATATTAAATTTTTGATTTTTTTAAAATTAACTTTAAATTAAACGCTTTAAATAATAAATAAAAATCCATAAACCCGTAAACTTTTTTTTAAATTTTAAGAAAATTAAGTTTAATTCTTTTTATTATCGAAAATATTATATTAACTTAACTTTATATAATCCGAAAGAATTAATTAATATAACGATAATAAAAAATATTAAAGTAAACGAAACGTTAAAAAAAGTATTTAAAGAATTTCGTGAATTTATATATATTATAACGAAAGAAATAAAATAACGTTTCTTAAATTATTAATTATAAAATTATATTATTAATTTTTAAGAAAAAAAAACGCTTTTTTAAGAACTTTTTTACGTTATAAACTAAAAAGAAATTCGATACGTTAAAATTATAATTAAATAAAATACTTAATAACGAACGTATTTAAAAGTTAATTTTATTTTATATAATATTTATAATGTTTATAAACAAGTTAAATTTTTAAAACATTTTTTAATTCGTTATAAATTATAAAAGTTTAAATAATATTATTATTTTTATTTAATATTTTATACTTTTAATATTTAAATTATAAGCTTATTTTAAAACTGCGAAATAATTTATTAAAATCGATTTTAAGTTAAGATTTTATTTTATTTAAAATTAAAAAAAACGAATGAAAAATAACTTTTTAATGTAAATACGATTTTTTCGAATATTTAATTATGTTTTTTAAATTAATTAATACTTTTATAATTTTTTAATTTATAATAAATAATATTTTTAAGACTTTATTAATTTAAGTTTTTTAATATATTTAAATAATCTTTTTATTTATGCGGATATTATAAAAAAATACGATAAAATCGTTAAGGAAATTTTTAAAAAATTTATAAAAAATTATTTTATAATTAACTTATAAAAATACTTTTAAAAAGTTTAAAAAGTAAATTTCCTTAATTATATTAATAATTAAAAAACGCTTAAATTATTAAAAGAATTTTAATAATTTATCGGTTTTATAAATTTTTATTAACGATTTATAAAAAGATTCTTAAAAATAATAAAGCCGATTATTAACGTAAATAAAAAAGATAAAAAAGATTAAAAATAAACCGAAAAAATAAATAAATCTTTTAAAAAACTTAAATTTTATTTTATTTAAACTTTTATTATAATTTACTTTAATTTTTCGATATAAATTTATATTAAAATTAATGTTTTAAATTATATTATTAACGTCGTTTTTTTAAAAAAATAAAATAAACTTAAACTTATAACTTATTATTTTCGTAAATTTATACCGGTAAAAATAAATTATAAAATTTACGATAAAGAATTATTATTTATAATAAATTTTTTTAAAAAATAATATTAATATTTAAAAAAAGCTAAATATCGAATTAAAGTTTATTCGGATTATTAAAACTTAATTTACTTTATAATAATTAAAGTTTTAAACCGACGTTAAATTTAATAAATATAAAAACTTTTATTATATTAATTTATTATTAATTACCGATTAAGTAAATAAAATAATAAAATTAATATTTTATTAAAATTACCGTAATATTAACTTATAAAGTCGGTTTTATAAAATAAATATTTTTTATTTTTTTTAAAAACTTTATTCGTTTTTTTAATAATTATCCTCGTTATATTAAGAAAACTTTATAATTTTATTACACTTAATTAAACTTTCGATTTTATTAAATAATTAAAAAAAAACAATTATTAATAACTTAAAATATATTATATAAATTAAGAATTTTTTTAAAAACATTACTTTATAAAATAACTTTTAATATTAAAAAAAAACATTAAATATTTACGAAACTTTAAAAAAAAGTTATTTTCATTAAATATAATATTTTTATTATTAAATATATAAAAATAAATAAAATTTTAAAATTAATTATCCGAAATTTTTAATAATTAAATATTAAGAATATTATCCGAGATTATATATAAAGTTATTTAAATATTAATAAAATAAAATTCCTCGTTACGTTTTATATAAATATCTTTAATTAATAATAATAATAAATTTTATTATTAACCTTTTTTTATTAAACGGTTATAATTTTATTTAAATAATAATGAATTTATTTTTTAAAATAACGCATTTTATTTTTTTTAAAGTAAAAGAATTTTTTTTTAACGATTTAATTAAAATTTTCGTTAAATAATATTAAAGATTATACGGTATATTTTTAAATATTATTTTTAATAAAAATTTTAAGTTTACGTTTTATATTTAAAAAAACTTTTTTAAATTAATAAATATTAAATCTCGTATAAATAAATAAAACGTTTTAATTGAATTTTAAAACTTTTATTAATTACGAAATAAATAATTAAAAAACCTTATTTATAATTATAAAATTCGTTTATAATAATATTATTTTTTATTAATATAATTTACTTTTTTCATATTAATTATAATTATTATTTAATAACTTATAATCTTTTTTAAACACTTTATATAATTTCGAAAATAAATTATATATATATTAAATAATATAAATATATTAAAATATATAAAAACATTTAAAATAAAACCGTTAATAAATAAAAAAATACATTAATTTTTAAAATAAATTAATTTATAATATTAAACGTAAAAAATATTAAAACTAAACGCCTCGTTAAAAAGTTAAATAAAAAACTTTTAAAACTTTTTAAAATTTAATAAATAATTTTTTTTACCGCGATAAAACTTATTTTTTTTTAAAAAGATAAAAAATATATAACTTATTTTATATTTTATTTATTAAACTTTATCGCATTAATAATTAAAAACATTTTAACTTGAATTAAATTTTACGTATAATAATTTTAGTAAAATTTAAAAATTATTAAATAAAATAAATAATAAATTTTATTAAAAAATAAAATAAAGTAAAGTATTTTATAAAGTAAGAAAATTAACCGGTTAAAGAATATTAAACTTAAAAACTTTATAAATATATATTTAATAAAAAAATAAAAATAATAATTAAATTATTTTACGAGTAATATACCGATAAACTTTACGAAATAAAATATAATTAATAAATATAAAATATATTAAAACTTATAAAATAAAACTATTAAATAAAATTAATTAAAAGATTTAATTAATATATATAAAATTACATTAATAAAATTAAAAAGGCGTTAACGACGCTTAAAAAATTTATATTATATATATATAAGTTATTACGCCTCGTTTTACAAGAAGAAAAAAAAAGCAAAAACCTTAAAACCATAGAGAATTATTATTTAAAATTAAACTACAATTCCAAGCTCTATTACCCTTGTCACACATAGAAAACTTGGAATTGTTAAAATATGTTAAAGAGCTGGGATAATATTAATCCACGGTATGTTTGGGTAGCCTGAGCAATGAAACCGTATTGCGCACTCAACGTCTTGGTTGCGTCGTTTGGTCTGTCCGTCGGTTTGCGGATGGTAACTGGTCGACATGTACTTCTGAGTCTTTCTTCAAGAGCTTCCACCATGTGTCCGATTCCACTCTACCTAGTTATAGACCCTTTCCCCCCAAGGTGTTATAGGAGTCCAAGTTCACGGTGTTGATTTCCTTGGAGTTGTATATCCTGCATTTTGGATACGGTCCAAGGTCGGTATTTTGGCGTTCATCGTTGTCATAAGACTGGTCGGGTCTATCGGGTATAATTTGGTACCCTCGTCTCTCTAGTCGGAGTCGTAATATAAATAATCCCATATACCGTCCCCTCCGGTAAAGAGATTGCTGGGCCATACCTTTTCCATTAGGTATTATTAAGGGTCATTATCAATAATTAGTTAATAATAACAGTTGTTGAGAAGATTTGATGGAAATTTTGATAATTGAATTGGCCAGAATGGGTGAGATGTGCGTTGTCAAATAGGAATGCCTGGATAAATATTCTGCTACTTGGACGCAGTTGTCTCTCTTGTCCATAGGTTAATGATAAGGGTATTGTATAGAACGGCTATGCCGTTCTGCTCTTTAGACGCAGAGCTACCATTTATTAGACACTCTCATGGGTTGATAACAGCTTGATTAATCTTAGTTTAAGTTCTATTGCTACGGCAGAGCTTCAGCTAATATCCTTAGGACTTGATTATCATAAAGAGCAGACAGCTCTTTCTCAAGCTAAGCCATGACCTCATTCGCGAAGCTATGAGCTAAGCTATGAGCTTATTGCAGAGCCTATCATCTTCTACTCATGCGGCCCTTTCCTAAAAATGAATTGACGCTCAATATACCTGTTTTACTCGAACCTTAAAGCATTCCATGCTAATTAGATGTGTAACATTATCAAGTTGCCCGTTCTTTCTTCTATGCTCTCTTCGTATGTGAAACCAGATTGTAGCTTCATTCAACTGTTGTATGTCCTACGATTTGGTATTCTATGTACTCAGGCATGTATATTGCTCTAAGGTTGTTAATAATCTGGTCAAATATGTGCACAATCAAACTGATAATGAATAAGAATGCAAGTGTAAATGGGTTAATCTTCATAATTATAAGCTGCTAAGTAAGGAGGTGTGAGAATAGCATAACTACCCACCTGCCTAGGTAGGTACTTTCAGTCTCAGAGTTGTAAGACATGGAATCTCATCGTGACTTTTACCTGCACATCTAGAGACTATTACCATCTACATATACTAGGTTAACCCAATGGCTCGCCTAATAACTTAAATACCATTGAAAATCTTCTCTTTGCCTAGATATTCCTTCCCGAGTATTGAAAATTTATTATTATGATGATCCTGGCTTAATACAATGGATGGTATAATTATTAGGACACAAAAGGAACCTTAAGTTTCAGCTTAGGAATACTTCTGAGTGGATAAAGTATAACTATTGTATAGAGTTTATAGTAAAAGTAAAAAGCACGAAGTACCTACATGTAGGTAATCATAGGCATTATATCATGGCAGTTCAAGAAACCCCTTATCAAATTCTTACTTACCTAGGTAATGTAGGTACCCTCCTAATAACAGAAAGCAATCCAGTATACCCCTGATCTCAACCCAACCCCTGCTCCCATCCCACAACACCTAACCTAACTTCAGCTAGTCCCCTTACATTTACATGACATCACGTTGCAACCTGAACTGAGTCCCATCAGCCCAATCCGGTAATCTGGAAATAGATTGCCGTTCCCATTTCGAATGCCACCGCGCGCTACCCCAGGATTTAGAACACAACCAATAGTTTTGACCGCAAGCCTAGTCCAGCCAGACAAGCTTTTCTCTTATAGTATGTCGACCTTCCACTTGGGTACCATCAACGGAACCGGGTTGCCAACGGTCTCATGCCTCCCCTTGTCGAACCACAGGACTTAAAGCGGATGATCGTAAATTGTCTGGGGTTCAGCTGCTACTTAAGGCGAGCTAGGCAACACGGCCTCCAAGCTCCGGGAGACGGATCACATGGAATTGGAAGTCGCAGGGAGAGCGAATAGGTATGCGCGAACTGAGGAGCTAGAATTTTCGACATCGAACCATGAACAGGTCAAAGCGGTGGGCGAACTCAGATACTACCATCTGCATACCTAGGCAGTTATAGCAAGGAAGGGATATATGTAGAGAGGAGTTGAGGGATCGATATATATATATAAAGACGTGCATCACCTATTGCGTAACCCGATCTGATCTTCACGATCTACAAACAGCCTGTCCTTAGCTCTATATTGCATGATCGTGATCTACCTACACACTTAATACCACACGGCTAAACTAATAATTCCATCATGAAATCGACACTACTCACAGCTGTCGCGGCTTTAGGCGTCACCCACGTCGCAGGCCATGCGACCTTCCAAGACCTCTGGGTAAACGGTGTTGATATGATAAGTATCCCGTACACCAAGATACCAGATCCATACTGACACCCCTAGCACGGAGCCTCATGCGCTAGATTACCCTTATCTAACTCCCCGGTGACAGATGTATCATCAAAAGACATCGCATGTAACGCAGGCACCAAGCCCGTCTCACGAAAATGCAGTGTAGCCGCAGGGTCGACAGTAACAGTTGAGATCCACCAAGTAAGCACCCCTTTGCCTCCCCCACTCATCTCATTCCACCCACCCCATACACCCCAGCTAATCCACCACCCCACCCAAAAAGCAACCCGGCGACCGCGCCTGCAACACGGAAGCCATCGGCGGCGCGCACTACGGGCCGGTGCAAGCGTACATGAGCTCTGTGTCCGACTCCGCGTCCGCCGACGGGTCCGCCTCGTCGTGGTTCAAGATCTTCGGGGACGCGTGGGCCAAGAACGCTGCGGGCGCGTCGGGCGACGACGACCACTGGGGCACCAAGGACATCAACACGTGCTGCGGGCGCATGGACGTGGCGATCCCGGCGGACCTGGCGCCGGGCGACTACCTGCTGCGCGCCGAGGCGCTGGCCCTGCACACCGCCGGCCAGAGCGGCGGCGCCCAGTTCTACATGACGTGCTTCCAGCTTTCCGTCACGGGGGGCGGCGCCGCCAAGCCGGCGGGCGTGTCGCTCCCGGGCGCGTACAAGGCGAGCGATCCCGGCATTCTTGTTGACATCCATGCTGCGATGTCCACGTATATTGCGCCGGGCCCGACCGTGTACTCGGGTGGATCCACAAAGAGCGCCGGCTCGCCGTGCATCGGCTGCGCGAGCACGTGTGCGGCCGGGAAGGGCGCGGCGAGCACCGCTGGAAGTGGTAGCGGGGCTCCTACTACAATCGTGACGACGACTTCAGCTCAGGCGACGAGCACGAGCGGAGCTGGATCGGGGTGTTCAGGCGCCCTATATGATCAATGTGGCGGGTCCGGATTCACCGGTTGTACCACTTGCGGTGTAAGTTCCACTTCAGTTAGTGCGTCCCGTCGCCGTTCAATATGCTGACTGTTTTTTTTTTAGAGCGGCACCTGCAAAAAGCTCAACGAATATTACTCGCAGTGTAGCTAAGACAAAGTTAGGAGATCTATTGATATGATGCCTTAGATTTTGGCGCAATGATTATTCTTGTATATATATGCCGTGCTCGCTAGAGCTTGTTTTGTATATCAACTTTTGAACTTATCAACACATCATGACGGCCCCTTGTCCGTGTATAACACCCACCATGCAACGATCTATTTTCTCGGGTATCACAGTAAAGTAACGAGTACAAGGCGCCAAGAAAAAATAAGGGCAGATCATCCAGCAGACGAGGACACATCCACGCTGGAAGAATGCCGAAAAAGAACCTCGAAAATCACGTCGGGGGTCCAGTATAGTTCTTTCTTCCCCAGGCAAGGTAATGACCAACCGCAATAGCGGTGAATCCTACGAAGACGACTGAGGCGTAGTTCATAGTTGTAGGATCAGTTACCGGAACGGTGGTGGGCATACAGAACAACGGAATGGCCAGTAGAGACCAACCTATAGTATTGTTAGCCAAGGAGACAACGGCCGGAACAAGAGCCCGGCTCGGTCAGGTAGGGTAAACTTACAAGTTGCCACGATGTTGCAAAACCAACCAAGCGATCCCAAGTAAAAGCTTCCGGTGCGGACAGTTTGGCGGCCATTGAGCATACTGACCACGATAGGCGTGGCATAGGAAGTCGTAAGGGCGATCACTCCTACACCCGAAAAGGCGTTAAAGGCAGCGGTCGAGCCGAAGTAGATGACACCCAGGATAATTTGGACAACCATGCTTAACATCATGGCGTTCAGCGGCACAGCGTCTAGCTTATGGTTGATAACCTTCCAATATTTCGAGCCGGGAATAGCGCCATCGCGAGCAAATGCGTAAACACATCGTGAAGTAGCCGTAGTGCAGCCAATGCCGCAGATGATGGCTAGGACGAGAAGCGGGACGAGTAAACCAAATGCGCCTCCTGAGTTTCCAATAGCACTCTTGACAATGGCCGGGACCGGTTGCGAGAGCAGAACGAGCCCCTGTATATCAGGAAGAACAAATACCAACGGAATCATAAACATCAGTCCAGCTACAGTGTTGATGCAGACTGTCATCACCATCGCCTTAGGGACTTGTGTCGCTGGCGCTTGTACTTCTTCGCACATCCTATAAACGATGTAAGTAAAATGAACGGGGGAAAATAACAGTCGGATACGTACGAAATGATCATGCCAGTAGAAGAGGTGGCATAGGCGGCATGTAGGAGACCAACAACGAACGACCAACCTGGGGTCCATCCAGAATTGGCTTCGAAATGCGTGAAAACCCAATTCGCGTCATGGCGACCCTCTTTGGCAATAGCTAAGACGCAGACCATAATAGCAATAACGCCGGCGAAGGTCCAAAAAATTGCGAAAGTCTAGCAACCGAAAATTTCAGCATTTACAACAATATAAAAAGTTAGTTGGGTAAAATTTAGGGTTGTATATCTTACATCAAGGATGGGAAGCCATTTATTGCACAGAGATGAAACGGCATTGCACAATATCGTAATGGCCAAGAAGATAAGGAAGACCTGGTAAGGCTCGCCGGCGAATATTCCCTCGCCATCCTCCGTCTCGAAGACATTGATACATCCAACCAAGAACAAGGTCGTGCCAAAGTTGACAGCCAAGGTTATCGTAACGTTACCAACAAGATATAGCCAGCCACAGGTCCAGGCGGCAACACGACGCCAACTGGGAGATGCTAGCATGAAAGTCTGATAGTATACACCTCCAGCCGTGGGATACACGCTCGTGATTTCGCCCAGGGACGCAGCTACGCAGACGATAATAGCCGACACGGCGACCCATCCCCAGATGATGTTGACCGGACCGCCT
Organism: Jackrogersella multiformis; assembly: GCA_902806575.1. Taxonomy (NCBI): domain Eukaryota; kingdom Fungi; phylum Ascomycota; class Sordariomycetes; order Xylariales; family Hypoxylaceae; genus Jackrogersella; species Jackrogersella multiformis. The sequence goes on along the minus strand of CADCXD010000011.1, from coordinate 130,780 downwards.
CCAATTAAGGGGTAGTACATAGTTGTAGCCAAACCATAGGGGATCGATGCTAGAACAAAGGACATAAATGCGACCTGAAGAGTCGACCGGTTTCGTTTCATTTCGGGAGTATAACCAAGGGATGCCAGTAGCTGGTTGGCCGATCCCTCCTCAGCTTCGCCAGATTCGGCGCGGAAGGCATCGCCGTTGTTGAGCACCGGCTTCTTCATATCGTGGTCTGTCATCGTTTCAAGTCGTTCAGCACAGCACAGCACAACACTGGTGAAGTTGCGATGTTGCGTTTTTGAGATGTTATCACGCGACTAGGCAAAGTGAGTGTCGTTTAGGAACGCCACAACACTGTAGGTAAGAGGAGAGGAGAGAAGAGAAGGGAAGAATATAATGGTTATAACGATAGTTGAGTTTTCCGATCCATAGGGCTGTTGTTAGATACAGTGATTAGGTATTGGTTTAGATGTTGCTATTCGAACAGAAACTCTCGTTAAAGCCAAGAAATTAAGTTGGAAGTACGAAAAGCGACAGAAGAGAAAAGCAAACGGGAAAGAGTCGCAAAAAGTAATTGCGGCTACTTAGCTTAGTGAAGAAATGCTTAGGAAAGAAAACCCTGCAGGCTGATATAGCTGAGGGTCACCCGCGCCTTCAGCAGACCAGCTTATAATCGCCCCTTGTAAGGCCTAGATAACCTAGGATCAACCTTGCCTTGGCCTGCCTTGTCGCGGTTAGCGTCACACGTGCAGCTAGCCGGGGACGCCGTGTTCCTGATAGGCACCCTTGTCCCTATCTGTGTTACGTAGAGATAAGAGCTCGGTCTAAGTCGCAAACAACCTGGGAACTCGTAAGGCGTAGATAACATTTATAAGTAGCGTACCTAAGCAATTAAAGTACCGATTGCAAACATTATTGGATAAATTAAACCTAAAATTCGACGCTGCACAACTAATTCACCAATAGATCTTGCATGAAGAAATCTTCGACTTTGGAAGATCGACGAGTACAGACTTCTCTCGGCCCTTCTTCTTTAACGGGTATTTGGACCAATAGCGTGTAATGATTAGAACCGCTTCCGCCTTAGGGGGGGCTAAACGACGCCGGGGCCGAAGCCACTAAGCCCCGACTTTTCTTCGGCCTACCGATCTAGTCGGCATAGTCAACTGGATACCTCAGGCAGATCAATCAACCATTTTGATACCCCTAGGTGCTTATCTTATAGTTACCTAGGGTACCTGGATTTACTATTATGTACCCCCAATTAATTAAATCTGGGAATTCCACGTATTCGCTGCATTAGTGGCAATATAGGCTTGTCACGTTAGGACGCGAGACTCCTATTCCAGATTCGGTCAAGGACTTTCTAAGCAAGCATTGGGGATAGTCTTGTTTCACTTTTAGACCACCTAGGATAGGTATTAATAAGTAATACAAACACGACCTCAGAGACTCGGCTGTACATAGTACCAAGCTCCAGTTGACAAGACGCAGTACCTACCTAGGTAGCTATGACGTAGAAACCCAAAATGCAAATAGCCCTGAATAGCCCCGGATTCGTCATTCATGCTTAAGACGGAAGAATAACCCGATTACCATATTCTTATCAAATCAAAGACATTGGTTAATAATAGAGTCGCTACGATGCAATTCCGATAACTACCTGGGCAGCTGGGGTAATAACTAGATTCATTACTAAATTAATAACTATGCCTCGGTAGCCACTAGGATTGCTGTAAATACCTGGGTAGTTTACCGGTGCCGCTTTATCGAGATAAGGAGCATAACAAAGATACCAATAGCACGGATCGGATTCGAACCTACTCGCTAACATCCCAGGCTTACCCGGATATTCAGAGACTCATTTGAGACAGAGCTGAGATATCCAAGTTAAGTATTAAAACTCCGGTTTTCCGAATTTTGTCCATTTTACAAGACAATAGATAACGGGAATTCGGAATGTGACGAAGACACGCAGGAATCGGTGAACTGTTATCAAGTTGCTATCAGAGGAAGCAAAGGAAGATACAGTACTATTAACAGTCAGTTAACAGTACTAATAAGAATTAATACCTAGACTTAAACTCACTGATACCCCTGTTTCTATCAATTCACACATTCTTCTGCGCATCGTATTGCTTGAAGACCATATCCAACTCCCTCATCCTCACGACCCCATCGTGGAGACGGGGCCAATCCTGACCCTTGGGAAGATCACCAGCTGGCTTACCGTTCTCCCACCAATACGCGTATCTCTCATACAGCTCTGCTACGATCCGAGAACGGTATGGGAGCTCTTTCTGCCAGTCTTTCCAGTCCCATCCTACGGTAACTACTTCATCCAAAGCATGGTCGTGTATCTTGATTTCAATTGGCTCCTTGTAGGAGTCAGAATGCACATATGCGCCGTTAGCCGTCACCATAATCTCGCCTAGCTCGCCGTTGATGGTCCAGACGAAACCCGGAGTCCCTTTGAATTGCGGCCCACTCCTGTAAGTAAAGGATAACGTGGCATCCTCCGCAATGTCTACCTTCCCTTTAGCCAGTTTCCCGTGAATTGCTAGGAAATCCGGCACGTCAGTCAGCGTCTCCTTCACCTGAGAACCGTCCTTTCTATCGATCTTCATGACTTGTCGTTGGATCTGCATACGGCTCTGGAACTTTGAAAACTCTCCAAGGACTTCATGTACATAGTCGATAGTATGCGCATAAGCAATGGTGATAGGATTGCCGCCTACTTTCCGATCCGCGAAGTAGGAAAGGCCCTCGAAGAGCGTATCTCTGCGCATAAGATTGCCGTATGCGCGAATGTCGCTGCTTAATACCCGGCCTATGCGTCCTGAATTGAGGATCTCTTTGAGCTTGAGGACAATCGGTGAGACACGCCCCTGGAGTCCGATTATAGTATTGTCTAGGCGTTTCTTCTCGGTTAGAGCAACGGCTTCATTGTAATCTTGGACCAGAGGCCATTCTATGAAAACAGCCTTTCCAGCCCTTAGAGACGGTCCCGTCGTTGAGCTGTGGGTGTCCACTCGGGTGCAGCAGATAACCAGGTCGACATCCGCGTCTGAAGCTAGGGCTTCCGGATCGCCATAAGCCTTCACGTTTGAGGAGAGTTCGAAATATTCTCGGGATGCCTCTGCAGCGACGACACTTGAATTAAGGAGAGCCACAATCTCGTAGTGGAGGCTCCCTCGTGGGGATAGAAGATATGGCAAGTGACCCTCGGCAGCCCAAGACGTCTTTGCCGAAGACGAGAGACCAACGAACGCGACACGAATGGGAGCCATTTTGATATGAACGGTAATTGCATGCAGATATTGCAAGATAATATCATATTTGTTTATACATAAAATACTGCCTATTTATATTCGTCCTCGCTATCACCAAGTTATTAGAAATCATTGTAGTAGGTAGGAGGATGACTAACAACCGATTTAGCCATTTTCCGTTTTGGGTAAATGGTCCCTGTGTTCATTACTGTTCAATTACCAAATCTATGTACTAAGCTAAAAGAACCGTCATACATCTAGCTCCAAGGATAATAATGACGATATATACTCTCGTCCACAAAGACGTTTCTATTAATAAGAGACCAAATCCAAGGAAAGCGATGGCATAGATTATATGTTGGGTTAGATAGCTCGGACGACGCTGTACCCTTGACGAATGCTTCTAACAGTCGTAGCCCCAACCTAAATGCCGGTTCACCTCGTTCATGGCACTGACGCCGGCCCTAAAAATACCAAGTGCCCCATCGACGGTCGAATTGCCGGACCCGAACGCCGGCGCGGGCTCCTCTGCTCGTCTCAGGTCCGACTGATCCAACACCTTCTGTCGCTTCTCGACTACGGCTGTGCAGATGGCACGTGCCCACAAGTTATACCACTGGTCCTCACTGATGGTCGTGTATTCCGTCTCGCCGCGGTCGTTCTTCCTCGAGAAGGGCCACTCGGCGACGACAACCTCCCATCTCTTCGTCCGCAGCCACAAGTAAGGCCAAGTGAAGATAAACAGGAGAGTGCACATGAACAACATCTGAATCCAGCTAGTCAGACGCCAGTGGTTTATCTTTGCCTCGTTGTAGCACTCGACCAACGCATGCTTGGTCACGATTTCTACCTTGAGATGGCCGCGGTAGTTTGTATTGTTTATCAGAGTCCGTAGTTGTCCCTTGACATGTTCCTCGTCGAACCCCACCATCGTCCGTGAAAGGGCGAAGACTTTCAAGCCGGCGTGGCTGGCGGCGCACCGATGACACCACTCCCGGAGCGTCGGCTTCGGGTTGCCACCAACCTCAATGCTCTGATTCGTGCCCGGAGCGCGTTTCCGAAGTATCGTGCCACGTTTTGTTTTCTCGCCATTCTCCACGGTCCGCAGATAGGACCACGATTTGCGGTACTGGGCATCATAGTACAGGTAGGGGGTTAACTCGACCGATACGTCGAAATCCGTGACGATATTCTTCTCGGTTTTTCCCTTGCTGTCCTTTGTTGTTTCAGAGTGTGTTCCCACAAGACTAATGTACGGTCGCGGTGGGATGGTAGCAAGCTGTTGAATGTGCGACTCGAGCGCATCCGGGTATTCAAGAGTCTTAGATATCCAGTACTGAGAGCCAGTAGTCGAGTCGGTGTAGGATGTGGCATCATCTACAATCGGATTCGTAGCCATCGTGACGGCGGTCGTCGTAGGCATCGATGCGAAGGTGGGTGGGAGCAACGATGCGGCTTCGCTGTAGTTTGGTGGTAAGTCGTCGACATCGATCTGGGGTGCGTCGAAGTCATCGCTGTTGTCGTAATTTTCTCTCGAGCTTTCGCCCGGGTTGGTGCGCAATGACACGGCATCACTTGCAGCCTTCTTGCTGGTCGAAGGACTTGAAGGTTTACCCATTGTACTCAGGTATGTACCTAGGTATGTAAGAACTGGAATCGGATGGCAATTGAAAGTTGAGACAGAGGTCCTATCCAGGTAATGATGAACCTTCAGCTACCTAGGTAGGTTTAAGGTCACAGATGTATGTAGGTAGGAGAAATGAATTTGACCCCTCAATTGTTAAAATGTTAGTTGTTTTAATTAAGAATCCTCAGCTGAGGCAGCTGAGACTGAATATGGAGATCCTTGGAACCTTCCCATTTCCTGAGTCCTATTACCTATCTAAATCCTACCGGGACCCTGCTGCCTAACCGGGACCACCTAACGACCGGGGCGATATTGTCAGTCTTAAACCAAGGCCTCGATTTCCCCGTCAAAACTTGACAAAGTTCACCAACATAGTAACGTTAAAGTATAATTATTATACGAAGTACAGATCTGTACACCGTTGTTGCTATGCACAAAATAGGATGCATCTCCAGGGTATCACGGAAATTCACACCACAGGCTTGAATCTCCTTGTAAGCTTCAGGGTTCTCATACATGTCGCGTCATCAGTGGGGTCGTCCCCGGTAAACTGGTAGGGTCTAAAAAAGGACACCAAAAATGAACGAAAAATCAAAAAGTAAATTGTGACAAGAGTGGGATTCGAACCCACGAGGGTTTCCCCACGAGGAAATCGTGTTAAGATTGGAGACCTTAACCTCGCGCCATGGACCAACTCGGCCATCTTGCCCTAAGCAGGACTGTTCTGCTGTGAAGGTCAGGCCCGATATTGGGGTTTAACTAAGAATCTTCGAGATGGGTCCATCCTAGCTTTCTATTGGTCGAGGGATTCACTGCTTGAATCTCAACCGCATATCTCCTTGATCATAATGTGGTCCGTGCACTATTGGATTGGCCAATCATATTTGGTGTCTTTTCATTAGGGGGGTTCTTGCTCAATTTTACACGGTTACTTGAAATATACATCTCTCTTTTTATTCATCTATTCATCTATAGCTTGGTGTAGTTTTATGAAGATTTAAAAGGTTGATACCTAGATACACGAAGCTAACCCCTAGAATATTGCTTTCTTAAGAAAAAGATGCGAAAAAGATGCCAACACAGAAAACACCACTATTATGAAACAAAAGAATCACTAATACAAGAATCACAACTGTTGCCTTATTTCAATGAAATCTTTATTATATTGTAATCTTTGTCCGATTTTTAAGGATGAATAATCATTGTCCTAGAAGGAAGATATAACTACTACTGAGGCTCCACTGATATAAGCTAGTCCGACCAGATCATGAATTGATCCACCTTCAAGATGAATTAACCTAGTTGCTGCCAGTGAAAATTTTCCGAGGCGCAATTAATTTACTAAGCACCTACCGGTATGCATTGCGTTTGTTGAAGGTAATAGTGTATTTATCTGGATAGTTTCGAGAAGAGAATTTCGGGTGGCATATTCTACCGCTGCGTTTAGAAACGTCTACTTGGACGCTACTCGTCTTTGCTCGATCTAATCATTAATACAGGAAGTTGTGCGGTTAAGGGACTTATAAGAATTGCTTCAAATCCATCCCAGTTGGCAAGAAATGAACCTAAAGTATCCAACGTGCCTAAGATATGTCATAATTCATAATACTGTCACGGAGCTATCTTAATTTTACATACCACGCCCCAAAACCTTCCCCTCGCGTTATTATAGCTCTTAGAGATATCTACCTAGGTTGACGTTGGAATCGAGATGACAGACGAGGAATATTGCAAGTATAAAGACCTTGTAATTCTATTGATATACACACATAAAGATCTTTGTGAGTTAACTATGCCTTTCTTTAAGGAACAACATTATGAGATATTGTAACCAATCAGTTAGGTTCCTTCTTAACGTTAGCCCCTGGAAAATATTGCTACTCCAAGGTAGACAGCTCTAAGGCGATTATGTCCGACTACAGCTACGATGTTTTCCGCAGTTGAGAAACAATTGGGCTATATCTACTTGATTTGAACATGTATATAATTACCGCCGATATCTGGGATGGACGAGAAACGTAACTCGACAAACCAACATAACTCACTATTCATCTTTTAACACCTTTCGCTTTAGATAAATCTTTGAAAACAACACCAAACATAATGGCTCATCAAAATCCATCGAACGCCGAGCTGAAGAAGCTCGTGGTCGGAAGTCGGGATCAAATCTTGGTCGTTAACTTCGACGGCGCCAAGTTCACCATCGCCGGGAGATACGTACTGCCGGATTGGATGCCCAGTTGGATGCTCTTTAAGGATCCAAACCTCCTATACGCCGTAAACTCGAGAGGCCACGCCACCAATTTATTTAAACTCGGCCCTGACTTTTCTGCCAATGCAAATTCATCCAGAAATCTGGATATTAGTTTAGTAGCTCTCAATCTCACAAAGAAATACTTTGACAAGCCTACCTTGGTTACCTACAACGACAATGGCTCCCTCGGCGGTGTCCACCTCGAATTCAACAAAGACAAGACCCGTATCGTCGAGGCCTGCTACCGCAGTGGTAAGATCGACATCTGGGACGTATCCGGACCCTACAGCACCCTCAAGTTAATGAAGAGCCTTTCCGTCCCCGGCACGCCTACCCCCCCGCGGAGACACCACCGCCCGCATCAAGCTGTCCTAGATCAGACCGGCCGTTTCTTCGTCGTGCCAAACCTCGGCGGCGATTCGTTGTTGGTCATCGACTCGAGAGATGACCTGTACGAAATCACCCGTGTTGTTCCCGTACCTAAGGGCGTCGGACCACGCCGCGTCGCTTTCTTTACGAGGGGGAAATCTCGTTACATGCTAATGGTAGGAGAGCTCTCGAACCAGCTTTTTTATATGAGCTCGACTACACCGAAGACCCGGTTCAGTTTATCCAGGCCCATGTATATAGCACTTACGGCAACTCCCCCCCAAAGGATCCATCGGTAGCAGTGTTTGCGGAGCTGGAGGTTGCTAAGAATCAGCTGGACATCTACGTTTCTAACCGGCTTACGGGCGATGAGACAGATCACATCGGGCACTTCAGGGTACGAAAAAGACCGGATGAAAGCGCGCGCCTCGTTTATCACGGCAGAGTTTCGAGCGGCGGTCTTCTTCCGCGCATGTTCAGCCTTAGCATAGACGCTAGGCAGGAGTATGTCTTTGTGGGGAACGAGCTCGGCGAGTCGGGTCTCGTGGCGCTTAGGCGGAACCCCGAGACGGGTATCCTAAACCCGACCCCCGTGGCGACGATGCCGAGTGAAGAGATGGTGGCTCCCGAACACACGGAGGGAAGGATTAATGAACTTCACTTCGTTCGCGAGATCTAGGATTGCTAAATTTGCGAGATAGAAAATTTAAATAATACACAAGCTTGAAGAAAAATGAGAAAACCGCCATAGCTGTGATTATTTGACTGTTTTTTATTGTTACCTATTCTTATTTTATTTTGTGAGGTAAGTATAGTAGTTTAGGTGCTCGTATTATACATACCTAGGTACCTAGGTAGGTATGTTGTGTACCCAGGTAATGAAAGTGACAATAAAAAGAAGAGATCGAACAAAAAAAAACCTATAACACTGGGGAATAATCTGCCAATACCTGGTTTGCCTTTAGGAGAGCAGATGAGATCCCGCATTTTCCAGATCCTTTCGTTGTATGACATATTTTAATATTGTTAAGCTTTATAAGTTCTCTCCTTAGAGCAACTTTTCACTTACCACCACCTGTACCATTTCCATATCTATATGTAGTTTTTTAATGTATAAAAGCCTATTATTCATACAACATCTTGTTCCTGATTAAAAACTTGTGCTCCTTCTCCACTATAGACTCAACTCTAGGTACCTTACATAGGTATAGTAGGCTGAGGCGGAATAGGGACACCACCCCCGGCAGTATACCCGTTCCTAAATGTTCACTGGTCCTAGGTCACATTATTGTAACGGTCTGTTCGCCCTGTTTCAATGGATATCCTCCGTAATTGGACCTATAGATGTGATTGTGGCTGCTTTGTCCCGTGGTATTTTCGTACGCAGGTGTGTAGTAGAAATTGCTATATCATACTATAGCTCATTTACTCGGTGCTGGGAAATATGGGACATTTGGTTGTTCTCTGGATGTAAGGTGAAGTTTAAGAGAAGGAGGCTCAGCAAGTTATTTGAGGAATATAAACCTAGGTTAATATGCTTAGAAGACTACTCATACCTACCTCCTATTTACACGAGGCCTTTAGCCCCTTTACTTATACAGTTATACAGGTATATACCATATAAGCGGACCACCACTATCCACACTAACATTAGGTATTTACTAGAATAATTCATCTCCAAAGCTTTTTTTCATGATAAAAACAATGATTGCTTAGTAATCAGCTAGAACTTTATCACTTAACCTACCTAGGTAGATAGCGTACTGCCGAAATATAGGCCAATAAGCCGGCTCTTGTAATATCATAAGGTAGTGACTTAATATAATCTCTATGATTCGTTTCAAGTCATTTAAAGTACCTAAGGACTTAAGAATTCTTCGCTTTACTGCAAGTCCATGCAAGTTTCAAGTCTCACAGGGTGTAGCATACCTAGGTAGATGCGAGTATGGGTAAACATCTATTCCCGAACAAAGGGGAGGCAACCAACATCATTTGAAGATCCTGAAAGACTAGTTCCTAGGCATCACATACCGAATTTTCTCCTGTGTGAAGCCCCAAGTCTATATACGCTAGACAAGAAGGTAGACATGCATAGCCTAATAGTTACGGGGTTGCCTACAAAGGAAATTCCTAATTCTTAAACATGATACATCACCGGGCCAAAGACAAAGGCCTAACCTAGTGTAACGCATCAATCGACCCTACTCCATGGGTAGAGCTCGGATTAAGGCAGAGTGTAACGGCAGTTGCATGGCCTCTAGGATGTTATGTCACTGTACAGCCAGCTACATGGTTGTTATAGCCCGAGGTGGTAGGTGTACACCACATTATGTAGACGTGTGAAGTATGTTTATGCTATCAGTGCTGCAGAGGATGGTGGCTGGCCAGTCAATGGGGTTTGTAAGGTTAACTTGATGTACTGCTATAATCCGTAAGCATCCCTCTCGGAACCTATGGTGTTTCCTGTGAGCTTAAGTCGCAGAGAGATCTGCCATCACGACCGTCAGAGTGGCAATAGTTATAAATTCAGCTCTACGTGGGGGCCAACATCTCTATAGTACTTTGATTGGTTAACCTAGCATGCAAGTCAGGCCCTTATTAGAAACGCGGTTCAAGGCGGCATTCTCGTTGTACCTAATATATCATTATCTTATAATAGTATGAACACGACCATGTAGGATGAACTTAAAGAGTTACCGCCAGAACAAGATGCCCCATGATTTCAATTCATTTCTATCACTATTCATTACGCTTGCTACTTAGGTAAAAGGAACCCATTTCTTTATGATCGTCCGTCTCATGCAGTGGGCAAAGCAAGGGGGCTTAGACTTTAGAGTGAGGGGAGACTGCCTACTATACTAGAGGTGTCCCGGTGTGTCCGCCACGCATAGGTCTAAGCAACGGAACAGACTTCAATCTATCTGGATCCTCCTGGAGTCTAATAGGCTCGCTGCATAGCTCGCATAAAAGCGTTCACAGTATGTGTAACTCTAGCTGGGGTTCGATATTGGCTCTAGGATTCAAGTGGTGGAGGGCACATGGCTTGAATTGGCCGGAAAGAGAAAGACACGGGCTATTTGTTGCAGTCAGAGCTGTCAGATTCTCCAATTTCCCCTCGTCAAGTGCAGCAATGGAATGCAACGAGTAGATAGTTATGCATCTCAAGTAGCACAGAAAGGGTCGTCTAGTATCAGTTTCATCGGCAGTTCAATATCATGATATCCGAGATGCCCAGCTGCATGTCGTCGATCGACTCGATCTCCAACAAGAAAAAAAACGGTTCTTCTCTCGGCTTACACAGCTGAGGGTGGAGATTTAGGAGTAAGGGTTTTTAGCATCACTTAGCGTGCCTTGGATTCTTGATCCACTGCCATGTCTCGGGAGATGATTGGTATGGAGAAAGTCCTGGACAGGTCGAGGACAATAAGCTGCCAACCCTACGGAGACAAACTGGTTTGGCCAAACGAAGGGTCAGCGTCGAACGCTAAGGTACGGCACGGAGACTATTGGTGTAAGCTGCGCATGCAACGTGCTGCTCTTGGAATACGTATAGACTCCACGATATAATAAACGAACTAGAATATCCGCCTCGAAAACTGCGGGGAAGCATGAGCTGCATGTAGATTGGCGGGTATTTGACATTATGGTAGCTTCCCCCGCATTTTGCTATCCGTCTTGCATATGAGCTCCATCAACTAGTGGCCAATAGATGTGCAGGTATACGCAAAGCAACCTGGGGTAATAGACTAATAGGGGTAGGATGACCACAAGGCTGCGAGGAACAACTTCCCGAGCCTCACCGAGATACCACTGCTAAACGACATCACATCACTTCTTACTTACTTCCTCCTAGCTACATGTAAACCTTAGAACTTAAGCAGTTAACCGTAGATCTGCTACTACGGATGAGGCACGTCTGGTGACGTGGATAGACTCAACCTAGTAACACTTAACGTAAGGCAATTTAGGAGCCTGAACCTGGTTGTTCCAAGTCTGGTTGCATAAGACCCTTTACTTGACTCTGGGCTTTTCTGGGCTTTGCTTCCCATCTTATCCGATCGTCTTTTCTCGGCTACAGGCACATATGCAGAAATGTTGCATTGTTAGATATCAGATGACCTCGACTATGAGTTGGCATCCCCTGTCGAATAAGTTACCGGGAAGGAGGGGTTATTTGGAGGATTATGGTTAGTAGTCCGAACCTAAATGCGTGACTTGAGTAGCGAGGAGTCGTTATTGGCGGTTTTCGCGTGAGCCATTCGAGGGGAGACGTCTTAACTTTTGGAGCTTCGTAGATTCCCCTCACCTCAGATATTTGTGAACCCTGCCCGCCCAGTTTTTGATCAAGCATAAGTACGCCACCACCGCCCCTTAGAGTGGTTTCACAACATGTTCTCTAAGATATTCGGCTAGAGATCAAAAACAACAACAACAACAAGACATGGGCGCACTACCAGAAGAATTCGATATTATTGTGTGTGGAGGTGGCAGTTGTGGTTGCGTGGTGGCAGGACGGTACGCCATTCAATCCACGGCTCCGTCCGCACGTGAGAACTTGTTGTACTAATTCTGCGCAGTCTGGCAAATCTGGATCATAACCTGAAGGTTCTTCTCATTGAAGCTGGAGAGAGCAACCTCAACAATCCATGGGTGTTCAGGCCGGGGGTTTACCCCCGTAACATGAAGCTGGACTCGAAAACAGCGTCTTTCTATGAAGCTCGCCCGTCTAAGCACCTCTCCGGGAGAAAAGCTGTAGTTCCATGCGCCCATATCTTGGGAGGGGGTTCCAGCATTAACTTTTTGGTTAGAAAAATACACAGTTTCCAGATTATGGGAGGCTAAGACTTTCTAGATGTACACGCGTGCTTCGGCATCCGACTACGACGACTTCCAGGCCAAGGGATGGACTACCAAGGAACTTCTCCCGCTCATGAAGAAACATGAGACGTACCAGCGAGCTTGCCACAACAAGTTAGTTAAATAGAACCAATGTTTCGGAAAATTACTAACTAGCGAAGGGATGTCCACGGGTTTGAAGGACCGATCAAGGTTTCATTCGGAAACTAGTAAGTGGAATATCAGAGCTCGATTCTGAACACAGATGGAACTAATTACCATTAGCACATATCCCATTAAGGACGACTTCCTGAGGGCGGCAGAATCTCAAGATATTCCCGTGGTCGATGATTTAGAAGACCTGAGCACTGGTCATGGTGCTGAGCATTGGTTGAAGTGGATCAATCGTGATGTACGTGCCTCTGCCCCTGTGTCTAGATCGATGACTAACTGTTGATGTGATATAGACTGGTCGACGCAGTGACAGTGCCCATGCATATGTCCACTCGACTCGCGCTATCCACAACAATCTGTATCTTGCTTGCAACACCAAGGTAGAAAAGGTCATTATCGAGAATGGCAGAGCCGTCGCGGTCCAAACAGTGTAAGTTGGAGTCGACTAATGAATGAGTCATATGCAGAGAGGCTGACTTAGTTGAAGGCCGACTAAGCCACTCCACTCTAATCAGCTAAAGCCTCGCATCTTCAAAGCACGAAGGCAAATTGTCGTATCTGGAGGCACTATTTCTTCCCCGCTAATCCTCCAGCGATCTGGCATCGGTATGTATACCAAACCCGAATGCGGAGTTGCTGGCACTAACCACCCCTAGGCGACCCCGAGAAGCTCAAGGCGGCCGGAGTTAAGCCTATCGTCGATCTCCCTGGTGTTGGTCTCAACTTCCAGGACCATTACCTGACCTTCTCTGTATTCCGTGCAAAGCCCGGGACTGAGAGCTTCGACGACTTCGTTCGGGGTGACCCTGAAGTGCAGAAGAGTAAGCACGACCATAATGGCACACTTGTCTCGTAGTCGTGCTAACTGGACTTAAGGGGTATTCGACGAGTGGGCATTGAAGGGAACCGGCCCTCTCTCTACCAATGGTATCGACGCCGGGGTGAAAATCCGCCCAACCGAAAAGGAGCTGAAGGAGTTTGAATCCTGGCCGACGCCGCAGTTTAACAAAGGTTGGGAGTCGTACTTTAAGAACAAGCCTGACAAGCCTGTGATGCACTACTCTGTCATTGCTGGATGGTTCGGCGACCACATGCTCATGTAAGTGATAATCGGCTTAGATAGGTATGATCGAGCTCCTTACTAACCATTTAGGCCGCCCGGAAACTTCTTCACCATGTTCCACTTCTTGGAGTACCCCTTCTCCCGAGGATTCATACACATCAAGTCAGCCGACCCCTACGAGAGCCCGGACTTTGACCCGGGCTTCATGAACGACGAGCGTGACATGGCACCGATGGTATGGGGCTACATCAAGTCGCGAGAGACGGCTCGCCGCATGGATGCCTACGCCGGCGAGGTCCAAGCAATGCACCCATTCTTCGATTACGACTCGCCGGCCCGCGCCAACGACATGGACCTTGAGACGACCAAGCGATACGCTCTCCCTGGTAATTTGAGCGCCGGTCTGCAGCACGGCAGCTGGAGTGTCTTCAACCCTGCACCATCCAAGACGGCAGAAGCCAACATCTTGAACAGCAACAAGACAGAGATCCGAGAAGAACTCAAGTATAGCAAGAAGGATATCTCGGCGGTCGAAGATTGGGTGAGAAGGCACGTTGAAAGCACTTGGCACTGCCTGGGCGTAAGTACTCGTTGTTTTTGTCATCCTCGTCGAGGTAGATCAATGCTCACATTCCTCATTAGACCTGCTCCATGGCCCCGAGGGAGGGTAACAGCATCGTCAAGCACGGTGTGTTGGATGAGCGCCTAAACGTCCATGGCGTGCAGGGCCTCAAGGTAGCAGATCTCAGTATCTGCCCCGACAACGTCGGTTGTAACACGTAAGTAAAACCATCCAAGTTCACGCCTTCATTACCCCTGACGCGGAATGTAGATACTCCACCGCGCTTCTCATTGGCGAGAAGGCCGCCACACTAGTCGCCGAAGACCTCGGATACTCCGGCTCGGCTCTCGACATGAAGGTTCCGACGTACAACGCGCCGGGCGAGCTGGTCCTGCGATACCGCCTGTAATGGAACTGAACTATGCATGTAGTGTTGATTGAATTCATATTTGACATCATGTAGGTCTGGTTGGGTATGATGGGTTATGAATTTCGAACCAGATTGGAATATCCCTTGGATTTTACCTCTGATTCTTTCATATGTACTATTGTCTTCAATTCTCACTTAATGAATGTAACATACCACATATTAAAGTATAATTTTTAGTGGCATGCGATGTTTACTGGGTGATGCACTCGCGGGATATATTCTCTTCACTCGGTTCGAAGTTCGCTTGATAAAGTAATGAATAGGTCATGATGTTGACACCGAAATGTTAAAAGTGAATATAATACGGTATTGTAGGAGTGGTTCAATAGTTGTTGTATTGTGTAGGTTTTAAGCTTGAGTGCAAAACACAGGATTTTTCTTAATCCTCTTGATTACATAACGACCCCACACAGTATATTCGTGAGATAAAGTTAAATCTCATCTTTGAGTTCATTTCATTTGAACTCTATTGAATAGGATGAAGCCACAAATGATGCAAGAAGATGGTGGTACTACGTGAAAAGGGAAACCGATGCCTGTATTATTAATAGGGTTGCAAAGGTCCACAGTGAACCAAAGCACTGGGTAAGACACCGTCTATATCTCTTCAAACTGTGTGATACACACTGTGGTTCTTACTGTTTTCCTATCTAGAATGATAAATCAACAGACCCTATATTGTCCTTTCATAACGCCGCATCATAAATATATCAGCCTTGTCATGACGATCTATGAAAGGCTTTTTCCCTTTTCCCCTTTTCCCATCATCGTCCTCGACCGGACAATTAGCGCATAGAAACAAAGCAGTCAAGGCTTCTACGCATCGTCACGCCGAACCTCAAGGCTGATGCAGGTGACGAAATTATTGGAGTCACCGTAGGACTAGGAATTGACCGCTACAGAGACAACTCCAGTGTAACATAACCTGCATTTATCTCTACCTAGGCCCTACCTAGGTAGCTATATGTGAGATAAATCCTTGGGATGTCACTCTGACGGGAACTCACATCTGAGACAACCAGCCGGATTCATTACTTACTGGAGAATTACAATAATTCATTAAGCACATCTTCACGATGACATTTAGCAACTCACCAGACGACAATGACAACGGCAAGGCTGATGCCGGCAACTCTAAGCAGGCCGCCGCCGAGGTCAGTGAAGCTACACCGCTCTTAGCATCGTCATCGCCCGTAGCCGTAACGACCGTCACAGAGGATGGCGAGTCCCACCATCCCCTGCTCCCAAAACCCAACGACAAGCCGCTGCCGAAGCTGCAGATATTCTTGCTCTGCTACGCGCGGCTCATTGAGCCCATCGCCTTCTTTTCCATATTTCCTTACATCAACCAGATGGTGCAGGAGAATGGACAGCGTAAGCTCCTTACTTCCTCTTCCGTATTTCCAAAACGTAACACCTAATCCGACACATAGTGGACGAAGCAGACGTAGGTTTCTACGGGGGACTTATCGAGTCCCTCTTTTCCTTGACTCAAATGGTCGTTATGCTGTTATGGGGCCGAGCATCCGACCGATGGGGCCGCAAGCCCATCCTCGTCTCCTCGCTAATCGGCGTGGCAATCTCCACATCTCTGTTCGGCCTTGCGAAAGCTATCTGGCAGATGATCGTGCTGCGATGTCTAGCCGGAGTCTTCGCCGGCACCGTTGTCACCATCCGGACCATGATCGCCGAGCACAGCACCCCGCGCACCCAGGCGCGTGCCTTCAGCTGGTTCGCGTTCAGCGGGAACCTCGGCTTGTTCATCGGGCCTTTGATCGGAGGCGCCCTTGCCGATCCCGCGCACCAGTACCCGTGGGCGTTCGGCGGCGTGGTGTTTTTTGAGAAGTACCCGTATTGGCTATCCTCGCTTGTGGTCGGGTGCATCGGGTTAACAGCCGCGATAACGAGCGCGCTGTTCGTCGAGGAGACCCTCAAGAAAGATAAGAGCAGCAACACCAACTCCGCCGACAACGAAGCAGCCGCCGACTCCCCTCCCAAACCCGCTCCATCCTCCCCGCTATCCCTCCTCAAAGCCCCCGGCGTCGGCATCGTAATCTACAACTACGGACACGCCATGACGCTCGGCTTCGCGTACACGGCCATCGTGCCCGTATTCTGGTTCACGAATGTGCAGCTCGGCGGCTTAGGCTTCACGCCGCTCCAGATCTCGCTCTTCATGGGCCTGACGGGGCTCTCGCAAGCGATTTGGCTTCTGATCATCTTCCCGCCGCTGCAGCACCGCCTCGGAACCAACGGCGTGCTACGCGCGTGCGGCGTCGCGTACCCGTTCTTCTTGGGCGCCATGCCGCTGCTGAACCTGATCTACTACCAGGGAACCCACGCTACCGACATGCTGTTCTGGGTGCTCGTGACCGTGATGGCTGTGTTCGGGTCCGGCGTCAGCATGGCCTTCACTGGGGTCCAGCTCGCGCTCAACGACGTGTCGCCGTCGCCGGCCACCCTCGGCACCCTGAACGCCCTGGCCTTGACCATTACTAGCGGCCTGCGCGCTTTCTGCCCCGTGCTCTTCAACAGCCTGTTCGCCGCCAGCGTCAAGAACAAGCTTCTCTGGAGCTACCTCGTCTGGCTTGTGCTGGTCATCATGGCCGTTGGTTTCACCGTCTCCACACGGTTCATGCCGGCCGCTAGCGAGAAGGACTATGACCGTGGGGTGGCAGAGCCGGAACGAGAGAGCGAGGATAATAATGAGAACTAAAACGAAAGGTGAAGAAAGGGTGCAGCCCCTATACTTCGACATGAGAACCGGGATATGTAGGTCTCCTGAAATACGAGCAAGCAAGGATCTCCCTCAAGGTGGGACAAAGACATTATCGACTTTAGGTTTGGCAGGTTTGGATTGGTCACTGCTAAAACTTCATTGGGCGTCTGAATAGCGGTAGGTCGAAGGGATGGAGATGGCTTGGGATATGCCGTATCGATTGGAAGATTCACGTTCATGTCATAGTATCCCATGGACTAGGATACTAGGCACTACTAATAGTCACTAGCATTTGATAGAGTAGTCAATTGCAGAATAATTGGTATCTGTTCAAACACAATTTGGTCATGATTCTTATACACATTTAATTGTATGAAGCACAGTATTTACAGGCCCAGAACGCCGCCCCGTACTATGATGCTCCTGATGCGTCCCACCCGAAGTAACCGTTCAATCCCTATTCCGATTGCTCAGCCATCTCTTCACAATAAACTCTCGAACCCTGTACTGTTTTAATATCGCTGTCGCGCCGAGACCTTCCTCGAATGGTGGCGGTATCTCAACGTATGCAAGGACCAACGTCTTCAACGCTGTAGTCTGTACACGGTTGATTGCATGGAGCCAGTGCCAAGACCTCCGAGGAGGCTGACGACCTTCAACCTTCCACCAAGGATCCGTATAGGCAGGTAGGACAATGACTGCAAACTCGGCGTGAGAAAATACAGGTCCTCTGTTATACAACATCCAATCCACGCCAAACTTGATACCAGGTCGCGTCACCCAGCCCAAAGAACGGAAGTGATGGTACACGGCATAATGAATGAGAAACGGATCATCCGGCTGAAGATTTGTTTCTCTTGGAGGTATGTACGATGTCTGACGACAGAGCGTGAACAAGTCAGACGTAGCGAATGGTTTATTAGTCACTGGATCTAGAACCGTCAAAGCCCCGAGAGCAAATACAAGGTAGAAAACTTCTTCCAGACATAATTGAAGGTGCTCCTTGTCCACAAGCTGGGTATCTGACTCGGAAGTGATGTTGGAAGTATCAGTGCCTTCAAGGAGAGGCTCTAATAAACTCAGCTCTGTCGGCCGCGATACCAGAGGGTTTCCATTTGCCAGATTGCCATCTATGCTCCCATTCGGTTGGGCATCGTGGTGGGGACTTGGTGGGTCGGACCATTTGAAGGTTGCTGACTCAACCGTAGGCGAAAATCGGACAGATTTACGTCTTTTAGAGGGGCTCGCCGGAATAGGTGGACAGGAGGAATCATCCTTCATTCCTGACAATGCCAGTATCGTGTCTTTCTCAGTCGAAACAAACTTAGCCCCGGTCTTCACCGTTTTGGTGTTTAATGACAATGTAGTGCCATTCAACATTGGTCCGTGAGCGGCCTTATCAATGCCCTCCAGGCCATTCATGATCAGATCTTGAATTAATCCTCCACTCACTATGTTTTTAGAATAGATCGATTTCAGGTCATCTTGAGAATTTGGAAGAGCCAATAATTCCATGGGACCTACCGGAGCAACCCAAGCCTCCTGAAGTCTTGTTCTCTGGATTGCTTCTTGCTCTTTCCTAGCACGGTCCCATTTCATCATCTTCCGCTCTTCTCGCCTTTTGACGGTCATATTTTCAGCGACGTGGCCTCCATGCTCGCCTTTCCGAGCCTGTTCTCGCTTGAGCCAGTTTGGCTCACTTCGACTGTAGTTACCTTTCCCAAAGAAACCTTGCTCCCATAATGCTCGTATCGACTTAGGGTCCTTGATCTGGACAGATCGAGTCTCCGGGGACCAGATGCCTTGATGAATCACGGCGGGTTCAACTGGTGGCGGGGAGACAAGCTGGCCCACCCAAGCGTAAACGAGATGAAAGAGGGAGATAGGATTGTTTGGATAAAAACTTGGCAGCGGATATGTGCGGATTGGGGCAGGCAGATTATATATCTGATTAAACGGAACTCTTTTGGGGGTAGGACTATGGTTAGACTTCACTTGGGAAGATGGAGCTGAGTCCACAGAAGCTGAGGCCATATCATGTAGGTTCGAGATGGCGGACACGGCATTGGGTGTGTCTGCCATGGCTGTGGTTCATCATGTCGACCTACTTTGATACTGGTCAGCCAAGTGTAATCTCGTAGTATAACGTTCAGCCATATACTAGATATATGACCAAGACCATTGTCAAGTAGATAGATAGATATATAAATAAATAAATAATGCATGGTTATATCGCTCAGATACCGTTGTAGTCTATATTTGGGCACTCATCGAGACTTTGACATCTCTAAGCTCCGAAATAACAAAGTTGTCATCACCGCGACTGGATACAAAGGGGTGTTTTACATTCGAGATATATATTCGTATATTCATAACATTGTATGATGCCAACGCAGAAGATAAGAGAAACGAAGAAATACTTACGTGATTCTGAGATGTATCTTATTCAAATAAGAAAGCCATTAGAAACTTGTTAATTAATGTTGTGTAGATATTCTTCCTCGTAGATGACGAAGATGAATTTATCTTGACTACGAGCAACAAAAGTGTAAGTGTAGGTAAGTTAAAGGTTTTATTAAGAGAAAAAAAAATCAATAACCCTGGAATTGATCTCGTCCAATTGGGTTGTCGGCCCGGAATGATCCGTACGTCCGCATCCACCGAGGGTTCTGCTTGCACAATGGGGCATTAAGATATGTACCTCTGTACTCGTACCTAAAACCCTGGAAGTCCAGGTGCTAGGTACCTACATACAGGTACGTAGGGTAGCAATGGCCTTGTGCGCAAGGCCACAAGAAAGCAACAACGACCCTCTCACCGGATTCACCGGCCGACGATAGCTGGGTGATCACTTCCGTTGTCACCTGCAATTTTGTTTAATACTTTTTATTAATAGCGGGCCCCGGCCTTTGGCCAGCTGTGATAATCCCCGTGTGTGGGTCTCAACTATTCTCAATCTTTCAATCTCTCAACCGTAGAAACAAGAGAACTGGCAACAACTCAATCTTCGACTTTTATGATCGTCATTGGCTCTAAATTCGATATGCTATGAATCAATAGTGTTCTTTGAAGATGAGGATTGTCTCTATTTCATGTCATAAGTCTTCTCATCTCTTTGCGTCTCACTAGACATCTTCGGTATTGTCATAAAATATTCTGTCTCTACATATCGGTTTCTCTCCTCCCCTCCTAATGTCCCATAGCTAGATGTGTTGTGTACTGTAACGACTATTCAACGTCGTCTTGATATGTTCCAATGCTCTCTTCTATATCTGAGGTTTTAGGCTGCGTCGGCATCGCATGGGGCTCCTTCATCTTTCTAGTGCAAGGGATAGGTATTTACAAGATGTAAGTTATTACGCTCGCTCTTGTTCCATCTACAAACGGGATATCATCCTAACTAGAGCTTCAAATAATAGCTTCCACTACTACTCGTCCATCCCGGCCGACCCGATATCCCCATACCTACCGAAGGATGAGGTGCCTCACGTAACTATTATCCGACCTGCCAAAGGCCTCGAGCCCGGTTTATACGAATGCCTCGCCTCCATCTTCCATCAGTCCTATCCTAAAGACAAGTTGACCATCTACTTATGTGTCTCATCCAAAGAAGATGCTGCTTACCCAGTCATCCGAAAGTTGCTTGACGATTATCCGGGATTCGATGCTACAGCCTTCGTCGAGACCGAAGACCCTTACCTCCACGGTGACGATGGTCATGTAGACAACGTTGGTCCGAATCCTAAGATTCGAAACCTGAGCAGAGCGTACAGGGAAGCTAAGGGAGATATCATATGGGCACTGGATTGTAACGTGTGGGTCTCAAGAGATGTAACCGGTCGTATGGTCGACAAGCTCTGCGGGTATCTACCAAACGGCAAGCAAGCGAAGCCATTCAAGTTCGTGCATCAATTACCCTTGGTCGTGGATACCGTCACCTCCATGAGTAGCTTGAATTCCGAAGGACAGACTCTCCTCTCTGGATCTTCTGTAACTGGTGGCTCCGATGCGCAGTCGAACATCGACGTCCCTTCCTCTATCCTGTCCAGGTCCCTAGCTCATGGCGGAGGCAGGTTGGAGGAAATGTTCATGGCCACAACCCATGCCAAGTTCTACGGTGCCATCAACTCTGTTGGTGTAGCTCCCTGTATCGTTGGGAAGAGCAACATGTTCCGCAAGTCGCACATCGACCAGGTCACCGATCCGGCCCAAAACCCGATACTGACGGGCAGAGCCGCAACTCTTCCCAAGGGGTTAGACCATTTCTCTCTATTTATGTGCGAGGACCATGTCATTGGCGACCTGCTTTGGCGGTCCGATCTGCCAGGCTACGCCAATCACGGATTAGTATGGGGTGACCTGGCCATCCAACCCATGGCAGGAATGTCGGTGCCTGCATACGTTGCGCGCAGGGTTAGATGGCTACGAGCCAGGAAGTGGACCGTACTATCCGCCACGCTGGTCGAGCATGCTGTCGAGAGCCTCGTATGCTGTTTCTACGTGTCATTCGGCCTAACCAGCGTCCCCTGGTTTTACCAAAACCTTGGCATTCCACCAACCTGGGGCTCTCTGGGGTATTTTTGGCTCGCCGGTGTCACCGCCTGGATGCTCCTCGACCGCATCGTATTCAAGAAGCTGCATGCCGGTCAGAGCATACACGTGGACGAACAGACGCCGTTGTTCGCCCGCGGTGCGAGTCGAGGCGGAGCAGAGAAACGCCGATTCGGCGAGTGGTTCCTGGCCTGGTTGGGACGAGAGACCCTAGCCCTGCCTATTTGGACCTGGGCCGTATTCCTCGGTGCCACCGTCAATTGGAGGGGAAAGCACTTTCGCGTCAGGTCTGATATGACTGTCGTCGCCATAGACGCCGGAGAGGAGGAAGAAAGTGTTACGCATCAGGACGAATATAGTGACAATCGCACATCGACGTCATCGACATCGAGTACGAGAGGGAAGATAGATTAGACAGACCTATGATACCCCGGCATAATCCATAAAGTAATTTATAATTTATCGTATTTGACATTACATCGAAAGCTCGCTTACTGCTATTTTCGGCCTCCTCCCCTGATATGTTTTCCCGACCCAGATGACTGGGAGGTACGTGAAATGTTTGTAGCAACGCGAGTGCCATTATACATTGTACATATCTCACGCTTACCTGTGTATTCTAGGTAGGTACCTAAGCTTTATTAAGAGATGTTTATACGAATAGGCTGTATAGTATGAAGAGACTTTTACGTATACATGTTCACTCAACGAAAAGGTACAAACATTCAGGTTTTGGACTCGTAAGAACCTCTATTGAAAATTAAAAATAAGACAAAAAAAGCCCTGTTTGGTATATCCATCTCGTATGCTGCCGCGTCCTATCTATATGAGCAAGGTATAAAAAAAGGTACCCAAGGTAATAAAGGTATACGTATAAAAATCTATTCGCATGGCATCCCGTTTCATCCGACATCACGGCCTAAGATTGGGTTGAATAATGCAACGCGTACACGAACAAAAATAGTACTGGTACAACCTGCCGAATTCCCATTCGAGGGTAAATATTTCCCAGCCAGCGAATAATCCGGGTATGTTAAATGTCAGATATGTTCCCAATTCCCGGAATCCCATGTCGTCATATCCTATTCTTTTTACCCTGGTATTTCCTGAGCCCAATATGACTGAAAGGCAAAATAGTAGTTGGGTATCGATTTTAAAACTTTGAACAGGTACGGATAAAAAAAAGAAAAAAGAAAAAACTACGCTGAGGGTAGTTATGAAAACGAGAGTCGGGGTATTCAACTGACGGTGGGAAAGGTGTTGAACATGTGAACGTGTATCTTGCTCCCGGTATCCAGCCACTAATGCTTGACAAATAGTCCGTGGGTGCAAACAGATGAAATAAACGTAAGACAGGTGGGAGGTCGGATGTAGTAGCAAACGTTAGTGCAGCAATCATCATAGTCCCATCATCTCATTTTGACCAAGGAATGTTCTGGCCAACTCGTCTCCGCCACGTTCGGCCTCCTTCATCCAGTGGATAGCGACGCACATAAGCGTCGGGTCGCTTCTAACATCACCATCCATGCTGGCATCTTGCATGCCTGAAGATGCCGGTCCTGCCGCACCTAGATTACCCCGGCTCCGGTCGGGATTATGGCGTATGCCACTCCCAGATCTTGGGCCGAATTTCTCCATGACGGCCTGCTTAAATACATCCCGTGGCTTCGTCAGAGGTAGCGTGCTCCTCTCGACGAGCTCCGAGTTGCTGAGGTTGAAGAGCCCCAGCTCTCTTTGTGCCGTCGCATTGCCTTCTTTCGCTGCAATCGTCCACATCTTCGCCGCATCACGAAGCGAATGGATCGGCTTCGGGCGAACCATCTCCGGTGCATCATCGCCGCCAGCGGGGCGCTTCCTAGAAGGCGTATAATAATTCAAGATCTCGTCTGCAACCTCTACCATTGTCGTGATAACGTCTTGCTTGACAGAGACTGCCACCACCACGATATCCCAAAAAGCCTTGCACCGCTCGGTATCTAGGGTGGAGGGTGAAACAAAAGAGTTAATGAATTGCAGATCGCGGAACAGCGTCTTCGGCCGGATACCCGCGTCTTTGAATAGCGACCTAAGCACTTGCGCAATTGCATCCGTGTTAGCTGCTTCTTTTACGGAGACGATAGAACGTGCGTCGGCACTTTTGTTGGGGCGAGGCTGAAGGGAGAGCATGAACGACTGGAAAGGTTGTGGGCGCCGCTCTCTAGTACTCTCGGAGTTGAGCTCATTTGTATCGGCTTTTCCATCCTCATCAAAGGACGTGGACTGGTGCTTCGATGCCCATCGCGAACGACGCCCACCGCTAGACAAAGAGGCAGCTATGAGATGCTCTAGCTCAAGGAGAGCGCTAAGTTTGGTGTACGGGTTCGGATGGACGGCGAACATTCCTAGCAGCCTCTGGTATGCTTTTTCGTAGGGGAATTCCGGTATGCCTCTCTTCTTCGATGACTTCCCACGAGTCGGCATTGTATCGCTCGTAGCGGAGCTATCATTACCCAGGCCGGAAGCACTATCAGGCCTCTCTATATTCGGATCCATCCTATTCGCCTCTCCAGCTTGCCGAAGGTTACCGAAACTCTTCCTCTTCTCGATCACTCTCTGTTTGGGGGAAGTCTTGCTCGTACGATCCTTCTTTCCCGAAGGTCGCCGTGCTTTTCGCTCTTCGGTGTCTCGGCGCTCGATGCATTCTTGGCCGAGGTTACCAAACCAACCGTCCGTCTCAGAGCCGGATGCAAATACAAGGCTTCCAAGTTCGGAGAGCAACAGACTAGTAAGGGTTTGACGAAGTTCTGAGAGGAATCGTTGCTTCCCTTCTGAGAGACGACGAAGATGGATGGTCTCGTTTGATGACACGGACGCTCCAGACCGCGAAGCTGAACGATGAGACGGCAACGGTTGGTGGTTTGGATGCGAGAAAGTGCTCGAGAGATTGGTGACGCTTGTTGTCGGTGATTGTGCACGGGAAGTTGCTGAGCTGACACTGGACATTGTAGACTGGAAAGGAGACCAGAAGGTGGACGTCGAATCGATAGCATGGATTGGAGACGAGGCTCCAAAATAGTCATGTGAATCGAAGGTGTCGGACATCGCGGTGCTCGCTCGCGAGAAGCTGTAGCGATGGTGAGAATCGATGGACACCTGACTAGTGTTGAACGTAGACATGTTTCTCAGGTCCCGAGTCATTGACCCCGGACGACGCGTTGGAGATGTATATCGTCTATCGTGTTCGCTGCTTATGATGCTAGCAGCATCGTCGCCCCACACGCTCTCTCTGTCTCGGCCGCCACTTCGAGATCCCTCAAACACTTTACGATCCCGAGAGTACAGCTCACTAGACCAGAGCACAGGGCCGTCCATGATGTTTTCGCCGACCAACTTTCCTACGCAGCTGTCAACTTCGCAGCAGAAACGATGTATACGCTCCTCCCCTGAACACATGTTCAGGATACCAAGCTGTTCGAGCCATTTGCTGGTTATCTCAGCCTGAGCATCACTGAGCTTGTTCGGGCCTCCCTGGTCCTCATTGGCAGCTAACAGGTCCAACATCTGAGATTCGTTCCGATAGATGTAGGCGGCGGCCGGCCCTCGAGCCAGCTGGGCTCGGTTACGCTGAAATGTGCCCCATTTTCTCGGTACGCCCATAATCTTGAGCGCGCTGCAAATGTTCCGAGTTTGTTCGTATGGAGCCGAGTTATGAACATCCGTCACGTACCACATCTTGTCCCTGAGCGCTCTGAGCCGTTTCATCATAGTTTCGATATGACCTTCGTGGCGCTCTTGGCTCTGCTTCAGCCAGACTAACCAAGCATCGTACTCTTCGATTGCTGACGCAGAGCGTCGAATAGAATCACGGGGGCCCCGAGAAAATATGTTGAGGAGTGTCGCAAACCCATTCTTTCGCAGTGATGGAGATGATAGAGCATTCAGCTGCTGGAGAGTCTTCCAGTAGAGATGCGCAGACACAAAGTCGGACTGGATCCGTGACTGTGAGGAGGCGGCGACGAGCATCTTTATTAAAACCGATGACGATTCTGGCTCGCTTGCCGATTCCTTACCTTCGGGAGAGTGGGAAGACTCGTCAGTGGTCCGCTTCGACTTTTGTTCTTCGCACCTATTACGAAATGGGTTGTTGCTGCCCATGGACCTTCCCGGCGTTATGATCTTGTTTTTGGATCGATACTTCTTTAGCCCGGAAGCTCGATTACTGAATGTGGTCTTGGTGCCATGATCTTCGAGGCCTTGGGGGATTTCAAAATCTTCAACGAGCTTCAGGACTGAATCTCGCAATTGATGGTAGTCCTTGTCGAGCTCGGGTTTCTCGTCAGGTTCGTCATCTTCCGTGTCACTAGTAGTAGATGAATTCTCCTCTTCAGCATCATCATCAGGATCGTAAGTCATCTGTAAAGAAAGACCATTCCCGTCAGCAGAAATAAACACAACAGCCCAGCGTTCAGCACATGGATGACATGAACCTGAGATGGCCTCGGAACCTAAGATCTGGACCATCTCGTGCATTGCAAGCCGGAGACGGTAACCGTCATCTTCATAGTTGTTAGCATGCTTCTGCCTCGCTCCGTCAGGCACAGGCGGCGAGCGTCTCTGCGGAGTACCGGCTTCTTGTTCTTCGAGTAGAGGCTCGCCCGAAGTGGTTCCGTCGCTGAAAACAGATGAAGCACTCATACTAAGCACAGATGCGGTGTCGAAGTTACTCCTTGACGTGCCTATCGATATCGGCTGCGAGATAGCAGAGAAGCCTGATATCGATGGCGCACCAGACCTGATGCTACTCGAATGAGCAGATTGCGGCCTACGCTCAGGGTAGAGTGCATTGACAAGGGTGACAAGGTCAGCCGGGCTGATCACCAAATAAGGATGAACCTCGACGGTTTCCCTAAGAGAAGTTATGGACCTAGCTGGAAGCAGTCTACCGGTCCTCTGGTTCCCCGACGGTTTGAAACGGCCCATGATGTTCTCAATGTGGCTTTTAATCTTGATAGGCGTAGAAACCGGCTTCTGAGGATTTCCACTGGCGAGCATCTCCACCACAAAATGTTGCGCGAGGGTAGCAACCTGCTTGAGGATCTTCTGGCGGCCATATTCGGTAATATGGTATTCAGCCATCATCCCGAAACTCTCTGGGTGGATGACAACGGCAAGTAACCAACTTGAAAAGATCCATTTGTATACAAACCATCTTCGAGTGGTATCAACAAGGCCTCGTGTGCTATCCTTGATTTCCAGCCGACGAAGAATCTCATTTCCAAGTTCAATAACGCCTTCGGGGATACCTGTCGCGTCCTCATCATCGATGATAGCGAAAAGATCGTTGACAGCACGATCGTAGAACTCCTCGGCAGCAATGGTGTCCTTGGTGGTCCAGTCAGAAAGATTAAATCTCGTTCCATTCTGATCCTCGGCTCGGTCGAGCAGGAATGCGCCATCCTCAAGTATCTTCATTAGGTACCATTCCATGTTCGCCCGTCCTGACCAATCACGCATAGCAGACCAAGCATTGAGGATTGAGATTAAGACCGGTTCACTGGTAGACTTGGTGGAGATCAGGCGAGCAAAAGCAGTGGCCCAAATGCCTGTTCTCCGTTTGTCTTCGGCGCTGTCCGGGCCGGCCGAGTTAGCAAAGCAGGTGTAAATGAGAGCAGAAAGGGGGTCGTGACGCTGGAAGGAAAGCAGCCGCTCAACGGCGTTAGGGGTTTGCCCCGATTGTCTACTGGGGCCGCTAGAATGCCCACGTCCACCGGCACGGCCGTGGTACGGTAAAACCGATTCTATTGGTTCCAATCCCTGATGAAAAGTAGTAAGGGCCTGAAGTTCCGAGGTGTTCAAGGCGCATAGTCGGGTGGCTAGGTAGTCCGGATTCGTCCGGACCTGGGTAAGGAAGTTCAGGAAGGCCTCTCTGGCAGAAGCAGAAATGTCATTAAGGAAAGGAGCCACAGAACTGCCAGGACCAATGCTTCCAGTAGTACTAGGCGGTGGCACCAGGGTCTCGACGGAGGCTACCCCTGATGATTGCAAAGACTCCATCTCCGGCTCCAAAAGAGCATAGCGACGGGTAGCGTCGCAACTATTGCGAACATCATGAATGGCACCAAAAAGACTAGCGAAGGCCCTCTTATCATCGTTTCGGAAGCTATCCGCCAAGTTGCGCAGCGACGTCTCTCCGCACCGAGTTAGTCGCGCTGAGAGAGCAGTTGAAATCAGACTCCTCTGGAGGCGAATGCGAGTATTGGCGCACTTGCGCTCCTGATATTTGGACAGCCTGACCAAATGGGCAAGCTCTTCGAGAGTAGTGCCTTCATTTTCGATAGTCAAGTGGGGGTTGGTATACAACGATACATCACCTAGGAGAGATCGAGAAAAAGGACCAGAATCATCTTGGTCCTTCAAAATGGGCTGCAACGGGCTAGACGGAACGGGCGGGCTAGAGGCCGGTGATGGAGAAGGAGGAGGCTTCGGCGACGGGCCGATGGGTTGGTCGATTACCGGCTTCTTAGGCGCACTCGCGCCAGCGCTCGGGTTGGCGTTCGACTGCTGCTTCGAAGTCGCATCGCGAGTCGTGTCATCGCCGCCAATCTTGCGAACAGACCCTGACGATTCGCGCCGGCGGTGCCCACTTAGGGGGTTACCAGGGCTTCGCGATCGGAACCGTCGCGGGCGCGAAACTTCCGGTCGAGTCTCGGGCGAGGGGGTCGGGGAACGTGAAGAAGGATGTGTTGCGGTCGGAGAGGCAGCTATAGTGGAAGGCGACAAGTCAGTAAGCTAGCACCAGATAACTAGAGACTTTTGAATCCTGCACTTCTCATCTTGGTCCTTTTCCGCCCGACTCACGTGGAGAAGAATGTATGCAAACGGGCGATGAAAGTGATCGCTGCATGGAGATCATAATGTGGGCGCATGTAAAAAGATATTCGCAAGTGCGCCTCTTCTTTTCACCCCAGCACAACCAGCAGCACCCCCCAAAAGAGAACTGCTAGGTAGCTATGGTGTATGTATGATTACTTGATCGTTGTCGAGGTCGCCGGGATGCTTCTTGAAGTTGTCATCTAGACATGAAGCGAAAGCACAAGTTGTAAGTTGTAGCTCGGTATGGGTTGAGATCTCAGCAGAATGTCGCCTACGTTGCGCGAGTAGCTCAAGTAGGTAAAGCGTATGTCAAGTTTGGGTAAAGATTAGGAAAGGTATGGGTATATGTATGTAGGTATGTAGGTGTGTATGTATGTGTGTATGTATGTATGTATATGGGATAGATGGTTGTATGTGGACGGATGCAGATGTATAGATGTATAGGAGTAGGTATGTATGTAGTATGTAGTATGTAGCAGTATGTATAGGTGGTGGTATGTATGAATGTAAGGTAGGGTAGAGGTTGGGCTTCAAGTAGTTAAGAACCTTGGAATATAATTAGATAATGATGGAGATGGAGAGTAGGTAGCTCTTTCTTTCGGCAAGGGTCTATATCGATACTAGGTAGCTGCTAGTCGCTAGTCCTGGCGCGGTCGCGGTTCGGTTGATCCCAGATCAACAGCCCTGGAGCCCTGGAGCCCTGGAGGTCATATAAAAAATGAGTGGAATGAATTATTGGGCAGCGTGAGCTGTATAGGCAAGCATCCTCGGTAGATAATGGTGGTAAGGTATAGGCCAAGGTATGGGTATGGTAGTGGGTATGGAAGATATAAGTTGATAAATAAATAATATTTTCTTATTAGCTTATTCCAGCCACTTCACAACTGTTTTTTTTTTCTTCTTATTTTTCCTAGCTTGTTGTTTCGTTTCGTTTTCGTTTGATAAACGCTTCTAAATGCTGTTTGTTGCCTCGCCGGCTCCGACAACGCGGTATATAGTATATAATCGGGATATAGCTTAGATGGTCCTATTCCCACTGGACAGGAAGAATATGTCAATGCAGGACAGACTGGTATCAAGAGAACTAGAAAATAGACGAGGCAGCAGAAAAAAGAAAGAAAAAAAGAAAAAGTGAGATAGAATCAGCGAGAGAGAGCAGCAGCAGCAGCAGCAGCTGGCAATATGCAGACAACAGTACCAGCGCAGCGTGTGTAGATAGAAGGGAGACAGATGATGTGTGATGTGTCTTAACGACTCTTCTTCTTTTGGCTGTCGACCTTCTAAAAGTAAACCCTTGTAAACCTTGTCCAGCTGTCGAAGCATCCAGTTGCACAACAGCATTTAGTTGTCGCACTGTCGTTGGCCGACGTGGGGTAGATTTGAGACCGCTTAACACCGCTTAGCACGGTCTTAGTTACTTAGGTACGGTCAACCGGGTTCCACTTGTTTACTGTGTACCGCGATTTTACCATGACCAGCATGACGAAGAAGCGGCATTGGGGCAAGTGAGCGAGTTCAGCAAGGCAGGGCAGGCAGGGCGGGCAGGGCAAGAAGTACCTCCACTATCGTGGCGTCGCAGCCTACCCTTCCCTTGGGCTTACCACCACTTCCTGCTTCCAAGCCTGGAGCCCTCGTTAGCAGCAGCGAGCGAGGTGAGTCAGTGACAGCTGCCACCTACCATAGCTGCATTAGGTACATAGGTACATATGCCATAGCTATCAATGTACCTACCTCATAAAAACCTTACATGAAATACAGTACCCCAGAAGATATCTCCACACGGAGCCACCCCTCCTTTTTCCCTTTTCCTCACTTACATCTTCTTTTCCCACCGCTTGGCCCCCCTCCGACGTTTGCCAAACATTGAGTCAACCAAAGTCCAGCCAACCATCTTCCAAGAAAATCTAGTCCCTCATCTGGCGAGTGTACAACACACAAAAGCGCGACCATAATGATGACGATACAACAACACATATGCACACCCCGTCACGGAGGCAAAGTACCTAGTAGAGGCCCTATTAATGGACAACCCCGGCAGGCTTATAACAATACGGATATAATCATATGAAGAATCGTATTAAGACTACAGATTGCCATACCAGACTGCTAGACTGCCAGATTACCAGATTTACTTACTATGTAGGAATTGAGTCCTCTCGTTTTCTCGGCTTCTCGTCTTTTCTCGGTATGTCTACCAATGCCTACCAATGTCAATACATACCAATAGGTACCAATACATATCACCTGGGCAATAGGTACCAATGGATTTATTTATTTTCTTATCTCGCTTTCACACCCCTGGTCATACTGCACACAACAACACATAACGCAGAACAGAGCTCGAAGTCGAGTCCATCACCCCGCGGCTACGAAGTACACCCTGACACCGAAAAGGAAACAAATTATTATTAAATAAAAAAAGAATGAGGAACACAGTATGCCAAGAACGACAAAATACTATGCATTTGCCTCTCTTCTCTCAATTTGATAGATGTATACCTCACATGAACACACTTTTTGATTGTCATTCTTCGGCTCTTCACATCTACACCTTACAACGATGCGCAAACGGCAGCGCAATAAAAGGGAGAGACTGCGGCCAGTGACCCAAACAGATATCGACAAGCAAGTCTACCAAGAAGAGGAATAATTGTTCTCTTAGAGATAGGGATGGCAGAAAGAGAAAGAAATGTCAAGAAATGTTATTTTTCTCTTGAGGTATCATCCAGAAAAGGTACACTTCGCATGTCGGGATGCAGGAGTCCATCATCTCACTCAGCTAGCATATACAAACTTTCCGCTATTTGCCCTTTTTGCCCATGGGTAATGGGTAATAGGTAATGGTGGTAATGATGGTAATGGTCCAGTTGCCCAGTATTCCGCAGCCGAAAAGCAGAAAAACAGCTCTCGGCTGGGCGAAGGACCGGACGATGAGTTGGCCCTGCATATCGCATTGCTAAGCTTCTTCGCCTTCGCCTTCGCCTTCCATACCCTTGAGCTTCCATCTAACCTACACTACACTTCTAACCCATCCGTCTTACCCAAATCGTCACTTTGCCCTGACAGTCCAAGGCTACATCGCCCGACACGGCGGTCAACAATGCAGATCTTATCATGTCCACCGTAGCCTTTTGGAATATTTCCCGCCGGCGGCTCGCTAATTAAAAAGGAGGGAATAGATTCCATGGATATCTGGATATCTGGATATCTTGCTAACCTACAGCGGTCGAGAGGAGCCTTTGGAGACCTGCATCTCGCCCAATCGCCATCGTCCACGCGAGACGGATGCCTGTCGACTCCTGCCAACGCATCCAATTGCCTCCTGCATGACTGCCCACATATTCCATTTAACGCGTCCACGACGTCCGCTCTTCTTCTTTTTCTTCTTTTCTATGCTTCCCTCTTCCCTCGATCTAAGCCAATCGTATTTTCTCTCCTCTTCAGAAATATTCGCGACGGTTGGCTGGACGTAGGTACTAATAGTCCGTCCGTCGCGACCAATTCGTACTCGACGAGCCATTGGAAAAGATAGCTGCAATGCATGATGACCAGCGGCTGGTTAAACTTGATATTGGGCAACCATGGACGCAACCGTGGAGGTTTTTAGGCATAGTCGTGTTGAGGGTTCCCAAATATAGCCCAACCAAATCCCACCCACGATTCTTTCTAACTTGGAAACACGCGATGCCAATCTATTCAGGTATACGATTCCCCCTTTCAGCCTTGTACAGATCTCATTGATGCACGTCAGTCGCACCAACCCAGTTCCATAGTGGAGCCTCATGAGAACGCGTTCGTCTGAACTTAGAACGTAGAACTTAGATTAAGTTATAGAAAACTCATGTTATAGAAACCTTCAAGTGGATATACTGGAGATATACACTGGGGATATGCTGGATAGCTTCCACATTCAACCGCCATCTACTCTTAAAGGTTACCTACCTAGGTGCCGCTATAAATCTGCATTTCCCAAGTTGGCAATGGAGTTCCTGGGTCCATCCCAATCGCATTAGGTGGAGTGTACCATGAGTAGGGTCCGCCATAGCATAGTATAGTCTCTTTCCCGAGGTGAGACTTCGGTTTCTCACAGACAATGTCAACTTAAAAGCAATATTATTAGCTCGTTGAAGCCAGTCACCGCTGTACAACATAGCAGGCCCCTCTTACCGGCCGGGACAGACGTGTTCGAAAGCAATCTGTAAGTCCAAATAATGAAGGACCGACATTCCGAGATAGAGGTAACAAAGTGGAAATTTCTACCTGCCTAACTGAGAACTCAGCTCTCACCTTTGACTCTAAGCCCACAGAACCCCGATCTTATAGATCCGATGAGGCCCACATTCCCCATTTACACGAGAAGCTCCAAGCCGAACCGGCCGAGTTCCTTGTGTGATTCAACAGCACTCTAGATATACGCCCTTCTCTCGGCGAAATGCTCAGATACTATCACGGCAGATACCAAGGCAAGCTTGTAGTGTATATAGTAGAAATGTAAGCTCTTCGGTATAACATGATTATATGCGTACCCCGTATCCATACTATAGCCCCTCACAAATACCAACTTGGTTTACACGTATCCTTTTATCCGTCCGCTTTGGTTGCAAGAGTCGATTTGTCCATTCATCATAGCCTGCTTACCTAGCCTAGGTACAGTATCCGCTGGCTTGTACGAGTCAATTGTGAAACTCTACCTAGGTAAGATTCCCTCCAGCCTCCGCCTGATCTAGAATCTGTATCCAGCCGTTGTCAGTTCAAGACTGTGTCACGTTTTCGAATATTGAAGTATAATTGAGGCATTAACGATGGAGTTGGGCTAGTTTTACATGCATTACACATACATAATATACCTATACGTTAGTTGCTACACTCTGGTACTATAGGAGATGTGTCTATATCGAATATCCAAATACTCACCTAACTACGAGAAACGAGTTGCAAAACATTGTAATATCACCCATGATTCTTACAGCTGCTCCCAATGCCATAATAGGAGGCAAGCATTAAAATAAATGGAATATCGGCCATCTAACTATGGATCCCCTTAACAACAACTGAGTCAACTATCATGTACAAATGTCCCTTACTTCAGACAAGCGGGCTCTGTGGGCTGCCTCTGGAAGTACTCGCTCCCGTATTCTCCGTATTCTCCGTATTCTGGAACAGACTAATCGTGCTTTTCTCCTAGGTGCATTATGCGAACCGCCAGGGACGAAGTGGAGAGTCCCTCTAAAGCCTAAACGCTAAGTCGACTTTGTCGAGGACTTCGATACTTTCGTCGTGGAGAGATGAATTGGGCCAGGAGAGACGACCCGAGGTAAACAGCTGTCCTAGAAATCCGGTTATCCAGAGCCCCTTGCGCAGTGGTCTTGCGATTCATATATCTACTGGAGCCACATCATCATTGTTGATAGTTGCTGATGAGTATATTGGGCTGGATAGGCGATCGAGGCTTACTGCTTCGTGTCCAGTACAAACACTGGCACAGCCTGCATCAGACCTTCCAATGGCACCTAAAACCTGCCTTCTTTCGAGAGGCATCCTGTGGTTGAGGGGGTATGCTAACAACACTTGGAAATATATAGTCCTATGGTTATTAAGGAGCCTTGCCATCAAGTACATGTTGCATGACCAATTGTGAGTCATCGGATGTTTACAACAAGGCTGATCATGGAATTGTACCCAACTTCGAAAAGTGTCCACACGCCCCTAGCATTGACAATAGTGGGTGTCGACTTAATAGAAGGCTCCGGTGGGATTGTCCTATAGCATTGATGGCCTAGGTTAAGCTGGAGGCTGAGACCATATCATACTAAGTTTAGGCTTTACGTAACTTGATGTAAACTGTATTGGTTCTTTTAGCTGCAACGATGTATTTTATGATGTATGATTAGGCACATAGCCTGGATTATTGCTTTATTCTGGTTCTTGCCTAATACTTGTGAATAAACTTATACGATGTTAGTAATGTAATTAGAAATAACATGTTGACTATGAGAATTGTGAGAACTTAACCCCTATACACAAAACATGCCTAAGGTTTGTAGAAAGCCTTTTATATTTAATACCTAGTATAATAAATTATTTATACTACCTCTGTTAACAGAAGACTTCTTGAAACTGTGACACTAGTTTGTTCCTCAGGTTAAAGACCCCTTTTTCAACTAGGTTAAGAGAATAATTCCCTATAGAACATAAGGGTTCTTTAGACATTTGTTATGAGCAAATTCATTATACATATAATTTCACTATGCTTGCCGGTCTCTAGTTATAATACACATATACTATCACGCTGGCTATAGCCTCATCTTTATGATGCAGTGGAACTCGAATAC
This sequence comes from Jackrogersella multiformis, assembly GCA_902806575.1. Taxonomy (NCBI): domain Eukaryota; kingdom Fungi; phylum Ascomycota; class Sordariomycetes; order Xylariales; family Hypoxylaceae; genus Jackrogersella; species Jackrogersella multiformis. Next base: position 95,754 of record CADCXD010000011.1, on the reverse strand, counting down.
CTTGAGTTGCTATTTAGGTTTCAAATGGCTATATATAAGATAGGTAATTGTTCCCTTGAATTGTATTATAATGTAGTTCATCTTGTAATAATCCCCTTTTCGAACTATACTATATATTATACTAGAATGTATACTTCGGTACTTATGTACACATAATAGGGGTAATGGTATAGCGTGATGACCTTTGGACTACCACCGCCATGTAGCAAATATTAGGAGTAAATCCGATGGCAGTATTATTGCTATTCGTCTCAAGATGGTATCTTCAGTCCTATAACATAACACAAATTCTCAAGCTCGAATTGTACTAAGGTTGGGCACTTATTCGTACATACCGGGGTACCTAGGTAGGTATGTAAATATGGATGACAGTAGTGACTTAATTGGGTCTATTGTTGATAGCTTTTGTATTATTACTCGTTCATCGAGATCATACTGAACTTCAAGCTTGGTCTAGGTGTCTATTTGTTTTTACCCGTTGGTATGCAGAACAACACAACCTTCTTCTCGTCACCCTCGTCGTATCCCTTGTCTACGCGGTAGTATCCCCTTCTCTCCAACTGGATGATATCATCCTTCTTAAGCTTGGCCACACCCTCGTCGCAAAATGCCTCCTCCATAGTGGCCGTCACGGGGGTTAGGAACTTCTCTAGCTCGTCTTCCTCCTCGAGCTTGTCCTTGGTAAGCAGGTAATCGAAGTCCCAGAGTTCCGCGTCAATGAGCTTCTGTCCCTGGGTCGAGAGCCAGGTAACCTTTTTATCGGTGCTGCGGACATCTCCCTTCAGATTTAGCTCGCAAGTGAGGCTGTTGACTGGATCACCGCTGGCGATAGCCCTCACGAACGCATTGCCCCATTGCATCAAAGTGATCTCCTCGCCGTCCTTGAACGACTTGGCATCGGCTTGATCCAATATCAGTTCCTTACTGAAGGCCACTTTCTTCGTTCCCACCTCAGAGTTCTTGGGATGGAGGGGTTTGTCCTCGGTACGTGGCTCCGCAGGTGCCTCATCTCCGGCAATAGCCACCTTGACGTGGTCTTTCTTCAGAATGGCGGTGTGTCGTGGCGCAATTGGGTCGACAATCTTCTTGTTCGTGGCCCAGAAACTAGCCCAGTCCATGGAAACGACATTTCTAGATGGACCCTGTCTCAGAATGAAGTCGCGAAGCGCAGGGATGGTCATGCCTCGTCTTCGGATACCTCGAATTGTTGGCATTCGTGGATCGTCCCAGCCCCAGACCTGGCCATTATCAACCAATTTGGCCAGCTTTCGCTTGGATAGGAATGTTCGGATGAAGTTCATACGGGCAAAGTCCCACATATACACTTGACGTAGCTTGAGCGTGTCAAGGAACCATTGGAATTGAGGGTTTCGATCCGTGTATTCGGTGGACCTCAAAGCATGCGTGACACCCTCCAAGCTGTCAACAACGGGGCATGCAAGATCGTAGGTAGGATAGATCTTCCATTTGGTCCCGGTCCGGTGATGCGGGTCAGTGAGGTTGCACCTGTAGATTACGGGATCGCGCATGGCTTTGTTCGGGTTGTCGACCGAGATCTTGGCACGGATACAGTTCTTCAACCCCTCCTCCGTACCATCCTTCATCGCATCGAAAACTCTCAGGTTCTCCTCGACTGTCCGGTCTCGTCTCTTGGATGCGATTCCCTTTCCGCGCTCCTCCCGCATGGTTTCTACGTCCGTATCGTCGGCATACGCGTTGCCAGCCTTGATGAGGACAAGGCAAGTGTCATAAAGGTGGTCGAAGTAGTCAGATGTGTAGGTGACGACATCAGGCTTGACACCCATGAGAGCAAGGTCCTCGATGATAGCATCCTGATACTCCTCTTTCTCTTTGCTCGGGTTGGTATCATCGAGTCTTAGGCGTAGCTTACCGTTATAAGCTTGGTGGGCGAAGTAATCGCTGAGTAAAGCGGCCTTTGCGTGTCCAATATGAAGGTATCCTCTGCGACTCGAGTTAGAAAAGTGCTAATATCCAAGATCTAGTACCTAAGGTCTGCTATAATTTAAAAGAGTTCTTACGATGGCTCAGGCAAGAATCGAGCGACAACACCTTTATCGGTATCTTGCAATGCCAAATTGTAACTTGCTCCAGCTCGACTTGCTTCTTGAACCTTGGTCTTCCGCACCTCGTCGGCGGCTTTGACTTCGGCTTGGATCTCCGGGTGGGCTTGCTCGACGTAGGTGAACCATCGGTGGAGGTTTGCGTAAGATCCCTTTCGGACGAAGGAGACAGCAACGCGATTACTCTTGATGGCGATCCATACTTTTGCGTCAATATCACTTAGAGTGTAGCCGGCGAGATACGTTCTTAGGGTCAAATGCTTCTCGAGTCGGATGAGGTGGGGTTCGATGGACTTGAAGTCTCCTCCTAGGGAGGTAGACACGGCGACGAGCTCGTCTGCCTTCATTTTATACCCCTTTTACTATCTTGGGAGTTATGTGTGAAGTCCCCCGGTTAGCGGTTGTGAAGTGTGAAGGGAATGTTTAAGTTTAAAAAGTTTGGTGTAAGTTGTTGTCTATGAGTCGACTCCGTTTTGAGTCAACAACTTCGAAGCAGACGATGGCGGGGTTAGTCACCCCACTAATCGCGCTGTTAGAAAAACCTTATAAAAATATTAGAAGCTTTTGGCGGGGTTGTACAAGAACGTACCTGGGCAGGTACTGATTAGATAGTAGATACCCTAATATGATAAGATACCAGGTATGTATATAATAAATGTGGCTACTGTGGCGCTCCCCAGAGGCTGAAGTGGATCTTTAAATTTATTTCTCAAGATCGGGTTTCTAAAGCTTCATTCTAGACTATACCTAGTCCAATAACTATCGACGGTCACACGATATTACAATGGCTACGGCGAATCAATGTATGGCTTCGCTGGCGAGGCTGACCCTATCAGCACCAACTAGGCCGATTAACTCGACAATTCCTAAAAATTTAGCTCCTTCGCTTGTTCAGACGCGATGTGCGACTGTCGGCACTCTGGCTATGCGACAGCGTGAAAAAGAGAAGCTTAAGAAGAAGAGGAGACAACAGCGATTTAAGGAGTATAAACATGCTACAGTAAGCAAGGCTGAGCAGTATTCACTATGCGACGCCATGCGGTAAGTAGGACTCTTCCTAGAACTATTCTTCAGTTCTCTAGAACTATGGAACTCCGAAACTCTGGAACTCTGGAAACTAAATAAGTGAACTGTAGATATTTGCGAGCCGCCGAAGTTGGCCGTCCTCCGGCGTCTGTTACCTACGAACTATATTTAAGAGTTAGAACGCCAAAGAACAGTTTGATACTTCGGAATCGGATACGTTTGCCTTACCCGATCAAGAACGACACCCAAATTGCCGTCATCTGTAAGGAGGGCAGCGGAGCTATGCATGACGCCCGCGCCGGCGGAGCTGTTGCGTTCGGAGAAGAGTCTTTATTCGAGCTCATCCGGGCGAACCCCAATAAACTCCCGTTCAACCGCCTGATCTGTCATGTGGACTGCGAACCTGCCCTCAAGAAGTCCGGACTTGGTCGCATATTAGGTCCCAAGGGTCTGATGCCTAGTTTAAAGACAAACACTATCACCAAGAGTGTGAAAACTCTAATGCACGAGATGGTTGGCGCCGAGAACTACAGGGAGAGGATCGGCACGATTCGTATGCCTATTGGGAGTATTCAGTTCACCCCCAAGATGCTGGCTGAGAACGTCAAGACGCTTGTAGCGGCGGTGAAGGAGAATATGGGGAAAATGGAGGACAGGGTGAGGAAGGAATTGATCGAAGTCGTGCTGTCTTCTTCAAACGGGCCGGGTTTCCCTTTGAACGGAGCTTTCAACCCGTCCGACGAGAAGCTCCAGCCGACACATCTGACTACGGCTATGTAAATATTTATACATACCCAGGTAGATATCTTGCAAACTAAGCAGGACAGTATAAAACTGTAACATATCTTATAAGTTAGATGCTGGGGTACCGGGGTATCTTGCTAGTACGCTCTCGCAGAAATACGTGTTGAAATAATGTTATCATTCTTATTCAGTCATCTCTTCCTCAAAGTTTTGACGCCTTCTGCTTGGGCATCTAGTAGGGAGTAGATACCCATTAGCTTGAGAAGTTTCACTTGTCCTTTGGTACCTGCTTGCTTAGCTCCCTTCGACGCCGTGCCCAGGTCTAAAAGTATGGTGTTTCGACATCTGATTAGCCTCTCTTCTGTTTTCCGCACATATGGTGTCTCTCTCCCAATGTCGTCGGCTAATTGGGCTATCGTAACGTACTCGGTCGCTAATTGTACCAATTTCGCGGAGCTGCTTCCTACCGCGCCGTCTAACTCGCCTTCATCCTCCTCGTCTTCGTCGCTGTCGTCGCTATCAGGACCTGTACTTCCAATCGCTAGCCGACCTTCGAGCGCGGATATCCTCTCATCTAGCTCCAGCATCTTCCTCCCGGTCTCGATTTCACCCCTCACGTCAACTAGATTCCGGTTTAAGTCGGCGACCTCGGACCCCCTTTCTCTTACCCGGCCCTTTATCTCCTCCACAGCTCGCCGGAACCCTAACAATGCTACCCGGACATCCTCGACCTTCTCCTCGCCGCCTTTCAGCTCGTCGCCTAGGCTTAGGAAGCTGGTATAGTTCGAATTGACCAATTCTAGCAGCTCGGTGCTGATGGCAGCACTGCGTTCCCTAAGGTCGGACCGCAAATCTTCGAGGGTCTGATGACGGTTCGCTAAGGAGGAGAGGTACTCTGCTGGATCGAAATCGGGGGTGAGAAAATCGGAACGTGGAAGCGCGGTGGGGAAGGGGAGGGGGGCATCATCATCTTCGCCGTCTGAAGAGGATGATGAAGAGACTAAGGCGAAACTGCGGGAGCTTAATGGCCTGGTGGTCGGTGATATTGCCGCTGAGAGGTAGGCCATGTTACGTCGAGCCCCAGACGGCAGGGAGAGTAGTGGATATGTCTTGTGCGATTAGGACCAGGTATGTAAGGTCCAGGAGGTAGGTAAGGTGTATCATAGGTTACCTACATCCCTACATGTAGGAGGTAGGTAGGTGTGTCCAGTAATTCTTCACCTGGTTGTCGTCGTTTAGGTTTGATCGATCTGAGTAGGAATAGTGCTAGTTGCCCCTATCTAGATTAGGTTGAGTTATGGATCTGAGCATTCATCTGACGACTTAGTAATTATTGTACTCCAATAAAAACCATCGATGTATTTTGAGAGTTGTTCTCTATAAGTGCATACCTACACTAGAGTCTAGACAGCGTAGGTAGAAATCGCGAGTCGCGACAGGGAAGTGACTAAGTAGAACTAGCTTTGAATGTGGGGTCAGGGATTGCGACACCGTGTTACACTGAAGCTCACCTTGCATTGATGACATAAGACAATTAAATGGGTTCTCTCTACTACCTAGAGCTATTTTAGGTGACTTGTACGCTCCGGTACCGGGCCTACAAGTTTGGTACCAAAGTAGAGGCTTTTAAGCTAGAGCAAATTATTCTCCGGCCATTCCCGAACACCAATTCTTTCTCACCAATTCCTTCTAGTAACCTACAATCAACAATAACCTAACCACACATAACCACAGAAGAAAGAGGGGCAACAAGGAATAAGCACCAAACAAACTTGCCCACCTTACCCAGGCCGAATAGCGTCTGCCAGGTCGAACGAGTTCGGAATCCGACAGGTCCGAGCATGGATTGGTGGATCGATGGCCTAATTATTTTTTTCTTGCCCTTGTCGAGCTTATCCTATCCGGGGATCCCATGTGACGCTGTCGGTTCAGTCTAGGCGAGCGGACTGTGCTGTGGGTTACAGGGCCCTGGCATAATCTTATCAATCTGATCAGTTCTGATCAGTGATCTCGAACCACCGCTATTGTCCATCTATCACTTCTTCTCTCTCTCTTTTAGTACTTCTCTCTTAGTTCCTCTCCCTCTTAGTACAATCCCATCCCCATCCCATCCCCTTACCCCTACCCATACGTACATACACGTACGTACGTACCTACTTACATACATACACAATACATACTATACAGTACCTATTAAGAGTCTGAGTCTGAGTCTTTGCATGACCCCCAAAATTCTTCAACCCCCCACCACCAACAACCTGGGACAAATCGGCTGACGAGGTAATCTGCTAGATGTACCGTACCATCATCTACCTAGGTACCTTATTCGTTCATTCTTTAGTCACACTTTGCCCTCCGACAACCAAAGAAGAGAATTCAGCTACGGTACTTGATTGAAACAAACCAATACCAAAATACAAAGTCTCTCCCAAAAGCACAAGCAGAGAGAGAGCCCTAATTCGGACCCTGAAGATAGCTTGGCCCATTCCCACTCTCAGTAATTCCTACATACGTTACCTACCACCCGCAAGTTTGTTTGCTTTATTGGAGCAAGAATCCTGGCAACATTCTCTTCTACCTAGTTGGTTTTTCTCTCATCTTCCTTTTTCTCGAAGGAGGACGACGTCAATCGACCTCAGAAGGAGATCATCAATCTATACCAAGGAGTGTGAGAGTAAAAGAAAAAGAAAAGGAGAGATCGTCTTGATATACTTAATCACATCCCTTCTTCGATCTTGTCACACGATCTACCCAAGCAGCTTGAGTTGCGGTTTTGCGGAGCCGAGCTCACGGAAAATCTAAGTCAATTCATACGCTGATGTCCGAGCCTGCATTGAATTGCCGAAAAGAACAGCGAATAGGATTGACTAGATGGTTATCCCTCCTCTCTGCTCCAAAATCGGAACAATATGACGACCCCTACGGTTGCCACTAACTATCCTGCTAATCTAAACGGCCATACCAGGCCACAACCAACCAAACTTGCTATAACCCCTATCTCAGCTGCATCTCCCCCCGCCTCATCTGTTGCTTCGCCTATTTCGGGCGTGTCTACGCCAACGTCAACTCATCAACTTATTATTAAACCCGCGTCCGCAGCGCTACAGGCCACCACCGCCATGGCGAATATCGCCGTCGCAAAGGGCTCAATTACCAGCAGGGAATGGGTCGTTCCCCCGAGGCCTAAGCCTGGTCGGAAACCCGCTACAGACACACCGCCAACTAAGCGAAAGGCTCAGAATCGGGCTGCTCAGCGCGCATTCCGCGAAAGGAGGGCTGCCCGCGTTGGAGAATTGGAAGAACAGCTAGATGAGCAGAAGGACGAGTATGAACGAACACAGCAACAGCTGCAGGATCAGGTGCAGGGCCTAGATGATGAGGTCCAAACTCTACGGAGTAGATGTGTAGTCCTCGAGGACTTGCTGGAGAAGGAACGCAAGGAACGCGCCAAAATATCAAACGAACTCGACGATTTAAGACGACGATGGCGGGGAGAAGATTCGGCCGTGTCTTCGAGGAATGGAAGTTTCGCATCCCATCACGAACGGGCACCTAACTCACTCAGCATTTCCTCCCATAATCCTACGCCACGGGGAAGCATTACGAATACCATACCGAGTCATCGCAATTCGTCCGCGGCCTTTTCAATATCGCAAATCATATCCCCTCCCGATTCATCAAATTCATCAGGAGCTCGGGAGTCGTCCACGGATCCTGCGGGTTGCGGCAGCTGTGATTCTACAGGGCCGTGTGCCTGTGTCGAAGATGTCCTTGCCAATACGGCAGTTGGCTGCGGCAAGTGTAGCATCGGAACCAAGTGCGAGTGTCTCGAAGCTGTGCTTAAGGGGCCAGCTCCGAATTCGGAATCCGAGCTCAAGCGGAAACCATCTTCGATATCCGCCATGGCCCCAGAAGAGAAGAGGCAGAAGATACCCGAAGCCTATCCCCATGAGGTTGACTTCACTGCCATGTTTGCTAAGAAGAAGAACCCCCTTCCGGAGCCTGCCTTGTATCAGCCTGTCGCTCAACCAGCGGTAGCGCCACGAGACTCTTGCGGCTTCTGCAAAGAAGGTACCTACTGCATGTGCGCCGAGGCCGCCGCATCACAGACTCTTGCCCCAGTATCCCAACAAGTTCAGACCCCACCCCCATCGGAGAATGATGTCGGCCCTACTCCTATAGAAGTTACTCCGACTGGGGCCATCAAGCTGCCGGGTATCAATTCGTTGAACCATACCCCGATCCCGGCAGCCCGCCCTTCCACTGGCTGTGGCCCTAAAGGACCCGGGTCATGTGCTCAGTGTTTGAGGGATCCAAAGTCAGGGCTCTTCTGCCGCAGCCTAGCCGCTAACTTCGCCCGTAAGGTGGGCAAGTCTAGCGACGAATGTTGCAGCGGGTCCGGCGGCTCTGGGTGTTGCAAGTCTACCTCGGGAGCAGCAACGCCCGCTACCTCGTCATCTGCTATCAATCTGTCATGTGCTGACGCGTACAAGACGCTATCTAGTCATCGCAACTTTGAGAAGGCAGCTGACGATATCGGAACCTGGTTGCCAAGGCTTAGGGCTGCTCCCCCACAAGCGAATACACCAGCGAGACTACCTATCGAGGTCGAGGCGGCGAGTATCATGGGTGTGCTGAGGGAGTTCGATGTTCGGTTCGGAAGGGATGCTTAAGCTAATTAAATGCATTAGGGTGGGATGGAAGGTCTGACTACGTTTGAGTACACTCTGGACGTATATCGGGAAGTATATAACGACGGTATGGTGTCAACGAGAACGGATCATTGCATCCTGCGGTGTTTTAAGGGTGGAGGGGGTTGTCTGTTTTAGCCACATATGAAGAGTGGCCATATTGCATCATTGCTCATTTATCAACACTGATTCAACAGTAAGGGAAGGATCCGAGGTTGGTTTCCTCGCGATGGTTTATTAGGTATGAGAAGCCCTGGAAGATTTTCCAAGGAGTTTCCATCGCTTGTACGGGATAGTCAAAAGAAAAGTTATATCGAACTCTTCCGAGTTTCGAACACATCATTCGTCTGCGTTATCTGCGACCATGTTAAATAGTTACCAATAAGGGTCTTTCAATCGTTGATCTTCGTATTTCAAAGACTTTCCTATAAATATCATGCTTTTCAGTCGGTTGTTATCTATGACTAGGCTTCCCGGCAGTAGGGAATATGCCATGCCCCGGATTATGCCGTACCTTTACGAATAGTCTAACCCTCCATCCATAGGTACATACCTACCTAAGGCAGCTTGCAACACTATAATGATGGAATAGGGTTGCCCCTATTCTCGTCTTAGTATTAAATGTAAAACGGTTTTATTGGTCTGTACCTAGGTACGTATGAAGATGCAAAACAATGAAGAATAGTCCCATGCCAATTTCTCGTCCTTCTAGAAATGCAATGCAATGCTAAACCTGTACCCAGCCACTTGAATCGGAAGAAAGGAGAGAATAGGGCTCGTCCCACAAGCCATTTTGCCAACCACACCATATACCGTCCATCTCGTTTGCTTGGTGTCAACCTAATATATGCACCTAAGTCCCACGATAGTCCACATAATCAAATCGATGATATGTTGACCACCACCCCAGCACATTAACCGCCGGTATTGGGAACGGCGCATACAGTCAACCGCCGACCTTAGTTCGAGCACACGCCGTTCGAACCCGCGGCGTTCGAACCCGTGGCGTTCGAAGGCTTAGCCCCGGCATCACCGAAACCACAGCCAGCCTTTCCGGCCTGGTTCTTGGCACCGAGACCGGAGCACAAGCCAAAGTTCTCGCCCGTGACGAAGGCGCAGCAGGTGGACGCGCAGTCGGCAGAGCTTGTGCATTGGCCGCCGATGAACTGGGAGCCCTGGCCATTGCCGACGTTCTTCGCGCCGGCGGGGTCGGGCTTGATGGCGAGAGCCGGGATGGCGACTATGGAGATGTGTGAGTGGTCTATAGGTTAGGTTGAGGATAGGGGTAGGTGGGTTTGGGACTTACCGGCGAGGATAGCGAGGAAGGTGATGCGAACCATTTTGTCTGATTTGTGATTGGTGAAGTAGGTAATAGTTAATGCGTGACTAGTTACTTGAGATGGTCTTGCGAAGATGGGATGACAGTAGCTGTTTTATCTTGTGGAGGTCTGGGTTTCTGATGGCACTGACTGGAGATCTTTCGAGCGATCATGGAGAAGCTTAAATATTAAAACAAAACATACTATGCAAGAAGAATTCTACCTGGTCCGTTCTCGAAGACTTCTCAACTTCTACCCCTGACGTCGGGTTCGACGAGGGCCGTGAGGCTAAGTGCAGGTGTTTTCTGCTACGCCTGCGGCTTCAGCTACGGACCCCCTTGTTTTGATGCGTCGCGGCCAGCTTGTTGGCAGGTCGAATGGTAAAATCTTAGGAAGGTCATATATCGATTGACCCCGGAATCCGGCATACTTCCCCTTCGCAGCGTTGATTTGGCATCGTATACTTGCGATTGCACCTAAGGTAGTAACATTGATATCTCTATGATAGGTGGCTAAGAATACTATCGAGGCTCAGCTTTTGTTGGCTTGGCGCCGAAAGACATTGTTAAAGCGTTTCCTAGGTAATTATATATAGCAATTTCGACGCAAGGGTATCCTATTATACATAGTTGCCGTAATAAAGATCTAATAACACTTTCTTTCTGGCTCGGCTTGGGTGATAACTTTAGATCTTGATATATTACACCTACAATAATCTACCTACAGACCCCTCACCTCGACCAAGGGCTGCAGGGATGATAATAATAATAATATAGGATTGTCGCAGCAAAACATGGCATATTCTTGCGAAGGGTCACTAGACGACTGCTGTAAATCCGAGATACCATTCATTAGCTAGAAGCTATCAAGAAGGGTAGAAATGCCAAGCTTATCTGTTACTCGTAGGAAGGGCATAAAACATCGATAATGATTTTTTCCTGAGGAGGAGTTCAGTCTGAGCATTAGATCCCAAGACAAATTCTCCAAGAGAAATCCCTTGTGTTTCGTTCTTCAACATCAGATGAGAAATTTGGAAGTCGACTTCCTTCCATCTGTTGGTCCCAGTAGCGCGTGGCGAAACGTTTGGATTGAAGTTTTGCGAATGACAAAAAAGTCAATGCAAGTGATGATCGGATCGTCGTCGAGATCCACATTGCACCACATATTCGCCGATCATATTACTAACGTCATTACGTACACAAAAGCAATAAAGATTTGCATCATGTAGAGAGGCGAATAGGAAGGAGATAATTGAAAGTTAGAAACTTCCTTCGTTTGGAAATTGTGTCATTGAGGATGCCATAGAGACTATTCTGAAACTCTTACACTATCCGATGGTAGCTGACATCGTCGACCAATCATGTCTCTCTAATCGCCCCTTTTCTTACTTCACTACTTGATGGCGAACTCTTATTACAACTGGTAGTATGAAGGCTATATAATTAATTGGGAGATGAAGAGAAAACCCTGCCTTACAAATATATAATTATATTATGCGCTCATAAGATCTGGAATCGACATTGGAAAGCTGCTAAGGCAATAGAAGCGTTGATATCAGGCCCTAAATAGGGGCAAGCAAACATCTAAATTATCATCCGTAGGTATATTCTAAGCAAATAAAGGATACGGTGACCACTAAGGTTTATATTAAGACTTAATTTAGGTAGTAATTACCCAAGGGCGTCAGTGGATAATAATAGCTAGCTCTCAGGGGCATACTTTCGAGCGTTGGTCTATATAAAGGGGTTCACCCCCCTTTACATCAGGTATTAGATGGGTTAGAAAATAATATAACCGCACATACACAGCCACCAAGGCTGTTCTTCCTTACCTATTATTCCTTCAAACCTCATCTAACAGGGAGAACTGACTAATCTGGGCCTTAGAATTGCTGGTCATGATTTTACAATAATGCGCTTCATCTAACTCCCACCATCAGTCTTTGGGTTAATCTTTCTTTATCACATAAGTTATGACTAGGCCATTGTCTATTGAAAGAATTATGCGATCGAAGATACTTCCCAGAAAGAGCGCGATGCCCCATGACCTTAACGAGCATTGAATGCGTTAGGCGTGGATTGACAAAGACAACCTCAGCTTCGCCGGATCTGTCCCCTTTATTCGAAGAACCTTGGAGAACAGACAATGAAGTTTACGAACCACTCCGAGTCCGTTTCAAGAGGAGGCCGCCTTATATAATAACCCGACATTACAATACTCTTGTTCAGTTCGACTTTCTCCGCCACGCTTAGCGGAGAGTTTAACACAGGCTGTATGTCTAGCCGTTCAACTCTTCCTCCTGATTAGAATTATAGGTATACCGCTAAGTCTAAGACCTCACGCCCCGGACGTTCAACCGAAATGCCGACATTCATCACACGCGAGGCGTATGCCTGCTCGCATTGCATAGAGATCCACCATCAGACCTTCGGGACTGATGGTGGCTTCAGGATCGAGACGATTCCGATCCCGTCATGTTGTTCAAAGTGTAACGAAGAAGACGACGACAACTGCAACTTTAATTTAGACCGGATGTCTATACCGTACATGGGAAAGTATGTCAAGTATATACAGGTGCTGGCGGCGTAGATTGTTACCGAGGCTATAGCGCAGCATTATCCCTATTAAAAAGGAGGCACTAGGCGATGTAAGCAACGAGAAGGTAAGTCAACTAATAACACAGTCTTACTCATATCGTTATTAAAGTTATAATTGATACGTGTCTATAAAGCGCCCCTTAGTCTCTCTATGTGTGATTCAATAACATTTACTACGTGTTGTATAACCCCGAACATCCATTCGCCTGATGTAGATCAACAAGTCGGAATATTCAGGTACTCGTCTCCTCTACATAGCATTAGCCTCATACCAAGAAAACAACCCCGATGTATGCTCCTTATAGCCGAAAATGGCTTTGTTTTCAAGTCTGTCGTCTTGGGCTTTCAATAATTAGTAAAGAATTCCATTATATACCACCTAATGGCATTGAGATCTCATCCCACATAAGCTTCATCCAATAAATCAAACACATTTTGTTTCATGTCCATTACAGTGCATACCGCCCACAAGATGAAAAGGTCAAGGTCTGAACAGAGCCATGTTTAAGTCTCGCCATGGTAGAGCATATGCTTGCACATATCAAGTCGACCGCACGCCTCCTTGAGTAATTCAGAAGGTGACTCAGACGTAAGAGTCCCTATAGCATCGAGCAGGTTCGGAAGCCCATCTTGGAGACTCGCCGGTGTAGTTGAATCAAGCTGTGAGAGCTTTGTGACCTTGGAAAGGTAGTCAAAAACTCCTGTCGTATTATGTTGCAATTGCTGTGGAAATGGTCGAAGAGTATTGGATTGGTCTCTTGACTGAGTGAGTGCTCGTACGAAAGACCAAATGCTCAAAGTCGCATAATACATGATCCATGGTCGATGGGGATCAGGGTCGCGCCGACATGAGTATTGTATCCCATACACATCAACAGAATTACTCGCATAACCGTTATTCTTCTTCTGACGGGGATCTACAAGGATCCGATGAAGAAGCTTAAAGGCATGGATGATTGCATGGCGTGTAGTATGTTGAGTCGACCAATTCGACATTCGGCTCACGACATTGGTATAATCTCGTGTAGAAACTTTACGACCAAGTAACCGCTTCGCTCCCGCATAGACTTGACAATCGACAATGTCGATATACAAGCTAACGTGAGCGAGATGATATAGAACAGATGCACTTTGGATAAGTCCATTTGAGTGAGACTGCGGTCCAGAGCCGTCCGACTCCGGGTCATTTGGGCCAATAGCACGATCAAAGCTGGTCTTCCAATCGTCAAATGCTTTTAGTAACATATTACACCACTTATCCCTCGTGTCGGAGGATCCGGATCCTAGCTCCAGCCATTTGAGGTGCGTATCGCGATGCCTAAGATGCCAGCCGACACTCAGAAGGCCACACATGATAATCATTCGGCCAAATGCATGTGTCTGTACTTCCTTTCCGTGAATAGCACGTTTCAACCCATCCAGGAACGAGACAGGCTTAACTCCATATAACCGAAAATTGTTATCGTGATGCCGAACTATCTCGGGGCTTGACGCGGACCACAAAGACTCGTCACAAGGTAGGGGTAGACGAATTTCGTGAGGGGCCATATCGGCGGCGTGTCCGAACATCGCCGCATGAACAATGTCCATCATAAATGCAGCAAAGACGACTCTGTGCATCGATTCCGTCCTAGCCCATTTTATCCACCAGGTCCTCGCGTCTGATGTTGCGGGGTGCTCTGTTCCGTTCTGCTCATCAGATGGCGATTCAGCACCCGCGCCTCCAATTAAGGGGCTTCCTCGTCTAAGCAGGGTCAGGGTGACGGAATGGTAGACATGTGCTCTTTCATGAAGGTTCCTGGACGAGTACATCTTTTCATAAAATTCCAACAACAGCAAAGCCTGAGCAACCCATAGCTCCACTGGGGGAGAAGCATCATCGGCAGTCAAAATTTCGAAACGAACATTCAATATGATAAGGTCGGCAAATGCCTTGTACTCTGGCATCTCCCTAGTGGATTCGCGACTGTAAATCTGAGCAGCACCTAAGGCAATCATGACCATGAGAAGGAAGATAGGACATTGCGTAGAAGAGAAGGTCGGCTGGTGAACGATGGGTATTCTTGGTGATACGAAATCCCAGTAATGACGCATGCAGTCTCGTAAAAATTCCAAGTTCAGGCCTGGTATATCATCGCCAGTCTCATGCACGAGGGCAGCAAGCTTCGAGTTGAACCTGGTCTGTTTTTGATGGAATAATTGCACATAACGCAGAACCTCTTGACGACGATACTCGGAGATAAGCTCGTCGGGCATATCAGGGTGCCGTGGGGGCGTAAGATCAAGTTGGGACCGACTGGTAAGTGATTCATGATCGTAATGGATATTATTGTTGAATGGGGACTCCAGACCGCCTTCAAGGAATGGGAGATTCGCGAAGCTCAAGTCTCTATACGTCTGCTGGGGGTCAAAAAGCCAAGCACCAAAATTTTCACGAATTTCTAGCTCGTTGGCATCAGCCGGTATAGGAATGCTGTGATATGGCACAAAAGTAGAATGATCATGCATTGGCGGCTGCTCACGACTGTAGAAATTAGTCTTTTGACGTATAATATTAACAGCATCCATCGAAGGCGTCCAAGACACGTTAGCAAGCGGATTTGGCTGCGTAGGGACCATAGGAGGTGGCAACGGCGGAGGTTGAGGTTGAGCTGGAGAATCAGACGTCAGAAGAACGGCAGCATTACGAGGAGCGCTCGCCGGCTGCTGGGGAAATGTTGCTGGTCGCGGTGGCACAGCAGTGTTTGAAGTGATACTAGGTGAAGGCATAACAGGAATGTCCTGGGCCGTCTCCTTGGTAGGAATGCTAAAGCTGCTGGTGCGGTTCCTTGGGATATACGAGGCTGAGTGGCGCTTTTTGTGACGTGTTAGAAGGTCCAGTCTCACGAAAGTCTGCGTACAGTCCGGAACATCACAAGTGTAAACAGTTTGAGGATCATCTATTGGCATTTCTTAGTGTCTAAGGGTCTAAAGGTCTCGGGGGGTTAGCTTACGGTTCAATTGATGCCTCTGAAGATGCTCAGCCCTTGAATAAATCTTGTCGCAACCGGGCCAGTCGCACGAAAACCTACGCGGCGCCCCCTTTCGACTTTCTCTCTTCTTCCCAATTAACCGCGACATCGCTCTTCCATACCTAGGTATTAATTAGAAACGTGTGACCTGCATATGCGCTGAGCCGTGAGCCGTGAGCTCCGTGTTCCGTATTCCGCGCTCCGTAGATCGAAGGGGGGAAATAAGGTAGAACAAAGACTAAAATGACCCGGAGCGGAGTCGATGGGGGTCTAGTCTGGTTTTCAATAGGAATAGGTAGGGGAGTACCTATTTGGGTAGTGAGAAATAGTAGGGGAACATGTAGGGGGAACGTGATTACGCGAGATTTCCCACTACTCGGGACGGCTGAGATGGGAATATTCGCCAAGAATCCAACGCGGGGGCTGTTCCTGCGGAGTTTAGCGTGGGGGTTTCCCTCAACCCTGCTAATTATCCGGGGTAAGTCGCCCTCTAAGACGTGGGGGCCGCTCTATGCTTTCCCGTCGAGTCTTCTTCTGTTGCCGTACTGAGCAGCAAAATATGTAGTCTTCGTACCATACAAAGCACCATATACAAAGGGCCCTTTCAACTTAGCTAAGAGCAAAGGAGGGACATTTCTCTCATTCTCTTTGAGCAATCTATTTAACATAGTATAAGTTAAGGAATAAAGTTTACGTCTTTCCCTTTTTATTGATTTAGCCAAGCACAGTTTTGGTTTTATCTCATTAGCTACATCTTCATGGAACTGAATAGCCTTGATGCTACCCCAAGTTCAAAAACGACCAAGGCGAAATATACCGCTGGTGAAACCTGGTTTTATAGTCCGGTTGCCTTGTTAACATGGCCTCTTTCGTATCTTATCAATAAAACGAAGTTACTGATCAGTGCCTGGAAATTCCCAACACAGCATTCTCGATCCAACCTTAAAAACTCAATATCCGATAAATATGCAGACGATGTCAAGACGCTAGCTAGCCTGTGGCGGGAAGCCGACAAACAGGCCATCATCTTTGTCTCGGTCAACGTACATGCTTGGGATTTAGACCATACTAAGGTTTTGGATATTGGAGTATCTACTTGGTTCTTCGAAGCTAGCGATCATCCCATAGAATGCTATCATTGGAAAATCAAGGACAATCTATCTATTATGGATAGTTTAGTGGAATATAAACCCGAGATCTTTGCCTTTGGTAGTTCTGAGATAATAACCGAGGTCCAGATAGCAGAAAGCTTTGATGGGATTTTTCAGCCTCTGTTAGATCGGTTTCAGAGGTGTATCATCGTTGGTCATGATATTCACTATTCTATAAAACTTCTTTATAATTACTGGCAGCTGCCAGACTCAGTAGCGTTTCTTGACACGCAGAAAATATGGCAGACCCAACATCAACAATTAGACCAAATTACACTCGAGGAGGCACTCGACACAACACTACTAGTAATTTACGACAAATACTTACTAAATAACGTGCGGAATGTTGCGTATTTCACATTACGTCTACTTCAAGCCCAGGGCATCTTTGCTAATCGATCTCGGCATAAGGATAATCCAGGAAAGCGAGTAGCGAGCTTAGAAATAGAATGACCTGATTACACGAATATATGAGATCTAATAATTGAAAGTTTCTACTCTATTTAAGTACCTAGCCTATTATAAAAAAGTCCTCAAAACACGTAGCTAAATAATTGACTTTGCTGGGTGATTATTTTAACTATTACCCAAGAGCATTGGACATATTCACGCTATTTAGGTAAAAACTGATGGGGGAAATGCTATTTGAACTGCAGAATTGATTTTATCATTAAAGTGATGCTATATATTATACATTCACGATACGAGGGGGTTCTCGGAAAATCACATCCACTATTAGTTCTGGTCGTCCAAACGAGTCTAGTAGAGGCTTAGTTTCAACGTTGACCAGCGGGTTCTCTTCGTTTTTCGTATAGGTTGTCAACGACTTCCCATATATGTTTTTCAAATTTGTGTGAAGTGAACGCATGGAAATAGGGCTGTCGCAACATTGAGGGTTATGTGCATGGCATTTTGCTTCAAAGAGGCAATTCCATTCTGGCTGAGAAGTCATCCGATCACTGACCTGTAGCTTTGGGTCATATATTGTTGTGTGTAGCCATTCTTGAGGTGACCCATCTTTGCTCCAAAAGACTGAAAATATTACCGAAAGATTTCCACTCGATATAAGCTGATGGGCCATCCTGGAGATTCCCCGACCTTTCAGCTGTATAATAGAAACATCTAAAGGGTATACCTCCTTTAAGAAACGACCCTGTGGCATCATTTTTCCTGATGCTACCATAACTAGTATTCCTGATGGTGATATTGTGACATCATGCGTACGTCATGCGTAACGTAAACCTTTAAGGTTTACGCTAAAGGAATGTAATATAAATAGCTTAGCTTACGTGTGGGAAATATTTTCTTTTTTTAAAAGAGAAAAGGATAATACGATTAATTTATTTATTTTGTTTTATTATTTATTATTATTATTATAATTTATATTTATTTTATTATAATAAAATATAATATAATAATTTTATTTTATTTTTTTAAAAATAAATACGATCGAGATTATTATTTTTTTTTTATAAAAGAAAATTAAAATTAAAATCGTTACGGTTATTTTAAAAATACGAAAAGTTATTTTATTAAAATTATTATATATTAATAAGTTAAAATAAAAGTTTTAAAATAATAATTATTTTTAAAAATAAAAGTAAAATTAATATCGCGAAATAAAATTAATAAATATAAATTATAAATTATTACTTTAATTATCACTTTAAATATAAATTATATAATTATAATTTCTTATAATATCTTTTTAATAAAAAGAAAAATTAACGTTTAATAAATATATTAAATATATTAATATTATTTTCCTTTTTATCGTTATCGTTATTATTATTATTTAATAATATGTTTTTATAAACGAAACGTATATTATTAAAATCGTTAAACGTTTACGTTTTAATTATAATTTAATTTTTATAATATTTCTTTTATAATTTATAAAGATATTACGCGCGTTTATTACGATTATTATAACTTTAACGATATTTATTAAAAGCTTTTTTATTAATTATAATTTTTTAAAACTTTAGTTTTATATTATTATTTTTATATATTAATTAAATTAATCCGGTTAATTTTAATTTATTATATAATTTTTTTAAAAAAGTTTCGACGCTTTTTTTACGTTTTTATTAATACGAAATGTTTTAAATATATTTTTATTAAAGATTTTAAAAGATATTTTAATAATAATTTTACTTTATTAATTTATTTTTTTAAGTTAATTTTAAATTATTTAATAAAAGATTATTATTAAAAGAGTTTTATATATTAAAATAACGTTAAATTATAAACGAAACGATATTATTTTTATTATTTTTACGTAATATATTTTAAAATTAATAATATTTATTAAATATTTATCGTTATTATTTCGAATAAACGATTTATTTTAAAAAGTTTATTATTATTAAAGTTTATTATCGTTTTATATTTTAATGGTTTTAAATGTTTTATTAATAATTATTATTTATTTATCGTTAAATAAGTATTAATAAATTTATTTAAGCGTTAAATTAATGGTTTTTTTAATTAAAGTTTTAAAAGGTTTAAGTATCGGTTTTTTTATAAGAGGTATTATAAAGTAAAAAACGAGTGAGAAATTTTTTTTATAAAGTTAAAATTTATAAAAAAAAAATTTATTATAAAAAAGATTTTTTTTTTTAATAAAAGTAAATAAGAAAAATGCTTATATAAATAAAGAATATAAGTATAAATAAATATTAATATATTTATAAATTATTTTAATATTAAAGTATTTAGTTTTTTTTAATTTAATTATAACTTTATTATAATTTAAGTACCGAAATATTTAGCTTTTTTTTAAAGTAAAAACTTTAATAATAATTATAATTATTTAATAATTTATAACTTATTTATATATTTTTTTATTTTTTTAATGTTATTTATAAATTATATTTTTCGTGTTATAATAAATCTTAACTTTATAATTTTTAATAATGTTTTTATTAAAATTATAATTTATAATTTTATTGATTTTTTCGGCGGCGTTAATAATTAAATAAAAAAAATCGGTTAATTATTATTAATGTAATTTAATGATATATTTTCGATAAGTTATTTTTTAATATTTATACGATTATTTTATCGTTTAACGTGTGTTATTATTTATTTACGATTAATTATATTAATTTATTAATTAATTTCGAAAATATATCGTTAAAAGTTTACGTATTTTTAAAAGGTTATATATTAAAAGGTTATAATTTATTAATAAATTTAATACGAAATTAATTAAGTAATAAAAAGTGTTTTTTATTATAATCGTTTAATAATATTATTATATTTTAAATAAATATGTTTTTTAAATATTATTAATTAAAAGTTAATAAATAGTTTTTTTATTATACGAGGTATTTAAAGATAAGGCGTTTTTTCATTTATTTATTCGTTAATTTAATAATTCTTTAATTTTATACGATATTTAATTATTATCGGTTTTTTTACGATAATTTAACTTAATTACGGTTGTTTTTTTACGTAAAGATCTTTTTTTAAGGGATTTTAAATAATTAATTTATTAATATAACTTTATAAATTTATTAATTTACTTTAAAATTAATAAAGGTTCGATACGTTATTTAATAAATAATAATAACGAATTATTACCTCGATTTTTTAATTACGTTATTTTATTATATTATTAATTTAAAAATAATAATTTATTAATATAATTAATAATAGCTTAAGTTAAGTAAATAACGTTTATTATATTTTATTATTAAATTTAACGTTTTTATTTAAAATTATTTTATATAAAATGTTTTAATCCGATAATATAAGTGTTTTAAAAAGTAACGCGGCTTAATAATAAGTTTTATATTTAATATTTTTAAATATTAAAATCGGTTTTTTATTAAATTTATATATAATAATTATTATTATATTAAAATAAGTAAAGCTTTTAATAAATTTATAATAAAGTTTTAAGTTATTATATAAAATAATTATAACGGTAAATTTATAAGTTTCAATTTATCGTAAGGTTTCGAATAATCGATTTAATTTTTATAATAACCGGGGTAATATTTAACGTACTTTTAAACTTTTTACGAAAAGTTATAAATATAAATCGATTTTAATTTATAACATATTTATTTTAATTTAAAGTAATATTTTAAATTATAAACTTTATTAAATAACCTATATATATAAATTAATAAAATTATTAATTAACGTAAATTATTTAATTTAATGTAATATATAAAATCGTTTCGTAATTTATATTTAAATTATTTAACCGTATTTTTACTTTTATTAATTTTTTAAAAAATAATACGTAAACGATTTAATCGTTTATTATAATTATAACTTTTTAATATTTTTTTTAAATTTATTATTTAACGTAAGTTTAATAAATATATAAATAAATTTATCCGAGATATTTTTAAAAGTTAATTTCGTTTTGTTTTTTTATTTTATTAAATTTTTTATATTATTTTATATCGGTAAACGAGATAATATATTTAAAATTAAATTAAATTTTTTAAAGATATAATAAACGTTAAGGTTAAATTAAAATAAATATATTAAAATAATTATTAATTTATTATTTATTTTATTTATATTAATTATTTTAAATGTTATTTAATTAATAATGCCTTTCGTCGTATTATAGTTCGTTAAAATAATAATTAATTATATATAAAATTATAATTAAACTTTATTATTTTTATAAGCTTAAATTAAATAAATAATTTTTAATTTCATTACTTCGTATTATAATTTAACTTTTATTAAAACTTTAAATAAAAATATAATTAAGTAAATTACGTTAACTTTTATATTAATTCCGTTTTAAGGTATATTTATATAAAATATTATAACTTTAAAATCTTTTCGTTTTAATGTATTTATTTTTAACAACGTTATTTAAATATAATTTTAATACGTTAATATTATCGGATTTAATAACTTATTATATAATATTTTAAGTAAATTTAATTCGTTTTTTATTAATATATATATAATCTTTATAATATATCGATATTTATATTAAAATTTCGAAAGAATATTTTATCGAATCTATCCCTTAATTAATATTATAAAATATATTTCCGTAAAAACCTTATTATATCGATGTATATTTCTAAATTAATTAATATTTATAATATTAAAATCTTTTTAATTATATTTAACTTATCGTTTATAATGGTAATTCTTAATTTATTAATTAAAAATCTAAGTAAAATAATCGATAAAAAACCGAAAAATGATTTTTTTAGTAATAATATAAGTCTTATATTATCGCATATATTAAATACTTAATTAAAATGTTTTTTATGTTATTTTTTAATATTATTAATATATACTTTAATAAAGCTTTAAAAAAGCTTTAGTTTTTAATTTATAAATCGTTACGTAAAAGTTTATTTTTAAACCTTTTAACGATATTACCGTTATTTTATTTTTATACTTAAACATAATAAATAATTAAGAAAAAAATAAAGCTTTATTTATAACGTTAAAAACTTTCTTTCTTTATATTTTTAAACGATTTTTTTTAATACGGTAATAAGTAAATATTAATTAAGGCATTTTTATTTAATAATTTAAAATCGATAATTATTTAACCTTTTTTTTATCGTTAATAAGTTTTTAAATAATAAAATAAAAATAGTTAAACGATATAACCATTTTTTGTTAATTTATTTTACCTTAATTATATATTTAATCGAAAATCTTATTAAGGAATTCTTTATTTTATATACTTAATAAGTATATATATTTAAATTTATACGTTTCTTATTAACTTTTTTTTAATATATTAATAATATTATAATTACGTTAAATATTTTACTTATTTATTAAAGCAGATAATTATTAAATAAAGAAAAAATTAAAATTGTAAATATATA
Organism: Jackrogersella multiformis; assembly: GCA_902806575.1. Classification (NCBI taxonomy): domain Eukaryota; kingdom Fungi; phylum Ascomycota; class Sordariomycetes; order Xylariales; family Hypoxylaceae; genus Jackrogersella; species Jackrogersella multiformis. Next base: position 73,297 of record CADCXD010000011.1, on the reverse strand, counting down.
CGCTTTTTTCGGTTATAAGTTTTAAAATATTTTTAAAGTCGGTATATTTACTTTAATAAAACTTTACTTTAATTTTAATAATAATTATAAATTAATAATAAAGCTTTTAATACTTCGTTATTTAGATTAAATTTTACTTATAAATCGTTTTTTTACGTTAAAATATTATATATACTTACGTTAAATTAACCTTTTCTTATGAAATATTTATACTTTTTTCTTCGATAATTTCTTTAATTATTTCGATTTTAATATTACGTCGTAAAATCATAAACTTATTAAACATATTTAAGAAAATAATTCCTTTAAACGTATTTATATTATAAATATTATTTATTACGCCTTTTATTTTAACGTGAAAAATAAAGTTTTTTTTACTTAATAAATTAAAGTAATATATTAAAATAAGTATTATTATTTTAATAAAAATAAAAAATCGTTTTATAATTAAAACTTATTATTATATTTAACTTTTTAAACGATAATATTTTATAAGTATTTAAATCTTAAGATATAATATTAAAATTATATATGTTTTATTATAATTAATAATTACGTTATATTTTTTTAAGAAATCATTTCTTATTAATAAGTTAAGTTAAAAACTTAAATAATTAACTTATACTTTTATTAAAACTTAAATTTAAACTTATCGTTTATATATTATTTTCCTTCAAAATTTAATCGAAAATTTAACTTTAATTTTTATAATTAATTTTCTTAAAATCAATTTTTATATATATATGAATTTATTTAGTTTAAATATTTTATAATCTCCGATAAAATCTTTTAATTATATTTTATTTATTATTTAATTAAATGCGTTAATATTTATATATATTATTAATTTTTATCTTAATTTATTTAATACGTTTATTTTTAAACTTATATACTTTATTAACTTTTTATTTAAAAGTAAAAGGATAATATTTTTAATTTTTATATTTATTAATTATAAATGTAAAAATATAATATTTTCTTTCTTTTATTAATATTTATTCGCATTACACCGATTATTTCTTATTTAAATACTTAAAATAAACGTTTATAATTATTATAATTAACTTTAAATTAATAATACTTATTACCTTAAATTCCAGGTTTAACTTATTATAAATTATCGTTATTTATTATATATCCGTAATTAATTTAAATGCTTAATAATTTTAAATAATATTTAATAATTATATTTTAATAAATATATCTTTAAAATAAAGTTTTAAAATATACTTTACTTTTTTAAAAAATATTATAACGTTTAACATATAAATTTTATATTAATTAAATAACGCTTTAAAAACATATTTTATATCGTTTTATATTTTTTATTTTTCCTTAATAAGTACTTAACTTATTTATTAATTTTATAAATCTTTATAAAATAACTTATAAAAATTACCTTTAATAAAAAAATCATCCATTATTATAAACTTATTTACATTCGTTATAAAGTAACCGATATCGTAAATCGTTTAATCTTTTAATATTAATTAATAACTTACTTTATCTTTTTATAATTATATAAGTATTAAAACGTTATTAATTAAACCGTTAAACGGCTCGTTAATAACTTAATATTTAATTATAAATAAAATTATAACTTATTTCGTAATATATACTTAAAATTTATATATTAATTTAAATATAAGATTAATTAATAAAGGTTATAATTTTTAAAGTTAATTAAGTTTATTTATTAAAAGTTATTTTAACTTTAAAATAAAAAGTTAAATAAATTAATTAACCATTATTTAAATTACTTTATCTTAGATTTTAATTAATTAATTAAATTATATACTTTTATCGTAAAAAAGAAAACATAATAAATAAATATACGATAAATAATATTAACTTAATTACTTATAACTTAATTTCTTAATAAAAAGTTAAAAATATAAAAAGGTTAATTTTAAGGCTTTATATAATTACTTATATAACTTTATTAATATTAATTCTTTATAATATAATTCTTTATATTTATAATTAAATCTCTTAATAAATAATTAAAAATATTAAAAGAATTATTTAAAGGCTTTATATAATCACTTATATAACCTTATTAACTTCGGTTTTTTTAATAAATTATAATTAAATCTCTTAATATAAAATTAATAATATAAATAAATTAATTTGTAAATTAAATATAAATATTAAAATAATTATTAAATAACTTAAAGTAATTATTAAAGTTATAATAAGTTATATTTTGAAATTATAAATTAATAAAAATTATAATAACGTTAATAATGTTAAAAGAATTAATAATCGAGAATTAAAAAATAAAAAAAATTAATAATTAATTAAATTAATTACTTCCTTCGTTAATAATTTTATTAATAATATTATAAAATTAAAATCGGTTAAAAATTAATTAATATTAACCTTTAAATAAAAACTTTTAAATTTAATGAAATAAATTATAATATAACTTTTAACGTTTTATTAAATATTCGCTTAAACTTTTAAATGTTTAATATTTATTAAAAGTTATAAAATAACGCTTTTATTATAAAATTTCATATAATATAAAAGCCTTATATTAATAAAAAAATTAATTTTATATCCGATAATATATTTACGTAAAATAATAAATCATTAATATATAATTAATATAACTTTTATATTGTTTAAAAGTTTCGATAATTATAAATAAAAGTAATAATTTATAAAATATTATCGTTATTAAAATTTAAAATTATAAAAAAAAAACTTAATCGATTAAAAAAGCTTAATTTTATTAAAATAACGTTAATACGTAAATTATAATATTATAAAAAAATAATAACGTAATTAAATTTAATTAATAATAAAAAAAATAAAATAACGAAAAGAATAATTATAAAATGTTTAAAGTTTAATAATATTTAAGGTTTAATAATTATTAATTAAATTTTTATTATATTAATTTATCGCAATTAATTAATTTAACGATAAAGTATAAATCGTTACGATATAACGAAAACGAAATATTATTATATATTATATATTAATAAGTTAAAATAAAAGTCTTAAAATAATTATTATTTTTAAGAATAAAAGTAAAATTAATATCGTAAAATAAAGTTAATAAGTATAAAGCACGGGTTATTTTTAACGTACGAGCTATTATTTTAATTATTACTTTAAATATAAATTTATATAATTATAATTTTTTATAAAAATAAACGTTTAAATAAAAGTTATTATTAAATTATAAACGATAATTTAAATAAATTAACGTATAATTAACGATTATTATTATAAATAACGTTAATTAATAAAAATATTACGAGGATCTTTTCTTAAATTTATATAATTTTAATTAAATAAGTTATTTTTATCGTATAAATTTTAATTTTAATTTTAATTTATATTATAAACTTTTAAAACATTTTTATTAAATTTATTTATAATTATTTTAATTATTTTTATAATTTAAACGTTAAGAAATTATCGTTTTTTATTTTTAAAAAACGATATTAAAAACGTTTTTTTTAATAACGGCGTTTTTAATTAATTTTATCGAAAATATTAAATAAAATATCGAAAAAATTAAATTAAATAACGTGTTATTTTTAAACTTTTAATTTTTATTATTAATTAATATTTTTTTTTCGTTCGTAAAACGTTTATTATTAATAAACGACTTTTATTTAATAATTAAATTAATTATTAATTATAATATTTTTAACATATAATATTTATTTAATTAAAGGTAAAATAATAACGAATTATAATTATAATTAAATTAATATAAAATATTTAAAACGATATCGTTAAATTATTTTATTTATTTAATAACGATTATCGTATAAAATTAACGACGTAAATTTAAAACGATTTTAATCGAAAAAACGATTATAAAAATATAATTGATTTTTTTTTATAATAAAAAAAGGATTAAAATATTAAATTAACGTTAAATATATTTAAATTATCGCGATATTTAATATAATTAAAACGTCGAAATAAAATTTAAACGTTAACGTTACGAGCGATATTATAACCGACGTAAATATAACTTTTATTTTATTTAAAATAAAAAAGGCTTTTTTTAATAATATATTAAATGTTTTTAATAACGATATCGACGAAAATTTTATAATTAATTACATAAAACGCGATATAATATATATTATAATTATTAAAAGCGTTAATAATTTTTTTAAATTTATAATATTATTAATTTTATTAATATAAAATTATTAATAATAACTTTTTTAATAATATTTATAAAATTAAACGTAAAACGAATAATAATAATAAAATAATTAAAAAAATTTAAATTAATAATATTAATAAAAATAAATATAAAATAAAAGGTAATAATTAAACGGTTAAAATTTATAACCGAGATAAATATAAAGTAAAAATTTAAAACGATAATTAAATATAAACGCGAGGTAGTTTTTTTAATAATAAACCGGGTTTTTTAACCGTAATTATAATAAATTAAAACTTAAGTTTTTTTTTATAATAATACGAAAATATTAATTACGGAATATATAAATTTAATCGATTTTTTTATTTATCGAAAAAAATAAAATATAATTTTTAATATTATAAAATAAAACATTTTATTAAAAAATATAAACGAGGTTAATTTTTTTAATTTATTATTTATTATTTTTAAAACGAAATAACGTTAAATTTAAAGTTATGAAAATAAACTTTTATTAATCGATTTTAAAAAAATAAAAGTAAAACGTTATATTAAACGAATAATTTAAAACATTTTTTTAATATTAAAAGTAAAATAGATTTATACGATTACGTTAATCGTAAGATCCGGTTGTATAATAAAGTTAAAAATTACGACGAAAACGCGTAAATTAAACGAATAAAATTTAATTTCGATTTTTAATTAATTCGATTTATCGTTTTTAAAATTAATAAAAATATTATAAAAAACTTTAAATTATAATTAATATAAAAATCTCGATATATTTATCGATATTATTAAATAATTAAAAAATAATATAAAAAGCCGAAATTTATTTTTAATATTAAAAGACGTGCTTAAATTATAAAAGGCTTTAAAAAATATAAAATAATTAAAAATATCGTAATAAAAGGAATTATTATCGTAACGATAAAAAAAACGATAAATTTATTATAAATATTATTAATTATTATATCGTGGAAAATATAAGAACGGTAAAAAAAAGGAAATAAATTTTTATTTTATCGAAAAAATAATAATTATTTTAAATTTTAATACCGGAATTAAAATAGTTCTTTTATAAGAAAATTTTGATTAAATAATTTAAAATTTCGGTAATAATTTAAAGTCGGAAAACGGTTAAATAATAACTTAATAAAACTTTTAAAATTATCGAAATGTTTTAATTTTACGTTTAAAAAAGGCTTTATATATAATTTATTTAAAGAAATATTCGTTATTTATTAGTTTAAAAAATAAGCGAAAAATAAGAAAAAAAATAACGAGATTAAAAAATAATATATATAATAAACGTTATAATTATTTTAAATTATATAAAAAGGTATTAATAAGATTTTAAACGGGTTTAATTTTTTTTTTTAAAAAAAAAGGTTATTTTTTTTAATAAACGATAATTTATATAATTTTTAATTTTATTAATAACTTTAAATAATAATATTTATAAAAATAACGTTTTTAAATGTTTATATAAATATTTACTTATTAATTACGATAATATTTAAAAATATTTTAATAAAATAATATTTTCTAATAATAATTACGGATTTTTTAAGTTTTTATAACGTGATAAAACTTAACGTCGGTTTAAACGTTATTAAAACGTTTATAATTAATATATAATTTAAAATAAATAATAACGAAATATAAAAATAAAACGTTAAAATTTATATAATTAACGTATTATCGTATTTCTTTTTATTAAAAACGAAATTTTTAAAATTAAATTAACTTTATATTTATTAAAGAAAATACGAAAAAAATAATAAATTAATAATTATAAATATTAAACGTTTTATTAAAATAATAAATATAACGAAAACGTATCGTTTTATACGAAATAAAATGGTAATTTAAACGGTTAAAACAATAACGATTTAATTAAAATTTAACGTTAATTTTAAAGTTATAATATTTAACGTATTAATTAAAAAAACCGGATATTATATCGCTTTAAAAACTTTTATTATAAAGGACGGAAATATATTAAATAATGTGGTTAAAAGTTTAATTATAAAATAAAAACGTGTTTTATTTTTTTCGAATTTAAAATTAAACCTTATATAAATTAAAAAAGGTTAATATTTTAAAGTATTAAATAAAATTTAAGTTTAAACGTTAATATACGTTTTTACGTTAATAATTAAAGATAATTTAAAAATAATATAAGCGATATTTTTAAATAAACTTTTAAAAAACGAAAAATTATTAAATAAATTAAAGGACGAAAAATATTCGGATAAATATTTTTATTATTTACCGGTATTTAAACTTTTTAATATATTATTAATTAATATTCTCGATTATTAAAATAACGATATTTATATTAAAATAAAAATATTTATATAAATTTATGCGTATTTTTTTAAAATTAAGTTTAAAAAGTTTAACGACGGCGTTAAAATGTTAATTTTTTTTTAAAACGAAGTTAATTTATTCGACTTAAAATAAAAGTTATATTATATATTTAAAAAAAATAAAAATATAATAAACTTTATTTTAAATTTATTAAAAGTTATAAATGTAATAAAAAATATATTTTTTAATATAAAATTATCGATAATTAATTTAACTTTTATCGTTTAAAAATAATAAACCTTAAGTTATTATAAATTTAAAAAAAAATATAAAACTTATATTAAACGTATATTCGTTATTTCGTTAAAACGATACTTTAATTTTTATATATAATTACATTATTTTCACCGTTATAAACGTAATAAAAAGATTTTTTTAATAAAATATAAAATAAAACGATCGATAAAAATAACTTTTATTATTTTATATAAAAAATATAAATAACTTACGGTTAATATTATAAGATTAATAATCTCGTTAAAAAATTTTTAAAATAAAATAAAAACACTTTTTAATAAATATTTATAATAATTTATTTATATATATATTAACGATATTATAATTTTTAATAAAATTATAAAAGAATATATTAAATATTTAAATATTATTATAACTTTATTAAAAAATTTAAACGTTTCGATATTATTATATAAATGTTATTTTATATAATTTAATATTAAAGTTTTCGGGTATTAAATGTCTCGATTCGGTTTTATTATTACGAAAGAAAAAATAAACGCGATTTAAAAACTTTAAATTATAATTTTTAAAGATTTAAAATATAAATTAAGTTTAATAAGTTATTATAAAAATTTTATTTTAAGGTATTTTATTATAATATAACTTTTATTTAAAATTAAAGTATTAAAATATAAAAATAAACCTTTAAAAAATCCTTAACGATTTAATTATATAAGATTTATTAAGTTATTACTTTTACTTAAAAAGTTAATTAATTAAAACGAGATAAAAGAATATTAAAATAAGATTTTTTACCGTTATAATTTATAAGAAAAGGTTAAAAAATATAAAATAAATTAAAAAATAAGCTTTACGAAATAATCGAATTAATATTTTTTAATTATAAAAAACCTTTTATTTTTTACGTAAACGATAATATTAAAAAATATAATATAAAGTTATATTAAATTTAAAACGAACGATATTAACCGGTAATTTTTATATTAAAAATATTAAGCCGATATTAAAAATATTATTAATTAACGAAGTTTAAAATAAACGTGTTTATTTAAATATTATAATTTTTATTATATATTTTAAATTATAATAAAATATATATAATTATTAAAAACGTTTTATCGTTTAACGTTTATATTTAAGTAAATATAAAGATTAAATTAAAACGTTAATATATTAACGTAAACGTTTTATTACGAATATATTTATTAAAGGATAACGTAATTAATTTAACGATATAAATAATAATAATTTATATTTTTTTAATACTTATAAAAGCTTAAATAAAATATAATAATTTTATTCTTAAAAATATTAAAACGATAAGTACGAAAAAAAAGGCGAAAGTAAATGTTATTTTATTAAGTTTCGACGTAAAAATTATCCTCGAAAAATTAAGCGGTTAAATAATAATAAAATTATATATATTAAATAAGCTTATTACGAATATCGTAAAAACGCTTTAAAACGACCGAACTTTTTAAATAATATATATAAAACTTAAGGATTAAATCTTTAAAAATAAAAAATAAAATAAATTATACGATTTTATTTTAAAACGAAAAATAAACTTATTTTATTTTTTAAATAACGATAAAAAAAGATTTATATTTTATTTAAAATATACTTAAAAATATTTAAATTAATTTATAATAATTAAGCTTATATCGAAATTAATAAAACGTATGCTTTTTTTAAAAGTTTAATATTTATATTATTTTTAAAGAAAACCGTAAAAGTATACGTTAAAATATACTTATTATATTAAGCCGTAAAAACGTTTAAAAATAAACTTATAAAAGATTTATTACTTATATTATTACCGAAATTATTATTTAAAATATTATATTTAAATTTTATAATCGGTTTATTTATTTTAAAATAATGTTTTAACGCGGTTTTAATTATTACGAATAAGTTATTTAAATTTAAAAAAACGATATATAATAAAATAACTTAAAGTTTCGAAAAATAAATAAAAGTAATTTTTTAATAAATATACCCGGATTAAGGTTTCCTCGAGGTTTAAATTTTAAATATAATTTTTTTTTATATATTATAAAAAGCTTTTTACGAAATAACGCGTATCGGTATTAATATAACGTTAATTTATTATTTATAAGTAAATAAATAATCCGAATTTATAATAAAAATAATAAAAATAAACTTTTAATTATATATAAATAATTAATTTAATTAAAACGATTAATTAAATTTCTTATTATATATAATAATTATTACGAATATATTAATATACGTGGTAACGTAATAAACGTCATTTTAAATTTTATATAATTTTAAATTAAAATATTTTTTCGTAACTTTAAACGAGGTAACGAATAATTTTATAAAAATATAATATAATAATAAATATATACCGATTAAAAACCTTAAAATATATATTTATATTAAATTAATAAAATTAAAATATCGAGGATATTACTTAAATAATTAAATTAAATTATTATTTAAAAAAATTAATCTTTTTAAAATATTAAAAAAAGTTTTCCCGTATCGATATAAATTAAAATTACCATTATAATTTAAATAATATTTTATAATATTAATATAATACCTCGAAATAACGTATAAAAACTTATATTATAAAAAATAATTAATAACGGGACTTTTTTAAATCGATAACGTGGATAAATATATTATAAAAAAATCTTAAATTAAAAATTAAAAAACGATATTAAAAAATATTTAATAAAATAAATAACGTACGAAAAACCCACGTAAAAAAACGAAGGATTATTATAATAAAATATTTTAAAAATATTAAAAATATACGATAAAAAAAATAAATGAAATTAATAAATAACCGACGATTAAAAAAATTACGTTATTAAAAAATTTATTTATTTATATAAAATCGGTTTCTTTTATAAAAAAAAATTTCTTTATTATTAAAAAATTTATTTATTTATATAATAAATTAATCGTTTTTTTTACGAAAAAAAATTTTTCCTTTTTTTTAAAACATATTTTAATATAAAATTTATTTTTTTAATCCGACCTTTTTAAAATAAAAATTTAAAATAATAAAATTTTATTTTTTTAATATACTTAATAAATAAAGTATTATCGTTTTATTAATTTTAAAAATATAATTTTAAATCGTATTTTATTTTTAAAAACTACACGATTTTTTTAAAAAATTATATAAAAAAATAATAAATTATATTTATAAATATTTATTATTAAATAAGATTTTAAAATACGTATTATACGTAGCTTTAAAAAATAAAAAAACAGAAAATTCGAAACATATAAAATATTATACTTAAAAATATATAAAATTACGTTTATAATAACTTTTAATTTAAATATAAAAAAAATATTATAAAAGATAAAAATAATATTAAATTAACTTAATATTAATAACGTTATTATTTATAAATAATAAAAACGTAAAAACTTTTAATAAAATATTAAAACGTAAATATATATAAATTATAAAATAAAAGTAAAAATAATAAACGTACGATATAACTTTAACTTAAAAATAAAAATAACGAATTAAAAAATAAAAATAAATAATTTAAAAGTTATTAACTTAATAACGATAATAAAATTTTATATCGTAATTAAAAAAATATTAAATATTATTATAATTTTTTATATAATTTTTTAATTAATTCGCGTAATATTTAAATTAATTTACGTAATATTTAAGTTAATTTATATAATATTTAAATTAAACCGCGTAATATTTAAAATAATTTAAATAAAATAATTAATCGTATTAATTTTTATATTAATTTTTATATTTATAAAATAATTTTAATTATAAAATATATTTATAAATAAACTTTTATTTAAATTATTAAATATAATTAAATTTCGTATAATTAATATTTTTTTAACGTATTAATAATATTATTTCCGAATTAATAAAAACTATTACTTTAAAAAAATAATAATAAAACGTTATAAAAATATTAATATAACGAAACGACGATATATAATATTATACGTATATTATACGTAACGTAAATTTTTAAAATTTACGTTAAAAAATATAATATAAATAACTTAATTTATATATAAAAATATCTTTTCTTTTTAAAAAAGAAAAAAATAATACGATTAATTTACTTATTTTATTTTATTATTTATCGTTATTATTATAATTTATATCTATCTTATTATAATGGGACATAACAGACATTAACGAATGCTTCCAGAGAGTTTGCCCATAAATTTGAAAAGGCCGCGCCACAAATATTTGGGACGTATCTAAACTTAAGAACAAATCCGTGACAGTCGGATATCCTAGAGTCGGGTATGACTTGTGAAGGAATATTTTCGATGATGGAGAGTGTACCCTAACATAGGCATCATGCCTTAGGTAATGCAAAATAATCCAGACTTGGAAATGTCTGTGTATCTGCTGCCCTCTGGCTTGGCTATCTTCCCGGTGCAGCTCTTCAGCGCAGTTTAATCCGACTAGAACCATCCCCCCTACCTGCATTTTAATGAGCGTAAGGTTTATAGAAATGCCCAAGTTTGTGACGGAGTAGGGAGCATGTTGGATTTCATTACTTCGAACAATTGAGCCACAGAAGCGAAAATCAGCAGGGGAACGTGCCAAAGCACTTGTCCAGGGATAGGTGTAGGGCTGCCGCAAGTCCCATGCAAGAATGCTTTGATCGGCAGAAGTTTTGATTATTTCTTGCTGTAACCTTGTATATGCATTTAGTCCTTCCCCATATAATAAGGGCATATTTATATTAAATATACCCAGGAGACAATAAGCGATATCTTCATAACGACTTGTTTGGCGGTCGGCAGCCCACGACATACGTTGAGCAACAGAGTAATCGTATATCGTTGACCGATCTTTTAAAGCACCGATGTGGATCCTTGTGATGTCCGAGATCATACCCGCCAACTCTTTCCTATCCCCAAGCACCGTCCAGCGGTAATCGAAGAAAATGACTTTGCTTGGCGCAAGCAACTCTTGCAGTGTCCAGCCCCTCGTGAACCAACGGCTCTTCGCGAATGACCCCATTTTCGCCTGTACATCAGCAAGGTACGCATAGCACACCTGCGAGTCGCGATACCAAGCAAACATGCTATTGATCGCCTCGCTGAGCTCAGCGGAGCTGCGCTTGTCGATGCAGTTGGTGTCGCACCAGAGATACTGCCAGCCATCGGCCTGGGCGCGGCGGCATGCCCCCACGATCTTGGCGTAACCCTCCTTGCGCCTGACGGCACTGTCGGCGCGGCGCTCCCACTCCAGGAATGCCACCTCCTTATCGCCATCCCACGTGTGGGAGAGGATGGCGTATTGTGGCATCTGGCGGCCGAAGAACTCCTTGAGTTCGAGCGTGTTGACATCGATGAGACGCATGGTGATGGTTTGAAGTGTTAAAGATAATGAATTGATGGGTCGTTATGGGTGATGGTGACCGTGTAGTTTGAGACTAGAGAGATATCTGTGAAGAGACTTGCTTGAATGGATAATATTGAGATTCCAAGGAGAAATATCTTGGGGGTAGCGAACGTACTATATGGAACGGCTTCTCGACAGTGTTGCGTTATGATTAATGTGATCACTTACCTAGGTGGTTCGTTTTCTTCGCTCTCGTGCACAAGAGAGCGAAGAAATCGACGTGTAGAAAGGTACACGGTATAATAAATTATCAATTCTCATTTAATGACTTTAGGGGAACGTTTCTTACAAGTCATACTTCCATGACTTCAAAAATTCCACCGTCGATAGACCAACAACCTGATATGAGTTTGGACGACAGCAATCAATCTCAGGGGTATCCTGACTATGAGGCGCCACTGTATGATAGAAGCGGATCTGCTCAAAGAACGCAATTAAAACAGGGGTATACGAACAACGTGGATTTGGAAAGTCTTCATTTGATATTCATGCCCGGCGTTGCCACTGATCAGTTGTGACTTATCAACTCTAACTGGAACTTTTCTCTAGACCTATCGAAAAGTAACATTTTTGTTGAACATTATAGGTCAACACTGACCTCTCATACAGCATCTGGTAGTCGCACAGCTATGTCTCCTGACTGAGTGATGTACCTAACCCAAGGCAATGATGGATATTGTAGCTAAAGAGGTTAGTATAAACGTGGACAGGCTCAAGAATAATGACATACCTTGGGTTCCGTGATCTTCAGGTACCGTACTTGAATACCACTGGTTGTGAAATAGGGGATTTCAAACTTGACTTGAATAGGCCTCTTGGCGCCCTTGCCCGCACTGACGCCACCCATACTTCCGCCAAACCCACCGGTCATACCTCCTCCGTGCTCATCATCACCTCTCACGCTCGGAAGTCCTAGCTCAGCTCGCATGAGGAATTCCTTGCCACCACCGAACTGCTTGATCTTCCATACTATAGCACTCTGCTCCGGGGCGTAGTGGACGCTGCCGATATTCGTTCGGAATCGTGGCGAGTCGGCGTCGTCGGGTACCGGAACAATGATCTCGACATTGTTAGCGGTACTCCTCCTCTTGAACTGTGCCTTCGCGTTGAGCATATACTCAATTCGTGATCCTGAATGGCTCTCGATGACGCACTCAACCCAAACTAGGGGTTTGACTTGTGTGTTCAACCGGTAACTCATCAACTCAAACTCGCCATCTGGTGGAATAAAGGAGATAGTTCTGTCGTTTTCGAAGCGCGATAATCTCACACATTGGTGGAACTTGACATCTTCCATCTCGATAGCTTTGCCTCGTGTTGTCCTCCCGGTCGTTTCGAACATGACCTTATCGTTCAGGCCCAGTCGTAGTTCCGGCATGCCAGAAAGATAGCACTTCATCTTAATCGCACCCAGGATCTCAGACCTCAACACGTTCCCGTTGGCCGACACTAATAAGTTCAAGCTTTCAACAACATCCAAAAATACTTCGTTCTTTCTGTATCGTATGCCCTCGGACCTCCACGAGACAGCATTTGTGACTGCGATAGGTGGCCGAGCTTGGACTTCTAGCTTGTGGGATTCTTGAGTGATGTATTCTTGTAGAATCTTAGACTCTGTTGTTTGAGGGTAGCCAAAATCCATCATTTCGTCCAGTAACTCGTATATAATGACGAAGTTGTCGCGAATCGATTCCTCTTCTAGCGCCTTGAAATACTCGGTGAAAACTTCGACGACTTTGTGTAAGAAGAGGAGGATCTCGGCAGCATTCGTGTTTCGTTTCGTCAGAGCAAGGAGATAGAGGTTGTTGTGTCGGATATATAAGTACTGATAGCAGTTAATACCAGCGAGAAAAAGAGGAAGAACACCCTGAGAATACGCACGTTGATGCCTTCGTGTGAGAAACATGGTGGTACGGCAGAGGATTCTTCTTCGGCTTCGCTAAGGAGGACAGGGAATTTCTCGACGGCTGACATGGGAATATCACCTCGATAGTTTCGGGCAAGAAGGGTCTATTATGATAACATATTAGTTTTCTTACTAACTCGGAGAGCAAACATCACATATATATAACCGTACCTTGCCCTTTAGGTCGAGGAAGAAAACCGCTGATGCCATAGTGTCGGTCTGATACTGGATTAAGGGGGCGAATGGGAGAGGATGTCAATTGGCTCTCAGGCCAGACAGTAGGTCTTAGAAATGCACAGTCATGCGACGAGCTAATCAAGCATGTTTCGTAGTAGGCAAGCGGTATTTATGATGTAGAGAACTTTGTTGTCGCTATGTGTATTTAGAAGTTGTTTATTCCGTAAATCGCATGCGCACACAATTCCTGGTGTTGCTGGTGTAGGACAGTGTAGGACAGCTTTCCAAGACCCCACACGTTGTTTCCTTGCTTTGAGTTGCTATTGGAAGCTGTAATCTGCTGCCAAGCCACATTAATTACAGCCTCACAGCAGCTTGAGCCTAACCGTGTGGCTGATCACCCCAGATTTATATGGTCATGTGATCATAGCGGGGCATGCGCTGAGACCCACTACTAGTTTTCACGATATCTTTCCTAACAAATTTTTGCTTTCCCTTTCTCTCTTACTTTCTTCATCAACGCGTCCAATAGACAGTACAGCTCATTATTTTCACAACTGGTACCAACATTCTGTTGGTTTTCCTACCGTGTTGCCGTTGATGTAGACTGCGATTTCGAGACGCGGAGAAGGATTCAATTCCGATATGGTGCCATAAGAGCTGCCCGAGTATTATTTGCTGTATTGGCAACATACTGTTGCTTGGGCGGCGTCAGAGGGACCAGACATTATTATCATTATCAACCGCTCTGCTTGTGACATTGAAGGCTATGTGAAACTTCATTTATGGCTTCAACCTACTTACCTACCTACCGCGTGGATGTTGAGCATCCGGGATTCTAATTGGCATTTAATATTTGCCTATGAAATCTGCTTACCTAGCTGCCTAGATACAACCGAGCGGCCGAGGTGTACCTATCAATGATGTGAGGCTCCTTTCAGCAGCATGTTTCAAGATCATTATGCTTGATCGCAGGCGGCTACTAAGCCTACCATCCTCTAAGAAATATGTCTCAGGTCAATTCCTACCCAGCAGCCTTTGGTAGGCTGGTAGGTAATAGATCATTTTAGTTTTATGCCGCTTATTCTGTCAGCTTAGATGATTGACATTGACAAGCTTGACAATTAGTAGACTAGAGCTACTACCATGTAATTGTGGATTCTGATTCAATTTTCATACGCTATTTTCAGTTCGTTATGCCCAGGATCTAGAGATGCATCACGACCGGCTTCTAGTTTCCGTTCTAAATCCGTTGGTAACTTATGTTCAATCCATCCTAGTACTATGTAATATATCCACTTAGTCGGCAAACTTACCATCATGATCTGAAGCTCGCATATCGCTATTTTTACAGCTGGTCCCGAGGATGCGTCTGTGACGTGAAGATCAGCTTCAAGTGGAACTAACTACGTAACAGGCATGTTCCTGGCTACAACGACATCATACCACTGAGAACAGAATTAATTGTTGAGATGGATCTGTTTTTGAACGCCAATTTATTTCGGAAGAGGACATTTTGAGCGGCTGATGAATGTATACTAAATTAGTCTTAACAAGCCTGCAGGTGAGAAGACTTTACACGATGTAGGTGCCATAGAGATGGGAGAAATAACATGACTGTCGGTACCGGGTCCCCAAAAGGCGTTACCTTTTCGGACCCTAGGGGTTGGCAACTTGGCAGCTTGGATGGGATTATCATATGCTTTTTGCTTTTTGCCTTTTTCTTTTCCCTTCACAGTGCCAATAGTGACGCACCAGCTTCTCTCTTACTGGCTAAGAAGATATATTAGTTGCATGTGATCACCCGGACACGTTTAGACCACACAACTTGGGCTGATTTACACGTGCTTGTACCTACTCTTCGCCAATCGTTGATCTTGTACTTTTCCGGTGTTATTATTATAACATGAATGTGTTTGCGTTGAAGTTCGTATATGTGGTAGGTATTTCCATCCTTTGAACTCTAGGGTGATATGTTACATGTTACAATGGTAACGATTACTCATAAGCACATGTCATCTCCTCAGACCTATGGTACGTACGTATCTACATATGTGTATGTACATACATATGAAATGATTTCGTTTCGTAACATGCTATTTATATCCTAGATACATAGGTACCTAAGTACTTATGTAAGCTTAGAATATGTACATAATTCAACATCAGGTTTTGATACGGGATTACTTCCACTTCGTTCGGTAAGAAGCTCCCGATAATATGATCAGTTTGTAAGGCTTTCACAAGCCGATCCAATAGATCTTGTTAGTACCGTACGAGGGGCACTGTACATATACATCCGTGCTATGTTTGGGGAAGCTTCCTGTGGAGTTTCTTAAAGAGATTGAACCAATCATACTCAAAGCCGAGTATAAGTTGACCATTCAGAATGTGAGATCTCCTGGGTTCCACTTAGACCCTGCCAGCTGCCGCGTGCTTTGCCTCTCCCCTGCGGAACACGGTAGCAACGACCGATGAGCGCCTGACCTGTCGAAAACTACCACTGAGAGCGCCGTAGTTTCTAGCCCATTTGCAAACTCTCTGATAGGAGTTTTTCAGCAGCCTAGGCCTTTCCCGAGGCCGTCCCAATGGTGTAGTGTACCTAGGCAGCCCCCAATAAACCCCCCAATACGCAACCTAAACGCTGCAAACCTTTCGATTTTCCGCCATCTTCCAAGGTTTCCTACCCTTCTCAGCTTCTTATCCAACCCACCTTGAAGTACCTCTTACCTAGCAGTAGGCACCACTGTACCAGAAACTTTGGAAGCAACATTGAACCAAGGTCCACCCACGAAGCACCTGCATATTGGAGTGAGCAGTGAAGTGAAAGTGGCCCGGGGCCCCATAATCGAATCGTTGTTTCTGATATTCGTTACCTCTTTTGAAATCCTTCCATCATCTTTCTTCACACCGAAATCTGATCAGGATCAGGCCTAACCTCACTCTCACTCTTACTGTCATTGTCACTGTACTCATCGTCTACATCTTTTCAACTTCACTGTTACCTTACTATACAGATTTCTATTTTCTCCGTCAGCTGTGTATTTTTTGTTGTTTAATTATTATTATCATCATTATTATTATTTGCCTACTGTTACATGAATAATCAGGTAATTCGATTGTCATGTCAACAATTTCCTGACGTTGACCCAACACCACCACATCATACCTACCGACGGCGATCGCTTCATCTGTATAGTACCATACCAATCTTCAACATCTATGCGCATTCAGCATACATGATACCAGACCTCTTCGAATTAAATCCGTCGCAAATGCGCAAATGATCAATATCTATTTTATTTATCTCGCGATCTATCGCTAGCTGCTTGTAGAGTGTCTTCGGTAGAGGCGCATTCCGCCGCCATCCTGGAACAAGATACGATGGAGCAGCAAAATCACATATCTTTTCCCCCGCCGTCGTCTCGCGATCAGAAGCACGGCCTACATCAGCAACCAGATTTTCGACAATTATCACCACCGTCCGACCCAACGGCGAGTGTATTCGATCGATTTGACCGGTCCTTTAAACTTCCATTATATCCTCCACCATCATATGCGCAAGCCCATGATCCTGTCATCTTAAGGTTTCCAGATCCCCCAAAAGCCGAACTTGCTCCTATCAAGTCCATAAGTCTACCAACCCGCGACGAGAAGAACCCCAGCAACAACCACCTCCCTTCTCTATCTGCCTTAACAGCTTCATCTAATCCCTTATACACCCCGCCTCACCCGCCAGAGCCAACGTACTCTCCTCCAGAGCCACCACCTATCAGCCACTGGCCAAGTCTCAACCCCCTCACGGCATATTATACTCCGAGCCATGCACAGGATGCTGAGTCGCCTATGCGCATGGACGTAGATGCGAGCAGTAGCAGCGGCGTGAGTGCTCCGTCGCCAGATCGCTTCCAGGATGGAAGGGCCAGCAGCGTCAGTCTGGACGATCCAGATGTGCGGATGGCTGCTGAGGCTCTAGGCGATCTAAGAGCAGGTCAGTTATCACTAGTCGCTTGTCATAAGTGATGGCTGATGGTTTTTATGTTGTACATGAACTGTCTGCCGAAATACTTGCGTATCATACTAATAATTAGACATTGGCCACAGATTTCGTCTCTTCTCCGCCGAATAATCATGCTCCGATGCCTGGTTCACCAAGTTCCCAGACTAACAGGTCACATTCAGAGCCACTGATCTCGCTACTAACGACTTCGCATCCCCTACTCGCTACAACTATCGAGGGCGCCACCTCCGCATATGTCAGCTCTAAGAACTATTCCCCAAGATTCAAGTCGAGCGCCGAGTACGTAGAGGGATATGTGATCCCTATCGCAAATACGGTTGGGTCAGTCGGCCGCGTGACTGGTGTGGAAGGTGGCGTTAGATGGTTCTTGGGAGGAAGAAGACACAAGTCACAAAGTTCCGATATCGAATCCGCCGAGCTCGGCTCTAACAAGCGTCGAAGAGTAGATGGGACCGGCACCTTCAAAGAAACCACGCCAGAACCTGCATCTGGCGCGCAAACGCCCAGAGCTTCCTTTGACCACTCGTACGATCGTCGGCTCTCTATCGCAAGTACCGTAGATACTCTGCCTGCGTACGACGAGCTTCGATCTCCACCATATGCTGAGCAGTTCGTGCCACCTGAGACACGGTCAAATAACGCGCCATGGCAATCCCGTCTTATCATGTCGACGTCAGGTCTAAGCATTGCAATGAGCGAGGAAAGCTTGCGCAGTCTAAAGTATTGTCTCAGCTGGCTTCGATGGGCCAATGTTCGCATTGGCAATGTTATCAGCGCTCTGAAAGCTACTATGGAGAAATTCGAGAAGTCTGGTTCTAGACAAACAGAAAGTGACTATCTGATGGGTGGTACATCGTCTCCCAGCGAACCCGTCGATAGAAGTCAACTGGCAGCCAAGATTGCAGAGCTCAGAATGGATCTGCTCAAAACGCTTCAGGATGTCATCAACACAGTAAGCAGGTACGCGGGTGGTGCTCTGCCAGAGAACGCGCGAGAACTTGTTCGACGCCATTTGACGAGCCTGCCCCAGAGGTTTAGGGTCGCAAGCATGGTTGGCGATGGCCAGCAGAATGGTCATCGTACCAATGTCGACGGAGAGGAATGTCGAGAAGCGCAGGAGAAAGAGACACGCGAAAGTGCCCAACGGGTGTTAGTGCTTGCCAAGGAAGGCCTTGATATGATGTCCCAAGTATCCGGGGTTCTTGACGGCACTATTGTCAGTGCTGAAGAATGGTGCGAGCGGTTGGGCAGGCGGAAACGGCAACAACGGGAAACTCTACTTGTAGCGCCACACATCCCTCAGGCGCCTCTGGATGAGGTGAAGATCGGTTGAAAGGTATCAAGGTAAGCAGTATGAAAATCTAAGGCGTTCGATGGGGAAGACAAAAGAAAACAATGCACATAAAAACGGCGGATTAAAAAAAAGGCTACGAGAAACACCGATGGATGAGATGAAATAGTCGAGGTCTAGATTCGGCTAAATAGCAAGGGATCTTGATTTTTAGCGATCTTGGACGGGATGATCTATCACTCAGCTTACGGGGATGCTGACGACTTTGGTCCAACTTGACCGACAACACATTTTTCTTGCTATCACGAGTATTGCTCTAGAGATACAGCTTATACCCATATGGTGGATATTGGAAGCGCTTTGCCGAGCGTCATGATACTGCTCTTGCTGCCTCTGCAAAATTCGTTTCTATTCGATGAGGTCATACTACTACTACTATTACTACGACTACGATCCCGGCTTGGCGACTTTGGCGATGTTTTCAACATGGACTCTAGGCATTCGGAATTTCAAATGAGATTTCGGTCTCTGTACTTTCCTCTCAGGTAAACGGTTGGGAGTTTGTGTCAAAATCTACTGCTCGCACATACATATCATTGCATCGCCGCAAAGACTGGATAGATCCCAATTCTGTTGTGGCATTCTAGCACTCGGTGTTCGAAATTTGGTTCGTGAAAACTGTTTCAGATTTTATTTTGATGGTATTATATTTCATACGCATATCCACTCATTGACTGACGGAGTATTCGAGGCAAGGAAGAGTCATGATATCTATGTCTAAATAGGGGCATTATACTAGATACTATAAAAAACTATCCTGTTCAAGAACACTGGTCACTACGGCTAATCCTTACTCATAAAGAAAGAAATGAATTTACTGTGTGATCAATACACCCTGTTGTCTGTCATGATTGCTCAGACCCGTGGTGTTCTTGAGGAGCAGATCTAACGCCCCTATATGCTCGCTCATTGTCGATTTTGTTCACCAACCCTAGTCCTACACATGTTCGGCATGTAGTATCAACGCATCTCATAACCATCGCTGGCACGAGATGCTTATCGTTAGAGTTGTTACTCTAGTAAACGGATAGAGTTGGCTGCGCTATGTACTTAAAGCTCTAAGTAAATCACAGCACGAAGTGAATTAAATACAAAGAGACCCCGTCGTGTTGTATTTTCATAGCACAGACCCAATTCCTCGATCCATCTCTCCGCATCTTGACAATAGGATTGTGCATCTGTTCATCTACAATATCGATATCAATAGACAACAATATTGTTTATCCCACTGCTTTGTACCTAATCCGGTTTAGTATAAGAGAATATCGAGGCCCTAAGTCATTAGTTGTTGCAGCTTCTACGACAACGACCTAGTTCATGTGATCGCCACCTCAGAGCTACCTTTTTCAGGTGAGCTTTTGTCGGTTCTGTATCACGCTTTGTTGTGCATACCTTTCCTCTCGGAATTCAAGCAAAGATGCTTTTATCTACCTTAAAGCCTAAATGTCTATGTCACCAGGGGGAGAAGGAGAGAGGAGAGAAGCAGAAGCTGACTTGGCTAGGCCGCAAACCTACTCGTTCTGGGAAATGCCCTGACTGTGGAATTGCACGCCATCGAGAAGCGCAATTAATAATAGGAAAACTCCCCAAAGGGCTACTGCGTCTCGTAAACAAGGAAAAGGCTCGCTTGCATGTGAGAGGATATCATGACGATAACGCAATAGGCCGTCTCTACCCTATCCAAATCGTTGCCAGATTCACGAGTGGGTTGACTCATGAGGAAGAGATTGATCTTGCAGCCAGAGTTTATACTCAGCTTAAGCTGGAGGGAAACCCGTTAACTGATGCGGCTTCTTTGTTGTTACCAGGAGCCGTGTTACCCGGTTTGGAATACCTCGCTGGTACCCTTCCGTCTGGGGTCTTTGAATATATCAGCAATGTCGTCAATGACCAGCTGAGATCCTTGAAAAAACAGTACGATTTCGATTAGAATGCACGTTTTCTTTAAACTGAACTACCAAGGTAGGTATAGATGTGTCCATACTCGATGTGAAAGGTATTTAAGGCTTAGAGTAGGAGTTTTATTGGCTTGCTGCCTTGACATAGTCTCAGTGAACCTTTTAGTATTAACCCATGCCAGGTGATTACACACATATCGAGGCCAGATGAACTGATGAAAACTGATATGATGTTATATGATATGTCTTCGTAGCAACTATCTGATAGATAACTACCTATGTTGGGTATTTATGTCCTTTTAAATAATGCTTTGAGTTAAAGTTCTCTTCTCTAGGGCTGCCATGGACTTGACTTAACCTAACCCCTGAGTATTCATTGCGCCCAAGCATTCTGGATATGTCTACCTACCTAGGTAGGTAGACAACATAAACTAGAAGTCGCATCAAAGGAATATTATCTTGATAGAATACCATATAAAGTTTCATAATATTCACAGCTTCAGCTGAAAACGTAGACACACTCTTGTGAGTCTCAAGGATACCCACCTGAGCATCTAAATTACGTGAATAAGCCAGAGCAGGATAGGAGAACGAGTATGAATTAACATACGTAAACATGCTTCGTAAGAATAGGGTTGAGATAATAGTTCTAATATCATACCTAATTACCTAGGTAGGTACCTATTCGAACTCGTCGTATCTATAACAAATATCACTGTGCTGGTCACGGTAGAACCTAGGGCTTCTTCGCCGGACGTCGCATGAAACTTTCAAGACGTGTCCCATCACCTATAAACGCCGTCTCTGTGAGTTCAAATCCATGTTGCGCATACATAGGGGCTCCAGCTGGGCTAGCAGCCAGAAATGCCTCAACCCCAGCCTCATCAGCTCTAGCCAGCCCCCACTGCACTAGCCGGCTGCCCGCGCCTTTCCTCTGGAATTCTTTCCGAACGCCTAACATATCTAGATACCAGTGCGGCCGGTCTCCCATAATCTCTTCATGCTTTTTCTGTATCAATGTGAAAAACTCCTCAATGAAATCGACGTCAGCGCCTTCCGGCCAGTCTGGCTGCGGCGGCGACGGAGGAGATGTGGACGTGAGCATATCCCGCCACTTTCCAAAGGCGAGGACCCTTTCCGGGTCCGCGGAAGCCGAGTCGGTGAGAAGTACGTAGTGCGTGCTCGGATCTCGAAGCGCGGCGTCCAACGACTCCTGCCAGTGCTTATCCGCTTCCTCTGAACGTGAGTTGAATGTCTTCAGAGTGATTGGGTGGTCGCCAAATGCGTCGAAATATATGTCTGTGATGGCTGGGATATCCGAAAGGGTCGCCTTTCTTAGTTTGATCGACATTTTGATTTGTAGTAAGTGAGATAGATATATAATATTCTGGTGTTTATATTATAAGACGGAGGTCCCAACGATGGATATAGCTCTCTACTCTGTTGACATATGTCTAAATCGGAGTACGAGTGATGGCTTCGACTCAATTGAATATATATATTGATTCAATTCACCACTTGTTTCGTGATATGATGAGAATTCTGCATTAATTTCAACCAAAGATAGTTTGACATACCTATCCGAGATATGTGACTCACTTGCCGATAGCTACAGTGTAAGTACGATCTGGATCCTACCTATTTGCTAATTCATCCCTGCAGTAGCCTATGTATGCCATTATGTGACATCCAGCAGAATCCTTCCATTTTGCATTCGAGATAACGTCCATAAATAATTAAGAGGAACTATGCACTTGCGTGTCCAGATAAGCTTATGGAATGTTAGACCTGTGAGTCGTGAACTTTTACGACGATGTTGACAGGTAGGCAATGATACCCCGCGGAGAAAAAGGAGTCCACGCCGAGGGCCTTTGTAGCGTTATACAGACATTGATCGTCCACGTAATTAGTCTATTTACTAGCTTTACCTAGGTAGGTACCTTAGGGTGTAGGTAGGTCGACAAGATTTGAGTAAAGGCTTAGGTGTAAGAGGGGCTAAATACGGATATATCCGAGTGAAAGGGTCCGTCACCAGAAAAGCTGTAATATAGAAGTTAAGATTCGTAATGACTGAATAAGGCATCAAATAATAGGATCTGTCTAGTTTGGAGATTCCACAGATCAGTTCTTAAGATGATTACTACATAGTAAATATCACTAAAATATTTTATCTATGTAGCAATGGATTGTGAGGGTTTAATAGGTGCGTTTTTTATTACCTAGCATTACCTATGTACTTGTCTAACAGTTGTTAGAACGGGGAAGCATTTCCCCAGCTTGTCGCCAAGTTGAGAATGTCCGAGTAACAGTTTGACCAGCCAGTCTAAACCCCATACCCCAGAAAACGTATGCACGATAAAGAGTACTATAGCACACATACACATATGCCGAAAGCCACATCCCGGTTTTCTGGTAGTGGATAAGTAATCGCATGACTGCTTATTGGAAGGTGTTGCTCGAACGTACCAATTGTAAGAAGAATGATGAGTGTTGATAGACTAGACTGCCGGGGAGAATACGACCATAAGCCATGTTGATGCTGCCGAAGATTCGGGGCTGCTGGATAGAGAAACTACCTAGGTAGCTTTCAAGACGTCGCAGCTTAAATAGACACTAGCCCTGGCGATTCTAGATAAAGTCCCGAGCACTTGTTCTACTAAAATTCATTGTCGCCTATCTAAGACAAGTGACAATGTCTTGGTCCTGGCTTTCCTTGGGCTTGAACTTTTCGGCGCTCACTAGCGGTACCGTGTCACCACAACCGTCCCTTGCGGAACGAACATGGAATGGGAACTTGTACGGCTGTAAATGTTATTTGGGCGACGAATGCTGGCCGAGCGATGACTCCTGGGCGGCGCTGAATTCAACAGTGAACGGAAACCTCCTGGCGAACATCCCGCCCGGCGCATCTTGTCATAATGTACGCAGATACCGCAAACAAGTTCTGCTAGTTATGTGTTAGCAATGAGAGAGACCAACGCTGATTTTAGGTCCTCCTAGAAATTCGAAGGCCCTCTTGGAACAGTCTCGACTTACGACGCTGCTGCTTGCGCGGATGCGACGGCTATGTGGTCTGATGAACAATGGGGGTGAGCTACTCCTAATGATAATAAACGACATATTAACAGCATGGGATAGTGTCGAGAAACCTGCAGCTGCATTATGGACATATTTCACAAATGACACTTGCCGGCCAACGAATAATCCTGCCGAGTCTTGCACCAATGGATTTTATGGTGTGTATGTAATTCAGGCCCAGTCTAGAGACCACATCAAGGCGGGCGTGGATTTTGCTAGGGAAAACAACTTGCGTCTAGTCATTCGAAATACCGGCCACGACTTCGTTGGACGTAGCACGGGATGGGGTTCCTTGGTGATCAACACACACGACTTCCAAGATGTCGAATTCACCACCGAGTACAGCGGTCCCGGTGGCTATAACGGAGGTGCCGTAACAATAGGCGCGGGAGTCCAGGCTCGAACGATGCTCACACAGGCTAATGCTCAGAACCCGTCCGTGATGATAATAACTGGAGAATGTCCGGTGAGCAAGCACCTAGGTAGCTAGTATATAGGGAACATGAAGTTGAAGCTAACATGCTGGTAGACTGTCGGCGTGGCTGGCGGACTTGTTCAAGGCGGCGGCCATGGTCCTCTTACACCACTGTACGGATTGGTTGCTGACAGCGCATTGTCCTTTGATGTGCTTACAGTAGATGGTAAATATCTGAAAGCGAATTCTGTAGAAAATCCCGACCTGTTCTGGGCCTTGAAGGGGGGTGGACCAGCTACGTTCGCTGTCGTACTCTCTGTAACGCTTAAGACGTATCCGGTACAAAAGGCGGCTGGTGTCATGGTCAATATCAATTCGACACATACTGACGACACGGGTCTATTCTGGGACGGTGTCAAGTCGTTCCACAAGTATTCGAACAGGTTCGCCGAGACTGGTCTTTACACTTGTTTCGAACTCATGCCTATGCGCCTGCATATACAACCTTTCTTGGGCGTCGGAAAAACATCCGCGGAGGTCGAAGCTATCCTTCAACCCATGTTTGATGAGTTCAAGGCCAAATCTATTCCTTATGATACGTCTAGCAAGGACTTCGATACGCTGTTTGATCTGTACATAGACTTATTCGAAGACGAGGATGCCGGTACCTCAGCTCTCATGGGCGGGCGGGTATTCACTTATCAAGATATCAAAGAGAACAACGATGAGATAATCGAGGCCTTCAAGACAGTGCTATCTCCGCGCGAGGATTTGAAAGACCAGGGGTTTGTAATTGGCCATCTCTGGGACGCTGGTCTGAATATGCCAATTTCGAACAGCGCAACTAACCCCAAGCTGAGAAAATCCAGTAGCTTTGCCATTGCTGCACTCCCGGTGCCTCCAGGCATAACTTGGGACCAGAAGAAGGACTTTGAGGATGTGGTTACTAATATCCAGGAGGCGGCACTGAAGAAGGCCGGCCCAGATGGATGTGCTTATGTGAGCGAGGTAAGTCTGCTGTCGAGGAACAGGTTATGCAAATGAAGTTTAGAATATAATGCTGATAGCACATCTAGGGGAACCCATACCAACCGGATTGGCAGTATCAATTTTGGGGCCCGGTATATCCCAAGTTGTGTGAGATTCGCAAGAAATGGGATCCGAACGGAGTTCTTTATGCCGTTTCGACGCCGGGGACTGAGGACTGGGAGGTCATCGAGTATGGTACAAGACTGTGCCGTAAATACTGACCGAACACCCGGCACTTCACGATACCTTCCGGGTTTATTGCGCTTGACGGCGAGTTAGCTTAAGTACCTAGGTACCTAGGTAGGTAGAACGACGATGAGATTAAAGACTTGAAGACTTAAAGAGTTCCAAGGTTAAAGGTTATTTCGTAAATATGTACTAACTAGGTGTTATGTGTCATGTGTTATATGTCATTAATGAATAGATGCATCTATGAATAGCACGTGACGTCAGCGTATTGAATCACGATATCTTATCTAAGAAGATCTTTACCTAAAATTCCCAATCTTCATCCAAAGCTAACTAGGTACCTAGTAACCTAGGTCCATTTCACCCCGCCAATCGTCTCGAGCACTACCATCACCTAAATCTCTTACTCTACATAGGTAGTAAAGCCTCCGATCGAATTGAGACGCGAGTACGAACCGTCATTGCCTCTATTCACAAGGCAGAGAGACGATGCTTGAGCCAAGCTGAACGAATTCCCTCCAACGTCGCGTCGAGCCCACGACAGAGCCCACGACAGACCTCCGCGATATATTACCTACTTACCTACCTACCTAGGTAGGTATCTATCCTCCTATGGGACAGGGGTGCTACTAAGTGTGGTCGACCTTCTACTGCGTACGAAATGGCAGATCTCGAAACTTCGACACCCAGCTTGGGTATTTCGGGTATAGCGAACGACGTTCGGAATGAGGTGAAGAAGCCTAAGAAGAAAAAGGTCCTTCTCATGGGCAAGAGTGGTTCTGGGAAGTCGAGTATGAGAAGTATAATATTTAGTAACTACATCGCGAGGGATACTCGACGTCTGTGAGTCTTGACCCCCCCGCCTCCTCGACATTGCAATTCATGGCAATGATTAAGAGCTGACTTGTGCTGTGCCATTGATAGTGGTGCGACGATCGATGTCGACCTCTCCCATGTCAAGTTTCTAGGAAACCTGACTTTGAATCTCTGGGACTGCGGCGGTCAAGAAGCGTTTATGGAGAATTACCTCTCTCAGCAGCGCGTCCACGTCTTCTCCAACGTCGGTGTTCTAATATACGTTTTCGATATCGAGTCCCGAGACGTGGATCGTGACATGGCTACCTACGTCTCCATCATTTCCGCCTTGACACAGTTTTCGCCTACTGCTAAAGTCTACGTGCTTATTCACAAGATGGACTTAATTACTCCGCATGCCCGAGAGGCTGTGTTCGTTGACCGCGTGCGGCTGGTTCGGCAGAAGACCTCGGAATTCATCCAGGGAGCCGGATACACGGGCGAATTAGACCTGATACCCTTTGCGACCTCGATATGGGACCAGTCGCTATACAAGGCGTGGGCAAGCATCATTCATGACCTCGTACCCAATCTGTCTGTCATCGAGTCACAGCTCGGGTCCCTGGGAATATTAATCGAGGCCGAGGAGCTACTCCTATTCGAGAGAACTAGTTTCCTTGTCGTGTCGAACTGGACATCGGAAGAGGGTCAGAACAACCCAACGGGTGATCGACAAGAGCGTATCTCAAATATTCTCAAACACTTCAAGCAGAGTATAAGTCGCTTTACCGGTACTCCTCGCAACGCGGAGCAATTCACTCTGATGGTAAGTCTTTTAATCGTTAAAGATTATTACTTCTATAGTGGAGTTCTATGTCGACTTAATACAGTTGCTGACAGCTATTCATAGGAGCACAAGGCGGGATCTAGATTCTCCATGTTCGCTTGCAAGTTCACCACCAACACCTACCTTATGGTCATTCTTCCACCTGGAGAGGCAAGGTTCAATTCTGCCAAGCTGAACTGCCAGATTGCTAGGGAGAGCTTCAAATTCCTAGACGGGCCCGTGACTGTCTCGGGACCAGGCCAAAACTTCAATTCTTAGTTTGGGTGGAAGATTGAAGAAGATATTCGTTTCTGAGTTTAGATGGACTCCGAATACCATTGACTTGAATCTTGCGGTTAACTTTTCGGCAACTCACGATATCAAACGAAACCCCCGAAGTGATAGTCGAGCGGAGCTAGCCTGGTTACTTATTTTGCTGGAGAGTTTCGACCAGAATTATACGGCGATTGAAGTTTTATTGGTACCTATCTGTTTTTCCGACGGGGCGAGGAAAGTCAGTGCTCGTATTTGATGCTAGAACCTCGCGAAACTCATAGATGTTGCGAAGCTCTAGCCAAATATGGAGCACAAGCTCAACATGGCATTGCCATTATTAAAAGGTGCTATAGAGATGCCGTTAGCGGTGAGGACGGTAATAGTCGAATGCCGACAAGCTTCGACACGTTTGTATGATAGGTAGCTTCATTGGCCTTATCAATGACAACGCTGGGAGTCACGAGTGATGGTTCTTTCGGAGCGGCGCCTTGGTCCCTGACGATCGGCGTACTTCCCGGATTAGGAAGGTTGGTTGAGATGAGTTACCAACCAATGGGAGGCGATTACTACGCGGTATGCCATGCACGACTTTGATGAAAGGGTAGTTGATACCCACGAATGTAGTTAAATTCTAACGAATACGTCCCAAGTACCTAGGTATATGAGAATGGCACGATGGTTTTACTGATATAGGCTGTCTTGGCTTTCCCCCGCTAAATGATAGCACCGAGGCCATATTATACCCAGTATCTACTTATTGCTTGTTAATACCGCGAGGTTGATTGTAGGTAAGAGGTAAGTATAGCTGCAAATGAAGATACAGATACGGATATAGATACAGATACAGATGTACATGCACATGCACATGCACATGCTTTTCACCCTTCCCGCCAATCCTAGCTACGGACGATCGCCGCCCCGTCTCGACCTCAGCGCGACTCTGATACCACCCACGACTCGTTCAATTCGGCAGGTCAGATTCAGCTTCGCACTAGGTAACGCAGGTTCCAAGATACGATGCGGTTGACCTTCATATCGGAGTCCTCCTACGAACGTCAGACCCCGCGGGACCTGCCTTGGTTTCTGCGCTAAATGCCCCGAAATCGTTGCTTCTTTGGGGTTATTGGTGCTTGCGGTCGATGATGTAGATATGAGATTATCGTCGAGCCCAGGGGAGATCAGCGAGGGCCCAGATTTCGGTCACAAACTTAAAGGCCTGACCTCCGCGCGTGAAACTTGTGAAATTGTCATCTAAGTGTTACCAACCTGTTGTGCTTCATTCTTTCACTCGGGAACATCACTTGAGACTCAAGGCCCTCGGACTTGACAGCTCCAGCATCTTCATCATGAAGTTCACATATACGCTCGGCGGTCTCCTATCCGCGAATGTAGTTCTTGCTGCGCCGGCGCCAGCTCCGGTCGCCATGCCCATGCCCATGCCAACTCCTGTTAGTCTATCTCTTCTTGTCATATGCTAGTTAATATAACAGCATGCTCTCACAAATTGTTGCGAGAGGTTCATATATTCAAGTATAAGACTGACGAAGACGAATAGCCTGGCATCCCGTCTGGCTCATCCGCCAAGACACAGCTCGCCGGTCTCACCGTCGCTGCGGCAGTTGACGATGGCAACTATGACCGGGACTTATTCCCGACGTGGATTACCATCACGGGCACCTGCAACACGCGCGAGTACGTGCTGAAGCGCGACGGTACCAGCGTCGTGGTTGGCTCTGACTGCTACCCTACGAGCGGCACCTGGACGAGCCCCTACGATGGTGGCAAGTGGACGGCCCCGTCTGATCTGGATATCGATCACATGGTGCCATTGAAGAATGCCTGGATTGTATGTCTTTATTCTTAGTCTCCTTTATTTGTTACATCCCCCCCCTTTGTGATTTAGGGGGGAGTATACACTGCCTCCTACCTTCTACCTATCCAGCTTATAAAATCCCCAACCCCTAGCTTTCCACCCCAGCTAACACCAACACGCAGTCCGGCGCAAACGCGTGGACGACAGCCAAGCGACAGCAGTTCGCCAACGACGTTGACCGGCCGCAGCTCTGGGCCGTGACCGACAACGTGAACTCGGCCAAGAGCGACAAGTCCCCCGACTCGTGGAAGCCACCCCTGACGAGCTTCTACTGCACCTACGCGAGCGCCTGGGTTGCCGTCAAGAGTTACTGGAAGCTGTCTATCACGTCGGCTGAGAAGTCGGCTTTGACTTCCATGTTGAATACTTGTTAGGTTGACCGAGAAGTGTAAGCCCGTGACTGCTTTGCTAAACGGAGTACGCCTTGGGGTATTAGACTAGCTTCTCCAGCTTGCTGTATTTCTGGGTGTACGGTTTTACACTAATGGATGTTAGGATGCTAGATAGTCCATTTAAAACTATCGGTACTATTCACAATCCGTAAATCATAATTTTGGAGGGAATTGTTTCCCCAAACCATCGCAATCGGCGACTTTTCGTGTCTATGCGTCTCTGCATCTAATGTCATACCTAGGCAAGTTGTTTAACAACTACAGATCTATCGTACGATGAACGCCCAGCATCTTAGTAAAACAATTTCCCTTCATTTCCCATGCTCACAAGTTTCTCTTCACCATAGCCGTGCCACCCTTCTTAAATTCGGCCATATCACCTAGGACCAAGGACTTGTCCGTGTGGTCCTTGTTGGGGAAAGTCGTGGCCAATACCCACCCGCCGGTGCTCAGCCCGGGTGAGGATCGAGCAATGAAGTCGTACACGTCGTTGACCGTCTGCGACGTGTTAAACCGAGCCGGTAATCGTGTACCATCGGGCATCTGGATGCGGATCATGACCGTAGGTTGGGATTCGTCCACCAACGTGCTAGGGGGCGCCGAGGAGGACGGTGCGGCAGCAGCAGCAGGAATAGTAGAGGTTGAAAGGGTGGACAAGGTCGTAGCAGCAGAGTCGCCTGGTACAGGGCTTCCGAGACGGTGACCCGAACCACCAAACGGCTTGTAGACCTTGGGAAGAAGTCGATAATTCTCATCGTGCTGTTGCAGCTTGACATCGAGAGGCTCGTCATATCTGACGTTCATCAGATGAATAGGTGCGCGGCCCTGCTGGATCATACGCAGGGCATCGGTATTCTCGGGGTCGTCGAATCGGCGAAGCTCTCCGTCATCAATGCTGAAACCATCGCGCCAGAGATGTAACGTGCGCTCTTGAACCTCACCCCCTTGCGGGCGCGCCTGACTTCCGGACGCAACTGGTCCGACGGGATCGGGAATGGTGCGGCTGGGAGTGCCCTCGCCACCTAAAGTTTGGCCACTACCGCGGAAAGCAGTGGAACTGGAGGGGCCGGCGGGAGACGACGTTTCGGGACGTTGTGAATTGCTATAGAATCCGATATTAATTTGCTGCTAAATCACCTAAGAAAATTCAAATGCGAAAAGATGAATAAATGACCTTACCTCTCCGCTTTGGCAAGAAGATCGTTAAGAATTCGTCTCGGATCAGTGCGTTGGTTTGGGTCTTGAACGGCAAGTCCACTCTTCTCACCCCCGGCGTATGTGTCTCTATGGTCGTCGTCATCCTCGTCACCACCATCGTCGTCGTCGTGATCGTGTCCATGGCCACCTCCAAGAGAGCTCAGAGTAGCAAGTCCCTTCTTCTTGGGCGGTCGCTTGGATGAACTGGAAACAGTGGGAATTGCCTGCGGAGCCGGTCGGCCATCGAGCGTGCGCGGGCCAGTGTAAGTCGAAGAACTCGTGGCGGCAGGAGTCTCAAGAGGAACACCCGCGTTGTCTTCTTCTTCGTCGGCAAAGTAGGCCTGGGTAGCGGCAGCAAGATCCCAGTTGCTGGCAGAGAGATACTGCGTAGCCTAGGGGTAGTGTTAGTTAAGACAGACCGGGATTGAGAGTGAAATCATTTAGCAAGTAGTGATGAAAATATAAACTACTTAGATATCCAAACTATACAGGTATACATACTTGCTCCGTCGAAGCTCCGGTCATAGACATGAGCTCACTGGTGAGAGCATCATGGTCGACGCTGCTCTCCATTTTTGAATAGGCGAAGACGTCTGTAGTCGGAAGCTGAAGAGGATCAAATAAGAAGGGAGAGTTACCGAAGGTTGAAGATGGGAGAATTGGTTGTAAAATAATTACTGAAGATGGAAGAAGATGAAGAAGTTGCTTGGCACCTAATAGCGTTGATGATTGAACGTAAGAATAAAAAAAGAGATGACGTTTGTAGTTGGAAGGTGCACTCAAGATTCAATCCATTAATGTTCTTAGGCAGCCTTTAGCGACGACGTCAAGCTCTCCACAGTAGCCTAATCACATTGCTTAGGTGGTAGGTACGCGGGGGAATATCCATGGATACTTTCCACCGATTCTACCTACTAGGTAGGTACGTACCTAG
This sequence comes from Jackrogersella multiformis, assembly GCA_902806575.1. NCBI lineage: Eukaryota > Fungi > Ascomycota > Sordariomycetes > Xylariales > Hypoxylaceae > Jackrogersella > Jackrogersella multiformis. The sequence continues at coordinate 40,824 of CADCXD010000011.1, read as the reverse complement.
TCGAACCCTCCAAACGCAGAATGACGAGCAGCTAATACCCCTCAGCCATTGCCTATGTTCCAAAATTGGCCTTACAAGGATAGATATTCCGAGGTGGCACAACCACCTGCAGAGATAGCTTCTTACCCGAATAGGCTTAGACGCACCGCAATATACTTTACCTACTCGATCTTAAACTTAAACCCCGACATCTTCAATGTTGAGCTTTCTCCAAGCATTTCAACTTCGAACCTTGGAAGCACACAGGGCACGCCGGTTGGTTACCCTTATTACCACCATCACAACCCACGACATGAGATATAGCAGCTGAAGTAGACCGTCATTTACTTCTTCTTTTCTCCTCCACGATAATCACTTCCCATCCCTTCTCTTGGGTAACCTCAGCAGTTCCTGCGATGTCTTCCGAAGAATCACATCCTCTCGCCGAATCCGGTGTCACGATGCACTCGGACAGCGAACAATATTCGACGGGCGAAGATGTCTCAACATCACCAACCTCGTTGTCCTCCCCGCAAATAGTTCTCTACAGCCCTCCAACGGTTTGGTCCATGCTCCGAGGTGCGGCTATCAACCTACTACTGCCATTTATTAATGGTATGATGCTGGGGTTTGGCGAACTGTTTGCGCACGAAGCCGCTTTTAGGCTGGGATGGGGAGGCACAAGAGTAAGCAAACCCGCACTATCATGAAATGGATCTTTAGTAAAGCAGGAGGCTCATATTGATGGCAACAAATAGGTTTTCCCTCTTTCCCGGCAACGAGCACACCCTATCGGGCCAGGCATCGAAATCCGCGACAGACCAAAACAGCGGCCAGTCCTACGAGACCTTACAAGCATGGAATAACACTATCGGGGCAGCTACAGTATATTTGTATATTTACGATAGAACCAAAACGAAGAGATATGCCTACCCAGGTAGTCACATAGGCGTGCGTACTCTATATTCTTGGAACGGAAATACCTGCCTAGGTATGTATACCGGGCGGGGGGAAATGGCGAGGGGAAATTAAAAGAAACAAGGGAGATGGACCTTGAATATCGCTTGTGTACCTATGTATAAATCTTCTAGACATATGAGGCCGTAGATGCGAAATTAAAGAAATAATAAAATGTAAATCCGTGTTGGGAACATTAAATTTCAAGGATCCCGTCCTTCTTTCCCGTCTTCCTTCTTACGTAGTTACGTACTTACTTACCTAGAGGTACCTCGCGCTCCTACCTCATTCCCGGGCATCCATTCCACTACTACGTAGGTACCTATGTATCTAGTGGACCTTTCTAGGAACTTTGGAACCTTGTTATGGAAGTATGATAAGGACTTATCGATAAGCGAATTGACTAGGTACTGTGCCAAATCTTGAGTTTTAAAAAATTAATAAATCGATTCCATTACGAGGTCGGAAATTCTCGTCGCACCACGATTCAGCTTCTGTAGCGTTCACAAATATCGTCATGCTGCCGAGTAGAGGATTTTCGAGATCGTGCCCGGCCTCCGCGCTACGGATGGCATGTTCTGCTCGGACACAGGTATATTAATAACCCACCCAATGGCATAATTGCATGGCAAATAATCATCACTGACTTTTGCTTCTCTCTTATATCCAGGCTGCTCGACCTCTGAGGGTTTCTCTGCGGCACTTCTCCCAGGCGCAGTCCCAGTCCCGGTCTACATTACTGAGTAGTCGATCTAGAAGCGCATATTCTACGCCTATATTTCTATCTTCTACTACTACTAGTACTGTGTCTAGCGTATTTGCCCAGCGTTCCGGAGCTTCGCGAAATTTATCTTTATGGCCTTTCTCTTCAAAACAGCAACCCTCTTCGCCCACAACACCCTCAGAGACACCCTCAGAGACACCTACATCATTCACACCCGTTGCGCCCCCTGAAGACTTGACGGAAAATTCAGTCGCAAGTTCCTCTTCGGCATATACGCCTCAAGATGCCTCGCCATCGATTCCGACAAGTCCTGCCGATCTAAGCTCAGCGCATACCCCAACAAACGCCTTTGGTGATCTAGACTTGACATCCATCCTTGACATACCCGAGCAGATAGGATACCTCGAGAATCTCGGCTTGGATTTCGGATGGGGTCCAACCACCAGCGTCGAATGGCTGGTCGAACACATATACATCTACTCAGGCATGCCCTGGTGGGCTACGCTTGCTACCGTCGCCGTCGCGTGGCGTGTCATACTTTTCGTGCCCACCTTGATCGGCAGCAGGCATCAGGCGCTCTTGCAGCAGGTCAACAAGGATCCTGCCTTTCTCAGGGCCAAAGCAGAACTGGAGGAGGCTGCATTTAAAACTCGCGACTTGCATGCTAAGAAGAAGTCGCGTCATACCATGACGATGATTAAGAAGCGATATGGCGCCAGTTCTACCTGGTCGTTTATTAACTTCGTTAATATTCCCTTCTCTTACGGCATGTTTCGACTATTCCGAGGTATGGCTGCCATACCCGTACCAAGTCTGGAGACGGGAGGGATTGCTTGGTTTACCGATCTGACCGTCCACGACCCTTACTACATCCTCCCCCTCATATCTATTGCTTTATCGAGCCTCATGTTCAAAGTAAGTCTTTTAGGGGGGTTTTGGGGGTGCTAACGAACTTACCCCCCCTTTAATTCCCCAAATATTCTTTGTCCTCTCGTTCTTCGGAGTTTCTGACTGATGGTCTACTAGCAAACGCGGCTTGCTAATTTATCAAACAATCCTTTCCAAGACCGCGTTGGCAAGTGGATGATGTACGTGCTTCCTCCCGCCATGTTCTTTGCCACAGCCTGGTTACCGGCTGGTCTACAGTGGTTCTTCGCCCTGCTTTCTGCCGGTACAATCGTCCAGACGACAGCGACGCTTAACCCAACTATCCGCCGCTGGGCTGACCTCCCCCCTCTTCCAGCCAGAGGTCTGCGGTCTACCCCAGCGGCCAGTCCGACCGACATGGCATGGCAAGCGCCAACCAGCCCTGATCAGATGTCCGCGAACAATGGCGGCATGACCGTTGGCGACACCGCGAAGAGCTTCTTCGGCGTCGATAAGCAGAAAGAGCAGTGGAAGAAGGCTGAGCAGTACGAAGAGCGTAGGGCCTTGGAAGAGAAGGAAAGGGCATACCGACGTATGGAAGAGCAACGCCGGCGACGTAACGAGAAGAGGAAGTCGTAAAAGCGCGCTCGCTAGTCGTTAGTGTGCGTCGAGGAAGCTGGGATTGTACCATCACATAGACGGAATACTATACCCTCTCCCGTAAAGGGTATTTGCTGCCGAAGAAAGGCACCTAGCTTGGATGGAGTATGTTCCCAGTTGTGATTACCTTATATATATAGATACATGTGCAATATCGACCAAGATCTCAAGCCAAATTACGGCTTCGCTAGTCCAGGTACCCAGGCCGGATGACGAAAACTGCTGATTATGTGCTACAACTGGAATGCCCGTCTACCTCACCGCAAAGGGGTTTACACAGATTACCTAGTACAATAGGATTTTCAAAATCAGAAAAGATAAAATATTTATTGGGTATAATTAATTAGGTTCTCCGGCAATACTATCCTAATCGAAAGAGCCGATCGATTCCTCCATCACGCCATGACGCAAAACGCAAGTCCTATAAAGATATAGAGAATTACTAATAGTTGCGACAACAGAAGCGTCGTCGTCGTTACGCCCCGCTGCGTTCACGCAACAGAGCTAATCCGCTTATTTTCCCTTGCCCCTTTTTCTTTTTCCAGTAAATAGGAGAACCCTAGCCTTAGGTAGGTACGTGGTATGAGTTCCACCGGCTTTCAAGAATGACCACACTCTCTGCTTTGAGTGTAAATAAAAGGGAGGAGGGGGTATGTATCCTAAATCTACCTTATCTATGGTGCCCTTTGTTTAATATCTTATAATGCACTATTGTGAAGAGAAGGGGGTTAAGAAAAATAGGAGAATACAGCGTGTTAATAATATCAGCGCTAAAATACAGTTCCGTCCGAGTCGATAAGGATGGGCGGTTCTTTCGTATTCGGTCGGCTGACTTCGGCAATCTCGCGACCACCCTATAGATATCAAGTATTAGCTCGCCGGGTTCGGGTAGTTATGTGGTTATATGCGACGGTAGTGCTGCTGCTACATCGCAAAGTAAACTTACCTTCCAGCTTCCGGCCTCGAGCAGCTGAGCCAGCGTGAGCTCGCCGCCATTAAGCTCCTTCTTAAGAGTTTTATTGACCTCAACTAGGAGCTTGTCGAGGAATCCCACTGTGACACCTCTCCACTCAACGATCACATCGTCGCTCGGTTCGAACATGGGCGCTACCTCGACACCCTTGGTGTTCGTCCGCCGGCAGTTGTCATTGTAGTTCTGGAGACCACGTTCCAGGTCATCTTGCTTCAGTGTTAGGACGCCGAGGTCGATAAACAGACCTCCGTTTCTATACTCGGGTAAACCCGTCAGCAGCTCCGTACCAGCGAAATGGATTCTGAGTAGGTTCTGCATGGGCTGCATCAGTGAGTATGTGAGCCATTGCGTCAGCTTGTGGAAAGGCAGTATAGATTCCCAGGCCGCAGCGCCCGGCCCTGACTGGGAGTTGGGGAAAAACGAGATTGCGGGAGCGCCGGACGCTGGGGTCTGCGGCATCGACGAGCAGGGCCACGCGTCGCCGAGCGAGACGCCGTCGATAGCCGTCCGGGAAGGCGGCCAGATAGGGGCGAGCCCGGACATGAGCGCATTCCATAGCACGGGGATGAGCACAATAGGGGTTGAAGAAGCTTGCGTCGTAGGGTGGGCAAGGAGATAGTCTACGCATTCATACCCAGTCAGAAAAGGTCAACTGCTGAAGGATATTGGGAAAAGGGGGCGATGGATCATATGAGATAAACCACGCACCGATCAAATTGCCTGGCCTTCCATCATCGCCAAAGAACTCCGTCTGCTCGGCGAGCGCATCACCGAGCCGGATCAGGAGTTGCGCTCTGCCCTCTAAACCAGCGAGCTCGTTGCCTGGGCGCGACTGCATGCCCCCGGCCAATTGCTCAACTGTGAGTTTCCGAAGACCATCTTTATCAACCCGGAATTTGTTGGTTAGGTCGCCAGAGAATAACCCCTAATTGACACGCATACGTATGTTAGCACGAACCCCTGAACCGACAATGAAAATGATAACTCCATATATCGGTATAGACATGACCCATAATGCAAGCATACGTACAGTTTTGAACATCTCCAGGCTCGCAATGGCCAGCCCCTCTGATCTCTTATATACGCGACCATTCTCGGCGCTCTTGAAGCTCCACGAGGTACCGGCACCGGCATCGAGCAGGACGCTGACGAGGAATAAGTCGATCAGACTGCGACACTTCTCGGTACTGTCGATGTTCTGGGGAAACGTGGCGAGAAGGTTGGCGACCCGATCCCGGCCACCGACGCAGAAGTGCTGATACCGGCCGTGTGGTGGGATAGTAGAAAACGGCGGGTCGAAGTCTCTCTATTCTCGCTAGTCAGCACACCTATAATACTATACTACCTATAACATACTAGTGTCTATAAAACTGGGGGGTTGGATTCGGCATTTACAGACCTTGATGATGCCGCAAACGAATGTGACCACGTCGGGAAACTTGGCCATGTCAACATCGAAGTGGTTTAGGGCATTTCGCAAGGCCTTGTCGGTCACGATCTTTGACCTGTCGCGAACAGAGTCCAAGCTTTTGAGGTATCCGGCGGCATCGAGAGAAGGATCCGGAGGCTTGGGGAGGTTGACTTTGGGCATGAGATGCGGCGTCATAGGAGTCAAGGGCGTCTGAGGCATACTACTGGCCGAAGTGCGATTTGTGTTGTGAATCTGGATTCGCGAATTGCCCGTCGACGTGCTTCTCATGTTAGAGCCTTCCGAGTTCAGACTGGCCGAATCATTTCCGGTTCCAGCTCCAGTCCCAGTTCCACCAACTCCAAAACCTCCCCCTTCGGACGCGGGAGCATGACTCGCTCTGTTGGATTTTGCTGGCTTGGGCGCTCTAGGTTTTCGAGAGAAGAGACCCATGCTGCAATGGGGGTGTGTATGCACGTATGTATGTATGAGGTAGGTAAGGCAAAGTAAGGTAAGATAATTGGATAAGAATGTAGTATGTAATTGCTTTTGATTTTCTTGTTTCTTGTTTCTTGTTTCTGCTGGTTTCTGATTTCTTGTTTCTGGGTTCTGGGTTCTGGTTTCTGGTTTGGACTTTCTTCTTTCTCGTCCTCACACGTGTTACGAACACCCTTTTTTTCCCCCTTCTCAGACCTTTTTAATTTTTCTGTCTTAGGTAGGTTCGATCTGGTTGGTTAGCTGACCCGGTTATGGTGTACATAAGTTCAGACCGAGCACTCGTCCCGATTAAGCAATCAGAGATCGATCAGATCAGCACACTGAGCACTGAGCACTGAGCACAGAAGCAACGAGGAGGGGTATGCACCTACCCATGCACCTGCCCATGAGCCTACTGTAGGTACGGGTCTATGGTACGGGTTTAGGTAATGAGCTAGCCCTGGAGCTAGCCTAGGTAGGAACTACCTATGAACTTACATAGTACTATGAAGGTACTAGCACTTTGTGTAGCCAGTGCTAGTACTATTAGGAAAAAGGGGAATCGAGCTTCTCATTCGCTCTGGTTAGGTTTACCCAAGTACCTAACCCAGCAGGTACCAGCTAACTTTGTCTAATGGTCCATAAGGTTATTCGAACAGAACAATCGGACAGCTTCCAGCTATGGTGTAGAGTGGAGAAATTGGTTGAATGTGGGGAAAGAGAAAAAGAAAATAAATAAAATTATCAGGGGTGGAAGGAAATCTGCCTAAATACTTGGTACCTGGGTAGGTACCTTATGTAATATGCAAAACATAAGAGAATACGAATGAAGTACAATTTAAAGATGATACGAAGTAAACATACATATAATTTACTTACTACGTAGGTAGGTAAACAATGAAAACAAATACCTCCCTAATACTGATAGCCTAAGTTCAACAGAACCTTGGAAATGCCGAGTGCTTAAAGAGCTTAGTAAGTACATAGATAGCTTGGAAAATTACACTACTTGCGATAGATTAGGTAGTAAGGGGTTAGATCTAGAACGAGGGTTGGTGATAATGAGCTGCCCACCAACATTAATTTAAACTGCATTAAATACCTAGGTACCTACCTAGGTAATACATAGTAGGCACATTATCAGGTTAGCTCTTTAGCCAATATGTTTTTATTTTCCCCTTCCATCCATTTCTTCGTAATGATATTATAGTTACACTACCGACAAAGGCCAATGGATAAGCCAGAACTGATTTAATATGATTATCTAATATCATATTAACAACATCATTTACATAACAGCATAGGTACGTAAGGTAGTACTATAAATGTACATCCGTACTAGGCTACTAAGTACCTAGTAGCCTTAAAGGGGCCTGAGGGCCTACGTACATTACACTACACTAGGTAAGTATAGTGCATGTACCTAATATTACAACGTTTAACCCTCGTCAGGAGATCGATCCCACGGTGGAGCTATATTGCTAGGATTCATCAGGATCATCAGGAACCACTGAACCAGGGACGGGGAAGAAACCAGGATTAACAAGCAATTTTTGGTCTAGTTCCAGGGGCCAACTAAAGGCTCCAACCGAGCTAGACTTCTGATTTGTTTCCCATTCCTCGGACGCCTTGTACATAGTACGATGCTCTGAGCTTTTTCGGTTCTTGGTATAAAAACACTCAGGAGGGTATGTAATGGATTATGGGCACCTGTCTTGGGTATTTCTTGGGTATTTCTAGGGCACCTAGGTAATGAAACCAACAACTTTTCCTACCTTTTCAACCTACATTAACAGATTAGGAGGTATTCAGTGTTATTCAGTGTTAGGTATTGATAAAAAGCGTCTCTCACATGTCGACCCAGCAGCCCAGTGAGTTAAATGGTCTTTCTGTCAAATATAATGTAATTTTGTAAATTCGGTCCAGTAATATCCAAGATTATTATATTATGGTATTGTACTGCTAGCGGTTATGTATGGTAGGTACATTTACAGTACGCGCGATCCTTCAATGACGTTTAATGGCGCGCCTTTTACATATCCCTACTATGTAAGTAAAGCAGAGACGGGATGACATGCAGAGATAGACCCTCCCTGCTCTAGATGGATGCCGTTCCTTGATGTTTTCTACATTAGGCATCTATCAGAATACCATCTACAACCCATTTATCAATATCCGATCCTCCATACTTATATGTACCTAGTTACATAGGGCATAGGAAGAAATTCGCTTAGCTCGATATCTTTCGCATAAACACCTTTACATAGGTACCTAGTGTAGTTAGCTTAGTCTTCTAATGTGCGCGGCTTTCTCGCTTCGTTGTCTTTGTGAGTTGAACCATCGACGGAAAGTCCATAATCCGACAACGTCATTAAGGAAACTCCCCCTCTTGCATAGCTTACACAGTGACATAGGTAATATTTAATATAGGTACGGTACCCAGGTATGTATGCTTGGGCATATCCGTAGATCATCGGCGGCCAGCAAGGGCCTAGGTCTAGATTGTTCCGCTCCAACTTCTACGTAGTAACATTTGAATGCCAACTATGCCGGAACATACACAGTCTACAAAAGTAGTTGCATCTAGTGTATAATCCTATGAAAATTGGCTGACCCTTGCCGCGTAGAAAAACTCGCGCGACGAATGCCAACCCGGTCGTCGACGAGATAGGGGTAGCCGTGACACGCATCGGCTTGAACATTCACCAACTCAGATAGGCTCCAAGTCAAAGCCAGGATACGCAACTTGCGGGGGAGTGATGATGAAACCGGCTTTAGACCCATTCCTCTCGGATGATTCTACATATATAGGTTAGGTAGCAGATCCAACCGAGCAGTTCTCTTCTTAGGGGGTTAGTTCCAAGTTCGACGTGAATGCTTCTCGGATGGTGTCGACCCTGAGATGTCGGCAGCTCATGCAAGGAACAAGGCACCTAACAAACTCTGAATCTACGTTTGGCCATGCTCCCGAGTTGAACCATCTAGTATTTTGCAACACAACACGGAAATGGGCCAGGGACGGAAGCTTCATGGTTACGCTTTAATCATATAGAACAAGAACTTTATACCTAGGTATGCTTGTTTGAAACACTTGAAAGAACTGTAAATGTTGTGTGCCTAAAGTAGATGTTTTCATCTGGAATTTAACTAGGATTTGATATAGATACAGAACTATGTAACACAAGGCCAAACCACCTACCAAGCCTCTTTAAGGAACGAGATCAAAGTATAAACATGTATACTGCGTTTAAGATAGCACTATCATTTAACATATCTCGTACCTATCTATTCAAGAGACCATTCCGAATACTCGCATATGCCATCCAATAATTAATACTTGTGGTATTGTGCTATAATATCCAATGTAGTGATGTCCAAGGCCCCTGAATCTTATGTGTTTATAAACTTAGATATGTCATTATAGAGAATAATAACCAAGTCCTATGTTTTTGTTAGTCTCGCATAACTACCTAGGTACTTAGGTAGTTACCTAATAACCTCCTATTAATTACGAGGCTTAAGACATGATGAGCCTTCATAAAAACAAGGTCTCCAAGTAATATCTAACTTGGCACGAAGCCAAAGAGATCATTTAAGGAGCATATCGAAGATTCTCATAATAAGACGTTAATACCTAGTTAAGTCACTTGTGAGAATTAAAAGTTTAACATTCGAGGTTGTCAAATATCAATATAACTGCTTTTGAAGACTTATACGGTAAGGTGGAGGCGATGGGCTTGTATTAACTAGACGCAACATACATGTGTACTATCTAAACAGGAAGTGGTTCTATAGGACCTACCTACCTTATTAATACTTCTTGCCGTGCTTTATACTAAGGTTCCTTTGTCCCATACCTACAAGCGTGTCCTTTCATATGTGCCTCCTTTACTGGGCATCATCACTCCAATGCTTACAGCTTATAACCTAAACTATTGCCAATTATTCCACCGGGAAATGTTAACACTCCTGTCAATGTTGCGAAATCCTAATTTAAGCTGTAAAATTTATCGCTTACTATATTTCATAATATAATACGTAAGAGTTCAAATCTAGTACATAGCCGGTTAAAATCTGTCATGGATTTATCTTGTAACGTTTTATATTCACATATTTATATGTAACACTTAAGTTGACAATCACACTCTTCGGTTCACAATATAAACACATAGGCCCGTTAGATATTTTAACTGTTTAACATACGGGTTATCATAATGTTTACCTACGAGTTGTCAATATTAAATTGCCACTACTAACCAAAAATTAAAAATTATTAATATACTTTTATCCCGATCTTATCTGTAAATTAAGACCTGGAAATAATTTACTGAGACAAATTACTTAACTTAAGTGTTATATAAAAACACCCATAAACCTTACGAAAGTAAAGTACCTAATAAAGTAATTTTTTAATCCACGCGTTGCTAACACCGCCTCGTATAAGACTCACATTTTAAAATTAGAACTACTCACGCAAAGGAAGTTTTCTATATAAGCTGTACACGTTATCAATTATTAATTAAACTAAATAAAACTACGATTTTATATATTAACCAACTCCGTTAATAAGTAAAGGATCAATATAAGCTGATATAAGTGTATACTTATCCTTCAGTTTCGGGCCTTTGAAATGTTCTACTAGGTTCAAATTCCAGAATGGACTTACGTAGGTTCTTAAATAAAACTCTTTGAAAACTTGGTTGTTCGAAACATAAGGGTGCTATTATAACTTAGATCAAAGACCCAAGAGGGAGTTTTCGAAGGTTGCATACATGACTGTAACATCAAAAGACAATGCTGCATTCAACACAATAATACGTAATTCTGCAGCAGTTCTTCGGTTCTTTGGAGCGCCATGAGGCTTTAAGTGATGGAACCCTCCATTACAACCAGACAATGTCATTGCTTGATATAGCTTATAACATACTATGGTACGTGGAAGAGCATATACTAAGCCTTACTTAATTTATAATTGGTTAATTTCAGTGGATTGGGCGATAAGCTCCCCCCTGGTTGGCTCCTAAACCTGTTAGTCTTACAGCATATCATGCGTGTCAGCATTGCTGAAGGATTCTCAAAGAAACCCAAGGCGGGCGCTCATATGACTTATTAGCGCCGGCATTCGCTAGGCATGATGTATTCTGCAATTTTCCTGCTTCTCTGTTTCCTCAAAGGTCGCTGAGATCCTCCTTTTGTATGCTATATTTAAAGTATTATGATTCTGGAACTCAAAAGTGACCATTGTAGGTTACTGATGTGCCATAGATATATGAAAATTTAGGCTACATATTCTCTTATAGATGATCCTCCTAATCCGCTTCTTGGATGCCAGCTAAAACTATTATGTCACAGCTAAAACCTATGATGAGGGGTTACGTGGTATATATTATGGGTTGAGGCAATTCAGAACCCCACCTACATAATCCTAATAGTCTTGATCTTACCTACCTAGGGAAAGATGCTACCTTAAGGGTAGTAAGTGCCTACCTACTTAGGTAGGTCAGGTACCTAGATAATTAGAAACACGTGGGATGTCGAACCAAAGCCTCTATGCGGAAATAAAGAAAGTAAAGAGAAAATAAGAAAATAAGAAAAAAACAAGATTGGTGGTCAATTCCTACCTGTTTAGAATATCTAACTAAGGTAGGCAATGGTAAGGTGCTATTGTGGGATTTGTATTGGTGGCACAGTAGCACCAGTATCGGCCATCACCTGCCCCTTTCGTAGGGCTTGATGTTGTAAGATGCGGCCATATTCGTAAGAGAATATTTATAATGCATGGACCCCACGTTGTGGCCTTCTGGACCTGGTAGACATGTGTTACGGTTGTATAGATATTGGCTTGGTTGTTGGTGAATGTTAGTAGTACATCTCGAGTTTCTATGTGAACTCATAGAGTCGTTATTCTCTTAGCATCACCACCAACCGTCCTTATCCTCGTAAACTTGCGCCACGCGCAAAGGCGCCCTCTCTCACAATGGGTGTCATCCAAGATATCGCCGACAATTACTCCCAAGGCCAGATGATTCGCCTTGGCATCGCCTTCATGATACTACCAATTGTCGCCGTCGGCTTGCGACTGTGGGCCAAGGTTCTCGGAAAGGGTATCAAGATAGACGACTATCTTGTTATTGCTGCAATGGTACACTATACCAACACATTCCCGTCAAAATGCGTAGCTGACCAATGTAGGCTGTTTCCATTGGCTGTGCTGTGGTGCAACTGGTTGCTGCAGTTGACGGCCAACTCGGCCAACATCAGACAACCGGGCCAGACGGACAGCCTATACTCGACGACCCTCGATTCGTCATTTATGAGAAGGTAGGCTACGGCATAGCTTCCAAGAAAAGAGACAGGTACCAACATTTATTATAGTGTAAACTCGCGGTCAACATTCTCTCCACAGTCGGCCTCGGATTCGTGAAGGCTTCTATCTTGATCTTCTATATGAACATCTTCTATGGCAAGCCTTTTAAGATCGCCACGCAAGTTGTACTCGGCCTCGTCATTTCCTGGACGGTCTCGTTCTTCTTCGCGAACCTCTTCACCTGCTATCCGATCACCCCGTTCATAGAGCCCTTTTACCACAACAACTGCGTAGACGGGCTTGCACTGTGGTACGCCATGGCCATTTCAGACATAATCATAGACGTGATTATCCTCGTTATGCCAATCCCGATGGTTCTAAAGTTGCAGTTGCCATGGAAGCAGAAGGTCGGCGTGCTGGTTATGTTCCTGCTAGGCGCAACGTATGTTTTCATGCCTCGTTACTAGTCTTTTGTTTCCCATATACTAACCGTGATACAGAGTATGCGCGTTCAGTCTCACCCGCGCCTTGATCTATGTCCACGTCGGCGATAGTCTGGCTCTGCACTTCAATGACGAGACATGTATGATTCTTTGCCTACGAAACGCGACATTGTTCTGGTGGCTGACTTATGCAGATTATACCTCGCCCGTCTTTTTCTGGGCAGTTATCGAGCTGTCGACAGCCGTCCTTAGCGCATGCCTACCGACTTATCGACCAATCTGGCTCTTATTACGTGGTCGTCCTGTCCGACAGAAGAAGCAGAACTCGTACTTCTCACGAAATAATGGTAGCAGCGGCCTCAGCGGCAATGGGCGTAGCTACCCTTTAGGGTCTATGAGCGACTTCAAAGACGACATTAGGCTCACCGACAACCTGCGTGGGGTGGACGTAGACATCCACGCCGATAGTAATCATTCAGACGAACATATTTCTGTAGGTCGCGGAATTACTGTTGAGCGGAGTGTCCATTTAGGTAGCCACCCAGTGGACCATGTATAAAAGTAATGCCGTGAGGTTGATAATATGGCGTTTTAGTAGGCATTTTGAATAGAGAGGTAGTTAAAGGTAGGTACGAATACCGTTATACGATGCTAATATGCGTCGGCGGAAGATTCAATCATACTAGATTCCGTATCCATTTTGAAACTTGAGAAATTTCAATTGTCCTTTTTAAGTGTAATCAGGGTGATATTCCTGAGCAGTTAAGCTGGCTCCGATCTAGCTGCGATAATTACCCCCTATCGCAGGATACTAGAGCCCGACATTTTGAAATATACCTACCTACCACTAATACCTCGATTATCAAAATCCCTCAATTATCAAAATATTATGTAGGGGTACCTAATGTATATAGAATCCATTAGGGAATAACTACCTAATTTGATTAACGTCCCCGTAGAATATTTACATTCCGCTCGCATCATTTTCGAGTAGCTGTCACTAGCACAGCCGGCCAGGTGAACTGTTTCACTTTATCCTCGCCCCCAAAATAGCCGTTCAGTTCTTGAAACAACTGGTTAATTTCCGCATCTCCCTCCCCTACAGCTTCCTTGAATCCTGGAAACAGCACACTGAAATATCGCCTCAACTCGGAAAGGTCCCAATCGTTTCGCCACCACTCCGGATCTTCGCGCTCTTCTACGTACTCCCAAGGTCTTACACTACTAATACTTTGAATCGGGAAACCGCATGCTTCTTCATCAAAGAAGGGTAAAGTGGCGCTAGGATTCCACTTGATTCGTCTTACATCCGTCCACGTCTCCGGATCTAGTGGGACATAGTCAAGCCACGATGCCATGCCCTCCGCTGCCCGCTTAAAGCCCGCTTTACGTCGTTCACCGCTGCCGCGGATCACTTTGGCCCAGTTGTGCACCATGATGGCATCGATTAGCGGCTGAGCTTCGGCACGCAGCTTCAGGTCGGAAAACGTAGGACGACCGTAGAACCAAAATGCGAGGGTACCGCCAGGACGCAGCAAGCTCTTGAAGTTGTCAAGTGCCACTTGCTCATCCATAAGCACCATAGCCTCAGCTGCGGCGACGAGATCAGCGGAACCAGGCGGGTGGTGCTTGATTAGGTCTTCGCCCTTGGCATGCGTGAACGAGATGCGTTCAGGGCCGAAACTAGATGCTAGTTGGCGTTGCGCAACGGACAGGTGAGTGTCGTTGATATCTGACGCGACGACGTGGGCGAAGCGTGAGGCCAACTCCGCCGAGACCTGGCCGGCCCCGCAGCCAACATCGTGTGCAGTCTCCCACTGGGAGGAGTGGGCGGTATGATGGGAGTAGATCTCATTGTAGAACGTGGCGCTGTAGCTTGGCCGGGTTGAGACGTAGTCATCCCAAAACTTGGAGTCGTCCGCTGAAACACGCCAGAAGTTCTCAGAGTCTTCCCCTTGCTGCTGCTTGAGAATAGCAGTGTTACCGAAATGTCTTGCTTTGGTCGGCAACTGGCCCGGTAATTGGATTCGGGTGGTACGTTGCTGAAACCCGGTTGATGCATTTCCGAAAACATTTAGACCACCCCGCCTAAGGGCGATAAGATGATGATACTTTGTGGACCTCATGTTCGGCTGCTGTGTGAATGTACAGTATATCGTCATATACGTTCTAGAGATGACAACTTCATATGTACTACATTTATAATAGTCATCACATACCTATGTAAGATTATTATTCTGATTATTATTATTATTATGGCTATTGTTGAATCACAAGCTTCCCAGTGGTACTCGGTGCTTTAAGTAACTAATGCTAACCTATGTAGGACTTATCTCCTTTTGTTGTGACGAAGGAATGTACAATGGGGGAGTGAAATAAGGCTCGGTGAGGTCCGCACCGGGACGGGAGCTTACTTTAGTTGGCGCTAAAGTCGCAACGGTAAGCGGTAACTAGCAGCTTAGTGCCTGGTAGTGTAGTGGACCTAAGGAACTAGGTAGGTAGTTACCCTAGGTAGGTTAGGTCATTAGGAAGTACCTAATTATTTAAGCTTATTTGAACCAATCCACAACGCTCCCGGGGTCTTTTCGTAGGTACCTAGGTACCTGGTAGTATGCTAAGGAGCTAGCTATGCATGTTGGGGTATCACAAACCAACACGACCCATACCAATTACCTCCTAGGAAAACAAGAAAATAAGACAAAGGAATGATTCACTTAAGCAACCCTCAAAAGTCCGAGATTATAGGTACCTAAGTACCTAGGTACTTAGGCAGGTACTACCACACTATCGTTTGGTCTCCCCGCCGTTGATCGAAGGAATTCTCCCTAAAGTTTTCTTGACAGTTACCAAGTTCATATTTCTAGGAGCTTCTGATTTGATGGGGATGGTGTTTGAGGTGTCGTGTTAACTACCTGAACTATTATCACAAAGTCCACCGCATCGTCTATCCTGGTAACTGCTTTATCGAGCCCTAACCTCTGCCTAGTCTAATACATAGCTTAGCTTCTATATTCCCAATCTCCGTCTGCGCGAAGCTAGCTTCGTCATTGGCGACCTTGGACCCTTAATACTTACATGGTAGGCGCATGTTCCCCCTCACCCTGGATCGATAGAAAACTTGCAGAATGGATTCCTCTTCGGCATGTTCAGAATGCATTTTGCGCACCAATAGGTAAATGCGCCGCTTGCCTTGTTAGCACCGTAGACTTGTACCTAATAATCTAGGAGGGTATGTAGGGAAGCGGATACTTTTCCACATTCCCTGTAGACTTTTTATGCTTCCTAGAGGCACGAACCGTGGACACGCCGGCGCATTGGCTGGGAGTGGAAGTGTAGCCTAGGCGAGTCGTAATGGGCCGGTAGTACATTGAAGAATTCGGCAAGTTGACCGGGCTTTGCCTTGCTGGGGGACCGAATCGCGATGTTTAAGCCCGCGTTTGCAACGACGAAGTCCAGATATGATGGGTTTTCCGAAGAGCCGATATGCGAGAGGAAGGCTCGTGAGAGGTCGAGGCCTATACCTGGTTCGTGGGTCAGTGTATCATGTCTAAATACTACACATCCGAATAGAGAAACCTCTCCTCTCCTTGCGTCGACGACGGGAACAATAAGATTCGAAGATGTCATCTGATTTAACGATGGTATGCAAGTTAGCGAAGTTTTGCGTATAACAATGGACTCGTCTCAAAAGGTTGTTGAAGGGTTAATGAAAGGTTTGATTATTCGGCTTCAATGAAGTTACTTTGGCACCTTAAGAGGTATTTACCTAGGTATGTAAGTACTTTGAAATACTTGAAAATATTTACGTTCTAATCTCCGTAATGTCACTGCCTAGGTTAGTAGGTACTGCAGAATATTATATTAACAATGAAAATTAAAGTGTCGATTAACGTTGTCCCCCTTGCATAAATGCGTGTAACTGTTTTGACTGCGTCTTGTAGGGCGGACATGTGCATTGGGTTACAGTCGATCGCAGTCGCAGTCGCAGTCGCAGTTGCACTGTTGGTGACAATACCTAATTTAAGCAGCTACCTATCTAGGTACCTCAAGGTAGGTAAAAACGTGTGGCAAATACCTAGGTAGGTAGGTACCTACTTAAATCTTTTTGATCAATCATTTTAGGAAGTACCTAGGTACCTAGGATAACAATATCTTTAACTTTGAAGGTCTTCTGGATCCTATTACTTCTCACCTTTCCGTAATTCTCTCTGCTTATTTACTACCTACCACCTACCAGATGTCTAGGTGGATTTAACAAGCAAGCCATGTCGGAATCCACAATTTTTGACTACGTAATAGTTGGCGGGGGCCTCAGCGGCTGCTCCTTGGCTTCTCGTCTCAAGTGCGCAATTCCAGACACCTCTATTCTAGTTGTCGAAGCTGGCCCGGACCCGGCCCCGGAGCACGATACCGTTACGCTCTTAGGCGGCTTTGCCCTGCAGGGTAGCGCCTTGGACTGGCAATTCTCGACCGCTGCGACGCCGTCAACGGTAGGCCGCACGCATACGCTCACAGCCGGAAAGACACTAGGTGGCGGTAGCGTGCTCAACTATGGCGGATGGTCACGCGGCGATCCCCCGGATTATGACGCCTGGGCCACTCGGCTGGGCGGTGATCACCGTTGGACTTATGCCGGCCTGCTGCCTTACTTCAAGCGCTCCGAACGCTACTATGATACCAACGCCAGCCCCGAACGACATGGTTTCGACGGCCCCATGAAGGTTACCTCAGTCAAAGCGAGTCATGAAACCCGGAAATACCCCCTCAGTGAGCCCCTCGAGAAGGCGTGGAGGGAGCTCGGTATGGAGAGAAACCTAGACCCTTTTGCGGGCCACCTGGCCGGGCTGAGTGAATACTACGAAAGTTGGGAGGATGGGAAGAGGCGACCCAGCCATGTTGCGTACTCATTAGATGGTGTGGATGTAAAGACATCCTGCCTAGTCACGCAGATTATGTTCGAGAAAATAGGTGGGGAGCCTAAGGCCACTGGCGTCAAGCTGGCAAACGGTCAGACAGTCACAGCAAAGAAAGAAGTTATCCTGTCTGCGGGTACGCTGCAGACGCCACGTCTTTTACTCCGCTCGGGTGTTGGGGAACCATCTGTCCTATCCGGGCACGGAATATCCCTAGTCCAGCCCCTCCCCAGTGTTGGTCAGCGATATTTTGACCATTTTGCCTTATTTCAGTGGTTCAAGCTCAAAGATCCTTCTCGCGGGCTCGCCGTAGGCCACCCTAATATGTCCGATCCAGCCTTCGTAGCTGGCATGCCAACTGATTGGACTGCCAACGGGAGCCCTCCACGCCATATACTAGAGAAAGCCCTTGACGAAGATGGCATCATGGGTGCAGAGCGCGAAGCCCTGCTTCAGCCAGGCCGCGTTTTCCTAGAGACGCTTGTCCTCTACCACCCTCTCGCTCCAGGTCTCCCCCTCGATGGCAGTATTATCTGCACGTCCGTCATGCTCACGCTGCCTAGCAGCCGCGGTTGCGTGTCGCTGGCTCAAGACATCGACAGCCCATACCCACACATCGAGCCCAACTACTTCACAACCGCTCTCGACCGCGCTTGCCTTATTCATGGTGTAAGGCGGCTGCTCAACCTCATGTTTGGCACAGAAGCTATGAAAGACTATGTGGAATCGGAAGTGGCGCTGCCGGGTCTGACGCCGCTTACGTTGCAGTCATCTGATAGTGAGATCGAGAGCCGGATTAGAGCTATTGGCGTGGCCCACTTCCACGCTGCCGGCAGCTGCCCCATGGGTAGTGTCGTGGACGACAACCTCAAGGTAAAGGGAGTCCAAGGCCTCAGAATCTGTGATGCTAGTGTTTTCCCAAGCCCAGTGGGCGGACATCCGATGGCTAGCCTCTATGGTGTTGTTGAACAAGCTGCGGACATCATATCTGCGGGTGCTTAGGTGCAGACAGTCAGCTTCGTTTCCAAGCATCGGAATTCGAATGCAAGCCACTGTAAGCCCACTTCAAGACGCTTTACAAACTAGGTAATCATGAATAATTCAACCACCACTAGTGAAAGCTAGTGGGACATATCGAATTAAATAGTCGTATTAATTAGGAATTAGTGCGGCATCAACCACAACTAATTTTGTATGTAGTGAACAGCGATCTCCAGGAGGCCACATAATTCAGGACTAACCACCTTTATTTTCACGCAACATAGTAAATGCCAAAATGTCCCAGTACATTATTATAAGTCGAACCACTGGTTAAAAACGTTTTTAGGATCATACGTTTTCTTGAGCCATTGAAGCCTTGGCGTGTTGGTGTTGTATATGACCTCGTTGGTCTCATCCCCGAAAGCAAAGTTGACATACCTGGGTCTAGCGTTTAGCAACATATACTAAAATAAAGGAAAACTTGGGAGGATACTTACGTGCGGTTGGAAGATAACCCGTCATCTGCGCGCAATAGGTCACGCACATTAGAGCCGAATGCCTCCGCTTTACTGTCGAGGCTGGAATCTGGGTACCAGCTTATAGCGAAGCCGTTGAAGCGGACGTCGCGGTTAGCGAACGACGCCGAGTCGGACGAAATCGACTGAGCCTTGTCGAGTGAATAGCACTCGACTACGACAGTTGTGGCGCTCGTGTTAGGGTTTTGGAGGAAATCGGTATAGTCATTCCACACCTGGCGCCAGGTTGTCGGGACCATGTGATTGAAGCCAGCACTGTACGTAGGCTTGCGATCGCCCTTGATACAGAAGCCGTCGGCGCCTGCATTCCACTGGTTCTGTGGCAACACCGATGTCGTGTCGTCGTAGGGCCCGATATCCAGAATCGATTTGAAGGCCACCCGCCCGTCAGCTTCTGTACCGTAGTAGAATACTGTTACGAGTATTGTAGGTGTGCCGTTGGAAGTTAAGAAGTAGAGGAATATATTCATGTGCGGCGCAAGTTTTAGATCCTCGATACCTTGTACAACTTGTTCGAGCTTGTCCTCGGTGAACCAAAGCCCACCAAGCCAGGCCGTGTTCTCCGCCCGAGGCAACGGGGTCGTCTTCATGACGGCCGATGTGACGATGCCGAAATTGGGACCTGCGCCACGAAGAGCCCACCACAGATCCTTCTGCTTAGGGGTCACGGTAACGAGGCTCCCGTTGGCTAGCACGACGTTGAAGGAGAGGTAATTGTCAACCATGAATCCGTAGAGACCCATCAGGTTGCCGTAGCCTCCGCCAAGTCCTGCGCCGAGCGCCCCAACGCAGTTGCAGTTGCCAGTGAGCACCTGAACATCGTTGTTGTATGCTCGGTCGATAACCTCGCTGATGATGGCACCTCCTCCGATAGTTGCCTGTGTCTTATCGGCGCTGAATACCGTGTTATTGAGGCCGCGTAGGTTGATTATAAGGCCGTTCCCGCCGAGGCGAAATCCGCCGCTCCAGCCGTGGCCTCCATTCTGAGCCAGGAACGGGATCTTGTTCTTTAGGCAATACTGGACCTGCATCATGTTAACCCCGCGTCTTGACCATCACGTTCAGGTATGACAAACTGTCGTTTCTACGTCGGTCTCAGTCGCGACCGTCACGATGGTGCCGGGTTGAGGAGCGTGATATTGACTCCAACGAGGCGCCACGGAGACATCGTGAGAGATAGTCGCACCGGATGAGAGTGCGCCCTTGAGGACTCTATCGATTGAGCGAACAACCGTGCCGGCGCATGCAAGGCCGATGGTGGCTAGAGGGCCAAGAAGGATAGTAGAAGATCGCATACCGGTGTTGGTTTGAGCGGACTATACAGGAGCGCGAATCGGGTAGTTGAGGACCAGCTAAGACTTGGGGGGAGGGGGAAAGTCCAAAAATAAGGGAATGCACATCCGGGATGCACATCTCCCACGTGGACGGGGCGCGGCTCAGAATGCCTACCTAGGTATGCAAGAACCATGTTGGTAGAAGCCATGTCTTTCTCTCGGATCGGTGTCAGCAGCCATAGGATCGAACAGGGATTTAGTCGACCAATGTCTCGGGGGATTGGCGATACGACCTGCCACCTTGGGCAGCTGTGGTCCTTGTAGGTGGACGATATAGCATAAATTCACACGTGTATCTGCTCCTCCCGATCCTTCGCTTCGATCGCATCACGCAGCTTAGCAACCTACAGGGGGGTAGCAAAGCTTCTTTAATATATCGCTTGACGTCGAACCATGCTTTTGTCATGTCATTACAAACCATCTTCGTATATATTACCTATCTAGAGGTGTGTAAGACTTATATTAAAAGAGAAACATGCAACTCAACTATCACAATCAAGATCTCATCAATGCTATGCAATTTTATTATTGCCAATATTATTTTCTTCCTCTCCGCGTAAGGTGCCACTTTTCGGATTTGTTTCGTTATTTAGCTAGCTCATCCACTCTACTATTGATTTTTCCTATAAACGACAACGTAACTTAAATCCTTCTTATGACTTCATGCTATAATAGAAATAATTCAACTTAACAAAAGCCAACTTAGCCCCATCCGATCTGTTGTTTCGCGTCGTATCCTTAGTTTATTCGAACAACCTTACCTACCACCGGCAAGTAAGCAGATACTCGATTACTCTCGTACCTAATCACCTAGGTTAACCTTAGTTTAGGCAGTTAGTTAATACCGAGTTACCCATAAAGATTGCCAACTATTGTAGAAACGAGGATAGTTTGGTAGCTAAGTGGACTAGGTTAAGTTTAAACCATAACCTTTGTAACTGATCGGTTTAAAAGCGTCATTATTCATGACTTCCTACGCTGTAGTTCAAGGAGAAATAGTACGACAATGATCATGATCATTCTTTGCCTTATTAGCTCTTGAAGTATCTTTGCCGATCGGACATCCTCAAAGTGACGTGGTCACTAGTTGCTGCCCAACCATAACGAGATTATGCAAGTCTATGTGGACTACAACAAGTAGACTTCTTGCCCCCTAGCAGTGTAAATCTTTTTTTAAAGGAGATCTTTTGGTTGACGTATCAACTGTTTATTTCTGATGTTTCTTCTGTTTCCTAATATTTTACTCACTGGCGGTTTGTTGATTGAGCATGGCCAGTCTATTTAGGGTCTTGAGTATGATACCATCGTCAGGAGATTGCACTCCAGCTTTATGGTCCCGATAATATAGCCAGGCACGGCCAATAGCCATTAGTTGGTCTAAACGTCTTGCGGAAGCTAATAGCTTCGAAGCCATCTCAGCCGCTCCAATTTTGATCAATTTTCCGTATAACTGTTCATCCATAACCTGAGCAGTTTATGTGCTTCATCTTGGAGCTCAGTTGACAGTTTCTCGGGTTCTTGCATATAAATCTGCTGTCGTTATTTCATGTTGATAATCTTTAGACAGTCGAGGGTGACTTATTGGTCTTGGGTTAAGTCTCTCTGGCTTTCCGTATTAATACCTTGCTGCAAGTTTACGATATTGTTAGTCCAATCCCGTGTTGGTTAAATGAAGTGAGATGACCCATACGATTAAGAGGTTCACACAGCCACAAATTCATATGCACTAGGTAAGCATTATGGTACATTCAATATGTTTACAAGTTTCCTAGCAACCCACTAACACCTACAAGTGCATGATATTGATCACTTAAGTTGAGCTTTCTTACTGTTATTGAATTCTAGACCTGATCTCAATATTGTTCGGCTGTTTCGGGATCTGTAGCGCATGATTCACGAGTAGGCGTCATACTAATATAGGTAGGTAGTTATGTTGGATGAACCACGAAGCCATAAATGAACCTGGAACAAGATATATAATATTTCAATACCGCCGGAAGGGGATATTAAAGGTATATAACGGGATTTGTAACTCTAAAATTTTGTACCTGAACTACCTGTTATTATAGGTAGGTACCTAGGTAGGTAACTGATATGTAAAATAACTTCGTAAATCTCGCTTATAGGAGAACACACTAAAATATCTTTTAGGAACTTACCTACTATTTTATCATCGTTGTTCTCCTAAAGTACCTACCTAGGTAAATTTAAATGCTGGAAAGTTAGTCATGAGTTATCTGCCCCAAATCAGCCAACTACTGTTGGAATCACCAGGTGATTCATGCAAGAATAGGGACCTTATATTAACTGTTGAAAAGGACAAGGTGTATCCTGTTTAAGTTTTGATGGCGGAATGGGGGGTGGTTTGATATCTCACTAATAATACCTAAGTGCTTTTAGATTTGTCCAGTGAATACTACAGCGCACTTGGATTGTTGAGTATAATGAGACGGATACATTTAGACACCCCTAAGAAACGAGGCAATTTTTTAACATAGTATGTATTGGTAAGGGACTGTATAAATGGCATAATTAGGTATACTTATTGTAGACTACCTAGGTAAGTATCGCCATCTAGCAAATGTCACCTGTTTCGTAAGATGCGATGCTGCCACCTTCACGACTCTTCCTTGGTCAGCGCAAGAATAGCAGTTCGAGCGGTAAACGCATCCAAATCCTTTAGACCAATTTCGAGAATAGCTAGCTTCTTCGTTAGCTCGTTTCGCTCCTTGATGGTGTTGTCATCCTCGGATCCTAGTCGTTCGACGTCCTCAACAGACATATCCCATACGACATCGGGACAGAAGCTGAAAAATTCGACTATTAGCACTGGTTGTTATGCTCTTGGGTATATGCTTACACTTCTGGTAGGCACTGGATTAGGCAAGACTCGATGGCATTGACGCTTATGTCGTCGGTGAACTTTTTCAGTGCAACCTGCGCAACGTTAGCATTCAGGTTAACTGAGAGTTCGAACAATACATTTAAATTAGACAGGTGGCATGGTACCTGATAATACGCTGCCGCAACATCGGCCGCAAGAGAGGCAGAGTACTCCTCGACATTTGGCCGAGTCCCTATCTCTAATGCCGAAAGAATCTTTTTCAGATTTGTTACTTCAACTCTGGTCGGCGCAGACTCTACTGTATACCCACTTGCTTCTTTAGAAAGCTCGTTAAATTTTCTTTGATGACGCCGTGTTTGGATCTCCTGAACAGAATTTGTGAGATAGTCATTGTAAGTGATCGGGTGAATTGACAGATGTGGTTCTAGTAATTCATCGACCTTATCTTTCAGACCTTGCCGGAGAAGATGTAATGCTGGCTGAATATGTCCTTTCATGAGGCGAGAGCTAGTATTCTGGTCACAGATCTCAGACACTATCTTGTTAAAATTGCTAGCTGCAGCTTCATGGATCTGCTCAACTAGATTCTGCGTGATTGGATCCCAAGGCTTGCACTGTCTGCTAAATAGATCTCCGACGACAAGAGGGTTGTACGTTCCTGGGAGCTCACGGCCTCGACATTCGACCATAAGATCCTTTACTACCTTCAGGTAATGAAGACGACTGATATATCGACTAGGTGATATTCGGGTTGGATTCAAGTCTTCTTCCACAATCTCTAGAGCATGACCATCGACTCGCATCTTTTCAGCATATGTACTGAGAATTTTTTGCACGTGGGCACGTAACCGTCTGTCAAAAGCATCTTGCTGACCGGGGAAAGATTCAAAAAAACGATCGGCGTATACTCCATCTATAGCTGCTCGAACTAGCTTAGAAAGGCGACTGCTGATTCGTTGAAGGTAGGTGTGTTTCTCCCCCTTTGTATTGCGCGCTGTTCCTAGCTGTGTCAACTTAGCTCTGCAGTCCTTGATACCGGCTTGCACCTCGGTCTTGACGCCCGGCAGTCCGTTTCGAATTTGGTTCCACAGGACGTTGCGTAGGCGAGATCTCAATGATTCTACACCGAGTTGTGATGAGTCTAAGGTACTCCATATCGAGCCGACAAAGAATTTATCCTCTCTCTGGTCTCTCTCATGGATGGTGTCGTTGGCTGTAGTGTGACTCCTGTTACGTAGGACGTGCCACCCGAGATTCATTTTTACGTTCAGATTCTGCGCCAGCTCAACATAGTACCTCTCGCTCTCCGAGCCCTTGTCAATCTTGTCGGGTTTAGTAATGAGGCCGAGTTCTCGAGCCAGTCGGGTCGATCTCCCGAGTAAATTTAGTCACGGGCTGGTTAGTAAATGGGTTGTCAGCAGCGACAACAGCAAGAATGACGCTGCGGCGCTGACGCATGTAAGATACTACTAGATCTTGGACGAGGGAGGCATCATCGTCTGACTGATTCTTGTCAGAAGCGCCAAACAAGCCAGGCAAATCAACGAGCGTCAGATTAGGTGCAGAGGGCGACGTGCTCTCGATACGTAACACGTCCGTGCTGAAGGTCTTTGAGCCTTTACTCCCAGTGAGACCCATGGCTTCTTTGGCATCCTCGATGATCTTGGGGAAGTCATCCTGATCTTTCGTCTTCCCGGCGAAGGCTGATAAACGAGCTCTTTCCTCATCAGTTCGGCTAGCACCAGGCTGGATGTGCACCTTAATCTCGGGCTTCTCGCCACGCCGGAGAATCAACTCGGTAGCGAAACGGGTACAGAGACCTTCCGAAGTTTGGAAAGCAATGCCGGAGAGAGACTCAAGAGTCGAACTCTTGCCTGACGACTGACTGCCGCACACAATGATCTGCGGTAGATCAACGTAATGGCTGACGCCATGAGATCTAAGCGAGTCAACGATGTCGAGAAGATCCCGATGATTGGTAGACTGGATAAATCCAGATGTCTTCTCAGAGATATCTTCGGCAAGATCGGTCGTCATATTGGCTTGTTCGTTTGTTTGTTTGCGCGTCATTGAGCTAGAAGTGATGATATGAGGGAGTGTGTGGAATAAGTACTCTCCTCAGATTTCATCTAATAATCAATCCTGAGGATGGCGGTGTAATTTCAACACAATAAGTGCCTACCGCGTCAAAAGAGGGCGCATTAACGTACTAACGAGACTGACTGACTAGGCCTAGGCCCTAGGTAGCAGGGTAGATTGTAGTTTCTTTGTCCGTGCGCGTTTGACTGTCTGATATTGCAGTGTATAGGGCAACTCCTGATTCTAAGGTTGCTGCCCGCCCAGCCCTGGAGGTGCTTTTATTGACTACCTACCTGCATCCATGGATAGGTATATAGAACTCAGGTTGAGTGGATGAGTGGATACTGCGTAGGTACATACCTAAGCACATCAAGCAAATGCCTTGTACGAATGTCACTTTAGGTTGTTCATATTATCTATCTTTATCCACTCGTCTTAGGAGTTATGACTTTTGAATTTCATTGAAATGGATGTTGCCTACCTCCTAGGTAGTCACTGCTCAGGCTGGAAGGTAAAGGCATCTGGGAAATCTTGATGCTTACAGGTACCTCCTGAGTGCCCGGTGGGACGACATGCTATACCTCCATTATGTGCCGGGTGCTTGCATCACGTCGTAGTAGGAGACTGCATAGTTTAGGAACTAGTAGAGTTCTTGTAGTTGATTAGTATGACCGAGTAGAATATTTTCAATAATTATCGGGCAAATTCAAGTTATGCCGGTTGGCTTCTGTGATATAGCTGTATCGCGAATAGCATCAAAAATATTGAACATAGGAGGTACCTTTTGATCGCCTCTTATGGCCCCACTATTATCCTAAATAGGTACGTGCAGGTTCCACTTATCGAGGGGTCTTAAAGGCTTGGCGAGAGTCGCTGCCCCTGGATTTCTCCAGTATTTCAGGACAAGCGCCAATGACGTTATGACTGTCGTCATTGATAATAGCGCTAGTGTGTAATCTACACAAGTGTCAACCTTATTTTCCAAGCGCGTTCGACGCGACATTCAACCTTCAATCTTCAATCTTCAATCTTCGTCTACACATCTACACAACTACGACGCTAAATGCTACACAATTCTGTACAACCTACCCAAAGGTGTATGAGATAACCGACGGTCAACCGATGTGAGAATTAGGGAATTATCATCCAGGATGCCTTCCCTTCTCAGTCTCCCGATCGAGATAATATCATTCGTGGCGCAAGATCTAGACATCGACGATTTGTCCGCCTTCTCGAGATCTTGTCGCGCCCTTTATAGTATAATTACCCCATATCTCTACCGTCTCGTCAAGAATGAGGCCGCGCTTATGTGCTGGGCTGTCGACGAAGGTCAAAAAGGCACTGTTGAACACCTCCTCGTGGAGGGGGCTAATCCAAATATTGCTTGGGTTCAATCCTCCACTAGGTCAACTATGCTATCAATTCTCGGAACATGCGAGTCTTTCATGCGCCCCTCGAGGTCTGATCGTCCTTACAATTCCGAGCCGCAGAACGATGCGATAGACGCCACCATCGATTCTCTTAACTCTATCTTCTCCTCAGATGAAGACGAGGACGGAGGCTCGCACTATGACAGCGACGTAGAGATGGAGACCGGGGGGTTCGGCCTAGAAAATCTCGGCGATCTCGCGAGCCAATACTACTGGACACCGCTTCATATCGCCGCGCGATGGGGCAACGATGACATAATCAATCTTCTATTGAGGTATGGTGCCGATGTAAATGCCTTGTCGAAGGGGTTTTGTGACTGCACTTTTCCTAAGGAGAGCCCACGGAGGGCCATAAATGTGACTCCCATCACGCCCATCTGGATGCCACTTCATACCGCCATCTGCCACGGTCACGAATCAACCGCGCGGCTCTTGATATCTAGAGGAGCTTCAACCAATGTCTCGCCAAGGTTGCTTGGCTCGGATACCCGTCACATTACCGCTCTCCACACCGCTTGCCATTCCGATATGGTCTCCATAGGCCGTTTCCTCATAAACGAGGGACACCAGACTGATGTCGACGTTGAAGACCATAATGGTAGCACACCCATGAGTTATGCCTACTTCGCTGGTAACTGGGATTCGATTGATTTCTTGATGGAGATGGGCGCTTCGCTCGATGCCACCCTGGGAAGTTACACCCTCCTTAAGCACGCCTGTTACGAATGCCGTTTTGCCGAAGCCTTCAGATTTATCGAACTAGGCGTGGACATTGCTGCTTCATTCGAACCTTGCGGCGACGCCGAGTCTATATTGCACTGTTGTTGCATGCCGTACCATCCAGGTTGGGGTTCACCGTATCGACGTGAATCCAGCCAGGAATATATGAGATTAGAAGTCGTTAAAGCGCTAATCAAGGACGGCGCCGATTTGGAAGCTAAAGACCGAGAGTCAATGACACCGCTAATGAGGGCTGCCGCTGCCAATATCGATGATGCTGTCGAGGCTTTTCTTGCCGAAGGTGCGGATGTCAACGCACGGGTTGATTCAGGTGCTACGGCACTGATGAAAGCCTGTAGGCCGTTAAGATCGATAGGTACGCGCCCGAAAGGGGTGATGCTCCGCACAGTGATAGCGTTGCTCAGTCACATGTCGCCGAATGCCGATACTTTCGATGCCCTTGAGAGCATCTGTGGATTAGCCGGACCTAATAGAGACAAGATTGACGTAGTACGGCTGCTAATATCTCACGGAGGACCTACCACCCTCGAGACTAAAGGAGGTGACTTATTATTTTCAAGAGCATTAATGACGGGCAACTTCGATCTCTGCGACACGCTGCTAGAAAATGGATTGGGTGAACCCACGCACATGGAGATAAAGGTGCTGATCGACCTGATACTAATGCATGATGATTCCCCTGCTCTTGAATACATCTATAAGTTTCCCCACGGGAGTGAAGAATTGAAGAAGCCCGATCGAGTCCTCAGTGCTATCAAGAGCGGGCAGTCCGACTGCGCAACATTCTTAATCGAGACGGGAGCGGTGACTGACTACCACTCGGGCAACGGCGAGAGCTTTTTGATAGAAGCTTGCAAGCTGGAAGATACCTCCGTCGCCGCCCTTCTCCTCAAGAAAGGAGCTGATCCGAACGAGATTATTGGTAGCAGTTTCCCCTTGACATACCCAGTCTTGAACCAGAATGTAATCATGGTCGAATTACTCTTGGATCACGGCGCGATCATGCATAGACATCCCAATGGTACCAAGATCGATGGGCGGAGTTTTGGACCACTCGATCTCGCGATCTTCTGCGGCCTAGAAGAAGTTGTAGAGCTGATGGTCGATCATGATAATTATTATAAATCGACCGAAGACGAGCGCGTCGCCCATCTACAGACCGCTTGTTGTGCGGATGCGGCTGCGTTTGGCGATGGTACAATACTTGAAATGCTGCTGTGCGCTGGGGATATGAATCCGGATGCGGTATTTCCGAGAGCGAATACTACGCCGCTGCACATCTCGATTGCTCTAGGTAGACTGAAGGCGGTCAGCTGCTTGCTCGAGGCCGGGGCCGACATTCACCATTATCTTCGCCCAGTTGAGCCTTCGCTCCCGGTGATCGCCCCAAATCCTTTCGAAGGATCAACGCCGTTAGAATGGGCGATCGACAATGCCCCCGTCGAATTTATCGAAAGAATGCTTCTCTCGTCGTATTGCGAGTCTGCAGATGACCCCGAGGTTTCACTGCGCTACGTCCGAGCTGCTTGTCGCAGACATAAACCTGAGGTGATGGAGGTCCTACTCGACTTGGACCTCGACGCCAACGCTTCTGATGAAACAGGCAATCCTTTTCTTAGCATATTCTGTCAAATCATTGACAGAATCTGGCCTTTCGAGGACCCGGATTGGCCAGCATCCAAAATTGCCGACAGATCGGCTTGGTGCATTGTCATCTTGCTCACATACGGTGCCGATCCGCATCAGAAGAATGCTGAAGGCGTTTCTGCTTTGGACCAAATACGTCATATGATGACCTATGACGGACCTAGCGATTTCCACCAGGAGATCGCAAGGTCGTGGAATAAGGTATTGGCACTCGACGAAGCAGGGGTGCATGGGAGAGAACGGTATGGGTCGAAGGCTGGAGGTTCTGCCTAAGACTCGAAGACTCGGCGTCGTCTTAAGCTGCACTGTATATCTTCATGGCCAGGACATATCCTACCACGCGCACAAGAAGATAGGCGATGGCAGCATACCGACGTGCACCTCAAGAACCATATATTGTATACTAACTAGCTTTATACCCCGCCGATAGGCAAGGTACGTCGCCTCCTCATGCACGCTGCAAGAGACTGGCGCCCGTTTTCCTCGACGGAAGGCATGAGGACGCTTGCCGGATTGAGTTTTTTGTCTACATTCTAAGGCAGACTTCGCGACATACGATACTACCTATGTTATGATGAATACTCTTTTAACATGTACTCTTCCGGATCGTCGATCATTCCTTAGGTACCTTGGTAAGCTTGAAGCTTGATCTATAGTAAGTCTTCTCCTAAGTGCATGACGTTACTTTTAACGGTTAACATCTAGATCAGAGTAAGATTTTTAGTATGTGATTTGAGTGTTAGGCCAGCCAATATAACTTAGTAGCTTACTCTACGAGCCAGCGAGCTTAGAATATATATGAACTCTTCTATCCGTATTTCCTAGGTGTATTTCATTCCTGATTAAGGTTAGCTAGACTAATTGTCTTAGGCTCTGTGAATCCATAAACACTCCGCCAAAGCGACCGTACCCAGAACTTCCGCCGGTGCCACCATTAGCTAGTGTAGCTTCGATATATATAGTAGGGCCGTTGATATTACAGCTCCCGGCCTTCATTCGGCGCGCAATATCAAGGGCCTGCATTACGTCTTGCGAGAAAACCGCAGCGCACAATCTAAAGTCGGTACCATTGCCAAGGCCGATAGCCTCCTCATCGGTATCGAACGAACACAGGCAGATGACCGGGCCGAAGCTCTCTTTATGGAATACTTCCATGTCCGGCGTTATGTCGTCTACAACATGAGGCGAAAGTATCGTCCTATTGGGCCCAGATGTGGAGATATCGCCACACAGCAATTTGGCCCCTGACGCTACAGCGCCGCTCAATAAAGTTTGCACACGCTTGGCCGACGCGGAGTTGAATAAGCCCGATATTGATACCTCGTGATCTTCTTCATGATTCCCTACCTTGATGCTCCTGATCCGCTGTAGGAGAGCTCGTTTTAATGGGTCCGCTATAGAACTATGGATGAAGACTCGTTCCGTCGACATGCTGATCTGGCCTGCGTTAGCCAAGGTCCAAATATCATAGCCTCAGCAGCATCATCCAGATTCGCATCACCGAGAATGATTACTGGAGCCTTGCCGCCTAGTTCCAGGGCGCACCGCTTTTCAAGTAGGTAGCTGCCCATCCCGCGATTATCCTGCCGACTCGATCGCTTCCGGTTAAATTAACATGGCAGACACTTAGGAGTTTCACAGCAAATTCAGAGAAAGCCGGCGTCCGATCCGGCGATACGGGTAAGAAGCTTAGACAAACCTGACGGTAACCCTGCGGCGTGAAGGGCGCGCATTATAAGATACTGGCTCTTCGGCGAGAATTCCGATGGCTTAAGTATGATAGTGTTACCGCACATGAGCGGGGTGACAATGGCACGCGCTGTAAGATTAACCTCGAGTGGTCACCAGCCACCAGATTATGGTGAAAACTTCGTCATCGAAGAGGAGGCCGAACTTACCGGTGCGTTCCAAGGGCTGATAGCAAACACGACACCGAGAGGTTCCCCTTTGATTAGAAGCGTGGCTCCAGGCTTATGAGCTGGCACGATTTCGCCTTTAATATGCGTTGCTAAGCCTGCTGTAGCTAGAATATTCACATTAATCCAACTCGCGGTGGCCGAGACCTCCGCGGACAAGATTCCTGGCGCATCATCATGTATATAGCTTTCCAGGATGTCAGCTGCCTTAAGGGAGATGAGGCGACGGCTGGAGGGCTTGTTCGTGACCACAAGCTAAATGCAAGCGAAGTAGATCAGATCGCTTGAGCGTAATTATCTTCGCTGGCCAGGCACATTCGTAGATGGTTTTGCCTGTCATCGGATTTATGATTGAAAAGGAGGTTGCGTTTGAGTTTGAATAATACGAATCGCCGATGAAAAGTCGTCGGGGCTCGCTCAGGCTCGCTCCAGAGCTTGGTTCATGTCCACCGTCGACACTATGGGAAACTACAAATATAGTTTCGAACCCATGTAATATGACTACCTGCTAGGTATGTAGACAAAGCTTAAGTAATGTATCTTTCGTGGCGCCTACCTCGTTGCTGGTGTCTTGGTTGCTATTGATTTAATTCATTTGAAGATTCTATTGAATAGCTAGTATCCGCCTCGGCATATGATTTGCCGTGCTTTCGAAGAGAACCCGGGGAAAACATAACCTCCTGTTAATCTCAAGCTTTGTAGTATACATTAGTGCATTATCATGACACCAGGCTTCCCCCTGATTGTGTCTACTTACCTAGGTATTCTAGATCACCTAGCTGGATCGTGCAAGTTCTGGAATAAATAGATCCTCTTAAGAATAGGATGCTTATAACGAGTGAGTAAAACTAGTTCGATAATGATGTTCGTCGCAATAGATACCTCCGACCGACGAGTCAAGTAAGTTCCTAACTCTCTCACTGGCGACGAATAATGCTTCATTAACTCCCTGTTATGTTTCTACGGCTAATGGTCGTAGGTCGAATGTTTTCCTGCGGAGTGCTGCACAACATACATATCTCAAAATATGACAATGCTCGTCCCAAATATCAGCTTTCGGATGCGGCGTATTTCGTCTGGGTCGGTATCTGCCCACACGGCTAAACTACCTAGGTACCACCCGAGCATAGAATAGATGATCCCGCCGTCGCTGCAACTCTTGTGTCAAATATGTCGGTAGCTTCGGCGTTGACGGGGGAACAAAAATGGCGTCACATGCAATCAATTTCTAGGTAATATTAGGATATTTCGCAGCGATCGCCATTCCAGTCGCGACACCCATAATAATGTTCGTCCAGATGCATAAGCACGTAATAGGAAGACGATTTAAACGCTCTTGAACATTATCAGCTGCCTAATGTGTCGAAAGTTGTCGAAAAAAATGTTGGGGCTGTAGACCTAAACCTCTCCAGGTAAGCTTCGGGACGACGTGGTCCTATGAGGTGAATGATACACGCATATAGTTACCTAGGTAAAAAGGGGGACGATAGATGCCTTGAGGTTGGATGGCGCCATTGCGAATGCATAGGAGATTATGCACGAAGACGGCAGAGACGGTGACGAAACTGTAACTATCAAGTCGCCGAATTTTAACAAATATATAACAACAAATATATGGCTATAGTTTTATATATAGGTACCTATATAATAAATATTGGAGTAAAGATGTTTTAATGCTTTATCCTATTTAGGATTATTTCTAGATCATCATCATTATCAATGTCTTGTCGTAACAGCGAGACAAACCAAACAGTCGAAGGTACAAAGCTACTCCGCATGCCGTCCTACCCAGTTTAAGGCGCCAAGAGCTGACTTGAGGTTCGGAATCATGACTCCTATGCGGGGTACGGGAATACCATACTTCTTGTAGTAAAGTGTTAAGCCCGACAGCATGGATCACTAATGTTCATGCGGAGAATATCCCTGGTAGCTGAGGCCGTACATAAAGCGTTGCCTGATCCCCAAATTACGGGTCAGGAATGAGCGATCCGATGTTTCCAAGGGGTTACTCATCCGAGATAATAATGAATAGAAGTGCTAGCGGTAGTTCAGCTAGAGCCGCAGAGGCGAAACGACGTGCGCGGCGCGTGCCGGAGGACCAGCGGAAACGCGGTATCCAAAGCTGTGATCTATGTCGGAAGGTACGGAGAACGATCCACTTGGCTGGTTAGGTTGATGATATATCAACTAATGAACAAACTAGAAACGCTGTAGATGTATTCCAGCACCGGGCGAGGCTAATCGCTGCGCGGCATGCCTCGCCCAGGAAGTAGCTTGCACGTTTACGCTTCCTCGCAAGACCCGATTCTATGGGAATGTCGAGGACCTCAGTGATCGGTAGGTTTAACTCCTCGTGCCAAGATGACCTTGATATTTCTTAGTGAATTGGGTATTGGGGATCTTGAATCAGACTATCCTGGTAATCATATAAGCTAAGTTGCGTATAGCTTTCGTTGTCTAGAAGCGATTGTCAAAGGCGCGTTTCCGAACGAGGCTACGGATTCAGTTGCTGACCTTTTGCGGCTCGGCCAGTCCCAAGGATACCATATGCCTGATCTATCACACGGCAGCGAATCGCAAGCGAATATAGACGAGGCTGTTCGCATACCACGACATTCCGAATCTTCAAACGAGGGAAGCTTATCGGTGCTGCCTGATGTCAACCAAACTACCCGCTCAGGAGTGAAACACGCCGGTTCCTCCGCCGTACACCACGGAAACTCGCAGTCGGTCGAAGGCTCTGCGTCTCTCGTGAGCGATACCTCGGGTAAGGAGCACTACATCGGGCCATCCGGCGGCCTTCAGTTTCTAGGCCAACTTCGCAGGCTTCTAATCTCAAGAGAACAGAGACCTGGCGAGCAGTCTCTTGAGCCTCCAAGTGACATATCAAAGTTCACCGAAGATGATGGAGCTCAGGCACTCGAAGCCGAAGAAGTTCACGAAGATGGTCTTGACTCTAGGCATGTCGACGACGCCTCCATCACCGGTACGCGCGACCAGCGTTCGCCTGGAAGTATCGCTTCCTTGGAGAGTGATTTGGTACGAAAACCAACTGCCGGCATAGAGGAACATTGGAAACGACTTCCTACGCAGGAAACACTCGATAAACTATTGCAATCGTTTTTCCAGAACGTCCACGACGACTTTGTTCTATTCCACCGCGGAACATTCGAAGGTGACTACGAAGCTCAAACGCGGAGGATGCGCCACGCTGGAAGCCAAGAACGCGAAGAAAAAGATTTGAATCACGGACTACTCGCATGCATATATATGATGCTTGTATTTGGAAGCATGAGCGATCCCAGTATCGATAGGACTAGCATTGATCATTATTCTCTTCGGAGACATTGCGTATCGTCGGCTAGATCCCTCTTGCCACATCTCATAAGTAAGTGTACGCTGTATAACCTTAGAGCCTTGCTCCTGTTAGGGTTATTTCTACACAACCATAACGAAAGAAATGCGACTTGGAATCTCGTGGGAACAGCAACTAGAGTTGCCTTTGCTCTCGGGCTGCATCGAAGGGACACCGAGTCTGCTTTTAACCCGATCGAGAGGGAAATCAGAAAGCGAGTTTTCTGTACGCTCTACGGATTCGAACAATTCTTAGCCACCAGCCTTGATCGGCCAAGCGGCATGAACGATGCGGATGTTGAAGTTATTCCACCACGTGCCGGCATGTGTAAGTATTAGATTTTATCCACCACGCGTTCTATCTGGTCTCTCTGCCAGAAATCTACATATAACCGAATATGTACTAATCGTTTATTCCAGTGGATGGCAACGGCGGCGGCGGCGATGCTGCGCTAGTTTCTTTTAGCCTGCGGTTACATAGAATACTCGGCAGAAGCAGGATTAGTCAGGGTCCAGGCACTGAAGCGACCGAGGAGTCAACACTCATAAGCCCCGAAGCGACGCTCATGGACCTAGACCAATGGAGAATCGATCTTTCGAAGCAACAGTGGCTAAACATACCATCTATCAAGACCGGAGAACCACTCTTCGACGACCAAGAGCCCGCGGCCATAGAATTTGATGACCTAAAATCTCTACTACGGTGGCAGAGCCGATCGTCGCTACGGGCGGCGCTGATGCTACACCTACAATATCATTACACAGCCGTATTCACCACCCGCCCATTTCTACTGCAAGAGTTGTCTGTCGGTCAAGCCTCCGGCCATGAGCAAAGGCACCCGACGAGCCGACAGGTCTCCCTCGCAGATACCTGTCTCCGCCATGCTAGCCAGATGACCATGGTGATCATCTTACTGGATTCTTTCGGTCTAGTCAATGGCGTCTCGGGACTAGACGTCTTCTATGTGTATTGGGCATCGATGGTCCTATCACTAGGCATGTTAAAGCATCACACACCCACAGATGAAAGACTAGTACTTGAGAATTTAAGCAGCCTGGTCGCACAGCTCAGGGCCGTGACGATCAAAATTGAAAAAAGCGGTACAATGAAACGTTTCGCAACACTTTTGGGTGCATTCGCCGACTACGTCAACTATCGTTGCATGCCATCGAAAACAACTCCAATCGACAACCAGGAAGACAGTACAACGACCACCCGGGGACACGGAGACTCCAGCCAACCACCGCTAGAATCATTTCAAAGTGCTACAGGAGCGTTTATCGGATCCGAAGTATTAGACTCTCTATACTGGTCGAACGCTATGATGCCCCTTGGGAGCACTATTGAAGGAGGGGCCGAACTTGACGGCTTCGGCGGATGGACCGGACATGCCAGCGGAAGCGGAAGCGGCGTCGATTGGGCAGGTTCGTTGGTTGGAGGCGGCATTGATATATCTATGGAGTACGGAGGTCCCGTATCAAGACATCAATAATACTCCCAAGAAGGATCTTATATGACAAGCTAGTATCTTCACCCGTATGATATCAGTGGCTGGGACGGTTTTGGGATTTTTCGTCGAGTGTGGAAAACACGTTATGGGTAAGATATGAGCCCTAGAAATTTTCGACAGTAGTACCTTGTGATAATGAATTTTCAGGTAACACATAACATAATAGTCCTGTCAGATTATGTCCCCAAAGTAACACGTTCGTGACTATTAGAGAGTGTATCTAAAGTCGGGATGCTTCTCCCCAAGCTGGTCTTGCTGCTCCTGGGGCAGCTCTCGCAAATGATCACGCTTCCCGGCCTCGCGCTGCCTATTTTCATAAGAGCAAAAAGCCCATAACCCAATTGTGGCAAAAATCCCAATAACCTGGAAGGCAATGCAAGTCATAACCCCAGGAAGATACTGGGGCCCATCCTTGGACGGAAAAACCAATGCCGAGATGATGCCACCGAACTGACCTAGAGTTCCAGCAAAGGCCGTGATAGTTCCCCGTTTGTGGGAGCTTGTAACTTGATTCGCACTATACATAATTAGACGAAAATGTGCCGATCGTAGGTAACGTCGGAGGTTACTTACCACCAGGCGATAGACAACGGCTGGGCAATATATATGCCGATCGCAGCGAAATATTTCCCCACGTACCTAAAACTCCCTTCCAAGAAGGCAATGAGAAATAGGCCGAGTATGCTGAAAAGGAACCCGCCGACGCAGAAGACTCCCCTGCGCTGGATTCGATCAGACCAGATGCCGATCAGCACCGAGACGATACCGGATGCAACCCGCGGTGGCGCGCTTAAAAGGTTGGACTTGAGGTCGTCCCAACCAAAAGTTCGCAGAATGGTCGGTTGGAAGACCGAGATAGAGTATGCCGTCGTGCAAACCCCCAAATAAAGAACACCAGAAATAAGGACTTTCCAATCCTTGAGCGCATCTACGACCTTCTCAACAGTCATCTTCTCGTGTGACATGCCCTTGTTATCTGTCATCAGTCGCATCAACAGCCATTTCTTTTCAGTCGGAGTCAGAAAGGTGCTCTCCTCCGGGAACGGCGGCACGAAGAACCAAGCGAGGACGGCCGCCATACATGTCAAAGCACCCTCGACGAAAAAGATCCATCGCCACCCCGAGTAGCCGCGAAATCCATCGAGAGATCCTAAGCCCGCCCCGAGAAGTCCGGATATCGTCCCGGCGATGTCATTGGCAACGAAGAAGAAAGCCATGCGAGTCAAAAGTTCGTGGCGGCGATACCATCTGCTTGCATGTTAGGCGCGGTGGATACGATAAGAGAACAGCCAAGGATTATAACTCGAGAAAAACACAAGTCCTTGCTTTGTAGCGGCCACCAAACGGGCGTGTTGGAAACATTTCAAGCGCGTTGACAGACTCTAGAATGGATGACCTACCCAGATATCAAAAATATACACCCCGGAAACATCCCGGCCTCGAATATTCCGAGAAATATGCGGGAAACAAACAAACCACCAAAGCTCCGAGAGAACCCAGCAAAAGTAATCGTCACTTGAGAGAACGTGTTAGCTGTATCAAGGCGGCGTCAATATCGAATAAGGGTGTCATACATCCCCACCCTAACATAATTAATATACCCATGAATTTTCTAGGTTCGACCCGATTAAAAAAATAATTTGACGGAAGTTCGAGGATTATGTAGTGAATATAGAAGACTAGACGTGGTTAGTAGGCACCAAAAATATCGTTTAAATGCATTGACTAACTAAGTACAACGATATTATAATCATAACCTGACATATTTAGATCACGCTCTAAATTCCATAGTCTAGCATTTCCGATATTTACTCGGTCGAGGAAAGTCAACATGTAAAGGAATTGAAGCAAGGGAATGATTCGCCAGTCGATCTTTCGCAGAACCGTTCTGGGCTCAATTAGATCGGGCTCTCCCCCCTTTTCACTTGGAATATCCATGGGTGTTATGTCCTGCTTCTCGAGTTCGGACGGCTCGCGCGAGAGGCGACGAGGCCCCTCTAAACTTGAACTTAAGGCCATGATGAGAAACCGACAGGGGAGAAATCTCTCAAGCCTAAGGGGTGGGATGAAGGAACACAACAGACGAGGTCCCAGTACGTTTGATTCTCTCACTATCTAGATATCTTGGCACGAGTCTCATTGCTGGTCTTATAGAAGAAGCCTTGCTTTGAATCTATACTTAGAGATTTCTTTTCCGGCGCGCCGGGAGCTAAGACTAGCTTCAGATCTACCTAAATAAGATTAAATAATTTAGCAACTTTAGCATTTCTGGGGTTTGTGGGGAAGGACCCGCGGCCTCGATGATAATACTACTTAGTATCAAATCGGAACAGGAGTTATACATCCGAAGTGGCCTCCACTCCAGATCATATCGAACTATCTTCTGCCCACTTTACTACTATGAATACTATGTATCAGGAAAAGTAGGGTGGATATCGGAATCATGACACCATCTTATTAAATGTTACTCTACCGGCCTAGTGTAACATTGTTATTTATCGGCGCGAAGTTATACGAATGATTCCGATTTATATAATAGCCTATAACCGGTAGCAAGATTTAAGAGGAATTGTACATTAAGTGGTAAATATTAAACCGCTTTACCTGGACTTTTATATGAAAGAATCACACCTTTTGTAGGTAGGTATATGAATAAGCAAGAGTGCAATATCACTTGTCGAAACTAAATTCTTATAAATATCGAAATTTCTCTACCTATCAAGCTCCGAAAGTCGCATTTCATCTCGATGCCTCAGGCTAAACGATCTCTCAACATCCTCATCGTCGGTGCCGGATTAGGTGGCCTCGCTGCCGGCCTAGCCCTCCGGAGCGACGGCCACAGAGTCCGCATAATCGATGCAGTCCCTGAGTTTGCCGAGGTGAGCGTTTATAATTACGCACTGCAACTACGATCTGAAGCGGAACACGAGGTCAATGCTAACTCGAAAGGATAGGCCGGCGCAGGCATTAGGGTACCCCCGAACTCGAGCCGCCTTCTGCTCCGCTGGGGGGTAGACTTGGAGAAGATGAAGAAGTCAATATCAAGGCGTTACCACTTCGTCCGATGGCAAGACGGGTCTACAATGGTTAAGTTTCCATTCGACGACATCGTCGAAACGCATGGCGCCCCTTACTATTTGGTACATCGTGCAGATCTCCACGAGGCGCTTCTAACAGCGACGCGGAAAGCTGGCGTCGAGATTCTGAACAAGAAGCGGGTCATCTCTTATGATTTCGAGGCCCCTAGCGCTACGACGGATGATGACGAGGTCTTCGCCGCGGATCTAGTGATCGGCGCCGATGGCATCAAGTCAGTCGCGCGGCCACTCCTGACAGGCCAGCCTGATATTCCCCGCGATACAGGAGACGTAGCCTACAGAATCATCATCCCAGGAGAAAAGCTGCTCGCGGATCCTGATTTAGCGGACCTCATCACGGATCCATGCACAACATCATGGTGCGGGCCGGATGCTCATCTCGTCGGCTACCCCATCCGCAATGGCGAGCTGTACAACGCAGTCGTATGCGCAACATCGTACAACGAAACTAGCGATGACGCATGGGTAATTAAGGGCGATAACGGTGAGCTCTGCAGGCAATTTGCGAAGTGGGAACCCCGCGTTCAAAAGCTATGTGCTCTTACAGGTGACTTCATGAAGTGGCGGCTCTGCGACTTGCCAGACTTGTCGCGCTGGGTACAC
The DNA here is from genome assembly GCA_902806575.1 of Jackrogersella multiformis. Classification (NCBI taxonomy): domain Eukaryota; kingdom Fungi; phylum Ascomycota; class Sordariomycetes; order Xylariales; family Hypoxylaceae; genus Jackrogersella; species Jackrogersella multiformis. The sequence goes on along the minus strand of CADCXD010000011.1, from coordinate 1,041 downwards.
CCCTCGGGAAAAGTCGTCCTGCTCGGCGATAGCTGCCACCCCATGCTCCCGTATCTCGCGCAGGGCGCCGCGCAGTCGTTCGAAGATGCCGCCGCGCTACGCCAGTGCTTAGCCATGGATGTAGATCTCAAGAGCGCGCTGGAGCGCTACGAGGCTGTTCGTAAGCCACGAGTAACTCTGGTCCAGGCTAAGACCAGAGAGCATCAATACATTCTGCACATCGACGATGGCGAGGAGCAGAGGTTGCGAGACCGGAAGCTTCTGGTAAACGGTGACGAGAATCCAGTCTTTTGGGGATACGACGAGCGACGGAAATGGTTATTTAGCCACGACGCCGAGGTGCTCGTAACATAAGGCCGGTGAAGGTTAAGGGTTAAAATATATAATTCCCGTAAAGGCTACGTTATAAACTTTATAAATAAGCTTAATGTTTTAAAAGGTCGGGTTATATATTATAAGTACTTTAAATAAGTAATTATTTTATTTATAACTTTAAAAAAATATATATAAATAATCGTCGTACGGCGATTATTCGGTTATTACTCGTAAACTTAACGTTATTTAATTAAGCCGTTACTTTATTATATAACCGCTTTATTTTCGGTAAAAATAAACTTTATACTCGATTTTTTATAATATTAAAACGAAATTATAATAAATAAATTAATATTATTATTTATTTTATTAACTTTTTATACGATTATAATTATAATTTATTTTATTTATAAATTTATATTAAATAAATTAATTTCAATTTTAATAAAGATTTTTTTTAAAAAGAAAATTTAATTATATTTATCGGTATTAGTATCACAGGGGTTAGGGTTAGGGTTAGGGTTAGGGTTAGGTTAGGGTTAGTTAGCTAGGGTTAGGAGTTAGGGTTAGGGTTAGTTAGGGTTAGGGTTAGGGTTGCAGGGTTAGGGTTAGGGTTAGGTTGAAGTTAGGGTTAGGGTTGGGGTTAGGCAACCTCTGACTTACTGGAACCCCACGTTACTACTTGATTCAAGATTACTTAGCAATACGTAACTGAACCAGCTAATG